>OZ024834.1:12588550-13979800 GCA_964016985.1 Anodontia alba | reverse complement strand
GCCGCCATGGTGTCCATCTTGAAAATCTATTTTTCTCTTCTTCTCCTATTGACTTGAAACCTGGCAGGATATATCGGGGTGACTTACAGATCAAATTTGGCTAATATCCTTCCGATTGGAAATCCAAGATGGCGGCCATGGCGACCATCTTGAAAATCTATTTTTTACCTCTTCTCCTGAACCGAAAGGCTTATTGACTTTAATCTAGGTAGGAAGCACCGGGGTGACATGTAGATCAAAAACAGCTAAATTCGTCCCTGTAGGAAATCCAAGATTGCCACCATGAGAGCTATCTTGAAAATGTAATTTTTGCTTTTCCAGAACTGAAAGGCCAGTTGACTCGAAACTTGGTAGGAAGCATTGGGGTGACTTGTAGATCTAAAATAGCTTAGAAACTCTTGAAACTCTTTTTTTCGCTTATATTCCTGAACCAAAGGGTCAATTGATTTGAAAATTGGTAGGAAGCATCGGGATAACTTGTAGATCAAAAATAGCTAAAATCATTCCAATCGGAAATCCAAGATGGCAGCCATCGTGAAAATCTATTTTTCGCTTCTTCTTCTGAACTGAAAGGCCATTTGACTCGAAACTTGGTAAGAAGCATTGGGGTGACTTGTAGATCAAAAATAGCTCAAATCATTTCGATAGGAAATCCCAAATTGCAGCCATGGAGGCCATCTTGAAAATCTATTTTGAACTTTTTCTCCGGAACCTAAAGAGCAATGGACTCAAAGTTCATTGGAAGTATCGAGGTGACTTGTAGATCAACAGTAGCTAAAATCATTCTGATTGGAAATCCAAGATGGCTGCCATCTTGTTTATGTTTATTATATTTCCCTGCCACTGTGCTGTTTACATGTATAAAATCATGATTCTTCAGAAACCACCTAGGCCAATTGCCACGAAATTTCACATGATCCTACTGTTGAAATGTGATTGAGAGTTTGTTCAAATGATCACTCTCCACTGACTGTCATGCCATATGTATTATTCTTCTTCAAAATTAAGAACTGCTTAAATGATGATCTTTTCATTAGTTGCGATGACAGGACTGGAACAAGGGCTCCGCCAAGGGGGGCATTATACGCCCATGGCAAGTAATAAGATGCAGTACATAAACTGGCTCCTGTATAATTCAGTGCTCCGGATATAAACTGTAAGTGGAATTACAAAATAAAAAAATTTAAAAAAATTTCATTGGGGCATAATCTCTGCTGATATTTGGTGAACTAAGGGTCCAAGCTGGCCCAGAAATTAAGGGAGAAATGACTCCTCCCTCCTTGGAAAATAGGGAGAAGTTTGCTGCTTCTAGGGAGAAGTGCTTTCTGACGAAGGACACACCACAGAAGCATGGCTATATTATAAGCTCATATGAGCCTTTGGCACACTATTACCTCTAAACAATATGCTGCGAAAAGTTGACAAAAACTTTCAAAGGGGCATAAATCTGCAAACATTTGGTGCACTGTACCCTCAAAATAATATGTGCTGCTCCACATCATCGTGTAACTATTTATGAAGTTTCAGCTTCATCGGATGTAAACTGTAGGAGGATTTAGCCGGAAACAAAAAATAGAAATTTTCGAAGGGGTTTAACTCTGCTAATATTTGGTGGACTGGAACCTTGAAACAATATGCACTGCTCCACATCATGGTCTAACTACAAATCCAGTTTCAGCTTGATAGGATGTAAACTGTAGGAGGATTTAGCCGGAAACGAAAAGTTTACTGAAATTTTCAAAGGTGCATAACTCTGCTAATAATTGGTGGACAGTAACTTCGAAACAATATGTGCTGCTCCACATCATGGTCTAACTGTACATGAAGTTTCAGCTTGATTGATAAACTAGGAGGATTTAGCCAGAAACGAAAAATTAAACAAAATTTTCAAAGGGGTATAACTCTGCTAATATTTGGTGGACTGTAACCTTGAAATAATACGCGCTGCTCCACATCATGGTCTAACTACAAATCAAGTTTCAGCTTGATTGGATGTTAACTATAGGAGGAGTTAGCCGTGAACAAAAAGTCTACTGAAATTTTCAAAGGGGCATAACTCTGCTAATATTTGGTGGACTGTAACCTCAAAACAATATGCACTGCTCCACATCATGGTCTAACTATACATGAAGTTTCAGCTTGATCAGATGTAAAATGTAGGAGGAGTTAACCGGAAATGAAAAGTTTACAGAAATTTTCTAAGGGGTATAACTCTGCAAACATTTGGTGGACTGTAACCCCGAAACAATATGCGCTGCGCCACATCATGGTGTAACTATATACCAAGTTTCAGCTTGATCGGATGTTAAACTGTAGGAAGAGTTAGCCGGAAACGAAAAAGTTTACGGACAGACGGACACCATACCTCGTAACATAATACGTCCCGTTTTCAAACAGGCGTATAAAAAATGTTGCATTACATCTACATATCTGCAGTGGCTATGTCACTCAAGTGAGTGACCCGTGGCCTGTAGGCCTCTTGTTTTTTTCATATAACAGATTTGTAATTTCTATGGCTGCCTATGCCCCCTAATACCACCTTAAGCAGAACTTGATTTTCCAGGATACAAGAATGGCTCAGATACCCCGAGGAAAATAGAAATTGCATTATGACAAAGTATGGCTTTTTTTAACTGCTGCCACATGGCACTTTACACCAATTGCAGTAAAGGCAAATAAAATCTATAAAAAGAACCATATGTTAAAGGCTAAACATTGTATATAAGCTCTCGAGCTTAAAGTATAATTTGGACTGTTTAACTCTTTCAGCCATGTAGACTGAAACAGACACCTATGCAAATGGTGTGGATCCAGACAGATCGTACTTTATGAGCCATCTTGTCAGGATTTACACCTTTGCCATTCTGATTTTGATTTTTTAAATGCAATATCCCTATTTGCATCAGTGGACATCTCCAAACTCAAAGATGAAAGAGTCCATTTCAAAAACTTTGGGATGGAAGGTTTAACCTGAACAGATATGAACTATGTCATTCAGAAAGGGTCCTCAGTGCATATATGAACACAAAATCCCCAGATCAACAGGTGCCTCTGTACACACTGATCAGGAACTGTCTTTTGCCAGTAGATTATTAAGTATCTAAGCAAACACCCTGATCAGACTGAACATCCTGCCCTTTGCTGTTTGCCAATGCACAGGTCACTTTTTGCATGATGTATACTAGGGGGTGGGTGGGAGGGGATTATTTAAATACACCATAGATATTTCTTTCAGATTTAAGGCTCTTAATAAGCAAAAGAAAAATGACCATTAACAAAATTAACAGAGCATGAAAAACCTTTAAAATACAGTTGGGAGTTAAAAGAAAGTGACCAAAATTTAGGGTAAGTTGTTGACAGTAATCAATGTCTCAATTTATAGTGTTTTTCTTAAACAATTCTGTGTGTAACTTGGAAATCATAATCATGTGGTCTGGCAACAACATAACATTTCACTTTAAATCTCGTGCCTTTCATTATGATTGAGACCCTGCCAACTCTCAGATTCACACTTTTTTTCACAGGCATGCAACACATTTTATTAAACAAGAAATCCGCGGAAAGCGATGTCGCACCTGCGGGGATTAAGTCATACAAGTTCCTATTTGTATTGAAAAAAATCTATTTTGCAGTATTCAAGAAATTGATAGGTTAGAAAAATGGACAAAGTAGAAAATTTGGAATATTGGCTTGCAAAATTTTATCTAAACCTGTCCATTATTTCACAAGATATTGATATTGAGCGGATATCATTTTTGCCCATTAATCAAGGCCAGTAACTCAGCTGAAAATTGACGAAATCCCAAGCTAGGTATTGTTAACAACAATATGTATGCAAAATATGATCCTAATCCATCAATTCTTTCACAAGATATTGAGCCGAAACCAATTTTGGGGATAAATCAAGGACCCCTAACTCTGCTGAAATGAATCTGAGATTTATGTGCAAAAAATATGCACATCTTCAGACCATGTCCTAATCATATGTGAAGTTTCAAAGCTATTAGCCTAAAACTGCAGGAGGAGTTGCGCTCACGAAACACCCACTGACTATAAGGGTTTTAGGCAAAAACTGACTAAGTTAACAAAGCGAAAAAAGTTGAAAAAATAAAATCTGAGATTTATGTGCAAATAATATGCAAATCTTCAGACCCTGACCTAATCATCTGTGAAGTTTCAAAACTATTGGCCTAAAACTGCAGGAGGAGTTGCGCTCACGAGACACCCACTGACTATAAGGGTTTTAAGTAAAAACTGACTAAGTTTTAAACAAAGTTGAAAAAGTTGAAAAAAATCTGTGAATTATGAGCAAACAATATGCGCACCTACACACCATGGCCAAAATATCTGTAAAGTTTCAAAATGATTGGCCAAAAACTGTAGGAGGAGTTGCGCTCACGAGACACCCACTGACTATTATTGTTTTAGGTAAAAACTGACTAAGTTAACAAAGCGAAAAAAGTTAAAAAAAAAAATCTGAGAATTATGAGCAAACAATATGCGCATCTACACACCATGGCCAAAACATCTGTGAAGTTTCAAAATGATTGGCCACAAACTGTAGGAGGAGTTGCGCTCACGAGACACCCACTGACTATTAGGGTTTTAGGTAAAAACTGACTAAGTTAACAAAGCGAAAAAAGTTAAAAAAAAAAATCTGAGAATTATGAGCAAACAATATGCACATCTACACGCTATGGCCAAAACATCTGTGAAGTTTCAAAACGATTTGCAAAAAAATGTAGGAGGAGTTGCGCTCACAAGTCAATTGTTGACAGACAAACGGATGAACGGATGGGTCACAGCATGCCTATATCGCACCTGCGTTAGCACGCAGGTGTGACAAAAATGCATTTCAAGCATTCATGACAAAAGCTGTATTACACAGCACTTTACCCTCTGACTGACCTGTGGCTGACCTGAGACTGCTGGTTGCACGTCGTAAGGTATCTTTTCTCTTGTTTGACTTGTCTACTTGTCAAAGAAGAGAGAAGTTGAAAAAGTTGAAAAAAATCTGAGAATTATGAGCAAACAATATGCGCATCTACACACCATGGCCAAAGCATCTGTAAAGTTTTTAATGATTGGCCAAAAACTGTAGGAGGAGTTGCGCTCACAAGACACCCACTGACTATTATGGTTTTAGGTAAAAACTGACTAAGTTAACAAAGCGAAAAAAGTTGAAAAAAAAAATCTGAGAATTATGAGCAAACAATATGCGCATCTACACACCATGGCCAAAACATCTGTGAAGTTTCAAAATGATTGGCCAAAAACTGTAGGAGGAGTTGCGCACACGAGACACCCACTGACTATTAGGGTTTTAGGTAAAAACTAAGTTAACAAAGAGAAAAAAGTTAAAAAAAAAAATCTGAGAATTATGAGCAAACAATATGCATATCTACACACCATGGCCAAAACATCTGTGAAGTTTCAAAATGATTGGTCAAAAACTGTAGGAGGAGTTGTGCTCACGAGACACCCACTGACTATTAGGGGTTTAGGTAAAAACTGAGTTAACAAAGCGGAAAAATTAAAAAAAAAAAATCTGAGAATTATGAGCAAACAATATGCACATCTATACACTATGGCCAAAACATCTGTGAAGTTTCAAAATGATTGGCCAAAAACTGTAGGAGGAGTTGCGCTCACAAGACACCCACTGACTATAAGGGTTTTAGGTAAAAAACCACTAAGTTAACAAAGCGGAAAAAGTTGAAAAAAAAAAAATCTGAGAATTATGAGCAAACAATATGCACATCTACACGCTATGGCCAAAACATCTGTGAAGTTTCAAAACGATTGGCAAAAAACTGTAGGAGGAGTTGCGCTCACAAGTCAATTGTTGACGGACAAACGGACGGGTCACAGCACGCCTATATCGCACCTGCGTTAGCACGCAGGTGCAACAAAAATGCATTTCAAGCATTCATGACAAAAGCTGTATTACACAGCACTTTACCCTCTGACTGACCTGTGGCTGACCTGAGACTGCTGGTTGCACGTCGTAAGGTATCTTTTCTCCTGTTTGACTTGTCTACTTGTCAAAGAAGAGAGATAAGAGTAGTGGTGGATACACACACTACTGACATTTCGGACCTTTTTGGACTACCCCTGTAGATGTTAGTGAAAGCTGACAGGTGATTAGTGTGACTTTTTAATTAATTTTCATTGTTTCTGATCTGGAATAAAGTGCAGAAACATAAGTTGTTCATTTATTTGTGTTTCATAATGTAACAAGGTATAAAACTTGTCCAAAACTCCACCCCCCCACCCCCCCCCCCCCTCCCTCCCCCAAGTGTATTTTACCTAAACATTTGGACACCTTAAGTAATAATTAAAAATTAACTGGTCTATTACGGTATACTAATATATCCCATATATTCAGACAGAAAGGTCTGAGCATACAATGTAGACTCCGCTCAAACTGCTCTTCATAAAGCAGTCTGAACATTCTACAGCATTTGCCATTCACTGAGTTAAATGCATCAGGTGATCAAACAAATTTATTTAGAATTCAGGATAAATATGGCAAGAAGTTATGGTGTCAGCATACGGTTGAATTTCAGTGGCTCGAACATCTTAAGTACCATGGAAATTTGTTCTAGACACGGGTAGTTGGAGTCACTGAGGGTTAATCATAGTGCCAGGTCACGAAGCAAATGGGTATAATTCAGGAATGTCTTTTCGATCCTCTTTAAAAAAAGGCATCTCAGGTGAATCAAATACCCTTGCACAAGACTACTTGGTGTGGGCAAACACTAAACTGGGGAGTTTGATGACATAATAGTTATGTAAATGAAGAAACAAAAAGCCTGTGACCTTAATGTAAAGATCATATATGACCTTGACATTAAGGTACAGTATTGTAAACATTCAGATTTTCACAGGGTTTTCCCTAAGAAATTTGTTTAAGGGGACATATGTCTCTATTGACCTATATTTTAAGGGACATATGGGGGTAATTTCAGGGGTTAATTGTTTGAATTTTACAGAAAATATTGCACATTTTAAAGGACATCAATGTCTCTGAAGGCTTAGGGGGCATCAGAGTCAAAATGGGGCCAAGTCTTGCATTTCTGAGGGACAAGGAAAACCCTGTTTTCAGGTTGGGAGGGATTAGATTTCACATGATAGAAAATATTTCAGTCATGTCAACCTTGACCTTGAGCCCAGGACCCTGAAAGTCGAACTTGCTTGAGCTACCCACAAATATGTGAAGATATATTAAAATCCATTTATGTTTTTCTAAAAATAGCCACAGAGACCTTGACCTTGAGCTAAGGACCCTAGACCTTGAGCTCAGGACCCTGAAATTCGAACTTGCTGGAGATATTATCATACCCAATACATGTGTGAAGTTCTGTTAAAATCCATCAATAAATGTAGGCACTACAACGATGACAAAAGGTGAACATACGAACATACATACAGGAAAAACCCTATATCCCCTCACCACTTCCTTGTGTGAGGGGATAATAATGGCATGATGCATGTACTTATTAGAATCACCCCTATGAGATGATTCTAATGAATACACATAACATGAATTTTCATGATAAAATAAGAACATTTCCCTAAAATTACGGAGAAATAATTCACTAGTGTTCTAAGGCTTGCGCATAAAAAAATGAGTGAGCAAAACTAATGAGATTTTTACTAGCAAACCTTAGAACACGAATGAATTATTTCTCTGTAATCGATCAAAACAACCAGATAAACTGTTTATTACATTTTCACTCATGTTTTACCTTTGAATTTTCACATTCAGCTGTTATGAGTTCCTACCAAAATAGTTCCAGTCAGTGCATGAATTTCAGGAGGCGTGGTTTAGTTTGAAAATCTGTCGCCATCTTGTTTTCACTTTAATGCAAAAATCATCCTGTGCTTGAAATACAGACACAACAATGTCACTAAAGTTGAACTGGATTATCAAGAAAATCATACTTTATATTTGTGTTGCAGGTCTTTCCTCAAAAATGCCAAATGGACATGAAAATTGCAGTTTGATTTCCATGATTTTATCATATTTTCTGAGAAATGTCAACAGTTGTTATTGTTTTAACCAACAACGTTAGCAACGTCGCCTAGCAATTATGTCAAAATGCTCGAAATGAAATAATTCACACAGTGAATTATAAATCACTGACAAATCTCAGTAAATCACTGCTGAAACTGTAATAAATATAATCTAACATTATCTTTTAGCACACTGGGTAAAATTATCATCCAATGACATTTTGAAATACTTTTCTTAGTTTTCCAAGGAATCGTCTCCATTGGCGACAATCAGCATGAAATGTCAAATCTTGTTTTCTGGGAATAATAAGAAAAACATCATCAATTTGTTGATTGCTTACTTAGCCTAGAAAGTGGTAAAGGTTAAAGTTTCAGTCTTCTACTGCTTTTTAGACTGGGAATAAAACATAAAAGTCAGTCTAGGAATTTTTAAAGTTTACTTCCGGTGTCTTTCATTGCTTTTTAAAACTGGGAATAAAACTAAGTAACTAGGAACCTTTAAAGTTTACTTCTTTTGTCTTCCATTGCTTTTTTATACTCCGAATAAAACATATAAGTAACTCTAGGAACCTTAAGTTTCTCTATCTGTAGAATACACTTGTAAAGAGAGTCATACAAGGACATCATACGAGGATCACCAGTACCATCATAGGAAGAAAAAGGGTCCAAGAAACTAGTTGTGTAAGCAAAACCAACAGCATGTTCTAAATCAGCTGCTGCATACTGGCCTCCATAGCCACCATGGCCCGTTATATGGTATTCCTGAAAAAAAAAAAAAAAAAAAAAAGCCATGTCATTAACAAGTGGCCTCGAAATATATAGTGTAACCTCTCTAAAACAGTCGTCCTTGGGAAGGCACATAACTGGCTGTTCTAGGCAGGTGGTTGTAGATAGCTGAATATTTGACACAACAGTACTCTGGGAGATCAGAGCCCAGTCCAAACCAACATTAGCTTAACAAGCTCCTTAGTGGTCAAAATGTTAACCGATCTAGTAAGTACAATATCTAATTCACAGGTATTTTTGCTGAAAAAATGTGAGTAGCTTTTGCAAATGCAAAAGCTACTCACATTTTTTCAGCAAAAATATAAGTATATGCCATATTTATTGATCAAAGTTTTAACAATACATTAACTAACAACATCATTAGTTTTGAACAAATGGACCCAGAAAAGTGGATATGATCAGATGTGCAACACATGAAAAGGACCTTTATGCGGTTTGCAGACAATGTAGACCCTGATGAGTCTGCCCATTCACGCCTTTGTTGCCTGCTTACAGAATCAATGGGTACTGTAGTATAAGCTGACAGTGAATGCTCAGATCAAACTGCATGCATGTGCATGCTGATCTGGGCCTTCCTGTTCCCTTATGGCATAAGGGACTTTTTCGCACACTGCACAACATATAGAAGTGGCTGTTATTTAGAGGGTGGATGAGTTCCACTTTAACTGTATTTTGCTAACAAATTCTGCAGTATCTAGACCTTCCAGAGAAGGGCCCTGGACAGAGTGTATGGATTCACTGGCAAATGTGGCTACTGTTAGCATAGGCACTACAGCTCCTTTCTGAGTGATAAGGGTTATGAATGGGGACGGATTTAAAGGGGGTGCAGAACCCCTCTTTGACTCAAAATTTCATTTTCATGGGTAACTTTGGATAAATTTGACAATTTGGGACACCGTATTTATCCTATACACACTCCTTACTCTTTACCTCGTGTAGTAAAATTCTGCTATTAAGACCACTCCTCCATTAAGACCACTCCACCATTAAGAGCAGCTTTTGCCAGTCCAAAATGGTTTCTTTCCTATTCTATATTCAGTATTAACCCTTGTCCTGCTGGTCCCGGATATGCCCTACATTTGCAAATAGTGTAGATCCAAATCAGTTGGCTTCTGAAGAAGCCAACTGATCTGGATCTGCACTGTTTGCCATTCATTATGTGAATTTGAATAAAAAATCTGGATCAAGTACTGATTGGCTGACAATCAGCAGTGGGAGTGACATCTTGATTTATTCAGCATGACAAGGGTTAAGACCATTCCACTATTAAGATAACTTCTAGGTTGTCCAAAAGGTGGCCTTAATAGCAGAAGTTTATTGTACTTCTCTTCACGGTCCATTTTACTACCTGTGAATGTGTGTAAAACTGCTGGATGAGTGGTAAACAGGTAGATCCTGATCAGATACTGCATTTTGTGATGTCTGATCAGGCCTATACTGTTTGCTGAAGCCTGTCTGTCTGAAGTATGTAATTTGATCAAATTGAATCCCCTCAGATCTTACCCTGGATCCGCCCCGGAAAAAAGCATCTTAACCCTGGTCATGCTGAATAAATTAAGCTAGCACGCCCACTTCTAATTTTCAGCCACGCCCACTTCTAATTTTCAGCCAATCAGATTATTTGATCCAAGTTGTTCATACAAATTCAGATACTTAATGACAAACAGTGCAGATCCAGTTAAGTTGGCTTCAGAAGCCAACTGAACTGGATCTACACTGTTTGCAAAGGCAAGGTATATCCGGGTTCAGCATGACAAGGGTTAAGACGACTGGATAAACCTGTAAGATAATGCCAACAATTTTTCAAAGGGATACAACTCCTCATAGAAGTTGCCTCCCTTGTATTTGAAATGTTTAAAAAAAATAAAAATGGGGAATGCTCTAAATAAAAGAATTTAGTCCTTAAGAGTACCCTCCAACCCCACCCAATAAGAAGGGAAGAAAATATTTTGATAACAGTTACTTCCCTTGGAGGTATATCCATCCCCTTTAAAAATGTGGATTAAATATTCATATTATATATCTGAAGCTATTTTTAGTAATTTCTGCAGGAAATATAATTTATAATTCCTTGGAAGAAATATTTCCTCCTAGAGCAAAGAATTATTTCCTTTCTAATGCTATCACTTTTTGCAACGAGTGTAGATGACAGATTGCTGCAAAACATATTGACATCATTTGAAAACATCACGAGTATAAAGCAGAACCTGAAGAAAACAAAAATTTTTAACATTTAATATACAGGAGACTCTCATTATCTCGAAGTCCAAGGGATTCTCTGAAATACTTCAAGATATCTGTACCTCGACATATCAGAATTGCAGAATTGAGGAAAAAATAAATCAAACAACCACATTTAACAAATGTATATGTGATTGGACTCTTGAAATTCAAGATATATTGAAAATATTGTGGAAAAGAGGAGAAATTGCACCTTTGGAGCAAATTCTCCTCTTTTCCACAATATTTTATTACCTATTGTTAGATTTTCATCTTTAGGCAGGGACCTGATTTTCACTTTGAGATAAGTGGTTATTCGAGATAAGCGAGGTCGAGATAACGAGTCAACTTTATGTTAAATCACCTTCAATTTAAAATTCAGAAAACAGTTCCCTCAACTTGCAAATTTTGCAAACAAACTCATACTAATACACTTGTTTGTTGATTAGATTTGTAAACCTCTTGTAATATTTCCTGTTTTCTAAACTCAGGGTACATTAACCTCTATTTACCACATATGTATGCCTTAAGTCATATGTGAACAGCAAAGTCCAGAACAGACCATGATTATCAGCAGGAGTGTTCACTAAATTCTCCAATATCTAAAGATATTCTCTGTGTGAAAAGAGAAATTAGCAACTAAACTGTGTGAAAGTGCTCATGGTCTTGTTCTTTCCTGTTTGCTTATGGCATAAAACAAATTTACTCTTAAGAGATCAAATGGGCTGTCCTGTGCCATGCAAAAATATATCAAGTTGACAAAGAAGGTCTAGATCAGACTGCGCATCTGTACAGACTGAGCAGGGTCTTCAATGTCTGCTAAGAGAATCACTGGACACTATAGAATGTACATTTGTATGAATGGAGAACAAAGCCCCAGATGATACTTTGTACATGAGCAGGATTATTTGAATCTGTACATTTTGCGCATGTTTGAAGGCACTTTTTCACTTGATGCTGCCCAAATGTGGATCTTAACTTAGAATTATACATTAGACTGGCTCTTTGTGTTTGCAGGAATATGTAGCTATGCAAACTCTATTTTACGAAACGCAAACTGCTAAAACCAGCCAGCATTTGTGGACCTGTTTCATCACATTTTGTACAGTATGGTATATGTTCTAAAAATCTGTATAAAAAGTTTCTGACAAAATGGAATATGCAAACAGTACACACCCTTAAAGGAGCAGTCTGATTCAGGTTTACACTGTTTGCTACTCCACTAAATATCTTAAGAAAAAAAAAACTGCATAAAAAGCAAAGTTTAGGCCCAAAAGGTATAAGATAAAGTGTACATTAACTGCAAATATATGAACATAAAAGCACAGTATCGTGCTTTCAAAAAAACAACAACAAAAAACAGCAGACAATTCACATGAAATGCCAAGTCTTATATTTTATGAAAATAAATTTAAAAGATAATAGAATGTTGTTTGCTACAATTCTGCTCAGTGCTTTATGGGCTAGAACTTCATAAGGTTAATAATTATGATTTTTCTTCCTTCTTAGCTTGTAGAATGTACAATGAAAATGAGCCCTGCTGACTTCAGGGTAAATAAACACAGTAAAGCTCCAGATCAGCCAGCAGAGATATATGGTCTGATCAGGAACATTAATATAGGGATCAAACATGGTTTTTCATGCATTAACATTCGCCAGGTCCCGTGGGAGGTGTTGAAAACTGAGGCCGAAGGCCGCGGTTTTCAACACCTCCCAAGGGACCTGGCAAATGTTAATGCATTGAAAAACCATGTTTGATCGCTATTATTGCATAAAAAACTGAAAACATTTGCTACATTTCCCGTAATTTCTTGCACTATTTTGTTTCGCCTTTTCACCGATGTCTCGCGAACGTAATTTCCATGGACTATGCTCGTTCTAGGACCGGGCAGTACACATCTCGTAACGGCAGCAAATCTGTGGCCCCAGTAAGATCATATTGAAAATTGCGTAGCCATGCATTAACAGTGAGTGAATTGCCTTGTTAATACACGGCGTTTCGCCGGTTAATGCATGGCTGTTAATAACGTGCGACTCTGCTTCTTATGCAATAATATACTTTGTTATGTTCTACAGTATCCAGTGATTCTATATCAGCAGACAGTGGTTTGATCAGACTGCACAGATGCACTGGCGGATCTGGGCCTTCACCGTCCACGTATGCCTGAAGACATGTTTTCACATGGTGTTGCCCAAATATACATGAACTTACAGGTTTATTTCCTTCTAAGACTGTAAATAATTGTGTTCCTAGACTCCATTTACTGTTTATACCAAAACTACAGTCGAAGCCTGCCACTATTGGTTTGGTCACTCGTCTAATTGCTTCTTCAGACATAAGCCTTTGCTCATTTAGAATTCCACCATTAGCAAGTATTCCAAAGAATTTTGCCATATTTGCTGCAGTACCGTGCCCATGAGTTGACGGACATGGTAACTCTCTTATATCTGGATCATTTATCTTTAAAGTCTGTAAACAAAGGACAACATTTCAATATGATATACCTCTAGATAAGGTGCACTTTTCAATAAAAAAAAAAAGAACTGATATTTTTCATTCTCCACAAAAGCATATGTTGTCGTACTCATTGGAAGCACTTCTAATGAGTAACCACAACATACATTTTCATGCTCGGTGAGGCACTTCTAATAAGTAACCACAACATACGTTTTCGTGCTCACTGAGTCACTCCTAATGAGTAACCACAACATGTTTTCATGCTGGTTGAGGTATTCTAATGAGTACCCACAACATTCGCTTTTGTGGAGAAATAAGAAAAAATATGTGGATAACCCCTCTTACCTAGAGCTAGAGTGTGAACAGTGATGACCTAAATCAAAAGTATTACAGACCGCTCAGAACTACTGGCTACTTCAGAATATAGTATGGCTCAAGGTAAGAAGTGGTATCTACAAAATATTTTTCTTATTTCTCCACAAAAACATTTGTGGGTACTCATCAGAGTAGCAAACTCAGACCACCTTATGCCTCTACATAGCCTGTTCATGGTCTTACATGTTGACTCAATAATTTAAATATATTATACAATAATTTTTATCTACATAACATTTATGCATTTTCCAGCTTTCTGATTGGTGGAGGTACCACAATTTGCCAATGATCTTGATTTGAAAGACAAAAAAAACTGTCTTGGCTTTCTAGTGCTTTTCTTTGTATCTAAATAAAAATAACATATCTCTTGAACATTTCTCCTACAATTATTTTAATCTCTTAGTCTATGCAAATTGTCAAGGATGCATTTTATCATCTGTCACTTCAAACAGAAAATTAATTATAAAAATTGATTTTTTTTTTCTCATTTCATCAAGTCATGAATGAAAAAAAAATGAAGGCTGCTATTGTGTGTGAATGTGCTACATGCATCATTGCATAGTATCCTTAAGGTTTTTCATTACTGGCTTGATGAAAAAAAAAATCAAACACCAATTCTTAAAAGAACACATTTTGGCAATACCTCCAAGAGAAATAACAATTTGCCCCCTTTACTTATTGGGAGCTGTCCTTAAATGAAAGAATTTGCTCCCTCTGGGTGCAATTTCTTTCCCTCTGAGAGCAATTTCTTTTATTTATGTGTAGCTCCCAATTTGCTTATGAGTAGCTCTCATTCTTGAACGATTTCAAATACTAGAGAAGGAACAGCTTTCTGTCTGCAAATATTGTCTCCCTTTGCAAAGTCATTACGAAAACATGCCTATTCATATATATTGAAAATTTCACCACCAAAAACTGAAAGTTTTCAGATAAAAATTCTGATATTTTTTTATAATTCTGCTCAAAACATAGATTGTGGGTACTGGTTAGAACTGCCTCACTGAGGCAGTTCTAATGAGTATCCACAATCTATGTTTATGAGCAGAAATAAGAAAAATAATGTATACCCCTGTAAACCCCTGTTTTACTGTATAAAAGTGGGGTTTAGGGGGGTCAAAATGATATACCGGTAGGCATGTTTTCATGATGGGTGGCAAAATTTTATCCATTTGTATTAAGGTACCATTGCTTGGCTGCCAGATCTGATCTTATATGACTACTATCCTTATTTGATATCAATTATATTAACGCTTTTACCACTAGTGGTGACTTTTGTTGTCTGCTGATAAGCTTTGCAAACAGTTTGGACCCAGATCAGGCCCGACAAAATGTCAGGTCTGATCTGGACCCAAACTCTTTGATACTCTGATGGTATTCCTGAAAGATTTTTTTAAAAAGTTAATTTAAAAAAAAAATCCACAGATGACAAAAATGCATGCAAAATTACCCAGCATTCAAAGATTAAAGGAAAAATCACCTTTTTACACTAAAGACCCAGATCAGTCTACAAACTGTAGGCCAAGCTAAGTGGTATCCAGAAAAATATTTTTTTCTTACTTTTCTGAGAACACAAGTGTTATAGTTACTCTTTAGAATACTCATAGTGAAGCAATATTAAAGAGTACCTAAATCATAAATTTTCGTAGAAAAAAAATATCAATACTTTTTGGTTGTAAAAGAAAAATGCATCTTACTCATGCATACTGGTCAGGCTACTGTTTGATAAAATATTCTACCTGTAAACAACAAGACCCAGAGTTTCTGCATGCAAATGATGATCTTGGCCTTAACTATTCTTACATCATAAAGTTCATTTTCTCATCACAAACACATTTTAATAGGGAAAAATAGGACATAACTAGAAAAAGTGTCCATAGGACATGGATGCCCCCGCCAAAATGCCATTCAGAGAAAGGTTACATAATTTTGACAGGTAGGCAGATAATTCATAAACCAAATAAGCAAGAGTTGTCTTCCATGTTCATTACACATTTCCTCAATGTCATGGATGCATCTGTAAATTTTCATAAATATATTCCATACGGTTTAGGAGTTATGGCCCACACACGGTTTACTACATGTAACTTAGTCAAGGGCAGATAATTCATAAACCAAATAAGCAAGAGTTGTCTTCTATGTTCATTACACATTGCCTCAATGTCATGCATGCATCTGTAAATTTTCATAAATATATTCCATACGGTTTAGGAATTATGGCCCACACATGGTTTACTATATGGAACTAGGTCAAGGGCAGATAATTCAAAAACCAAACAAGCAAGAGTTGGCTACCTTTTCAAGACACATCTTCTCAATGTCATGCATGCACCTGTAAGGTTTCATAAATATATTCCATACGGTTAAGGAGTTATGGCCTGGACACGATTTACTATATGGAACTAAGTCAAGGGCAGATAATTCAAAAACCAAACAAGCAAGAGTTGTCTTCCTTTTTCACGACACATCGTCTTAATGTCATGCATGCACCTGTAAAGTTTCATAAATATATTCTGTACGGTCAAGGAGTTATGGCCTGGACACAAATGGGATGTACGTACAGGACGGACGGACAAGGGTAACACTTAATGCCCTTCCACTATTCTTCGAATAGGTGGGGGCATAAAAACTATAACAAAGCTCCAGAAGAGGCACTTTTTTTCAATTCCTTTTAATATATATAGTCAGGTGTCAAAGTGAAATTCACAAAATAGCAACATATTTGTATGTTTGCAGGAAAATTAATTGTAATACTTGCAGAGGTGGTTATACATCTAAATTATTAATGTAATGAATATAATTTTTTTGTCAGTTTGTACAACACAACAAATGTTGAAAAGCAGTAATAATTTGAATTTCAAAATGTTAAATAATGTTGTAATCAGTTTTAAAAAGTAATATCAAAATCCATTTAAGTTCTATGAGATTTGCACTTGTGAACTGTCATTTATTTCTGTGTGTATATGTATATGGTAGTAAAGTATTTAAGCATGGTGTATTTTCACTCACTGTTTTAAAATCTTGAGGATTATTGGATGTTGCTATTAAAAGATCAAGCTCCCCACGAAAATGATTGAGGAGTTCTTCTTGATCACCTTTTCTGGTTAGAAGCACTCGTGTTGACCTGTGACAAAGACGCTTTGGAAGTCCTATGTAAAATTCTATATCTGCAAGCAGAATAAATTTCTACTATCAAACACACAGCGACAAAGTCTGATACAGTTGAACTTCAATGGCTCGGACAGATTAGGGACCATGGAAATTTGTTCTAGGTAGTTTGAGCTACTAAGGGCTAATCAGAGCGCCATGTCAAGAGGCCAATGGGAGAAATTTAGGGACGCCTTTTTGATCTTCTATAAAATAATTGTATGTTGAGTGTAGTCATAAGAATTGCCTCATTGAGGCAATTCTTATGAGTACACATAACATATATTTTCATGATAAAATAATAAAAATTGACTAAAATAACCTTCTTTAGCCATGGGAAGAATTTCCAAAGGACTTAAAAACGAGTTCAAATCAGCTATGGTAAACAAGCCTTTAGTGATCAGAATCTTCTAAGTTTTACTGTATGTAGAAATAAGATGCACAGCTGCAGACAAGATGCTTTTGATCAACCCCAAAATAAATACATTGTATTGACATTTTTCTTTTTTCTCTAAAACAAAAATTCCATGGACGTAAGAGGAACTTTTGTTGAACTGTATTCATAGGAAAATCAAGTCCCTACAATCCATTGGCAAAGCACAGAACAGGGTAGTTTAATACCGTAAATGTCCTAGCATTTCAAATACTTTATTCCATACTTTGTTGGCATATATTTAGCTTTTTATGCAGATGTTTCTTTAAATACTTAGTAGAATAGCAAATAGTGTAGATCCTGACTAGACTGCTCCTTCAGTCTGATCTGGGTGCACTGATTGCATATGCCATTTTGTCAGAAACTTTGGTGTATGAAATTTTAGGGCATTTACCATATAATAAACTCACAGATTTAAAGTCTTGAGGATTATTTCCAGTGATCAAAAACAATTCCATTTCTCCATCAAACTTTTTATTTCTCTCTGCATCATAGTCAGCTCTTGTATATTGTTTATTCAATATATTTCTTGTTGCTCGATGAGTTAATGGCTTTGGCAGTCCAATATAGAACTCAATTCCTCAATAAAAGAAACAAAATGACTCCTGAATACTTAGCATGCTGGGTAAAAAAATCAGCAGTTGCTGGGTAAAAAAGTCAGCAGATGTTTTGAAATATTTTTTTCTTATTTTTCCAAGAAAACAGGTTTTGGCATTTTGTGCAAACTGTCTCCAGTGGAGACAATATGCATGAAATGTCAGCTCCTGTTTTCTGAGTAAAATAAGAATAATATTATCATGGTTTGCTGAATTAGCCCAGAGAGTGGTAAAGATTAAAAGATCAACAGATTGTTTTTAAATTGGCACATACAAATGTACTTCAGATCTTATACTCATTCCTTTCTTTAATCTGAATATGTAATCTAGATTTATATATTTTTGTAGGAACAAGCTCATATTATTTAGAATGACTTTCACATACAGAGCTTAGTATTTTTACTGATTTTCCATTATAATAATACTTTATTTACCATTATTGCAATATTTATACTTTAACTACCTTAACCCTTAAAGCGCCAGTCACGACTATTGTCGTCTGCTTTGTCTTCTGCCTGTTACTTTAAAAGTCATTTATGCAAACAGTGTGGACCCAGATCAGACTGCTGCTTTAAGAGCAGTCTGATCTGGGTCCACACTGTTTGCCTGTATACAAAAACAGGTTTGAAAAGTTTGCAAGAATATTCAGCAGACGACATAAACAGACAACATTTTCAGGTGCAGGTTTTCTTGGCATTTTAAGGGTTAATGTAGTATCTATATCACCAGATCAGCCTGCATTAAACTAATGACAAACTTTGCCAATACAGAAAAACTCGGCAAATACAAGTCGTACTGGCCAACTTTTTCAGTATTGGCCTAGTTTTTTCTATACTGACTGAATATTTTGTGTTGGCCGACTTTCTCCAAATTGGCCCAGTGTGTTATCGGGATAGATGGTATGCAACTTTACCTGGTTTATGTCATTTTCAATGAATTTCAGCTGCTATGAAAAATCTTCTTTATTAAGATAATCATTGTTAAGCAAGATGTTTTAAAAGTTAATTAATAAAATTGTCATTAATTAAGTAATTTTGTATTGGCTGAGTTACAGGTCTTAGGGCAGCTGTATTAGCCCTTGGCCTTCAGCCAATAAAGCCAACCTCGAACCTGTATCTCAGCCAATACAAATTACTTGATGATAACATTAGCTGCATTATGAGCAAATCAACCTGAACATCTGTGCAGTCTGCTTAGAGTGTCACTATCTGCTTACAGAAGCACTTGATAAAGTAAACTATAATGAACAACAAAAATATAAATAATGTTATCCAGAAAAAGCTACAATTACAGTCAAACTTCAATGGCTTGAACACCTTTGGGACCATTGAAAAGTGTTCAAGCCATGGGTAGTTCAAGCCAATGAAGGTTAATCATGGCGCCAGGTCGTGAAGCAAATATCGCTACTTCTGGGAAATCTATCGATCTTCTACATAATAATTGTATGTTGAGTGTACTCATTAGAATTGCCTTGAAGAGGCAATTCTAAGGAGTACACGATTCTAATGAGTACACACAACATACAATTTTGTGATAAAATAAGAAAATTTCCTTAAATATTTGTTTTATTAAGCTATGGGAAGGATTTCGTAGGGACTCAAAAACCAGTTCGAATTAGCCATGGTAAACAAGCCATCGGTGTTCAAGCTATCAAGGTTTGACTGTACAAGGCACAGCCTTCCTGAGGCACCTAAAGAATATATGAGACAGCACAAGCAGCAATACTTGACATCCAAACAAAGGAGACTCTAATCAGATTTGAGCCAGCGCATGACAAAACCAACAAAACGGCATGTTCGCCCAGCGAAGACTCAGATCAGCCCGGGCATCCGCCCATTCTGATCAGAGTCTTCGCTGTGCACTCAATGAGTAGCTAAGATCCATGCTTTCTTCATGTGGACATCTATGTAGGAATAATCTTTTTTACCGAAGGGTTCTGCAATTTCTTCTTGGAAATACTGCGACAGGTTTCTTCCTTTCTTGTCCACATGTCGTACCACTTGATCAAGATACAACCCAAATGTCAATGGATGATATCCGAATTTCTCCCCTGCAACAATTAATCTAGTTTAGTCTGCAGACCCCCAAAAGTGCAAAATCAGATCAGGGTTTCCATCATTTGCTGATCAGGGTTTCCATTGTTTGCAAATAGTTTAGCCCTTTTTCTCCAGGAATACCAAATCACATAGCTTAACATATCTAAAACTGAAACTAGAAACTTCTCCAATATATAGTGCGAGGGAGTCTATTTAGTCTACAATTGGTTAAAAACATCTCATCTGGACATATCTGAAGCCTAGTAGTCTATACATCTAGAATTAGCCCACTAGACTTGGTCTTGTGAACATCAGACCATGCTTGTAAAAATTCTGATGTTTTCAGTGCAGTTTTTTCATGATAAATATACCACAACAGATCTTAATGTAAGAGGGATATCAAGCTAAACATTTTCCTTATTTCTTTAAAAAAAACACACACACACACACACACACACACACACACACACACACACACACACACACACACACACACACACACACACACACACACACACACACACACACACACACACACCACACACACACTCACACACACACACTCACACAAAACAACCCTTCCCTACCCCCACAAAAACCAAAAAAAAAAAACCAAAAGAAAATCAAACAAAAAAAAAAGAAAACACACACATACATACAAGAACATTATTTCTGTGTACTTATTAAAAGTGCCTCAACAAGACACTTCTAATGAGTAACACAAAAATGTTTTGTAGAGAAATAAGAAACATATCAATGCTCTTTGGTTGAAAATTTGTGTCTTATCTAGAGCTTTGCTGGTCTTTGGCACATTGTCCCATCAGATGGGGAAATTCATTTCCGGTTGTCTTGAGTTTGAGCTTCTTTCAGACAGAATCAATGATACTGCTTACAAACGTTTTCATTTCTCCAAGGTAGATGGTGGAAATGCAAAACATCACCACCGTGTTTGCATAAATTTGCAGCCTTTTAGTTTATATTCCAGGGCCCAGTTGTTCAAAGCGTCGTTAGCTTAACGAGCGCGTTAAGGGTCATTCCGTTAATTGTTTTAGCGGATTCAATACACAATATTCTGATATTTTTTGCTGAAAAAATGTGAGTAGCTTTTGCAATGCAAAAGCTACTCACATTTTTTCAGCAAAAAATTTCAGTATATTTGCGTATCACTCGATATAAATTTTAACGAATTGTTAACTAACGACATCGTTAGCTTTGAACAACTGGGCCCTGTTTTATTGACAGTTCATGGGTGCTGCCATCTTATTTTCCACCAGCATTTGATTGGCTGAGAATACTAAATCCAGTGGTTGAGACTGACAAATTGTAAGACCGTGAAAACAGGTCATGGTCACATGTACTGCATTATTTGTCCATATTAGGGAGAAAGTTGATGCCAGGTAAGATGACTGTAGGTGTAATGCTATCTCAGAAATAAGAGTTGAAAAAATAAATAAATAAGCTATATATTGTTCATTGGAAGGAAAGCATTCATAGTTACTGGTGGGAATTTCCCTTTGAGTAATTACCTGGTTTCCAGTAAGGTTTCTGTCTAGCCAACTTTTTTCCAAGGCCTGCTGGGTCATCTCTTAACTCTCCCAACCAAAATGGCTCCTCCAATGTAATTAGTCCTGCCTGGAAAAATATTATTACAAGAGCCATGACATGAGAAATGGTGTCTTCATGGTAAATGAAAATAGTGAAGATGCAGATCAGCAGAGACATATATTCTGATCAGGAACTTTGCTATATTTCATTATGCTTTACAGTACCCAGTGATCCTATAAGCAGACAGCGATGGTCCTCATCAGACTGCATGGATGCACAGGCTGATCTAGGCCTTTACTGTCCGCTTAGGACATATTTTTGCATGACATGGCCCACATTATAACTACCATCATAGCCTTCATTTGACCTATCATTTTTTATAAACAAAAGGGGACAAGAGCATAGAAAGCTGTCAGCTTGAAAAACAACATCCACAGCTATCTATCAATATAGTCTATTATTTGTATATGTAGCTTTTCCATTTGTATTCATAGAGCCACACTACAGGAAAAACTTTATTTTATGGATTTTGTAAATGTATAAATTCTGACAAATCACTCGCATATTTAAAATTTTGTGGATTTTATCAATATGTAAAGTCAAGTGAATCACTCACAAACATATTAAGTAAGTGACGGATTTGCCAGAGTTTACATAAAATCCACAAAATAATAATTTATTCTATAGTAAATGATAAAGTGGGAAGTATAATATACCAGGATCAAAATGTTACAAAGTTTGCCAAAAATGTCAATCTTTTGAGACATCATAAAGAAAACAGATCTGGTTGATTCCTTATCTGGACTATATTCAAGTGTAAAACTTTTCCTTCCACCAATGAAATTGCATGAAATGTGTATAAAGACAGGAGTTGGAATTTAAAAGTAATAAGGAAGTTTAAAGAAACTGGATACACTTGGTACTTGCTCCCCCGTTGTACAAGGGAAACAACTTTTGTGAACTTCTATTTGGTTTTCTGCATACCAAGCCCCTTCTTACAAGAGATCTCTAAAAGGACAGAATTTGATCCCCATGGGAGCAAATTCTTTCTTTTTTGAGAAGATCCCTTTTCAGAAGGGAAACATATAAATTTTGATAGAATTACTACCCTGACAGTAAGTTCAATCCCCTACAGTTACATGGGACTACTGAACACAGAACAGAATAGAACAAAACTTAATTATGTAAATAACACAACATGCCCGAGCCATACAGGTAGTTACAGTGAAATACAGTAAACTTCCACTGTTAAAATTAAGACCACCCACTACTAAGAGCAGCTTTTGTCAGTCCCAAATAGTTTCTCTTTTATTATTCTATGTTCAATATTAATTAACCCCATATATGCCATAAGCTGTGGACTGAAATCTGTGAGGTTTGGCCAATTTTTAAGGGAGATTAATAAAATTCTGTGAGATTTTAATAAAAATAACTTTAAAGCTCTACCAACATTCTTTTGTGGAGATTGATCCTGAAATATTTTCTACGTCATTCTCTTCCTTCCGCTGATTCAAGAAGGGCAGTTGTCAGTTTCTGGCGAAAGAATGTGCACAATACTGGTTAACCCCTTAGAGGACTAAGCCTGCCCAGTAAACGTGTGGCTAGGTAAACTGACCACGCTCGACATGACCCCATTGGGTTGACTAGGCCGTAAAACCTCAACACAAACAAACAAACAAACAAAGCTCTACGACAATAGTCAAAAGCCTTTATTTAAACGAACAAAACTTATAGTAGAGACAAAAAAGTGTGATTTTCTATTTATTTCTTCATTAGTTGTTTTGTAAGATTGGTCTGAACATTCTGTGAGATTTGAAAAATCTTATGGGAACTGGCTTCCAGATAGGCCTAATTCTGTAAGATTTTATCTCACAGTGTGAGACATGGCGTGTATGTAATCCTTGTCCTGCTTATATACCTTGCCTTGGCAAACAGTGTAGACCCAGATCAGTTGGCTTCTGAAGAAGCCAACTGATCTGGATCTGCACTGTTTGCCATTATGTGAATTTATAACAACAATCTGGATCAAATAATCTGACTGGCTGAAAATTAGAAATGGGCGTGGCATCTTAATTTATTCAGCATGACAAGGGTTAAGATCACCCTACTTTTAGGCAGTCCCAAAGGTGGTAGATGGACCATTTTCACTTAAATAAAACAAAAATCCATGTGCAACCATAGTACAAGAGAGACTGTGCATTCAGGTAAACTGCTATGAAAAGCTGTGGTACTACCTGATTACTGATTAGCTGTTCCAACGTCACATTTTCTTTTCCATTCTGAGCAAACTCAGGCCAGTACTTGGATACCTTGTCCTCATAGGCAATTAAACCTCTACAATAAACAGAAGTAAAATATACCAGAAAAAAAACAAAAACACACAAACAATGATGACAGCTTCATGTTTATTACATTATTTAATACCAGACGATTTTCAAATGAAATGCAATACAAAAATTTTTTGAACACTGTACAAATGATGATCTTGTGCTTTAGGTATCTTCCACATTGTTTGAGTCATATCACAATGATGACAGGATGATAATGAAAGGCTCTATGCAATGAAGCACATATAGTCACTTTTGGTGGAATATGATAATTCTGGGATAATTCTCCAAATTTCTCCATAAAAGCATATGTTGCAGGTACTCATTAGAAGCCCCTTACAAAAGCATTTCTGTTCAGTGCTCACTATGTATATTTCTGATGGAGAACTGGAGAAATGGAGAAATTCATCCAAGAATTATCATCAAATATTATCCCTCAAAGGCTCCATATTCCTCAAAAATAGACAAACTTTTATTTAAGAAAGGTTTAATAAAATGATATATAGTATTAATACAATCATAAAATGTGGCATCTGTCAGCCTGTAAAATTTCAATTAGTCTCTCATTTCTGAACTAGATCTAAAATGAAATGATTTTTTATCATATCTCTGAATTATTTTTTTATCATATCTCTGAATCTCACATTTTTGTGGATATGCCTAAAAACATAAGGATAAATTTTTTGCGGTTTTTAATTTCCGTGTTAATTCACATTAATTCTGAAATATGATAAAAAATCATTTCATTTTTGATCCAGTTAGAGAAAGAGAGACTAACTAAAATTTTACAGTCTGTCAGGTACCATATTTTATCATTGTATTAATATCATGTATCAATTTATTAAACCTTTATTGGATAATGAAATGTCTATTTTTGAGGGATATGGAGCCTTTAGTTTCAGTGTTGTCAAATTTTTGCGGGGCAATCACAATTTTTCATTTTCACATGTACAAGCAACTGCATAAATTAAAAACTGCAAAAATTTATCCTCATGTTTTTAGGCATATCCACAAAAATCTGGCGCACAAATATATTCCAGAATACGGTAAATGGGTTACAAAAAAAGAAGCATCTTAGATGGGAGCCTGAATATATGGTGTCCTGAATTTACTAACCTATCAACCAGATGAGCAATCACAAAAGAAGCAACAGCTTTGGTTGAAGAAAAGAACGTGGACAAAGTATCTTCCTTCCAGGGTCGACGACAGTCATAGTCTGAGTAACCACCCCATAGATGTGCTACAATTTTACCATGATAATAGGCTGCAAAACTACCTCCTCTCTCTATGCCACTCTTCTGGTTAGAGCTAAACAAAAGAGATGATAGGAGAAACTGTTTCATTGCTCCAGATAAGAGGGAGTAATAAGGAGTATCCACATAATATTTTCTTATTTTTCCACAAAACATATATTTTAGAACAATTAAGATCAATTGACATTGTACAACCTTTTTTAACTACTTCACTTATGTATATCAGTGCTTACCCTATCTTGCTAAAGGTATTGGAAATACCGAAACAGGTCGATCTGAATAAACAGAAAGACAAATGTACCATTGTTGGTTGTTAGTTCTGTTGTCTACCCCATCAAGTTGAAAAACATATGTTGTGGCACTCATTAGAAGCCCCTCACTGAGTACCCACAACATATATGCTTTTATGGAGAAATAAGAAAAATATGAGTATTTTTTTTGTTTAAAAAAGCATCGAATCTGAAGCTATGGTGTCTATTACAGCATTGTGAAGGAAGGCTCAGACAAGCTTACACCTGCAACAGCCTTGGACAGTATAACCTCAATGGCTCGAACATGGATGGCTCGTTTACCGTCGAAGATTCAAACTCTTTGTTCAGTCCCTAAAAAATTCTTCCTATAGCTCAAGAAAACAAAAATTTAGGGTTTTTTTTTCTTATTTTATCATGGAATTGTATGCTGTGTGTACTTCTAATGAGGGAATTCTAATGAGTACACTCAACATACAATCATTGTGTAGAAAATCGAAAAGATTTCCCTAAATTATCGTTATTTGCTTCCTGAACTGGTGCCATGATTAACCCTCAGTGGCTCAAACTACCCCTGTCTGGAATGAATTTTCATGGTCCCTTGGAACGAATTTTCATGGTCCCAAAGATGTTCGAGCTGTTGAGGTTCGACTGTAATTTGTTTACCATAACTACCATAGATATTCAGACATAAAGCTCCAGATAGAAGGAGTATATGAACATTTTTATCATTTCTCCATGAAAACATATGTTGTAGGTTCACATTAGAAGCAAGGCACTTCTAATGTGTACCCACAGAATATGTTTTTGTGCAGCAATAAGAAAAATATCAATACTTATGGTTGAAAAAAAAATCTTGTCTAGAGCTACGAGACAAATTAGTTCCCTGTCATACTAATCTTAAAATTTGAATACCCATGTTTAACTGGCAAATGTATCAGCAATGTAACTAGTGAAGCGAATGCCTCAGTAGACAGTGCAGATGGTCAGAATGATCCTGACTTTCCCTGTTCACATAATATGTATGAGCAGTTCATACAATATTTTAACCCTTGTCCTGCTGAACCCGGATATATCCTGCCTTTGCAAACAGTGTAGATCCAGATAAGTTGGCTTCTGAGGAAGCCAAATGATTTGGATCTGCACTGTTTGTCATCCAGTATGTGAATTTATACCAACAATTCAGATTAAGTAATCTGATTGGCTATCAAGAAATGGACATGGCATCTTAATTTATTCAGCATGATAAGGGTTAAGGTAAATGGATACTTTTGGTAGCTATTCTACCATTCATGATTAGGGAGTCAACTTTTGTGACATCTTGTTTGCTTTCCTGTACATCAATCCCCTTCCAATAAAAGCACCGCAAGCATAATACCCCGCCATAGCAATTATTTGTTTATGTATTAAAGTTATCATTGCGAAAATGTCTGGAAAGAAAATGATGGAGGGACAGATAACAATTCTAAACCAGATCTTGATAATATCAATGGACAGATAACAATCCTAAACCAGATCTTGATAATATCAGTGCATATACAATGTAGCAAGTTTGGTTAAAAGGCCTTGTACTTACTCAAGTTATCGTCCGAAAACGAAAATATGGACGTATCTTGGGCAGATAACTCTGTAAAAATTTGACGAATTTTGCCCATTAGCAATTCCAAAACAGATCTCCTTAAGGTCAATGCATATAGCAAGTTTGGTTAAAATCCCTTGTTATTTACTCAAGTTATCATTAGGAAACAAAAATATAGGCGTGTCCCGGGCAGATAACTCCGTAAACATTTGACGAAATTTGCCCATTAGCAATTCCATACCAGATCTCCTTAATGTCAATATATACAGCAAGTTTGGTTAAAATCCTTGTTATTTACTCAAGTTATCGTCCGGAAACGAAAATATGGGCATGTCTCGGGCAGATAACTCTGTAAGACTTTGACAAAATTTGCCCATTAGCAATCACAAACCAGTTCTCCTTAATGTCAATGCATATAGCAAGTTTGGTTAAAATCCCTTGTTATTTACTTGTTATTGTCCGGAAACGAAAATATGGACGTGTCTCGGGTAGATAACTCCGTAAAAATTTGATGAAATTCGCCCATTAGCAATCCCAAAACAGATCTCCACAATATCAATGCACATTCCAAGTCTGGTGAAAATCAATTGATGTTTACTCAAGTTATCATCAGGAAACGAAAAACGGATGGACAGACTGACGGACGGACACACGGACGTCCAACGTGAAACCATAATACCCCGCCACTATTATGTGGCAGGGCATAAAAACGGGAACAAATTTTTGCCCCTTTTCAAAAGGTAGCAATACTAGCAAAATACTTTTAACGGAGTTGTATGGCAAGCCGTTGTACTATTTATTATGCTAAATAGATATCTTATATATTTTATCAGATATCTTATAAAGGATATAAGATATCTGATATAGGATATAAGATATCTGATATACTAATTCAGGTATCTTATATCCTATATTAGATATCTTGTATCCTATATAAGATATCTGATATAATATATGAGATGTATTATTTTATTACACATATAAGATATCTTATTTACCAATTAAGATATCTTATTTAACATATTATATATTAATAAAGATATCTGATATACTAAATAAGATATCTGATACATCAAATGAGATATCTTATTAAATTAAATGAGATCTTCTTTAGTAAATAAGATATCTTATATCTTATACAAGATATCTTATATAGCATATTTGATATCTTATATAGCATAATAAGGCATCTTAATTGACATATAAGATATTTATATATGATATCTTATATAATATAACAGATATCTTATATATTATATACGTATCTGGTATATTAAATCAGATATCTGATTTATAGAATTAATAGTAAACAGCTTGCTGCAAGCCATTTTACCATTTATTATGCAAAATAGATGTCTTATATATTAAATCAAATATCTTATAAAGGATATAAGACATCTACTAAAGGATACAAGATATCTAAATAAGTATATCAGATATCTTATTTCATTCCACATATAATATATCTTATTTGTTAAATAAGATATATATCAGATATCTTATTTAATATAGGATATCTTATTTGTTTAATAAGATATATATTAAAACAGATATCTGATATACTAAATAAGATATCTGATATACTAAATGAGATATCTTATTTAATTGAATAAATGTGATATAGCATACCGGCATATAAGACATTTTGAATAACATATAAGATATCTTAATTGATATATAAGATACCTGATATATTAAATCAGATATCTGATTTATAGAATACATGTAAATAGTAAAATGGCTTGCCACAGAGTTGTCTCTCTTGAAAGTGTATCCATTGCCCCCAAGTGGTAATCAGTTCCACTCAGTTAAATACAAGAAACTTCTATCTATTTGATTTTTAACAATGTTAACAGGAGTTATTTCTCCACTAATATATATGTTGTGGGTACCCATTATAATGAGGCAATTTTAATGAGTTATTTGATATTTTGCTCTGCAAGGTAATTGTAATGAATGTCCTGAAAAATGTTTTGTAGTAAAAAGAAGAAAGAACTTTTTTTTTTAAGCTGCATGAATATCAATTCAAGTTTTAAGAAAATGATGTTGCTCTGTCCTTCAGACAGCAGGAAAATGCATATATAATTACAGTTTTTTTGTTTTTTTTTGGTCTAGGAAACTTCTTATGAGATGCAACAACACATGTGTTACTTTAAACCTGTAGAATTCAAAGATCTTAAAATGTTTTTTGTGTTTTCTTTTCTTAAAAAAAACACACACACACACACACACACACACACAAAAAAAAAACATGGTTCAGCATTTTATTTAAATACATGTACTGCATGTTTATTACAATCTCCAAAGAAGACAATCTGAATGAAGTGCTAAATATTGTTTTCCAGGGACTATAATCATAGCTCCAGTTAAGGCACTTTTTTCAACCAAAAAGGAACTAATATTTTTCTTATTTATCCATGAAAACACACAGGGGCTTCTAGTAAGTACCTACAACATATGTTTTTGAGGAGTAATAAGAAAAATATTATCTGGAGCTATGCTGCATAAAGTTTTAATAGCAGTGATAAACAACTGCTCCTGACAATAGAGGTACCCAGACAAGAATTCTCTTATTTCTTCACAAAAACATATAAGTTTGTATGTTTAATGTACTCACTGAACTTACTTGCTTTATCCCCAATATTTTTTTTCATGAAGAAATAAGAAACATATTGATACCTTTGGGTTGACAAAAGTGTCTTATTTATAATAAAATATGGACTTATTTATGATAAACTATATGTACATGTGTACAGACCGAAAAGTTTCTAGGACATCCTCAAAACCTGGTTTCACATATCCTCCTATCAATAAAGGTTTAGCCTTCTTCATCTCTTATCTTTTTTTCCTGGGCATCAGAGGTTCTACTGGAAAATAAAAATCAGCCACAGTAACTTAGGGGTAATTGTGGTACGGGTGTGCGAGCCAGTATTTCAAAACCTACCCCATTCATATACCTGGCATTTGAAAAAAACGGACCCATTCATATACTTCATCATCCAAAATTTTGACCTATTCATATACTGCCCTTTGATTTTTTGTATCCATTTTTTGCTGGTTGTTACACAAATATCACAGTCAATTCATGTAATACCAAGAGGATAAGCAGCCTCAAAAAATCTGAGCGAAAAATATTTGCATATACCAGGATGTCAGAAAAATGGGGCCTTTCACATAGGAATCCAGAAAAATCGGGCCATTCATATACTTTTTGTTGAAAAAAGGGGGCCAATCATATACCTGGCAGCGCTGAAAAAGGGGGCTATTCGGCACGCACATCCGTACTATGCCATATATAGGAAGTTACCCCCCCCCCTCCCCTCCCCCGAGATCATACACCACATTTCTAAAGAATATTACACTATCTATAATCATATACAATTCCTGTGCAATTCACTGAAAATTTAACGTCAGTAAAAATTATGAATGGCTAAGCTTTATTATTATGCACATATATACATCACTTGATTTATATAAATCTCCAGTAGCCCATACATGCCATTAGCTGTTGACAGAAATCTGTGAGATTTTGCACATTTTTAGGGGAGATTTGATGAAATTCTGTGAGGTTTTTGTGAAAAATCACTTTCAAGCTTACATAAGTAAGTTAAAAGCCATTATTTTATGAATTAAGCTTGGGATAGCCATGCTAATGTGTGATTTATTTCCAGTTCTTCAAAAAATAGGTTATTAATTGGTATGAAAATTCTGTGAGATTTGAAAATCTTTCTGGGAAACGGGGTCCAGAAGGGCCAAAATTCTGCGAGATTCTGTCAGTGTGAGGTATGGCACGTATGGTAGCCTAGATACAAGGGTTGGGTGCGGGTGGGGGGGAATGGGGGGAGGGGGTGTGATCACCATGCACACATGAACAGGTCGGGATTTTCACCATGTAACATTCATCATTTTTGCATTTTTATATGCATTAGAAGAAATTAAAAGACAAACTAAGACTCATCTGATGATAGCAAACATAAAAAAAAAAAAAAAAAAAAAAAAAAACAAATTCAGCCCATAGGTTAGAAAATAGGACGTCCATGTTACAGAAATGAAACCTTCCCATTTGAAGGTTTCAAAATTCCATTGAAACTGCCAAAAAATGACAAGTAAACTTAGAGATAATTAGAGAATACAAATTGTTCGATTTTTTCTTAATTAACTAGCAAAACGAAGTGAAACATCTGAAAGCTGTATCTATTTAAATTAGAGCAACATAAATGTTCTTACAAAAGTTCCTTAGATCCACTTGCACTTTGACAGTCAGTGGTGTGTTTCACCGGAAGTTAAAGTGACTTCCCCTTGAAAATTCAAGATGTCTGCGCCCACACTGGTCACTTTCATTTTCTGATTATATGACAATTAAAAAGGACATTTTCTGATTCGAAAGTTAATTTCTACACCCGGCACTGTTTTTAGTTGATATTTTTCGTATCCACAGATATTTAGGATGTAATCTAACTGCTCATTATTGACAACTAAAAGTGACATATTGTAATTGTGTTGTGATGAAACTGTTGTGCAACAGCTTCATTGCGGTGCTCGTTTGAAAGTATCTTGGAAAATTGAAGGTAACTTTATCATGATCTGCAGTGATATTTGTGTGTATGTGTGTGATTTCTTTAATGTTTATATCGGCTTCTCTGACTGGTATATATTTACTAAAGTAACTAATAGCTCGGTAGTGAGGTTTACTGGTACTGGTTATAGTAGAAGTGAGTTTCAAAAACTTGTCTTCTAAATCTCTTCTTTTTCGTGAATAATGAATAAATTTCCAACTTCCGGTATTTAAAAGTGCCAAATTAATTCACTGTAGAATAATGGTGGAATTCCAATATATTGTTGTTATAATGAACTGATTAGTAAATGGCTTCTGTGATGAATTTACTGAATCCCATGTGTCTGTCATATAATGTTTTAAACTGCAGGACTGTTTTAGAGTTGACAATATCATCTGGTAAAGCATTCCATTTATTTATAAATCTAACAGAGAATGAATTCATCCTAAAAGTTTTGAAAGCTCTTGGTTTCAATAACTTCTTCGAGTTTCAAGTTTGTGTATCAGAGAATTCAAATAAACCATCCATGGAAATGCTATCAATATTTTGCACAATCTTAAAAACTAGGATCATATCCATTCAGTTTCTCCGGTACAATAAGGTAGTGACATGGCCAATAATCTTGTCACTCATGGCTAATTGTTATGTAAAGAAATAAGTGACGTGAATATCTGGACATGAGTAGCGCGAGTTAAAAAAATGGCTGTTTCAGGTGGGTTGTCAACAATCTGGGGCTTTTGTTGTTTAGGAGGGTGTTATTTTAAAAGTCCGAGAATGCTATACTGCATGGAATTTAATTCCATACAACCCAGCACCAAAATTTACGTTAAAATATAGCTACGGTTCCAGGACTTTGTTTCATTCTGGCAACAATTGCTCGAAATTCGGTGTCATTTTGGATGATATACCCATTAAAATTAATGATCCTCCTGGATCTGCACCTGCAGGGGCATTAAATAAGGACTTTTTAAAATATTTTTGAAATAAGCATTTGTTTTACGAGCTGAAATACATCAATTCCAATTTCGCTGCTCTTGTCTGCAAGTCGTCACTTTCTAAAATAGCTCGTCACTCATATCCACTAGCGCTACTCATTCCGTCCTATAATATTTGCATTTTTTCGTTTTTGCTGGTTGCATTGATAGTTTGCATAGTTAAGATTGTAATATATGCATGCCAAATGATGCCGTCTGTCCAATTCAAGTCGTTACACAAGATGCAGATCTATATGGCTGAAAACATTAATTTTAATGGGTAAATCGTCCAAAATGGCATCAAATCCAGAGCTAATGTCGCCAGAATGAAACAAATTCCAAGAACCGTAGCTGTATTTTGACGGAAATTTTGGTGCTGGGTTGTATGGAATTTAATTCCATGCAGTATATCAATCTCCCATTTTTAAAATAACGCCTTCCTAGATGACAAAAGCCCCAGATTGTTGACAACCCACCTGAAACAGCCACCTTTCTAGCTTGGGCTACTCATGTCCGGATATTCACATCACTTATTTCTTTGCATAACAATTGGCCATGAGTGACGAGATTACTGCCCATGAGTAAGGGACATTCTTTGTAATCTTTCTTCATAATTCAATTCTGGTAGTACTTTTGTTATTCTTCTTTGAATGTTTTCAATAGCTCATATATCTTTTTTGAAAGTAGGATAACAAATAAGATTCCCATAATCCAAGATGGGTCTAATAAAGAATTAATAATGTTTCTATATCTAAATAGGAAAATGCTCTTTTGATCAGTCCCACAAGTCTGTTTGCTCTGTTTACAGTTAAACTAATGTGTTTGTTAAATTAATTGTACATAAATACATGTATTAAGGTCCTTTTCACATTCTACCTCAAGAAGATTTTTCACATTTCCATCTTTATCTGTCATCTGATAATCAAATTTGTGATTTTCTTCACCAGTGTGTAATATTTTACACTTGTCTAGTTAAAGAACATTAGCCATTTAATAGTCCATTGACACAGTTTATCTAGATCATTTTGAATCATTTCAAAGTCCTCTAAGTTCTGTAAGTCTTTATACAGTTTGGCATCATCTGCAAACAGTTTACAAAAGGAAGAAACTTCTGACCGCAAATCATTTACATAAAATATAAAAAGTAGCGGCCCCAGGACAGAACCTTGGGGCATTCCGCTTGATACTTCTGTCCATTCTGATGACATTCCATTTATGACTATGCATTGTTTGTGGTTTGTTAAAAAGTCACTAATCTATTTCAAAAGATTTCCTGTGATTCCAAGCTTTTTGATTTTCGTGAGCAGTCGTTTGTGGGGAACACAGTCAAATGCTTACCTGAAATCTAGAAAGACAGCATCTAGTAGCCATCTACTGGTATGTCTGAATCTATTTATTTTGACCAATCTTCAAACACTTTTAGCAGTTGAAGTATACATCCTCTCTTTTGTCTAAAACCATACTGAGAGAATATTAAATTGTCATTACAATGATCCATTATAACAGTTTTAATAATGCCTTCAACATCCTGCATAATTTTGTCTCACAAATAACTGACACCTTTGCTCTGTAGGTTCTAGTCCTATATAACAAGACCCTATGCATCATTCGCCACTCATAAGGAATGCAGCTTTAGCCTAACGTATGAAGGGCATATGTTCAGGACTATGTACATGTAGGTTCAAGTACAGCTGGGAAAATGGGACCCAGTACCAAATATTGGGATGCCTTAACTCCATTTTACAGTTTGTTGATATATGTAAAAACTATACGCCCTGATGTGATGCTGCATTATGTGGTGTCTGATCTGGGTCAACTTTGTTTTCTCAGGCCTGTCTTTCCCAATACTTAGGGTAACTATGGTACTGTCAGTTCATCCAAATTTTACATGACTGTAGACACATAAATTGTTCATTTTGTTTGTGTTGAGGTTTTATGGCCCAAAATTGTTCATTTTACACATTTTCAAAAACAGATAAATGTGAAACACTAGTAAAAATGTGTCCAGACAGAAAATGTTTTGAAATTTTGATGTAGGTAGTTGGGCTCATAGAATAATTCTGGCTTCCTGCAAGGTCTGACAAATCCATTGTCCAGCTGCCAGGAATAAGTTAAAGTTTTTGCTGGCGAAGTACAGCCTTTTCTAGCTTGCCCAGAAAAATGTAGGGAAAGTCAATGAATTTGAGCATATTCCTGCTGAAATACTTCATTTGGCAAGTAGATTAAATACATGTATTGATTTGTCAGGCCCTGTCCTTGTTAAGCCCACTTGTCACTCAGTTGGTGGTGGGATATTTGTCACTTTGTATGTTTTATGCATTTATCTGTGGATAAATAAGCAATAAACTTTTTTGGTTTGGCATATCTCGTGTTCTGTAGGCATGAGTCCCTACAAACTCTATCATTGCATGACTGCCACCAACCCATTATCCTAGAGCACTTGCCCCAACATAAAGTCACTCAGGAACCTATTTTGGCAGAAAATAGCAGGTTTTTAACATTAGCTTTTTGTCCCAGCATGGCACACCTTCCTCAAATTTTTATGTCTCTGTGACTTTCATTTGGTCAGGTTTTCAGTCAGTCTCATGTCTTAGTGTCCATAGGCATGAGCACCCTCAAAATCTTTAGTGTTAAATCCTATTGTCTGGGAAAAATAAGCAAAATTTCATCAGTTTGTCATCTTCTAAATTTGCCGATAGAGTGGTTAACATATTTTAGACTGAATAAACTCTCCCACATTATATATTGGAAGAGCTGAATTTTCAGTTTTAGGTATGTCAGGCCATATGATTTAGATATTCCTAGAGAAAATGGCTAAGCTATTTATAAACAGTGGAGAAACATATCAGACGTGACATTCTGTGACATCTGATCTGGGTCTACACTGTTCACCACTTACCCCTTTGGGGCTCTCCAGACTAAATTTGGTTGAGGTTAATCTTGATACCATTAATCTACATGTACGTAGGTCCACGATGGAGAAGTGTGGTTCAGTACAGCAGAAGATATCTTGTATTTTTGAGACAGCAGTCCTAGACGAGCAGTCTGGTAAGAGGGAGCATCAACCTTTCAAGGTAATGTCTTATCTACCATATTAACACTAAATATTGGGACATCTTATTGCTTAGCACTCTGGGTAAAATTTTTGACAGAAAACATAATTAGATGTTTTTCCCAGAAAACAAGAATTGACATTTTATACAAACTGTGTCCATTGGAGACAGTTTGCATGAAAAGTCAAAACTTGTTTTCTGGGTAAAATACAAAAAAAAAAAAAAAAAAAAAAAAAAAAAAGAAAAAAGTCAAAATGTTGTCTGCTGAAATTTTTTTCCTTTTTATTCTTGCATATCCTAACCATGAGGGGAAGTGATGTAGCAAGTTTGGTTGAATTACGCCCAGTTGCTCTCACACAACCTTACCATTAGGGGAAGTGGGGTAGCAAGTTTGGCTGAATTCAGCCCAGTGGTTTAGGAGAAGATAGCTGGACAGATGGAAGGACTACGGATGCACAGAAAAATAATGATGCTCTCGTATACCCTTACCATGAGGGGAAGTGATGAAGCAAGTTTGGATGAATTCCGCCCAGTGGTTTAGGAGGAGTTAGCATGACAAACAGATGGACAGATGACAGAAGGACAGATAGACACATGGAAAAATAATGTTGCTCTCGCACAACCTTACCATGTGGGGAAGTGATGTAGCAAGATTGGTTGAATTTTGCCCAGTGGTTTGGAGGAGATAATGTGATAGAAAAATGGATGGATGAAATATGCACAGATGGACAAACACACAGAAAAATAATGTTGTTCTTGCAAACCCTTGCCATGAGGGGAAGTGATGTAACAAGTTTGGTAGAATTCCACCCATTGGTTTAGGAGGAGATAGCATGACGGACGGAGGGATGGAGGCATTAACAATATGCCCATCATTTTCTTTAAAGAAAACGTGGGCATAAATATAACTAAATATTTGTTTTATGAGCAATCAGAATTGTTTCCTAGGGACTAAAAAGGAGTTAGAATCAGCCACTGTAAAATTAATGAACCATTGGTGTTTGAGTAATTGAAGTTTTACTGAATATTGCTACATTACCCATTGAATCTATAAGAGGGCAACAAAAGCCCTGCAAAGTGTGTGAATGCTTTTTCTGAAGTTTTTCATTCTGTAGCACATTACATGTTTTCACATTATATGTTGAAATAGAGAAAATATTTTTTAACCCTTAAACTGCCAATCACAACAGTTGTCGTCTGCTTTGTCGTCTGCTTGTGATTTTAAAAGTCATTTTTGCAAACAGTGTGGACCCAGATCAGACTGCTCCTCTAGGAGCAGTCTGATCTGGGTCCACACTGTTTGTCTGTATGCAAAAATAGATTTGAAAAGTTTGCAAGAATATTCAGCAGACAACATAAATAGACAGCATTTTCAGATGCAGGTTTTCTTGGCATTTTAAGGGTTAAAAGATTATTATCAAGATAAGTATTTTTGGTATTTCTCCATAAAATCTCTCACACTCTTCTGGTACTTGTTTTCACATTTTAGCATGTAGGTGTGACATAAACTTCAACATAGTTCTTTATATATTTGATACAACAATATTTTAGTCAATACAGTATTTTCTTCGATCCCAGCATTAGTGTTAGAAAGAGGTGGTGTATCCATATTTTGGATCAAAAGTTTCTGCTTGGATTCCAGCATTAGTGTTTGAAAGGGGTGCTGTATCCGAATTTTAGGTAAAAAATATCTGATCTAGTGTAAGTTGTGTCATTGATTGACACTGGTTTTATTTATAGGTTGTGGCCACAGATACCATCAAACAAACAGCAATAGACGCAGACATTCAAAATGCTGGTGCTACAGAGAAATTAGATGGAACATGTTGTTACATTGCAAAGTTTGAAGGTATGGCTATCCCTTTCACCTCAAATCTTGTAAATAATCTATAAATATCTCCTTATCATACCTCATAGCTCCAGATAAGGCGTTTCTTTAACCTTAGTCTTGCTGAACCTGGATCTGTCCTGCCTTTGCATACAGTGCAGATCCAGATCATTTGGCTTCTGAAGAAGCCAACTGATCTGGATCTGCACTGTTTGCCATTAAGTATGTGAACCTATATCAACATTCTGGATCAAGTAATCTGATTGGCTGAAATTCAGAAATGGGAGTGGCACCTTAATTTACTCAGCAGGACAAGAGTTAAACTGAAAAGTGCTGATATTTTTCTTATTTCTCCATGAAAACATATGATATTCAAGAAAGGAAAAAGGCCCTTATGTCCCCATTCTGCATAACATACAACAAATAAGAGTTGAATTAATAAATACTTGACAAATATGTTTAAATGCACCACAGACCCCATAATATATATGCATAACTCTAGATAATGCACTTTTTCAGCCAAAAAGTTCTGGGCCCAGTTGTTCAAAACTAACGATGTAGTTTGTTAACATATCTTTAAAACTTAGATCATTAATTATGGCATATATGCTAATATTTTTGCTAAAAAATATGAGTAGCTTTTGCATTTGCAAAAGCTACTCACATTTTTCAGCAAAAAAATACCTGTGAATTAGATATTGTACTTACTAGATCAGTTAATTTTTACCACTTACGAGCTTGTTAAGCCTCGCGTTAAGCTAGCGATGCTTTGAACAACTGGGTCCTGATATTTTTCTTATTCTCCATGAAAACATCAGGGGCTTCTACTGAATACCCACAACATATGTTTTAATGAAGAAATGAGAAAATTTTTATGTGGATAGCCCCTCTTATCTGGAGCTATGATACCAACCTGAATATTTGAAAAACTGGGTTTGACTACCCAGTGATTTGCCTTATATTTGTAACTTATTACATGTAGCATATTTATCCTGATGCTTGAGGAATTGGTTTAACTGGTGATTTGCCCTATACCATAATAACCCTCTCATTCTTTGAATTTTGACAAGAAGATTGTTTCAAAATAATTTATTTATATTTCCAGGAAATAAGAATACAATTTAATTAGCTTTTTGGTAAAAAATATCGTCTTGTCTATCTGTTGCTATGTTACAGTTGTAAGATGAGATATGATAAAATCATAGCTCTACATAAGAGTGGCTATCCGGTAAATATTTTTCTTATGTCTCTGTGAAAACCTATGTTGGGGTATACATTAGAAGTGCCTAAGGTACTCATAAAAAGTGCCTAGGCACTTCTAACAAGTACCCCTGTCATTTGGTTTAGTGGGGAAATAAGAAAAATATTTTTCACTAAGTTCAACTTGAATTCCCCATACACAAAAAAAAAAAAAAAGAAAAGAAAAGAAAAGATTTTTGTTAACAGTATAGATCTATTTCATCAGGATCAACACTTAATTGTGCTGCTTAGGATTTTTGTTAAACACAGCTTTTATTAAACCAGCAAACACAGAACATCATAACAATTGACTCCTCCATCAAGTCACTTGACCATTTAACTGACAACCGCAATTGACCATTCAAAATAGCTAATAAGGTAATTGTCAATGTTTTTAGTTAGACAAACAAATCAACACATGCTTTTTACAGGTAAGCACAGGTATATCAATACAAAGTTTGTCTAAGGAAATTCACGTGGGCGTGGTTATAACTGCCTGGCGGAGGAGTCAATTTTTGTTAAACACCTCTTTTATTAAAGGCTCCATATTCCTCAAAAATAGGCATTTTTTTTATCCAAGAAAAGTTTAATAAATTGATATATGTAATTAATATGATAATAAAATGTGACATCTGACAACCTGTAAAATTTCATTTAGTCGCTCATTCTTGAACTGGATAAAAAAATAAAACAATTTTTTATCATATCTCTGAATAAATGTTGCCAACATTAATTCAGAGATAGGATAAAAAGTTATTTTATCCAGTTCAAGAACGAGAGACTAAAATTTTACAGGCTGTCAGGTGCCACAGTTTATAATTGTATTGATATCATATATCTATTCATTAAATCTTTCTTGGATTATAAAATGTCTATTTTTGAGGAATATGTAGCCTTTAAACCAAACAAAGAACATCATAACAGCATTGTTCCAATGTTACTGCGACATCATGATATCAAAGTGACATTGGAATTACTTTATCATGTTCTGTGTTTACTGGGTTAAGACTACCGAGTAAATTAGTGTGTACATCTGTTGACTTGTATCAATCATTTGTACATATCCTGTATATGCAATTACCTTTGAACCCCAATCCTATCACCTCATCCTATCCCTCTTGGCCGCAGGGGTCTGGAAAAAATTAATGTTGTTGCATTACTCTAGTACAGAGGAAGAAAAGCTTTGTTGGAATTCCATTTGGTGGTGTAAGAAAAGATAGCATATCTGACAAAATCAGTACCATGAAGGGCTTTAGATGGTCCCAGGAGTCAAGGCTAGAAATCTATATTGCTTATGGGCCTCATACATACAGCAAATTTGTTTTAACTCTGTGTAGCACTGTAGGAAATGACAGGATAATACAGTTGAACCTCAATAGCTCAAACACTGATGGCTCGTTTACCATGGCTAATTTCAAACTTGTTTTTCAGTCCCTACGGAATTCTTCCGATAGCTCAAGAAAGCAAATATTTAAGGAAATTTTCTTATTTTATCATGACATTGTGTGTTGTGTGTACTCCTTAGAATTGTCTAATTTTTGTATAGAAGATCAAAAAGATTTCCCTAAATTGTTGCCATTTGTTTCCTGACCTTGCGCCATAATTAACCCTCAGTGGCTCAAACTGCTCATGTCTCGAACAAATTTCCATGGTTCCAACGATGTTCGAGCCATTGAAGTTCAGCTGTAGTTGGATGGATGGAGGCATCACAATTCAAAAAGCATGGGGATAATAAGTAAACTCTCATTCTAAGTTATATGATTGAAGTCAAATTGAAAATTTCAAACAACATAAGGTCTGTGTTATTAAATTGGAAACAGTTATATTTTTATTCAGTTTATTGGATGACCTACATGTACATAAATAAGTGAAAGCAAGGGAAGTAATTCACAGTTACTGCACATTCACAGATAAACCCTGGTTGTGGGCACGTCTGGACAGGAAGCCAAATAAAGGAGCTGAGAGACTGTTCAAGAAGTTTCAGAGCCAACAAAGACAGAGGAAGGGTGCAGGGGACAAGTCCTCAGAGGGACGCTTTGTCTGGGATCTCCAAAAGGACTTTAAGGTACCCTATTTATACCATATCAACTATAAATATTGGGACACCTTAATGCCTTTCTATGCATGTCCAATCTTTGAATTAGTCCATTTTTCTATTAGTTTATGTGTCTTAAAAGCTGCTGCACTGAGAGGCAGACAGTGTAGACCCTGATCAGATGCTGCTTTCTGCAGCATATGATCTTGGTCTACACTGTTTATCCAGGCTTGTCTGTCCAAATACTTGGGGTTTATATGGTAATACTATTGTTGGGATCTAAAGCAAAAACTATTTTCGCTAAGCAAGTGTTTTGTATCCAAACAAAAATGTATACAGTGTGTTAGATAAGCTTGGGGACTTTCATTTACAAAAGCAGCAAAACCAATTCAAAATTACTTCTGATATCTACAAGTATAATATAGTTTAGGCTATTGTGTATAGTATAGTGAAAATTGCATAGCATATTATAGTGAAAATTGCATAGCATATTATAGTGAAAATTTGATGATAAAACAGGTCTAATGAAGTGAATGTTTTCTATGTTTTTATGAAAATACACCACAAACTCTTTATAACACTGTTGTTGGGGCCAAAGCATAAACCATGATAGTTATACAACTGTGTTATATCCAAACAAGAATGTATAGATTATATAGAAAAAATGACCATTTATGGCCATTTTTCTATATAATCTTTACATTTTTGGGATCCGTCTTTAAACTGTGTTGTATCCAAAACCGTGTTATAACGGACCGTATTATAAAGAGGTTAAAGTGTAGTATGTTGGCCCATTTCACTAACAGATGATAAAACTACTAGATGAGTAGAAAACAGTGTGGACTCTGTCTGAACTTGTGTTCTGCTGTGTCTGATCTGGGTCTATACTGTTTGCTCAGACATGTCTGTCTGAATACTTAGAATAAATATAGTGTATGAATCTTTGTTTCAAAATCATCAGGGCCCAGTTGTTCAAAGCGTCGTTAGCTTAACGAGCTCGTTAAGGGTCATTTCGTTAACTGTTTTAGCAGATTCAATATATAATATTCTGATATTTTTTGCTGAAAAAATGTGAGTAGCTTTTGCACTGCAAAAGCTACTCACATTTTTTCAGCAAAAAATTTCAGCATATTTGGGTATCACTCATGTTTTAACGAATCGTTAACTAACGGCATCGTTAGCTTTGAACAACTGGGCCCAGTATTTCCTTGATTTTATACTTTAAGGATACTCCACCATACTGGATTCCAGCTTCAGATGTTGAGTTAGTAGATGGTTCCCCTGTACCAGATGACATTGGTCATACACCTGGTAACTGTATTCTTTTTTTCTTGTTGCTTTGCCCAAAGCATGTTCATATATCCAGATAGGAGGGAACATCCAGATAGTTTTCTTATTTCTCCACAAAAACATATGTTGTGGGTACTCATTAGAAGTGCCTCACCGAGGATTCTCACAACATATGTTTTCATGGAGAAATAAGAAAATATCAATGATGTTTTATTAATAGACATGCCTTCTCTGAAGCCATGATAATAAATAAATAAGAGCCGACACAGGACAGCATAGGTCACCTGAATCACACTTTGCCCCCAAAAACTTATCAAAAACATTAACAAAAAATGACCTCAAGGTCACTCATGTGGGTCTGGATGGTATAGCATAGAACTTCAGACCAGTATCTGAGATCAGGGCAAGTATGAACTACTTCCAACCAGAGGTTCAGGAGATATAGCCTTTTAAAAACTTAAACCAAAAACTTTAACCAATACCGACGTTGTGGTGACTGCTATAGATCTACCTGTCTACAAAGTCCCTGTCTAATATGCAGACAGCATTTGTAGTCTGAGCAGGATCTTCACCACCAGCCTGGATAATTTGGAACATTTTAGCACAAAGAGATGCTTTTATTAGACTATTCAGTTTTGAAGGCTGATAAGCTTCTCAGGGCCCGGTTGTTCAAAGCGTTGTTAGCTTAATGAGCTCGTTAAGGGTCATTTCGTTAACTGTTCTAGTGGATTCAATACACAATATTCTGATATTTTTTGCTGAAAAAATGTGAGTAGCTGCTACTCACATTTTTTCAGCAAAAAATTTCAGCATATTTGCGTATCACTCGATGTAAATTTTAACGAATCGTTAACTAACAATGTCGTTAGCTTTGAACAACTGGGCCCTGATGTTTGCACATGTGCAAAGCCTCCAGCTGGTATTACAGTCAGCTCATAATTTTATGTCTCATTAAGAGTATTTCAGTCATTGTAGGAAGGTTAATTCTGAAGCCCAAATTAGCCGACAACTAATTGACAGTTTCCTTATTTTTACAAGACCACAATACTTGACATAGCCCCAGATAAAAGGGGATTTTCACATAGCATTTTTTTTTATTTCTCAGTGAATACATATTGTGGCTACTTATTAAAAGTACCTTGGTGAGGTGCTTCTAATGAGACCCATAACTTCTGTTTTTGTGGAAGAATAATAAAAATTTCAATACTGTTTGGTTGGAAAAAGTACATTATCTGGAGCTGTGGCTTGAGCCTGTAAATAATTTCCATGGTAGATAATGTACATAACATGTGAAGCCCTCTTTTCAGAAAAAAGTAGAACTGTTAATAAATGTTGTTTTAAATAAACATAGCGTACTTACTCTAATTATTTTTATAACAACACCTGCTAAAAAAAAAAAATACAAACCAAATCAAACTTCTCTAAGAAGCGGCATCAATTTATGGAGAAATTGAGAAACTTATCCTAGAATTATCATCAAATACTCTTCCTTAACTTAACAAGTCCTCTGTAGAAGTGATTCATTCATGGAATGTCAGATCTGTTATTGATTCATTAATTAGATGGACATCAGTATATAGCGCTGTATTAACTTATTAGTTTCTTAGGGTAGAGGACTTGTTTAGGAGGAGTTTTCAGTTTTATTCCTCCTTAAAAATACAGTCTACTCTCGAATTCCAAGGGACTCTCCGAAACACTTAGAGATATCCGTACCTCGAAATATCAGAGTTGCAGAAGTGAGGACAACAATAAATCAAACAACCACATTTAACAAATGCATATGCAGTTTGACTCCTGAAGTTAGAGACATATTGAAAATATTGTGGAAAAGAGGAGAAATTGCTCCTTAGGAGCAATTTCTCCTCTTTTCCACAATACTTTGTAACCTGTTAAAACAGGGACCAGAATTTCACTTTGAGATAAACGGTTATTCGTGATAAGCGAGGTCGAGATAACGAGAGTCAACTATATGTTGTGAGTACTCATTAGAAGTGCTAGGATGAGGGTGATATGCTTGTATACTTGATATTGCATGCTTACTTAGATACCTTTGAATGTTACCATTACATAATTTTGATGTTTGATGATATCTTAGGGCAATGATGTCACACCACATCTTTCATGTGTTTGTGCAGGCTCTAAATTTTAGATTATAAAATTCCTATTTTGAGGGTACATATAACTGAAAATGATGCAAAATATTGATAGCTGTATAATAAAAGTGTTATTGCACTGATATTGATGAATATTGTTCCGTGATTGGATATCAAAGGATGCAAGAGTCCTTTGGCATGCCATCTCAGAACAATATTTACTAATATCAGTGCAAACACCATAATACCAGGCTATTTCTTGGATGGGTTTTTCACAGAAAAATTCTGTCCTTTTAAATATTTATGTCAGGCCAAGCAGGCTTCTGGCATCGGGAGTTTGACATAGTCCCAGGTTTACCTTTTGGTTAACCTTTTTCCAAAGTGATATGTTACCTTTATTCTTAAGTAGAAAAACCTGTCCATACAATACCATTAGGCATTTTTCATGATTATATGATGTATTCGTTTAAGGCTGGATTCCAATCTCTCCTGCCTCCAGACAGTACTGCTGGCATCTCTCAGCTGTGGATTTGCAGAATGGAGTTGCTCTGGTTCTGAGGTGAGTTGTATACATGCATACTTTGTTAAAGGGAAAGGCATGTTAAAGAATGGATCAGCGATAAAAGTTCTTGACAAACAATGCATTTTGATTCATATTTAATCAAAATCAGTTAAAACTGAGAAAGTTAATGTTGTTTATTTCATTGTAGTCTGGAGACCTCTAAAAGAGTACTTTGCAAACTGTGCAGACCTAGATCAGATGTCACAGAACATGGCATCTGATCAGGGTCTCCACTGTTTGGAAATTGTTCAGCCATTTTTCTCTCGGACTACCTAAATTGCGTAGCCTGTCATACCTGAAATGGAAATTAGAATCTTCTAATATATAGTGTGGGGGAGTTCATTCAGTTTATTATGGGTTAGAAATTCAAAACTATTGTCAAGGGTGCTGCCATTTTGAATATTTATGAGATTCTAAACTTTTTCAGTTTATTTATTTAACCTTCTGTCTGAAAGAAAATAGTGTTGATTTCAAGCAAATTCAATAAATGTCCAGAAAAGAAAATCAATGTCCAGAAAAGAAGCTATATACACAAATAGACAGGTAAAATTTTACTGCAAATATTATTTATCTAGATTTTGCATATCTAAAGCTGTATGATGTCAGAAAGCCTCACTGAATGTTCAAAATGAGGGTGCCCATAAAAGCAATTTTAAACTGTCCAAATGCCAACCTCGGTGGCTCATTTGGATGCACCTTCCGACTGGAGACCAGGAGGTTGCGGGTTCAACCCCCGCCGAGGTCGGCAACATTCTTTCATGGAGATTGATCATGAAATATTTTCTGTGGTCATTCTCTCCCTTCCGCTGATTCAAGAAGGGCAGTTGTCAGTTTCTGGCAAAAGAATGTGCACAATACTGGTTAACCGCTTAGAGGACTAAGCCTGCCCAGTAAACGTGTGGTTAGGTAAACTGACCGCGCTCGACATTACCCCATTGGGTTGACTGGGCCGTAAAATCTCAACACAAACAAACAAACTGTCCAAATCTTGATAACTTTCTTCTTTTGATCCAGTTGTGATCAGGGGCCAGTTGTTCAAAGCTAACGAAGTCGTTAGTTAACGATTCGTTAAAATTTACATCAAGTGATACGCAAATATCCTGAAATTTTTTGCTGACAAAATGTGAGTAGCTTTTGCAGTGCAAAAGCTGCTCACATTTTTTCAGCAAAAAATATCAGAATATTGTATATTGAATCTGCTAAAACAATTAACGAAATGACCCTTAACGAGCTCGTTAAGCTAATGATGCTTTGAACAACTGGGCCCAGATTTATACCAAAATACATGGTTCAGGATCTTCCACTTCTGATGCATTCCTCACCAACATAGCTTTTCCCTTTAAAACAGCCTTTGGAAATACCACATCCAACTTGTCCAACCTGATACACTATGCTGTTGAACAAGTAAAACTTTAACCCTTAAAGCACCAAGCAAAATTTGTAGCAGATGGCATTCCTTTTTATTTTTTTAATTTTTCAAAGAAAACAAGTTTTGCTATTTCATGTGAATTGTCTGCCAAGCAGACAGTTCACATGAAATATCAAGACTTGTTTTCTTTTGAAAAATTAAATAAAAAAAAAAATTCAAAATGTCGTCTGCTGCAGTTGTGACTGGTGCTTTAAGGGTTAACCCATATATGTCAAGTAGACTCTTCTACCACAACTCTTTGGACCAGTCTGTTTCTATTAGCATGTTGTCTCGTTTTTTTGTTTTGTTGTTTTTCTTAGTAGTATTTTTTATAGAAATTCTTGTAGTTAATGCAAACTGTAGACCCTGATGAGATACATGCTGCATTCTGCAGCATCTGATCTGGGTCTGCACTGTTTGTCAGTTAGCTTATTGGGGGCCCCATACTAAATGGAGTAAATTATTTACACCAGGACAAGTAAAATTCCAAACCAGCATATAGAAGTTCTAGAAGGTTTAAAGTACTTTATGACCCCTACTGTCTTTTCGACATCACTCGGAAAGACGTTATGTGCTTGACGTTTTATGTTAAATGAAACTATAAAATGAAACTATTTTGGTCTGATTGACCATATCTTATCAGAAAGCATTTATCTTCTCTGTTTCTATGGTTTGTTCTCAAATATTTGCCGTAAAATTAAATTTATGCCCAAAAATTGATCTGACCTGTACAGTTTCTATAGTAAGGTGATTTTTTGGAATTTTTGTCTAAGAAAATATTTTTTACTTTTCTTTGCTTAATTTGAATTGATGTTTCACAACAATATTGAGAAAATTTCAGAAAAATTGAACAAGTGGAACTTGTTGAAAATCTGCCGTCAAGTTATCTCCCATACAGATTTCTGCATAATTTGGATTCATTTTTACCATGGGGAAAAAGTGAAACTATATTTGATTTTTTAAAAACTCATGATTAGACTAAAACTTTTTGTGCATAGGTAGTTATGACAAATGGTTTTGCATTAAATCATGACAAAAGTTTGCAAATTTACTTCTTTTGTGTACAGTGCCAAGCAAAAAACCACTCTGAAAGATGTCAAAAGCACAGTAGTTACAGCCTCATCACGAAAATCAACCTATATAATTTTGACCCCCTTAAAGTCCACTTTTATATAAAACTGGGGTTTACAGGGGTATACACTATTTTTCTTATTTCTGATCAGAAACATAGATTGTGGGTACTTGTTAGAACTGCCTCTATGAGGCATTCTAACGAGTACCCATAATCTATGTTTTTGAACAGAAATATGAAAAATATTAGAATTTCTATCTGAAAACTCCCAGTTTTTGGTGTTGAAATTTTCAATACATTTGAATAGGCATGTTTTTGTAATGTTCTGAGCTCCTCTTCAGCCACATTGTCTGAAGTTCTTGAATGGGAATATATTTATTTTTTGGTTCTATGCAGTGGTTTGGGACAAGTCCATCCATCTTGGGACTGCAACGTTTTGTTGTCTGGTATTTGCATGTTTTCACAGGCCTGCTTAAAGATAGTTTTCACAAAGCTCCAGATAAGGCACTTATTTTTCCAACAGAAAAGTACTGATGTTTTTTCTTATTTCTCCATGAAAAGGTATTTTGTGGTCCTCATTAGAGGTGCTTCTATAACTACTGCATATATTTTTGTTAAGGCAGAAAAAAATATATATATATACATATGTGGACACCACCTCTTGTTTGGAGCTATGGTTTTGGCTGTGGATGCCTGATAATTTATTTTGGTGGCTACCAATATTGATCTATCTCTGTGCCCAGTTGTTCAAAGCGTCGTTAGCTTAACGAGCTCGTTAAGGGTCATTTCGTTAACTGTTTTAGCGGATTCAATATACAATATTCTGAAATTTTTTGCTGAAAAAATGTGAGTAGCTTTTGCACTGCAAAAGCTACTCACATTTTTTCAGCAAAAAATTTCAGAATATTTGCGTATCACTCGATGTAAATTTTAACGAATCGTTAACTAACGACGTCGTTAGCTTTGAACAACTGGGCCTTGGTTTCTCCACAGAACATGTTGAGATGATTTATATATGAGATGTCATATGAAAATGAAAACCTAATATCTTGATAAAATTGCCTCACAGTGTCTTGATGAGATGGTACTGATGAGATGCCACAACCTATAGTTATGTTTGTGGGGGCGAGTGAGGGGGTCGTTTAAATCATTTAAATGCTCTGCTTATCTTTAATGTTTGGCTTAATGCATGGACTATTCATAATTTGCTCATCATCACCATCATTTACTATACAGTGAAACCTCACGGTAATGTTCACTTCACTAAGACAGTTTGTTGCCTACCACAATAAGCACTTAGGATGCTTCAGCAGACCGCAAATTGGTGATATTTTTCTTATTTTTTTTTTTTTTTTTACAGAAAATAGAATTTGACATTTCTTGAGACAGTTATCATAAAATGTCAGATCCTGTTTTCTGGGAAAAATAAGAAAAATATTTCAAAATTTTGTCTACGGAATTTTTTACCCAGCATACAAAGTGTTGTATAAGGATCATCTTGTATTGGCCGCAATTCATCTGATTAAGTTAGGTCTATGTTTTAACCCTTGTCATGCTGAATCCTATGCCCATTTCTAATTGTCGTCCAATCAGATTACTTGATCCAGGTTGTTGATACAAATTCACAAACTGAATGACAAACGTTTGTTAGAAGCCAACTGATCTGGCTCTACTCTGTTTGCAAAAGCAGAGTACATATGGGTCCAGCAGGACCAGGGTTAATATTAGTCCTTATTGTGTAGAAAATATGTTGTGTAGTTTTACCATGTCACATGTTAACCCATTTACTCAGGTGGACTCTTATACAACTATTTTGGAGCAGTCTATTTCCAATAGCAGGATATCTAGTCGCTTTTATAATTACTATTTTTATAGAAGTTCCTGTGTTTAATGCAAACAGTATAGATCCTGATCAGATGTCATGTTCTGTGGCATCAGATCTGGATCTGCACTTGTTGCCATTTACCCTTTTAGGGGTTTCCAGGCTTAAATGAGTTAAGGGTGCTTGTTCTGAAAATGCTTTTATGATATTTTTTAGTTTTTATGCTTTTTATTTATCTTCCTGTAACTGCATTCCTTTTGCTACTACTCTTAACCCTTGGCATGCTGAATGAATCAATATGCCACACCCACCTCTAAATGTCAGCCAGTTATACTCCTTGATCTTGGCGATTGATACAAATTCACAAACTAATTAGCAAACAGTACATATCCAGATCAGTTAGCTTCTTCAAATGCTAACTGATCTGGATCTACAGTAAAACCTGTGTAAGAGAGCCACCTTTGAGACTGACTTAAAATAGAGGTTGATGTGGAAAAAGTTGTCTGTTGTATAAAGGTACATGTCATGTAATTTTGCTAGCAAAATTACATGACATGTACTTTTATAAGACAGCTATCTTTCCACATCAACCACTAAGGTCAATTTCAAAGGTGGCTGTCTTACACAGGTTTTACTGTACGCTGTTTGCAGAGGCAGGGCATAGCCGGATTCAGCAGGATCAGGGTTAGATTGTAAACTCTGTCTCATTTGTGTCAGACTCTGCAAATGTAAATTTCCACTAGATTTACAAAAATTTATCTCTGCCTTGGATTGTAGTTCTTAATAGAAATTCTTCTTAATTATTATTATAATTATTATTATCTTTATTATTTTTTTTTTTTTTTACAGAGAATCTCCTGGATCAGAGATCCTGTTTCTTGAAGCCATGCATCTGTCTGATCTAGAGGGACACACTGCAGAGTTAATTGGCACAAATATTAATGGAAATCCCTATGGTTGGTATTGCATTTTTTTTTTTTTTTTTGTATCTTTTGAACTATACCAAGGCACCAAATAAGACTCTTAGAACATGAAATGATAGCACAAAACAACGCTTCTCCATAAAGAAAACAAACAACAAAGTTTTTGTGGTTCTCATAGCTGATGCTACATATTTTTTCACAGAGCAATAAGAAAAATTTAAGCTTCATTATTGCATAAAAAGCAGTGTTGCACGTTATTAACAGCCGTGCATTAACGGACGAAAAGCCGTGTATTAACCAGGCAATTCACGTGCTGTTAATGTACGGCTATGCAACTTTCAATATGGTCGTACCGGGGCCACAGATTTGCTGCCGTTAGGAGATGTGTACTGCCTGGCCCTAGAACGAGCATAGTCAGTGGAAATTACGTTTGTGAGACATCGGTGAAAAGGCGAAACAAAAAAGTGCAAGAAATAACACAAAATGTAGCAACTGTTTTCAGTTTTTATGCAATAATAGCGATCAAACATGGTCTTTCAATGCATTAACATTCACCAGGTCCCTTGGGAGGTGTTGAAAACCGCGGCCTTCGGCCGCAATTTTCAACACCTCCCACAGGACCTGGCGAATGTTAATGCATGAAAAACCATGTTTGATCCCTATATCATTGGGAAAAGAATCATTATAGCATATGTAAATAGCAAAGGTTCTGGTGAGACTGCCCTGCAGACACATGACGTCTATACAACGTCGCCTCAACGTCGATGCAACGTCATGACGTTGCATCGACGTTGAGACGACGTTGTATAGACGTCATGTGCCCGCTGGGTGTGCACATGCACATGCCAAAACCTATGCTCTTTGCCCACATAATGATAGGCCAAGGGGAAACTTTGGTTAACCAAAGAAATTGACATGAGGTTTTGCTAAGGGGCCACACATGCAAACAAATCAGTCTTTTGATTGATTTGATGGAAAGTCCAAAGAGCCTTTTTTTCTCAAATTTTGATGCATATTTATCTGGACATTCTTTTTATCTAGGTCTATGCCCTATGCCTACACCTTAACCCTTGTCATTCTGAATAAATTAAGATGTCACACCCACTTCTAATTTTCAGTCAATCAGGCTACTTGATCCAGGTTTTTGATACAAGTTCACAATGACAAACAGTGCAGATCTGAAGAAGCCAACTGATCTAGATCTGCATTGTTTGCAAAAGCAGGGTATATCCAGGATCAGCAGGACAAGGGTTAATGTTCAAATTGCATATTTCCATCCCCAGGTATAGGAAGTAAGAAGAATCCTATTCATATGCTGGTTGTACATGGGTCCATTGCTATCCGAAATCCTCCAAAAATAGACAGTACTGTACTGAAAGAGTGGTTCCAGACTTCTGGGGATGTAGAGGGCATTGTCTGGCACTGTCAAAACAGAACTCTTTTCAAGGTATCTTTAAAATTGTAATGCATCAGAAGCTGTGTTTTAGTCTTAAGGGTAATTAAGGGTAATTGGCAAACAGTGAAGACCCAGATCAAATGCTGCAGAATGCAGCATCTGGTCAGGGTCTCCACTGTTTGAAAAAAGTTTAGCCATTTTTCTCTAGGAATATCTGACATACCTAAAACTGAAATTGAACTCTTCCAGAATATATATTTAAATATTCAGACACTGTTACGCCTTACCATACTTGTCTGGAAATTTGAAAAAATCCATTTAAAAACGTGGTGATATGTCTACAAATTGCTGACTGAGTGTAAACAGTGTAAACCTTGATAAAACTGTTGTCTACATTATTTGCTCAGACATGGCTTTCTGAATATTTAGGGTAAATATAGTAAAGCCATTTTTGTGTCGCCTGCATAGCAGGCAGACACATAGGGATCATGTTGTCTGCCCGCTTTTTTCGCATTGTCATCATTGTTGGCGTCGTCGTCGGTGTCGTTGTCACACTTTTTGTTTCCGTTCAATAACTTGAAGGGATGTATGGATTTCATTCAAATTTTGCAGAACTTTATATCACTATAAAGTACAGGTCAAGTTCGATATTGGTAATAATCTGCCAAATTTTGGCTGAGTTATGGCCCTTTTTTGACTTATTTTTTTGTCAGGCAACAAATCCGATTCTCGGAATTCTAGTTAAAGGATTAATAGCATGTCAAATATATACTCAACACCATTAAAAACTTGTCATGTATTTTAGATATACATATTTCATATAGGGTATCTTTTGAATACATATGAAGACGACATTCAATAAATTTGGGTTTAGATGAACAATTATAAAACTCGTTGTTATGTGGAAGAATTAGACAGCACATCATTACATCTTTATTTGTATTCAAAAGATACCCTACATGAAATATGTATATGTAAACAGATAATGCATTTTCAATGGCATTAGTATATGTATTGCATAAAGCAGCTTTTATTGGTGAGTGTTTTAGTTTGAAAAAAAAAAAAAAAAAAAGTACTTGTGGATGTTCACAAAACACTCTCGCGATAATGACAAACTTGGTCTTGTTTTTTTAAGCCTTTTGTAGAGTTATGATCTTTTTCTTCATATGGTTTGGAAGTCAGTACAAAAGAAAAAAAAAAATAGTGAAGCATATAAATTTTCTCTTAAGTTATCTTTCTATCTAAAATGGCATAATAGTAAAGAAGCGATAGAGGAAGTAGCAGTCAAAGAACATAGCTTAAATAACTCAGGAACTGATGCAATCAGATCCACATCATACCCCCAACACCAAAGGGAAAGACAAACAAGTACAATAACGCAGCCACAAAATGAACAGATGGCAAGCCTGGAATCCTGGCTCCATGAGAGTGTCTCTATCTTAATTCGGTGTTACCACCATTGATAGTTGACTGTCAATATACAATAAAGAAAAGGAAGTAGATGGTCAGCCTAGGGAAATTAAAAATAAAGAAATAATCTGCTGTTTGCAAGCATTTAATTCCATTGATTTATAGATTTCATAAATTTTGTCATAGTGTATAGTGACAATAGTGATAAAAGCAGATTTTTAGCTCACCTGAGCATGAAGTGCTCAAGGTTCAAAGTTGCCACAAGACCCCACAAAATACAAAAAACAAATACACTAGATCTTTAGAATACTAAGAACTGAAGACAACATGAAGGTGGCGAGTACTGGCAGTATATCTTCACCCTGGTTTCAAATGCTGTACAAAGAAATGATGAAAAAAAGAAGAAGAACAAAAACATCAGGTAGCATTGAGGCTCCCTATCTCAAATCACAAAAGTAAACAGCATGTAAACCAAATTAATCACTGTGATTCAAATTCATTATCATTGTTTCTTGCCATTATGAGTTTTATTAAGTTATTTGTGAAAAGGGGCAAAACAAATGCTCACAGGGATAGAAGGTGTATTAAATACACAAAATATGGGCATGCATTAAAGGCATACTGTTTTTTATGATGTACTGAGTAGAGGACACTTATTTTATTTACTTCTCTTTTTGACAGCTTCACCGTAACCATATAGGACTACCATGGCCAATCTGTGAACCAACCCTGTCTAAAAGGCGAGTAGAGGTTCTTGTAGACACAGCGATGTATGAGATAGAAGATGATGGGTGTATGTTAGTTAGGCTATCAGGATTCCAGGGACGTATTTGTGATACAGTCAAAGATCTTGAGAAACTATTTATAACAGAGACTAATGAACTCATTGGAACATGAAGTTTGCAATTTTAAAAGTTTTTTACAGCATTTAAGATGAACAGCATCATGAAAACATACCTATATAATTTTGACCCCCTTAAATCCCACTTTTATATAGTAAAACTGGGTTTACAGGGGTATACATTATTTTTCTTATTTCTGCTCAAAAGCATAGGTTGTGGGTTCTCATTAGAACTGCCTCAACAAGGCAGTTTGAACTAGTCTGTCTATGTTTTGAGCAGAAATATGAAAAATATCAGAATTTTTATCCGCAAACTTTCAGTTTTTGGTGGTGAAATTTTCAATATATTTGAATAGGCATGTTTTTGTAACGGAGTATTCAGATAGAAAATATGTTCTGGGATCTCAGTTGAAGAAAATGAGCACAATGTGAGAAACTGTACCTAGATTAGAGGGGTATCCACATAAATACTATTTCATCATAAAACATATGAACCACCACACAACAAAATCTACAATAAGACCTGTGTGTTCAGCAAAGACTTAGATCAGCCTGTACATCCACCCAGTATGGCAAGGATTCTTGTCCATTCCTCTTTGGATAGCCTGGAGGTTTTAGAAGGCACATGTGATCAGTGAAGACTGATCAGACTGTGCAGAAGCTCATGCTGATCTGAGTCTTCACTTATCGCATGTCTTATTGTAGGTTTGTCGAGTGCTGGCTCATATGTTATGGGTACTCATTAGAAGTGCCTTGACAAGGCACTTCTAATGAGTACACATAACATATGCTTTTGTGGAGAAATAAGAAAGGGCTTTTTGGTGGAAAAAAAAACAAAACAAAAAAAAACAACTTAACTGGAGTTTTGGTATCCTAGGATATGCAGCCAGTGAAGACTTAGGTCAGCCTGTACAGATTTGCAGTCCCATCAGAATTTTTGCTGGGTGCTCTCTGGATTGCCAAGGGTCGAAAGTGTTTTTTTTTCAGGCTGACAGCAAAGACTGATTATTACACAGATGGCCAGGCCAGTCTGAATATTGCACAGATGACTAGGTCAGTCTGAATATTGCACAGATGACCAGGTCAGTCTGAATATTGCACAGATGGCCAGGTCAGTCTGAATATTGCACAGATGACCAGGTCAGTCTGAATATTGCACAGATGGCCAGGTCAGTCTGATTATTGCACAGATGGCCAGGTCAGTCTGAATATTTACTTGTGTGCACATCTGAAGGTACATTAACTTACATTTTTTTTTCTTTTATTGTGAATGTCCTAAAATTTGGAACACTTTATTCCATATTATTTTGGCCTAAATTTTGCTTTTTTGTGCAGTTGTGTCTTAGAATATTTAGTTGAGTCACAAACAGTGTAGAACCAGATCGGACTGCTCCTTAAGGAGTAGTCTGATCTGGGTCTGCACTGTTTGCATTATTATGTCATTTTACCAGCAACTCTAGTGTATGGAATTTTAAAACATTTACCGTACAGAAATTTTATTCATGTTGTCGCTCTGATGGATAAAGTAAGATTAAAGGTAAGCTGTGGTTAGCTTGGAAACTCTGCTTGATAACAAATACGGTATAACCTCAATGGGTCGAACCCAGATGGCTCGTTTACCATCTATGTTTCGAACTTGTTTTTCAGTCCCTACAAAATCCTTCCACTAGCTCAAGAAAACAAATATTTAGGGATTTTTTTTTCATATTTTATCAAGCAAAATTGTATGTTGTGTGTACTTAGAATTGCCTCACTCATCATACAATTATTGTGTAGAAAATCGAGGGAAAAAATTCCTAAATTATCGCTATTTGCTTTCTGACCTGGCACCATGATTAACCCTCAGTGGCTTGAACTACCCATGTCTTGAACAGTTTTCTATGGTCCCAAAGATGTTCGAGCCATTGAAGTTCGACTGTATATAACAGTCACATAGTTCAAACTCACTGAAATGGTTATAATGATTTCTAAAACTTATGGGCCACTCCAAGCAATAAGGTATTTTTGGACATATGCAGACAGTGAAGGCCCAGATCAGACTGCATAGATGTGCAATTTGATCAGTGCCTTCGCTGTTCACAAACAGAATCATTGGATATGACAGAATGTGTGACTGGAGAGCAAAGGTGTAGACAAATACTTTATTTACCTTAAAACAACAGAGAGCTGGAAAGTTTAAAACAAAAATTTTGCTGCAATATTTTGAGATAGTTTACTTAATCTATGTCTCATGTGGGTTGTAAATAGTGCTTCAATGTTTTAATTTTCACTTCATGTAAAGTTTTTTCTGACAACAAGAATCATTTTGTTATGAGGTAAAAAGTTAACTGACTGTAGTTTAGCAACTGTTTTAGCACTATGAGAAAAATACAGACAGATATGTCCTTGTCTGTCTATTTTTGAATTGACAAAAAAATGCTGTTTTGAACATTGCATATGATATCTCTGTATCATCAGTGAATGTTAGCAATAATTTGTGGGATTGAGTTATATGAATTACTGTATTTACCCTAAGTATTCGGACACCTCCTCCTTACCAAATATGTTCTAAAATTTGAACCAGTACAATTCACTACCCGATGTTGTTTCTAAAAATTGCTGGATGAGTAGCAAACAGTGTAGACCCAGATGAGAGGCCACATTCTGCGGCGTCTCATCTGGGTCTATACTGTTTGCTCAGGCCTGTCTGTTTGAATATATATGGTATATTCGGTATGCAAATTCCATGAATTTTAGCCCTGTGTTTTTAGCTCACCTGAGCTGAAAGCTCAAGGTGAGCTTTTGTGATCACTCACCGTCCGTCGTCGTCGTCGTCGTCCGTATGTCCGTCCGTCCACAATCTTTAAACAACATCTCCTCCTAAACCACTGATTGGATTTTGACCAAACTTCACAGGAATGATCCTTGGTTGGTCCTTTTTCAAAGTTGTTCAAATGGTTCCGGTCCGTTGCATATCTAGGTCACAGGAGCTAAAAATAGGTTTTTTAACTAAAAACTTGAAAAATCTTCTTGTCAGAAACCACTGGACCGATTTCAATATAATTTTGCAGAAATGTTTTTTTGGTGATCCTCTACTAAGATTGTTCAAGCCATTCGGATTCGTCAAAAAACATGGCCACCAGGGGGTGGGGCTTATTTTCCCTATATATCTATATAGAAAACTTTAAAAATCTTCTTGTCAGAAACCACTGGACCGATTTCCATATAATTTTGCAGAAATGTTCCTTTGGTGATCCTCTACCAAGATTGTTCAAGCCATTTGGATTCGTGAAAAAACATGGCCGCCAGAGGGCGGGGCTTATTTTCCCCATATATCTATATAGAAAACTTTAAAAAATCTTCTTGTCCGAAACCACTGGACCGATTTCAATATAATTTTGCAGAAATGTTCCTTTGGTGATCCTCTACCAAGATTGTTCAAGACATTTGGATTCGTCAAAAAACATGGCCGCCAGGGGGCGGGGCTTATTTTCCCTATATCATCTATATAGAAAACTTTTAAAAATCTTCTTGTCCAAAACCACTGGACCTATTTCAATATAATTTTGCAAAAATGTTCCTTTGGTGATCCTCTACCAAGATTGTTCAAGCCATTTGGATTCGTCAAAAAACATGGCAACCAGGGGGCGGGGCTTATTTTCCCTATATATCTATATAGAAAACTTTAAAAATCTTCTTGTCCGAAACCACTGGACCGATTTCCATATACTTTTGCAGAAATGTTCCTTTGGTGATCCTGTACCAAGATTGTTCAAGCCATTTGGATTTGTCAAAAAACATGGCCGCCAGGGGGCGGGGCTTATTTTCACTGTATATCTGTATAGAAAACTTTAAAAATCTTCTTGTCAGAAACCACTGGACCGATTTCCATATGATTTTGCAGAAATGTTCCTTTGGTGATCCTGTTGCAAGATTGTTCAAGCCATTTGGATTTGTCAAAAAACATGGCCGCCAGGGGGGGCGGGGCTTATTTTCCTTATATATCTTTATGGAAAACTTTAAAAATCTTCTTGTCAGAAACCACTGGACTGATTTCCATATTATTTTGCAGAAATGTTCCTTTGGTGATCCTATTGCAAGATTGTTCAAGCCGCCATGATTCGTTAAAAAACATGGCCACTAGGGGGTGGGGTTAATTTTCCCTATATAGAAAAGTTTAAAAATCTTCTTGTCATAAACGACTGGACCGATTTCAATATAACTTGGCAGAAATGTTTCCTTAGTGACCCTCTATCAAGATTGTTCAAGCCGACATGATTTGTCAACAAACATGGCTGCTAGGGGGTGCGGGGCTTATTTTCGATATAATTCTATATAGAAAACTTGAAAAAATCTTGTCGTCAGAAACCACAGGACTGATTTCAATATAACTTCGCAGAAATGTTTCCTTGGTGACCCTTTACCAAGATTGTTCAAGCCGTTATGATTTGTCAAAAAACATGGCCGCTAGGGGGCGGGGCTTATTTTCCTATATAATTTATCTATATAGAAAATTTTAATAGTCTTTTCAGAAAGCACTTGACCGATTTCAATGTAACTTTGCAGGAATGTTTCTTATGTAACCCTCTATCAAGATTGTTCAAGCCGTCATGATTCGTCAAAAAACATGGCTGCCTGGGGCAGGGCTTATTTTCCCAATATATCTATATATAAAACTTTAAAAATCTTCTTTTCAGAAACCAATGGACTGATTTCAATACAACTTGGCAGGAATGTTTCTTTGGTGACCCTCTACAAAGATTGTTCAGGCTGTCATAATTCATCAAAAATCATGGCCGCTAGGGGGCGGGGCTTATTTTCCCTATATAGAAAACTTTAAAAATCTTCTCGTAAGAAACAGTTGGACCGAGTTCAATGTAACTTGGCAGGAATGTTGCTTTGGTGACCTTCTACCAAGATTGTTCAAGCCCTCATGGTACGTCAAAAACCATGGCCCACAGGGGGTAGGGGCTTATTTTTCATATATATCTGCATAGAAAATTTTAAAATTCTTCTTGTCCCATACTCCATGACTGATTTCAATATTACTTGGCTGGAATGTTGCTTTGGTGAACCTCTATCAAGATTGTACAAGCAATCATGATTCATCAAAGAACATGGCTGCCATGGGGTGGGGCTTGTTTTCCCTATATATCTAAATAGAAAACTTTAAAAATCTTCTTGTCAGAAACCACTGAACAGATTTCAATATAACTTGGTAGGAATGTTCTTTTGGTGACCCTCTACCAAGTTTGTTCAAGCTGTCATGATTCGTCAAAAAACATGGCCGTTAGAGCGTAGGGCTTTATAGCTTTATAAAACTTTTTAAACCACTGGACCAATTTCAATATAACTTGGCAGAAATGTTCCTTTGGTGACCCTCTTTTAAGATTCAGTTCAGGTCGTCAAGATTTGTAAAAAAACATGGCCAGGGGTGTGGTGGAGGGGGGTGGGGTGGTTAGTGCTATAAAGTTTATACAAAAATCCTAGAGCAGTGAACTTGGCTGAAACTTCAACAGTAAATATGCAAATCTGTTTGGTCAGGTGAGCGATATAGGACCATCATGGTCCTCTTGTTATCCTAATTTGACCTATAAGGATTGAATGAATTATCCAGTGTCCATACATTGTTAATGGTTAGCTGTTATTTATAGTGCTGTCCAGTTTCCCTCTCTGTCCATACTTTTCTCACCTTACAGGTATCTCGCCAGGTCTGGGTCACATGCAATCTTGTATCTAATGCGTGTCAATTTCAATTGCACAATGCATTTCAGTATTCAGCTTAAGTCATGAGTAGCCACCTGGGTGTGGAGAAGGTGTCCTTACCCTAGAGCCTGTTGAGTGACCTCACCAAGGTCCGCCTGCTGCAAGTTTGACCTACTTAGAGTAGGTCTTGCTGAGGTAACTTGGCAGCACTGGAAGAAGTATTGGTGGCCCCCTAAGGGATCCAGACAAGACTGTGCCAGAAAGTCATACCAGTGTGTTGTATTTGTCTGTTGTACACCAGTTGAACTTATCAGCATTTCTATGTTGTGTCATCATAGTACAGTCAACTCCCGTTATCTCGAATTCCAAGGGACTCACTGAAACACTTCGAGATATCCTTACTTCGACATATCAGAGTTGAGAGAGTGAGGAAAGCAATAAATTGAACAAACACATTTAACAAATGAATATGTAATTTGACTCCTGAAGTTAGAAATATATATATAAAATAATGTGGAAAAGAGGAGAAATTGCTCCTTAGGAGCAAATCTCCTCTTTTCCACATTATTTTGTTACCTGTTGTCATAGTTTCATGTTAAAACAGGGACCAGATTTTCACTTCGAGATAAGCGGTAATTCGAAATAAGCGAGTTCGAGATAACGAGGTTCGACTGTATTTGCTTGTTGGCCCTCAATTACAATCCAGTGTTAATTCTCCTGATGGTAGATGAAGTAGGCTAGGAGATCAATGTTGATTTCTTTGTCTTCTCTGAGTTGTCTGGTGGCTTATACAATGACCTTGTACGTGGTGGCATAGAGATCCTGGAGGTCGTACTTCACATGGAGAGGGTATTCATCTACCATCTGGATGTGGAACTATGTTGACTGTCTTGTTGTGTACTTCGGCGACTTGATCCTTGGTTTCTTAACAAGTGATTCTCTGGAGAAGGAGGCTATATAGTTGGTTTCTTGATTATGCCTAATGGCATGATCTGTGCTGTCTTCGGTGATCTTGGTAGTACATGTATGATGGTGGTCGTAGTGTTGATCTGTAGTGTCTGTATCATTGGCGGTGGTGTCTCCTTCTCCGTGTTGTTGGCTGTTGGTATGCTGGAGGCAGCAGTCTGATCGTTGGTGGTGGGTGTTGTCTAGCAGCTGTGGGCTGACAAAGCTACTCGCCAGCAGAGGGTGCAGGCTGCCTCCTGCTTCCAGTCCTCTTCTTGAAGATTGTAATTAATTGTTGGTAGCGTCTTTGGAAAGGTAAGTTTGATGAGAACATGATCCTTTCCATCAGCCATCCTTCAGAGAGGATGACCAACAAACTTGCACTCACTCAGGTCCCTGAGTAGTACTGCAGGAATAACAGACCTGGACTCAGACATGGTTATATCTTAGTCGTTAACTAGAAAATATTGTATCATGAATGGAGTATTTCAGGTGTATCAGTGCACTTTAAATACTTTGTTATGTTGTTGTCAAAAACAGGGCCCAGTTGTTCAAAGCTAACGATGTCCTTAGTTAACAATTCGTTAAAATTTACATCGAGTGATAGGCAAATATGCTGAAATTTTTGCTGAAAAAATGTGAGTAGCTTTTGCACTGCAAAAGCTACTCACATTTTTTCAGCAAAAAATATCAGAATATTGTGTATTGAATCCTTTAAAACAGTTAACGAAATGACCCTTAACAAGCTCGTTAAGCTAACGACGCTTTGAACAACTGGGCCCTGATGTACAAACCAAAAAAGGTAAGAGAAAAGTCCAGGGAGTGCCACAATCTCAAGCTGCAGCCCTTTCCAGACACCAAGAGGAAGAGGAAGCAGACAAAACCAAACAGGCACAAATCAAACAGATTACCTCTCTTTTCTCCAAGCTAGGTACTCACAATGCTAAAATGACTAAAAAACACAAGAACAAAATAACACAAGGCAAAACTTAATACAAATCGCTTCGTAGAATAAACCACAAAGCAACGAAGAGTAAGACCGGGACCACCGCCTTAGAATGGTCAGTAGAATACCTTAAACCACTGCGGGGTTTAAAGCACTTTTACAGGCAACTAACTTCACCCTGGGTCCCGATGCCTCTCTTAATCACTCAAAAGCAGCATGATCGGCATAAAAGTCTGTGCACAGATAGACATTGTTACTGCTCCTTATGTACACAAAAGTAGGGTTTTCAAAAATATAGATTTTGGGTACTCTTAACATTCTTCTCAGTGAGGCACCGTTTTAGCCCTTTGAAACAGCAGTACTTAATATACACAGCTTTGTCCACATATTCCTCATAGAGACGTAGAATATTGCGCTTAACTCACTAGAGTAATGTTTGATATTTTTTCACTAGAATAATGTTTGATAATTTTTATTCTGTACACTGCTATCTTTCAGTCCACCTTTGCATGTATTTTTTGAACATCCAGTGACTGTATATTGTCCCTTTTCATCTTCACTAATGGTGAACTGTGATGTTTCTAAACCATGGTTTTCAACTCTCCATACATTCTGAATAATTTACAGTAGAAGACTGCATTCTGCAATGACTTTGCAATAGCTTTTCTTCGTGTTATGCAGTTATTGATTCAGCTTGCTTGATTTCACTTCCAAACCAATTCATTTGTGAGTCAAGACACCTTCTAACCTAACATTCAAGAAGCGGTAATCATCATCATATCATCATAATCTGATTTTTGATTAACATGCAGTTACAGGGGCAACATCCACATCAGTGGGCCCCCTTCCAGATAGCTGGCTTGCTGCACGCATGGCAGATCTCACACCAGATCTCCACTCTCTGCAATCCCTCTCTGTCAGCTGCTTCCATGTCATCTTGGGCCTCCCAGGCCCACGCTTTCCATCAACCAGTATGTCAAAGGCTGTGTTGACTGCACCATTGGAGTGTTCCACATGTCCATACCATCGGAGTCTTCTCTCCTTCAGAATGAGGTCCAGATCCTCAATGCCAAGCCACGCAAGTAGCTCATTGGACCTGGTGGTGACAGTGTCCTGTGGCCTGACATTGCAGATCTGTCTGATCATTGCCCTGTCATTTCGCTGCAGATGCTGGAGTTTGGCTTTGTCAATGGCCAACTCTCCCTGGCATGGAGCATTGTGTTCGGCACTCAAGAGCTGTACACATGGCCTCCTGTTTTGAAAGAGAGGTGGCCTCAAGAGGGAACTGTTAGCAGATCCTTGAACTTCTCCAGGCGGTTTTCACACATGTTGTGGTTGAAAGTTCACAGCCACCTGCTGCTGAAAGCATGTCTCCTAGGTAGCAAAAGGAAGCTATCACCTCAAGCTTGTCAGGTCCGACCTGGACTTCCTTCTGTGGTCTGCGATCCAAGGGGGTGTGCAGTTCCCTGGCACCGTGTACATCTGTAGTCAGGGTCTTTTGTCAGGCACCTGAGCCCACTGCATTTCTTGTGCACCCAGTGCTTCCAGCTATTGCAGAAGACGCTGTTGCTGCCCATTCCAGTGCAACAGACCGTGCATGGAAACTCGCCTGAACTCTGCAGGAGGTCCAGTCCCGTACTGCAGATCGTGCTCTTTGTCTTTCCTGCATTTACTCTCAGTCCTTTCTTCTATATTGCTTCTTTCCAAGTCAAGATCCTCCTGACACATTCCTCAAGCAATTCAGTGATGATAACAAGGTCATTAGCATAGAGGTATTCCCAGGGGACCCCAGAGTGGAACTCTTGTGATAGCTTCAAGGACAATGATGAAGAGCAGCGGGCTGAGTACTGATCCTTGGTGAACACCAACCTTCACTTCAAACTCTTCATTGTACCCCTCACCAACATGGACATGGCTCCGTGCATTTGCATACATCCCCTGCACCAGTCGCACAATCCATTCCTCCACACCAAGTTTTCTCGGGGCCCACCAGATGATCACTGTTATTTAAGAAATTAAGCAGTCATCACTGTTATTTAAGAAATTCATGTCTGTTCATTCACAGTCCCGATAATAACAGCATTTCATCGGAAAGAAGATACAATACTAGCAGGATAATGCTGTCCATTTTATTTCCTCACTTCCATGAAAAACTGATCTAATGGCTCATTAATATGGTCAACCAATCAGATTTCAGCAGTACTGCTTTATAAATTTAATTTAAAATGACAGGCTGTTATATCATTTATTGTACACAAGGTCAAGAGGTCCAGCATTACATCAGGTCAGGTGTTACCACATTTACCATAAAAAACATAAAAAATAAAAAGAATGAATAACTGCATGGTAATTATCTAATTAACTAACTAACTAACTAACTAACTAACTAACTAAATAAATAAATAAATAGATAAATGAATAAAACTATAATTTTGCTAAAAGAAAAAAAAACAGTCCCATACACTGGTTAAATCGAACCATGTTTTGTCTCGGTTTTGGGAATAGTGTAAATTATCCCATAGTTTGATGACTTTTCACTGTCTCACCAAACTTGGATTTGTCTCTTTTGGGATCAGACAGTGAAAGGTCATCAAAATGCGGTATAGTAACAGTGTGCCTGAAAACCCAACAATAGTTATGGTTTATGTATAATGGAAAGATTTTTTTTCATTTTTAGCTATTTTGTTAAGTGTAGATCCCTTTCCAGAAGGTCTCAGTGTGCAGGAAAGCAATAAAAGTTCACAAAAGTTATCTCCCTTGTACAAAATGGTGAAAAATCTACCAGTTGTATCCAGTCCCCTTAACTCTGTACGGTACTTGTCCTTGAATTTGAACAAGAAATCAGATTGTTTAAAAATTGCTTGATGTGTAGCAAACAATGAAGATTTTGATCAGATTCTGCAGCATCTGATCTTGGTCTACATTGTTTGCTGAAGCCTGTCTGTCTGAAAACTTAGGGGAAATATAGGGCAATGTCATCGTGAAGTCTGAAATATATATGAATAGAGTGATTTACCTCAGCAAACAGTGTAGACCCTTTTCAGATCAGAGTCTTTTAGTTTGCTTCTGGTGTGCAGTGTTTGCATTCTGGATCAGCAATGATTTCCATTCAGCTATTACTTTTTAGATACAATACCAGGTAGACAAATGAACTTACTTAAACTTCAGGGTAAGAATGGTAGACGTTGTAGTATCTGAACATTTGTTGTCAATTTATTTTTGTCTTAATGATAACACCATATACTACATATCTGAAGCTTTTTTCAGTATTTTCTGTGAGACAAATAATTTATAGTTTCTTGGAACAAATTAGTTCCTCCTAGAACAAAAAATATTTGCTTTAAAGTGCCACCACTCCCCAGACTGAGTGTAGATGGAGTACCATTGCAAAACTTACCAAAATCATTTGAAAAAGTCAAAAGATTATAAAACAGAACCGGAAGAAAAAAGCCATTTTTATATGTAACAAAAACATTAATACATCTTGAGTTTTAAACACAAGAAAGAGTTTCCTTGAGACATGCAAATCTTATGAATAAACATGTGCTTTTATTATCATTTGTTTATCAGATTTGCCAGTCTCTTGGGAAATATTTCCTGTACTTTAAATTCAGGGTGCATTAATGCCTATTACTGCAGTTTTGGGTCCAGTTGTTATAAACTAAGCAAAGTCACTGAGCCAATACATAAATTTATGATTTTACTGAAAAGTTAAATACTATAGTATTTTTGATGAAAAAGCAAGTAAATTTGAAATGTTACTTTAATTTTCTATTTAAATGTTTTGCATATTTCTTGTTAAGGACCTCAATGGTTTCTTTGTTGTTATTCCTAATAGTTTCTGAAAAAATAAATATTAAGCTGTAACAAAATATTTATGTTATTTGTTTTGTACAGGGCAGGTATTTAGCCTTGATTATACCCTTGGTATGCCAAAGGGGGGTATAGTATTTGTCGATTCTGTCCGTCCGTCCGTCCATTCATGATTCCATCTGTTAACACCTGCTATAACCAAGTTTCACTTTGAAGTTTTTTTGATTATGTATATCTCTGCAGCCACCTATCAGAAACTATTCATATTTGTTAAGGGAGTATCAGGAAGGGTTCTCTTCCATTCTACATCTATGGACCCATGGGTCATACCCTGGGGTGGGGCTAGAGGTCAAAATCTAGGATGCATCAATAAGGTAGTATATTGCTATAACCAAGTTTTACTTGGAAGTTTTTTGATTATGTATATCTGCAACCACTTATCAGAAACTATTCATATTTTGTTATAGGGGTACCTGTGAGGGTTCTCTTCTATTTTAACTGCGCAATACATTAACTTATAGATAATGTGCTATTCTTTTCTGTATTTCACACTTCCACAGAAAAAAACAACTATTCAGTTGTCTTATAAATAGATGTCAAAAAGATTGCCTTTGGAAACAAAGAACGCACTACAGATAAGAAAATGGGAATCTCGGTTTTATTGAGACTCTTCATAAGCAGTAATGAAGTTTGCAACACTGCTTACGCCCTCTAGTGTATACATTAAAGTCTTAATCCAGAAGATCCCTCAGGCAGTTACCTGTGTGACATAACTCTTCCCGCTTAATTGATCATGTGTCAGTTTCTTTTCATGGACAAAGAAAGTAAACTAGGATTTTTCTCCGGTGCAAGCTATTTGTATTTATTTCTTTTTTCCCCAGTTAACTTTCTTTATCATTATCTTTCTTTTGTTCCATTATCATTCCTTCCTATAACAATTTTATTTATTTGAAAATTTTGATTTTTGATTTCTTGCTTTTCTCCTCGCTAAATTTCTTGTCATGATTTTTTCGCGACCGTTGATGCATTACGCTGGTGGCAAATGCGATTATATCAAGGCTAGATGGGACAATCTTTCAACTTGCATTTCTTGTTCCTTGTGCTCCAGGTCTTCTAATTGTTTTATTTGCAACCTTTGGTCAGACAATGTATAGATACTTGCTGAAAAGAGAAGACTCCACTCGACGAGGAGATCAGTGATGATAAAAAGAAGACATGAAAAGAAGGCTAAAAGGATTGTGTCAGACCCGTCTGACACTACATCCTTAGATAGGAGCACCACCCAGCATGGCTATACTGCCAGGGACAGGACCCATCTAGGTGGCAGCAAACTGGATACTGTTTCCAACCAAGCATTGAGTCTACCAGTCACCAGTTGCCAGTCAACCAGGCATCGGTCAGCCAGTCACCGGTCAACCAGTCACCAGTGAACCAGTCACCAGACAGGATCTCATCAGTCAACCAGTCACTGGCCATCCAGTCATCAGTCAACCAGTCATCAGTCAGGATATCACCAATCATCCAGTCTCCGGTCAAACATCACCAGTCAACCAGTCACTGGTTAACCAGGCACCAGTCAACCAGGCACCAGTCACCTGTCATTTACTTTAGACTACCAGGCACCGGGCACCAGTCACCAGTTAATATATCAATTGTCAATTACCAGTCATCCAGTCACTGGTCATTGTACCTCATTCTTTATACCCTAATTATTAAAAGCCATATTTCAATGGGTAGTAATGGCAGACTAGCCAGTCAATTTGAGCTTGAATTTTCGCAGATGTCGTACTCAAGTATTATAATAAAACCACCAAATACTTATAAATGAAAACTATTCCTCACAGACTAGACAATCACGCAAAGAACAGTCTAAGAGAGGACATAGAATTAAGAAGAAGAGAAGACACCGATCGTCATTTTCAAGATCGACCTCTTAGGGATCTTATAAGAGAAGCAAAGTCGATGAGATTGAAACATTCTCATAAGTTGCGGTCATGGTACCAAAGCCGTAATCCAAAATCATAATCCATAAACGAATGACGAATCAGAATGTTCAGACCAACAGACATGGACCCCAGAACAAAGGGTGTAATCAGGCGTCAGAGAAGAAGACGATCGACGTCGCCCTCTTCCTCTTCACATTTTACTCAACCAGAGAATGATTTCGGTAGATACAAAAAGATCAAACTAGCTCCACGGGTTGCAGAGACCCCACTTCCGCTGCAACCTGCGGAACCTATTAATGTTACACCAATTAATATTATACATAATGTACCAGAAAATGTTCTTCAGAAGACCAAGACTAAGGCTCCGACTCCGAAGCTGAGCTTTGGTCGTTTGACAGGGCCATAAATGAAGTTTTTAGGCTTCTCCTCCCCGAAGAATTGTGCCCCAAAACTACACAAGAACAGTTAATGGAGTCTCATGCCACTCCATTACTTATTTTACCACAGTCTAAACTGGTCGAAAACACGACCAAAAATAAACTTGACACTGAGAAATGTTGCAAAGATTGGATATGTCCTCAAAACTTGGTCACGTCTCTTGCTCCGACCAAATTTAAGAGTCAGTACCAGTTTTTTGTTTCCTACAGATAATGTACCACCGTTAGAGGCCGATGCTTCCTTGTTAGACTGGTCTAACAAAGGAAGATCATCAATCCCTATTAAAATTTTGAAGCATGGGAAAAGAGGGCTCGTAAACATATTGCCATCAATTTCCATGCTGACTCGTTTTCGTCAGCAGCATATTTCTGCTTACAACAAGAATCGATGTCGGTTACGACTCTTTCAAGACTTCTTGAGGCCGTAGCCAAATCGATAAAACACGCAACATCTTTGTCCACAATATTAACTACAGGGATTTTTCAGGCTAGACGTGACACAGCACTAGCCAGCTCTAAATTACTTTTGTACAGTTCTACTTATGAGTTAAGGAATGCACTGATCAATTCCAAGATCATATTATATTTGATGATAGAATTAAAGAAGTCGCTAAGGCTAACGAGGCTCAGCAACAGAGATTTTTAGCCTCAACTTCATCTAATGCTCAGGTTCAACAACAAAAGCCTTTCAATCCGCCAAGAGCTTTTAAAATAACAAAAAAGTTCTAGCAAACAGTCTAGACCTAAACACATGCAACCGTATAGGCCTAAAACACAGACTCAATCCATTACGACAAGTAATAAAAAGGATTTCACTAAGAGGAGTGGTAACTCCAAACAGTTGCCCTCCTCTAAACTTACCTCTTCCACCACAAAGTTCTGAAAGCCAACCCTTTCCACTGCCAGTACTGCCACGTCCGGTCATTCCAGGGGGAGGAAGATTGGCCCACTTTGTGGAACAATGGGAAGAATTCACAGACAACAAATGGGTCCTCTCTATCGTACGAAACGGTTTCAGGATACCATTCACATTAATGCCTCCTCTTTCGTCTGTTCCGATCAAAATGAGTCAATCTTCTTCACCATTACTCCGACAGGAGATCGAAAACCTTCTCAAAAAACGGACAGTGGAAAAGGTAAAAAATCCGGAAACTCCCGGTTTTTATTCCCTGATATTCCTTGTACCAAAAAAGAACGGAAAGTTACAGCCAATAATAGATCTATCTTTATTGAACCGATACATAAAGAAACAACCATTCAAAATGGAGACAGTCAAGTCTGTAAGACAGTCGATGGCGAACAACGATTGGGCTGTCTCCACAGATTTGACAGATGCCTACCTTCACGTTCCGATACATCCTCGATCCAGAAAGTATCTTCGGTTCGTTTACGAAGATCAAACATTCCAATTCACGGCCTTACCTTTCGGAATGTCACTAAGTCCATGGAATTTTACCAATTGGATGGCCGTTATAGCAGCACATCTACGTCAACGTGCCATCTCAGTTTTTCCATACCTAGACGATTTGCTGATAAAAGATCTGATTCGTAATCAACTAACATCTCAGACAAAATATTGCCTTCAAGTAGTTCAGGGTCTAGGTTTTATTCCAAATCTAAAGGGATCGGAATTAATACCATCTCAGAATTTCACGTTCATATGCATGGAATTTCTGACACAGCAAAATTCAGTCAGGGTCCCAACGGGTCAAGTAGAGACACTAATATTGACTATCAAATCAGTTCTGTCATGTAAACAAGTATCGGCACGAGTTTTCCTTTTTTTTTCTTTTGAGCATACTCGGTGCAGCAGCAGATTTTGTGCTCCTAGGCCGACTTCACGTATGTCCCCATGCAAATGTGTCTTTTGTCTGTCTGGAGACCTCACAATCTCCCTCTCGATCATCCGATCACGATTAACGGTATGATTCGGTTTCATTTGCAATGGTAGATGAACACCAGTCGCTTCGCAATAGGAACTATTGACTGAGTTGGGAGCCATTATGCGAACCGAATTTTTATGTACTTCTGTATTAAGAGTAGCATCGGGACCCAGGGTGAAGTTAGCTAGCTGTAAAAGTACTTTAAACCCCCCGGTGGTTTGCTCTACCGACCGTTCTAAGGCGGTGGTCCCGGTGTTAGTCTTACTCTTTGTTGCTTTGTGGTTTATTCTACGAGGCGATTTGTTGTATGTCTTTCCGTGTGTCATTTTGTTCTTGTGTTTTTCAGTCCTTTTAGTATTGCGATTACCTCGCTTGGGGAAGAAAGAGCTAATCTTAGTGCTTTTCGTACGTTTGTTCGGTTTGTGCTTGTTTAGATTTGTCGGTTTCCTCTTCCTCTTGGGGTCTGGGAAGGGCTGCAGTTTGTGATTGTGGCACTCCCTGGACTTTTCTCTTACCTTTTTTTTCTATCCACCCTCCAGATTCCAACATATTTCTCTTTACGGACGCCAGTCATTATGGATGGAGAGCTCATTTAGACCCGATGAGATTATCTTTTCATGGTCGCTGGACGGAAGGCCAATCCCAGCTCCATATCAATATGTTAGAAATGATGGCCATATGCTTAGCACTGAAACAAGCCATAAAATTTATTCACCGTTCTTGTGTCATGATATCTACAGACAACACAACAGTGTTCTCATATATCAACAAACAGGGCGGAACACGCCCTCCCAGTCTATGCGTAGAGGTATGGGAGATTCTCAATTGGTGCGTGGAACTCGACATCGTAATCAGAGTTCGTCATATCCCAGTCAAATTCAATATTTTAGCAGACTGCCTATCCAGATTGGACAGACCTATCAGAACAGAATGGGCACTGGATCAAACAGTGGCGAATTCCGTATTCCAGATGCTCAAATTCCCCAATGTGGATTTGTTTGCAACACGATTCAATCACAAACTCCCAATGTATGTTTCTCCAGTTCCCGACAGCCATGCATTAGCAGTAGACACTCTTTCCATGAGCTGGAACCGACTTCATGCATATGCTTTTCTTCCTTCAATTCTGATACCTTCTGTTCTAGACAAGATTCGTCAATATCAGTGCAGAATAGTTCTAACTGCTCCGTTCTGGCCTCAACGACAGTGGTTCCCATAACTTCTACAGCTTCTAGTGTCAGTTCCGATTCGTCTGCCACTGTTTCCAAGATTTCTGACACAGTCGGAAGGAAGATTTCTGCATCAAAACCTCCCAGTGTACGACCTTCACGCTTGGGAGTTATCAAACAATCAAGCAAAGATAGAAAGTTTTCGCAAAACGTTGCAGGTTTTGTCTCAAAATCAAAAAGAACATCTACTCAGAAAGTCTACGATGCGAAATGGGTCATCGTCTCTAATTGGTGTCGTAGAAAGAAGCTTAATCCGGTCTCGGCCCCTAATACAGCTATAGCCGATTTCCTCATTTTCCTTTTCTCTGAGAAGAAATATCAAATAAGTACTATCAAAGGATATAGAGCTATGATTAACACCCTTAAACTTAAAACTGGTAACAGAGTCGGATCTAATCTAGTCTTATCAGAATTAATTAGGTCTTTCGAACTGCAACGTCCAGTGCAAAGATCTCTTACTCCTAAATGGGATTTATCTTGGGTCTTAGTATGCCTACAGAAAGCCCCTTTTGAACCTTTGGATAAGGCTTCTAAACTCCACGTTACGATTAAGACAGCCTTTCTATTAGCTCTTACCACTACTAAAAGATGTAGCGGAATACATGCATTGGCAATGGATTCTCATCATTTAAGATTCAACCAATCTGACGGATCAGTCATTGATAGTTCGAACTGGTTTCTTAGTGAAAAAAAAAAAAAAAAAAAAAAAAAAAGCTTCATTCTGTCAACACAGATCCTATAGTCGTCACTAATCTTGCTCGGATATGTTAGAGGGAACATTCGGATAGACTTCTATGCCCAATAAAAGCTTTAAAGTTTTATCTTAAAATGACTAGTCCTTACCGTCAGAATAGAACTAGATTATTTCTACCTGTCAAGGGCAATCAAGATATTTCTAAAGATTCGGTTTCTAGATGGATATCTTCTACTATTAAACTTGCCTATAGGAAACTCTCTAAGAGAGACAGTTCTTTCCTTTAGATTAAAGCTCATAAAGTTAGGACTCTATCGTCTTATTAGGCATTCTTTGATACGGTTCCTGTTAATGAAATTCTTAAAGCAGCGGTATGGAGTCGTTCTTTTACGTTCGCTAAGTTCTACCTGAGGAACATGTCTCACCAAGAAGAAAATCTACACAGTTTATGCCCAAATGTCGTTGCCTAAAAAAGTGGTGAGGGGAGTGGGGGCGGGGGGGGGGGAGTGGGGAGGGGCAGCAAGACAGGCTCGGATGCCTATACGTTGTTGACAGCCTCCAAAGCCTACAAAACATATATTAAGAAGCTCTGTTCTATTGTTTTTATACATCAAAGAAACTGACACGTGATTAATTAAGCGGGAAGAGTTACGTCACACAGGTAAATGCCTAAGGGACCTGGATTAAGACTTTATAAGACGACTGAACGTTCGTTTTTTTTTTTCCTGATGAAGGTGTGAAATACAGAATAGAATAGCACATTATCTATAGGTTAAGTATTGCTAGTTAAAATACGTTTTACTTTTAAAAACTTCAATTTACATCTGTAGACCCCAGGGTCATGCCCTAGGGCGTGGCTAGAGGTCAAAATATAGGACGCTTCAATAAAGTATTATATTGCAGCTTGTTTATACAAACAACATCTGAATAAAGAAGGATATACATTAGACATGTATATCACATCAACATTCAGTTAAAAAAGGTCAAGGTCATTGTGACCTTGTTTTCATGCTCCAGTGATTTTGCCTTATATTTTGAAGACTTTTTATGGATTAATGTGATACTTGGGATATTGGCTCTGTGTAACACCATAAGTGACATCATAACAAATGTAGGTCACATTGGCCTATATTTCGTGGTTCAGTGATTTTGATCTTATATCTTGAATGATATTTGATGTATGAACATCTTTATTTGAGATTATGAATCTGTATGATCCGACAGTTGACCTGAAAGTAAACGTAGGTCTCTGTGACCTATATTTCATGGTACAGTGATTTTATGTTACATCTTGAAGACAACTTGATGTATGACTATCATAGTTTGGGATTATATGACATATTTCATAGCCCTGTAATTTTGTCTTATATCTTCCTTTGTTTGATGCCTTAGTGTCTATTACATATAATGACACGGTGTGGCCCAAACTTTGACCTCAAATATAAATCAATATGACCTATATTTCATGGTCTAGTGATTTTGCTTAATATCTAATAGATTATCCGATGGATTAACATCATAGTCGGTATAATGGATCAATGTGACACATCAGATTGACCTCTCAAGTATTTGTAGGTCAGTGACCTATATTTTATGGTCCAGCACTTTTGCTTCATCTCTTGAAGACTGTTTACTCCGGAAAAGTTGTACTTGGGGTGATAGATCCGTGTCACTCAGACACTGACCTTGTAAACTATATGTGGGTCAGTGACCTATATTTCATGGTCTATCTGATATCATTGTCATTGGCTTAAAATATTTTTTTTATAATTAAGAAATGGCGCCGGCCGGGGGTATTTGTGACCCTGTGGGCACTTGCTCTAGTTTTTTTTTTTTTACACTTTTATGCCCCCGCATCGGATGATATAGTTTTTCGGTTTTCCGTACGTGCATGCGTGTGGATGAGGATGGCCCTGGGCGGGGGGCATCCGTGTCATATTGACACATTTCTAGTATATTCTATAACATTTTTGTGGTTATAAATATAAACGTTGCCATTAATGCCTATGGAAACTAGAAAGGCTTTATAAAGTGTCATTACCTTCTCCCTCCCCCTCTTCCAATGTACCAACAAATTCTTTCTTTTATATATATGCATATTCAAAGAAAGAAACATTTAAATGGACATTATTATAGCCCAACTTTGAAAAAGGAGGGCTATACTGGATATCCTTCTGTCATTGTGTATTTTCGTCTTTCTCTTCTTCTGTCATTCTGTAATTACTTAAAATGCATCACGAAAACACGCCAATATAATTTTGATCCCCTTAAACCCCATTTTTATATAGTAAAACTGGGGTTTACAGGAATATACATTATTTTTCTTATTTCTGCTCAAAAACATAGATTGTGGGTACTCGTTAGAACTGCCTCGGCGAGGCGGTTCTAACGAGTACCCACAATCTGTGTTTTGAGCAGAAATATGAAAATTATCAGAATTTTTCATCTGAAAATTTTCATTTTTTGGTGGTAAAAATTTCAGTATATTTGAATAGGCTTGTTTTCGTAATGGAAAGTTTTTGTCCCATTTTTCTTTGATACACACTTAGACAGTGGGTGGATGTATCATGTATACTGAAATCATGATGGGGCCGCTTATTTGTTCCTTTATTTCTTCATTTTTCCTCAATTTTTATTTACATTTTGTTTTGCTGTCCCCAGTTTTCAAGTACTTAAATGACTTTCTCCTGTGAAAATGTTATAGTAGGACTATAGTCCATCACACAAACATACTTATATAATTTTGACCCTTAAACCCACTTTTACATAGTAAAAAGTTGGTTTATAGAGGTATACATTATTTTCTTATTTCTGCCCAAAAAACATAGATCGTGAGTAGTCGTTAGAACCACCTATGTGAAGCTATTCTAATGAGTACCCACAATCTATGTTTTGAGAGAAATTTGAAAAACACTTCTTAATGGCCTGTACACGATACACAAACCTGCGACAAGAACTTATTAATAGAGTAACCCCTGTGTTTCAGCTGTCATTTGACACTCAGGAACTCTCTGACTCTGATAACCGACACATATTCCTCGCTATTCAAGACTCAACAAAATCATAACCTTTTAAAGTGATACATAATTAACCTATAATAACTAACATTACTGAAAGGTCGTGTCCAAACTCGTCTAAAATGCATTTTTTTTAATCTCAACTCGTTCTGTCTCTTTAAGGAATTGGATAAGCTTTGTTGTGGTCGAGAAATGAATCTTACTTAAACCTGGCCTGACGCTAGATTAATCTGTTGTTCATTTTTTTCTACTTCTCCACCTCATATGTGCAAAACGTATTCCGATATACCTGTGGAGCCGTCACTGGTTGAAAAGATGTACCTAAACAATTGTTCTATTTGAAATTCACTCTGTCTTTTTTATCACTGTTTGTTCTATTTGCAGTCACACGTTGTATTTGTACGTTTATATTTGCAAAAAATGGGGGACGGACTTCATAAGTCAACTGACTTTCTTCTGAATCCCATTGTATAATATTGTGGTGGTAGGCAGAACTGTCAGCCTGATTAGCTCAGTTGGTAGAGCACCTGACTTGCAAGCAGGAGGGCGCGGGTTCGAGTCCTGCAACGGACACATTTTTTCCTCCTCCTTAATTTACTTTAAACTCGTGAGTGAGGGGAAAGGCTAGAAACTCAAAGTATGTTCAGTTGATGCCTTACAATTTAAAGTTAAAAAGGGGAGGAGTGTGGTGATTTGCGGGACTGTCGGTCTGGTTAGCTCAGTTGGAAGAGCATATGACTTGTAAGCAGTGGGTCGCGGGTTCGAGTCTTGCATCGGGTACACCTTTTCCTCCTAAGTTTATTTTAATATTGTAATGTAGTAAACATATGTCTTGTATATGTTCAAATATGTTAATATTATACATGAAATGAATGTTTAAATTAAAGGCATTATATATGGCTACAGTAATACAATATCTATTCTAGCTTTTTTAACGATTTGAGACCACGCCTTACATGACGAGTGATTCCCTGAGAAAATTTTGAGTCCTGTACACATCACGAAAACACACATATATAATTGTGATCCCATTAAACCCCACTTTTATATAGTAAAACTGGGGTTTATATAGGGGTATACATTATTTTTCTTATTTTTGCTCAAAAACATAGATTGTGGGTACTCGTTAGAACCGCCTCGGCGAGGCGGTTCTAACGAGTACCCACAATATATGTTTTGAGCAGAAATATGAAAAATATCAGATTTTTTTGTCTAAAAATTTTCATGTTTTGGTGGTAAAATTTTCAGTATGTTTGAATAGGCGTGTTTTCGTAATGCCTCCTTTGTATGCGGATTGTATGGACTATTCTAGACGGTTATGTCTTTCATATATACAGTGAAACTTCAACGGTCCTAACACGATGGCTCGTTTACCATAACTTATCTATTTGATGACTCTTATTTAATAGTCGCAACTTTGATTGACAGGGTGGGGCAGTTCAGGTGTTGGCAATGTATGTCAAATTCGCAGTTTCCACAAGAAGATTCAGTAGAGTGCCTTTCGTGTGCTTTTTGCAAGCGGAATAAACGGCATTATACACCATACATTTTTTTTGTTTTGTATTACAGTTGAATGCAAATGATTGAGTAGCTAGTTAGATCCAAGATGGAAAACCATCTAAGTAAAAATTCTACAGAATAAGATGAAAAATCGATCTTAATTCTTTCACTGCCATTGGCGATAATAATTGGCTTTTGCAAATAGCGTAGATCTAGATGATGAGCCGTCTCATCAGGATCTACGCTGTTTGACATTCAGTCTATCAACATTACATATAAACGTCTTTCCAAGCGATAGTTTGTTAAAAAAAAAAAAAAATAAAAAATAAAGCAGACGACAAATGTAGTCTGAACTTTGGCACCGAAAGAGTTAAAAAATAAGATCCATTAACTATTTTTTCACGCTTTGAATTTGTCTTTTTAGCAACGAGAAATTATTCATTTACACGTGAAATATATTTGAAGCCCATATAACCTTGTAAACACCCGAAATTAAGACATTTTTCATACCACTCAACTCGACGCTTTTCTTTATCGGGGCCTTTTTTGTATACAGTCTGGTCGAGTTTGTCAACCGAGACTCCTGAAAAATAGATAAATATAGGAGTGTGGAAAATCGACCTTTAAAATTAGGCTTTCATTATTGTAAATAATGACGAGTATATGAAGAATCACTCAGAAAACGTGTGTTGCAGAGATAAGATGGATTTTTCATCTTGGATCTGACTGGTAATTTAGCTTATCATTTTTAATTATAGAACATTCCAAAGGCGGTGCAGACGACAGCTCCGGCTGCCAGTCTTAAATGAAACGACTATAATTCGACTTCGTTCTCGAGTCACTATGAAGTCCCGTAGCTCCGGAGAACAAATATTTAGGGATAATATAGGGAAATCTTTCGTTTTATTAAGACGATTGTAATGAGTACAGACAACATATTATTTGTTTCTGGAAGATCGAAAAGAATTCCCAACCCATTATGCTTCCCAACATGGCGTTATCGTTATCATTAAACCTCAGTGGCTCGAACTCCCACTCAGTGGCTCAAACTCCTTCTATCTCGAACACATTTCATGTTTCAAAAGGTGTTCCGAAAGAGTTGAAGTTCTACTGAATTCGAAGAAATGGATTATTTTCTGCTTATCCATTACAAAAATTTTAATACCATCACGTAAACAAGTCCGTATAACGAAAACATTGAAAACACCACTTTATGTAGACGAACGTGAGGTTTCCAGAAATATTCATTAGTTTCCTTTTGTTTGGTTCAAAATGTGGAATGTGGTTACTCAATGAGGCGGTTCTAACGAACACACACGATTGCAGCAGAAATACGAAAAGTATCACAAAATTTCGCCAAAAATGTGTTTTTTTTTTAGCTATAATAGAACCTGTTATCCTAATTCACGGTTTCATACGCCACGACAACAGAGTCGCGACAAGCGACAATGTGTCTTGGGTCATGTGCGCACAGCAAAGATTAAAAACACTCCGCGCAGTTTGATCAGAGTCTTCCCAGTAAGCATTCTACATAAATCTATAGCGGGCCGTTATCAGCCCATCAGGGTAGCTGACAGGCCGATAACGGCCCGCTATAGATTTACGTAGAATGCTAGCTGGTAACTCTGTGCGCTTCATGGATATCAGGTGGCCTCAAGCTTCTTTATGGAGAAAAGGGAAGACCGTAAATTGACTCGATAGACTCGATCCCGTCTAACTGATAAATAAGTAATTATAATATGCTTTATTTTTGTATAAAATCTTTCTTCATCAAGGGGCTTTTCACTGATTTCACTGCTCATTAATGAGTTTATCTCTCTTTGGGTTATCCAGAAGCTGTAGAAGGTTCATGCGATCAGCGAAGACTATGATAAGACAATGCTGATTCACCGGCTGATCTGTCTTCGCTGGTCACAGTAGTATGTTGTGTGCTGGCTTCAAAATGAATCGATTTTCATATTTATTCAAATTGTATGACAAAAATACATATATTTGACGAAAACAAATATACATAAGTGCCAAGGGATTGGATGTTGGCTAGGCCTATATTTACCCCCTCCCAGGGTACTGTGACAGACGTAAAAAACATATAAGCAGTACACACAATAGATGAACTACATTTCTATACATAGCAACTAGCAAATATTACAAATACATGAAATTAATGGGTAAGTTACGATTAAGATAAAAAGAGAAAACAAGCAGAAGAAAGAAAATGAATGATGAAAAATATGAATAAAGAGATTGACATAATAGTCATACCACAAATATAGATCTATAGTGCAAATGTTTTCAGTATTTGAGATAGATGTGCTTTAATCATCAAAGTTAGTCATAACTTTAGTCAAAATGACCCATTAAAAAGTTGCATTACTACATAATTAGAGGGACTTCGGCTGGAACTATGGTAGCTACCTTTGTAACCAAAATATACACCTATGGTAGCTACCAAAGTGACGTCATCGGTCTACCATAGTTCAACCCACATCTGGGTTAGACTTTCTAAGGTACTGAAGAGTATTCAAGATGGCGGTTGTGGCTGAAACACAAGACCTGCGGATGTACAAATCACAGATGTCTCTTCAAAGTGTTTAGTAATGAGAAACATGATTCTTTTTATGTTTTGGTGATAACAGAATGTATAGATAGAATTTGTTTTAAATACTGGGTTTTAGTCAATGTTACTTATTTCAGAGCAGGTCTAGTTTAAGCCTGAAATGTCGTTTTCATGGTAACTATATACATGTAACTGACAAAAAACTGCAAAAGACTTCTGTCAATATCAACATATGACACTTTTGTTTCAAGGAAGGCCCAGTGACATATTTAGCGTTATGTTGTCATGACAGTCTACTAAAGTAGGAACCATAGGTGTTCCTCTGATAATGCTAGTGCGCATGTCTTTGGTAGCTGCCATAGTACCTACTTTAGTATGAGTCGAAGTCGGCCTTAGTTGTATTTGTCACATATTTTCAAATCGGCCACTTGTAAGAATACTTGAATCTACGAAGGGTCTAAGATGGAGAGAAGGAAATCCATACGACTTCTAAATTATCCAGTCACATGTGCGTTTATGCCAAGCATTAGACTCAAGAATTCTGAAAACGAACCAAAAACTTCTTTGTCGAGGTCTCACGCCCACCATTATTTATTTGTCTCAGTTATTGTCTTTCTTTAGATTCGTTGATTGATAGTATTTGGGTTTAACGACATGTCAGCCCTTATGTACCATTTTGAAACAGGGAGAAAAGAGACAGTAGAGGAGAAGAAAGTTAGGGACAAGGGAGAAAGAGGAAAATGAATGAAAGTGAAGAAACAGAAGGAATAAAAACACACCCTTTACCTTTACTTGTTGCAAGGATAGCAGGCCTGGCCCAGCTAAAAACCAATATCAGTTGGACGACCCGTCCTTTTTTTCTGTTGATAAAGATGCAAATATGTTACAGACATTATAATTACCCGAGTGTACCTAGTAAATGACCGTGCTTGCATTTTGCATGATAAGAATTGACACACACTAATCAGAAGGCAATAGAACGAAACTTCAGTTCTTCGAGCTGTTTCTGACTTCATTTCATGCATGTTTTTCATGTGACACTTTGTCGATGACCCATTTTGGGCGGGAATCCTCCAAAAGTGACATTGGTCTACAATGCAGACCCTGATCAGACGCCACAGAACATCAGGGCTTTGACTATGTTCAAACAGTTAAGCAAATTTGAAAATAAAATTGAAAACGAACTCTTCAGACAAACAACTTTTGAGATGCTGCTATGAGACAAGTAGTATGGGACACAAAAGCACCAGGCGGCCTAACATATACATTCTTGTCCAATAGGCGAGATAGTGTAGGCCGCTGTGTCTAATTTTGGGCTCTTGTCGGCAAATCTTGTTAAAATTGATCCAAATACATTTCAACATTAAAAAATATATTCTAACATATGAGATATGTTGCCAATTTTTCTTTGAAGAAATTGACGTCATGGTGACGTCACAAAGTATGCTACCGTCATTTACGTACAAAATACTTGTAGAAGTGGGTAACTAACGATGTCTGAATTAGATAGTTGACTAATTTAGCCAAAACATGCATATCATGGATAGGACATTCGTGGGGCCAAATGAATGACAGGCTACTTGAAATATCATCTTTTCCGTGGTATTTCAAGATAATATATTAAACGAAGATGGTACACCTTACAAATTGATCATATCTTAGTCTGTATTCAATATAAATTAGATATTGACTTAATGCATCTACTCCATATACAGATCGGTTCATTTGCATAAGCATGTATATCAAGCAAGTAGTGCTTATGTTTTGCAAAAAAAAAAAAAAACAAAAAAAAAAAAAAAAAAAACGAACAGTAAAACATTAGACAAATGACTCGTATCCCTGTCTGTGATCAATGTAAGTTAACCAAAATGTGCATTATAAGAGTTAGGCGCTTGCATTTTGCTTCTTCTCCATATATTATATGCAAATATGCCCAGTTGCCTTAATGCTTAAACTTTGATAAAAATCAAACACAAATCTGAAACTAAGCCGTTCTCTTAATAATCTGAGTATTTCAGACACACCTTTTTTTACATTATAGGTAGCATCTAACGTCTTCTTAGGGGGTCCATATGGCTTGCCTGTGTCTAAATACAGAGCACTTTATGCATTATCTATGACAATTCTGGGTATCTAAGCCTCCCATTTACTTGAAATAAGAAGGCTTAGAATAGTAACGTGAATCAAACAGAAATAGGATAAGGAATTGTTATTTTCACTTACCAGGGGACCCATCTATGGTCAATAGTAACGTGAATCAAACAGAAATAGGATAAGGAATTGTTATTTTCACTTACCAGGGGACCCATCTATGGTCAATAGTAACGTGAATCAAACAGAAATGGGATAAGGAATTGTTATTTTCACTTATCAGGGGACCCATCTATGGTCAACATGTTTACTTAAAGGCAAAATTGTGCAATTTTCTATATAGTTAATATACTTTTAGCTTTTATTTTAGAAGCACTGCATCTTGTTTCCTTTAAATGATCTTTCTTGGTAGCTTGGTAGATCTGGTTCAGACCGGGTTAGCTGTTTTAGAATAAAATAAATATTTCTTCAGATCCCGTTTCTAATGTACTTGATATAATTTTGCCTCCTAGTATGGCAGGTAGCCTGGCTAACACCCAAACTCAGGTAATTATGGGCATATAACATAGTTAGGACCCGAGGATTTGGGCAATATTTTCTTCCCTATTGCAAACTACTGTAATTTTAAAGACATTCCCAAGTTCATTCTTGTTTCTGTCCGAAGTCTAAGCCTCCTAATTTCCTTGATACCATTATGCTTATTAGCCTGTTAGGCACCCTTATCCAAACAATAATGTTTCCTGGTAACGAGCCCAAGGTTGTCAGACTATCTTAATGTAAAACTTCTAAGGTTTTTATATATTTCATATTATTTCTTTTTACTTTTGGATGCTCAGACTTATATTTACTATAATTATGCTTAATAGTTTGGTCAGTAATTTGGTCCTGACACAAACCAACTTTGAAAACTGTATGGACTCCTTCCCTACCTAGGGCGTCAAGAGGGGTACGTCGCCTACTAGATAAATCCCGAGGCAATAGGCTTTAAGGGGTCTGATATCTTATCTACACATATATATATATCGATAGAATATGTTGTAAGCAGCCACCTTTGTCAATCTGTTGAGGTAAATATCTGTACACGAGATACTGGATGTTTTACAGTGGCTATGGATTTGAAGGGGCCAAATGGGACTTAATCTACAGGCCCTATCGCTACAGAAACGCGAAAATCGGGAGCTCAGCCTAGGTTATTTCATTACTGCTTGAAGTTTACGATCCTGTTACATTGTAATGTATAGATGCTAAGGCATGTAATGTATAGCACCACGGCAGTGCAACGGTCAGTTTAAAGGGGGTGGGGGTGACAAATAGAGTTCGAACAGCATACCCTATCATAATGCATTAAGACCTACAAAAGGATTTCGGCATAAGCCCGGAAAATCATAAACATTATCTTAGGCAATGGGTTAAAGACGGGTTTGGGCTTTCCACTTGGATATTTCGTTGTTGTTAGGTATATTCATCCCTAACAGAGTTTAGATGCCAACATTCTGCACATTGCCAACCAAGTAAGGTTGGTTTAGGGTCAAGTGAGCAAGTGGTATCGCAATAGAATGAAATTCATTAGTTCGGCGGCAAACTTCGAAAATGTTTGTCAAAACAATCATGTTTGATAACTTTAATTCCTTTATTATTGACGAGGATGAGTCGGGCTTAAAAACTGAATGAAGGCTGTCTCCTCGATATGTTTCTAGAAAGATAGTGCCCGACTATCGACGCCTGCGGTCGGACCCATCGTGGTTCTGCATGATGTTTCTTCTTTTGTTTCACTGATGATATAGAGGGCCCCGACGCGGACCGAACACATATTTGTATCTTGGAGATGCATTAGAGATGCATTAGAAAGAAGGGCGAGCTTTTGCGCGAGTAAGCTAGTTTATGCCCACTCCACTTATTTATTTTCTTTTCCTGTTTCAAAGCGAATATTCAGTCGTAGGTTTTCCTTGTTCGTATTTTGGTTACTTTTTGAAGTTGTTAGTTCCGATTTAATCACTGTTTGGCAACTTCAGTGGCGACAGATGTAAGAAGTGAAATTGCGCTTTAATTATTATTCATGCTTTGTTTAATAAGTGCGGTATGTATGTTTTCCTGTAAACTACATGCGGAAACGAAACTCTACGTTGACAATTCGCTGAAACAATTCAAAGCCTCAAATCAATCACACATAAGAGCTATAGAGAAATCGAAAACATTTGAGTTCGTGAATTATCAAAATATTTTTTTAACGTTTGGAAAAAGTTGATGATTCCGAACATATAAGGGTATTTTAACTGGCTAAAACATTTACAAGACAAGAAAGACTAACGATATATATGAAGACAGCATAACTAAATTGGGCATTCCGTTGGGACGTATGGTAGAAGAGTAAGATCCGGATTTTACTTTCTCATTTTTTGGCAGGGGTTTAGTATTACAACATTACGAAAACACACCTTTACAAAATATATAGAAAATTTCGCCTCCAAAAACTGAAAAAATTCAGATAAAAAACTCTGATATTTTTCATATTTCTGCTCAAAACATAGATTGTGGGTACTCGTTAGAATCGCCTCGCTGAGGCGGTTCTAACGAGTACCCAAAATCTATGCTTTGGAGCAAAAATAAGAAAAAATAATGTATACCCCTGTAAACCCCAGTTTTTTCTATATAAAGGTGGGGTTTAACGGGGTCAAAATAACATAGGCATGTTTTCTTGATGAATGTCTGACAAAAATGATTACCGGGCCTTTCAACAATAACACACACGCGAACGGCACACATCAGAAATTTCTCACTTCGACATTGTTTAATATTTCAGTAGGATTGACCTGATATCATTTTCTGACCTCACCTTATCACAGGAATTTTGGATAAATTGGTGAAATGTTTTAACTGAGGCACTTCTAAGTTTATAATTTTAAAGAAAACGTGTTGGATGTAACAGCAAGACAAATAGCAAACGTTTGATAAGGTTCATAAAAAGCACCGGATCGTATAGCCTGACATGTCCTGAAAGGTTGTTTTTTTCTTGTGACAAATATATAGGAAAAGGATGCAGAATATATTGATTGCAGCAAGAAAAAAAAAAAAAAAAAAAAAAAAAAAAGACAAACAACAACAACAACAACAACAACAAAAACGCAGTATCTTTCATACAATATCTTGTCATTACACTGCCAAAACCATGTCACAGTATACATATTATTTCTGGAGGTAGGGGCTATAAATGTCAAATTTTGATTTTGAAGAAAGCCTGTATTTTCAGTATTCCGAACAGACAGCAATATATACTTATTTACCAGTAATTTATGACGCAGAAACAAATGGTGCTTAATTGTATGTTTGCACCAACCGATAGGTTTATATGTCGTATATGCAATGTGAATGCACCTTTGCTGGGCAGATATCACATTTGGGATGGTTTGGTGAGAAAAAGGTGTCGTGTATCTTGCGTTCAACTGATATCGACTTACAGTTGAGTAGGGCCTCTGAGGGTTGGGCCTGCTATCCTTGTAGCAGCTAAGGGTAGAGGGTGAATGTTTTTTTGTTTTTTTTTTCATTTCTTCTGTTTCTTCACTTTCACTCATTTTCCTCTTTCTCCCCTGTCCTGCTTTTTCATATCCTCTACTATCTCTTCTATCTCTCTTCTCCATTTCTCTTAGAGACGATACAAAAATGACCAAACAAGGGTTGACGTGTCGTTAAACCCCCATCACGAAAACATGCCTATGTAATGTTGACCCCTTTAAACCCCACTTTTATATAGTAAAACTGGGGTTTACAGGGGTAAACATTATTTTTCTTATTTCTTCCAAAAACATAAATTGTGAGTACTCGTTAGAACCGCCTCGCCGAGGCGGTTCTAACGAGTACCCACAATCTATGTTTTGAGCAGAAATAAAAAAAAATATCAAAATTTTTATCTAGAAAATTTTCATTTTTTGGTGGTAGAATTTTCAGTATATTTGAATAGGCTTGTTTTCGTTATGAATACAATCAATGAATCAGACATCATATCTGACACTTTCTGTATACAGTAAAACAGAGCAATCATGCGCGTTTCACTACCTGGAGTGTATGTGTTTATTTACCGGGATCTCCACATAAGTATTTGTTGAGGTGTGAGTTCCAAAGATTTTTTCTGAGTTCCACACATTACGAAAACACGCCTATTCAAATATATTGAAAATGTTACCGCCAAAAACTGAAAGTTTTCAGATAAAAAGTTCTGATATTTTTCACACTTCTGCCCAAAACATATATTGTGGGTACTCGTTAGAATCGCCTCGCCGAGGCGGTTCTAACGAGTACCCACAAACTATGTTTTGAGCAGAAATAAGAAAAATAATGCATACCCCTGTAAACCCCATTTTTACTGTATAAAAGAGGGGTTTAAATGGGTCAAAATTATATAGGTATGTTTTCGTGATGAGAACTCTGAGCAAAGAGTTCTAAGGCAGATGCAATAAAAACCAAATATATAATTTACTTTTAAGCGAAAACGAGAAAATGAGACAAATATTTACTCGATGTATCTGACGCCCTGGCTTACATCTCTCTGTTACTGTTACAAGAGTGTCACAAAAAGATGTTGCAAAATGTTATTTTGCTTTCTTTAAGCTTTCTTTCATGACCCCATTGTAGTACAATATGACTCTTATAAGTATTCATCTCTTCTAAAAAAGCACTTGTTCATTTTATGGGTGGGAGATGATGTTAAAACATTTTTTTCCAGTTTGCGTATTCATTTTGGGAGAAGCTATCCACAAGGGAGGAAAAGGAACTCTTTTATATGCTTGGCTCATTTTCGGTTCAGTGGCGGAGTTAGTTTGCACAGATATTTCTCATTAAAAGTTTTCTTAAAGAATTCGACTTTGATTGAAGAAATTCATCAATTTAAACAAGCAGCCCTCGAACCACTTCAAATAAAATAAAAGACCTCTTGACGGTGTGTGTGTTTTTCCTGTTTTTGTTAACATTTATGTATGTCGTGTGAATCGGTCACCCTTAATTTTCATTGGATAGTTGCTAGTTTTAGTTTTTGGTCGATAGTCGGGCGTTAATTGTACTGGTCTACTATGAACTAAACGTATCAACCATTTGGCAATCCGATATCGGATACAAGACAAATACTATAGACAATTATTCATAGAAATGGCAGACAAACGAATAAACAAACAAATTACAACAACAAAGAAAAAAAACAAAAACAAAAACAAAAAAAAAAAACAAAAAAAAAACAAAAAAAACAACAACAACAAAAAAAAAAAAAAAAAACACCAAAAAAAACAAACAAAACAAAAAACAACAACAACAACAACAACAACAACAACAACAACAAAGACTTGTCTCTACAGTTATGAAATCACCGAACCGTGTTCCAGACAGATGACCATGCATCATTACCCTATTTTCAATTATATATGCACAAAGAGATGTAACTCAAACAAACTGCTACAACACTGTTTTTATATGGTTATGAAAAACCAAATCAACCCGTCAGTTTCACCTGTTCTTTTAATACTAATTAGCTCAATTGGTCGCTAATACATACATCAAACGTATACGTACTATAATCCTAAGGCCAAAGCGACAGATCAATCCTGACGGCCCACAGGAATTTTTGATTCAAGGAACGCCCACAGACAATGACACCGCATACTTTTTTTTTCTTTCTTTTTTGCCCAAATGTGAAAGTTAGTACTATACATCAAAATACAATACTGTCCGGCGGTCCACGGCCTCTGGTTCCAAGCCGTATTACTCGAAACAGAAACTTCAAACCAAAAGGCATAGCTCAGCGATCATACTTATCATGCTTATATACCCGAGAAAGGGATAAATCGATGATTGCACCCTAACAACTACATCCATCACGAAAACACGCCTATTCAAATATATTGAAAATTTTACCACCACAAAAAATGAAAATTTTCAGATAAAAAATTCTGATATTTTTTCATATTTCTGCTCAAAACATAGATTATGGGTACTCGTTAGAACCGCCTAATGTATACCCCTGTAAACCCCAGTTTTACTATATAAAAGTGGGGTTTAAGGGGGTCAAAATTATATAGGTGTGTTTTCGTGATCACTCAGGGAACACTATTATCTCGCTGCAAATCGTGGAATTCCAAAGCACGAATCAAATCATGGAATTCCCAAGCCACAGCACGCCATAGACAGGGAGAATTCATGTAAGCGAAAGGCTCAGATCAACCTGCATAAATGCGCAGGCCTGTGCTGATCTGGTCCTGCGTTGGCTGCAATTTGCATAAGAGCACTTTTCGAGCGCATCATTTATTTTCAGTATGGTGTAATTACGGTGTAATAATGGCGTATCTATATTCATACACGATATTCAGCCCTCTTGTCTAACATTAAGAATTCAAAGTACAATTTCGTTTTAAAAGCGTGCATATGCTATTCAACCAAATTAGCCTGAACGAATCTGACAGTGACTGACAACACCATTTAGTACATGTCCACCACTGGTTACATAACCATTCTTTCTTATATAGCGTTCAAATCCATATTCAAAGGTAACTCTCACAACAATCAGTCAACCCTGTCATGCCTAGCGTCCAATAAAATTAACATTGACAAACGCGATGTCTGATCAGGGTCTACACTGTTTGCATTAAGTTCAGGAATATCAAAAAACACAGTCATAATAAAATTAGCCCAGACACCCTGCTATTAGAATTAGACCAGTCCAAAGATTCATAGTAGAAGTCCATTAGGCATAAATGGTCAACTAGGCATAACTAGGTTAATTACTTCAGCCGCTTTTGCGTTGTCTTTCTTGTAGGTATGGATCACCTGTACCGTCAGTCGAGATGAGATAACCTATTTTCAGACGCCTCACTAGGATTTTCTCTACCGGTTTTATTTATTTCTTCAACAGCTGAATGTTTCGACAAAGTATCCGTCTTTTGTACAGTCCCAGCTAGCATTCTACGTAAATCTACATCGGGCCGTCATCGGCCCGTCAGCTACCCTGACGGGCCGATGACGGCCCGATATAGATTTACGTAGAATGCTGACTGGGGTGCCCCATGCACGAAAGACGCCTCACTAGGTTTTTTCTGTGCCGGTTTCATTTATCTCTTCAACAGCTGTATGTTTTGATAAAGTAGCCGTCTTTTGACCAGTGCCCCATGCACGAAAGAGAGAATACACTCTTCTATTAAGAACAAAGGCTATCATGATGAAAACGCCTTGAGAAGCATTGAAAACAATGAACAGATATTCAGTGACTTCATGTTTAAGCAAAATATGAATATAACCAAACAGCCAAGTTAGACCCGTCAAAGTGGAAAGTCTAGCATATATTGTAAGATAATTCCTCTCGTAGATCAGCGTCAGTCCATAACGTTTGGTTTGATTAATTTGGACGACTACGTAAGTGAAAAGAATAATGTTGACTATAACACTTGTTGCCGTCGGGACAATAAATGTGATCAAGTGCATTAAAAATGAAGAAAGATAACATATAGAACCACCATAACCAGAGTCTTGTCCATTACTTCTTATAACAGAAACTACCAAATTTATACCAACAAATATCAATGACGATATGGTCACGTACAAAACATTTCTAAGTGTTTCTTTCCAACTAAATTTGCGTGATAGTTTGATATTGGTTTTGAAAATTGTAAACATTTGGATCGAGCACGCGCTCATAGAAAACATCACACAAAGCCACAAGAAATGACAGACGGCACCAATAATCGAACAAACTAGAGGAGAAGTTGACCTTTGACCTGCACCAAACTGGTAGATTGCCTGCGCTAGAAGGAGTGAAATACATAGGATTATATTATTAATTCCTGGTTGAGTTTGTAGGTTTGGTAAAACTAGATATATGAAGATAGTAATCAGTAAAGAGGAAATGGACAAACAGACACAGACTAAGGACAACGCTCTAGTAGCTGATACTGCCTCGGTAGCCACGCTGCTGTTTGTTGATTCTGGCCAAGGCAAAGTGTTGTAAATGGATTTAAAATCTTGAAGACAGACACGAATTTTATCAACATGCCTGTCGTATTCCCACTTGGATAATATTGTCTGGGGAATCGTATCTTCTATTATGAGAAAATCGTTTCTAAATGCTGTCGAAAATTCATTTATTCCTATTTCAACGAAGGGGCAAAGCTGTAGTTTAGTGAAAAGTATTGTTTCATTACACCGGTTTTCAGTTTTTAAGGTGGTCTCATATCCATGACTTAATACATCTACTGTCGTGTTATGACTTGGAGCAGCGTACAGTGTAGTGTTTTGGTGATTTATTGGACTATATGCTACCAGCTCAGATATAAAATGTAAAGTAATGTTTCTTTTTGTAACAAGAAATGTACCATTATTATGAAAATTTATGACCAAGTCTGATAAAATGTCAAACCAACCGTAACCAAGTTCACTAATCGTCATTTTAATAACCAAATACTGAATGACTCCATTCACAGAGTTCTTGTATACTTGAACGTCTTCTAGGATGTAATTCAATGTCGGAATAATCCTAACAAATTCATCAAGCACACCTAAGATTACGTTTTCTGCTTGGAGAAAGGTCTCAGGAAGATAAGCGTCTCCCAGCAAAGTCAGTTTAACGTACACCGAATAACAGTCAGCAACACGTGTCCATTTTTGTGGCAGGCACTGGGGATCTTGAGGTGCGATTCTTTCAAGCAAACTGTTTTCCTGACAGGATATGTCACGGCAAAGCATCTGAAATATATAGGAACAAATGCAATTGTACCGTCTTTTACGGATTTTTATATATGGTTGGCTATTCGATTAGCTCACTGGGGATTTTTATATTTGCCGGGATCGTCGGTTTGTGACGATCCCAGCAAATATAAAAACATCTTATAACAAACTGTGTTATAAACAGATTAATGTCTATTTTATTTTCATTTCAGTCAAGAAATTTCATAAAGCTTAATAAAAGCAAACATTAAAGAATCACATTGTTGTTCTGTTTTACCTGTTACATTAAAAGTTTATTAAACTTTAGTATACCCTTGTCTCATAAACACGAAAACACGCCTATATAATTTTGACCCCCTTAAACCCTACTTTTATGTAGTAAAACTGGGGTTTACCGGGGTATACATTATTTTCCTTATTTCTGCTCAAAAACATAGATTGTGGGTACTCGTTAGAACCGCCTCGGCGAGGCGGTTCTAACGAGACCCCACAATCTGTGTTTTGAGCAGAAATATGAAAAAATATAAGAATTTTTTATCTGAAAATTTTCAGTTTTTGATGGTGAAATTTTCTATATAATTGAATAGGCGTGTTTTCATAATGTCTCTATGTAAACACGAACAAACTTTGCGCCTGTACTTAGACGTTTACGTCTAAATATTTTTTGTCTTGGGTGACTTGATACACACCTAAATGTGATCAACCTGACCTGTAAGTGATGCCTCCCTTCACAAATCATTTCATTATGAAAACATGCCTATTCAAATATATTGAAAATTTTACCACCCAAAAATGAAAATTTTCAGATAAAAATTCTGATATTTTTAATATTTCTGCTCAAAACATAGATGGTGGGTACTCGTTAGAACCGTCTCGGCGAGGCGGTTCTAACGAGTACCCACAATCTATGTTTTTGAGCAGAAATAAGAAAAATAATATATACCCCTGTCAACCCCAGTTTTACTATATAAAAGTGGGGTTTATGGGGGTCAAAATTATATAGGTATGTTCTCATGATGCCTTCAGAAGAACCGACTTTCCCTTAATTGTTCAGACACCTTAACGCCTTACTTCAATTGTCCTAAGTTTGAACGAGTCCATTTTACTACCTGTTGAGAGTTTAAAAGCTACTGGAAGAGTGGCACGCAGCGTAGACCCTAATCAGACGCCACATTCTGCGGCGTCTGATCTGGGTCTACACTGTTTGCTCAGGTTTCTCTGTCCTAATTCTTGCCGTATTACGGCAGCCACCTTTTAGAAGGGGTTCATACATAAGGAGAGTGATTTCCTTTCTGTTGAAAAGGTCTTCATTTGAAACATAAGGTAAGAACTACCATTTATTGTTTTCCCTTTTAGATGCATTGCAAGTTTAGGTCATGATCATTTGCTCGAAATTGGTAAGCACCTATGTAACAATCATTAGCATTTTAACGCTAAGCATGCTGGAAAAGATACAGCAGAAAACATTTTGAAATATAAGTTTGAATTTTACCAGAAAATCGGATGACATTTCATGCATTTTTTTCCTTGCCTGAAATGTCAAAGCCTATGTTTTTGAAAAAAAGTAAGAAAAGTGTATTTAATATTTAGACTGCTGAACTAGCCCAGATATGGTAAACGTTAGAGCGGTAATTTTTAGTCAGAAACTATACTGTAAGTCTCGGACATATAAATAAGAAGTTTAGAAGTCCATACGATCTCTCTCTCTCTCTCTCACACACACACACACACACACACACACACACACACACACACACACACTGACAGGTCCGAGCACGCGCACATACGCGCGTATATTTTGCTGTTCAAGATTCAGCCGCGGATATCTTAAATACAATGTAAATAAATATGCGTCACAACGTCAGAAAACGAGTACTCGGACACGTGACTGTCCGCCTGTGTCGGTAGTCATGTTTTCGCAAAGTGCGGCTCACATGAGTTTAGTAGTTTTTTTTGTTTTTTTTTGTAATATTGTAAAATAATATACAATGTAATACATAGAATTCTCATAAACATTTGGACCGCAACGTGAGAAAACACGCCTGTTCTAATATATTTAAAATTTTACAACCCAAAAAGGAAAATTTTCAGAAAAAAAAAAATTCTGATATTGTTCATATTCCTGCTCAAAACATAGGTACTCTTTAGAACCACCTCAGTGAGGCGTTCAAACGAGTACCACCAATTTATGTTTTAGCAAAACAAGATAAATAATGCACACCCCTCTAAACCCCAGTTTTACTATATAAAAGTGGGGTTTAAGGCGATAAAACTTATATAGGCGTGTTTTCGTGATGATCTGATATGTGCGCCTAAACGAAACTTTGCATCCTTGGTTATCAAAAATGCGCAAAGTGAAGATTATGATCAGACTGTGTGAATGCACTGACTGATCTGAATCTTTGCTAGGAATACATGTCCGAAGGTACGTTTTCTGACGTTGCGACTCAATAAAGTTGCATTGTTTGAAAACCGAAGTAACAGAGCATCACTTATTTGAAAACTCAGTCTCAAAAATTTGACATTACCTTAACGGCACAGTGAACCAATTGGATCAGTTAAACAAAAGTGCTTCTATTTTTAACAGTCATGTGACCTTGACCTTGACCTTAGTGACCTTAGTGACCTTATTCTAAAATATCTACAGGCAGGCCTAGAAACATGTGAGAGAACTGGATTTTCTATGCTTTTCTATATTTAAGTGACCTTAACCTTGATCTTGTGTGACCATGAGCTTGACCTTGTGTGACCTTGACCTTTGTATTTAGCCATCAAGTTCATGTAGAAAAATAGAATCAAAGTTATTGGTCACTTTTTTATCTATATTATTTCTATTGGAGATTTTGCTGTATTTTTACTGGGGGGGGGGGGGGGGGGGGTAGGCACACAAAAAGTGTCCCTATCAGCAAAATTAAGCAAATAAGTGAAAACAAAGGACATTATTTAGTTATAATTAGTTTATTTTATTGATATGTAGTGCTTTTTGGTGCTTTATTGGGGGACAGGACTGCTGATTGGTGCAAAAAAGTGTAGGGAAGACCGGTGTAGTTATTTTGTGTAAGGCGGCCTGTGATTGGTTAATAATAAAGACGAATTAAAACTCATCATTCTAATTTGAAGAAAAAAATGTCTGTTTGTAATTTTCTGATTGTTTCAAAGAAATAAATGTTTCTGTGTGTGTTTGCTGGAGCCCAAAGAAGAAGTGGTGAAATTGCAGTTTCAATTTTTGATACCTGCCAATTGAGGGGTTGCTACATTCAGCCTCCAAAAAGTCCCTGAAAGTGCTGGTGATGGTGGTATTTTTCCTTGTTTATTTTGCTATGCTAAGCCTGGGCTTTGAATTAAAACAAAATTTAGAAGCCCAGCCATACCCTGAAATGAACCCTTAAGCACCAAAAAGGGTGGGATTACTATGGAGCTCTATGGGAAAAATAATTAGTTCACTGTACCCTTAATTACTAATCCCTTAAAGCCTCAAGAAGGCGTATGGGAAGTAGATGACATTCTCATTATTTTTTTTTCAGAGAGTTAGTCATTTCATGTGAATCATTTACCCAGCAGACGACAGACGATTCGCATGACCTGTTAAGCCTCATTTACTCTGAAACATATAAACTATTTAAAAATGATGTCTGCTGCTGTTGTGATTGGCGCTTTTTAGGGTTAACCAATGCTCGTACTGTTATTGCAAACTTTCTTTCCACTATTGAATAATAGATAGTCATACCATTTTCTTATCTTGAAGTTGATATATTACATTGCAATCCATCAGGTCTTTTTCTGTAGAAGGTTTGATAGCTTCTAGATTGACAATTGCAGTGAACGGCGGTGTTATATCTAACATGTGTGCGTCGTAGTCGGAAGGCGAGCATGTCCTGTTCTCTTTAGGTTGGAATTGATCAGTGTTACATAAGTAACAAAAATAATTCTTATATGTCAAATTGAATGGATCTATAAATGACTGGCAAGCTAAGTCTGTCAGCTGGTCGTAATACGGCCATAATCCAGTCTCATTACACGTGGAAATTTCGTATCGATAACCCCTTTGGCATTGTTGTGTTTGTGTCTCGTCTGGTTGTAGAAAATACATGCTACAATTCTTCTCTTCCATCTTATCAACGAAGTTATCGTCTGTTAAAGAAACGCTATCATCACAATACAGTTGTACGTGCCAGTCTTTCATGACTGCAGTCTGGTCTACACCACTGCAATATGCACAATATTTATTTCTGTATGTAACACCAGCGTACGTTACCGGAACAAATGAATCTAAAGGGCTACTGGGTCCAATGGCTGTGCATCTTTCGAAGTTAATGGTATTCGGTTCAACCCCTGGAGAGCATTTCGTTATCATCCAAACCGGAGACTGTAAAGTTGCAGGTGGTGGATACTTCAGTTTCTTCGTTGTGATAATGCGTGGCCAAACGCACCCAAAGCTAAAAACGATAAAATATGAGTTAACCCTTAGAGCGCTAATCACAGCTATAGCACACGGCATTTTGATTTTTTTCTTTTAGGGAAAATAAAACGATTTTTACTTAGCGCTCTAATGGTTATTAAGACTCGCTACTAGTCGAGCTCTTCATGGTTGTACTAATAGGTTGCTTTTGCTCTGACATTAGGTGTAGTCGAGCCCTCCCCTCCCCCATTCCCCGCTCCCCGTCTTTGTTCCTTAATAGTGCTAATAAGAGTTGAGCCGCAAAGAGAGAAAATATACCGTCTGACATGGGCGCCCAACGAAGACTCAAATCTGTCTGCACGTCCGCGAAGTCTGATCAGAGGCTTCGTTGTCCACATCATTAGGAAAACACGTCTATTCGAATATATTGAAAATTTCACCACCAAAAACTGAGTTTTCAGATAAAACATTCTAAAAGTTTCCATATTTCTGCTCAAAACACAGATTGTGAGTACTCGTTAGATTCGTCTCACCGCCTCGCCGAGGCGGTTCTAACGAGTACCCACAATCTTTGTTTTTGAGCAGAAATAAGAAAATTAATGTATACCCCTGTAAACCCCAGTTTTATTATATAAAAGTGGGGTTTAAAGGGGTCAAATATATAGGTATGTTTTCGTGATGTAAAGAAACTTTAATCCTTGGCTATCCAAAATATGCCCAGTGAAGATTCTGATTAGACTGCGAATGCACAGATTCTAATCAGACTGTGCTGAATCTTTATCAGATGAACATGTCCGAGGGTACGTTTTCTAACGCTCTGGCTCACTTATTTATACAGTCGAACCCTAATGGCTTGAACACCTTTGGGACCATGGAAAATTGTTCGAGCCATGGGTAGTTCGAGCCAATGAGGGTTAATCATGGCGCCAGGTCGGGAAGTAAATATCGCTAATTCTGGGAAATCTATCGCTCTTCTACACAATAATTGTATGTTGAGTGTACTCATTAGAATCGCCTAATGAGTACACACAACATACAATTTCATAATGAAATAAGAAAGCTTCCTTAAATATTTGTTTTCTTGATCTATCGGAAGAATTTCGTAGGGACTCAAAAAAGAGTTCGAATTAGCCATGGTAAACGAGCCATTGGTGTTCGAGCCATCGAGGTTCGACTGCATGTTTTTCTTTGTTGATCTGTTGATGAGTTAGCAAACCCCTATGTACGATTGGAACTGTACCAGGATTAATCCATTTGTTTCGAGTGGACTCTTTTACCTCATCGAAGAGGTCCATTTCCAGTAGAAGGTGTGTCCAGCTATTCTTATGATTTCTGCTTTCTGCAGCATATGATCTTTGTCTGCACTGTTTGCCGATTACCCTTTTTGGCGTTTCCAGAGATGTTGTTCCAAATTACAAAAAAAAAAAAAAAAAAAAAAAAAAAAAAAAAAAATGAGTTCAGTCCGCGCAAGAGTCCGCGATCTCCTTTTAATGGTGAAACATCACAGTAATTAAACAAAGTAACGACTCAACGATGGTCTGAACCACGTTGGAGAACCACGATGGGCCAGACCACAGACAGCGATAATTAAGCGCCAGCCTGCAGAAACATATTGCAGAAGGAGTCATCATTGAGGATCCCAGTCAACTCATACTCAAGTCAACTCGTACATGTACTTTAGTCAACTCGTTCTCATTTTGGTCAATTCGTACTTATCGATTTGGTCAATTCGTACTCATTTGGTCAATTCGTACTCAATTCGTCTTCATTTTTGGTTAACTCATACTCATGTTCTTGTTCGACGTAGTCGTATAAGATCATCATTCTGATCTAGCTATGTCAGCGCCTGTATGAAATCCCGAGTATGCCATACAAACGAAAGGAAACTGCAAAACGACCTTTTTTTTTGCTGTTATCGTAAAAGAGCAGGCCATCTTGTTCATTGTAAATTATGCGTTGAAAAGCGTTTTCAAAATGACGGCAAAACTGCGAGGTTGGAACAAACCTAAACCGGAAAATAATAAAACTAAAAACAGGATACTTGTAATTCTTTTTGAATGATGAAGACTCTTTAAGTTCTGCCACACGCATATTATTGATTATTTTTTGTGTTAGAATAAGGGCAGCTACTTAGTTTTCAGCGCATAACAGCCCTTATATCTCAGTCGGGAGAGCGCCCGCCTCACACCCGGAAGGTTGCGGGTTCGAAATCCACGTGTTTTATTTTTTTTTTTTGTTTTGTGTATGAATCTGTCCCGTTCTTTTTTTTTTATTGTTATAAGTATGTACATATACTTTCCTTCCTACGTCATGTATCTGTTTTTTACAGATATTACTTGATCAGTTTGTTCTCATTTCAAAATCAAGAATGTGTGTTTGTTGGGTGGGGTGGTGATGAATGATCCCAAGTATCCGTGTGTCCGTCCGTTTGGGCGAACATTTAGAATTAGAGAGGCTATTGGGGGCAAGATTATGAGTTTAATTCTGTTTAGAATATAGTTGCGGAGTGTCCGTCCGTGAATCTATCCAATCAATTCAATTCAGAATTAAGTAGTGAGAAACCCCCCCTACCCCCACCCCCCACCCCCCCCAAAATAAAACCAAAAAAACCCCCCAAAAAACAACAACAAAAAAAAAACAACAACAACAAAAAAAAAAACCCAAAAAAATAACCCAACAAAACAAAACAAAAAAACAAAACAAAAGTAAACATTAATAAAAGTACATTATGTCTTTTGTATAAAGGCGATTTTTTAGTTTGTCTCAGCATACACATAGAAATTTGTCGTGGGAGTTTTCAGACTATAGAAACTTGCAATGCGATATACATGTAGGTACAGTATGTCTGAAAAGGCCACTTTTTCAGATCCTGTTAAATGCAACACAGGTTTGTCTGTAGTTCACATGGCAATTGCTGATCAGTTCCAGAAATATTCTGGATTAACTGACAAAAAGACAAAATGACATTTTTATAAGAGCAGATGAAAGACCACTCTGGTGTTACTATGCAGAACGAGACTTTGTATGGACTTTTACTTTGTATGGACATTTAAATTTCGAATGAGCTCTCTCTCTCTCTCTCTCTCTCTCTCTCTTGAAAAGATAAATTATCTTTTCATCCTGTCAATAATCCACCATTTAATACATTGTAGCGGCGATCAATTAAAGACAATCAAATTGGTCAAAACTGTTACATTCCTGATAGTCATTACGAAAACACGCCTATTCAAATATATAGAAAATTTTACCTCCAAAAACATAAAATTTTCGGATAAAAAATCGGATATTTTTCATGTTTCTGCTCGAAACATAGATTGTGGGTACTCGTTAGTACCCACAATCTATGTTTTTGAGCAGAAATAAGAAAAATAATGCATACCCCTGTAAACCCCAGTTTTACTATATAAAAGTGGGGTTTAAGGGGGTCTAAATTATATAGGCGTGTTTTCGTGATGTTACAAATTAATCCATCACGAAAACACGCCTATATAATTTTGACCTCCTTAAACCCCACTTTTATATAGTAAAACTGGGGTTTACTGGGGGTATACATAATTTTTCCTATTTCTGTTCAAAAACATAGATTGAGGGTACTCGTTAGAACCGCCTCGCTGAGGCGGTTCTAATGAGTAACCACAATCTATGTTTTGAGCAGAAATGTGAAAAATACCACGGTTTTTATCGGAAAATTTTCAGTTTTTGGAAGTGAAATTTTCTACACATTTGAATAGGCGTTTTTGTAATGCAGTAGAAGATCACCGCAGTAATCCATTGCAATTATTTAAAAACATGTACTTCTGCTCAATTTCTATGCACATGATAATTATGTAACGCAATCAAAGGAAAACGAAGTTTTTTCTTTCATTCTTTTAAGATTAAAATCTTAAAAGTAAATTTATTAGAATTTCTCATTTCTTTATCTTTTGTTATAATTGGAAGTTTCTCTTTCGTTTTTTAGCTCTTCTGGCCAAAGGCCAGAAGTGCTTTTGTCATGGCGCAGTCCCTGTCGGTTCGTGTGTCCGTCCGTTAACTTTTTCTCGTTTACACGATAAAGTCCACATTTGTTTGTATCATTGTAAGAATTAAGCCTATGGAAAATGAAGACAATCCGTTAAACACTATGGGAAATGGACTCTATTAAAATTTTTGGTTAATTTTTACTCGTTTACGCGATAAAGCCCACATTTTTGATCCGATTCTTTTGAAACTTGCATAGATTGTTTGTATTATTGTAAGAATTGACCCTATTGAAAATTACGAAAATCCATCAAACATTATGGGGAAAAGGTGTTCGTACAATTCTTTTAAGACTTGCACAGATTAGTTGTATCATTATAGACATCAACCCTATTGAAAATAAAGAAAATTCGTCAAACAATATGCGAAAAGAAAGCATTTTAAGTTTTGGTTATTTTTCTTGTTTACACGATAAAGTTTACACTTAATCCAATTATTGAGAAAGTTGCATAGATTGTATAATCATAGACATCAACCCTATTGAAAATGAAGAAAATCGGTCAAATAGTTTTGGAAAAAGAGGCATTTAAAATTTTAAATTTTCCTATTGTAAATACATGAAGACAGCATCCCAGTCAGCATTCTACGTAAATCTATATCGGGCAGTCATCGGCCCGTCAGGGTAGCTGACGGGCCGATGACGGCCCGATGTAGATTTACGTAGAATGCTAGCTGGGATTGTCATTTACAACTTGAGGGTCGTGGGTTCAAATCCCGGTGGATCTAAGAAAAAAAATCATTTTAATTTTTTATTACATCATTATATCATTTTTTTTTATTGAAATACTTGAACCCTCTAAAAATTGGAGAAAATCTGATAATAACTTTGGGAAAGGGAGCGTTTTTATTTCTAGTGCTTGTTTTCCCCATACAGGACGGCTCACTAATTAAGGTCTTTACAATTATTGTTAGGTTCAGTTCCCACTGGCGGCAAGATTTTTCTTCACCTTATGTCTAGCGAGGTTCCCTTTTTCCGTGCATCCATCAGTCTTTGCACCTGTTGTCTGTACCTCATTATACCATTTATTTCTGATGTAGGAAAGGCTTAAAATCTACTAGATAACGAATTTTAAACTCTTGAAAGATTATGCTGACAACAAAATTAATGACCCTAAAAGTCAGTAGTTCACAGATAGGGTAGATAACAATATAGGATAAGGCGAAATAGCGTATTATTAGCGGTTTCTTAAATAGAACTCTGCCGCAGACTCATTAAACTTTGGTATTAGTTGGTAAGATTTAGACTTATTCAGCAGGTTATTCATGAAAACCCGTCAAAGTATTGTAGAAATTGTTTATAATAAGCGATTTTCAAATTTGTGAAATTTGTTTTCTATGCAGTATAATAACACAAAATGATATTCACATTATTATCGATGGTTCCCGGTTTTTGGTTGGTAGAAAAGTTTTATGAGTACGAATTGACCGAAAAATGAGTACGAGTTGACCAAAAAGAGAGCGAATTGACTAAATACGAATTGACTTTAGAACGAAGTGACTTCGTACTCGTCATTGAGTCTGAGGCTCACCGCAGTTGTACTTGTACGATTAAAAAGGGTTAACAACCATGCATGCTATTTGCCGCATAGCAGTTATGTTGTAACTGATGTTTTTGAAAAGAGTGACAATCCAATCCATTTTAATCTTTCTGAAATAACAAAATTATCAACAATCGTTCTAAAGTGACAGACCGTGCAGACGGTGATTGTTATCGTATTTGGATCTGGATTCATCAACACTTTGCATGCTGGGTGTAAAAATTTCCGCTGGAAACGTCTTGAAATATTTTTTTTTATTTTTTTATTTTTACTAGAAAATAGGATTCGACATTTCATGCAAATTGTCTCCTTAGTTGTCTCCTAAGGAGACAATTTTCATGAAGTGTCAGATTCTATTTTCTAGGAAAAATAATAAAAAAAATACCATCAATTTGTCGCCTGCTGAATTTTTTCATAGCATGGTAAGTGTTAAAATGCACTTCGATAGTAACTGTTCCAAGATCAGGTAGCAAATTTAGCCTGTCAAATAAATAAAATGTTTACGTTCCGAATACTTAGAGCAAATATGGTACTAAATTGAAAAACATCCTCTCCAGTTAGTATTAATTCAAAATCTTCCAAGAAAATGGGTGTCTCATCAGCATCGCTGAAATTACTTTCTCTTAGATAAATTAATCTTTAAAGCAGTAGTAGACAACGCTTTAAAATTGGTTCCATTATTTTCGTTTTTCAGAGAAAATAAGACTTGATATTTCATAAGAATCGTTTGCTGTTTACATGGAATATGAACAAAGTCCTAAAGGAAGAACTCTTAAGAGAAAAGAAAACACTCAAAAAGCAAGTTTTCAAGTTTTCTGGGCCTGTATAGTTAGTTTCGGCCTAGTGTTCCATAAAAATAATACTGACAAGCAGTGTAGACCTAGAGCAGACACCACAGAACGCATTAAATGCAGGAATTTCTCGAAAACATAGTAACAATAAAAACCAACAAGACACCACTTCTATTGGAAAAGGAGCTTTCCAGTCCAAAAATATTATCCAGAGCACAGCATTTCCTACATGATACCGTGTGCATCCAGTGAAAACTCGGCTCATCCGCGCAGGCTGAACAGCCGCAGACAAGCGAGCATTCTTTATAAATTTACAGCGGGCCATCATCGGCCCGTCAACTACTCTGACGGACCGATATCGGCCCGCAATAGTAGAATGCTTACTGGAAGAGACCTCGTTATTCGCATGTTGACGCTTTGGATCCTTGACTACCCAAAGTCTACACGGATGTGAAGGCTAATCTGAGTTTCGCTGGACGTACATGCAATCTTGTAGGAAATGCTGAGTCCCGGCTCAGTTTATACTTAGAGTTGTAGCTTTCAGTTTGCTAAATCATAAGGGCCCAGTTGTTCAAAGCATCGTTAGCTTAACAAGCTCATAAGTGGTCAGAATGTTTACTGTTCTAGTCAGTACAAGTATTTTTGCTGAAAAATGTGAGTAGCAAAGGCAAAAGCTAGTCATATTGTTCCAGCAAAAAAAAAAAAAAAAAAAAAAAAAAAAAAAAATAGCGTACAAAGTGATCAAAGTTTTAACGATGCGTTAACCTGCGACATCGTTACTTTTGAACAACTGGGCCCTGATGAATATTAACGAGTTTTTTTATTTTACAGAAAATAAGATTTTGTATTTCAGTCTTTGAATGTTTAAAACTCGTTCCTGTTTTGCGGGAATTTTGTTCTAAGTATTTACACTTTATCTCAAAAAAGTATGCATGTATGTTAAAAGCCGGTTTCAGAGTTCGAAATTAGGACTTTCAGGCCTTAAAGATCATTACTTACAGGAGGTCTGTCAATTATACTAAAATACTACAAAAGCGAGGACTCATTCTGTTACTCGTACCAGCGCCATTTCTGTTACCCATTTGAGCGCGTGTAAGTGTGGATGGGTGTCCATGTCCAATCATCCATACTGTTTCAGAGATAAAAAGAAACATGTGATGTTCGTAGAAGCCCTCTTACCGTGTATTATCTACAATTGAATGAACCCAAGTGTTCATACTATTAAAAAAATAACCAGAAATAGGTGGTGTTCGTCAGAGGGTTCTTTGCCGAGTACTGGATAAGTTAGAAGGACCAAAATGTGCATACTATTCCAAACAAAAATACAAATAGGTAGTGTTCGAAAGAGCCCTCTTTGCGGAGTATTCTCTTTAACAGGATGACCCCAACTATATGTAATATTTATATTCCAGACATAAAGAGAAATAGACGGAGCCCCATTACCATGTGTTTGCTACAATAGAAAGTCTAAACGTCCATAGTACATGTATTCCAGATATAAATAGAAACAAGCGTCCATTAACATGTATTAGCTATAAAAGAAACTTTCATATTTTTCCAGAATTAGAAACAGGTGGTATTAGCAAATATCCCTTACCGTGTATATTATGCCTGAAATGAAGAGAATAAGGCGATGTTTGCAAGAGTACCGTACCGTGTATAATCTTTCAGCAAAGGCCCTGGATTAAATGTCTATATTATTCCGGAAAAATATAGAATAAGGCGGTGTTGTCAAGAGAACAATACCATATATTAACTTCAGCAGACAAACCCATTACTAAATGTCTATACTATTCCGGAAATGATTAGAATGGGGCGGTGTTCGCAAATGTCCTTTAACCGTGTATAAATTTCAGCAGAAAGAACCATGACTGAATGTCTATATTATTCCGGAAATGAATACAGTGAGGCAGTGTTTGCATGAGTAACTTACCGTGTATTCGCCACAGCAGTTCGACCCATATCCAAACTTTCATAGTGACCAGGGCAACACGACCCTTGTAGGATGCATTCAGAATTACACTCACAAAATCCGCAACATACAGGTTTACTTATATCCCAAACTTCTGCAGGAACTGGTTCGATCTGGCAAGAATACTTTAGTGGTGGGCATTGGTCATGGTGAATTTGGGTAACTGTAGCCAACACATCATCGTCGCTGAATTGTAGGGTGGTGCCACAACACAGGAATAGCACTAATATTTGCGTCGGATAACCGGTAGAAAGCAAAACAACCATTGTAAAGCTGTAAATGTGGAATGAACTCGTTAGTAAAAATAACGATCATCAATCCATCTATACAGTATATACAGTCAACTCTCGTTATCTCGACCTCACTTATCTCGAATAACCGCTTATCTCGAAGTAAAAATCTGGTCCCTGTTTTAACATGAAAATCTAACAACAGGTAATAAACTGTTGTGGAAAAGAGGAGAAATTGTTTTAATTTCTCCTCTTTTCCATAATATTTTCAATATATCCCTAACTTCAGGAGTCAAATTACATATTAATTTAAGAATTGTGGTTGTTCAATTTATTTTTTCATCAATTTTGCAAATCTGATATGTCGAAGCACGGATATTTCGAAGTACTTAATGCAGTCCTTTGGATTTTGAGATAACGAGAGTCGACTGTATTGCATTTTGCTTCTTAACTTTTGATGTTCGAATCCATTGTGTCCATTCGGTGATAGTGATGCTTGTATATCTCTAACAGTTTTAAAGGGAATGGATACAGTAAGTGATTTTCCGCCACTGTCCACAAAGGAGACAATTTTAATGACTTCCTGACCGGTGTCCTCCATAAAAAGTCACATTACGAAAACAAGCCTATTCAAATATATAGTAAATGTCACCTAAAAAAAACTGAAAAATTTCAGATAAAAAAATCAGATATTTTTTCATATTTCTGCTCAAAACATAGATCCTGGTTACTCGTTAGAACCGCCTCGGCGAGGCGATTCTAACGAGTACCACAATCTATATTTTGAGCAGAAATAAGAAAAACAACGTATACCCCTGTAAACCCCAGTTTTATTATATAAAAGTTGGGTATAAGGGGGTCATAATTATATAGGCATGTTTTCGTGATGAACTCAAGAGAAGGTGCGTATTCAAAAAAAAAAAAAAAAAAAAAAAAAAAAAAAAAAAAAAGAATTTGCTCCCACAGTGATCGAATTCTTCCCTTTTAGAATAGACCTTTTCAGATGGGAGACAAGTATTTTAACAGAGTTGCCTCCCTAGGAGGTGTATCAATATCCCTTAAATTGACAACATCATGGTCAAGAATTTTATACGGTTTAAGCTCATTACGAATACACGCCTATTCAAATATATAGAAAATTTCACCTCCAAATCCTGAACATTTTCAGATGAAAAAACTCTGATATGTTTTTCATATTTCTGCTCAAAACATAGATTGTGGGTACTCGTTAGAACCGTCTCGGCGAGGCGGTTCTAACGAGTACCCACAATCTATGTTTTTGAGCAAAAATAAGAAAAATAATGTATACCCCTGTAAACCCCAGTTTTACTATATAAAAGTGGGGTATAAGGGGGTCATAATTATATAGGCATGTTTTCATGATGAACTCAAGAGAAGGTGCGCATTCTAAAAAAAAAAAAAAAAAAAAAAAAAAAGAATTTGCTCCCACAGTGATCGAATTCGTCCCTTTTAGAATAGACCTTTTCAGATGGGAGACAAGTATTTTAACAGAGTTGCTTCCCTAGGAGGTGTATCAATATCCCTTAAATTGACAACATAATGGTCAAGAATTTTATACGGTTTAAGCTCATTACGAAAACACGCCTATTCAAATATATAGAAAATTTCACCTCCAAATCCTGAACATTTTCAGATGAAAAAACTCTGATATGTTTTTCATATTTCTGCTCAAAACATAGATTGTGGGTACTCGTTAGAACCGCCTCGCCGAGGCGGTTCTAACGAGTACCCACAATCTATGTTTTTGAGCAAAAATAAGAAAAATAATGTATACCCCTGTAAACCCCAGTTTTACTATGTAAAAATGGGGTTTAAGGTGGTCACAATTATATAGGCGTGTTTTCGTGATGTATTGTATTTATTGTATTGTAACATTTCAACTCCTGTTATCTGAAACTACTGTTATCTCAAACTGAAAATTATGGTATCTTGGAGTTTGAGATAACGAGAGTCCAGTGTAAATACTTTATCTGGAGCAATGTTCAGATAAGATGATAACCAAGATAAATGTTAAAAATGTTTGCGTCGTAACATATCTTATAAATATTCATTGGAATCGCTTCGGCTATGCTATTCCAGTGCGATTCTATTAACTGTGGTTTGGAGCAAAAATTACAAAAAATATTCTGATAAGAGGTAAATTTATTAGATATGTTTGCACCAGAATATCTTATAAATACTCACTGATATTGCCTCATTGTACAATTCCGGTGCGAATGTGTTAAAAAATGTATTCTAAACAATCTTTAAACTAATATACAAACAAAACAACAAGAAACTTGTGTGTACAACCTTGTTTCACGTGAATTTTGCCTAGCACTACGTCTAATGTGCTATGTTTTGATACAGTGCTGAATTTACATATCGGTTTTTTATTGCTATCATATATATATAGATACACTGGGCTGCATCAAGCTAAAAGGTGTCTTCGACCAAACCATTTAGAGGCGCAAGGTCTGCTGACATTTATGGCAATATTAAGACAGATATTTTCAATTTCGGATTCTCTTTGATCCGTCAGCACCCAGTAATCGACTTTTTCAGACAGCGATCTGATAAACAAAATTGTTTACTACATTGTTTCTGAGATTTAAACAAACAAATAAATAGTTACTCAGCAATCAACGAATTACCATTTTGTATGGTAAAACGCTGGAATCGAGGGGTTAGATTCGGAAAAAAGTAAATATTTAAGTGATGCTCACTTCACGCTTAGTACACTTGGTGAAGTTTTCAGCGTCCGACAATTTAAAATATTTATCCTATTTTTCAGAGAAAATAGGCTTTGATATTTCATGCAAGTTCTCTCCACAGGAGGTACATTGCATGAAAGGCAGAGCGGTTTCATGAGAAAATAAGAAGAAAAAAAATCACCAATTCGTCGTCTGCTAAATCTGCTCAGCGAGTCCGTGCAATCTGATCGGAGCATTTTCTGTTCGACGACATATAATTAAATATCCATTGATTCTGTAAGCAGACAACGAAGGCCCTGACCAGCCTGCATAAATGTGCTGATCAGGGCCTGTGTTGTCTATAAGCTGCATGTTTTGATATTTCTGTGATATAGTTTTCTTTTTCTTGACCTTTCATACAAAACTGTCTCCAGTTTAGGTTAGGACATTCCATTCAATGCCCCGGAAAGGCTTTGCTTTCTGTAAAAAAATAAAAAAATATCATTTATTTGTTGTCTGTTCATTGTTCGTACGTATACGTACTATAATCCTAAGGCCAAAGCGACAGATCAATCCTGACGGCCCACAGGAATTTTTGATTCAAGGAACGCCCACAGACAATGGCACCGCATACTTCTTTTTTCTTTCTTTTTTTGCCCAAATGTGAAAGTTAGTACTATACATCAAAATACAATACTGTCCGGCGGTCCAGGGCCTCTGGTTCCAAGCCGTATCACTCGAAACAGAAACTTCAAACCAAAAGGCATAGCTCAGCGATCATACTTATCATGCTTATATACCCGAGAAACGGATAAATCGATGATTGCACCCTAACAACTACATCCATTACGAAAACACGCCTATTCAAATATATTGAAAATTTTACCACCACAAAAAATGAAAATTTTCAGATAAAAAATTCTGATATTTTTTCATATTTCTGCTCAAAACATAGATTATGGGTACTCGTTAGAACCGCCTAATGTATACCCCTGTAAACCCCAGTTTTACTATATAAAAGTGGGGTTTAAGGGGGTCAAAATTATATAGGTGTGTTTTCGTGATCACTCAGGGAACACTATTATCTCGATGCAAATCGTGGAATTCCAAAGCACGAAGCAAATCATGGAATTCCCAAGCCACAGCACGCCATAGACAGGGATAATTCATGTAAGCGAAAGGCTCAGATCAGCCTGCATAAATGCACAGGCCTGTGCTGATCTGGTCCTGCGTTGGCTGCAATTTGCATAAGAGCACTTTTCGAGCGCATCATTTATTTTCAGTATGGTGTAATTACGGTGTAATAACGGCGTATCTATATTCATACACGATATTCAGCCCTCTTGTCTAACAGTAAGAATTCAAAGTACAATTTCGTTTTAAAAGCGTGCATATGCTATTCAACCAAATTAGCCTGAGCTAATCTGACAGTGACTGACAACACCATTTAGTACATGTCCACCACTGGTTACATAACCATTCTTTCTTTTATAGCGTTCAAATCCTTATTCAAAGGTAACTCTCACAACAATCAGTCAACCCTGTCATGCCTAGCGTCCAATAAAATTAACATTGACAAACGCGATGTCTGATCAGGGTCTACACTGTTTGCATTAAGTTTAGGAATATCAAAAAACACAGTCATAATAAAATTAACCAGACACCCCGCTATAAGACTTAGACTAGTCCAATGATTCATAGTAGAAGTCCATTAGGCATAAATAGTCAACTAGGCATAACTGGGTTAATTACTTCAGCCGCTTTTGCGTTGTCTTTCTTGTAGGTATGGATCACCTGTACCGTCAGTCGAGATGAGATAACCTATTTTCAGACGCCTCACTAGGATTTTCTCTACCGGTTTTATTTATCTCTTCAACAGCTGAATGTTTCGACAAAGTATCCGTCTTTTGTACAGTGCTCCATGCGCGAAAGAGAGAATAAACTCTTCTATTAAGAACAAAGGCTATCATGATGAAAACGCCTTGAGAAGCATTGAAAATAATGAACAGATATTCAGTGACTTCATGTTTAAGCAAAATATGAATATAACCAAACAGCCAAGTTAGACCCGTCAAAGTGGAAAGTCTAGCATATATAGAAAAATAATTTCTCTCGTAGTTCAGCGTCAGTCCAGGACGTTTGGTTTGATTAATATGGACGACTACGTAAGTGAAAAGAATAATGTTGACTATAACACTTGTTGCCGTCGGGACAATAAATGTGATCAAGTGCATTAAAAATGAAGAAAGATAACATATAGAACCACCATAACCAGAGTCTTGTCCATTACTTCTTATAACAGAAACTACCAAATTTATACCAACAAATATCAATGACGATATGGTCACGTACAAAATATTTCTAAATGTTTCTTTCCAACTAAATTTGCGTGAGAGTTTGATATTGGTTTTGAAAATTGTAAACATTTGGATCGAGCACGCGCTCATAGAAAACATCACACAAAGCCACAAGAAATGACAGACGGCACCAATAATCGAACAAACTAGAGGAGAAGTTGACCTTTGACCTGCACCAAACTGGTAGATTGCCTGCGCTAGAAGGAGTGAAATACATAGGATTATATTATTAATTCCTGGTTGTGTTTGTAGGTTTGGTAAAACTAGATATATGAAGATAGTAATCAGTAAAGAGGAAATGGACAAACAGACACAGACTAAGGACAACGCTCTAGTAGCTGATACTGCCTCGGTAGCCACGCTGCTGTTTGTTGATTCTGGCCAAGGCAAAGTGTTGTAAATGGATTTAAAATCTTGAAGACAGACACGAATTTTATCAACATGCCTGTCGTATTCCCACTTGGATAATATTGTCTGGGGAATCGTATCTTCTATTATGAGAAAATCGTTTCTAAATGCTGTCGAAAATTCATTTATTCCTATTTCAACGAAGGGGCAAAGCTGTAGTTTAGTGAAAAGTATTGTTTCATTACACCGGTTTTCAGTTTTTAAGGTGGTCTCATATCCATGACTTAATACATCTACTGTCGTGTTATGACTAGGAGCAGCGTACAGTGTAGTGTTTTGGTGATTTATTGGACTATATGCTACCAGCTCAGATATAAAATGTAAAGTAATGTTTCTTTTTGTAACAAGAAATGTACCATTATTATGAAAATTTATGACCAAGTCTGATAAAATGTCAAACCAACCGTAACCAAGTTCACTAATCGTCATTTTAATAACCAAATACTGGATGACTCCATTCACAGAGTTCTTGTATACTTGAACGTCTTCTAGGATGTAATTCAATGTCGGAATGATCCTAACAAATTCATCAAGCACACCTAAGATTACGTTTTCTGCTTGAAGAAAGGTCTCAGGAAGATAAGCGTCTCCCAGCAAAGTAAGTTTAACGTACACCGAATAACAGTCAGCAACACGTGTCCATTTTTGTGGCAGGCACTGGGGATCTTGAGGTGCGATTCTTTCAAGCAAACTCTTTTCCTGACAGGATATGTCACGGCAAAGCATCTGAAATATATAGGAACAAATGCAATTATCACATAGTAGCCTGAATTCCCAACATTCAGCATGAAATATCTCGCGATGTAGATGATCTCGGCGAGGCGGTTCTAACGAGTACCCACAATCTATGTTTTTGAGCAGAAATAAGAAAAATAATATATACCCCTGTCAACCCCAGTTTTACTATATAAAAGTGGGGTTTATGGGGGTCAAAATTATATAGGTATGTTCTCGTGATGCCTTCAGAAGAACCGACTTTCCCTTAATTATTCAGACACCTTAACGCCTTACTTCCGTCCTAAGTTTGAACGAGTCGATTTTTCTACCTGTTGAAGAGTAGCAAGCAGCGTAGACCCTGATCAGACGCCGCATTCTGCGGCGTCTGATCTGGGTCTACACTGTTTGCTTAGGTTTCTCTGTCCTTATTCTTGCCGTATTACGGCAGCCACCTTTTAGAAGGGGTTCATACAAAAGGAGAGTAATTTCCTTTCTGCTGAAAAGGGCTCCGTTTGAAACATTAGGTAAGAACTACCAGTTATTGTTTTCCCTTTTAGATGCATTGCAAGTTTAGGTCATGCTCATTTGCTCGAAACTGGTAAGCACCTATGTAACAATCATTATCATTTTAACGCTAAGCATGCTGGAAAAGATACAGCAGAAAACATTTTGAAATATAAGTTTGAATTTTACCAGAAAACAGGATGACATTTCATGCATTTTGTTTCCTTGCCTGAAATGTCAAAGACTATGTTTTGGAAAAAAATAAAAAATAAGAAAAGCGTTTTTAATTTGTAGTCTGCTGAACTAGCCCAGATACGGTAAACGTTAGAGCGGTAATTTTTAGCCAGAAACTATACTGTAAGTCTCGGACATATAAATTAGTAGTCCATACGATCTCTCTCTCTCTCTCACACACACACACACACACACACACACACACACACACACACAAACGCATAGGTACGAGCACGCGCACATACGCGCGTATATTTTGCTGTTCAAGATTCAGCCGCGGATATCTTAAATACAATGTAGATAAATATGCGTCACAACGTCAGAAAACGAGTCCTCGGACACGTGACTGTCCGCCTATATCGGTAGTCATGTTTTCGCATAGTGCGGCTCACATGAGATTTGCAGTTGTTGTTTTTTTATAATATTGTAAAATAATATATAATGTAATACATTGAACTCTCATAGACATTTGGACCGCAACGTGAGAAAACACGCCTGTTCAAATATATTGAAAATTTTACAACCCAAAAAGGAAAATTTTCAGAAAAAAAGTTCTGATATTTTTCATATTCCTGCTCAAAACATAGAGTGTGGGTACCCTTTAGAACCACATCAGTGAGGCGGTTCAAACGAGTACCCCATTTATGTTTTTAGAAAAACAAGAAAAATAATGTATACCCCTATAAACCCCAGTTTTACTATATAAAAGTGGGCTTTAAGGGGGTAAAAATTATATAGGCGTGATTTCGTGATGATCTGATATGCGCGCCTAAACGAAACTTTGCATCCTTGGTTATCAAAAAGGCGCCGAGTGAAGATTATGATCAGACTGCGCGAATGCACTGGCTGATCTGAATCTTCGCTAGGAGTACATGTCCGAAGGTACGTTTTCTGACGTTGCGACTCAATAAAGTTTCATTGTTTGAAAAACGAAATAACAGAGCATCACTTATTTGAAAACTCAGTCTCAAAAATTTTACATTACCTTAATTACTAATCCCTTAAAGAGGCACGCAAAACAAAACATCTGTAGAACAGAACAGAACTATATTTTGTAGACGAATCCCAAGCCACAAGAAGGCGTATGGGAAGTAGATGACATTCTCATTATTTTTTTTCAGAGGGTTAGTCATTTCATGTGAATCATTTACCCAGCAGACGACAGACGATTCGCATGAACTGTTAAGCCTCATTTACTCTGAAACATATAAACTATTTAAAAATGATGTCTGCTGCTGTTGTGATTGGCGCTTTTTTAGGGTTAACCAATGCTCGCACTGTAATTACAAACTTTCTTTCCACTTTTGAACAATAGATAGTCATACCATTTTCTTGTCTTGAAGTTGATATATTACATTGCAATCCGTCAGGTCTTTTTCTGTAGAAGGTTCTATAGCTTCTAGATTGACAATTGCAGTGAACGGCGGTGTTATATCTAACATGTGTGCGTCGTAGTCGGAAGGCGAGCATGTCCTGTTCTCTTTAGGTTGGAGTTGATCAGTGTTACATAAGTAACAAAAATAATTCTTATATGTCAAATTGAATGGATCTATAAATGACTGGCAAGCTAAGTCTGTCAACTGGTCGTAATACGGCCATAATCCAGTCTCATTACACGTGGAAATTTCGTATCGATAACCCCTTTGGCATTGTTGTGTTTGTATCTCGTCTGGTTGTAGAAAATACATGCTACAATTCTTCTCTTCCATCTTATCAACGAAGTTATCGTCTGTTAAAGAAACGCTATCATCACAATATATTTGTACATGCCAGTCTTTCATGACTGCAGTCTGGTCCACATCACTGCAATATGCACAATATTTATTTCTGTATGTAACACCAGCGTACGTTACCGGAACAAATGAATCTAAAGGGCTACTGGGTCCAATGGCTGTGCATCTTTCGAAGTTAATGGTATTCGGTTCAACCCCGGGGGAGCATTTCGTTATCATCCAAACCGGAGACTGTAAAGTTGCAGGTGGTGGATACTTCAGTTTCTTCGTTGTGATAATGCGTGGCCAAACGCACCCAAAGCTAAAAACGATAAAATATGAGTTAACCCTAAAAACGATAAAATATGAGCTAATCACAGCTACAGCACACGGCATCTTGATTTTTTTCTTTTAGGGAAAATAAAACGATTTTTACTTAGCGCTCTAATGGTTATTAAGACTCGCTACTAGTCGAGCTCTTCATGGTTGTACTAATAGTTTGCTTTTGCTCTGACATTAGGTGTAGTCGAGCCCTCCCCTCCCCTCCCCCATCCCCTGCCCCCGCTCCCCGTCTTTGTTTCTTAATAGTGCTAATAAGAGTTGAGCCGCAAAGAGAGAAAACAAACCGTCTGACATGTGCACCCAACGAAGACTCAAATCTGTCTGCACGTCCGCGAAGTCTGATCAGAGCCTTCGTTGTCCACATCATTACGAAAACACGTCTATTCGAATATATTGAAAATTTCACCACCAAAAACTGAGTTTTCAGATAAAACATTCTGTAAGTTTCCATATTTCTGCTCAAAACACAGATTGTGAGTACTCGTTAGATTCGGCGGTTCTAACGAGCACCCACAATCTTTGTTTTTAGCAGAAATAAGAAAATTAATGTATACCCCTATAAACCACAGTTTTCTTATATAAAAGTGGGGTTTCAGGGGGTCAAAATTATATAGGTATGTTTTCATGACGTAAAGAAACTTTACATCCTTGGCTATCCAAAATATGCCCAGTGAAGATTCTGATTAGACTGCGAATGCACAGATTCTGATCAGACTGTGCTGAATCTTTATCAGATGAACATGTCCGAGGGTACGTTTTCTAACGCTCTGGCTCACTTATTTATACAATCGAACCTCAATGGCTCGAACACCTTTGGGACCATGGAAAATTGTTCGAGCCATGGGTAGTTCGAGCCACTGAGGGTTAATCATGGCGCCAGGTCGGGAAGCAAATATCGCTAATTCTGGGAAATCTATGGAATCGCCTAATGAGTACACACAACATACAATTTCATAATGAAATAAGAAAGCTTCCTTAAATATTTGTTTTCTTGATCTATCGGAAGAATTTCGTGGGGACTCAAAAACGAGTTCGAATTAGCCATGGTAAACGAGCCATCGGTGTTCGAGCCATCGAGGTTCGACTGTATGTTTTTCTTTGTTGATCTCTTCATGAGTTAGCAAACCCCTATGTACGACTGGAACTGTACCAGGATTAATCCATTTGTTTCGAGTGGACTCTTTTACCTCAAGTCATTGAAGAGATCCATTTCCAGTAGAAGGTGTGTCTAGCTATTCTTATAATTTCTGCTTTCTGCAGCATATGATCTTTGTCTGCACTGTTTGCCGATTACCCTTTTTGGCGTTTCCAGAGATGCTGTTCCAAATTACAAAAAAAAAAAAAAAAGAAAAAATGAGTTCAGTCCGCGCAAGGGTCCGCGATCTCCTTTTAATGGTGAAACATCACAGTAATTAAACAAAGTAGCGACTCAACGATGGTCTGAACCACGTTGGAGAACCACGATGGGCCTGACCACAGACAGCGATAATTAGGCGTTAGCCTGCAGAAACATATTGCAGAAGGAGTCATCATTGAGGATCCCAGTCAACTCATACTCGTCAACTCGTACATGTACTTAAGTCAACTCGTTCTCATTTTGGTCAATTCGTACTCATCGATTTGGTCAATTCGTACTCATTTGGTCAATTCGTACTCACTGTTCTGTCAATTCGTCTTCATTTTGGTTAACTCATACTCATTTTCTTGTTCGACGTAGTCGTATAAGATTATCGTTCTGATCTAGCAGTTTCAGCGGCTGTATGAAATCCCGAATATGCCATACAAACGAAAGGAAACTGCAAAACGACCTTTTTTTGCTATTACCGTAAAAGGGCAGACCATCTTGTTCATTGTAAATTATGCGTTGAAAAGCGTTTTCAAAATGACGGCAAAACTGCGAGGTTGGAACAAACCTAAACCGGAAAATAATAAAACTAAAAACAGGATACTTGTAATTCTTTTTGAATGATAAAGACTCTTTTGTTCTTCCACACGCATATTATTGATTATTTTTAGTGTTAGAATAAGGGCAGCTACTTAGTTTTTAGCGCATAACAGCCCTTATAGCTCAGTCGGGAGAGCGCCCGCCTCACACCCGGAAGGTTGCGGGTTAGAAACCCACGTGTTTTTTTTTTTTTGTGTATGAATCTATCCCGTTCCTTTTTTTTCATTGTTATAAGTATGTACATATACTTTCCTTCCTACGTCGTATATCTGTTTTTTACAGATATTACTTGGTCAGTTTGTTCTCATTTCAAAATCAAGAATGTGTGTTTGTTGGGTGGGGGTGGTGATGAATGATCCCAAGTATCCGTGTATCCGTCCGTTTGGGCGAACATTTAGAATTAGAGAGGCTATTGGGGGCAAGATTATGAGTTTAATTCTGTTTAGAATATAGTTGCGGAGTGTCCGTCCGTGAATCTATCCAATCAATTCAGAATTAAGTAGTGAGAAACCCCCCACCCCTCCCCCCCCACCCCCCCCCCAAAAAAAAAAAAAAAAAAAAAAAAAAAAAAAGAAAACAAAAAAAAAAAACAAAAAACAAACAAACAAAAAAACAAGAAAACAAAACAAAACAAAACAAAAAAAAAAGTAAACATTAATAAAAGTACATTATGTGTTTTGTACAAAGGCGATTTTTTAGTTTGTCTCAGCATACACATAGAAATTTGTCATGGGAGTTTTCAGACTATAGAAACTTGCAATGCGATATACATGTAGGTACAGTATGTCTGAAAAGGCCACTATTTCAGATCCTGTTAAAGGCAACACAGGTTTGTCTGTAGTTCACATGGCAATTGCTGATCAGTTCCAGAAATATTCTGGATTAACTGACAAAAAGACAAAATGACATTTTTATAAGAGCAGATGAAAGACCACCCTGGTGTTACTATGCAGAACGAGACTTTGTATGGACTTTTACTTTGTATGGTCATTTAAATTTCAAATGAGCTCTCTTTCTCTCTCTCTCTCTCTCTCTCTCTCTCTTGAAAAGATAAATTATCTTTTCATCCTGTCAATAATCCACCATTTAATGCATTGTAGCGGCGATCAATTAAAGACACTCAAATTGGTCAAAACTGATACATTCCTGATAGTCATTACGAAAACACGCCTATTCAAATAAATAGAAAATTTTACCTCCAAAAACATAAAATTTTCGGATAAAAAAAATCAGATATTTTTTCACATTTCTGCTCAAAACATAGATTGTGGGTACTCGTTAGAACCGCCTCGGCGAGGCGGTTCTAACGAGTACCATAATCTATGTTTTTGAGCAGAAATAAGAAAAACAATGCATACCCCTGTAAACCCCAGTTTTACGATATAAAAGTGGGGTTTAAGGGGGGTCTAAATTATATAGGCGTGTTTTCGTAATGTTACAAATTAATCCATCACGAAAACACACCTATATAATTTTGACACCCTTAAACGCCACTTTTATATAGTAAAACTGGGGTTTACTGGGGTATACATAATTTTTCTTATTTCTGTTCAAAAACATAGATTGAGGGTACTCGTTAGAACCGCCTCGCCGAGGCGGTTCTAACGAGTACCCACAATCTATGTTTTGAGCAGAAATGTGAAAAATATCTGATTTTTTTTATCCGAAAATTTTATGTTTTTGGAGGTAAAATTTTCTATTTATTTGAATAGGCGTGTTTTCGTAATGACTATCAGGAATGTATCAGTTTTGACCAATTTGAGTGTATTAATTGATCGCCGCTACAATGCATTAAATGGTGGATTACTGACAGGATGAAATCGCTGAGGCGGTTCTAATGAGTAACCACAATCTATGTTTTGAGCAGAAATGTGAAAAATACCACGTTTTTTATCGGAAAATTTTCAGTTTTTAGAAGTGAAATTTTCTACATATTTGAATAGGCGTGTTTTTGTAATGCAGTAGAAGTTCACCGCAGTAATCCATTGCATTTATTAAAAAACATGTACTTCTGCTCAATTTCTATGCACATGATAATTATGTAACGCAATCAAAGGAAAACGAAGTTTTTTCTTTCATTCTTCTAATATTAAAATCTTAAAAGTAAATTAATCAGAATTTCTCATTTCTTTATCTTTTGTTATAATTGGAAGTTTCTCTTTCGTTTTTAGCTCTTCTGGCCAAAGGCCAGAAGTGCTTATGTCATGGCGCAGTCCCTGTCGGTCCGTGTGTCCGTCCGTTAACTTTTTCTCGTTTACACGATAAAGTCCACATTTGTTTGTATCATTGTAAGAATTAATCCTATGGAAAATGAAGACAATCCGTTAAACACTATGAGAAATGGACTCTATTAAAATTTTTGGTTAATTTTTACTCGTTTACGCGATAAAGCCCACATTTTTGATCCGATTATTTTGAAACTTGCACAGATTGTTTGTATTATTGTAAGAATTGACCCTATTGAAATTGACGAAAATCCATCAAACATTATGGGGAAAGGGTGTTCGTACAATTCTTTTAAGACTTGCATAGATTAGTTGTATCATTATAGACATCAACCCTATTGAAAATAAAGAAAATTCGTCAAACAATATGCGAAAAGGAAGCATTTTAAGTTTTGGTTATTTTTCTTGTTTACACGATAAAGTTTACATTTAATCCAATTATTGAGAAAGTTGCATAGATTGTATAATCATAGACATCAACCCTATTGAAAATGAAGAAAATCTGTCAAATAGTTTTGGAAAAAGAGGCATTTAAAATTTTCCTATTGTAAATACATGAAGACAGCATTGTCATTTACAACTTGAGGGTCGTGGGTTCAAATCCCGGTGGATCTAAGAAAAAAAATCATTTTAATTTTTTATTACATCATTATATCATTTTGTTTGATTGAAATACTTGAACCCTCTAAAAATTGGAGAAAATCTGATAATTACTTTGGGAAAGGGAGTGTTTTTATTTCTAGTGCTTGTTTTCCCCATACAGGACGGCTCACTAATTAGGGTCTTTACAATTATTTTTAGGTTCAATTCCCACTGGCGGCAAGATTTTTCATGACCTTATGTCATGGCGAGGTTCCCCTTTTCCGTGCATCCATCAGTCTTTGCACCTGTTGTCTGTACCTCATTATACCATTTATTTCTGATGCAGGAAAGGCTAACGAATTTTAAACTCTTGAAAGATTATGCTGACAACAAAATTAATGAACCTAAAAGTCAGTAGTTCACAGATAGGGTAGATAACAATATAGGATAAGGCGAAATTGCATATTATTAGCGGTTTCTTAAATAGAACTCTGCCGCAGACTCATTAAACTTTGGTATTGTTTGGTAAGATTTAGACTTATTCAGCAGGTTATTCATGAAAACCCGTCAAAGTATTGTAGAAATTGTTTATAATAAGCGATTTTCAAATTTGTGAAATTTGTTTTCTATGCAGTATAATAACACAAAATGTTATATTCACATTATTATCGATGGTTCCCGCTTTTTGGTTGGTAGAAAAGTTTTATGAGTACGAATTGACCGAAAAATGAGTACGAGTTGACCAAAAAGAGAGCGAATTGACTAAATACGAATTGACTTTAGAACGAATTGACTTCGTACTCATCATTGAGTCTGAGGCTCATCGCAGTTGTACTTGTACGATTAAAAAGGGTTAACAACCATGCATGCTATTTGCCGCATAGCAGTTATGTTGTAACTGATGTTTTTGAAAAGAGTGACAATCCAATCCATTTTAATCTTTCTGAAATAACAAAATTATCAACAATCATTCTAAAGTGACAGACCGTGCAGAAGTGATTGTTATCGTATTTGGATCTGGATTCATCAACACTTTGCATGCTGGGTGTAAAAATTTCTGCTGGAAACGTCTTAGGAGACAATTTTCATGAAGTGTCAGATCCTATTTTCTAGAAAAAATAAGAAAAAAATACCATCAATTTGTCGCCTGCTGAATTTTTTCATAGCATGGTAAGTGTTAAAATGCACTTCGATAGTAACTGTTCCAAGATCAGGTAGCAAATTTAGCCTGTCAAATAAATAAAATGTTTACGTTCCGAATACTTAGAGCAAATATGGTACTAAATTGAAAAACATCCTCTCCAGTTAGTATTCAATTCAAAATCTTCCAAGAAAATGGGTGTCTCATCAGCATCGCTGAAATTACTTTCTCTTAGATAAATTAATCTTTAAAGCAGTAGTAGACAACGCTTTAAAATTGATTCCATTATTTTTGTTTTTCAGAGAAAATAAGACTTGATATTTCATAAGAATCGTTTGCTGTTTACATGGAATATGAACAAAGTCTAAAAGGAAGAACTCTTAAGAGCACAGAAAACACTCAAAAAAGCAAACCCAGCAGGTTTCAAGTTTTCTGGGCCTGTATAGTTAGTTTTGGCCTAGTGTTCCATAAAAATAATACTGACAAGCAGTGTAGACCTAGAGCAGACACCACAGAACGCATTAAATGCAGGAATTTCTCGAAAACATAGTAACAATAAAAACCAACAAGACACCACTTCCATTGGAAAAGGAGCTATCTAGTCCAAAGAGTTGAGGAAGCAGAATCAACCCGGTATAAATAGGCTAACGCTCTAAGTGTTAGACATGGCTAATTCCTCACACATGACTTTTAATACCTACATCATACTGGACTTGCATTAATATCTAATTAAACAGTTCCTTCTTCACACCTATAAATAGTATTACCGTCGTACGGCTTCGGCTGCAGTACATTCCATCTCATATATTAGCCGGGGCACAGCATTTCCTACATAATACCGTGTGCATCTACTGAAAACTCGGCTCATCCGCGCAGGCTGAACAGCCGCAGACAAGCGAGCATTCTTTATAAATTTACAGCGGGCCATCATCAGCTACCCTGATATCGGCCCGCTATAGATTTATGTAGAATGCTTACTGGGAGAGACCTCGTTATTCGCATGTTGACGCTTTGGATCCTTAACTACCCAAAGAGTACCCTGCGATGACTGCTAAGTCTACACGGATGTGAAGGCTGATCTGAGTTTCGCTGAACGTACATGCAATCTTGTAGGAAATGCTGTGTCCCGGCTCAGTTTATACTTAATGTAGCACTCAGTTTGCTAAATCATAAGGGCCCAGTTGTTCAAAGCATCGTTAGCTTAACAAGCATATTAGTGGTCAGAATGTTTACTGTTCTAGTCAGTACAAGTATTTTTGCTGAAAAATGTGAGTAGCAAAGGCAAAAGCTAGTCGTATTTTTCCAGCAAAAAAAAAAAAAAAAAAAAAAAAAAAAAAAAAAAAAAAAAAATAGAGTACAAAGTACTTTTGAACACCCGGCCCTGATGAATATTAACGAGCTTTTTTTTATTTTACAGAAAATAAGATTTTGCATTTCAGTCTTTGAATGTTTAAAACTCGTTCCTGTTTTGCGGGAATTTTTGTTCTAAGTATTTACACGTTATCTCAAACAAGCATGCATGTATGTTAAAAGCCGGTTTCAGAGTTCGAAATTAGGACTTTCAGGCCTTAAAGATCATTACTTACATGAGGTCTGTCAATTATACTAAAATACTACAAAAGCGAGGACTCATTCTGTTACTCGTACCAGCGCCATTTCTGTTACCCATTTGAGTGCGTGTAAGTGTGGATGGGTGTCCATGTCCAATCATCCATACTGTTTCAGAGATAAACAGAAACATGTGATGTTCGTAGAAGCCCTCTTACCGTGTATTATCTACAACTGAATCAACCCAAGTGTTCATACTATTAAAAAAATAACCAGAAAGTGGTGTTCGTCAGAGGGTTCTTTGCCGAGTACTAGATAAGTTAGAAGGACCAAAATGTGCATACTATTCCAAACAAAAATACAAATAGGTAGTGTTCGAAAGAGCCCTCTTTGCGGAGTATTCTCTTTAACAGGATGACCCCAACTATACGTAATATTTATATTCCAGACATAAAGAGAAATAGACGGAGCCCCATTACCATGTGTTTGCTACAATAGAAAGTCTAAACGTCCATAGTACATGTATTCCAGATATAAATAGAAACAAGCGTCCATTAACATGTATTAGCTATAAAAGAAACGTTCATAGTTTTCCAGAATTAGAAACAGGTGGTATTAGCAAATATCCCTTACCGTGTATATTATGCCTGAAATGAAGAGAATGAGCCGATGTTTGCAAGAGTACCGTACCGTATATAAACTTTCGGCAAAGGCCCTGGATTAAATGTCTATATTATTCCGGAAAAATATAGAATAAGGCGGTGTTGTCAAGAGTACCATACCATATATTAACTTCAGCAGACAAACCCATTACTAAATGTCTATACTATTCCGGAAATGATTAGAATGGGGCGGTGTTCGCAAATGTCCTTTAACCGTGTATAAATTTCAGCAGAAAGAACCATGACTGAATGTCTATATTATTCCGGAAATGAATACAGTGAGGCGGTGATTGCATGTGTAACTTACCGTGTATTCGCCACAGCAGTACGACCCATATCCAAACTTTCATAGTGACCAGGGCAACACGACCCTTGTAGGATGCATTCAGAATTACACTCACAAAATCCGCAACATACAGGTTTACTTATATCCCAAACTTCTGCAGGAACTGGTTCGATCTGACAAGAATACTTTAGTGGTGGGCATTGGTCATGGTGTATTTGGGTAACTGTAGCCAACAAATCATCGTCGCTGAATTGTAGGGTGGTGCCACAACACAGGAATAGCACTAATATTTGCGTCGGATAACCGGTAGAAAGCAAAACAACCATTGTAAAGCTGTAAATGTGGAATGAACTCGTTAGTAAAAATAACGATCATCAATCCATCTATATAGTATATACAGTCGACTCTCGTTATCTCGACCTCACTTATCTCGAATAACCGCTTATCTCGAAGTAAAAATCTGGTCCCTGTTTTAACATGAAAATCTAACAACAGGTAATAAACTATTGTGGAAAAAGGAGAAATTGTTCTAATTTCTCCTCTTTTCCACAATATTTTCAATATATCCCTAACTTCAGGAGTCAAATTACATATAAATTTAAGAATGGTGGTTGTTCAATTTATTTTTTCATCAATTCTGCAAATCTGATATTTCGAAGTACTTAATGCAGTCCTTTGGATTTCGAGATAACGAGAGTCGACTGTATTGCATTTTGCTTCTTAACTTTTGATGTTCGAATCCATTGTGTCCATTCAGTGATAGTGATGCTTGTATATCTCTAACAGTTTTAAGGGGAATGGATACATTAAGTGATTTTCCGCCACTGTCCACAAAGGAGACAATTTTAATGACTTCCTGACCGCTGTCCTCCATAAAAAGTCACATTACGAAAACAAGCCTATTCAAATATATAGTAAACTTCACCTCCAAAAACTGAAAAATTTCAGATAAATAACTGATATTTTTTCATATTTCTGCTCAAAACATAGATTCTGGGTACTCGTTAGAACCGCCTCGGCGAGGCGATTCTAACGAGTACCACAATCTATGTTTTGAGCAGAAATAAGAAAAACAACGTATACCTCTGTAAACCCCAGTTTTACTATATAAAAGTGGGGTTTAAGGGGGTCATAATTATATAGGCATGTTTTCGTGATGAACTCAAGAGAAGGTGCGCATTCTAAAAAAAAAAAAAAAAATAATAATAATTTGCTCCCACAGTGATCGAATTCTTCCCTTTTAGAATAGACCTTTTCAGATGGGAGACAAGTATTTTAACAGAGTTGCTTCCCTAGGAGGTGTATCAATATCCCTTAAACTGACAACATCATGGTCAAGAATTTTATACGGTTTAAGCTCATTACGAAAACACGCCTATTCAAATATATAGAAAATTTCACCTCCAAATCCTGAACATTTTCAGATGAAAAAACTCTGATATGTTTTTCATATTTCTGCTCAAAACATAGATTGTGGGTACTCGTTAGAACCGCCTCGCCGAGGCGGTTCTAACGAGTACCCACAATCTATGTTTTTGAGCAAAAATAAGAAAAATTAATGTATACCCCTGTAAACCCCAGTTTTACTATATAAAAATGGGGTTTAAGGGGGTCACAATTATATAGGCGTGTTTTCGTGATGTATTGTACAGTCAAACCTGTGTTAGTGGTCACCTCTATTAAGCAGCCAACCTGTATTAAGCAGCCAGAGGAAGGTTGCCCCAAAATTCATAGACTTATATATTTGAACTGTATTAAGCAGCCACCTGCCTTCAGCAGCCACATTTTAAGCTTCCCATGGGTGGCTGCTTAAGACAGGTTTGACTGTATTTATTGTATTGTAACATTTCAACTCCTGTTATCTGAAACTACTGTTATCTCAAACTGAAAATTATGGTATCTTAGAGTTTGAGATAACGAGAGTCCAATGTAAATACTTTATCTGGAGCAATATTCAGATAAGATGATAACCAAGATAAATGTTAAAAATGTTTGCGTCGTAACATATCTTATAAATATTCATTGGAATCGCTTCGGCTATGCTATTCCAGTGCGATTCTATTAACTGTGGTTTGGAGCAAAAATTACAAAAAATATTCTGATAAGAGGTAAATGTATTTGATATTTTTGTACCAAAATATCTTATAAATACTCACTGATATTGCCTCGTTGTACAAGTCCGGTGCGATTGTGTTAAAAAATGTATTCTAAACAATCTTTAAACCAATATACAAGCAAAACAACAAGAAACTTGTGTGTACAACCTTGTTTCACATGAATTTTGCCTAGCACTACGTCTAATGTGCTATGTTTTGATACAGTGCTGAATTTACATATCGGTTTTTTATTGCTATCATATATATATAGATACACTGGGCTGCATCAAGCTAAAAGGTGTCTTCGACCAAACCATTTAGAGGCGCAAGGTCTGCTGACATTTATGGCAATATTAAGACAGATATTTTCAATTTCGGATTCTCTTTGATCCGTCAGCACCCAGTAATCGACTTTTTCAGACAGCGATCTGATAAACAAAATTGTTTACTACATTGTTTCTGAGATTTAAACAAACAAATAAATAGTTACTCAGCAATCAACGAATTACCATTTTGTATGGTAAAACGCTGGAATCGAGGGGTTAGATTCGGAAAAAAGTAAATATTTAAGTGATGCTCACTTCACGCTTAGTACACTTGGTGAAGTTTTCAGCGTCCGACAATTTAAAATATTTATCCTATTTTTCAGAGAAAATAGGCTTTGATATTTCATGCAAGTTCTCTCCACAGGAGGTACATTGCATGAAAGGCAGAGCGGTTTCATGAGAAAATAAGAAGAAAAAAAATCACCAATTCGTCGTCTGCTAAATCTGCTCAGCGAGTCCGTGCAATCTGATCGGAGCATTTTCTGTTCGACGACATATAATTAAATATCCATTGATTCTGTAAGCAGACAACGAAGGCCCTGACCAGCCTGCATAAATGTGCTGATCAGGGCCTGTGTTGTCTATAAGCTGCATGTTTTGATATTTCTGTGATATTGTTTTCTTTTTCTTGACCTTTCATACAAAACTGTCTCCAGTTTAGGTTAGGACATTCCATTCAATGCCCCGGAAAGGCTTTGCTTTCTGTAAAAAAATAAAAAAATATCATTTATTTGTTGTCTGTTCATTGTTCATTTAGCATACGGTGCTACTGGTTAAATTGTTCATGCAACGTAACCTGAAATGTAAAAAATACGTGTAAAGGAGTGTAAACTTTAGACCTACATCAGATTGCTCAATAACCCATTGGAGACTGGAGACCCCTAAACTGGTAACTAACAAACAGTGCAGACCCAGATCAGACACCGCAAAATGCGGCGTCTGATCAGTTTCCACTGTTTGCAAAAAAAAAAAAAAAATGTTCAACCATTTTTCTTTGGGAATATATACATCACTACATCATACAGCCTGACATACCTAAAATCGAAAATGAACTCTTCCAATATAAAGTGTTGGAGCGTTTATTCAGTCTTTAATGGGTTAAATGGGAATTGACACACTTTCAAAGAAGATAACGCGTTAAAAATGTTTTCATTCCCTTCTGGAACGGAAACGGAAAGCATTTGCTTCCAAGTGGTTTCCTGTTAGACTAGACCGCTTTAAAGCGAGCAGGGGGTTACAAAAGTTGTCTTCCTGGCGGAAATGGCGGCAAATGAATCAAATGTATCCAAACCTCTTCCTTTTGTCAGGGATATCTTACCGAACAAACTCGGTAATCGTATACAGTAAAAAAAATTAAATACACACAAATGTATCAGAAATCTTAATTTCCCATCGGATTGAAAATTTTATGACGGAAGAATTTTGTTTCATTATGTATATTCTAATAGAGGAGTTGTTTAATTCAAAACGAAATGACCCGTGCCATGGGAAAAAACACAGTACCATATAATGGGGTCGACAGTCAAGCAAATGTACCATACAGGAATAACATTAAAAAACATGCCTATTCAATTATACTGAAAATTTTACCACCAAAAAATGAAAGTTTTCAGATAAAAAGATTGATATTCTTCATATTTCTGCCCCAAACATAGATTATGGGTACACGTTAGAACCGCGTTCCCACAATCTAAGTTTTTGAGCAAAACAAAAAAAAAAAAAAAAAAAAAAAAAAAAAGTGTATACCCATGTAAACCCCAGTTTTACAATATATAAGTGGGGTTTAAGTATGTGTGTGTGAGGGGGGAGTGGGGGGGTCAAAATTTTATAGGCATGTTTTCGTGAGGGCAGGCAAATATATATAAGTTGTTCGCCCTTTCTTCTGAAAATCAGCCTACTGTTACAAAAATGGAACAATTGTTATCCTTCTAGAGTAGACCCCTTTCCAGAAGAAATTTCTTATACAGGACAGCAAACAGAAAAAGTAAAAATGGAAATTACCAGGAATTGCCAGGATCACGAGGCCTGCCCGAGGCACCAAAAGAAAGAGAAATGAGGACAAACAACGACAAACCTAATGCCATATATGAAACCACAGACGCACGAATAAAGAACTGCAACTGAGGAACCGCCCTGGAGCAGTCTGTAGAAAAAAAAAATAAAAATAAAATAACAATAAGAACACACAATAAATAAATAAATAAATAAATAAATAATAAAACAAACTCGCTTTGTGTGTGCAGTGTGGTGGGTGTTGGGGCTTAAACTAGATTTACCGGCGCGAACATTACGAAAACACACCTATTCAAATATACTGAAAATTTTACCGCCAAACAACGAAAGTTTTCAGATAAAAAATTCTGATATTTTTAATATTTCTGCTCAAAACATAGATTGTTGGTACTCGTTAGAACCGCCTCGAAGGGGCGGTTCTAACGGGTACCCACAATCTATGGTTTTGAGCAGAAATAAAAAAAATAATGTATATCCCTGTAAACCCCAGTTATATTATATAAAAGCGGGGTTTAAGAGGGTCAAAATTATATATAGGCGTGTTTTCGTGATGAAATAAATAAATAAAAAAATACTCGGTTTGTGTGGGCGGTGTGGCGGGTGTTGGGGCTTAAACTAGTTTTACCGGCGCGAAACCTCACCCTTAAATTCTGGTGCAACTCCAAATTACAAACACATGTTCGGTCCGTCGTCTACCTCAACGGTGAAACACAACAAGACTTGTATCCTTTTTTCATAGTAGAAAATTTATTCAGTCTTTTTATAGCTAACCGGTATATGACTGTGCATACATTGTAGAATGGCCCCATTTTTCAGGCCAAAAATAATAATATGCAGCTTTTATTGTATCATTACTGAAACGCCCTGTTTGTCAGGCAGGAGTATTGGAATGGTCAATTTCCTTTGAATGAGACAATAAGGGCCTCGCAATGCGAAAACGTGTATTCATGTTTGGGGACAGCGAAAGCCAAAATCAGCCTGTGCATCCGCACAATCTGATCAGGACCTTTACTGTCCAATACTAGCATCATTGATACTACTAACTGTATGAATGGACAACAAAGGTCCGAGATATACTTTGCGCATGTGCGGGATGATCTGAATCTGCGCATTTTCTGCATGTTTGAAGACACGTTTCGCTTGACACAGCCCATATGAAGTACGAATTACATCTAAATACCCTGGGAAAAATAAAGAACTGGAAATTAAAATCTTACTGTTACAATGTAGTGTATAAAATTTTGGTTCATTAGAAAACAAAGAATGTAACTGGATATCAGATGTGAATCATTGTACGACCCACAGTAAAGTAATCTGAAAGGAGGACATACGAGGAGTGCATTATAATCACCATGTCCGTCCGTCTGTCCTTACGTAATCAATTTGTGAAAATCGCTATAACTTTTAAATCGCTTAGAATATTTTGATAATTTTTGATATATTTTGCAGATATATATTGACAAGACCTAACCAATGAGATTGTCGAATGTCAGATTTCTTTATAAATAGCCTTACCGAGGCATATCCGCCCTTCTGGTATCAATTTGTGAAAATCGCTTAAACTTTTAAAACCCTTGCATTACGAAAACACGCCTATATAATTTTGACCCCCTTCAACCCCACTTTTATATAGTAAAATTGGGGTTTACAGAGGTATACATTATTTTTCTTATTTCTGCTCAAAAACATAGATGATGGGTACTCGTTAGAACCGCCTCGGCGAGGCGGTTCTAACGAATACCCACAATCTATGTTTTGAGCAGAAATATAAAAAATATCAGAATTTTTATCTGAAATTTTTTCTGTTTTTTTGGTTGTAAAATTTTCAATATATTTGAATAGGCGTGTTTTCGTAATGGAATGTTTTGATAATTTTGATATGCAGATGCTTATTGGCACGATTTAACCAGTGAAATTATCAAATGCCAGATTTCTTTACTTTATAAATAGCCTCGCCGAGGCGTGTCTGTTTGTTCGTAATCAGACAGGAAAATCGCAATAACTTTTAAACCGCTTGGAATATTTTGACAATTGTTGGCGTGCTGGTTCATCTGCTGATGTGATCACACTGTTTCCGTCTTGCGTCTTCCGTTGTCAACAATTTCTTTAAATGACATCTCCTCTTCAACTCGTAAACCAGTTTCATTCAAACTTTTACAGAAATGTTTCTCATGGTCCTTTACCAAAATTGGTCACACAGTTTCGCTCCGCTGAGCAAGATCGTCGCCAGCGCTAATAATAGAAAAATCTTCTTTTTTTTTTTTGTTTGTTTTATTTTAAATGATATCTCATCTTACACTACCAAACCGATTTCCACCAATCTTGACAGAAATTTTTCACACATGACCCATTACCAAATTTTGTCAAACAGTTCCGCTCTGCTTAGCAAGATGATAATAGAAGAAATCTTTAAACGACATCTACCCCTAGGCCAGTGGTCCGCTTTCAAAGTAATTTCACAGAAATATTCCTCTTATGCCCCGCAACCAATATTGCTTAAAGGTTCTGCTCCGCTGACCCTAGAGCTAAACTCTTTAAATGAGATCTCCTCTTTCATTACGAAAACGAAAATTCCACCTCCAAAAACTGAAAATTTTGAAATAAAAAACTTTTATATTTCTGCTCAAAACATAGGTTCTAACGAGTACCCACACTCTATGTTTTTGAGCAGATATAAGAAAAATAATGTATAAACCCCAGTTTTACTATATAAAAGTGGGGTTTAAGGGGGTCAAAATTATACAGGCATGTTTTCGTGATGTAGGCTAGTAGCCCGATATGCTCCTTTATAAAATTGCTAAAATGGTTCTGCTCCGTTGAACAAGACGGCAGCCAGAGCTAAAATAGAAAACAAAATATTTTAAACAACATCTCCTCCTAGGCCAGTGGCCAGATTTCGAAATAGTTTCATTTTGACAAAACTATTACACCCATAGCTTTTTACCAAAATTGTGCAAAAATGGTTTCACTCCGCTGAAAAAGATGATCGCCAGAATAGAAAGATCTCCATAGTGCATCTCTTCCTAGACTATTGGTCCGTTTCGAAAACGATCTCACAGAAATGTTATACCTCTTTACCAAAATTGCCAAAATCTTTTCACTCAGCTCAACAAAATGACCACCAGAGAAAAATATTTTTCAAATGACATCTTTTCCCAGGCCAGTATATTCCATTTTCAAAATAATTTCACAGAATTGTTTCTCTTATGCTTTTTTACCAGAATTGCTCAAAGGGTTCCGCTCTGCTGAACAAAATGGCCACCAGAACTTAAAATAATAATGATAAAAAAATCTTCAAATAACATCTCCTGCTAAGTACGTATGTTGCTCACATCTGTTTAACTAGTGACACCATCACTTCTACAAGCTATGTAACATCTTGAGCTCAGGCGAGCGACCCAGGGCCATCATGGCCTTCTTGTTATTACATATGATTTAACTTGTCGACAGTTTTATACTTTTATTCCTCTTAGGTTGGTTGCTGCTTTTGATTATCCACTCATTGGAGTTTTCATTCGCCTTTTGCAAACAAGCGCAAATCGAACAAACGTACAAAAAAAAAAAAAAAAAAAAAAAAAAAAAAAAAAAATAAAATAAGATAAAAAAAAATAAAAAAAATAAAAAACAAAAAAAACACTAAGATTAGGTCTCTTTTCCCCAAGCGAGGTAATTGCAATGCTAAAAGGACTAAAAAAATACAAGAACAAAATAACACAAGGCAAGACTTAAAACAAATCGCCGCGTAGAATAAACCACAAAGTAACAAAGAGTAAGACCAACACCGGGACCACCGCCTTAGAATGGTCAGTAGAACAAACCACCGGCAGCAGACGATAGCAGAATCAAAAGCAGATTTGCAACGTCGGTAGCACCGTATCAGCAACAGTAGTGAATAGCATCAGCACAGGCAATTAGAGGGAGTAAGTAGTGGCATCAGAGCATCATAATTACTGCCAGTGAGCAGCAGCGGTACTAATTAGCCTCATAAGCAACAGGAGAGAGAAACTGCTCAACCAGCAGAATTAAGAAGCCGCATCACCTTGAGTTTGTATCAGCACAGCCATAGGATTAAGTCTGTATCGGGCATGCATCACGAAAACATGCCTATATAATTTTGACCTCCTTAAACCCCACTTTTATATAGTAAAACTGGGGTTTACAGGGGTATACATTATTTTTCTTATTTTGCTCGAAAACATAGATTGTGGGTACTCGTTAGAACCGCCTCGTCGAGGCGGTTCTAACGAGTACCCACAATCGATGTTTTGAGCAAAACTATGAAAAATATCAGAGTTTTTTTATCTGAAAATTTTCAGTTTTTGGAGGTGAAATTTTCTATATATTTGAATAGGCGTGTTTTCGTAATGTTACTGCCAGTGAGCAGCAGCGGTACTAATTAGCCTCATAAGCAGCAGGAGAGAGAAACTGCTCAAACAGCAGAATTAAGAAGACGCATCACCTTGAGTTTGTATCAGCACAGCAACAGGATTAAGTAATCTGTAACGGGCATGGGTAGCAGCAATGCCAGCTGCACGAATAAGACGTCGTATCAGTAATAGCAGTAAGTAACCATTACGAAAACATGCCTATTCAAATATACTGAAAATTTTCCCATCAAAAAATGAAAATGTTTAGGTAAAAAATTCTGATATTTTTCATATTTCTGCTCAAAACATAGATTGTGGGTACTCGTTAGAACCGCCTCGGCGAGGCGGTTCTAACGAGTACCCACAATCTATGTTTTAAGCAGAAATAAGAAAAATAATGTATACCCCTGTAAACCCCAGTTTTACTATATAAAAGTGGGGTTTAAGGGGGTCAAAATTCTATAGGTATGTTTTCGTGATGATCATCAACTGCACTAGCGAATAGCATAACATCAGCAGCAAGCTTGTATAGCAGCATCAACAGCAGCTGTAAGTAGCAGCTTCAGCAGGAGTAAGTAGCAGCATCAGCAGCTGGAGTATGTAGCACCATCATCATCAGCAGTGTTGTAGCAGTAAGTATCAGCAGTAACAATAAGAAGCAGTATCAGCAGCGGGTGAAGCAGCATCAACAGGAGGCAGTAGATATATCTGCATTAAAAGTACCAGCAGTTGCAGCAGGAGTAAGTAGCAACATCTGCTGCAAGAGCAAAGCAAATAGTCGAATCAGCAGTATCAACAGCAAAGGTGTGTATCAATCTCTGCAGCAGCAATTTATGTATAAATTATGTCAAACTGGGTACCTCTCGAGAAGCGCCCAGTATGCGCTCACATTGTTGAACGCACATCCAGTGGCGTACTCTTGGAATACTCCAAGTAGGCTGTCATTCAAGTGTGAAAACATCACGAAAACATGCCTATATAATTTTGACCCCTTTAAACGCCACTTTTATTTAGTAAAAGTGGGGTTTGCAGGGGTATATATTTTTTCTTATTTCTGCTCAAAAGCATAGATTGTGGGTACTCGTCGAGGCGGTTCTAACGAGTACCCACAATCTTTGTTTTGAGCAGAAATATTAAAAATATCAGAATTTTTTTTTACCTGAAATTTTTCAGTTTTTGGAGGTGCAATTTTCAGTATATTTGAATAGATATGTTTTCGTAATGGCATAGCAGAGTAAATTCCAAAATGGCCACTGATATTAAAATTGCAAGTCTTGCTGCTATATTAATTGATTTTCAAGAGAGTGGTAGTTCTTCCGAGTCAGATGAGGAATTGTTCACATCAGCAACGTCATTAGCAATAGCTGTGTATGATTGTATTACCTTTCTGATATACACTTTGTTGTTTTATATGCTAAATGACATGAGTTTTACACCACGAAATAGTTTTATTTTGAATACTGCTTACGAATTATATTTAGGTGTACATACTCGGTGTCCAGTTTATCAAAATTCGTTCACCACGTGGTACATACAGTCGACTCTCGTTATCTCGAATTCCAGGGAACTCACTGAAACACTTCGAGATATCCGTACCTCGACATATCAGAGTTGAGAGAGTGAGGAAACCAATAAATTTAACAACCACATTTAACAAATGAATATGTAATTTGACTCCTGAAGTTAGAAATATATGTATAAAATAATGTGGAAAAGAGGAGAAATTGCTCCTGAGGAGCAATTTCTCCTCTTCTTCACATTATTTTGTTACCTGTTGTCATAGTTTCATGCTAAAGCAGGGACCAGATTTTCACTTCGAGATAAGCGGTAATTCGAAATAAGCGAGTTCGAGATAACGGCGTTCGACTGCTTTTTTTAAATCATGGCAGTATTCTCTCTGTTTACACAATATCAGCACCCCACCCCTTCCCCACTCGGTAAAAGAGTAATGCAATGAAGCTACGCAAATGTATTGTTCGTTCCATCGCCATTTTGATGACGTCATACTCCAGAACGCCCGACCTCGGACAGAAGAGTAATCTGAGCATACTCTGTGCAGCTGCTCTTTATCACTTTATTAATTTTTCTACTCGGAGGAAAAATAATATTCGGAGGAGGCGAATCAAGTACGTCTCAGAACGCCGGCACAGTTTGATAAGGGAGGTAATTTCTGTACCTTCGTGGAGTTATCCATAGGGGAAAAAGGAATATTTAATATCATCTGCATATGTAAAGTACCTATACCCTGATGCACTGTTTTTTCGGTTTCGCATTCGTAAATATGCACTTCTTAATAAAACACATCATGAATAGATGTGCTAAAAATATACATTCTACCCTTTCTATGTTAATTCTGTCGACAGGGGAAAATCACTGAAGATAATCTTCGGCTTTTTGGTAGTAAAGAATTATTAGTGGCCATGTTGGTGACGTCATATGAATAACTTATATGAAAAACGTTTTAACTTTACGTTATTCCATAGCTGATATAGGGATCAAACATGGTTTTTCATGCATTAACATTCGCCAGGTCCTGAGGGAGGTGTTGAAAACCGAGGCCGGAGGCCGCGGTTTTCAACATCCCCCTAGGGACCTGGCGAATGTTAGTGCATTGAAAATTAAAAAAAAATGTTCGATCGCTATTACTGCATAAAATGAAAACATTCGCTACATTTCGCGTTATTTCTTGCACTATTTTGTTTTGCCTTTTCAATGATGTCTCGCGAACATAATTTCCACGGACTATGGTCGTTCTTGGGCCGGGCAGTACACATCTCGTAACGGCAGCAAATTTCAAATTGAAAGTTGCGTAGCTATGCATTAACAGCGCGTGAATTGCCTTGTTAATACATGACTTTTAATAACGTGCGACACTGCTTTTTATGCAATAATAGGTATTTATAGTGATTTCTGGGGAAATAAAAGTGATATTTCTTACTGGGAAATATTTCTCAGTAAGAAATTATCACGTCGTGCAAAAGACGTAAATGATGTCATGGAAATGCGTTAAAATTGACAAAAAAAAAAAAAAAAAAAAAAAAAAAAAAAAAAAAAAAAAGGATGGGTGGGGGTGGGAGTCATATAATCACGGGTAGTAATCTCGTCACTCATGGCCAATTGTTATGCAAAGAATATCCGGACATAAGTAGTGCAAGCTAAAAAGGTAGCTATTTCAGGCGGGTTGTCGACAATCTTGGGCCTTTGTCGTCTAGAAGGGCGGTATTCTAAAAATAGGAGAATGCTATACTGCGCGGAAGTAAATTCCGAACAACCCAGCACCAAAATTTACATCAAAATGTAGCTACGACTCCTGGAATTTGTTTCATTCTGGCGAAAATCGCTCCGAATTTGGTGCCATTTTGGACGATTTGCCCATTAAAATTAATGTTTTCAGCCATATCTGCATCTTGCGTAACGACTTGAATTGGACTGACGCCGCATACGTATTACAATCATAACAATGCAAACAATGCAACCTTCAAAAACAGAAAAATGCTAAAATCATAGGACAGAATGAGCAACGCGTGCGGATATGAGTGACGTGATGTTTTATGAGTGACGAGAGCAGCGAAATTGGAAATAGGTGTAGGTTTCAGCTCGTAAAACAAATGCTTATTTCAAAAATATTTAAAAAAAATAAGTACTTATTTTGGCATTTAATGCCCCTACAGGTGTGGATCCAGGAGAATTTCCGTGGGAGTTCGATTTAATCATATTACCGTACATACTCTACGTATTCGGACAGACAGGCCTGAGCAAACAGTGTAGACCCAGCTACGACACCACAGAGCACTGTTTGCCACTCAACCAGCAATTTTACAAACATCTACAGGAAGTAAAATTCGTTGACTTTATGAAGAGAAGGTGAAGGAAAAGTGTCCGAAATCTATCAGATTTATCCAAAATTTCCAATGTAAATGAAATTTCGAGTCAAAGGGAGATTCCACCCTCCTTTGAATCCGCCACTGCACTCTATCCACAGGCAATATCCTTAGGTATGGTTAGGTTCTTCTGTTTAACATAACGCCCATAAAGCAAAGAGGACATGCTAGCTTAATATTTTTTATTCATCCCAAATGAAAGCTGAGCTGAATTTTCCGTGCGTTTGCTTATTTTAAAATTGCTTCCCTTACAAAAACGTAGTGTATACGTACGCTATTTATAAGGAAACAAGAAGATGGGTAGTGCACAAATCAATTTTTAGGCAAATTATACACGCTAAAGGGACTGTGCCCATGCGCTCATTCAATGTTACGTCACATTTGACGTCACGAAAGTATGCAAACAAATTGTTGAGCATGTAAGCCTCTTTCCCTCTCTCTCTCTCTCTCTCTCTCTCTCTCTCTCTCTGCTGGAAAGGAGAATGTGACGCCTCTGAGCTTATCTTGCTCTCTCTTTTGTTGTCTTGTCTTGTGTGTATTGTTTTGATGTCTTTTATCTGTCTCCATGTGTTCATGTAAGGTCTTGTGTGTTATTTACTGAATTTTGTCTTACTTTTTCTCCTCTGATTCTCCTTCGGTTGAGGTAGGGAAGTGGAGGCAGGGGGGTGGGGGGACATAATGACCCCGAGTGTAAGGTTATGTTTATCATATGGGCATTTTAGAATGGATATTATTGCCTTTAAAGTTGACAATTGTTCAACAGAAAATGCATAGTTGTCATGAACGTCGTCATGATGTTATTTGTTCCCACCAAAGTGTTATGTAACGTGTGGTCATACAATTTTTTATGACTTAACGTTATCCACTGTTGAGTGCCTTCATCATATGATTAAATAGATTTTAGAATGTCGTCTGCTAACTCGGGTGGGGTAGGAGGGGCGCCCCTCTCCCCGAGTCTGTTACAAATCTGCTTTCGGCGTTAAGAATTAACGTAAAAGCTTTGTAATATGTACCTGATACCCTCTCTTATCTAGTTATATGGTTGATAGCTTAAATACATGAAGTGTCCATACAAAAGACCACATGGTCGAAAAGGAATGAACAACGTCAGCCAATCAAACAGTGGACTACTCTCTGCCGAGTAAATGTTTTGAAATCTTTTTACAAGGTGTATGTTCTATTATTTTTTTTACCTTATCCTTCAATACAGTTGATACCTGTTTGCGTGGGAGAATACACGATTTGACATTGCATTCAGCAATCTTTCAGTCCTGTCAATGTTCTATTTCATGTTACAAGACAAATGCTTGGCTATTATTCAGTCGCTTTATCCTGACACTTGGTGACTGACCAGTATTAGCTCTAGCCTACTATGCTGAGTGTTTGTTTGTTTGTGTTGAGGTTTTACGGCCCAGTCAACCCAATGGGGTCATCTCGAGCGCGGTCGGTTTACCTAACCACACGTTTACTGGACAGGCTTAGTCCTCTAAGCGGTTAACCAGTATTGTGCACATTCTTCCGCCAGAAACTGACATCTGCCCTTCTTGAATCAGCGGAAGGGAGAGAATGACCGTAGAAAGACACGAAAGAATGTTGGTGGGGGTTGAACCCGCGACCTCCTGGTCTCCAGTCGGACGGCGCATCCAACTGAGCCACTGAGGCGGCTGTTGAGTGTCAAGCAAACGAATAGCCAGTAGGCCTACAATTTTCGATTTTAGGGTCGTTGGTATTTTTCAGCGAAGAATCAAACTAACTATTTACACACAAATAGGCATCTCTACAACAATACTCAGTGTGGGGAATCCACGTGGCCAAATGACTAAGTGCACGGAGTTTGTTACTATTTTTAGCTCCGCATCAGGTAGGATTTTTAGAATATCTCGATTTATACCTGATGGAATTTGTTAAAATAAAGCGCAGATTACGCGGAAAATCAAGCTCTTTCTGGTGGGGTAAGTAATATTCTGCAATATGGTCTGATTTTCGAGAACATTCGGAGAATGTTTTTCGTCAAGGTTCATGTACAGTGTCCCGGTAGCCCAGATTGACAGTAAAAACATTCTTCGAATGTTCTCAAGAATTAGTTCAAATCGCAGAATAGCTCTTATACCATCAGAATGAGCATGATTTTCCGCGTACTCTGCGCTTTATTTCAACAAATTCCATTTGGTATGAATAGAGATATTCTAAAAAAATCCTATGTTATGCGGAGCTAAAAATAGTAACAAACTCCGTGTACCTACTCATTTGATCACGTAGATTCCCCACACATATACTGTCAAATTTAGATTGATAACAGAAAAAGTGTGTGGAATCCATGTGACCAAATGACTAAGTGCACGGAGTTTGTTACTATATTCAGCTCCGCATCAGGAAGGTTTTTTTTCTTTAGAATATCTCGATTTATACCTGATGGAATTTGTTAAAATAAAGCGCAGAGTAAGCAAAAGATCAAGGTCTTTCTGGTGGTGTAAGCGCTATTCTGCAATCTGGTCTGATTCTCGAGAACATTCGGAGAATGTTTTTCGTCAAAATTAATGTACATTGTCCAGGTAGCCCAGATCGACAGCAAAACATTCTTCGAATGTTCTCAAGAATTAGACCAGATCGCAAAGTAGCGCTTACACCACCAGAAAGAGCTTGGTTTTCCGCGAACTCTGCGCTTTATTTGAACAAATTCCATTTGGTATGAACAGAGATAGTCTAAAAAATCCTACCTTGTGCAGAGCTAAAAATAGTAACAAACTCCGTGTACCTAGTCATTTGGTCACGTGGCTTCCCCATACTGAGAAAGGTACATGTAATAGAAGTAAGCATACATACCTTTATAACTCTCTGAGCATATTCAACAAAAGACAAATTGACGATATATTATTTGTATTCTATTTTACAGAAAATAAGCTTTGTTGGTTTATGTAAATTGTCTCCTTAGGCATGAACTATCAAAGCTATTTTTCTGAAAAAAAAAAAAAAAAAAAAAAAAAAAAAATGTCGTCAGTTGAATTTTTTACCCAGCATGCTACGCGATAAAGCATATACAAAAGGTTTACATACGGTTTTAAAGGCATAAGTGACAGAAAATACATGTTGCATTCGTACTTAAAGCAGATATTTATATTGTGCATTTGTTTCTTCCTTAATATCTATACGTAGTATTAGTATGCTAAATTTCCGGAATGTATAAAATTAAGATACTCTCTAGTCTAAATAGTTGGTTTTTCTGTTCATGCGAACAGATTTCATTTTGAACTATTTTTACTGGAACGTAAAATTTATATCTAATAAAAAATGAAATTGTACTAAGATCCTTTATAAATATTTCCAACAAGCACCGACTCGGAATCCCATTTTTTTTTTTTTCGTTATGTCAACTGTCGTCACTCATAGCCGAGTCCCGTCACTCATATCCACACGCGCTGCTCATTCTGCCCGATAATTTTAGCATTTTCCCATTTTTGTTGGTTGCATTGATGGTTTGCATTGTTATGATTGTAATGCGTATGCCAAATGACGGCGTCTGTCCAATTCAAGTCGTTACGCAAGATGCAGATATCGCTGAAAACATTAATTTTAATGGGTAAATCGTCCAACATGGCACCAAATTCGGAGCGATTGTCGCCAGAATGAAACAAACTTCAGGAACCGTAGCTATATTTTGACGTAAAATTTGGTGCTGGGTTGTATGGAATTTAGTTCCGCGCAGTATAGCATTCTCCGATTTTTAAATAAACGCTCTCCTAGACAACAAAGGCCCCAGATTGTCGATAACCCACCCGAAATAGCCACCTTTTTAGCTCGCGCTACTCATGTCCGGATATTCGCGTCACTTATTTCTTTGCATAACAATTGGCCATGAGTGACGAGATTACTGCCCGTGATAATATATGATTGAATCAACCGTGTTTTTAAAATACGGGAAGTAATTCCCACGGGCGTGGCAAGTCCAGAAAAAAAACCTCGTGCTAGCGCACTCGGTTTTTATCGGACTTGCAACGCCCTAGGGAATTATTTTCCGTATTTTAAAACCACTGATGATTAACCTCTTTGCATTACACTATACCCCAAAAATGCTTGACATTAGGCGGAGGTAAACTGATCTAAATCTCACCCAGGTCATTTAATTTACAATACATAAAACGGTAAACTATGCCGCATTATCCGAGATTGTAAACAAATCCGTGAACTATATAACTATATTATGGGCTAGAATCGTCTTTTTTTTTTTTTTTTTGGCTTTAAGCTATAGTTTGAGACGGTTTAGTGATCCCCTTGCTGTTTCGGTAGAAATGAATGACGCCATTGGTGGGAGGGCCGATTCAGCATCATTGAGAAACTTACAGTGCGTTCGAACTCATTTAGCATCATTTAAAAGCTTACGGTGAAAGGAAGGCATGGCTACGAAAGGAACATCTTACCATATATTTCATACCGTTTCATTGTTGCTATCCCGATTTAATTATCCTTTAACATATTGCAATAATATATATAACATCTAACAAAAATCTTTTTGGTAGCACTGGATCCAGAAAGGATGCTGAAATGATAGGCGTTAAACTATATGTTGAGAGTTAATCATTAACAGTGCAAATAATTTGTTTACATGAGGCCTTTCGGCTTTCGCTTTCTTCAGAGGTTTTCTATTTAAAAAAAAAAGACAAAAAAATGTAAAATTTACGAATAAAAGATTATGCCCTTTTCGGGCCCATGTTATCTAGCCCGCTGCAACTTAACACCACTGCGTCCACGTGTTGATTGTAAAGATAAGCTTTATACGTTTTGAAGATAAACTTTCTACTTTTTGCACGTTGCGTTTACGCGTATTGTTTACATTTCACATATATCTAAACACGATCAGTTATAAAGTCGCAGCGGGCTAGTTAACATGGGCCCGAAAAGGGCATAATCTTTTATTCGTAAATTTTACATTTTATGTCTTTTTTTAAAATAGAAAACCTCTGAAGAAGGCGAAAGCCGAAAGGCCTCAGGTAAACAAATTATTTGCACTGTTAATGATTAACTCTCAACATATATATATATATATATATATATATATATATATATATATATATATATATATATATATATATATATATATATATATATATATATATATATATATAATCATCCTTTTTGCGCTTGGAACGTTAGGCTTTAACAAAAGGAAGATGTGTCTACGAACAGAACATCTTAGCATATTTAATTGTTGTTATCCCGACTTTATTAACCAATTTATTTATCATAATTTAAATATACTGAACCAAAAAAAGAAACTTTCGCGAGACTTCAATGGGACTGTTTCCACATATGTGTATATTAACAGTTTTTATTCGTATTTGTTATTGCACAATAATTTAAAATCAATTCATCAAAGTTCATTTACAGTCTGAAAATTATCAATTTCATTGGATTTTTCAATTTCATTTGAGGTAGGTGTCGAGTCAATTTTTTTTGGTTTTAGTAACGAGTATGCCCACCGCGAGCATTGCTAACAGCTTGGCAGCGACGACGCACTGAGTGGATGAGATTATTAATTTGAGCCTGGGGTATATTATTCCACTCTTCTAGCAAAGCGTCAAGGAGCTCATTGACGTTACCAGGCGGATTTTGACGTTGCCGTAGACGTGTGTCAAGATTATCCCAAAGGTGCTCAATGGGATTTAGATCCGGGCTTTTTGAGGGCCAGTCGTCTATGAAATCAATATATAAATATATGGTCATGCGAACAACAAAGGCAGAGATCAGTCTGTGCATCCGCTCAGTATGATCAACGCCTTTATAATGCGTTCAGTTTCTATAGCAATTAACAAGTAGAATCTATTTAGAAGACAGTCAACTCAGTCTAGTCACTTGATTTATGGCAATGCGAATAACAAAGGCGCAGATTAGCCTGCGCATCTGCACAGTCTGGATGCGCTTAGTTTCCATAGCAATTAACAAGTACATAGAAGACAAATGGGCCTCGTCACATGATTTATGCCTATACGATGATCAGCCTGTGCATCCGTGCAGTCTAATAAAGGCCTTTGGTATTCCCTGATTAGAAAGGCCTTTGGTATTCCCTGATTAGACTTATCATTACGAAAACATGCCTATTCAAATATACTGAAATTTTTACCACAAAAAAAATGAAAATTTACAGATGAAAAATTCCGATAATTTTCATATTTTTGCTCAAAACATAGATTGTGGGTACTCGTTAGAACCGCCTTGCTGAGGCGGTTCTAATGAGTACCCACAATCTATGTTTTTGAGCAGAAATAAGAAAAATAATGTATACCCCTGTAAACCCCAGTTTTACTATATAAAAATGGGGTTTAAGGGTGTCAAAATTATATAGGTATGTTTTCGTGATGAATACGTCTTGTTTCAATGCGAATAACAAAGGCGCAGATCAGCCTGTACATCTGCGCAGTCTTGTTTCTATACTAGTAGCAATTAACAATTATATAGAAGACAATAGAGCCTTGTCATATAATTTATGCCTATCGGAACAAAAAAGGCGCAGATCAGCCTATACCTGCGTATCAGTTTTTGGCGAAAGAATGCATACAATCCTGGTAAACCGCTTAGATGACTAATTAAGCCTGCCAAGTAAACGTGTGGCTAGGTAAACTGACCGCGCTCGACATGACTCTATTGGGATGACTGGGCCGTAAAGTCTCAACAAAAAAAAATTACTTTTATATGGCATAAAGGCCCTTTTATGCTTTGGGATTATAACATCTTGTAAATGAGAATATCACACCTCGCAAACAGTTTATGGTGATGTCATCTAACACAGCCTCTCTGATCAGAATGTGCGGGTGACCAGGCTTATCTGGTATTCACTGGACGCATATTGTCGAATGCATATTTTCTCATAACTTGAGATGCAATATTAGACAATGTATTTTCGGATATGTGTGCCCACTAAACATAGAGGTCAGCCTGCACGCTCGCCTAATGACACAGATGACCAATAGAAACAAAGCGCATACTATGCATCGGTGCATTCTGATCAGGATTACCGATGTTTTTTTATGTTACTGACAAATGTAGACTATGATCAGTCTGTACTGGATGCACGTTTGAAGCCTTGTAATATTTAAATGAACAGTCCTCCTACTACACTTAATGTTTTTGTTACAAAATATTCTCACTTGGTTTAGTTTCACAATTAATAAAGGCGCGAAAGGAAGGTTACTGATTTATACTTTTTATATTTAAATCATGACAGATAAATGACAATATATCAAAATATGTAAAAGGATAGTGAAATCGAGGTAACACAAAAAATCATATGGTAAGATGTTCCTTTCAAATTTCTTACAGCTAATTTATAAAAGCAATGATCCTAGTGTCTGATTTTAGTAATTATTTAGATTTTATGGTTGCTAAGGTAACAGATAATGCTAAAGTCAGTTGAAATTAGGATAAAAACCCGTTGCGAGCAAGCGTCCCCCGACGTCATGGCTTTGTCAGTAAAGAGCTGTGGCTTTTAAATCCGTATGATAGGAGGATAAACCCCAAACCATATGCACATCTACAGACAATGTAGAATAGATATGCATAGTTTCAAATTGATTGGTAGAAAATTTTTAGGTTGCGACCACAAGGTATCTATTCCAATACTAATTGGACCTGGAAAAACTAAGTAAAAAAAGTGAAAAAAGTTGATAAAAAAGTAATGGGAGGATAACCCCAAAACCCACACGCACATCTTCAGACCATGTAAATAAAGTATGCATAGTTTAACCAGAATTCCGCGGAAAGCGGCGTCGCACCTGCTGGGGCAAAAGTCACAGGAGCCACTATCAGAAGCGTAGTGGTGCAGTGGTTATGACTCCTGACTCTGAAGGGCTAGGCGCTGCCGTCGTAGCCAGCGTGGGTCCGAACCTCACACAGTCCAGTGGTATTTCATATTTTTCCCTATACACTTTTTTTCTGAAGTATTTGCATCAGTATTGATCCCGGGCCGGTGTAGCGTGAGATCCGTCAGACCATGAGATCTTTCAGACCGAAAGTCTGAAACCGGAAGTACTGACGAAACTCACGCTGCGTGTATGAGATCTTTCAGATCATGAGAAATGTCAGAACGTCTTACGATATTAAAATATCAAGGTATACAAATTAAAGAATGATAAAAGTTAATCGTTTCCAGTGAAAAACATGTGTTACTAAAAAAAAATCCTATTAACCCCAACAGTCTAACATTTACATAAACTAAATACAAACAAACCTCGTCTTCGGCATATCTGTTATAAAACTGAATTTATTTAAATTCATAATTCTACACCCTGAAAACTAAATCAAATAAATAAAAAAAATCTGTCCTCTCTGTTCGTAAATACTATTCAGGTCTTACTGTGCTAAAATACAAATCATGAGTACATCAATATCAATGACAAAATATTGTTGATGGACTGATCAATTTTATCGATGCAGCAGTAGTTCTGTACATGTGAAAATAAGGCTGATGATGATCCAAACCAGATGTAAGTGTGACAATGCAAAGCAACAAACCTGTGAACTGATGTGTGCACTGATAATTTTTATCAGCTTATGATGTACCGATACATATAGCAGTAGACCAATAACATACCAATGCATCAATAATTCTTTACACCGACAAAACCATGTGTATTTTGATAAAGATGTATTGGTGCAGTATAATAACTGTAGGTGGACATTATAATTTAAAGGTCCTGGCAAATGTTCATCATTTAATAGACTTGTCACCAGTAATAGTACTGAATCCAAAGTATATATTTTATCAGTACACTGATTTTGTAAATCAAAATTACAATTTTAATTGATTGAATCGTAGATTAATCAATATGTAATTTGTTATTATTTTACTTTTTCATTTTATAGTTTCGACTTAAGCAAGTTGTCGGTCCATCTGTAAAATATTGCTAAAATTTATCCATGCGGTATAAATTAATGTTATCCAATATATAAATTATATCGCTTTCATAGATTCAGTAACTCAAAATGACAATTTTAATGAATCGATTTATCGATTGTAATTGTTTTACTCTTCACTTTTGGCTATTTCCACTTAAGCATGGTGTCGGTCCACCAGTAAAAAATATTGGAACATCGCTAAAATTTATTCATGCAGTTTAAATGTTTCCGGTTCATTGATTCGGCAACTCATAATGACAAATTTGTTGTCATTTAACGCGATGCGATTTATTTGTAATTATTTTACTTTTCACTTTTGGATATTTGACTTAAGCAAGTTGTCGGTCCACCTGTAAAAAATATTTAAATTGCTAAATATATTCATGCAGTATTAATTTTATCGGTGTACTCATAATGACAATTTGGATTAATCGATGCATTGCCTAATCAATTTGTAATTGTTTTACTTTTCACTTTTGGATGTTTGACTTAAGCAAATTGTTGGTCCACTGGTAAAAAAATATTTGAATTCTCAATATATTTATGCACTATAAATTTTATCGGTATACTCAAAAGGACAATTTGGATGAATCGATGCATTGCCTAATCGATTTGTAATTATTTTACTTTTCACTTTTGGATGTTTGACTAAAGCAAGTTGTCGGTCCACCGGTAAAAAGTATTTGTATTGCTCAATATATTCGTGCAGTATAAATTTTATCGGTGTACTCAAAATGACAATTTGGATGAACTGATGTTTTGCCTAATGGATTTGTATAGGCAAAAAGTGCAGCTACTATATACACAGTATCATATATCAGAACTCTGGGTAAGGCTTTTTTTAGCAAATATTGTTCTACCAAATCATGGTGTAGTACTTACTAAGAATGCCACTGTAAAACTTTAGCTGTCAGAGACCCTGACTATAGCCCTGCTGCAGCACTATTAGGAGAAATACCCATAGTGTTGAAATATTTGGAATTCATGCTTACATGTACCAGATAACATCACTGTAGTACATGGTAACATTGCAACATAAAACCTATCAAGGGATTTAACTTAATGAGTTATGGGCCCTTGGCTCTGATTCTGGTTTACACGATACATCAATCCACTGTCCATGTGTATACCAGGTTTCAACTTTGTTACCCTAACAGTTCTTGAGAAAAGTGTGACAAAAATGTTTCATTAATGGCAAACTGTAAAACCTATCAAGGAATGTAACACCGAAAGTTATATGCCCTTGGCCCTGATTCTGGTACACATGATACAACAGCCTACGGTCCATGTCTGTATCAAGTGTCAAATTATAGCTTTAATAGGGCCAGAGAAATCTGCAGTGATTTTTTTTTCATTTATGGCAAATTATAAAACCTATCAAGGGATTTAACTCGGCAATGATTCTGGTATATTCTTGTATACACAATACATCAGCCCACTATCCATGTGTGTACTAGGTTTCAACTTTGTAACCTTTTTTGAGAAAAGTGTGACAAAAATATTCATGAATGGCAAATTGTAAAACCCATCAAGATATGTAACTCTAAGAGTTATAGGCCCTTGGTGCTGATTCTGGTATGCCCTGTACATCAGCCATTTGTCCATGCATGTACCAAGTTTCACTGTTATACCTTTCACTGTTCCTTAGAAATCATTAATGGTAAACTGTAAAACCTATCATGTAACTCCTAGAGTTATAGGCCTTTGCCCGTGATCCCTGTACACACTATGCATCAACCCACTGGGTATGTGTGTACCAAGTTACAACTTTGTAACCTTACAGTTCTTGAGAAAAGTGCCACTAAAATTTATCTGATGAGGATGAACAGAATGATGGACAGAAGAAAGGAATGAAGTAAAGAATGATGGAAGGAAGGAATGACTGAAGGACAAGGCAAATCCAGTATAGCCCCACTTTCTGAAAGCGGGGCTATAATAACATAGTTTTTGTTATTTGCCTTTTGTCTAGATTGATTGTGTTGGGGTTTAACAACACCTAAACCCTTGTGGGTCATTTTATGTCTTTTCCCACAGAAAGGACGAAAAACATATACAACGGATAGTAGAGGAGAAAAATTAGAGGGACTAGGAAGAAAAAGGAACAGGAATGAAAGTGAAGAAGCAGAGAAATAGAAACATTCCCCCTCTACTCTTACCTGCTACAAGGATAGCAGGCCTTGCCCAACTCTAAGCCAATATCAGTTGGACGGCCGGGTGATGTAAGATACACGACACCTTCGCACCTCCCGACCAGCCCCACCCTTTTGTCTAGAACTATATATATCCAGTTACTAGAGAAACTACTTGTTTGGGTAATTACCTTGAGCAAATGGGGACCACATCCCTCAGAAAGAACAGCAACATTTGCTCATGGTAATTATCAAGACAATGCTGTTGGCTTTAAACAGAGCTCCAAATAAATAAGGCTTGCCATGTGACTTGAGTGCTAGGTAGACATTTCACATGAAATGCTGGTAGACATTTCACATGAAATGTCAGCCTTATTTTATCTGAAAAACAGAAATGAGTGTTGTATGCTGCAATTCTACTTGGTGCTTTAAGAATTAAGCAGTGTAATATATATTGGACATTTCAGCATTATGCCTTAAAGCAGGTGGTAAAATACTCATTGTGACAAGACTTTATATGGAGAGCTGGCATTCTGAAATGGGATACTGTAACAATGAGAGAAAGCAATAGTGTTTCTATTATCTCCCTTGATAGGTAAAGTGCAAGGTAGACCAATACTAACTGGGCCCTTCCAATTAGAATCCTCTGTTTTCTTCATAGGTCATCTATGGGAGCTTTATGTTGCCATGGCAACTGAACCAAGAGGCAGATCACCATAATTTTAGCTATTTTTAAATCCCCCTACCCAAACAACCTTCTTGCCTAATAAGGGGCAAATCGCTTCAATAATTTTTGAGTCCTAATAAGTACTACCAACATGTTTTGGTGGACCTTGTTGTTTACAGAGAGTACTCACGGGAATTAACAGGCTACTATCTCCCATTGTCTTTTGATTTTATATACAATATCTGCACTTAACCTTTACATTGCCAGTCACAACAATTTTCATCTGATTTGTCATCTGCTTGTGATTTTTAAAGTCTGTTTTGCAAACAGTGAGGACCCAGGTCAGACTGCTCCTAGTCTGATCAGGGTCCATACTGTTTGCCTGTATGCAAAAATAGGTTTGAAAAGTTTGCAAGAATATTCAGCAGACGACAAAAACAGAGGTCATTTTCAGATGCAGGTTTTCTTGGCATTTTAAGAGGTAATGGTATATTAATCCATTTGGTGATAAGCACATCCTTCCTCTACTGAACTAACATGAGGAGTGTTGTGTTGACCGTGATAATCCGACAAGCTTTCACCAATAAGATAAAGGTTCCTTCTCATTGTTTCTGGCATTACACTGGATTCCTGATCAATGGTATGCACATGATCAAACTTCCATTTCTTCATTTACTATCCCTCTAGTGCATGTATATTAATTTTGTGAGCCCAATGTTTGTCAAAGCACTATTGAAACCATTACCTGAAAGAAAAACAAATGACTATAATATCAAACATAAAACTGTTTTAATTTGTTTGTTTGTGTTGAGGTTTTACGGCCCAGTCAACCCAACAGGGTCATATCAAGTGCAGTCAGTTTACCTTACAACACTTTTACTCCCCCTAAGCGGTTAGAATTTGAAGATGGTGACTGTGGCAGCCATCTTGGATTCCCGACCAGAACAATTTTAGCCATTTTTGATCTACAAGTCATCTCAATACTTCCAACCAAGTTTAGAGTCATTTAGCATAATATTATCAATTGAGGAGAATTTCAATATAGATTTTCAAGATGGTAGCCATACTGGATTTCCAATCTGAATGATTTCATTTTTTATTTTTTTATTCCTGGGCCATACAGTGAAGATCTCATAGCAAAACATGATAAATGACACTTATTACCTTTACAAAAAGAAGAAAACTTTGTTTTAATACTCTTTTCATAATGGTACATGTAATTCATTTGCAGATCTTAAAAAAGTGTTATAAAATCTGTTTTTAGCAAAAGTCCAGTTGTTTCTGAAAAAGTTTTCCAACTAAAAATTTTTTATTTGGTCAGAATTTTTGGGGGCAGGTGGGAATTAGAATCTAATAATTAATTTTCTCTGGCCAAGTGAAAAAAAACTGTCATTTTGACAAAAATATTTTTTACACATCATACTTCTTCCTGCACTCAATATGCCTGTAATGAGTCTGTTGCTTCAAAAAATATTTTGAGACAAGCTGATTTCACCATGCATGCACCATACAGTCATGCCAAAGCAAAATTTCCAGAAGAACAAAAGGAATTGACCATAATCTATTTTGCTCTACAGCAACATCACATCAGTATCAACATTTATGCAAAATATGAAAATACGATATTCTATCTTATTACCACACTGTGCACTTAGGTTTTTAAAAATTATTAGGAAAACTTGTGATACAATATGTATCTACCTACTAAGTGTATATTATCAAAGGACTTATTTGATGATGTTTATGTGATTTTTTTTTTATTTTCTTTATAAAGCGTATGTTATGGGTACTCATTTGAATTGCATCAACATGTCCATGCAATTCAAATTGGTGCCCACAACATATGCATTTAAAAAGAAATAGACAAAAAGTACACTAGCTGTACATGTATGTAATCTGAAGACTACGGAATTGCTTGACTCTGCGCTTATAGGTGTTCTGCGATATTAAGGTTGAATATGGTATTCTCAAATTATTAGGCAAGATTAGTAGCAGAAACCAAAATGCCTTTTCAAGAAATACAAAGGGAATTTCAAATAACGTTAAAGAATTAACCCCTAGGTCCTTATTTTTATCTGACAGCAACATCTTATCAATTATCAACATTTATGCAAAATATGAAAAGATTTCTTAAACTACTTAGTAAGTTAAGAAGCAGATCCTAAAACTAACAGACAGACATATGGACAGACAACGTAACAACAGTATACCCCTCTCCTGCCACACAAATACATTTTGTGTTTGTGTAAGGGTTAAAAAGTCATTGCAAAATAAAGTCACAGATTTAGGTAGAAAAAAAATTCTATCCAAATCTGTGACTTTTTTCAAATATGTGAGTTTTTTCTACAGTCGACTGTGTGTGTGTGTGTGCTTATTTTTGTACATATATCTCAAACAAAAACAGAGCTCCAGATAAGATGATTTTTTTTTCAATAAAAAAATCATGGATTTTTTTTCATTATTATTTTATGTATATATAAATAACAACATGCTGAGAGTTTTCATTAGAAGAAGCCTCAGTGAGATACTTCTAATGAGTACTCATATTAAACATGTTTTCTTGCAAAATTAAGAGAAATAAATATCTTGGTTCTCCTCTTTTCTGGAGCAGGGGTATATACTTTATTTAAGTCTGGGGTTATGAAAAAGTATGATTGTTTTTTCTATGGGCAGATCCCTGAATCCTCATCCTCATTAAAATAACCTCACTGAAGTAATGCTTAAGAGTTAACTATTTGTAATTCTATTTTAAAACATGTGTATTAGGATAATTATGCTTCTTATCTAAAGTTTTGCCACAGCCAGGTGCAATATTGTTTATTGCCATAAATCACACCCTAATTATTATCATGCTGGTAGGACAGGCAGAATTGTGAGTTTTATGGCACATTGTGACATTCTAAGGGAAAATTGGGTAGACACATGTGGCTAATCATAGCCCTGATTTTTTTGTTGTTTTAAGCTGTCCTTATCTAAGAATTATTGCTTTGATTTCCTAAATTATCAATTGTCAGTCTTTGAATGAGTACCTAGCAATAAAAGTATTAATCCTGTGAAAGAGATTTCATTAATCTAACACACACAAAAAAACACACACACAAACACACACATACTATATATATATATATATATATATATATATATATATATATATATATATATATATATTTTTTTTTTTTTTTTTTTGTCACAGAAATGTTAGCCTGAATAAAATATGCCTTGTATCTGCTAAAAAAAAAGAAAGAAGAAAATGTCATCTTATTTAACCTTATAAATTCTTTGTTAGTATAACATTTAATAAATTGACTAAAATAAAATAAAAAATAAAACAACAACAAACAAACGCAAACAAACAAATAAAAAAATAAACACCAGAAACTTATTATATATGCCAGGAAAGCTATCTCTGTACATCAAATATTATGAAATCATGTCTATTCAAATATACTGAAAATTTCACCACCAAAAAATGAAAATTTTCAGATAAAAAATCTGATGTATTTCGAATTTCTGCTCAAAATATGGGTTGTGGGTACTCATTGGCACCATCTCAATGAGGTGGTTCTAATGAGTTTCCACCATCTATGTTTCTGAGCAGAAATAATAAAGATAATTAATACCCATATAAACCCCAGTTTTACTGTATAAAAGTGGGGTTTAAGGGGGGTCAAAATTATAAAAGCCTGTTCTCGTGATGCATGTACCAAAATGGCAGTAGCACTGGAAATAGATATTTTTTGTTGTTGTTGTTGTTACTTTTTTTTTTTTTTTACATTTTTTGTTCTTTTTTTTTTTTTTTTTTTTTTTTACAATTTTCACAAACTTTTGTAAACAACTATAAATAGCTATACATACAAATAACATACTGCAAAGTACTATTTTTGGGCCTTTATGTCAACCTTGAAATTTCTGAGTAATTTATAAGCTACAGTCAAATCTCAATTAAAAATTAGTATATTAATCCAATCATCATATATGATCTATTTTTACAATATGATCCCCTGCTTCTACAATATAATATGATCAATCGCTAAGTGTGATCTGGACATAGTGTTGATTAAAAAAACAAAAACAAAAAAAAAACACAAAAAAAAAAAAAAAATTTCTTTGAAAAACGGAAAAAAAAAAACAACCAAAAAAAACAACCAAAAAAACTGAACATGTAATGAACTCTCTTCTGCTAAATTTAACAATAGGTGTAGTCTTTTACAGTTTACAAGGTATGTGCAGAGCTCTAGATAAAAGGGCTATACATTAATACAAATATTCTTTTTTATTATTCCTCTATGAAAACATGTACATGTCATGTATGTACTCCTCAGAAGCACACTGTTTAGTGTTCAAGGAAGTAACATGTTTGTTATTTTGTTGTTGTTTTTTTTAACCAAACAATATTAGTTTTTTTTCTTTTGGTCTGATATGAAAATAAATCAGTTCAGGCTCTCCTGAAAAAAAAGGATTTTTTATAAAAGTTAGTTTTTGGTTAACATGGTTAAATATAGGGTTTTCAGACAAATTTTAAACAAAATTAAGAGCAAAAAAGGTTACATTCTTCGTCTTGTTTCCAGTTTCTGTGCCATAAAATACCCACTATGATGGACAATCTCCATGTGAATTCAAAATTGAGTCACAAACTACAGTCTCAATAATTTAGTTGACCTAAGACTTTGACTCCTTTGTCATAGTTAAAACTTTTATACCCCAGGCATACAAAGTATGTTTGGGGGGTATATTGTCTTTGTTATTCTGTCCATCCATTCGCTCATATGTCTGTGCTCCCATCCGTACATCACGAAAACATGCCTATATAATTTTAACCCCCTTAAACCTCACTTTTATATAGTAAAAATGGGGTTTGAACGGGTATACATTATTTTTTCTTATTTTTGCTCAAAAACATAGATTGTGGGTGCTCGTTAGTAACGAATACCCACAATCTATGTTTTTGAGCAAAAATAAGAAAAATATCAGAATTTTTTATCCGAAAATCTTCATTTTTGGTGTTAAAATTTTCAGTATATTTGAATAGGCATGTTTTCGTAATGTTTGCCAAAAATAAACTAGATTTTCTAGGTAAAGTACTGTTTCTTATAAGTCTTTTTTTTTTTCCAGCCAAATTAAAGATTTTAAAGGACTTAAAGCAAATCAATTTTTTTAAGGTCTTAAAAAGATCCCCCAGAGGGCCTGCTGGGCAGTCAAACTAAAAAAACTAATGAGAAGCCATTACGAAAACCTGCCTATTCAAATACAATGAAAAGTTTACCACCGAAAATCGAAAGTTTTCAGATAAAAATTCTGATATTTTTCCAATTTCTGCTCAAAATATAGATTGTGGGTACTAGTTAGAACTGCCTCAGTGAGGTGGAGCTAATGAGTACCCACATCTGTTTTTAAGTAGAAATATGAAAAAATAATGTATACCCCTGTAAACTCCACTTTTACTATATAAAAATGGGGTTTAACGGGGTCAAGATTATATAGGTATGTTTTCGTGATGCTTGTTTTGACATATTTGATGAAGAAATAATTTATAAATAAAAATAGATCTGAATACATATTTTATCATATTAAATCTGGAGCCACAAAGGCCTTAAAATGCCAGTTTTTATTTGGTTGTGCAGACAAAGAGTTAGGCTATATGTGACATCCAACACAGAAAAAGGCCCTTTATACCATGCACTATCTGACAAAAAATTATCTAGAGCTAAAATTGTCTATTAGGATTATTTTACAAAAGTTTTGGGCTAACATTTCAATATTTTTGCCAAATATGTAATAAATATGGGCATATATTTTAATCATCTGACTTTCTCCCTTTTCAAGAGAGTTTTTCTTTTAAAGGTCACTCTATTTTAGCCACTGTAAATTTTCCCAAGAACGAGCAACACCACAGAGAATGTTTTTTTTTTTTTTTTTTTTTTTTTTTTTTTGTTTTAGTATCAAATAGTTGACAACTGGGCAGAAGTGGAGGTGGGACTGTAATCTGCCAGATGCCAAAGTATTTGTCAGAATTTAGTAGACTTACTAGAATAATCACTTGAAAATAGAAAAATTAAAGATGTGAAATGAAAGTTAGGACTTCGTTTTAGAAAGTAGACCCATTTTGTGCTTTTGTTTTTTTTATGAAGAAAGCTTGCATGAAACACAATTTATATGCAGTCTTATCAACATATGCTTTGTCAATATCTTCTGCAGTATCTGTGACTGGGTCTTTGCTGTCTGGTATATTTAGGGACCCGCCTTCTCTCACAGTGTGTAACATATCAGTCTGCACAAGAAGTAGAACAGAAGTTAATCAGAACAACATATGGATGTGATTTATACAATAACTCACCTACTGCTTTGCTTTCTCTGCAGATTACTGGATGCTAACAGTTTACTGGTAACCCTTTTCCTTCACTCACATATTTAAATTTAGCATACCCTTTGATCATCCTGCGCAGCCTGAAAATTACAAAAGAAGCCTATTTTATAATTTAAGTTATATACATGCAGACAGCCTTTACATGTTCATCACAAAAAATAAATCTTTGGGTGTAACTGTGTAGACTGATCAGGATCTTTACTGGTCACTCATAAATCACTGAATACTGTATGGAATATATCAATGGACAGCTATGGCCTACAAAGGAATGGGGCCGGATAAGCTGGATAAATAAACCCAGATATATTATGCACACTACTTTTGCTTTTATTCCCTTAACTGTTTTGTTGTAGAATAAGTGAACCAATGTATTGGGCAAAACAATATGTGCAAGAAATTATAAGGGTTCTTGGCTGTATCTTGGCCATAGGATGTGGAGTGTAAAACAATTACCCACCCGGACAATTACCCACTGGACAATTATCCACCCAGACATTTACCCACCCCTCTTAACCTAAATGCAGACAATTACCCACCCGAAAATATTTTTCATTAACTGTCCTATATACCTGGCCTTTGAAAAAATGGACCCATTCATATACTTGATCGTCCGAAATATTGACCTATTCATATACTGCCCTTTGATTTTTATACCCATTTATTGCTGGTAGTCTGGTAGTTAGACAAATATAGCAGTAAATTCATTGAATACCAAGAGAAATAGCAGCCCTGACAAATCTCCCCCCCCCCCTCCCCCCCAACCCCCACACCCAAGAGCTGTAAATTGTCTTATAATATTTTTCATTCATTTAATCCTGTTTTATTGGTAAAGAATGATTTTGTGTCAATCTGAGAGTGTTAGCTGAAAATGACTTTGAGAGATGAAAGGATAAAATGAAAGATTTCTTTTTTTTATTTTTTAAATGACTGTTTTTTTTTTAAGGTAAGTTTTCTTCGGTATATATTTTTTCATAAATCGCAATGAAAAGGTATCCATCATCCATTACAGCATGCAAATGACATTTGACTCATGGCAGCAGACATATTTTAATCACATTGTTAGTGAATGGAAGAAATAACTGTACTGGTCATAAGTTATCACAGGAAAAAGAAAAGATACTAAATTCTATAAAGTAATTTAATAGAATTTTCTTATGGGGGTTTTTAAGATTTTTTATAATGAAAGAGGTATTATTATCATTTGGACTTCACCAATTAACATACACAAAATCAGAAAAGAACCAAATAAGTATTTACTGCACATATTTAAAAGTACAGGATGTAATCGTCAGCTCTCCTACATGTTGCCCAATAGCACGCAGTCTGTTCAGGGCTTTCGTGCCACCTTACATCTAATAAATGGATATGTTGAATACCATATATGCTCTACGTATTAGACAGACAGTCCTGAGCTAACAATACAGATCTAGATCAGACACCACCTCACAGCTAATAAATGGATAGTGTAGAATACTGTTTAACACAAACATATTGGACAGTCCTGAGCTAACAGTGTAGACCCAGATCAGATGTCACCTTACATCTAATAAATGGACACTGAACAATAGTCTTTATACTCAAAGTACTGGACAGGCATTCCTGAGCATACCGTTTAGATCCAGATCAAATGACATCTTACATAGATAAATGGTTACTGTACAGAATCCGTTTTTACTAGGAGCACTGGACAGACAGTTCTGAGCTAACAGAGTAGACCCAGATCAGATGTCATCTTACATTTAATAAATGGGTACTGCAGAATACCGTTTATACTCTGTTTTAGACAGACAGTCCTAAGCTAACAGTACCCAGATCAGCTGTCACCTTACACTTAATACATGTAAATGGATACTGTAGAATACTGCATATACCAGATTGCCCGAGCTAACAGTGTAGACCCAGATCAGACACTACCTTACATCTAATAAGTGGATATTGTAGAATACCATTTATACTCTAAATTTTGGACAGACAGTCCTCAGTTTAACAGTGTAGATCCAGATCAGATGTCACATTACACCCATTTATGCCATAAGCTGTGGACTAAAATCTGTGAGATAAGGCAAAATACTAAGGGAGATTTGACAAAAGTCTGTGAGATTTTCTTAAACATCACTTTGGTGTTCCCACAATATAGTCTAAGGTCTTCTTTTTTTCATGTGAGAAGCTTGTGAAAGCCACAAAAGTGTGTGATTTATGTTTAATTCTTCATAAAATCTGTTGTAAAATGGTCTGAAAATTCTGTGAGATTAGAATTTTTTATGGGAATTGCCTTCCAGATGGGCCAAATTCTGTGAGATTTTATCTCACAGTGTGAGATATGGCATGTATGTACACCTAATAAATGGATACTGTAGAATACTGTATACACCATACAGTCCTGAGCTAACAGTGTAGACCCAGATCAGAGCCAATCTTACAGCTAAAAATGGATATTGTAGAAAACTGTTTTTATTCAATGTACATTTTTATATTGTGAATTTAATGTGGTGGCTGGAGTGCATGGACTGAACAAGACTGCCTGCTTGGTTCAGTAGGAAGAGCACCTGACTAGTGTTATGGGGTTGTTGCCAACTTGTTGGCGAGTCCCAGCTCCGGTAGTCATTGTTTCCTCTCCTGTTCACTTTACTGATATCAGATTTAGTAAACACAGGTGTGTGCCAAATGCAAGCAATTGAAGGTTGCAGACCAGATACCTTCAGGACATCAGGGTGGTACCTGAATCCTAAATGTTATGAGGAGTGTAGTGGCTCGAGTCCATGGACAGAACAGGACCGCCTGTGTAGCTCAACTTAGGTTTAGCACCTGTCTAGTAGTATTGCCATTGATGATCGATTATAATCATGCATCAATCACTTTTGCCTCTTGTGACTGAAGATCAGAAAGATCTTTTTTAGTCAACTAATCGGAATTTTTTTTTATTTTGTTTTGAAACAAATATATTTTTTTCACCTTTTATTTTCATAGGCAAGTCATCAATAAATGAAGTTCAGAGCTGTCTGTTTGGGTCATTCTAGATTTATGGTCAATAAAAGTGAAAAGATTTGATAAAATAGCCTTCAAAAAAAGTCAACCCAAAAGAACTGATGTTGTAAGTACTCATTAGAAGCACCTTGCAGAGGCACTTCTAATGAGTACCAACAACATTATATGTATTTATGGCAAAATAAGAAAAATATTACCGGGATACCCCTCTTACTGATCTGGAGCATGAATACGTACCTGGAAAATGGCTGAATTAAGAGTGAATATATTTTCTACAAGTCAATTATTACTCAAAGATCAGTCAGTTTTACAAAACCGATGATCGACAATGAAATTCTGGCTGATTCCCAACACTACTGTCTAGCGATATGGGGATCATGGGTTCAAGTCTCGCCTTAGGCAAGCAGTTTTCCTTTCATTTTACTTTTAATATTATAAGAATATTGCAATTCACTTGCAATTTTTTATCTGCAGACCTGTACTGTTTTTAGCTGGAATTTTCAATTTTGTTTTTCATGTAGACCCTTGAACATGTTCAATAATCAATAGTAAAATAAACTTAGGAGGAGAACTCGAACCCGCGACCCCATGGCTGCAAATCAGGCGCTCTACCAACTGAGCTAACCAGGCTGACAGTCCAGATCCATACGCAGACTTTTGAAATGGGGAGGGGGTGGGAAGTGGAATTTTAGCTATTCTGGAAACAGGGGTGCAAATGCTTCTTGAAAATGCCAATTTGGGGGCCAAAATTAGGGACATAAAGTGATTTGTTTGTGTTGAGGTTTTACGGCCCAGTCAACCCAATGGGGTCATGTCGAGCGCGGTCAGTTTACCTAACCACACGTTTACTGGGCAGACTTAGTCATCTAAGCGGTTCACCAGTATTGTGCACATTCTTTCGCCAGAAACTGACAACTGCCCTTCTTGAATCAGCGGAAGGGAGAGAATGACCGTAGAAAATATTTCATGATCAATCTCCACGAAAGAATGTTGCCGACCTCAGCGGGGGTTGAACCCGCGACCTCCTGGTCTCCAGTCGGACGGCGCATCCAACTGAGCCACCGAGGCCGGCAGGATATAAAGTGAATCTGGGTTTAAAAACTGCATGATTTTGAAGTAATTCTCCAGAAAAGAGGGTGTGTTTGTACCCCCTGAACCCCCTTGCATACCGGCCTGCAGTCTCACCAATTACAACACTCCTCTATCGTTATTAAACAGTGTTTAACTTTTATGTGCCAGACATCAACTGAACACACTAACAGTGCTTAGCTTTTCTCCCCACTCACAAGTACCTCATTGCCATCGAAGCAACTTAAAGAGGGAAAGGTATGCCTGATGCTGAATTTAACCCCGCAATCTGTCTGATGTACCAGGCTGACCTACAGTTTTGGCAATCACCATAGCTTACCTTCTGCTGTCAAAAATCACAAGTGTTCCAGGTCAGTACTTCCAACGATGTTTCATCCATCATGCTAAACATTTCTGCCTGAACAAGTTATACGCGTCAAACCCCATAGTTGTGCGTTCAGTAAAGTCACGTGTACGAATCCTAATACTGTACGAACATCGCTGGTGACGCAGCCATTTCAACGCATCCACGATTTTCCAAATTCTGTTCATTTTTATGCAGCCGTCTGATCATAAAGTACATAAGAAAAAACTACATTTCTGTAGGTATCAAACCGTAAGCTGGTAAGTAAACAGTCGCACACGGCGAATATGAATGCACGTTTTCGTTCTTCTCGCCGTATGTCAACAGGTATTAAAAATAATACAGGTGTCGAAGCAAGACAAACACCTCCATAATTCATCTGGGTATTCTAAATTCAAACACAGCACGGAGAAAAGGAAAAAATACTTTAAATAGACAACAGCAAAATAAGAAGTCAATATTAGAGAAGATAAATTCTGACAATTCTCACGGCTTTTCCCCCACCGGACATCCGCTTCCATTGCGCATGCGTTCTGAAACATCTCATGGTCTTAAACATCTCACGCGACACCGGAATTCTTTGTTGAAGTTTGTTTAAATCTTAAATTATAATAATATTTTCAAGCTTCAGTATCCTATGGAACCAGAGAGTTCCTTGTATATAATGAGTAATTTTTTGTTGAAGTTTGTTTAAATCTTAAATTATATATATATATTGTATATAATGAGTGTGCTAGCGCACCAAAAATATACTCTATCCGACGGGTCATTCAGAGAAATCAAGCATAATACTGTTCCATGAAACTTGTTTTTAACAAGCGTAGTGGTGCAGTGGTTATGTCTCCTGACTCTGAAGGGCTAGGCGCTGCCGTCGTAGCCGGCGTGGGTTCGAATCTCACTCAGTCCAGTGGTATTTCATATTTCTCCCTATACACTTTTTTTCTGAAGTACTTGCATCAGTATTGATCCTGGGCCGGTATTCCTTGTGGAAGTTTGTTTAAATCTTAAATTATAACAATATTTTCAAGCTTCAGTATCCTATGGATCCAGAGAGTTCCTTGTATATAATGAGTGTGCTAGCGCACCAAAAATATACCCTATCCGACGGGTCATTCAGAGAAATCAAGCATAATACTGTTCCATGAAACTTGTTTTTAACAAGCGTAGTTGTGCGGTGGTTATGACTCCTGATTCTGAAGGGATAGACGCTGCCGTCGTAGCCAGCGTGGGTTCGAACCTCACTCAGTCCAGTGGTATTTCATATTTCTCCCTATACACTTTTATCTGAAGTACTTGCTTCAGTATTGATCCCGGGCCGGAATTCTTTGTTGAAGTTGTTTTAGATCTTAAATTATAATAATATTTGACAACTTTTGAGTGAGCACTTTCCCACGCTCCATGAAGTCCTGATAATTTGAACAAGTTCTGGCATAACGGATTAACTGTGAAACGTAAACGCCGTATGCTGGTGCAGAAGGGATATTACTGCTCAGGAAAGGAAAGTTAACGATGGGAAAATTGAAGTCATCCCGTTTGTCGTAAAGCCTAGAAGTAAGCTTTCCATTGTCGATGTAGAGATAACAATCCAAGTATGAGGAGGAGGCTGAAGTCTCCGTTGTTTCCTTTATTTCAAGTTCACGTGGGTAGATGAATTCTAAATACTCTGCAAATTTTGTGTTTTTCAGAGACAATACATCATCTATATATCTGTAGGTGAAATTGAATTGTTGTGCGAGGTATTTCTTGCCTGCTTGGAGGAGACTTTGATTAACACCACTTCTGGCATATGCAGTGTCACAATACTTCTGAAGGCCTTCTTTAACTGCGGTTAGTATTCGTGTTAGAATCTGAGAAAGAGGCTTGGTTGAGCACTTAGCTGAACCAGCAATATATCTCTGCATGTACGGATTCTTGTGAAGTTTAGGAATCCAGTACAGTTTGGGAAGGTCAATATCTTCCTCTGGGAGGGAAATTCCAAATGTCAGCATCACCGAATGGTGGTTTTGTAGAATTTCTTCCTTGGACATAGCAGTAAGATTATATGTAGGGTTTCCGGTCATGGTACTCATACCAAGCTCTTCCATTAAGCAGTTTATATAGTGTGTTTTGCAAACAAACACAATGTTGTTAGATGCCTTGTCGGCTGGAACAACGACAAACTTCTCATGGATTTCAGCTAACTCAGCAGCAACATCTTGATCGTCAAACACCGATTCATGTCGGCAAGACATGGTTCTGCTGAGTACTGAGACACGTCTGTTTACCAAGGACATTACCGATTTAACCCATTCAGACAGTGTGTCAACTTCTACGTCCTCTTTCTTGGCCCAGCGTCGTGCATACTCGTCAACACGCGAAAACATAAAAAGCAAATTAATCACTGTAATAAACAAATACGAGTACTCATGGCTAAAACCGCGAAAGCCCTGATCAGGCTACACGGGTGCACAGGCTAAATCAGGCCTTCTCTGTTCACATATGCCCTTTCTCATGGCATGACTCGCTTGTTGTAGTCCGTTTCAAAATGAGGTTTGACTCTGTCCAATTTCCAGCATTTTTCCAAGTGCACTGGGGTTTGCACTATACGTCTCGGGTATGAGGTGCCGTTTACTAATATGAAATAAATAGGTGTTACCTATAAACGAGCTTAAGCATTTTATGCACTTCCTTTTTTCAAAAGGTATGCAAAGTCGCGGACGAGGCAAAGTGCACAACATCGAACAATGTTTTTCCATGAAATTTTGCACATTAGTGTGTCACCGGGTCTTGCGGTACAAGCCGGCTTATAGCGACATGGTAGAGTGTCCGCCTGTCACGCGGACGTGGAATATTTTTTTTCACCTGTTACAAGTGTATAAATAAATATTAAGTCTTATTGTAAAAAGAAAGTATGCATGTGCCCCGAAAAATTAACTTTTATAGGCTAACTTTGTCAAAAAAAAAAAAAAAAAAAAAAAAAAAAAACAACAACAAAAAACAACAACTTGATTTCTCCTTTTAGCTATACCGCGAACGATCAGCTGATAGCGAGTCAACTGAAACCACCGCATATCCTACCTTTATCATATTGTCAGCGATAAATTCTTCTCCATGCATAATTCCTGTTATGTGCTGTATGAATGTAATCCATTTTTACTGCAAAACTTCAGTATTTACACTTAAATACGCGAAAATGTTGTTTAATGCAAGTCACAGATTAAATATGGCGGCTAAAACGCAGATCAGTCACGCATTCGCCAGGGTTAATGTCGTAAAAATGTATCCTTCTATTTCATTGACTATACGATTCATTACAGCCAATGAGATCGATTGCGGCGGCTGACTGGCTTTCCATGTTTGCAGCGGAGCATATCTGATCATCATTTGTTTCGGAAACCAGACTGGCAATGGACATAAATTAGCGTTGGTTTTCGGGTCCAACATTAAGCCGATACCCTCCGCTATAGATTTGGGAAACCAGTCAGCCGCCGCATGCGAATTTTTTCTGCATAGTATGTGAGAGACTCACGATATCTATAGTACGAGCTTAAGCTTCGCCCACCTGCTACGCAGGTGGCGACCTGTTTCGCAGTTCGCTTAAGCTCGTTATAAATCCCCTATTTTGATTATTTGAACAGTAATGACATTTACATTAAAAGATGTCCCAATAACTTTGACTATTGTTCGCGGTAACTCTATCTACATAGTTAAAAAAAGTAAGAGGAAAGTCCAGGGAGTGCCACAATCACAAACCGCAGCCCTTCCCAGACACCAAGAGGAAGAGAAAACCGACACATCCAAACAAAGCACAAATCAAACAAACGCACGAAAAGCACCAAGATTAGCTCTCTCTTCCCCAAGCGAGGTAATCGCAATGCTAAAAACACAGTTTTCCTAGCTCATGTTGGGAGGGGCAGTGGTTGGCCAAATTAGCCGACCTTCCTGTGTGATAAATCATCCCCTTATAGTTGTATCACCCACTATCGTGGTGTCGTCGAAGGGTGTTGATGTCACACTTTCTTCTATAATGTCAAGCTCACGATTCAGTTGATTGAGTTGTGTCAAGGTTTCATCCTGATTATGTATTGGACTAGGTAGCTGAAGCTCCAAAGTGTTATTCAGCGGTTTAGCTATTGAGAAGAAAATATGACCAAATTCCATTTAAATATTAATATTCTCTTGTTTTAAACCTCTCTCTCTCTCTCTCTCTCTCTCTCTCTCTCTCTCTCTCTCTCTGTGTTTTATTGTACCCCGCAACTGAATAGTGTGGGGCTTTATCTTGATAACATTTTGACGAATATTATTCAAATTTTGCATTCACATTGTAGCCGGTACGAATACTGCTTTTTATCTTATGGTATTACTTCCTATACAACTATATGAGTATTACTAATAGATCAAAAATTATTATTTCTCCTATTTGGCTACATTCTGCTTCTTCTTTACAGATTCCCCGTTCTACTGCTAGATATAACTCTTTGTTACCTACTGTTAACGTTTCGCCTTTGAAACTTTACTCTGTATCATCTATAAATTTATATGGCGCTTCCAATTATAATATTTTCCGTTATCACCTCAGAATTAGACATTCTTCAATTAAATCTCCTATATTTCTAAAATACAAGAATCCGTATAAAAGGAACAGTATGTACCCTAATATTTCTAAGTGCAATGCCAAGAGTTGCATCTGCTGCAATCATTTAATTTGTCAGTCAACTATTTATTCCCTCAGTTAGTCATAGACAATTTTCAATTGTTAACTACTCTGATTTAGACTGAAAATCAGCGAATGTTATATATGTTCTCACTTGCAGCGAAGGAGGCAGAGGAATGCAATATGTCGGACAGACCTAACGGGTCCTTAACACAAGGTTTAAAGGAAATTTGTTTAAAATCAAAAAAGCAAAGAAAATTGATACGTTTCTTTATCAACATTTCCGGAGAGCTGGCCATTCGTGATCATCTAGTAAAGTTTTGGTTCAACCTGTTGAAAAAAATTATACACAAGTCCAATTCTACCGAAAGATTACAAAATATTTTTAAGACATGAACTTGAACTTTAATGGATTAAACGTTTACAAACCACTTTTCTACTTGGATTTAATGATAATATTTACCATGAAGAAAATATTTCTAAAATGCCGGATTTTGATGATTTATCCCTTTTAGATATTAAAAAACGTAATAAACGATCCCATGGTAAGCGCAAAAATGGTAATTTTAAACGAAAACATAAAACTGTTTTATCTCGTTTTGATTTACATATTCTCTTAAATTCTGGACGTCATCTAATACTTTCTAAACTAGCGCCACCGTCTATTTCTTCATTACGTTAGTTAGATGATGAGGCGAATAAATTTTATAATAGAAAACATGATCTGTATGAATCAGCTCTCCTTACTAGATGTTATACTCAACATACTCTTCGTCCTTAAATTGATTCTGAAATTAACCACATTAGACACTTCATCAAAATTCCATTCATTAATAAAGGTATTGAATTCATAGATTTACCTAGCATATTTCGAGATAATAATGTTATATCAGTTATACCTTCATATTTCATAAACACGGAATCTCCTATTATTTGTTATAAATATAACAAACCTATCAGTAATTCTATACTTATTTTCAATAAATTAATTTCTGATCTTGGTATTGAAACTAGTATCCCTGATTCTTGAGATTGTAAAGATTCTAAATTTTGTTATCAACCAGCGGGTCATATTGTCACTGGTAACTTGAAGATTATAATTGATTTACGAATCCGTTCAGTTATTTCAAAAGGACCTAATAGATTCCCAGCCCACATTGATTTCAGTAAATGTCGGGAAACAATTGCCAGTGCTTTAAATGATTATTGTACGCGTTGGTGAAAACGACAGCATTTTGAGTATAATGCTTTAAATATTTGGAAATTAAAGATTTTAAAGATCATTAAAGAACGTGTGTTATTTTACTGTAACAACCTTGATCTTTTTCCTCCTAAGCCTGAATTATCTTTTTGAAACAAGGTATCCAAGAATTTCATAAGAAAGTATGTTTTGGCCCAAGCTGATAAAGCTGCTAATAATGTTGTTGTGTGACGACTTTATTATATCAATATACTCTAATACAAGAATTAGGTAGTACCAAAACATATGAACAGATTTCTATTGACGAAAGATCTATTGTTAACACCATTCTATCGATATTATTGCTAAATTTGCAGTGAGCATTAAAGAAAAGCAAGACAGACTACCTACGTTATATTGGTTACCGAAACTTCGTAAACGACCTTATAAAGCACGTTTCATTGCTGATTCTAGTTCATGTACGACTACTGTTTTGTCCGAACTCCTAACTTTATGCCTTACTGCTGTTAAAACACATTGGATTAGATACTATGATACTGTTTACGAAAGGGACGGAATTAACTACTTTTGGTCAATTAAAAATTCCAATGATGTTCTCAATAAATATAAATCTAAACAATTTCAGGCTTCTAAATTGTCTACATATGATTTTTCTACACTGTATACTACGTTACCTCATCAGCTTATAAAAGATAAACTTATTGATTTAATTAACCGAACGTTTATTCGGAAGAATACCCAATGTTTGGTTTGCAACGAAGAATGTGTTTTTTTCACTTCTGATGTATACAATAATCAAAATTTATGGTCGTGTCAAAAAGTCTGTGATGCCATTGTTTATCTTTTGGATAATAGTTTTATTAGATTTGGAACTAAACTTTATAGGCAAACTATTGGTATTCCGATGGGAACTGATTGTGCTCCTCTTGTTGCAGATTTGTTACCTTTTTGTTATGAAAGAGATTTCATGAAGTCTCCCTCACGTGAAAATCAGGTCGACATTATTGAGGCTTTCAATTCAACCAAGATACCTTATTAAATATTGAAAAAAATTAACTTTGAACAAATGGTGGACCGCATATACCCTACAGCTCCAATTAAATAGAGCAAATTCTTCCGATACCGAGGCACCTTTTTTGGATTTGAATCTATGTATATCTAATGGTACAATTTCCACCAAACTTTATGATAAACGGGACGATTTTGATTTTTATATAGTCAATTTGCCTTTTCTGGATGGCGATGTCCCCTGGCGTACCTCATAAGGGGTATACATATCTCAACTTATTTGATTCGCCAGAGCTTCTTCAAATCTTAGTGACTAACTACCGTAATAAAGTCCTTACTGCCAAACTTCGTTAGGCGTTTTATCGCAGACACAGTGCCTTGGTAGAAAAATATAGCATCAGTCTGAAAGCAGTTCTGCAACAAGGTATATCGGAACCAGAATTTTACGGTGAGTTAGTGTACAGATTTAGAAAAACTGTAGGAAAATCTAACTTTTCGGAGCAATTCAGAAAACTTATTAACCGTTATAAAAGAATTGGCTATAGCCTGGATATTATGCGGCAGACTGAATGCCTAGTTATCAGCCCAATCATTGTTGATGGCTATGCTTCACTCTTTAATTGCACGACGGCGGTTCGGGCCTCAAACTCAATGACGGCCTCTTCGTAAAACTTTAACCATCGGGTTGGGGCTTGACGATATATCTTTGGCTTGGCCCGTCGTGGTTCAACTATTGGTTTTCATTTACTCTGGCATACAGTATAATTAGGCATGAGTACTTGTCTTTGTTTATTATAGTGATTAATTTGATTTTTATGTTTTCGCTTTGATGCATTGACTGAGTTGGGAGCCTTTATGCGAACCGAATTTTTATGTATTTCTGTACTTAGAGTAGCATCGGGACCCAGGGTGAAGTTGTTTAGCTATAAAAGTGCTTTAACCCCCCCTGGTGGTTTACTCTACTACCGTTCTAAGGCGGTGGTCCCGGTGTTAGTCTTACTCTTGGTTGCTTTGTGGTTTATTTTACGAGGAAATTTGTTTTATGTCTTACCTTGTACCATTTTGTTCTTGTGTTTTACAGTCCTTTTAGCATTGCGATTACCTCGCTTGGGGAAGAGAAAGCTAATCTTAGTGCTATTCGTTCGTTTGTTCGATTTGTGCTTGTTTGGATTTGTCGGTTTCCTTTTCCTCTTGGTGTCTGGGAAGGGCTGCAGTTTGTGATTGTGGCACTCTCTGGACCTTTCTCTTACCTTTTTTGGGGATTGTTTACTGGTAAAATAATTTAACTTTTGATTGTTTACTGGTAAAATACTTTAACAATTCAATTTCACCTACAGATATATAGATGATGTATTGTCTCTGAAAAACACAAAATTTGCAGAGTATTTAGAATTCATCTATCCACGTGAACTTGAAATAAAGGAAACAACGGAGACTGCAGCCTCCTTCTCATACTTGGATTATTATCTCTACATTCACAATGGAAAGCTTAGTAGTAGGCTTTACGACAAACGGGATTACAGTCGACTCTCGTTATCTGGAACTCGCTTATCTCGAAGTGAAAATCTGGTCCCTGTTTTAACACGGAGATCTACCAACAGGCAACACAATAATGTGGAAAAGAGGAGAAATTGCTCCTTAGGAGCAATTTCTCCTCTTTCCCACAATATTTTCAATATATCTCTAACTTGGGAGTCAAATTAAGGATTCAATCTGTTAAAGGTGGTTGTTCGATTAGCTGTTTTCCTCAGTTCCGCAAATCTGATATGTCGAAGTGCGGATATCTCGAAGTGTTTCATAGAGTCCCTTGGATTTCGAGATAACGAGAGTCGACTGTATTTCAATTTTCCATTGTTAACTTTCCATTCCTGAGCAGTAATATCCCTTCTGCACCAGCATACGGCGTTTAGTTTCACAGTTAATCCGTTATGCTAGAACCTGTTCAAATTATCAGGACTTCATGGAGCGTGGGAAAGTGCTCACTACAAAGTTGTTGAGCCAGGGGTATCTAAAAACCAAACTGGTATCAACAATTAAGAAGTTCTATGGGAGACATCATGATCTGGTCAAACCCTACAATGTAGCAGTTTCCAGAATTGTTTCTGATGTTTTTGCCAGTGCGCCATAAGTAGACTTCCCAAATCCCGGACATACGCTTCTACCGATCTTTCCTTCGTTAAGGCCTATGGGCATGGTGGGCGGAGCTTGCTTACCAAGTAATGCTTACTATCCGCGGACGCCTGATTACACCCTTTATTCTGGGGTCCATGTCTGTTGGTCTGAACATTCTGATTCATCATTCGTTTATGGATTTATGAGTTCGGATTACGGCTTAGATACCATGACCGCAACTGCTTTTGAAAGAATTACTGTCTTTGCTCTCTGACAAAAAATGGTTTCCACAAAGTATCATGATAACGAATCAATGAATTCAGTCACAACATCATTTGTAAAAATGGAATAGACAGTGTCTTGGTTTGGGGACCCAGGGTGAAGTTGACTAGGTGTAAAAGTGCTTTAAACACCCCCACTCCCGGTGGTTTATTCTACTGACCGTTCTAAGGCGGTGGTTCCGGTGTTAGTCTTACTCTTTGTTGCTTTGTGGTTTATTCTGCGAGGCGATTTATTTCATGTCTTACCTTGTGTTATTTTGTTCTTGTGTATTTCAGTCCTTTTAGCATTGCGATTACCTCGCTTGGGGAAGAGAGAGCTAATCTTAGTGCTTTTCGTACGTTTGTTCGATTTGCGCTTGTTTGGTTTTGTCTGTTTCCTATTCCTCTTGGTGTCTGGAAAAGGCTGCGGTTTTAGTCTTACTCTTTGTTGTTGATTCTACGAGGCGATTTGTTTTATGTATAGCTTGTATTATATTGTTCTTGTATTTGACAGTCCTTTTAGCATTGCGATTACCTCGCTTGGAGAAGAGAGGGCTTATCTTAGTGCTTTTCGTACGGTTTGGTCGATTTGTGCTTGTTTGGTTTTGTCGGTTTCCTCTTACTTTCGGCGTCTTGGAAGGGCTGCGGTTTGTGATTGTGGGACTCCCAAGACTTTTCTCTTACCTTTTTTGTGGTTGTGGCACTTTCTGTACTTTTCTCTTATCTTTTTTTTAGATTTATTGCAAAATACTTTCCATCAGTTTTCAACCGAGTTACTGTTCCTGCTTAGGGATAAAAATGGTTCGTTCAAAATCATGAGAACAAATCAGTACTGCGCTTGCTCAAATCAGCTTGTTTATCTGCGGTTGGACGAGGGCCTATGCTTTCTGCACTGTCATTGGACGCTGTAGAACATATTGGTGAATAGCAAAGACCCATATCATTTGAGGGTTTTGCAGGCTGATCATCATCTTCGCTGTTTTCATGTGTTCTCATGGTGAGGCTCATGCATTATTACTATTTATCCCCACTCTTGTTTTAAATATGTTAGTGATCATTTATGACAGACCCTTCGTATGTGTGTTTGTAATCGAGGTTTTTTCCTCTCAGATCATTAGTGTTACAAACTTTCAACTTAAACATGTCTTCATGCGTTGAAAATTTATTCCCTGGGTGGTTGGTCCAGAGGGGAAGGAGAGGGAGGTGTGAGGATGAGGGTCAAAATTACACTTTATAAGAACATGGTCTTGTAGCATATCAAATTAAATAACATGAAGAACAGAACAAGTATTTACTAAAATGTTTTCCTATGGTGGTTATTTGAGCCAGGAAACGGCGAGGGGTGTGAGTGGTGATCAGAGTCAAAGTAACAGTTTATCAGAACATGGCAATATAGCATAATCTAATAGCATAAATAATAGAACAAGTATTCATTAAAAATTCTGTCCTTGAATGGTGAAACCAACAGGGAGGTAGTATGACATAAAAAATAGAACGTCGCAAAAAATTTTGTTCTTCTCACATGAAACTAGGTCACCATGACCATCTTTCACAAAAAATAAAACCTGGTTAGGTTCTGACAGTTGGGCTGCTGTCTCTATTCTGTTACGTAATCCCGCCCTTCCCCCCTTTAAAATTTATCACAGATTATCACTGTGCGTTCCTTTTATTTTCCTTTAGGTCACTACGACCTATACTTTCCAAAATCGACCAATACACAGGGTACAGGCTCTTAACTCTGCTCTCCCTCTGACAAGCATCTCATTTTATCCATGTGCACCAGTGCTTAACACTTTTTCCACTACAAAGTTAGGTTATGATATAACACCTGTTTTCTGAAATGTAATAATATTTAAGCCGGCAGTGACCATTTCCTAAAGACTTCATGCGTATCCAGCGAAGACTGTGCTTCCTCGCAGGGCACTCTGTAAGTAGCCAAGGATTCAAAGTGTCTTCATGAGGACAGCAAAAACTCTGAGCAGGCTGCGCGGAAGTCTTCGCTGGGCACACATGTAAGATAGTAGGAAATGTTGACCCAGGCTCATTTGGTGTCAATTATGTAAGATTCAATGCCCTCGAAATGATAAAAAATTATGCATTCCACCTCTCCTGGCCATCTATCGCAGAAGTATTTTATCAGGTAAAACTACGACAAAGCCTATGCTCGGATAGTTACAAGCACTGATGAGCTCGGAATGCTGACTGGGACATGGTGTGCTCTGACCAACATAGGGCTCACAAATACATATATAGTGTATGGAGAGACAGTGACCAAAGAAATGTTTGATCATGTATGTTTCGACTGATCAGAGACCAGTGTGCAGAAAATTAAGAATGAATCTTGATCTTATTCTCTAAAAGTTGCAGTCGACAAGAACACTGACTGATAATGTGAATGTAAAATTTGATTGTGTCACGCTGTTTTACAATATATATTCTCTGTTTTGAGACATCCATTGACTTTTATTGGGATATTACAAATTTAATGTCTATTGGCATTATTAAAATGTACTTCCCCCACAAAGAAATTTACTGATAAGATAATATTGGTGGTCCCAATCAATTATATTGATGCACCGATATTTTTATCAAGCACCGATAAAACTATTACTGCACCAAAATGTGTATTGGTGCGCCGATTGAAACCAGCAACACCTGAACATGAAAAGTTACTACATGGATAAGATTTTTCATCATTCCAGTACATTTTATACTTTTATAGACGGACCGACATAATGCTTAGATCAAATATTTAAAAGCGAAAAGTAAAATAATTACAAATAAGTATGCCTGTTATAACAAAAATAAAAACCACTGATATCAGAGCACTGACTTCTGAACGGTTAACAAGAAAAGAAAAAAAAAAAAAAAAAAAAAAAAAAAAAAAAAAAAGAAAAAAGACGCAAACAAAATTAATGGGTGCACCAAATATTCTTAAGAGAAGGCATGCAATAAAATTATTTGTATGCTAATAAATTATATTAGGGAAGGGGTATTTTATTGATGTTCCAAAAAACTTGCATGTCGAATAGCCAAAGTCGAAATGTAAAATTATTACAAATAATTGTATATGTTATAACAAAAATCGAATATCAGTGCACAGGCTACATATCGGGTCACAAATAAAATTTATCGGTGCATCAGATATTCTTACGAAAAGCACCACTAAAGTATTCATTGCTAATAGATATTATCAGAATACAGATATTTTCTTGGTGTACCAATTATTTTATTGGTGTACCGACACGTTCACTACTACAACATATTGCATGAGCATCACAATAAGAGGATCTGCGCTGACTAATCGAAATGTTCATGCGATCCTGTAGTGTTTTAATATGGAAATAACACTACGAAGATTTTACGGAATAAAGAGCAAATTTTGATGGTCTTGAATATATAATGTGTATTTATTGAAGGACTAATAATTTATTTGCATGACTAGCAGAGAAAGAAGTAAAAAAAAAGTAATTCAGAAAAACAAAACAAACCAACAAAAGGAAAAAATGATCTCACCTATTCAAACAAGTGGGATAAATTCACGATCAAAGATCAGCGGTGGACAATCAATCGATAAACAAGGTAACCAAACTGATATTAGTGTACAAGTATTACTATATTAGCGCACTAGTTACCTGATAAGAGTCAGAATTCACAAAATTAGCGTTTACATTTGTCGTCACCTGACCACTTCAGTTATAGTTTTGAGCCACCCTTTACACAAGATTTGGTTTTCGTTTACTATGGCATACAATAGAATTAGCGATGAGTACTCGTCTTTGTTTATTATAGTGATTAATTTGATTTTAATGTTTTTGCTGTGATAAATTGACTGAGTTGGGAGCATTTATGTGAACCGAAATTTTATGTATTTCTGTATTAAGGGTAGCATCGGGACCAAGGGTGAAGTTGGCTAGCTGTAAAAGTGCTTTAACCTCCCCCCCCCCCCTCACGGTGGTTTACTCTACTGACCGTTCTAAGGCGGTGGTCCCGGTGTTAGTCTTACTCTTTGTTGGTTTGCGGCTTAGGTAACTGCGACTCAGTATTTGCCTTGCAACAAAGAATGTGCTTTTTCACTTCTGATGTATACAATAATCACAATTTATGGTCGTGTCAAAAATCTCTGTGATGCTCTTTTTTATCTTTTGGATAATATTTTTATTAGATTTGGAACTAAACTTTATAGGCAAACTATTGGTATTCCGATAGGGAACTAATTGTGCTCCTCTTGTTGCAGATTTGTTTCTTTTTTGTTATGAGAGAGATTTCATGAAGTCTCTCTCACGTGAAAATCAGGCTGACATTATTGAGGCTTTTAATTCAACTTAAAGATACCTTGATGATTTATTAAATATTGACAATATTTACTTTGACCAAATTGTGGACCGCATATACCCTACAGAACTCCAATTAAATAGAGCAAATTCTTCCGATACCGAGGCACCTATTTTGGATTTGAATCTAAGTATATCTAATGGTACAGTTTCCACCAAAATTCATGATAAACGGGACGACTTTGATTTTGATATAGTCAATTTCCCTTTTCTGGATGGCAATGTCCCCCGGCGTACCTCATAAGGGGTATACACATCTCAGCTTATTAGATTCGCCAGAGCTTCTTCAAATCTTAATGACTTTAACTACCGTAATAAAGCCCTTACTGCCAAACTTCTTAGGCAGGTCTATCGTTATTTTAAGCTTCGTAAGGCGTTTTCGAAATTTTATCGCAGACACAGTGCCTTGTTAGAAAAATATAGCGTCAGTCCGAAAACACTTCTGCAACAAGGTATATCGAAACCAGAATTTTACAGTGACTTAGTTTTCGGAACTTTTCTAAACTGTAGGTAAATCTAACTTTTCGAGCAATTCAGAAAACTTATTAACCGTTGTAAAAGAATTGGCTATAGCCTGGATATTATGCGGCAGACTGCATGCCTAGTTGTCAACCCAATCATTGTTGATGGCTATGCTTCACTCTTTAATTGCACGACGGCGGTTCGGGCCTCAGACTCAATGACGGCCTCTTCGTAAAACTTTAAACAGTGGGTTGGGGCTTGACGATTTGTCTTTGGCTTGGCCCGCCGTGGTTTAACTATTGGTTTTCATTTACTCTGGCATACAGTAGAATTAGGCATGAGTACTCGTCTTTGTTTATTATAGTGATTAATTTGATTTTTATGTTTTCGCTTTGATGCATTGACTGAGTTGGGAGCCTTTATGCGAACCGAATTTTTATGTATTTCTGTATTAAGAGTAGCATCGGGACCCAGGGTGAAGTTAGCTAGCTGTAAAAGTGCTTTAAACCCCCACAGTGGTTTACTCTACCGACCGTTCTAATGTGGTGGTCCCGGTGTTAGTCTTACTCTTTGTTGCTTTGTGGTTTATTCTACGAGGCGATTTGTTGTATGTCTTTCCGTGTGTCATTTTGTTCTTGTGTTTTTCAGTCCTTTTAGTATTGCGATTACTTCGCTTGGGGAAGAGAGAGCTAATCTTAGTGCTTTTCGTACGTTTGTTCGGTTTGTGCTTGTTAAGATTTGTCGGTTTCTTCTTCTTCTTGGGGTCTGGGAAGGGCTGCGGTTTGTGATTGTGGCACTCCGTGGACTTTTCTCTTACCTTTTGTAGTGTACAGATTTAACAAAAATGTAGGTAGATCTAACTTTTCGGAGCAATTCAGAAAACTTATTAACCGTTATAAAAGAATTGGCTATAGCCTGGATATTATGCGGCAGACTGCATGCCTAGTTGTCAACCCAATGATTGTTGATGACTATGCTTCACTCTTAAATTGCACGACGGCGGTTCGGGCCTCTGACTCAATGACGGCCTCTTCGTAAACTTTAACCAGTGGGTTGGGGCTTGAGGATATGTCTTTGGCTTGGCCCGCCGTGGTTCAACTATTGGTTTTCATTTGCTCTGGCATACAGTAGAATTAGGCATGAGTACTCGTCTTTGTATATTATAGTGATTAATTTGATTTTTATGCTTTCGCTTTGATGCATGGACTGAGTTGGGAGCCTTTATGCGAACCGAATTTTTATGTATTTCTGTATTGAGAGTAGCATCGAGACCCAGAATGAAGTTGACTAGCTGTAAAAGTGCTTTAAACCCCCCCCCCCCCCGGTGGTTTACTCTACTGACCGTTCTAAGGCGGTGGTCCCGGTGTTAGTCTTACTCTTTGGTGCTTTGTGGTTTATTCTGCGAGGCGATTTGTTGTATGTCTTATCTTGTGCCATTTTGTTCTTGTGTTTTTCAGTCCTTTTAGCATTGCGATTACCTCGCTTGTAGAAGAAAGAGCTAATCTTAGTGCTTTTCGTGTGTTTGATCGATTTGTGGTTGTTTGGATTTGTCGGTTTCCTCTTCCTCATGATATGTGGGAAGGGCAGCGGTTTGTGATTGTGGCACTCCGTGGACTTTTCTCTTACATTTTTTTTGCATACCACGCCTCTTGTGTTTGTGCCTTATGGAGACCCTAGAAAGTCTCCCCGTACATTCATTTAATGGTGTTATTATTTCAAGTACCAGAGTTTGCACTTACAATCACCTTTCGTATTCCTCTTCCTCATGATTCTAATTTATACCTCGTTGAAGGTTATATACTTACCGGTATTCATATCCCGTTTATAATAATTTCTTACTTTACGTTTCTTTGGACTTGTATTAGACTTAGTTATGTATTGTCGGTGGTTGTTATACTCTGTATGCGTCGGTCGTACCGCCTGTTTACATCGCTACTTACTGCCTATAATAGCCGGTACGAATACTGCTTTTTAACTAATGATATTACTTCCTATACTGCTATATGAGTATCACTAACAGATTAAAAATTACTTTTTCTTCTATTAGGCTACATTCTGCTTCTTCTTTATAGATTCCCCGTTCTACTGCTAGATTTAACTCTTTGTTACATACTACCTACTGTTAACGTTTCGCCTTTGAAACTTCACTCTGCGTCATCTATAAATTTATATTGCGCTTCCAATTATAATATTTTCGTAATCACCTTAGAATTAGACTTCCTCCAATTAAATCTTTTATACTTCTAAAATATAAGAATCTGTATAGAAGGAACAGTATGTACCCTAATATTTATAAGTGCAATGCCAAGAGTTGCACCTGCTGCAATCATTTAATTTGTCAATCAACTATATTTTCCTCAGTTAATCATAGACAATTTTCAGTTGTAAACAACTCTGATTTAGACTGAAAATCAGAGGATGTTATATATGTTCTCACTTGCAGCGAAGGAGGCAGAGGAATGCAGTATGTTGGACAGACCAAACGGTCCCTTGAAACAAGGTTTAAGGAACATTTGTTTAAAATCAAAAAAGCAAAGAAAATTGATACGTTTCTTTATCAACATTTCCGGAGAACTGGTTATTCGTGACCATCTAGTAAAGTTTTGGTTCAACCTGTTGGAAACATTATACACGTCCAATTCTACCGAAAGCTTCAAAAATATTTTAAGACATGAACTTGAATGGATTTAACGTTTACAAATCCCTTTTCCACTTGGATTTAATGATAATATTTACAATGAAGGAAATATTTCTAAAATGCCTGATTTCGATGTTTTTTTACCTTTTTAGATATTAAATAACGTTATAAACAATCCCATGGTAAGCGCAAAAATGGTAATTTTAAATGAAAACATAAAACTGTCTTATCTCTTTTTGATTTAAATATTCTCTTAAATTCTGGACGTCATCAAATGCTTTCTAAACTAGCTTCACTGTCTATTTCTTCATTACGTAAGTTAGATGATAAGGCAAATAAATTTTACGATAGAAAACATGATTTGTATGAAGCAGCTCTCCTTACTAGATGTTATACACAACATGCTTTTCGTCCTTACATTAATTACTGAAATTAACCACATTAGACACTTCATCAAACTTCCGGTCATTAATAAAGGTATTGAATTCATAGATTTACCTAGCATATTTCGGGATACTAATGTGATATCAGCTATACCTTCTTATTTCGAAAACGCGGAATCTCCTATTATTTGTTATAAATATAACAAACCTATCCGTAATACTATACTTAATTTCAATAAATTAGTTTCTGATCTTGATATTGAAACTAGTTCCCCTGATTCTTGAGATTGTAAAGATTCTAAATTTTGTTATTAACCAGCGGGTCATATTGTCACTGGTAACTTGAAGATTATAACTGATTCAAGAATCCGTTCAGTTATTTCAAAAGGACCTAAATATAGATTCCCAGCCAACATTGATCTCAATAAATGTCGGGAAACAATTGCCAGTGCTTTAAATGATTATTGTACGCGTTGGTGTAAACGGGAACATGTTGAGTCTCATGCTTTAAATAATTGGAAATTAAAGTTTTTTTAAGATCATTGATGAACGTGTGTTATCTTACTCTAGTAGCCTTGATCTTCTCCCTCCTAAAAAAGGTAAGAGAAAAGTCCAGGGAGTGCCACAATCACAAACCGCAGCCCTTCCCAGACCCCAAGAGGAAAAGGAAATCGACAAATCTAAACAAGCACAAACCGAACAAACGTACGAAAAGCACTAAGATTAGCTTTCTCTTCCCCAAGCGAGGTAATCGCAATACTAAAAGGACTCAAAAACACAAGAACAAAATGACACACGGAAAGACATACAACAAATCGCCTCGTAGAATAAACCACAAAGCAACAAAGAGTAAGACTAACACCGGGACCACCGCCTCAGAACGGTCGGTAGAGCAAACCACCGGGGGTTTAAAGCACTTTTACAGCTAACCAACTTCACCCTGGGTCCTGATGCCACTCTTAATCACAAAAAGCTAAGTCTAAATTATCTTTTCGATATTTGAAACAAGGTATCCAAGAATTTCATAGGAAATATGTTTTGGCTCCAGCTGATAAAGCTGCTAATAATGTTGTTGTTTTATTATTACTTTATTTTATCGATACTCTAATACAAGAACTTGGTAGTACCAAAACATATGAACGGATTTCTACTGATGAGAGGATACCCATTCTATCGATATTACTGCTAAGTTTGCAGTGCGTATTAAAGAAAAGCAAGACAGACTTCCTACGTTATATTGGTTACCGAAACTTCATAACGACCTTATAAAGCACGTTTCATTGCTAATTCTAGTTCATGTACGACTACTGTTTTGTCCGAACTGCTAGCTTCATGCCTTACTGCTGTTAAACAACATTGGATTAGATACTATGATACTGTTTACGAAAGGGACGGAATTAACTATTTTTGGTCAATTAAAAATTCCAATGATGTTCTCAATTAAATTTAAATCTTAAAATTTACAGGCTTCTAAATTGTCTACATATGATTTTTCTACACTGTAAACTACGTTATCTCATCATCTTATAAAAGATAAACTAATTGATTTAATTAACCGAACGTTTGTTCGGGAGAATACCCAGTATTTAACTTGCAACGAAGAATGTGCTTTTTTCACTTCTGATGTATACAATAAACACAATTTATAGTCGTGTCAAAAAGTCTATGGGTTAGGGCTTGACGATATAGCTTTGGCTTGGCCCGCCGTGGTTAGACTATTGGTTTTCATTTACTCTGGCATACAGTAGAATTAGCCATGAGTACTCGTCTTTGTTTATTATAATGATTAATTTGATTTTTATGTTTTCGCTTTGATGCATGGACTGAGTTGGGAGCCTTTATGCGAACCGAATTTTTATGTATTAAGGGTAGCATCGGGCCCCAGGGTGAAGTTGGCTAGCTGTAAAAGTGCTTTAACCCCCCTGGTAATCGTTTGGACGTTTATTTTACTCTACTGACCTTTCTTAGGCGGTGGTCCCGGTGTTAGTCTTACTATTTGGTGCTTTGTGGTTTATTCTGCGAGGCGATTTGTTGTATGTCTTACCTTGTGGCATTTTGTTCTTGTGTTTTTTCAGTCCTTTTAGCATTGCGATTACCTCGCTTGGGGAAGAGAGAGCAAATCTTAGTGCTTTTCGTATGTTTGATCGATTTGTGCTTCTTTGGATTTGTCGGTTTCCTCTTCCTCTTAATGTCTGGGAAGGGCTTCGGTTTGTGATTGTGGCACTCCCTGGACTTTTCTCTTACCTTTTTTTTTATTCTACGAGACGATTTGTTTCATGTCTTACCTTGTGATTGTGGCACTCCATTTGCGTTTCTCTTACCTTTTTTTTGGATACTCAAACATAGATTAATATCATTACGAAAACACGCCTATTCAAATTTATAGAAACTTTCACCGCCAAAAACGGAAAATTTTCAGATTTTTCGTCATTTCTGTGCAAAACATAAATTGTGGTACTCGTTAGAACCGCATCGGCAAAGCGGTTCTAAAGAATATCTATAATTTATGTTTTTGAGCAGAAATAAGAACAATAATGTATACCCGGTAAACCCCAGTTTTACTATATAAAAAAGGCGTTTTAGGAGGTCAACATTATATAGGCATGTTTTCGTGGTGAACTTAATGCTAATGGTCAATTTATGCAGTCTCCGCTTTCAACCCCTAGTTTTCTGCGTCTAGTACGGTAAAACAGGGTAAAGCCAACAGTGGTAAATTCTTTAGTTACAAACAAAGGGAATTAGTAAGAAACAAAACATATGATAAAAAAAGTTGCGTTTAAAGATCTAAATCTAGGTGTCGGTGCCCAGCAGACAAAAGGAGTACTGCAAAAAAAAGAAAGGACATGAGTGCTGTAGATGACAGGGAAAAAACAGCCGACAGACCTAAGAAATTGGCTCCCAGCAAAACTGCTGGTTCGTGCCGCAGATGGTGGAACTTTCCGAGAAGTGAAGGACTAGGAAAAAGGAGAGCCGAGCATAATTGTGTGCAACATTAAAGGGTTGGTCCGAAAGTTAACTGATGAAGATTTTCTAAAATACATAAATTCTTATGACAATGTTTTGCTAAAACCTGGATAGCAACAAAACTTTAATTGATTTAGAAATACAAGGTTACAAAAGCATTCACATTTTTTTTGGACAGGAAAGCCTAGGTTTCAAAAAAGGTCACTAAAGGAACGGTCTAGCAGTATATTTTCGAAACCATAAAAAATCAAATATCTGTAATAGAAAAACTAGTTATGGCATAATCTGGTTGAAAATTATTTATGATATATGCCATTTTTATGAAGATATTTATGTTTGTCATGTATATATTTCACCAATGTGTTAAAAAGTTCGATCGACAAAGATTTCGGCTTTTAAGAAGTTGAAAAAAACATGGTAAATATAGCCAGAATAGAAAACAAACGTATATATGAATTCCCAAACGGTTATCAGATTTATTAGAGCCAGACAGATATCTAGATATTAATTATAATGATGACAAGGATGTTGATGACCATGTCTTACATGAAGTAAGATGTATTCTGCAGGAAGTAATATAGATCGCATGGTGGATAACAATGGTAGAAAATTGATATTTTTTTTGTGTTAAAACAAAACTGATCATATAATAGCAAATGGTCGAGTGGATGCAGATAAAGATGGCAATTATACCTTTTGCTCCTTACAGATTATTTATTGTTAAAATATACGATATAAATTTAATACACATCTTTATATTCTTAGGCTGGAATAATTATTCAGATCATGCAGCTGTATTTTTTAGTTTTATGAAAAAATTAAACAAATGAAAATTACGACAAAGAAAATAACTTGTACAAACAAAAATATTTTTACTGAAGAAAAGGTGCCCGAATTTATAGAAAGTTTAAGAGATAATAACCTGACTCTAATTCTTTTACTGACAACAAAAATTATTCAGATTGAAGTCGTTACAGACTTTCTGCGCAAAAATGCAAACAAGGTATTTGGTAAAAGAATAAACATCATATCAAATTATAACAACAAAACCCATTTAACTGATAAACCTAAATGGATTGATAAAAAATGTTATACAGCGAAACCGATTTTTAAAGGTGCGAAATATATATTTGCGTGCAATAAAACTGACACAAATAGACTTATATTTACCTGATCACAACCTAAATGGAATAAAATTCACCAAAAGACAAAACATCCCTTTAAATTTAATGAAGGTCATCGACTTGAAAATATTGCAAAAAAAAAAAAAACAAAAAAAACCCCAAAAAACCCGAAACCTTTTTTGGAAATCATTAAAATGCTATAACTATCTAATAACAGAGGAACTATCTGATCATTTTAATTAATTATTAGGGCAAGAAACAAATAACCAAACGTATAATATAGATTTTCAAAAATTCAACATGATGCATTAGATTATCAAATAACAGAACAGGGAGTTCACAAGGCAGTCTTCAAGCAACATTTTTTTTTTCATAATTTATTTTTATTTTTCAAAAATCATACACATATACATACTTATCAATGAATTCACATTTGTAGCCACAGAACATTTAGCGATTACATTACACATAAACAAACTAGTGTATAATTCGATGGATGTTTACTGACTATGGCACGGCATTGGACTCCCCTCCCTTATACTGAAATTCTAGCATTCCGAAAGCTATGTAACAGCCAGCAAATATCCGACCTATTTACATATACCATAAAATTCACAAAAGGAGAGAAGACTGGGACAAAAAGAATGGCGGATTCGTCCATTCTTTTTCATCTTACTTTCTTTATTTTATTATTTCTCATACTTAAACCAGACAAGTTTTCAAATACACGCTAATCTAATATGTGCTCTTTCTCTAATTATGTAGATACCATGTTCACTTCAAGCATTTGGACAGACATACGTGAACAAACAGTTGTAGACCCCGCCCACTCAGTCGCCGCAGACTGTGGCATCTCATCATGTTTGCACTGCATGTCGACATCTCATAGCCTCCGACTTAGTTATAAATGTTTCAGACAGACATGATAAAGAGCCGAGACATCCGAATACATTGTGCAAACAAGGAATTTTGTGGTCTTCTAACGAATTCATTTAATAAATTACCGTTTTAATCCAATATGCTTCATACGTCGCCATCCATGGGCTATTTTTAAATACAGGTGAAAAAACATAATGTACGTGTTCATACTCTATAGTTCTAGGATGCGTTCAGAAGAAGTACAAAGTGATAGCGAATGTTTCGCCGTATATCCCTGTGGCCAATGACGAGGCCAACAGTAGCAGGGATCCAGGGCAAAACACTGGCTAGTAACAGGCACATTTGAACACAGCCCAGACGTTTAGCTTCCCAGAGAATAAAAGACAACAAACATTAAAATGCTTAAGATTCAGACTGTTCCAATACGACCAGAATGACAGACTATCGCCAAGCAGCATCAGATATATCGATAGTTAATTTGAAGGACATGATAATAAGAGAGTCACTGGACTCCACCTGTCATTAGTGCATGACCCGCAGAAAAGTCGACCGATTCGATCAAATAAATATTATTCCACAATGGAAATAAGAGATCGCTCTCTTTTTTTGTGTCATCCTTGGTAGTGATTGGCAAGCCATATCGACATTGCAATGTTTTGATGTTTTATATATACTAATTGTGTGCGTTTTATCATTGTATATGCATTGTTGTGTTTGAACATGTATATTGCTAATCTGTGATACCGAAATAAATCAATCAAAAGCTTTTTGAAGAGTGTCCTATAATCACCTTATGTCCGTCTGTCCGTCCATGGTTAGCAAAAGTGGCTATGGCGCTCAAACCGCTTTGTATATTCTGATAATGTTGGCATACTGATAGATATTGACAAGATCTAGCCAATGAACTTGCCAAATGTGAGTTTTCTTAGACAAAAACCTAACCGAGGCAAAACAATGTAAAAATATGAAACTGTCCATTACCTTTGGACCGGATGGAATATTTTGATATATATTTTTTTTTCATTTTGATACTTTTCGCTCTCAGCTTCATGCAAACAAGCTCTAGACATTGGCCTTGTTCCTGACGAAGGCAATGCAAAATCGTGCAACTGTGGTAATCATCGTAGGTCTTCAAATATATTGGATATTTTGATTTTAAATTGTGTATGCACATTTATATTGATAAACTCTAGTAAATGAAACTGACAAAGGGCCTTTTTCATTAACCAAGGCAACTCCGCGGCCAATAAGAACAAGACCTCTCATCTGACAGGATAGCTCGCCTGATATTGCACATTTTGTTTCTGGAAAATTCTAAGTCCGTAACCTTGATTTTGACGTGACCTGTTGGTTTACGGGGTGCGGGGGGGGGGGGGGGGGGGGGTCTTACTCTTTGCTGCTTTGTAGTTTATTCTACGAGGCTATTTGTTGTATGTCTTACATTGTGTTATTTTGTTCTTGTGTTTTTCAGTCCTTTTAGCATTGAGCTTACCTCGCTTGTGGAAGAGAGAGCTAATGTTGGTGCTTTTCGTACGTTTGTTCGATTTACGTTTGTTTGGTTTTGTCTGTTTTCTTTTCCTCTTGGTGTCTGGGAAGGGCTGCGGTTTGTGATTGTGGCACTCCCTGGACTTTTCTCCTACCTTCTTTGCACTGTGCAAAATTTTCATCAAATCAAAGATGAATCAAATCGGTGATAAGGTTAGGAAATAATGAGGTCTTAAAACTTAAACAAAAACTTAAACATTTTTAAAATTCTAAGTCTGTGATCTCGACCTCAAGGTCATGGTCATGAGTGTTGATGGTGCTGATAAAATGTTTAGACAAATATATATCATGGTACCAATTACCAATTAAATTTATCGTTTGGTTTAGAAGTAATGAGACCCTAAACATTTTGACGTAAAATTTTAGCATAAAAATTTTGACATGACTGTGACCTGACCTTAATTTTACTTTAATTAGCCATGAGTACTCGTCTTTGTTTATTATAATGATTAATTTGATTTTTATGTTTTCGTTTTGATGCATGGACTGAGTTGGGAGCCTTTATGCGAACCGTTTTTTTTTTTTTTTTTTTTTTTTGTATTTCTGTATTAAGAGTAGCATCGGGACCCAGGGTGAAGTTGGCTAGCTGTAAAAGTGCTTTAAACCCCCCGGTGGTTTACTCTACTAACCGTTCTAAGGCGGTGGTCCCGGTGTTAGTCTTACTCTTTGGTGCTTTGTGGTTTATTCTGCGCGGCGATTTGTTGTATGTCTTACCTTGTGCCATTTTGTTCTTGTGTTTTTCAGTCCTTTTAGTATTGCGATTACCTCGCTTGGGGAAGAGAGAGCTAATTTTAGTGCTTTTCGTATGTTTGATCGATTTGTGCTTGTTTGGGTTTGTCGGTTTCCTCTTCCTCTTGATGTCTGGGAATGGGCTGCGGTTTGTGATTGTGGCACTCCCTGGACTTTTCTCTTACCTTTTTTGAACAAGGGAAATGGGATGGAAGTGAGCAAAATTTTGGACCCATACATATCATCATATCAAAGATGAATCAAATCGGTGATAAGGTTAGGAAATAGTGAGGTGTTAAAAACTTTAACGACAACTTTAACATTTAAATTCTGTGACCTTGACCACAAGGGCACGGTCTTGAGTGCTGATGGTGCTGATGAAAACCTTTGACCAGTATCTATCATGATACCAAATAGGAACTTAATCATTTAGTTTAGAAGTAATGAGATTCTAAAACCTTTGACGTAAAAGTTTAACATGAAAATTCTGTGTCGGTGACCTTGACATAACCTAGGGTGGTGCGGATGGTACTGCGCAAAATTTCAGACCAATATATGTCATCATAACAAAGATAAATGAAATCAGCGATGCGGTTACGAAATAATGAGGTCATAAAAGCTTTAACGAAAACTTTAACATTTGTGGACGCCGACGCCAACACCAACGTCGACGTAGCTCTCCGTGAACTTTGTTCAGGCGAACTAAAAAATGTAAAAATATGAAAACCGCCATAGGTCTACAACCATATGTGATATTTGATTCAATTTTGTATACACATTAATATTGACAAAGGGGCGGGTCGTGCACCTTAGTGATGGTTAATTGTGTTTCTGTTATAGATTTATCCTATACCTCAAAAAAAACCACAATGCTGTAAATAAGGTCGTTTCGTAACAAGACGTCGGCGTCATCAAGACGATACCATGCGCCAAAAAGAGTTAATATTGTTGATAAGGGTTTTAACTATACCACAGACACACAGACACACATGCATTGATCATGAGGAACAAATCTTTGCAATAATGAATTGATGAGAAACAGTCGGGTTTTTTTCGGAACTCCAACATCGGTGTATAATTTCTAAAATAAATTATTTACACTCAAAAGTAAAGCAGTAAGACAGAAAAGGACAAGACATGTTGCTAATTCAATAGCAGAAACAAGCTTCACTACCAAATGTACAGTTAGACAATAGCGCGAAGTTTTAACTTACGAATAACGCAATATACTCTTAAAAACTTGAATTCAAAGACCACGATCAGTCTTTTTGGTAGCAAGTACATAAGCTTAAATGGGTTCTTTTAATTTCGCTTATCGTCAGAACTTTCCATATGAGACAATAATTTTATAAAGTTAATGTGTTATGTATTCCGTTGTTTCCAGCTTTAATAGAAATTACGCATGGCGTGCTAGATAAATCTGTTTGAGCAGAAGTTAATACAGTCTATACTAGTTTTACTAGTTTTCTATACATGAACACTAAAGAAATAGTTTGTGGTTAAATGAGTACGTTTATTGTATAATACTGTTGAGCAATCGTCAATCAGATAGCTTCTAAATTCATGAGACAAATAGTCTTACGGGTTATGCAACTCTAATGTTTTTGTAATATTCTGCAAACGGTAAACAAAGGCTGTTCTAAGAATGTGCACTTTTTTCAACCAAAAACATCCCGACAATATTCGGTATTTTAATTACAGAACATATATGAAATAACGATACATCTGCAAACAATATCTTAGTATATAACTGATATAACCATTACTTTATCTTGACATAAACGCTCAAAAATATTTCCAATGAAAACAGACGAGATCAGCAGTATGCATTTTCGTTTGGTATGCCACTTTACATATCCCATTTCTGTAAAACAAAAAACTCTCTAATATTTGCGATTGTACTGCTATATATATGTTTTCACTTTTTAGTGCTTTCAAACAACATTTCTGAAACCAACTAAAGATTGTTCACTTTGTTCCATTTTATAGATAAACTGTTTTCCTAAACATATTACTGTTTTTAAAGTATCGTCAAAAGTTGGATTCCCGGATAATATGTCTTCGACTGTAATTAAATTTCCAAATCACATTTATTACTCAGTCACTCTTTCAATAAATTTCAAAAATTAGTGGTAATTTCCCAAACACAAAATAAATGTGTTATAGTTTCGTTTTCATGTAAACAGAAAGGACAGAATTCATTTGCCCTTATGTTCATTTTGAATAGTAAATTGTTTGTCCCTAATATTCTATGATTTATTCTTACTTGGAACCATATTAAGTTAGTGTCCTTTGTTATTTTAAATGGAAGACTAAACATTTACTTCCAGTCAACTTGTTGTATCAGGTTATACTCATTCTGACATTTGATTAAAAAATGTTTGTCATTTTTTAATAAAAAGGCTAAAATGAGTGTCCTTTGAAATCGATGAACAAATCCGTAAGGAGTAAAGTGGGTCATACCACATGATATCGGCTAATCAAACCTCGTCAGTAACACTATGTTATGATCCGACAATGAATGCCGGGATTAAAATAGATAGGAATACTATGTTCAGGAAAATTCAGTTAAAAATTTATAAGGAACAGTATTTAAAAAATGGTATATTCCTAAATGAGTCCAAAATGTATAAATAACAGCTCTGTTCAGTAATGTGAGTCTAAACAAAGTGGTCATTTCGAAGTCCTCAGAATTCACCCAAAGATCTCAAAGAACCCGAAACAAAAATATAAGTTAAATTTATTATAAATATTACTTCACCCTCTCTGATTTTTTAAGTAAATTTTACCGAATTTCTGACTTTCTAACAGCTAAATGTCGAATTCTAAAATTTTCTAACATTCCTTGTAAAACTTCCGTATTAAGTTAGTCTAAATCAAATATTTAGCACAAAAATTCTCGTAAGATAATAAATTACCGTTTTATTCCAGTAAATCATTTATAAACCATACACTCTTTTTTTTCCAAGTTTTATAGAAAAAAAAAAAAAAAAAAAAAAAAAAAAAAAAAAAGGTAAGAGAAAAGTCCAGGGAGTGCCACAATCACAAACAGCAGTCCTTTCCAGACATCAAGAGGAAGTGGAAACCGACAAATCCAAACAAGCACAAATCGATCAAACATACAAAAAGCACTAAGATTAGCTCTCTCGTTCTCAAGCGAGTTAATCACAATGCTAAAAGGACTGAAAAACACAAGAACAAAATGGCACAAGGTAAGACATACAACAAATCGCCTCGCAGAATAAACCACAAAGCACCAAAGAGTAAGGCTAATACCGGGACCACCACCTTAGAACGGTCAGTAGAGTAAACCACCGGGGGAGGGGGGGGGGGAGGGATGTGGCCTGGGCGGGGTTTAAAGCACTTTTACAGCTAGCCAACTTCACCCTGGGTCCCGATGCTACTCTTAATACAGAAATACATAAAAAATCGGTTCGCATAAAGGCTCGCAACTCAGTCCATGCATCAAAGCGAAAACATAAAAATCAAATTAACTCACTATAATAAACAAAGACGAGTAATCATGGCTAATTCTACTGTATGCCAGAGTAAATGAAAACCAATAGTTGAACCACGGCCGGCCAAGCCAAAGACATATCGTCAAGCCCCAACCCACTGGTTAAAGTTTTTCGAAGAGGCCGTCATTGAGTCCGAGGCCCGAACCTCCGTCATGCAGTTAAAGGGTGAAGCATAGCCATCAACAATGATTGGGTTGACAACTAGGCATGCAGTCTGCCGCATAATATCCAGGCTATAGCCAATTCTTTTATAACGGTGAATAAGTTTTCTGAATTGCTCCGAAAAGTTAGATTTACCTACATTTTTTTTTAAATCTGTACACTAAGTCGCCGTAAAATTCTGGTTCCGATATACCTTGTTACAGAAGTGTTTTCAGACTGACGCTATAATTTTCTAACAAGGCACTGTGTCTGTGATAAAATATCGAAAACGCCTTACGAAGTTTAAAATAACGATAGCCTTGCCTAAGAAGTTTGGCAGTAAGGGCTTTATTACGGTAGTTAAAGTCATTTAGATTTGAAGAAGCTCTGGCGAATTCAATAAGTTGAGACATGTATACCCCATATGAGGTACGCCGGGGGACATCGCCATCCAGAAAAGGAAACTTGACTATATCAAAATCAAAACCGTCCCGTTTATCATAAATTTTGGTGGAAACTGTACCATTAGATATACATAGATTGAAATCCAAAAAAGGTGCTTTGGTATCGGAAGAATTTGCTCTATTTAATTGGAGTTCTGTAGGGTATATGCGGTCCACCATTTGGTCAAATTAAAACTGTTGAGCCACCATCAAATATATCATTATTGCACCAAAATCGAAACCCTTAAACATTCGTACCAATTCGTTGGTTTAGCAGTTGAATACGAAATTTGTTTATCTCTTTTTTCCATTTTAATTACCTCAAAACTAATTGCTCATCAATGGTCAGATCTAAATCTCGAGGGTAAGTATCATTTATACTTAGATTTTGTGTTTGTATGTTTTGAAGCATATATAATCTTATAGTTTCAGTTGTTATCCACGGTGGTTTTTTTTTTTGTTTCAAAATTGAGTTCTCTCTTTGGGTTTAAAACCAAATTAAAGTCTCCTATTAAAAATACACGGATATTATAAGTCTCGGTACTACCATATATTCCTTGAAAAAAAAAATGACGGATGTCACAGTTCGGTGCATAAATATTACACAATAATACATGCTTACCTTCAATAGAGAAATCAATTAACAATTTGTTCCAATTTGTATCCTCCTCAGTTTTAAGTATTTTAAATTCAACTTATTATTAAATAGGTTCGCTACTCCTTTTGACTGACTTGAGAAATTAGAGAAAAAAAAACTCTCATGCTCTAACCCCTTGTGTTCGGTTACATTTTTCTTCTTTATATATAAAATGTGTATCCTGTAAAAAGTATACTGCATATTGCTTGCATTTTAGAATTTAATGCATCAGCTTTGCAATTTTATTTGAAAGACCTTTGCAATTTAAGGTCGAAAATTTTAATAGATGGGATGCCATTCTGTGTTCTGAAAAAAAAAAAGTTCTAAACCTAGTTACTTTGTAGATATATTTGATTAATATACAAAGTTGCCCAAATAACTGTTTATAGTCATATTGAAGAGTTATTTCTATCTACCAGAAAAGATCACTCAACACCCATTTTAGAGAGTGGGAACGGACGGTAAACACACAAACATTATAAGGAAGAGTTAATCCACACAAACCGCACTGTTATATAGCAACATTCATGGGACATGCACTTTTATGTTCAAACAAACTTCACAAAACTATTTCAGTATTCGGTATTTATCCAAGTATTTTTATCGACAGGTGAAAAACAAACAGTAAAAACCCTGATTCGACGCCGTAATATGTGGCGTCTGATCAGTGTCTACCCTGTTTGCAACTGAACGAACAGAACCGTATTTTTGACACTTCATTACATAGTAAAATGGACCTGTTCGCATTTTGAGAAGGGTTTGGTAAGAAGATAAGTCGTTCGAATACTTTTAGTACATAAAGATTCTACTCTGCCCTCAACATCCCTAAGAAAGGTTTCCCTCCGCATAGCGCTTCATTAAGAAAAAATAATTTGCACCATTATTAGTATAGGGTGTCACCCTATACTACTACCATTCTATCAAAATTTAATTCATGCATTGATGTCCATTCATCACAACTGCGCACTAATGCTTTTATTCAAATCGCTGGCTTCAGAAACCTCTACTATTCCACTCCTGCCTAGCAAACGGCTGCATAATGTACACAGACATTACGAAAACATGCCTATTCAATTATACTGAAAATTTTACCACCAAAAAATGAAAATTTTCAGATTAAAAAATCTTATATTTTTCATATTTCTGCTCAAAACATAGATTGTGGGTATTCGCTAGAACCGCCTCGACGGTTCTAACGAGTACCGACAATCTACATTTTTGAGCAGAAATAAGAAAAATAATGTCTATCCCTGTAAACCCCAGTTTACTATATAAAAGTGTGGTTTAAAGGGATAAACATTATATAGGCGTGTTTTCGTGATGATAAATAGGGTAAGTAGTTTAGATGCAGGTTTCAAACAGGTGCGTTCTAAAATTTACACTACCTTGTGATGAAGCTTCAACAACCATGCGTCTGCGGCGAAGAGCGAATCCGATATTATATTTTTTGTTTCGTCAAAAATTTAGTTTATGGTTAGACCCCATTTATAGACGTATGTTTAATTTTAGGGCAAATGTTAAAAGAACAAATTATAAAGATATAAAATAGATTTTCTTTTACGCCTCTAATAAGTCGACAAACGGAAAAACGTCTTCTGAGTCATGCCGAAAATTACAGCAACATTCACGCGCGCTTTTTTAACCTTAACTTTTATCTTAATCAAGTCAACATAAAGATGCTTCAACCCAACTGTAATCAACACATCCACAACCTGCTACTACGAACTAAACGTATCTACCATTCGGCAATCCAATATCGGATACATGACAATCACTATAGACAATAATTATTCACAGAAATGGCAAACAAACGAATAAACAGACAAACCGACAACAACAACAACAAAAGAAACCACTAAAAAATGGTCTTCATAGTTACGAAATCAGTGAACCATGTTCCAGCTAAATTACCGTGCTCTTACCCTATTTTCATTCCTATATGCTCAAAAAGAGGTAACTCAAAACAGACTACTACAACACATAGGTTAAGAAAAAAAAAAAAACAAAAAAAAACAAAAAAAAAAACAAAAAAAAAAAACAACAACAACAAAAAAAAAAAAAAAAAAAAAAAAAAAAAGAATAACAATCAATCCGTCAGTTTCGCCTGTTCATATAATACTTATTAGGCTCAACTGGCCGCTAATACATACATCAAACGTATACGTACCATCATCCTAAGGCCAATGCGACAGATCAATTCTGCCGGCCCACAGGAATTTTTAATTCAACGAACGCACGCAGACCATGACAAGCCATTTTTTCTCTTTTTTAACCCCAAAAGTAAAATTTAGTATTATACATCAAAATACAACATTGTTTGGCGGTCCAAGGCCTCTGGTTCTGAGCCGTATTGCTCCTAACAGAAACAAACCATAAGGCATAGCTCACCGATCATACTAAACATGCATATATACCCGAGTAACGTATGAATCGATGATTGCACCCTGACCACTACGTCACTCGGGGAGCACCATTGTCTTGATGCAAATAATTGAATTCCAAAGCCACGTCACGCCATGGGCAGGGATAAAACATGTAAGAGGAAGGCTCAGATCAGCCTGCGTGAATATACAGGCTTGCGATGATCTGGTCCTGCGTTGGCTGCAATTTGCGTAAGAGCACTTTTCGTGCGCATCATTTATTTTCAGTATGGTGTAATGACGGTGCAATAAAGGCATATCGATAATTCGTACACGTTATTCAGCCCTCTTGTCTAACAGTAAGAATTCAAAATACAATTTCATGTTAAAAGCGTGCATATGCTATTCAACCGAGTATTCGAATAGCCTGGGCTAATCTGAGAGTGACTGACAACACGATTTAGTACATGTTCGCCACTGGTTACGTAACCAGGCTTTCTTATATAGCTTTCAAATCAATTTTCAAAGTTTACTTTCACAACAAATCATTTAACACAGTTATGCCTAGCGTCCAATAAATTTGGCATTGGCAAACATGATGTCTGAGTAGGGTCTACACTGTTTGCATTAAAGTCAGGAATTTCTATAAAAAAAAAAGGTAAGAGAAAAGTCCAGGGAGTGCCACAATCACAAACCGTAGCCTAGTCATAGTCATAATAAAACTAACCAGACACCCTGCTATTAGAAACAGACCAGTCCAAAGAGTGATAGTAGTAGAGTCTATTAGGCATAAATAGAGTCCTCTAGGCATAAATAGGTTAATTACTTCAGCCACTTTTGCGTTGTATTTCTTGTAGGTATGGATCACCTCTAGTAGTATCTATAGTAACGGTAATGGACCACCCCCTAGATCGGGTCCCAAAGGGGCTCCCACGGAGATAAAAAAAAATGACAGCTACGTCACGACGCTCCCACGTAGACAAACAATTCTGTATGTACGTCGAGACGACGTCCTCGCAGAGCTCGGCCGCGCTTCGGCTCTCACTATGCTCACTGGGGGGTCTCATGAAGAGCCAGAGCCCCTGGGGACGGCCCCCACCCTCACCGGCCCAGGGGCATGTATACCCCGCCCTGAGATCAGCTTATTGCGAAACGAACTCCTATTTAGACATTAAGGTGCATAGGTATACCCACGAAGATGAAAGGTCATAATCAATGCGCGTGGTTAAAATCGGGTTAGCTGGATATCTGCGGGAAAAGCTGTTGCCGAGTGTTTTGCAAACTTCGCAAAGGCCGCCCAGTCCCCGTTCCCTGTAAGTCTTTAAGTGATTTGTCGGTTTTCTCTTCCTCTTGGGGTCTGGGAAGGGCTGCGGTTTGTGATTGTGGCACCCACTGGACTTTTCTCTTACCTTTTTTGCGGGAAGGGGGTTCAGAGCGAGATACATCGCTGCCGGAAGTGCGGGAGAGAAAAAGGTTCGCCAGCACCATATAGGGTTGGAGAAGAAAACCAGAATACAGTTCGATTTGGTGCTGGATCAGCTTATTGTGGAACGAACTCCCATTTAGACATTAAGTTGCAATAGGTATACCCACGCCGCGAGATCAACTTATTGCGGAACGAACTCCCATTTAGACATTAAGTTGCACTAGGTATACCCACACCGCGAGATCAGCTTATTGCGAAACGAACTCCTATTTAGACATTAAGTTGCAATAGGCATACCCACACCGCGATAGCATGGATGACGCAGTGAAACATCTCACTAGACTTCTTCGATCGGGGGCTATTATGCCACAAACCTATGCGGAAGGCCTGAGCGCTCTCCCAGACGAGATCCAGGGGCCACCCACCCCGACCCCACGCCGGCGACGGCCCATCCCGATCCGGCGTGAGCGGCCCACCCCGGCCCCGCGCAGTCACCCAACGGCTTAGATGGACGCCTACATCGAGGAGATCCTTTCACAAATGCCCGACGAGCGGCCAATCCCGGCCCCACGCCGGGGAAGGCCTATCCCGGCCCCGCGCTAGCTGGTGTTCCGCCGTACTCGCTGGGTCATCGGCTCATTCCTGCGAGGATGGCAGATGGATGTGCCTCAAGGGCATCCCCATCGTGCAGACCCCAGGGCTTTCTTAGAGGGGGTGCGACCAAAGATTCGGGCCAAGCTCGAGGAAGAGATCAAGGCTCTGAATGGAATTAAATTTCAGCTGGCTCTCAAGGTACAGTTTCAGAAGGACAACCCAGACGGCAGTGAGGAGTATACAGACCCTGTGCTGTGCCACAAGCAGGAGGCTATTCTGCAAAACAGTGAAAATCAAGCTTTCCCCACGATCCAAGAAACTCTGGACATGTGGACGCAGAGAGGGTCAGGCTGGGTTGTAGATCGAGTGGAAGTCCTTTGGCTGGACATCGCCAGATATCAGCCACTAAGAGGCGGCTCCTACATTCCACTACCGGCGGCGGTGCGACTTAAGAAGGCAGTCGTCAATGTAAAAAACAAGGATGATCACTGCCTGCGGTGGGCACTCAGATCAGCCCTATTCCCAGCCAGTGACCATGTTGACAGACCGTCAAAGTACCCTACTGATGATGGGCAGGGATAAAACATGTAAGAGGAAGGCTCAGATCTGATGCTCCCACACCAATCTCTTAGATTTAAAGAGTTGAGCGGCAAAACAACCTGACCATCAACGTCTTTGGGTGGGATAAGGGGGTGATTGTTCACCACATCAGCAAACAGCCCGAAGTTATGACAAGGATCAACCTGCTGCTGATTGAAAAGGCTGGCAAATTCCATTACACCTGAATCAAGGACCTCAATCGCCAGCTCCACGACCAGAACAAATGCAGCAACCGCAAGCACTACTGCTAGCGCTGTCTTCATGGGAGGTACACAAGGGAGTATCTGCTAGAAGCCTACAAGCCAGAGTGTCGTGGGATCGGCCAAACAGCAGTACTGGTGGAGATGCCGGAAGAAGGTAAAAACAAGCTGGCCTTTTAAAACCACCACAAGCAGCTGCTAGCCCCTTACTATAGCGTATTTTTTTGTCAGGGCTACCGATGTTTCGGCTACCATTTTTGGAGGCACGCACACGTCTCTATTTCCAGTGGAGACCGATGGCGACATAGCGATGCCAAGGAAAACGCAAATCTCCGCGAGATCGGGATACACGCAGCAAAGGGGAGAGCAGGGCACTCCGTATTCGGCAAGGCTTGGAGACTGCCATTTTTCGGGTCGCCCAAATTTCCAATTAGACAGACAGTAGCCCAAGACATACCGAGTAACTAATACGACACCGGTGCACCAGAGCTACTAGATGGTGGTGCAAGCAACATTCCAGTCCATGGGCCTACGGTCCGAAAAGGCCGTATCCGCCCACCTTCTCCTGGAGAACGCGCACGAGAGCGATCTTGTGTCGGACATCTCCAAGGTCGACTATCTGGCAGGCAACCTGGGCCACACGCACTGCGCCCCCTCTCCGGCCTTCCGACGTTCGTCGACGACGTCTATGTGGCGGTCAAAAGCATTTGGGGAAACAACACTTAGCCGGCCATGTACAAGGGGTCCCCGGGTTTTGTGCGTTACTTAGCAACTACTGGCGGCGGCACAACATCGTGTCCGATGGCAACTGGCATGCATCGCTTCCAGGTTGCCCCGAAAACTTCCCAGACGAGTATCGCAGCGAGGGAAATGTATGTCCATTTTTGGTCCGTTTCCACCATCTGTCCAACTTTCTGGAGGTTCATCCTGGTCTCTGTCTGCTCGTGGCGGGCCTCCTCCAGCGTGTCTGCGCGTTTCGACGCTGTGGTGGCTAGTTCCTTCGCAACATCCTCCAGCTCGTCCAGAAAGGCGTCTTGGGTGTTGTTGTTGCTTTGCAACGGTGCCAACTAGGCCAGCACCTCCACCAGCAGTCTCGTAGAGTGCTCTGCTTGGGACTCGAGTCCCTCCAGCTTTTTGTAGAAGTCTTCGACAGTCGGGCTCGGGGCTTGTTGTTGTTGCTTCGCAACGTCACTGCGGCGCAGCGTAGGATCTGGCGGAGCCAAAAAAGGAGGGTCGGCAGGCTGTTGCGAAACAACACCACACTCGTCGCGCCATATCTTGTAGAGTCTCGTGGACCCGATGCCAAAACTCTTTTTTGCTTCGGCTGCCGACAGATGGCCCCCGAAGGGCCCGGATTTCCTCTATCTGCCCCTGGGACAGTTCTCGCTTGGGAGGCAATGTCGTTCTTCCGACACAGCGACTATGTCCCATACTGCCCCATCTCTCTAGATGGGAAATCCTGGAAAGTTGCTCTGCATGTGCCGTTGCTGCTCAACAAGAGATGGGAAAGTGCTTGTCTAGATGGGAAATCCTGGAAAGTTTCTCTGCAAGTGCTGTGTAGAGATGGGAAAGTGCTTGTCTTTGTTTCGCAACAGTGAAGCAAGTGCTGTGTAGAGATGGGAAAGTGCTTGTCTTTGTTTCGCATCAGCGAAGCAAGTGCTGTGTAGAGATGGGAAAGTGTTTGTCTTTGCTCTGCAATTGTTGCGGAGGAACGGCAACAGCGAGACATTGCCAAGATATGGCGATTGGACGCAGGCGGTTGTTGTAGAATCTGCCGTTGCAAGTCAACAAGCAGGCATGGAAACAGTTCGCAGAAAAGGCTGCGCACCGCGCTTCCCGTTCGAGCTGTTCCAGGAGCAGCAAAAGGCATACGACAGTGGGCCCCAGAAGCATGTCTAGGAGTCGCTCGAGGACCTAGAGCGCGCGGCAGCTCGAGAGAGCAGCGCGACCATACTGGGGCATATCGGCGCAGAAACGGCCAAAAAATGGTTGGGGTGGGAGCTTGGGGAGCTCTACGCCGTGGGGTGTCGCAGGGCAGTGTTGTTTTTCATCCACGGCGGGACCGTAGTGGTCTAGGCGACGTTCGCTTTGCGAACTGTCGCAAGGGCGGCCAGGCGGTCCTTCTTCTTCTGCGGTGTTGTCCGCTCCGCGCCCAGGTAGCAGAGCAGGGGTGGTGTGCCTTTTGCAGCACCTCGATACCGCCGATCACCGCGACCTCCCCCTTGAGGAAGTGCCCGTAGGTCGGCGTTTCCACGTCCGTCGCGGGCTCTCCATCCTCGCCGGCCAAAACCAGGAAGAGAAGAGTGCGGGGTGCGCCGCGGAAGGTCGTCGAGGCGTAACGCCGGCAGAGGTATTCGCCGGATGGCAGGTCGAACGCCTTCTTGGTGTCCTTGAGATTTGGGGCTGGGGCCTCCAGGAGACGAGATTGCCCTCGTGCGCGTTGCTCGGCCTCCAGCTGCGCCTGGTGCTCCTGCTCTTTTTCGGCCAGAGCCTGGAGGGTGGCCAGGCGCTGGGGGTCTAGGGCGGCAACGACCCGGATCAGGTTCCAAGAGACCTTGTGGCCGTCCCTCGACTGGAATACCCTGGCCGGGTTTATCTCGATCTCCAGCTCCGAGAGCTTGCAAGCGCCAACGGGAGGAAGCCAGAAGGTTGTTCTCCCGTATTTGTCCGTGTCCGACATCGTCCATAGGGATTTCGGACACATCCACCTTTGCCACGAAGAGACCGACCGGTTCTGTCACCGGCAACAGCTCTCGCCACTTCGCCTGTGCCTTTTTGTCGGTGTCGAACTCGATCCTGGAGACTGTCGCTCGGATGGCACCGCCTTCGGCGTTGTCTCGGGTTGCAAGTGTGTGGACGATGTTTGTCTGTATGTGGCCGCGAGTAGTGCCATCGGGGGCCATCCCCATACTCTCGCAGACGGCGATAGATATCCGCGCAACGGTATTCTTCGCGGAGCTGTCCTCTTCAGTTGTGCAAGAGAGGCGCCCGCCATGGACCACGCAGTCCTCGCGGCGCAGGTAGCCGAAGACATAGACGTCGTCGACGAACGTCGGAAGGCCGGGGAGGGGGGCGCAGGTGCGTGCGCCCAGGTTGCCTGCCAGATAGTCGACCTTGGAGATGTCCGACACAAGGTTGCTCTCGTGCGCGTTCTCCAGGAGAAGGTGGGCGGATACGGCCTTTTCGGACCGTAGGCCCATGGACTGGAATGTTGCTTGCACCGCCATCTAGTAGCTCTGGTGCACCGGTGTCGTATTAGGTGCTCGGTATGTCTTGGGCTACTGTCTGTCTAATTGGAAATTTGGGCGACCCGAAAAATGGCAGTCTCCAAGCTTTGCCGAATACGGAGTGCCCCGCTCTCCCCTTTGCTGCGTGTATCCCGATCTCGCGGACATTTGCGTTTTTCTTGGCATCCCTATGTCGCCATCGGTCTCCACTGGAAATAGGGACGTGTGCGTGCCTCCAAAAATGGGAGCCGAAACATCGGTAGCCCTGACAAAAAATGCGCTATAGTAACTACGCTCACTTGGGGTCTCAGGAAGAGCCGAAGTGCGGCCGCACGCCCGAGGAAGTCGTCTCGACGTACATACAAAATTTGCATTGTTTGTCTACGTGGGAGCATCTCGACGTACATACAGAATTGGCAATTGTTTGTCTACGTGGAAGCCCCTTTGGGGTCCGATATAGCTGGTTTTCTCGCCCCCATCCCCCCTTGGCAATTGTTTGTCTACGTTGAAGCCCCTTTGGGGTCCGATATAGCTGGTATGCTCGCCCTCCCTGGCTATTGTTTGTCTACGTGGGAGCCCCTTTGGGGTCCGATATAGCTGGTATGCTCGCCCTCCCCCACCCCCCCCCCTTGCTGCTCCTCTACCATCAGTCGAGATGAGATAACTTATTTTCAGACGCCTCACTAGGGTTTTTCTGTGCCGGTTTCATTTATCTATTCAACAACTGCATGTTTTGATAAAGTAGCCGTCTTTTATACAGTGCCCCGTGCATGAAAGAGAGAAAAAACTCTTCTATTAAGAACAAAGGCTATCATGATGAAAACGCCTTGAGAAGCATTGAAAACAATGAACAGATATTCAATGACTTCATGTTTAAGTAAAATATGAATATAACCAAACAGCCAAGTTAGACCCGTCAAAGTGGAAAGTCTAGCATATATAGTAAGATAATTTCTCTCGTGGTTCAGCGTCAGTCCATGACGTTTGGTTTGATTAATTTTGAAGACTACGTAAGTGAAAAGAATAATGTTGACGATAACACTTGTTGCCGTCGGGACAATAAATGTGATCAAGTGCATTAAAGATGAAGACAGATAACATATAGAACCACCATAACCAGAGTCTTGTCCATTACTTCTTATAAAAGAAACTACCAAATTTATACCAACAAATAGCAAGGACGATATGGTCACGTACAAAACACTTCTGAATGTGTCTTTCCAACTGAATTTGCATGATGGTTTGATATTGGTTCTAAAAATTGTGAACATTTGGATGGAGGACGTGCTCATGGAGAACATCACACAAAGCCACAAGAAATGACAGACGGCACCAATAATCGAACAAACTAGAGGAGAAGTTGACCCTTGACCTGCACCAAACTGGTAGATTGCCTGTGCTAGAAGGAGTGAAATACATAGGATTATATTGTTAATTCCTGGTTGAGTTTGTAGGTTAGGTAAAACTAGATATATGAAGATAGTGATTAGTAAAGAGGAAATGGATAAACAGACACAGACTAAGGACAACGCTCTAGTAGCTGATACTGCCTCGGTAGCCACGCTGCTGTTTGTTGATTCTGGCCAAGGCAGAGAGTTGTAAATGGATAGAAAATCCCGAAAACAGACACGAATTTTATCAATATGCCTCTCGTATTCCCACTTGGATAATACTGTCTGGGGAATTGTATCTTCTATTATGAGAAAATCGTTTCTAAATGTTGTCGAAAATTCATTTATTCCTATTTCAACGAAGGGGCAAAGCTGTAGTTTAGTGAAAAGTGTTGGTTCTTTACACCGGTTTTCAGACCTTAATGTGGCCTCATATCCATGACTTAATACATCTACTGTCGTGTTATGACCAGGAGCAGCGTACAGTGTAGTGTTCTGGTGATTTATTGGACTATATGCTACCAGCTCAGATATAAAATGTAAAGTAATGTTTCTTTTTGTGACAAGAAATGTACCATTATTATGTAAATGTATGACCAAGTCTGATAAAATGTCAAACCAACCGTAACCAAGTGCACTAATCGTCATTTTAATCACCAAATACTGAATAACTTCATTTACAGATTTCTCGTATATTTGAACGTCTTCTAGGGTGTGATTCAATGTCGGAATAATCCCAACAAATTCATCAAGCACATCTAAGATTATGTTTTCTGCTTGAAGAAAGGTTACAGAAAGATAAATATGTTGCAGCAAATTCAGTTGAACGTACACCGTATAACAGTCAGTAAGAAGTGTCGATTTTTGTGGTAGGCACTTGGGATCTAGTGGTGCGAATCTTTCAAGCAAACCGTTTTCATGACAGGATATATCACGGCAAAGCATCTGAAATATATAGGAACGAATGCAATTATACAGTACTTTACTTACGTGACTTGATATACATCTAAGTGTGATCAACCTGACCTGTAAGTGTTACCTCCCTTCACAAATCATTTCCGTCAGCAAAACCGACTTTTCCTTAAGTATTCGGACACCTTAACGCCTTACAACAATTGACTTAAGTTTGAACGAGTCTATTTGACTACTTGACAGTCTAAAAGCTACTAGAAGAGTGGCAAGCAGCGTAGACCCTGATCGCATTTTGCGGCGTCTGATCTGGTCTATACTATTTGCTCAGGCTGGTCTGTCCTAATTCTTGCCGTAATACGGCAGCCACCTTTTAGAAGCGGTTCACACATAAGGAGAGTAATTTCCTTTCTGCTGAAGAGGTCTCTGTTTGAAACATTAGGTAAAAACTATTAGTTAATGGTTTCCCTTTTAGGTGTTTTGCAAGTTTAGGTCATAATCGTTGGCTCGAAAATGGTAAGCACCGATGTAACAATCATTAGCATTTTAACGCTAAGCATACTAAGACATTTTGAAATATTTGTTTGAATTTTACCAGACAATAGGATTACATTTCCTTATTGTCTCCTTACCTGAAAAGTCAAAGCCTATTTTTTTGTAGAAAATAAGTAAAGTACCCTTTATTTGTAGTCTGCTGAATTGGTCAAGATACGGTAGACGTTACAGCGGTAATTTTTAGCAAGAAAATATACTGTAAGTCTCAGACATATAAATTAGTAGTTCATACGATTTCTGTCTCTGTCTCTGTCTCTGTCCGTCTCTCTCTCTCTCTCTCTCTCTCTCTCTCTCTCTCTCTCTCTCATACACAAAGGTACGATCACGCGCACATTAGCGCGTATATTTTGTTGTTCAAGATGCAGCCGCGGATATCTTATATACAAGGTAGATAAATATGCGTCACAACGTCAGAAAATGAGTCCTCGGACATGTGACTGTCCCCATGTGCCGGTAGAAACGTCTTCGCATGGTGTGGCTCACATGAGATTTGCATGTTGTTGTTTTTTTTTGTTATATTAAAAATAATATAATAGATAGAACTCTCATAAACATTTGGACCGCAACGTGAGAAAACGTACCATTACGAAAATACGCCTATTCAAATATATTGAAAATTTACAACCAAAAAAGGAAAAGTTTCAGATAAAAAGTTCTGACAATCTTCATATTCCTCCTCAAAACACAGATTGTGGGTACTCGTTAGAACCGCCTCAGCGAGGCGGTTCTAACCAGTACCAACAATCTATGGTTTTAGCAAAACAAGAAAAATAATGTATGCCCCTGTAAACCTCAGTTTTACTCTATAAAAGTGGGGTTTAAGAGGGTAAAAATTATAATGGCGTGTTTTCGTGATGATCTGATATGTGCGTCTAACGGAACTTTGCATTCTTGGTGATCAAAAATGCGCCAAGTAAAGATTATGATCAGACTGTGCGAATGCACTGGCTGATCTGAATCTTCGCTAGGAGTACATGTCCGAAGGTATGTTTTCTGACGTTGCGATTTAATAAAGTTTCATTGTTTAAAAAACGAAATAACAAAACATCACTAATTTGAAAACTCAGTCTGAAAATTTTGACATTACCTTAATTACTAATCCCTTAAAGAGGCACGCAAAACAAAACAAATGTAGAACAGAACAGAACTACATTTTGTAGACAAATCCCAAGCCACAAAAAGGCGTATGGGAAGTAGATGACATTCTCATTATTTTAGTTTTCAGAGGGTTAGTCATTTCATGTGAATCATTTACCCAGCAGGCGACAGACACTTTGCATGACCTGTTAAGCCTCATTCACTCTGAAACATATAAACTATTTAAAAATGCTATCTGCTGCTGTTGTGATTAGCGCTTTAAGAGTTAATAAATTCTCACACTGTAAATACAAACTTTCTCTCCACTTTTGAACAATAGATAGTCATACCATTTTCTTGTCTTGAAGTTGATGTATTACATTGCAATCCATCAGGTCTTTTTCTGTAGAAGGTTTTATAGCTTCTAGACTGACAATTGCAGTGAAGGGCGGTGTTATAGCTCCTAACATGTGTCCGGCGTTGCCAACACGCGAGCATATCCTGTTCTCTTTAGGTTGGAGTTGTTGATCAGTGTTACATAAGTAACAAAAATAGTTCTTGTATGTCAAATTGAATGGATCTATAAATGACTGGCAAGCTAAGTCTGTAAGCTGGTCGTAATACGGCCAAAATTCAGTCTCATTACACGTGGAAATTTCGAATTGATAACTTCTTTGGCATGTTTGGGTTTGTGTCTCGTCTGGTTGTAGAAAATACATGCTACAATTCTTCTCTTCCATCTTATCAACAAAGTTGTCGTCTGTTAAAGAAATGCTATCATCACAATATATTTGTACGTGCCAGTCTTTCATGACTGCATTCTGGTCCACATCACTGCAATATGCACAATATTTATTTCTGTATGTAACACCAGCGTACGTTACCGGAACAAATGAATCTAAAGGGCTACTAGATCCAATGGCTGTGCATCTTTCGAAGTTAATGGTATTCGGTTCAACCTCGGGGGAGCATTTCGTTATCATCCAAACCGGAGACTGTAAAGTTTTAGGTGGTGGATACTTCGGTTTCTTCGATGTGATAATGCGTGGCCAAACGCACCCAAAGCTAAAAACGATAAAATATGAGTTAACCCTTAGAGCGCTAATCACAACTACAGTACACGGCATTTTAATTTTTTCTTTTAGGGAAAATAAAACGATTTTTACTTCGCACTCTAATGGTTATTAAATAGTCAAGCCCTCCCCTACCCCATCCCCTGCCCCCGCACCCCGTCTTTGTTTCATAATAGTGTTTGTTAATAAGAGTTGAGCCGCAACGAGAGAAAACATACCGTCTGACATGTGCGCCCAAAGAGACAAATCAGTCTGTACATCCGCGAAGTCTGATCAGATTCTTCGTTGTCCACATCATTACGAAAACATGTGTATTCAAATATATGGAAAATTTCACCACCAAAACTGATCGTTTCCAGATGAAAATTCTGATTTTTTTTTTCACATTTCTAATCAAAACAAAGATTGTGAGTACTCGTTAGAACCCCTCGCCAAGGCGGTTCTAACGAGTACCCATAATCTTTGTTTTTGGCCAGAAATAAGAAAATTAATGTATACCCCTGTAAACCCCAGTTTTATTATATAAAAGTGGGGTTTAAGGGGGTCAAATATATAGGTATGTTTTCGTGATGTAAAGAAACTTTACATCCTTGGCTATCCAAAATATGCCCAGTGAAGATTCTGATTAGACTGCGAATGCACAGATTCTGATCAGACTGTGCTGAATCTTTATCGGGCGAACATGTCCGAGGGTTCGTTTCTAACGCTCTGGCTCACTTATTTATATGTTTTACTTTGTTGATCCCTTGATGGGTAAGCAAACCCCTATGTACGACTGGAACTGCACCAGGATTAATCCATTTATTTCGAGTGGACTTTTACCCCAAGTCATTGAAGAGGTCCATTTCCAGTAGAAGGGGTGTGTAGCTATTTTTGTTATTACCACGTTTTATAGACATTCATGTTTTAATGCAAAAGGTGTAGATCCTGATCAGACGCCGCTTTCTGCAGCATCTGATATTTGTCTACACTGTTTGCCAATAGCCCTTTTTGGCGTTTCCAGACTAAAATTAATTAATTTCGATGCTGCTCCAAATTACAAAAAAAAAAAAAAAAAAAAAAAAAAAAAAAAAAAGAAAAATGAGTTCAGTCCACGCAATGGTCCGCGATCTCATTTTAATAGTGAAACATCACAGTAACACCAATAGAATCAAAATTATCATAATTAAACAAAGTAGCGGCTCAGCGGTGGTCTTAACCACATTGGTATAAAAAGGCTAAAAAATTCAAAAGCACCAGGGGGTGATGAAATCTTAAATGAATACTTTAAAATCACAAAAGATTGTATGTTACTGATATATGCATCCTTGTTTAACCTTATTTTGGACACAGGACAGATCCCGGATCAGTGAGTGGAAGGGAAAATACAGTCTATTCATAAAAACAAGGGAGATTCTCATGACCCCAATAATTAACGCGCCATTACCTTGTTAATTTGTCTTGGGAAGTTATTTACAGCCACTTTAAATGATCGATTAAGCAATTTCCTTGAAGAAAACGATCTACTAAAAGAAAATCAGGCGGGGTTCAGAAAGCATTATTCTACGGTACAATAAGTCCCTATATACTCGCTTATAGAAATCTTGAAGAGTGAGAAGAAAAAATTGTTTTGTTACTTTGTAGATTTTTCGAAAGCGTTCGACTCGGTGTGGCGTATTGAACTTTGGAGAAAACTTCTAAACACGTCTGTAAACGGAAAGTTTCTAAAAGTATTGCAAAATATGTACGCTGAAATTAAATCTTATGTTACACTTAAGGGAGAAAATTCACCTTTTTTCGTAAGTAACAGAGGAGTAAGGCAGGGAGATAACCTCTCTCCTGTTTTGTTCTGCATATTTTTGAACGACTTAGAATATCATTTACGTGGTGACAAAAATGAAGGTATTTCATTCGAACATGATAATGGAACAACTCTCGATCTCATTAAACTGTTTGTCTTGCTCAATGCAGATGACACGGTGATCCTAGGAGAAACTGCTGAAGACATTCAGAAAAGCATTGACTCATTTCTTAAATATTGTGCACTCTGGAAGCTCAAAGTTAACGAAAGTAAAACAAAAGTAGTAATATTTGGGGCACGGAAAACAGACCCTTTCTCTTTCCAGCTTGGAAACACTCCTCTAGAAGTTGTTGATAACTATAGATATCTAGGCACTTATTTTTCAAAAACTAGAAGCTTCCTAAAAGCACGGAAATGTATTGCCGAACAAGCAAAGAAAGCCATGCATTTATTGCAGGTTAGAATTAAGAATTTATTTCTTCCAGTTGACCTTCAACTTAAGTTATTTGACCAAACAATATTACCCATTTTGTCAAACTCGTGTGAAGTTATTGGATTTGAAAACTGTGGACTTTTTGAGGCGATTCATACACAGTTTCTAAGGTCTGTCTTTCGTGCGCGTAAAGGTACTCCACTTTACATGCTTTACGGGGAACTCGGTAGATATCCAATTGAATTCACTATTAAGTGTAGAATGGTTAACTATTGGACTAAGTTAATCAGCGGAAAACAACATAAACTAGCTTCTCTTCTATATCAAAAATTCCGCGCCAATAACATTCAATCCAAATGGGCTGCAAGTATTCAGAAAATTTTTGAAGAATGCGGCAGACCGGATATTTGAATAAATCAGTCGGCAAATCCCCATTGTAGCGCACTGATTAAACATATTTTACAAAGTCAGTTTTTGCAAAATTGGAGCGCCAAATTAGAAAATTCTTCCAAAGGTTTAAACTACAGACTTTTCAAGGATACAATAAAAAATAGAACCTTATCTCTTGAAAGTGCCACCAAGGTGTTATTTACACTTTGCTAAACTCCGGACAGGTAATCACAGATTTACTTGCGAACGCGGTCGCTGGCTCGGACTTGAACTAAATGACAGAGAGTCCACTTTATGTAACTTACACGAAGTAGGGGATGTACTTCATTATGTATTAATTTGTCCTTTTTTCAAGACTGAAAGACAAAAATACATAAACAAGTATTATTATACATCTACCAATGTATTAAAATTCAAAGAATTGCTGAACAGCGAAAATGAAATCCAACTGCGTAATATCTGCATTTTTGCAAAAATGCTTATTAAAAGAGTCCAGTGATCTTATACTCTAAAAGTAAATTTTATGCTTTTCTAAAACAAACTTACATTGTAACTGTATTGTCTTTATCAATATTATATTCCTTCTTTCTTTCTTTTTTTTTCACTCATATGTCATGTGCATGACCTGAGTTTGTCTTAATAAAGAATATTGTATTGTATTGTATTGTATAGAACCACGGTGGGCCAGACAGTCAGGCGCCCGCCTTCAGAAACAGATTGCAGAAGGAACCATCATTGAGTCTGAGGCTCACCGCAGTTGTACTTGTACGATTAAAGAGGGAATTAAAATTATCAAGCATAACTGGGTTAACAACCATGCATGCTGTTTGCCGCAAAACAGTCATTTTGACAATTTGCATGAAGTGTCAGATCCTATTTTCTAGACAAAATAAGAAAAATGCCATCTATTTGTCGCCTGCAGAATTTTTCCATAGCATGGTAAGTGTTAAACTGCTGTTTTGATAGTACCTGTTCCAAGATCAGGTAGCAAATTTAGCCTGTCAAATAAATAAAATGTTACTTAAAATACTTAGAGCAAATACGGTACTGAATGGAAAAAAAATCCCCTCTAGTTAGTATTCAATTCAAAATCTTCCAATAAACTGGGTGTCTCACCAGAATCGCAGAAATTACTTTCTCTTAGGTAAATTAATCCTTATAGCAAATTTGTAGTAAACGACGCTTTAAAATTGATTCCATTATTTTTGTTTTTCGAAGAGTATAAGACTTGATATTTCATAAGAATCGTTTGCTGTTTACATGGAATATGAACAAAGTCTAAAAGGAAGAACTCTTGAGAGCACAGAAAACACTCAAAAAAGCAAACTCAGCTGGTTTCAAGTTTTCTGGGCCTGTATAGTTAGTTTCGGCCTAATGTCCCATAAAAATAATACTGACAAGCAGTGTAGACCCAGATCAGACACCACAGAACGCATTAAATACAGGAATTTCTCTAAAACATAGTAAAAATAAAAACCAACCAGACACCATTTCTATTGGAAAAGGAGCTGTCCAGAACAAAGAGTTGAGGAAGCAGAATCCACCTGGTATAAATGGTCTAACGCCCTGTTAGACATGGCTAATTCCCCACACATGACTCGTTATACCTATATCATCAAGGATTTGCATTAATATCTAAGCAAACAGTTCGTTCTTCACACCTATAAATAGTATTACCGTCGTACACCCTCGGCTGCAGTACATTCCATCTCATATATTAGCCGGGGCACAGCATTTCCTACATGATACCGAGTGCATCGGGTGAAAAGGCTCATCCGCGCAGGCTGATCAGCCGCAGACAAGCGAGCATTCTCTATAAACTTACTGCGGGCCGTCATCGGCCCGTCAGCTACCCTGACGGGCCGATATCGGCCCGCTATAGATTTATGTAGAATGTTTACTGGGAGTGATCTCGCTATTCGCATGTTGACGCTTTGTATCCTTGACTACCCAAAGAGTACCCTGCGATGACTGCTAAGTCTACACGGATGTGAATGCTGGTCTGAGTTTTGCTGGACGCACTTGAAATCTTGTGGGAAATGCTGTGTCTCGGCTCAATTTATACTTTAAGGTGTAACACTCAGTTTGCTAAATCATTAGGTCCCAGTTGTTCAAAGTATCTATAGCTTAACGAGCTCGTTAGTGATCAGAATGTTTACTGTTCTAGTAAGTACAAGTATTTTTGCTGAAAAAAGTGAGTAGCTACTCACATTTTTTTCAGCAAAAATATTAACGTACCCGTATATGCCATATCTAATTATTAAGTTTTAACGATAAGTTAACTAAAGACATCGTTAGTTTTGAACATCTGGGCCCTGGTGAATATAAACGAGCTCTTTTTTTTATTTTACAGAAAATAAGATTGGTATTTCAGTCTCTGAATATTTGAAACGCGTCCCTGTTGTGGGAGTTTTTGTTCTAAGTCATTACAAAAACATACCTATTCGAATATACTGAAAATTTAACTACCAAAAAATGAAAATTTTCGGATAAAAATTCTGATATTTTCATATTTCCGCTCAAAGTATAGATTGTGGGTACTCGTTAGAACCGCCTCGACAAGGCGGTGCTAACGAGTACCCACAATCTATGTTTTTTAAGCAGAAGTAAGAAAAATGATATATACCCCTGTAAACCCCAGTTTTACTACATAAAAGTGGGATTAAATGGGGTCAAAATTATAGGCATAATCAGGAAATCATATATAAAAAAAAAGTAAGAGAAAAGTCCAGAGTGTGCCACAATAAAAAACCCAAGCCCTTCCCAGACACCAAGAGGAAGAAGAAACAAACAAAACCAAACAAGCTCAAATCCAACAAACGTACGAAAAGCACTAGGATTAGCTATCTCTTCCCCAAGCGAGGTAATCGCAATGCTAAAAGGGCTGAACAATGTTCGTAGAAGAACAAAATAACACAAGGTAATACATAAAACAAATCGCCTCGTAGAATAAACCACAAAAAAGCAACAAAGAGTAAGACTAACGCCGGGACCACCACCTTAGAACGGTCAGTAGAGTAAACCACCGGGGGAGGAGGGGGGAGGTTAAAGCACTTTTACAGCTAGCAAACTTCACTCTGGGTCCCGACGCTACTCTAAATACAGAAATCGTACATAAAACTTCGGTTCGCATAAAGGCTCCCAACTCAGTCAATGCATCAAAGCGAAAACATAAACATCAAATTAATCACTATAATAAACAAAGAAGAGTACTAATAGCTAATTCTACTGTATTCCAGAGTAAATGAAAACTCATAGTTGAACCACGGCGGGCCAAGCCAAAGACATATCGTCAAGCCCAACCCACTGGTTACAGTTTTACGAAGAGGCCGTCATTGAGTCTGAGGCCCGAACCGCCGTCGTGCAATTAGTTTAAACATATTTTATTTCATAAACTCATAATACAATTTACATAGAAACGTACAATATTACAGAACAGAGTTTACAAATTGGGATTTGGAAAAAAGTTAACAGACATTCAAATCCGTTTCCCGTAACATTTAGATTGCAAATATTATAACGTGGTGAAAATAGACTATGATCAAGTATACAAAATGCATACAAAGTTATACACACATAGTCACCTGCATATGTACTAATGCATAACATTTATCGAAACAAAATATGTAAACAATTATTGTAGCAATAATATGACATAGAAATTACATGAACATGAGAAAATTGAAGAGAGACATAGACAATACATGAATAAGAGAGAGAGAGAGAGAGAGAGAGAGAGAGAGAGAGAGAGAGAGAGAGAGAGAGAGGTCTCCTTAATCAGACGTAAAACGTTTGCTTTCTGATATGAAGTGCTGAACGGTAAGAAATACTAATTTATTCTGATGGAAATCTAATTTATCATCCCCGTACAACAAAATATTTAGGCTCGGAATGCAAAACGGCGAAAGTGTATTTATCATTACAATTCTGGCTTGAGTAAATCTTGGACATTCTAATAGAAAATGTTTAGTTGTTTCAACTATGCCACATTCATATAATGGGTTTTGAATCATATTCTTAGAGAATAAATGTTGTTTTAAAGAGCTACATTTAGTCCTTAATCTGGTATGATAAATTTGTAATGACCTGTTTCCTGTGCTGTAATATTTAGGTACTTTAATGGTATCTGCATTTAGTTTGTATTTGAAACTCGCTAACGAAGTAGAGTTTCTAATATCGAGAGGAAGTTCATTCCATTCCCGTATACAGGACGGTAGAAATGATTTATAATAAAGTTGAGTCCTTGTAAGCATGGGTCTAAAGTTCTGCGATCCACGTAAGTTGTACGCAGATGCATATTCAACTGTCGGTGGAACAAGGGTTGTTAAATAAGCTGGGGTCAGATCGTTATTCATTTTATAAAATTGATACATTTTGTTTTTATATCTGCGTTTGTAAAGCGGTTCCCAACAGTTTCGCGGTACAGTAGTTCAATTGAAACTAACCTTATAGCTCCAGTGACAACCCTAGCAGCTTCTATTTGTATCTTTTCAATCAAATCTATTTCGTACTGCGTACACTTGTCCCAGACTATATCGGATATTCTAAAATAGGTCGAATGAAAGAAATATAGGCTCTATTCAATGATTCCCTATCCAATAAAAACTTTAATTTTCTAATAATATTATTAATATATAGTCGTGCAGTTAAAGAGTGAAGCACAGCCATCAGCAATAATTGGGTTGACAACTAGGCATGCATTCTGCCGCATAATATCTAGGCTATAGTCAATTCTTTTATAACGGTTAATTAGTTTTCTGAATTGCTCCGAAAAGTTAGATTTTCCTACATTTTTTTCTAAATCTGTACACTAAGTCGCCGTAAAATTCTGGTTCCGATATACCTTGTTGCAGAAGTGTTTTCAGACTGACGCTATATTTTTTCAACCAAGGCATTTTGTCTGCGATAAAATTTCGAAAACTCCTTACGAAGTTGAAAATAAAGGTAGCCCTGCCTAAGAAGTTTGGCAGTAAGGGCTTTATTACGCAGTTAAACTCACTAAGATTTGAGTTCTTCTAAATTATATAGGCATTGTTTCGTGATGATTTACACTTTATCTCAAAAAGCTAATTTCGCCAAAAATATTTTGATACTTATCCCCTGTAATAAAGAGTATTGCTCCGATTTTAAAATTTAAATAACTTTTGTAAAGGATATTGTTTCGAATTAAAAGTCTTTTGGGACTTAAAATTACTAGCCTGTATTCAAATATTGTTTAATGTCTATTGATGCCTTCCTCATATTAGGCATTAAACATGGTACCACCATAACCATAAAAAAGCAAGAAAGTGCTTGATGACCAACAAGCCAACAATGCTTCATTATTCACAGACCCGGTCTTTATTTCAGTCTTACAGATTTTTAATAATACCTTTTATCTGCATGTATATATAAAAGTGAAAATTAGAAATTAAGACTTTCAGGTCTTAAAGATCATTACTTATATGAGGTCTGTCAATTATACTAAAATACTACAAAAGCGATGACTTATTCTGTTGCTCATACCAGCGCCATTTCTGTTACCCATTTTAGTGTATGTAAGTGTTTGTGGGTGTCCATGTCCAAACATCCATACTGTTTCAGAGATAAACAGAAACATGTGGTGTTCGTAGAAGAACCCAAGTATTCACACTATTCAAGAAATAACCAGAAATAGGTGGCGTTCGTAAGAGGCCTCTTTGCCGAGTACTAGATAAGTTAGAAGGACCAAGATGTGCATACTATTCCAAACATAAATACAAATAGGTACTGTTCGAAAGAACCCTCTTTGCGGAGTCTTGTCTACAACAAGATGACCCCAAATAGCCATACTATTCCAGACATAAAGAGAAATAGATGGAGCCCCATTACCATGTGTTTGCTACAATAGGAAGTCCAAACGTCCATAGTACATGTATTCCAGATATAAATAGAAACAAGCGTCCATTAATATGTATTAGCTCTAAAAGAAACTTTCATACTTTTCCAGAATTAGAAACAGGTGGTATTAGCAAATATCCCTTACCGTGTATATTATGCCTGAAATGAAGAGAATAAGGGGATGTTTGCAAGAGTACCGTACCGTATATAAACTTTCGGCAAAGGCCCTGGATTAAATGTCTATATTATTCAGGAAATATATAGAATGAGGCGAGGTTCGCAAGAGCACCTTACAATATTATTAACTTCAGTAGAAAGACGCATGACTAAATGCCAATACTATTCCAGAAATGAATAGAATGAGGCGATGTTTTCAAGAGTACCTTCCCATGCATTAGCTTCAGCAGTAGATGGATAGAATGGGGCGGTGTTCGCAAATGTCCCATAACCGTGTATAAAATTCAGCAGAAAGAGCCATGACTAAATGTCTATACTACGCTGGAAATGAATAGAAAGAGGCGGTGTTTGCATGAATACCTTACCGTGTTGTTTGCTTGAATACCTTACCGTGTATTCGCCACAGCAGTACGACCCATATCCAAACTTTCGTAGTAACCAGGGCAACACGACCCTCGTACGATGCATTCGGAATTACACTCACAAAATCCGCAACATACAGATTCATTTATATCCCAAACTTCTGCAGGAACCGGTTCGATCTGACAATTTATTAGTGGGCATTGGTCATGGTGTATTTGGGTAACTGTAGCTAAATCATCGTCGATGAATAATAGTGCCTTGACATAACACATGAATAGCACTAATATTTGCGTTGGATAACCGGTAGAAAGCAAAACAACCATTGTAAAGCTGTAAATTTAGAATAAACTCGTTAGTAAGGATAACGACCATAATCCATCTATATTTCAGTTTCTAAAGTTTTGCTTCTTAACTTTTGATGTTCGAATCCATTCTGTCCTTTCAGTGACAGTGATGCTTGTATATCTCTAATAATTAGTTTTAACCCTTGCCCTGCTGAACCCGGATATACCCAGCCAACTGATCTGGATCTGCACTGTTTGTCATTAAGTATGTGAATTTTTAATAACAATCCGGATTAAATAAGCTGATTGGTTGAAAAATAAAAGTTGGCGTGGCATCTTAATTCATTCAGCAGGACAAAAGTTAAGGGGAATGGATACACTTAGTGATTATCCGCCACTGTCTACAAGGGGGATAACTTTCATGACTTCCTGATCGGTGTCCTTCATAAAAAGTCAACTCCAGATAAGGTGCGTACTATTAAAATAATATTGCTCCCACATCGATCAAATTCTTTCCTTTTAGAAGAGACCTTTTCAGACGGGATACAAATATTTTAACAGAGTTGCTTCCCTTGAAAGTGTATCAATATCCCTTAAATTGACAGCATCACGCTCGAGAATTAAATTATACCGTTTAGGCTATTGTATACTAACTGCTTGCGTCATGCGGCAATTTCGGATGCGACCTCATTTCAGAACACGGGTACTGACGTTTCAGAGCACGGGTACTGACGTTTCAGAACACGGGTATTGACGTTTCACAACATGGCTATTGACGTTTCAGAACACGAGTATTTAATTTCATGAAATCTGTAATACAAATACATAGGAGTCAGCGATAAACAAAAACACACATTTTCCTTTGAAAGAATGAAACGTACATGTAAATAAATATATGTGGTCCGAAATTACGTCCCATCGGAAATGCCGCCTTCCTAGTGACGTACGCAAGAAATCGTTAAAATTTTACCGATTAGTACTTAATATTCTTCTCGGTCGTGATTATTAGCATGATTCCGTTTAGTCTTTGCATTGTATGAACTGATCCTGCAACGCTGTACTACGTAACCTAACTCAAGATAAGAGTTTTTCAACACCTCACAAGGGACCTGGAGAATGTTAATGCATTGAAAAACCATGTTCGATCGCTATTATTGCATAAAACTGAAAACATTTGCCACATTTCGCGTTATTTCTTGCACTATTTTGTTTCGCCATTTCACCGATGTCGCGCGAACGCTATTACCACGGACTATGCTCGTTCGAGGGCACGGTGTTACACATCTTGTGACGGCAGCAATTCTGTGGCCCCGGTACCAGCATATTAATAAATTGCGTAGCCGTGCATTAACAGCGCGTGAATTGCCTTGTTAATACACGGCTTTTCGCCGGTTAATAGACGGCTGTTAATAACGTGCGACACTGCTTTTTATGCAATAATAGCATATGATAGGGATACACATTAGGATCGTCTCGCGATACATATACCATATGCATATACATACGTTGTAACTACTCGTCAGAAGCGCCTCGGTAGAAATAAGAATTATCAACTTTTTAGTTGAAAATACAGTCGACTCGTTATCTCGACTTCGCTTATCTCGAATAACCGCTTATCTCGAAGTGAAAATCTGGTCCCTAAATTACATAGAAATCTAACAAAAGGTAAAAAAATATTATGGAAAAGAGGATAAATTGCTCCTAAGGAGCAATTTCTCATCTTTTCCACAATATTTTCAATACACTTGACTCTCGCTATCTCAAAAACTGATAACCCAAACTACTGCTTAATTCAAACTAGACATTTAATAATTTGGGTTTAGTTTTGCTTTATATATTCTTCACATTTCAAATCCTGTTATCTTAAACTACTGTTATCTCAAACTAAAAATTATGGTCCCTTGGAGTTTGAGATAACGAGAGTCAACTGTAAATGCTTTATCTGGAGCAATCTTTAGATAAGATGATAACCAAGATAAATGTTAGATATGTTTGCGCCATAACAATCTTATAAATATTCATTGGAATCGCCTTCCAGTGCGATTCTATTAGATATGTTTTGGTGCAAAAATAACAGAGGTAAATTTATTAGATATTTTGCACTTAAACATATCTTATAAATACTCACTGGAATAGCCTCGTTGTGCAATTCCGGTGCGATTTTGTTAGCCGAAAAATAGCAAAAAATGTATTCTAATCAATCTTTAAACCAATATACAAGCAAAACAACAAGAAAAGTTGTGTGTACAACCTTGTTTCACGTGAAATTTGCCTGGCACTACGTCTAATGTGCTATGTTTTGATACAGTTCTAAGTTACATATCCGTTATTGATATATATACTGGGCCGCATCAAGCTAAAATGTGTTTTCGATCAAACCATTTAGAGGTGCAAAACACGCAGTTTGCAGACAATGCAGGCCCTGATCAGCGCATTTATGCAGGCTGATCAGGGCCTACGTTGCCTGCTTACAGAATCAATGTATAGTTCAGTATATGTCGTCGAACAGTGAATGCTTAGATCAGACTGCACGGACTCTCTGAGCAGATTTAGCAGACGACGAATTGGTGATTTTTCTTCTTCTTCTTCTTCTTTTTCTTCTTATTTTCTCATGAAACAGGCTCTGCGTTTTCATGCAATGTACCTCCTGAGGAGAGAACTTGCATGAAATGTAAAAGCCTATTTTCTCTGAAAAATAGGATAAATATCTTAAATTGTCTTAACCAAGCATACTAAGAGTTAAGTGAGCATCACTTTAATATTTACTTTTCTCCGAATCTTACCCTTCGATTCCAGCTTTATACCATACAAAATGTTAAATCCGTTGATTGCTGAGCTTCTTATTAGTAGTTTAATTATAATCTCAGAAGCAATGTAGTAAACAATTTTGTTTATCACACCGCTGTCTGAAAAGGGGGTTACTGGGTGCTGACGGATCAAAGAGATTCCGAAATTGAAAATAGTTTGTCTTAATTTTGCCATAAATGTCAGCAGACGATATTTCTGTGATATATTTTTCTTATTCTTGACCTTTCATACAAAATTGTCTCTAAATAAGGTTAAAACATTCCATTCAATGCCTCGGAAAGGCTTTGCTTTCTGTTAAAGAAAGAAAAATATCATTTATTTGCTCTATTCAGATAGTCTACAGTGCTACTGGTTAAATTGTTCAGGCAACGGAACTTGTAATGTAAAAAATGTGTCAAGGAGTGTAAACTTCAGGCCTACATCAGATTGCTCATTAACCCATTGAAGACTGGAGACTCCTAAACGGGTAACTAGCAAACAGTGCAGACCCTGATCAGACGCCGCAAAATGCGGCGTTTGATCAGGGTCTCCACTGTTTGCAAATAGTTCAACCATTTTCTTTGGGAATATCTATATCATATCATAGCCTGACATACCTAAAATCGAAAATGAACTCTTCCAGTATATAGTGTGGGAGTGTTTATTCAGTCTTTAATGGGTTAAATAGGAACTGATACACTTTCAACGAAGATAACGCGATAAAAATATTTTCATTTCCTTCTGGAATGGAAAGGGAAAAGCATTTGCTTCTAAGTGGTTTCCTGTTGGAGTAGACCACTTTAAAGCAAGCAGGGAGCCACAAAAGTTGTCTTCCTGGCGGAAATGGTGGCACATTAATCAAATGTATCCAAACCTCTTAAGATTAGTTTGGCATTATCGTTATCAGGGACATCTTACCGAACAAATTCGGTAACCTTATACAGTGAAAATTTAAGTACACACAAATGAATCAGAAATCTCAATTTCCCATCGGATTTAAAATTTTATGATTGGAGAATTTAGTTACATAATGTATATTCGAATAGAGGAAACGATATGACCCGTGCCTTGGGGAAAACACATTATCTTATAATCGGGCCGACAGCCAAGGAAATGTACCATACAGGAATAGCATTACGAAAACACGCCTATTCAAATATACTGAAAATTTTACCACCAAAAACTGAAAATTCTCAGATAAAAAAATTGATAATTCTTCATATTTCTGCTCAAAAACATAGATTGTAGAAAAATAAAAAAATAAGAAAAATAATATATACCCCTGTAAACCCCAGTTTTACTATATAAAAGTGGGGTTTAAGGGGGTCAAAATTATAAAGGTACGTTTTCGTGATGGCTACGCTTTTAATACAGGCATATATATATATATATATATATATATATATATATATATATATATATATATATATATATATATTGTTCGTCCTTTCCTCTGAAAATCAGCCTACTGTACAAAAATGGAACAATTGTTATCCTTCTAGAATAGACCCCTTTCCAGAAGGAGTTTAGAATACAGAAAAGCAAAGAGTAAAAATAAAAGTGGAAATACCCACGATCACAAGGCCTGCCCGAGCCACAAATAGAAAGAGTGATGAGGGACTAACAATGACAAACCAAATGACATATATGAAAGCACAGACACACGAACAAAGAACTGCAATAGAGGAACCCTGGAGTAGCCAGTAAAAAAAAAAAAAAAAAAAAAAAAAAAAAAAAAAAAGAACACACACACACACACACACACACACACACACACAAAAGAAGAACTACTCGGTGTGTGTGGGCGATGTGGCGGGTGTGGAGGCTGAAACTTGTTATAACTACGCGAAACTTCACCCAGCTCCAAATTACAAACATATATTCGGTCCATATAGGGGTCGTCTACCTCACCGATGAAACACAACAGGGGTTGAATTCTTTTTTTAAAGTGGTAGAAAATCTACAAAGTTCCAGTCCCCTTATAGGTAAGCGGAATATGACAGTGCATAAAGTGGTCCCATTGTCAGGCCGGGCAGGAGTATCTGAATAGTCAATTTTCTTTGACTGAGGCAATATGGGCCTCACCATGCGAAATCGTGTCTACGGGCATATGGAGACAGTGAAGGCCCAGTGCAGCCTGCGCATCCGCGCAGTCTGATCAGGACCGTCACTGTCCACTAAATGCATCATTGGACATCAAGAAAACATGCCTATATAATTTTGACTCCCTTAAACCCACTTTTATATAATAAAAATGGGGTTTACAGGGGTATACATAATTTTTCTTATTTTGCTAAAACACATAGATTGTGGTACTCATTAGAACCGTCTCGCCGAGGCGGTTCTAATGAGTATCCACAATCTATGTTTTGAGCAGAAATATGAAAAATATCAGAATTGTTTTAATCAGAAAATGTTAAGTTTTTGGAGGTGAAATTTTCTATATATTCGAATAGGCTTGTTTTCGTAATGATACTACAAAAGGTATGAATGGAGAGCAAAGGTCCGAGTTATACTTTGCGCATGCGCGGGATGATCTGAATCTGCGCATTTTCTGCATGTTTGAAGACACGTTTCGCTTGACACGGCCCATATGAAGTACGAATAACATCTAAATACCCTGGGATAAATAAAGAACTGGAAATTAAAATCTTACTGTTACAATGTAGCGTATAAAATTATGACTCATTAGAAAACGAAGAACATAATAGGATATCAGATGTGAATCATTGTACGATCCACAGTAAAGTAATCCGAAAGGAGGACATACGAGGAGTGCATTATAATCACCATGTCCGTCCGTCTGTCCTTACGTAATCAATTTGTGAAAATCGCTATAACATGTAAACCGCATGCAGATACATTTTGACCAGATCTAACCAATGAAATTATCAAATACTAGATTTAGAAATATCCTCACCGAGGCATGTCTGTCCATTATCAGTTTGTGAAAATCGCTTTAACATAATAAGGATCATCTTCATGACGTATGTTGTAACGGGTTGGAAACTGTGTGATCACAATACCAGATGAACCAGCGCGCCAAACAAATTGTCAAAATATTCCAAGCGGTTTAAAAGTTATTGCGATTTTCCTACCTGATAACAAATAAACAGACACGCTTCGGCGAGGCTATTTTTGAAAAAAATCTGGCATCCTGAAGAAGTATTCCTCTTATGTCCCTTATTCAAAATTGCTCAAAGGTTCTGCTCCGCTGAACAATATGGAGCTAAATTTGTTAAATGATATCTCCTCCTAGGCCAGTGGCCTGATTTCAAAATAATTTCGCAGAAATGTTCCTCTTATGCTCCTTCATAACATTACGAAAACACGCCTATTCAAATATACTGAAAATGTTACCATCAAAAAAAATGAAAAATTTCAGAAAAAAATTCTGATATATATTTTTCAGCTCAAAAATCTATGTTTTTGAGCAGAAATAAGAAAAATAATGTATACCCAAGTAAACCCCAGTTTTACTATTTATGTGGTGTTTAAGGGGGTCAACCTTATATAGGCATATTTTCGTGATGAAAGTGCTAAAACGGTTCTGCTCCGCTGAACAAGACGGCCGCCAGACCTAGAACAGAAAACAAAATATTGTAAACGACATCTCCTCGTAGGCCAGTGGCCAGATTTCGAAATAATTTCTTTTTTCACAAAACTGTGCTCAAATTGTTTCACTTCGCTAAAGAACATGGGCGCCAGAGCTGAAAATAGAAAAAAACAAAAAAACAACAACAACAACAAACAAAAAAAAACAAACAAAACAACAACAACAACAACAAAAAAAAAAAAAAAAAAAAAAAAAAAAAAAAATAAACAACAACAAAAAACAAAAACAAAACAACTTCATAGTGCATCTCCTCCTTGGCTATTGGTCTGATTCAAAAATGATTTCACAGAAATGTTCCTCTTATGCCCCTTTACCAAAATAGCTAAAATGGCCACCAGAGCTAAAACATATATTTCAAACAATAAGTTTACGCAGGCCAGTAGCCCTTTTTCAAAATAATTTCACAGAATTGTTCCTCCTTTGCTTCTTTACAAGAGTTGCTAAAATGGTTCTGCTCTCCTGAACAAAATGACCACCAGAACTAAAATAATAATAATAATAATAATAAAAAGCTCTCCTCCTAGGCCTGTTGCCTACATCTCATGAACTAGTGAACCATCACTTCTACAAGCTATGTTACATCTTGAGCTCAGGTGAGCGATCCAGGGCCATCAAGACATTCTTGTTGTTAGATATGTTTTATCTAGTCCATATTTCTTTTTTTATAATTTTATTCCTATTAGGTGGGTTACTTCTTTTGATAATGACACTCCCTGGACTTTTTCATTTACCTTTTGATTTCAGGTGCACAATTGTGGTGGGTGCATCTTTTTTTTTCTGAAATAAAAAAATAAATAAATAAAAATAAAATAAAACAGAATAAAATAAAATAAAATAAACTGTTACTACTACCATTCAGTTACAACACCGTGCTGTTAGGATTATATTCATATACAATGTGTCACTTTTTCACCTTGAATTATCTGTCACCGATGATTAGATTTGGCATCACAAGAACTATATAATTTTGACCCCCTTAAACCCCACTTTTATATAGTAAAACTGGCGTTTACAGGGGTATACATTATTTGTCTTATTTCTGTTCCAAAACAGAGATTGTGGGTACTCTTTAGAACTGTCTCGGCGAGGCGGTTCTAACGAGTACCAACAATCTATGTTTTGAGCAGAAATATGTAAAATTTTTATCTGAAAATTATCAGTTTTTGGCGGTGAAATTTTCAATATATTTGAATAGGCGCGTTTTCGTAATGGTAAATGGGTACATATCATGACAATGCGTTTTTGCGGGTCATACACCTTGTGTAAAGTGATTATGTATATAATTCCGAATTAAATTTGATTCTAACATATATTTGATTTCTGCTTTAACATCGTTAATCTTACATGCAGAAATCTTTTAATCATGCCACAACTGTGTGAACTCTATGATAATTTTTATCTACATGGATGCATCACTGAAATATCAAATCTTTGCCGTTTACTCGTTCATTCACAATATATTGACACCAGACAAGTTTTATACTGAGCGCCACGCAAAAGAGCACGGAATACGATTAGCCACAGCGTAAGAAAACGTATCTTCGGATAAATGCCACCCCCCCCCCCCCCCACACACACACAGCGAAGATTCAGAGCTGCCTGCGAATCCGCGCAGTCGGATGAGAAATTTCACTTTGCACATTTTGGACAGTCAAGATGCAAAGTTTATTCATGCGGATAACGCAGACGCTTATCAAACTGCGCGGATGCGCAGACTGATTTGATCCTTCCTTGGGCTTACATGTCAGAAGGGACGTTTTCTCACGTTAATACTCATGCTATTATTATTATTATTATTATTATTATTATTATTATAGCCCTGCTTTGAAAACGTGGGGCTATACTGGATTTTCCTTTGTCTCTCCGTCATTCCTTTCGTCATCCAGTCCGCTATTCCGTCCAGTTATCAGATAAATTGTCGTCACTTTTTCTCGAGAACTGTAAGGGCTACAAAGTTGAAACTTGGTACACACATACCCAGTGGGTCGATGTATTGTCAGGTATACCGGTATTAGGGACAAAGGCCCATAACTTGGAGTTACTTCCCTTGATAGGTTTTACAAATTTACCATTGATGAAAAATTTTCGTTACAAATTTCTCAGGAACTATAAAAGCTGTAAAGGTGACACTTGGTACACACATGGACAATGGGCTGATGTATCGTGTGTAACGGAATCAGGGGTAAAGGTCTATAATGCTTGGAGTTACATCCCTTGATAGGTGTTACAATTTACCGGGAATGAAATGTTTTCGTTACAGATTTCTCAGGAATTGTGACAGCTGTAAAGGTGAAATTTGGTACACACATAGACAATGGACTTATATATCGTGTATAACAGAAACAGGACCAAAGACCTATAACTCTCGGAGTTACATCATCCCTTGATATGTTTTACAATTTGCCGTTAATGAACAAGTTTCTTCACATTTTCTCAAGAACTGTTAGGGTACATCGCCATACTGCATTTCCTTTGGGACAATAGGGCCCATTTTGGACCGGCGGTCCCGGTGTTAGTCTTACTCTTTGGTGCTTTGTGGTTTATTCTGCGAGGCGATTTGTTGTATGTCTTTCCTTGTGCCATTTTGTTCTTGGGTTTTTCAGTCCTTTTAGCATTGCGATTACCTCGCTTGGGGAAGAGTAAGCTAATCTTAGTGCTTTTTGTCCGTTTGATCGATTTTGATCGATTTGTGCTTGTTTGGATTTGTCGGTTTCCTCTTCCTCTTGGGGTCTGGGAAGGGCTGCAATTTGTGATTGTGGCACTCCCTGGACTTTTCTCTTACCTTTTGAGGTATATTTGAAAATGAATTTCTGCTCATGTATACGCTAGAGGGTGTAAGCAGTGTTGCAAACTTCTTTACTGCTTTCGAAGAGTCTCAGTAAAACCGAGATTCCCATTTTCTAATCCGTAGTGTGTTCTTTGTTTCCAAAGACAATCTTTTTGACGTTTTTTTCGAAGTTGTGTGTATACCGGGCCAAGGGCCCATAAAGTTTGGAGTTAAATCCTGTGATAGGTTTTACAGCTTGCAAAAAATGGAAAATTGATGGGTTATACTATATACCATCAATGAAAAAATGTTCGTGTAGATTTCTCAAGAACAAGAAAGTTGCAAATTTGAAACCTGGTACACACATGGAAAGTGGGCTAATATATCGTGTATATTAGAATCAGGGCCAAGGGCCTATAGCTCTTAGAGGCATGAATTCAAAATATTTCAACACTATCTGTATTTCTCATCTGACAGCGCTGCAGCGGGTCTATAGTCAGATCCTCTGACAGCTCTATTTATTATTATTATTATTATTATTATTATTAGTAGTAGTAGTAGTATTAAAGCTCTATTAGATCTAATATAAGCCGGCCTCGGTGGCTCAGTTGGATGCGTGTCGGACTGGTGAATAGGAGGTTGCAGGTTCGAGCCCAGCCGGGTCGGCAACATTTCTTCATGAAGATAAGATCATGAAATATTTTCTACGGTCATTTTTTCCCTTCCGCTGATTCAAGAAGGACAGTTGTCAGTTTCTTGGAAAGAATGTGCACAGTATTGGTTAATCGCTTAGAGGACTAAGTCTGCCCAGTTAAAGTGTGTTAAGCTGACCGCGCTCGACATGACCCCGTAAAACCTCAACACAAATACAAACAAATACAATCAAATATTGGCGCGGGCTACATAACCTGTTTATTTGATGTATAGGTTACGTAAGAAAGAACCAGGCCCAAGGTTATAAAACTTTTTTCATGCTCAACTCAACTGAGCATGAAATTTTTCATGCTGAATAATCTCTAATTACTACACATTTCATTTTTTTTCTTGCTATACACAACTGAGCATGAAAATGTCCCTGCTGATAAATATGAAAATGACAACTTTAGTTAGCATTTTCATATTTATTAGCAGAGAAATTTCATGCTCAGCTGAGATGAGCTTGAAAAAATGTTTATACGAGTAGCCGCGGGGCTAAGTCCTCCAGAAGTAGAAGGTTGCCAGAGCCGGATCGTCAGTTTGTGCGACTTGGACCTGCTGAACTCAGACCATTGCGTAACAATTCCCTTCTTATTGTTAGATTTATGCTCTCCTCTCCTAAGAAGGTCTTCTGTCTCTTCCAAATACAAATCGGTTAGTCGTTTTTTATTATGTTTGTTGTTTGATGAAAAGTAGAATAAGCTCAGAGAATGTACCAAGAATGAATTTATTTATATTTGCAGATTTGATGTATTACCATATTGTCATCACTGAGAACACTCAAGCACAGCTTTTGATAACCTTACAAGAAATTGTACATGTACGCGAGTGTTCTGAACAATGACAATACGGTTATGATTCAAATTTGCCTATATAAATGCCTTGTTTCTTATATCATATTTTGAGGTTATCCAGGTTTTGTCAGAACAACAAAATGGAAAACGACAAAACCTTAGCGATTTGAATGGGCCATATTCGCAAATATCATCAGACTTTTTCACTGATTTGTATGTCTTAGGCCCCCCCCCCCCCCCCCCCCCCCTCCACTCCCTTTGAAAAATCAGCATTTTATAGGACTATCTTCATATTAAAAGCCGGAAAAAGGCAGAAATGTTATTTAAGCATACAGTTAAGGGGATGAAAGGTAATAGATTACAACAGATGAAGATGAGCTAAAATCAGGTGAAAATAACAGCTATTGGATCAAGGGCCTAAAACGCTGCTCCTCACTGACTACGACCTTCAAAGATTCTAGATCTGGTGGGCATACAGCCAATTCAGATAGGGCTTTTCATTGGACAATAGCCGGTAGAAAAAACGTACTTGTAATATTCCATGGATGTTTGTAATTGACGAAAACCCATGGTGTGACAATGCCTTAATTTAATGGAAACTGGTTGTATATATTCAGGGAGAGGCATCGCCACAAGTCCGTAAACGATTTTGTCAACGAGGCAGAGACGCGCTTCTCCCCGTCCCTTTTCTAGGGTTTTCCACCCCACCTAACGCTGTCTACTATGGCAGCCATGGTTGACGTGGTCATAATTGTTATTATTGCATAAAAAGCAGTGTCGCACATTATTGACAGCCGTGCATTAATAAGGCAATTCACGCGCTGTTAATGCACGGCTACGCAACTTTCAATATGATCGTACCGGGGCCACAGATTTGCTGACGTTACGAGGTGTGTTCTGCCCGGTTCTAGAACGAGCATAGTCCGTGGAAATTGTGTTCGCGAGATATCGGTGAAAAGGCGAAACAAAATAGTGCAAGAAATAACGCGAAATGTAGCAAATGTTTTCAGTTTTAATGCAATAATAACGATCGAACATGGTTTTCGAATGCATTAACATTCGTCAGGTCCCTAGGGAGGTGTTAAAAACCGCGGCCTCCGGCCTCGGTATTCAACACCTCCCTCGGGACCTGTCGAATGTTAATGCATTAAAAACCATGTTTGATCCCTATAGTGGCCCACTATGCTGCTCTGCGTTAATTTTTTTCCCAGCTGGAGTATTTTCTGTTTCGTGTAGGGGTCACAAAAGGGGGCGGCGTACTCCAGTTGGGAGCGGACCAATGTGGAATAGGCAGTCTCGTACCTTTTGTTTTTATAAGTTTTTCAGTTTTGATATTTCGTTTGATATGTAAAGCCTAGAGTCCGGTTAGCGTTTGCAGTTGTATGGTCTATCTGGGTGTAGCACGACAGGCCACTTGAGATATCAACCCCCAAGTATCTTGCACTGGTGACAACCTCAAGGACCTGACCATGAAAAATTTACGCAGTGTTAATAATGCCACTGGCAGTTGTACCCCATACCTCCTGACACATAGAGGGGTTGAACTCCATGCCCCATCGCTTCTTCCACACAGATAGCCCAGGTCTGTTTTTAGCACATTTTCCGTCTTCCGAGCCTCCCACTGTCAGAAACTCGGCCGCGTCATCTTCAAATTGACGTACCTGTAATGACAGCTCAGGCGTAGGTCATTGATATTTTCGCTGGGTAGCTTCCTTGTCTTCACCGTACATCTTCCGTCTCGTGCCGTAATGTGTGAAGGCACCCTCACGTGCCCGGGTTTAGGTACTGCCAGTTTCAAGCTTTTTTGTGACAGGTTCCTATGCAAAAATATGCGTTTCTCAAAAGACTGCATTTACTTTTATATCTTTAAATTCTCCTTGTAACAATCGGAAAATCATCAAATATGTTTGAGTGTTTATTAATTTTGGTGCCTTGTTGTTGGAAGTCATTTTATTATCTTGGAATATCAAGTAAGCCTAACACTGATATGCGGCCAGTTGCATTCTTTGATCACTTGGGCGTGGACACATTTAATTATTTTGTATAAATTCTGTATAAATACCTAGGCCGGAACCTACCCGTTTATACCGTGCTCGAATTAACAGATTCACTTACTGTTTAAACATGTATTGAATATGCTTTCTGTCAGAAAGCAGATTTCATTCATTTGAAATATCAAAAACCTATATTAATACTGAACGACACGGGAAAAGGGATCTTATGTCACATGCAAACAGAGAAGGTTCAGATCAGCATGTGCATCCGTGCAATCTGATGTTCGTCGACATACAATATAGTATACATTGATTCTGTAAGCAGGTAACGAAGGCCCAGATCAGCTAGTGTGTATACATAGGCCTTCGCTGACCTGGGCTTGTATTGTCTGCAAATTGCCTAAGGGCACTTTGCGTGCGCTTCATTTATTTTCAGTATGGTGAACAAACGGCATATCTTACCCGTACAAGTTATTCAGCCCTAGTACGATTTCAAAACACAAGCTCACATTAAAAGCGTGCGTATGCAATTCAACCGAATTTTCGAATCAACGGGGTTACTCTTACAGTGAGTGATCACACCTATCAGTACATGTTCACCATTTGTTATGTAACCAGACAAGGTATATCGGAACCAGAATTTTACGGTGACTTAGTGTACAGATTTAGAAAAATTGTAGGTAAATCTAACTTTTCGGAGCAATTCAGAAAACTTATTAACCGTTATAAAAGAATTGGCTATAGCCCGGTTTTATGCGGCAGACTGCATGCCTAGTTGTCAACCCAATCATTGTTGATGGCTATGCTTCACTCTTTAATTGCACGACGGCGGGTCGGGCCTCAGACTCGATGACGGTCTCTTCGTAAAACTTTAACCAGTGGGTTGGGGCTTGACGATATGATATGTCTTTGGCTTGGCCCGCCGTGGTTCAACTATTGGTTTTCATTTACTCTGGCATACAGTAGAATTAGCCATGAGTACTCGTCTTTGTTTTTTATAGTGATTAATTTGATTTTTATGTTTTCGCTTTGATACATTGACTGAATTGGGAGCCTTTATGCTAACCGAATTTTTATGTGTTTCTGTATTAAGAGTAGCATCGGGACCCAGGGTGAAGTTAGCTAGCTGTAAATGCTTTAAACCCCGCGGTGATTTGCTCTACTGACCGTTCTAAGGCGGTGGTCCCGGTGTTAGTCTTGCTCTTTGTTGCTTTGTGGTTTATTCTACGAGCGATTTGTTGTATGTCGTTCCGTGTGTCATTTTGTTCTTGTGTTTTTCAGTCCTTTTAGTATTGCGATTACCTCGCTTGGGGAAGAGAGAGCTAATCTTAGTGCTTTTCGTACGTTCGTTCGGTTTGTGCTTGTTTGGATTTGTCGGTTTCCTCTTCCTCTTGGGGTCTGGGAAGGGCTGCGGTTTGTGATTGTGGCACTCCCTGGACTTTTCTCTTACCTTTTTTGTTATCAGAACATAACCAGGACAAGTGTTTATTATTTAAAAGCAACAGCAAGAGCAACTATTTTGATGCTATAAGGTTTTCACACTAGGATTTGTATATTTACTTACCGGATATGTCTACATATGTTTGCATTAATTTCAGGAATTTCTATAAAACAAACTCATAATAAATTTAACCAGACACCCTGCTATTCGATATAGACAGTGTTATAGTAGAAGAGTCAACTGAGCATAAATGGGTTAATTATTTCAACTGCTTTTGAGTTTTCTGCTTTCAAGTGTTTTCCCGTCTGTTGTATGTATATTGTCGTCTGTTTATATCCTATTTATTATATCGTACATCAATTTTTGTTGCATCATCATAGATATTTCATGGTCATACGTATCTAGCTGCTACACACACACACACACACACACACACACACATACACACACACACACACACACACACACACACTATTATACATACATACATACACGCCAACTCATGCATACACACACGCATACACACACACTCACAAACAAATGCACACATTATAAACTTACTTGTAGACACACGCACGCATATACTTACAGATTTGCTCACACCTACGCATTAGCACACGCACACATGTACATAATCTTACAATTGTCATTTAAGCAGTAGCTTAATCATATTTGTTTGAATCTGCAGTTAATATCTTTTCAATATACTTTTATGACTCGATATACTTTATGTGATGAAATACATTATGCGTTTTGTAAATGTCGGGACGCCATTTTGCAAAGTGGGGAAAAGTGGGGAAGTGTGTCACAGGGAAGAAATATTGTAGGAAATAAACCAAAGCGCTTGACTATGTTTTTCTTCATTTCGGTTTGTTTCCCCCGATAGTATTCTTCAATGGTTGCACATGGATGCAGAGTGTATTATTTTATTCCTTCCCCGCTCAGTCCTTTTAAATAACGGTACCTGGTTAGTAAATCATAATATCACCGACGCAGGTTTTCACCTGGCCAACATATTAACACAAGACGATAAGGAAACATGGTAACTTGAATACACTGGAATCTGGAACATTACATCTGGAAACTGGAATATATATATATATATATATATATATATATATATATATATATATATATATATATATATATATATATATATATATATATATATATATATATATATATATTAGCGGTGGCTACATGACAGAGACTGTATAAGTGTAGAACTTAACTAACTAACAGCTAGATCATGAATGCAGTGAGCCATGCAAACAACCATGCATATTTGTGTAGTGACATGCCCTTAAGACATGCATGCAAAACTTTTATGACTTACTAACCAGGTACCGTTATTTAAAAGGACTGAGCGGGGAAGGAAGAAAATAACACTCTGCATCCATGTGCAACAATTGAAGGATACTATCGGGGGAAACACAACGAAATGACCAGTAAAGAGGAAACTGAAAAAAAGGCACGGACTTAGGACAACACTGTAGTAACTGATACTGGCTGGCTCTGTAACCGCACCTTTTTTTTTTTTTTTTTTTTTTTTTTTTTTTTTTTATCTGACCAAGGCAGAATCTTGTTATTGGAATGAAAATCTTAAAGACAGACCCGAATTGTATCAACATGCCTCTCGTACTCCCACTTGACTAATATTGTCTGGGAACACATATCTTCTATTATGAGAAAATCGTTTTCCAATTTGTCATTTATTTATATTTCAACGAAGAGCCAAAGCTGTAGCTTGGTGAAAAGTGTTGTTTCATTACTCCGGTTTTTAGAATTTGCGCTAGCCTGATATACACGACTTATACATTTACCGTCGTGGTATGCTTAAGAGCAACATACAATTTAGTGTTCTGGTGATTTAATGGACTTTATCTTACCAATTTAGATAAAAAATGTAAATTACTGTTTTCTTTTGTAATAAGAAATATGTCATTATTATGTACATATATTACTAAATCTAATATGTAAAACCAACCGTAACCAAGTCCAGTAATAGTCATTTTAATCATCAAGTACTGAAAGACTTTAGTAGCGTCCGAATGCACAGATTTCTTGTAACTTAAACTTCTTCTAGGATGTTATTCAGATATGGAATATTCCCTAACAATTCATTAAGCACATCTAAGACAACGTTTTCTGCTTGAAAAAATGGTTTCCCGGGCGGCAAAGTCAGTTTAATGACACCGTATAACAGTCAGAAGCTGTTACTTCTTGTGGGAGGCACTGGGGAAGAACGTGTGCGATTCTGTCAATAAAACATTTTTCCCGACAGAATATGTCACGACAAAGCATCTGAAATGAATATGAACATGCGCAAATATACTATATTAAGCTGACATAGTACACCTCTGAGTGAGATCAACCTGACATGAAAGTGTTTGCGCCATTACACATATTATTTCCTTCAGAAGAACCGACTTTTCCTTAAGTATTCGGACACGTTAACGCCTTATCATAATTGTCCTAAGTTTGAACAAGACCATTTTCTACCTGCTGATAGTCTAAAAGCTGCTGTCAGACGGAACGTCGGAACAATGTTTTTTGTTGTTTTTTTTTATATATTTTTTAAAACAACTCGTGGTAAACTATATGTCAAATAAAAAAAAAAACGTATATATTTATGAAACAAATATTAAGATTTTAAGTTTCGACCCATAATTAACAAACATCAGATTTTCAGTTGATGGCAGCACTGTTTCGTTCTGCTGCCTACAGCTGGTGGACAAAATTGTTCGTCATGTTGTGACATCGCAGTTTAAATCAATGCATTTCCAGATTTTCCGTAAAGGTTATTGTCACTCATTTATTGAAGATACGTCCAATGACTATCTTAAAATCCTCAAACCTCATACGATCCCGAATGGTAAGTCGGATTGAGTCGAACTTAGTAGGAGGCAATGTGGTGACATGGAGATTTATAACTGCTAAAAACATTAGAACATTAGATTAGATTAGATCAGATTAGATTAATCATATTTTATTGCATGTCAAACAAAGGGATTGGACACAAGTTATTACAATATTAGAAAGTCCTTTCCTGACAGTATGAAATACATTCATTTTAAGATACATTCTAAAATGCTACAAGCATTTTGTCACGATATCCAAGATGGCCGCCACGAAAACCATCTTGAAGATCTCCTAGTGTTAGCTTATAATGGGTTTGCTCCTGGCCGGCTTATGCCGTGGCCCGTTGTCTGTCGCCCATCCGCCCATCGTTAACTTTCTACATTTAAGACATCTCCTCCAGAATGGTAAGTCGGATTGAGATGAAAAAAAGGTGAGAGAAAAGTCAAGGAAATGCCACACTCACAAACCGCAGTCCTTCCCAGACACCAAGAGGAAGAAGAAACCGACAAAACCGAACAAGCACAAACCGAACAAATGTATGAAAAGCACTAAGATTACTTTTCTCTCTTTCCAAAGCGAGGTAATCGCAATGTGCTAAAAGGACTGAAAACACAAGAACAAAATAACACAAGGTAAGACATACAACAAAATGCCTCGTAGAATAAACCACAAAGCAACAAAGAGTAAGACTAACACTGGGACTTGTGAGGTATTGGGGCTATTGGATATTCAGAATTGCTAAAATCGATGCGTTCCGATATACAAGAAAACCTTCAAACCACATCTGCTCCCTAATGCTAAGTCGAATATTATCCAAACTTAGCGGGAGGCATTGGGGCGCTACATAGAGATTCAGAATTGCCAGACTAATTGCGATTACCTCGCTTGGGGAAGAGAGGGCTAATCTTAGTGCTTTTCGTACGTTTGTTCGGTTTGTGCTTGTTTAGATTTGTCGGTTTCCTCTTCCTCTTGGGTCTGGGAAGGGCTGCGGTTTGTAATTGTGGCACTTCCTGGACGTTTCTCTTACCTTTTTTGTTCCGTTCCGATATCTGAGATCTTGAAATTGTTAAAACATCTCCTCCTGAACTTAAGTCTGACTGAGCTGAAACTTAATGGGATGGATCGAGAGGACATGGAGATTTTGAATTGCTAGAATCGTTCCGTTCCGATATCCAAGGTGGCCGCCATTGCAGCAATTTTGAAACATCTGATTCTGAATTGCCAACGGCAATCTGATCTGATAGCTCAGATGGCCACATTGGCAAAATGTAAAATATCATGATTAACCGAATCCTGGTGAACGATGTCTGGCCGACTTGGGCCTCTAGTTTTTAGCTGAACACTCCCTTCACCTCTCCCCCATTCGCCGCGCCTTTTTTTTTTTTTATGTCATAATAGTGTTGGTAAGATTTGAGCCGCAACGCAAGAAAACGTACCTTTTGACGTGCGCCCGAAGAAAAATTCAAATCAACCTGATCAGAGTTTTCGTTGTCAACAAAAAGAAACTGTGCATCCTTGGCTTTCAAAAATGAGCCAGTGAGGATTTTGATCAGACTGCTGAATCTTTGTTGGGCGCACATGCTTTTCATCATGAAAACATACCTATATAATTTTGACCCCCTTAAGTCCCACTTTTATATAGTAAAACTGGGGTTTGTAGGGGTATACATTATTTTTGTTATTTCTGCTCAAAAAACATAGATTGTGGGTACTCGTTAGAACCGCCTCGACGAGGCGGTTTTAACGAGTACCCACAATCTATGTTTTGAGCAGAAATATGAAAATATCAGATTTTTTATCTGAAAAATTGCCATTTTTTGCTGGTAAAATTTTCAATATATTTGAATAGGCGTGTTTTCGTAATGTAGGTACATTTTCTAACGCTCGGCTAACTTTAATGTCTTTCTTTTTGCTCCTTTGATGAATTGATTACCTAAACCATATACAAACTGAATAATTATGTCTCCTCGCTTTAGGGTTGAAAGACATATTGTTTTTCCCGGACGTCTATCTGTCTGTCTGTCACACTCGTGTCCGCTCTTTAACTTGAAAACACTTCAAGCTATCTTCACGAAATTCATATAACTATCAATCAGCATCAGACGACGTGCAGAGCGTAAAACCATAACTCTTACATTTATACTGTTTTAGTTATTTGTTTTGGAACCTTGCCAGTCAAAAAATCGTGTCCGCTCTATAACTTAAAACCGTTCAAGCTATTTTAACGAAACTTCACAAAAATATCAATCAAAATTAGACGACGTGCAGAATGCAAGAACCATAACTCTTGCATTTATACTTTTTGAGTTATTTACCTTAGAACTTTGTCCGTCACAAAATCGTGTCCGCTCTCTTACTTAAAAACCATTCACGCTTTCTTCAAGAAACTTCATATAAATATCAATCAACATTAGACAACATGCAGAGTGTAAGATCCATAACTCTTGAATTTATACTTTTTGAGCTATTTCCCCTTGGAACTTTGTCCGTCGAATAATCGTGTCCGCTTTATATCTTAAAAACCGTTCAAGCTATCTTCACGAAACTTCATATAGATAACAATCTACATTAGGCGACATTTAGAGCGCAACCATATCAATTGTATTTATACTTCTTGAGTTATTTTCCTTGAAACTTTGTCACAAAACTGTAACCGCTCTATAACTTAAAAACCGTTCAAGCTATCTTCACGAAACTTTATATAAATATCAATCAGTATTCAACAACGTGCCGAGCGCAAAAACCATAACTCTTGCATTTATACTTTTTGAGTTTTTCCCTTTGGAACTCGATCACTAAATAGTGTCCGCTCTATAACTTGAAAACTGTTCAAGCTATCTTCACGACACTTCATATATATGTCAATCAAAATTAAACAGTGTGCCGAGCGCAAGATCTGTAACTCTTGCATTTATACTTTTTTAGTTATTTTCCTTGGACTCTGTCACAAAATATTGTCCGCTCTATAACTTAAAAACCGTTCAAGCTATCTTCACGAAACTTCATATAAATATCAACCAACAATAGACGACGTGCAGAGCGCAACCACTATAACTCTTGCATTTATACTAATTGAGTTTTTTCCCTTGGACTCTATCACAAAATCGTGTCCGCTCTACAACTTGAAAACCGTTGAAGCTATCTTCACAAAACTTCATATAAATATCAATCAACATAAGATGACATGCAGAGAGCAAGAACGATAACTCTTGAATTTATACTTTGTGAGTTATTTCCCTTGGACTCTGTCACAAAATCGTGACCGCTCTATGACTTGAAAACTGTTCAAGCTTTCTTCACGAAACTTCATATAAATATCAATATATATTAGAAAACATTGTAAATTTAAATATGAATATCCGAATATAACTCTATTGATTAAAAATCTTAAATTCATGCACGATTATTATGCTATTACAAAAAGAATAACAATAATAATAAAAAAAAAACTATATTGGAGGATGTTATATTATTATAGATAAAAAAAATAAAGATTTTTTAAAAGCAAAATTAAACGATTATGTTTCAAAAGAAGAAGCTAAATTTTACCAAAAAAAAAAAAAAAAAAAAAAAAAAAAAAAAAAAAAATCATATAAAAAAAAATCACATCCGGATATTCATCGAATCAAATTTTGTGAATTGTGTTTATTGATTATATCCAAACTTCCAGAACATAACGCCCCAGATGAAAATGAAGACGTTAAAGAAATGATGACATATATAATTATAAACATGTGGCCTAATGAAATAAGAAATGACGGTGATATAAAATTTATAAACGTGAATCCGAGTCCTGATGAAATAAATGCGTTTAACCATCTGTTAAATAAATGCATAGGATTCCATAGATACGAAGGAACAGGAATGTCGCTTGACTATTATATAAAGAATATATACCCTACAAAAGAAGAATTTACTACAAATTGCGTATTGAATTAAATATTGGGGATATAAAACGTGTTTGGAATTATTTAGACTAGCCTTTCTTGTTTTGACAACAAGAGATACATTTTAGAAGATGGCAAGACATGGGGTCTGGATCACTGAGGAAAAATTCAAGCTTGGTTTTTCCTAAGTGCTCCAGAACCAACATTTCCTTACTACTTATATCTCCAGTGGAAGAACAGTTTTATTAGAAGATATTTGGAGTCACTGTCCTACATTTTGCATTTTCACGTTCGAATATTAAAACGCTATTTTCCGTAAAATATGGTTGTATAACCACGGCAATTACGTTGAACTTTTAAAGCAAAAGGTATTTGATAAGGACTTAGTTTATGCAAGCGATAATGATGTCAATTCATGCCGAGAAAGCTTTCGGGACAAATTACTCTGAAGAACAGATCAGTGAATGTCGACGGACCTGGTTACTATTAGGCTCTGTGATCTGCCCTGGATTAGAAACAATGAGTAAAACACACACGTTGACGTTTCAGAAAACATAAAATGAACAAAACCACCACACGATAAACTTACCCCGTGTATGCCTAGATTCCCCAGGAAGGGACACTGTCAAACAGTGAAGACCCAGATGCCAAAGAGCGCGGCGTCTGATCAGTGTTTTCACGGTTTGCTTAAAGTATAGTGAATGTTGTTAATCTTACAGCAAATAAAATAAATAAGATACCCCTTAAATTGAAATGAACCTATCCAAAGCTATAAGCTTTCTATGTGGCATGGATTACGCAAGCACGAATTGAAGGATAAAGAAAGTACTGGAGGCTTAAGAAGAATCTTTAAATGCGTTAGCAACCAAAGGCCAGTTGTTAAAAGTATCCCTAGCTTAACGAGCTCATTAGTGACTAAAATGTTAACTGTTCTAGCAAATACAATGTCCAGTGCAGTGTTTTTCGTTTGAGTTGCGATTTTACGGCCCAGTCAACCCAATGGGGTCATGTCGATCGCGGTCAGTTTACCTAACCACACGTTTACTGGGCAGGCTTAGTTCTCCAAGCGGTTAACAAGTATTGTGCACATTCTTTCGCCAGAAGTTGAAAAGTGCCCTTCTTGAATCAGCGGAAGGGTGAGAATGATCGTAGAAAATATTTCAGGATCGATCTCGAAGAAAGAATATTGCCGACCTCGGCGGGGGTCGAACCAGCGACCTCCTGGTCTCCAGTTGAACACGCATCCAACAACAACCAAGGCCGGCCCAGTACAGTGGTATCTCATCAGGATCAATTGACTAAACCCCCTATTTACAAGAATGGTTGTGTCCAAATTCAGATTTGGAAGAGTCAACTTCAGAAACTCATCTGCGAACAAAAGCAAAAGGGCACAGAATTGACCTTGAAATAATACGGTAAATACTTGTAGGGCCCCTTTTCAGCAATCCACACAGACTCTGTGTAATATGCCAGCCTCGATAACTCTGTCGGATGCGCGTCTGACTGGTGATCAGGAGGTCACGGATTCGACACATGCCGGGTCGGCAACATTCTTCCATGGAAATGGATCATGAAATCTTTTCTGCGGTCATTTTCTCCCTTACACTGTATCAAGAAAGGCAGTTGTCAGTTTCTGGCGAAAGACTGTGCACTTTACTGAAGAGCCGCTTATATATAAGCCTGCCCAGAAAAGTGAGATTAGGTAAACTGACCGGCTCGATATGACCTAAATAGTTTTTACTGGGCCGTGAAACTCTAAACAAGCAAAGCTGTGTAACATATGGCTTAAACAAGTACATTAACTTTAGGTGACATTTTGTGTACATATGTTAACAAGTTCCGTCAATGACCTTGACCTCTGGTACTCGCATCATTTTTTTAGAACTCCCTTAGACGAATACAGCGAAACTTCGATTGATCGAACATCGATGGCTCGTAGGGAGATTTTCCTTATTTGATCTTAAAATGTATGTTGTAAGTACTCATTAGAATCGCCTCAATGAGTCAATCCCATTATGACATAAACTGGCGGTATGATTAATTCTTAGTGATTCGAACTACCCCTATCCCGAGTAAATTTGTACTGTTCCAAAGGTGTTTGAGCCATGGAAGTTCGACTGTGTATATGTCTATTGTCAGGTCTCAGTTTAGTTTTTGTAAAAGTGCACTCTTAAATGCTAATATTGAACAAACTACAGTTGACTTTCAACGCCTTGAACACATTTTGGACAATGAAAATTTGTTCTAGACAGGGGTAGAGCGAGCCACTGAGGGTTAATCATAGCCCCAGGTCAGAAGGCACATTGGAAATAGTTAAAAATATCTTTTTTATCTCTAAAGTTAAGGTATGTTGTGTTACTGGTTAGAATTGCCTCATTCACACTGACTCAAGCCTTTGCTCTCTGCATATGTCATAAATCAAGAGTAAAAGAGAACAGCTATTACTTCAATTAATACCACTCTATTTGTATTAAATTTAATAGACAAAAGCATTTTTGCGATGAGATAAAATTAAAAAAATACAACATGAAAGGCAGACAGTTCGTTGCCCTCCTGTCTATAAAGAAATATTCAACAAAATGTCTGTTTTTATAACCGGCAAATAGCCTATTCTTTCTATGAAAATTCTACACCCGCCCCCTCCCCCCCCCCCCCCCGACACACACACACCCCGACCCCATCCCCTTCCCCTCCCATGATGAAAGCATTTCTGTTGTATCAAATGTCGTTCAAAGAGATTGTATTATATTCGTCAAATGTCAGAGCATTTTTATTATATCAAATATCATACACAAAGTATACCTGTAATGTTCAGTTGTGTTTCAGAACCCTTCTCTTATGCCAAATCTCATACAAAGAGAACAACTGCTATATTTTGTCATATTTCAGAGCATTTCTGTTTCATCTAATGTTGCAGAAAGAGAATAACAATTATATTCCGTTGCATTTCAGAACACTCTGGCTGACCCGGATGAGATAGCAGCCAATATGCACGGTTTCCTTTAAGAGTATACCCCTTTTCTGAGGGCTTCTCGAGTACTTAAAAGCAAAAGGAGAGTTACAAAAGCTGTCTACCTTTTAAAAATGGTGGAAAACATGCCAGGTGTATCCATTCCCTATAAACACACCTGCTTTTGGAAATAGATGCTCGCACAAGGGAAATCATTCATGCTGGCACTAGAATTTTCTTCTTATTTTTATATATTAGTGGGATTTTATATTGAAACGCATCATGTATTATTGGAACAGCAGTTAAATGATGTTTGCATGTAGATCACCACTGCTTCACACTGCGCATAAGACAGCATTCATCAGTATCAGTGCAATAACCCTATAGTGCGAGTGTCCTTTGATATCCCAACTCGGGACAATATTCACCAGTATCAGTGTAACAAGCCTATAGTGCTAGTGTGATATCCAAACTTAGGACAATATTTCCCAATATTAGTGCAATAACCTTGTAGTGTGATTGTCCTTCGATATCCCAACTCGGGGCATTATTCACCAGTATCAGTGCAATAACCCTTTAGTGTTAGTGTGATATCCCATTTCGGAACAATATTCAACAATGTCAGTACTATACCCTGTAGTGTGAGTGTCCTTTGATATCCCAATTCGGGACAATATTTACCAGTATCAGTGTAATAAGACTATAGTGCTAATGTGATATCCCAACTCGGGACAACATTTACCAGTATCAGTGCAATAACCTTGTAGTGTGAGTGTCCTTCGATTTCCCAATTCGCGGCAACATTCACCAATATCAGTGCAATAACCCTATAGTGCAAGCGTCCTTTGATATCCCAACTCGGAACAATATTCACCAATACCGATGCAATGTACCTATAGTGCGAGTATCCTTCGATATTCACAACTCGGAACAATATTTACCAATCAATATCAGGCAATATCCACGCAATAACCCTGTCGTGCGAGTGTCCTTCGATATATCAACTCGGGACAACATGTACCAATGTCAGTGCCATAACCCCATAATATTGTTATTGAGACTTCTTTGTCATTTGTCTCAAAATTCTATCTCACATAGGGTTTAACAGCTGCCTCAGTCCGTCAGTCATTGCTTAATATATGAAAACATGTACGTTGCAGCGGGACTACTTTTTTTTCAAAACCGTCTTCTTATCTCTGTTTTGGTACCCGTTCAAACTGGGAAGCAACTTTTTTTTTATTTTGACAGCTGTTTCTTCGCAGATACAAATTCTAGCTGCGACAATGTCTTGCCCTTGGATAACTTTTAAGTTCAAATATATCAGTACATGTAAATGCACTGAAAATAGATTTAAGCTGCCCACTGAAAATAACAACAACAACAACAACCACAAAAAAAAAAAAAAAAAAAAAAAAAAAAAAAAAAAACACAAAAAAAAACAAACAAACAAACAAACAACAAAAAACAAACAAACAAAAAACAAAAAACAAAACAAAAAAAAAAAAAAAAAAAAAAAAAAAAAAAAAACAACGTTTAAACAGCTTTCTGTAGAAGGTATAAATAATGGAGGCTGTAGCTTCTTTGCTATGTTACATTTGCTTGAAGAGGCCATTTTGAATATCGCGTTTCAGTATTCTTAGACAGTCTGATGGCAATGACTTCTTTAAAAGAATTTGATCATTCAAAACACGTTATTCAAAGTAGATGGATGGTAAAAATGATCACATGGGGTTCAGACCTCGACAAGGGACATTTCTGGCTCGATTTCAGTGTATTTGAGTCTCGTGCTCCGTGATGAATGAGACTTAAATAAACTAAAAACTTTCCTGAGATATCCTCGTCTCGTTTTCAGTTTATTTAAGACTCATGTTCGGCATAGTCTCGCATGATACTGAAATAAACTGAAGACCTTGCCTGAGATTTCCTTCATTACACATTCTATTTATCTCAAATGGAGGTATTATCCATAACCTATTGAGAGCTCAAAGTGACCTATATGTCAAATCAATCAGGGCCCAGTTGTTCAAAACTAACGATGTCGTTAGTTTACATATCGTTAAAACTTTGATCATTAAATATGGCATAATATTTTTACTGACAAAATGTGGCTACTCACATTTTTTTTTAGCCAAAATACATTCCAATTAGATATTGTACTTACTAGAATAGTTAACATTTTGACCACTAACGAGCTCATAAAGCTAACGATTTTTTGAACAAATGGGCCCTGTACTTTCACTGTAAGATTACACCAGGATCACGGGAACAAGTCCATGTAATGTATATCCTTGTGAACCCTACCTTATATAGAATAATGTGGGGTTTACAAGGGTAAACGCTATTTCTGTTATTCTTCCTCAAACACATAGATTCTGGGTACTCGTTATAACCGCCTTAATGAGACGATCCTAACGAGAACACACAATCTATGTTTGCATCAGAAGTAAGAACAATACCACAAGTTTTCTTCCGTAAAACGTCAGTTTTGGATATATACTGAAAGGAAAAAAAAAACGCAGGGTAAAGTTTATTCCTAAATTTCATTCAAGTTTGAAAAAGTTTGTTAAATATTTTACTATGATTAAAAAACGGTACATGTATGGAACAAAAGTTCCAAATTTCATTGGTTTGTGATCAACAAGTCTCAAGTTATTGAAGTTCATTGGTAGCTACCCCCCCAAATCTTGAAATCAAAATCAAACTAAAAATCAATATCGGGTGTGCCCCCCCCCCCCCCCCTCTTGCTGCCGTTGCTGCCCGAATTCTCCTTTGGATAGAGTTAACCAAAGCATTGACAGTTCGCATCGGGATGTTATTCCATTTATCGATCAACGCATTCCTTAGTTGTGCGAGACTTGCGGGGGGATTTCGGCGCTTCCTAACCCTTCTGTCCAGCTCATCCCACATGTGCTCTATTGGGGTCAAATCTGGACTGTACGATGGTCATGCTAGTGGTGCGATGTTATTGTTTGCCAGGAAATCCTGACAAACTCGGGCAACATGTGGTCGGGCATTGTCCTGCTGCAGAATCAGATTACGTTGTTGCACAAGCGGGACTGCAACAGGACGCTAGATCTCATCCCTATACCTTACTGCGGTCATATTGCCCGCAACAATAATCAACTGTGATTTTATCCCGTGAGCAATGCCTCCCCAGACCATAACGGAGCCACCCCCAAACCGATCCCGTTCGACAACACAGGCGTCGGCAAAGCGTTCTCCGCGACGTCGGTACACACGACGTCGACCGTCTGCGCGATAGAGAGTGAACCTAGACTCGTCCGTAAAAAGAACTCGTCTCCACTGCCTCATCGGAAATAGCCTGGGCGCATGCGCCGTCAACCACGCCATACGACGCAACCTACGTGCCTGGGTCAGAGGCAGACCAACGTATGGACGACGAGCTCGAAGACCAATCTCACGCAATCGACTTCCAACAGTCTTCGGAGAAATTTGTCGATTATGCGTACCTACTGTATAAAGGCAGTTTCGGTAGCAGTGAGATGACGATTCCGCAAATGTGCCAGACGGATTGTCCTGTCTTGATGTCGCGACGTCACGCGTGGACGCCCAGACCGCGGTCGGTCTGCTAAATACCCTGTCTCCCTTAAACGTCTAACAAGACGTTCAGTTGTTGAGACGTTAACCCCAAAATGATTGGCAACTTGCTGTTGCCTCTGACCCTGCATCAGCAACGCAATTGCCCTACCCCTCTGAACATCAGTCAATCGTACCATGATCGAAAAAAAGTTCAAAGTAGCGTAAAAATGAAAAGACAAATCGGTAAAAGAATCGAAGAGCGTTGTGTATCGTTGAAGTGTACCAAATGGTGTGAGGAAATCTTGTGCTGAAGGTTTAAACATTTGCACCGAAGTTTGGCTTTCCGTATTGTCCGTGCAATGCACTGTGTAGTGCCCGGTTGAATGATTTCACACACTGGGTAGATAGCACATCGACCATAGACTCGTATACCCGCGGTTCACATTCACAGGACAATCTGTAAAAGTGTATGGCTATAGTAAACACTGTAAAAAATGGTTAAAATAAGAAGGAAAAACTCTACCCTGCGTTTCTTTTTCCTTTCAGTATATTTAATAAATGAAGTGAATAATTCCTTCTGTTCGTTTTTGTTGTGTATAAAATAACAATTTATATAATTGTAGTTTATACACAATGTATGTTTAAATATCTAAGACATTAGACCTTAACCTGCCTTTATGCAGTTATTAATTTTATTTCTGTAGTAGACTGTATGAGTGGTACTCAGAAGGTATCATTTATTACTATTCATTACTAGCTCCACTGCTTGATGTTTGTCTTGAAGAAAGGTCAGATACTGGACAATTAGATAACACAATAGATGAGTAACATACAGCAGCCTCAAGTGGGTCAGTTTTTGTTGTTGTAGAAGGAATTGCCTGGGCAATAATCAGGAGCCTAACCCACCAGCCATCCCCATCACCACCATCTTAAATTATATATATGTATATAAATTCTGTTTAAAATGTGCATTATTTAAAGCCACAATCACAACTTAATCGGAATTACTGCAAATAGTAACAGTTCCTGAATGTGTTTTTCTTTATTGTGCCACAGGTGGAATTATGTTCTTTTGGATTTTTTTTAAGAATTGTCCGCTACGGTTATACATGTATACACTCAAGGGGCTAATCTCTTGATCTGCTGTCAAAGAGGGCCTTGGTCAGTTGATCTATTCTATTGCTGCAAACAGAGGAAGTAACAATCCACTTCTGGCTTATCAACTCCTCTACTTCACCCAGTTCCAAAGCTTAGCTCTTCGGGCTCAGTCTTCATTTCTGAAATGCAAGGGTGGAATCCGACACCCTAGACTGTAAGACCTTCAAAGGTCTGTATGTTTTGTTTTCGGGGGAAGTAAGAAGATAAATCAGGTAAACACTGAAACATTCAGTGTTTACGATCATCGAGTGAGTAGCCCCCAAAGAAAGAGCCAAATATATATTGTGTTTATGTTTGTTATGTATTTAATAAATGAACTGAATAATTCCATCTTTTCGTTTTTGTTGTGTAAAACTGACGTTTTACGAATGAAAACTAGTGCTATTGTTCTTACTTCTGATGCAAACATAGAATGTGTGTTCTCGTTAGGATCGTCTCATTAAGGCGGTTATAACGAGTACCAAGAATCTATGTGTTTGAGGAAGAATAACGTAAATAATGTTTACCCTTGTAAACCCCGAATTTTATTCTATATAATGTAGGGTTCACAAGGGTATTCATTACACGGACTTGTTCACGTGATACTGGTGTAATCTTACAGTGAAAGTACAGGGCCCATTTGTTAAAAAAATCATTAGCTTAATGAGCTCGTTAGTGGTCAAAATGTAAACTATTCTAATAAGTACAATATCTAATTCGAAGTTATTTTGGCTGAAAAAATGTGAGTAGCCTTTGCAAATGCAAAAGCTACTCACATTTTGTCAGTAAAAATATTATGCTATATTTAATGATCAAAGTTTTAATGATACGTAAACTAACAACATCGTTAGTTTTGAACAAATGGGCCTTGATTGATTTGACATATAGGCCAGTGAGCTCTCAATACGTTAAGGATAACACCTGCATTTGAGATAAATGGAATCTGTGATGAAGGAAATCTCAGGCAAGGTCTTCAGTTTATTTCAGTATCATGCGAGACTATGCCGAGCATGAGTCTTAAATAAACTGAAAACGAGACGAAGATATCTCAGGCAAGTTTTTAGTTTATTTAAAAAAAGTTAAGAGAAAAGTCCAGGGAGTGCCACAATCACAAACTACAGCCCTTCCCAGACATCAAGAGGAAGAGGAAACCACAAATCCAAAAAAAGCACAAATCGATCAAACGTACGAAAAGCACTAAGATTAGCTCTCTCTTCCCGAAGCGAGGGAATTGCAATGCTAAAATGACTGAAAAACACAAGAACAAAATGGCACAATGTAAGACATACAACAAATTACCTCGTAGAAGAAACCACAAAGCACCAAAGAGTAAGACCAACACCGGGACCACCGCCTTAGAACGGTCGGTAGAATAAACCACCGGGGGTTTAAAGCACTTTTACAGCTAGCCAACTTCACCCTGGTTCCGATGCTACTCTTAATACAGAAATACATAAAAATTCGGTTCGCATAAAGGCTCCCAACTCAGTCCATGCATCAAAGCGAAAACATAAAAATCAAATTAATCACTATAATAAACAAAGACTAGCACTCATGGCTAATTCTACTGTATGCCAGAGTAAATGAAAACCAATAGTTGAACCACAGCGGGCCAAGCCAAAGACATATCGTCAGGCCCAAACCCACTGGTTACAGTTTTACGAAGAGACCGTCATTGAGTCTGAGGCCCGAACCGCTGTCGTGCAATTAAAGAGTGAAGCATAGCCATCAACAATGATTGGGTTGACAACTAGGCATGCAGTCTGCCGCATAATATCCAGGCTATAGCCAATTCTTTTATAACAGTTAATAAGTTTTCTGAATTGCTCCGAAAAGTTAGATTTACCTACATTTGTTAAAACTTGTACACTAAATCACCGTAAAATTCTGGTTCCGATATACCTTGTTGCAGAAGTGTTTTCAGACTGACGCTATATTTTTCTAACAAGGCACTGTGTCTGCGATAAAAATTCGAAAACGCCTTACGAAGTTTAAAATAACGATAGCCCTGCCTAAGAAGTTTGGCAGTAAGGGCTTTATTACGGCAGTTAAAGTCATTAAGATTTGAAGAAGCTCTGGCGAATCGAATAATTGAGATATGTATACCCCATATGAGGTACGCCGGGGGACATCACAATCCAAAAAAGGTAAATCGACTCAAAATCGTCCCGTTTATCATAAATTTTGGTGGAAACTGTACCATTAGATATACATAGATTCAAATCCAAAAAGGTGCCTCGGTATCGGAAGAATTTGCTCTATTTAATTGGAGTTCTGTAGGGTATATGCGGTCCACCATTTGGTCAAAGTAAATGTTGTCAATATCTATAAGTCTCATTCGAGGCCACAGCTATAGCCTCCATTATTTATACCCTCTACAGAAAGCTGTTTAAACGTTTTTTGTTTTTTTTTCAGTGAGTACCTTTAATCTATTTCAGTGCATTTACATGTACTGATAAATTTGAATGCTGTTTTCTGAAAAATACATTGTATATGCATATTTCATCAATTTCGTTCCTTGACACTTGACCACAGTTTGGTGACAAACTAAATATCTATTTCGTTAAAGGTTATCCAAGGGCATGACATTGTCGCAGTTAAAACTTGTATCTGGGAAGAAACAGCTGTCAAAATAAAAAATAAAAAGTTGCTTCCCAGTTTGAACGACTACCAAAACAGAGATAAGAAGACGGTTTTGAGAAAAAAGTAGTCGCGCTGTAACGTACATGTTTTCATATATTAAGCAATGACTGTCGGACTGAGACAGCTGTAAAACCCTAGTGTGAGATAAAATTTTCAGACAAAAGACAAAGACGTCTCAAATAACCATATTATAGGGTTATGGCACTGATATTGGTACATATTGTCCCGAGTTGAGATATCGAAGGACACTCGCACTATAGTGTTATTGCGCGGATATTGCGCTGATATTGACTGGTAAATATTGTCCTGTTCCGAGTTTGGAATATCGAAGGATACTCGCACTATAGGTATATTGCATCGGTTTTGGTGAATATTGTTCCGAGTTGGGATATCAAAGGACGCTTGCACTATAGGGTTATTGCACTGTTATTGGTGAATGTTGCCCCGATTTGGGAAATCGAAGGACACTCACACTACAGGCTTATTGCACTGATACTAGTGAATGTTGTTCCGAGTTGGGATACCACACTTGCACTATAGTCTTATTACACTGATACTGGCGAATATTGTCCCGAGTTTGGATATCAAAGAACTCAATCACTACAGGATTATTGCACTGATGTTGGTGAATATTGTTCCGAAATGGGATATCACTCTAGCACTATAGTCTTATTACACTGATACTGGTTAATATTGTCCCGAGTTGGGATATCAAAGGACACTCACACTAAATGGGATTTCACAGTAGCACTATAAGGTTATTGCACTGATACTGGTGAATGTTGCCCCGAGTTGGGATATCAGAGGACACTCACACTACAGGGTTATTGCACTGATATTGGTGAATATTGTCCTAAGTTGGGATATCAAACTAACATTATAAGCTTAATACACTGATACTGGTGTATATTGTCCCGAGTTGGGATATCGAAGGACACTCGCACTATAGGGTTATTGCACTGATACTGGTGAATGTTGTTTTATCATGCGCAGTGTGGAGGGAGTGATCATCTACATGCAAACATCATTCAACTGCTGTTCCAATAATACATGATGCGTTTCAATATAAAATCCCACTAAAATATTAAAAGAAGAAAATTCTAGTGCCAGCAGGAATGATTTGCCTTGAGCGAACATCTATTTCAAAAAGCAGGTGTGTTTACAGGAAATGGACACACCTTGTTTTCCACCATTTTTAAAAGGCAGACAACTTTTGTAACTCTCCTTTTGCTTTTAAGTACCTCGAAGCCCTCCGAAAATGGGATCTACTCTTAAAGGAAACCTTGCATATTGGCTGCAATCTCATCTGGGTCAACCAGAGCGTTCTGAAATGCAATGGAATATAATTGTTATTCTCTTTCTGCGACATTAGATGAAACAGAAATGCTCTGAAATACGACAAAATATAACAGTTATTCTCTTTGTATGACATTTGGTATAAGAGAAGGGTTCTGAAAGACAACTGAATATTACAGGTATTCTCTGTGTATGACATTTGATATAATAAAAATGCTCTGACATTTGAAGAATATAATATAATCTATTTGAACCACATTTGATACAAGAGAAATGCTTTCATCAGGGGAGGGAGAGGGGATTGGGTCGGGGTGTGTGTGTGTGGGGGGGGGGGGGGTGGGGAGGGGTGTGGGGGTGTAGAATTTTCATAGAAAGAATAGGCTATTTGTCGGTTATAAAAACAGACATTTTGTTGAATATTTCTTTATTGACAATAGGGCAACGAACTTTCTGCCTTTCATGTTGTAATTCTTAAACATAACTAGATCCTGACTTTCATAATTTTATCTCATCGCAAAAATGCTTTTGTCTGTTAAATTTAATACAAACAGAGTGGTATTAATTGAAGTAATAGCTGTTCCCTTTTACTCATAAGAAACCTTGTTTTATGACACATGCAGCCAGAAAAAGCTTGAGTTAGTGTGAATGAGGCAATTCTAATCAGTAACACAACATACGTTAACTTTATAGATAAAAAAAGATAGTTTTAATTATTTTCAATATGCCTCCTGACCTGGGGCTATGAATCACCCTCAGTGGCTCGATCTACCCCTGTCTGGAACCAATTTTCATTGTCCCAAATGTGTTAAAGGCATTGAAGTTCATCTGTAGTTTGTTCAATATTAGCATTTAAGAGTGCATTTTTACAAAAACTAAACTGAGACCTGACAATAGACATATATACAGTCGAACTTCCATGGCTCAAACACCTTTCGAACAGTACAAATTTACACGGGATAGGGGTAGTTCGAAGCACTAATGGTTAATCATAGCGTCAGTTTATAAGTCATAACGGGGTTGACCCATTGAGGCGATTCTAATGAGTACCAGAGGTCAAGGTCATTGACGGAACCTGTTAACGTATGTAAACAAAATGTCACCTAAAGTTAATGTACTTATTAAAGCCATATGTTACACAGCTTTGTTTGTTTAGAGTTTCACGGCCCAGTAAAAACTATTTAGGTCATATCGAACAGGTCAGAGACCAGGAAGTCGCAGCTTTGACCCCCGCCGAGCTCGGCAACATCTTTCGTGGAGATCGATCCTGAAATATTTTCTATGGTCATTCTTATCCTTCCGCCGATTCAAGAGTGGTAGTTTTCTTTCTGACGAAAGAATGTGCACAATACTAGTTAACCGCTTGGAGGACTAACCCTGCCATTAAACGTGTGGTTAGGTAAACTGACCGCGATCAACATGACCCCATTGGGTTGACTGGGCCGTCAAACCGCAACACAAATAAAAACCACTGTACTGGATATTGTATTTGCTAGAACAGTTAACATTTTGGTCACTAACTAGCTCATTAAGCTAGGGATGCTTTGAACAACTGGCCCTTGGTTGCTAACGCATTTAAAGAATCTTGATGAGCCGCACGAACTTTCTTTATCCTTTTAATTCGTGCTTGCGTAATCCATGCCACATAGAAACTTCCAGATTATAGCTTTGGATAGGTTCATTTCAATTTAAATGGTATCTGATTTATTTTTATTTGCTGTAAGGTTAACAACATTCATTATACTTTAAGCAAACCGTAAAGATACTGATCAGACGCCGCGCTCTCTGGCGTCTGATTGGGTCTTCACTGTTTGACAGTGTCCCTTCCTGGGGTCTCTAGGCATAAACGGGGTAAATTTATCATGTGGTGGTTTTGTTCGTTTTAGGTTTTCTGAAACGTCAACGTGTGTGTTTTACTCATAGTTTCCAATCCAGGGCAGATCTCAGAGCCTAATAGTAACCAGGTCCGTCGACATTCACTGATCTGTTCTTTAGAGTTATTTGTCCCGAAAGCTTTCTCGGCATTAACTGACATCATTATCGCGTGCATAAACTAAGTCCTTATCAAATACCTTTTGCTTTAAAAGTTCAACGTAATAGCCGTGGTTATACAACCATATTTTACGGAAAATGGCGTTTTAATATTCGAACGTGAAATGCAAAATGTAGGACAGTGACTCCGAATATCTTCTAATAAAACTCTTCTTCCACTGGAGATATAAGTAACAAGGAAATGTTGGTTCTGGAGCACTTAGGAAAAAACTAAGCTTGAATTTTTTCCTAAGTGCTCCAGAACCCCCCTTCCGCCCCCCATTCCCGCATTTCCTCTACTACTACTCAAGATTTCTTAATTTTTAATACCCCTAAAGGCAATTAGGGAAGTTTTTTTGTGTTCAAGGGCAGACAGAACCCCAGGCCTCTTCAGCAGCGACCAGATCTCCAGTTCTCTTCAAGGGCAATCCATACCCCAGTCCTCTTCGAAACTCATTTTTTATATTATCGTACACCAACGCCTAATAGCTGTTTAAAATACTATAAAATTTTAGAAGGTTATTTCACTTGGAACAATTTTATGCCAATATGTTAATGGTGTCTTGCCATCTTCTAAAATGTATCTCTTGTTGTCAAAACAAGAAGGGCTAGTCTAAATGACGTCACACACGTTTCATACCCCAATATTAAATTCAATACGCAATTTGTCGGTAAATCCTTCTTCTTTAGGGTATATATATTCTTTATATAATAGCCAAGCGACATTCCTGTTCTTTCGTATCTATGGAATCCTACGCATTTATCTAACAGATGGTTAAACGCATTTATTTCATCAGGACTCGGATTTACGTTTATAAATTTTATATGACTATCATTTTTTATTTCAGTAGGCCACATGTTTATAAATATATATTTCATCATTTCTTTAACGTCTTATATTTTATCTGGGGCGTTATAATCTGGAATTTTGGATATAATCAATAAAAATAATTCACAAAATTTGATTCGATGAATATCCGGATGGAAATTTGTTTCTTTTTTTTTAAATCTTTTTTTTTTTTTTTTTTTTTTTTTTTTTCAGGGGGGTGGTGGGAGGGGGGACTGGGGGGGATGTGGGGGGGGGGGGGGGTTAAAGTTTAGCTTCTTCTTTTGAAACATAATCTTTTAATTTTGCTTTTAAAAAGAATCTTTCATTTTTTATTTATTATAATACAGCATCCTCTAATACAATTTTTTTTTAATTCTTTTTATAATAGCATAATAGTCTTGCATGAATTTAAGATTTTTGATCAATAAAGTTATATTCGGATATTCATATTTAAATTTACAATGTTTTTTTTTTTTGCTTATAATATCCCCCATTATATATAATAAGCATACAAAAGTATATGTGTCTGCCCCCTTTTCGGTGTCATTGAATTGTACATTCAGCGAACATTTATATAACCTAATAGGATTCCAAGGGAAATAACTCAAAAAAGTATAAATGCAAGATTTATGGTTCTTGCGCTTTGCATGTTGCCTAATATTGATTGATATTCATATAAAACTTCATGAAGACATCTTGAACGGTTTTTAAGTTATATAGTGGTCACAATTTTTATGATGGACAAAGTTCCAAGGGAATAATTAAAAATCGTAAAAATGCAAGAGTTATGGTTCTTGCACTCTGCACGTCATCTAATATCAATTGATATTTATATGAAGTTTCGTGAAGATAGCTTGAACAGTTTTCAAGTCATAAGGCGGTCACGATTTTGTGACAGAGTCCAAGGGAAATAACTCAAAAGGTATAAATTCAAGAGGTATCGTTCTTACTCTCTGCACGTCATCATATGTTGATTGATATTTTTATGAAGTTTCGTGAAGATAGCCTAAACTGTTTTCAAGTTATAGAGCGGACACAATTTTGTGATAGAGTCCAAGGGTAAAAAACTCAATTAGTATAAATGCAAGAGTTATAGTGCTTGCGTCTGATGTTGGTTGATATTTATATGAAGTTTCGTGAAGATAGCTTGAACGGTTTTTTTAAGTTATAGAGTGGACACAATTTTGTGACAGAGTCAAAGGAAAATAACAAAAAAAGTATAAATGCAAGAGTTATGGTTCTTGCACTCTGCACATTGTCTAATGCTGATTGACATTTATATGAAGTTTCGTGAAGATAGCTTAAACTGTTTTTAAGTTAAAGAGCGGACACTATTTAGTGATCGAGTTCCAAGGGAAAAACTTAAAAAGTATAAATACAAGAGTTATGGTTGTTGCGCTCGGCACGTTGTCTGATACTGACTGATATTTACATAAAGTTTCGTGAAGATAGCTTGAACGGTTTTTTAGGTTATAGAGCGGTTACAATTTTGTGACAAAGTTTCAAGGAAAATAACTCAAGAAGTATAAATGCAATAATGGTTGCACTCTAAAAGTCGCCTAATGTTGATTGGTATTTATATGGTTTCGTGAAGATTGCTTGAACGGTTTTTAAGTTATGAAGCGGACACGATTATTCGACCGACAAAGTTTCAAGGGAAATAGCTCAAAAAGTATAAATGCAAGATTTATGGATCTTACGCTCTGTATATCGTCTAATGTTGATTGATATTTATATGAAGTTTCTTGAAGAAAGCTTGAATGGTTTTCAAGTTACAGAGCGACACGATTTTGTGACGGACAAAGTTCAAAGGCAAATAACTCAAAAAGTATAAATGCAAGAGTTATGGTTCTTGTGCTCTGCATGTCGTCTAATGCTGGTTGATATTTTTATGAAGTTTCGTTAAGGTAGCTTTAACGGTTTTCAAGTTATAGAGCGGACAAGATTTTTTGACTGACAAAGTTCCAAGGGCAATAACTAAAAAGTATAAATTCAAGAGTTATGGATAGCTTGAAGTATTTTTAAGTGAAAGAGCGGACACGAGTGTGACAGACAGACAGACAGACAGACAAACAGACGCCCGGGGGAAAAACAATATGTCTTTCAACCCTAATGCGGGGAGACATAATTATTCAGTTTGTATATGGTTTAGGTAATAAAATCATCAAAGGAGCAACAAAGAAAAACATTAAAGTTAGTTCAGCGTTAGAACATGTACCCACAAGCATGTGCGCCCAACAAAGATTCAGCAGTCTGATCAAAATCTTGTGGAATAATACATTTATAAAGGCAGATGATAATACATTATTTTACACGGATTGGTGCAATAAGGGAATAATGTATTTTAAAGATATTATAAATGAAACAGACAAAACTGTAGAATCATTTGGTAAATTAAGAGAAAGATATTCGCTATCAAACAATGACTTTTTAAAATACACTGTTGCACAGTATCCCAACTGCATGGAAATTAAAGATAAAAAACGAAAATTTAAATATACCAATTGCGCCAACATTGATAAGTCAAATAGTTAAAACAAATCAAACAAACCAGTATATTTATAGACATATTTTGAAAAAACAGACACCGGTTAACAAAGCAGAAGAAAAGTGGAATGACGAATTTGAAAATCAAAATTTAAATTGGAAGAAAATCTACACCATCTCACTAGCTGCAACGAAAGATGTAAAGCTTAGAAACTTTCATTACAAATATATTATGAAAATAATCCCGACTAACAAATTTTTACTAAAATGTGGTATAGGAGAATCAGCTCTTTGTGATTTCTGCAATATGGAGATCGAAACAATAAATCACTTATTTTGGCAATGCAAACACGTACAAACTTTTTGGACGGAATTTTCCCACTTTTTATCAGACCTTAATATTGACATTGAGTTTAACCTAATAAACATAGCATTTGGCTTTACCATCACAATCGGAAAACCAGAAATTATGTTAAAGAACTTCCTCATAATACTTGGAAAATACTTTATTTTTAGAGGCAAATGCTTAAAAATCATACCTACTTTGAATCAGTTTAAGTCATTCCTAAGAAACAGAATAAAGATAGAAAAAGAAATATACTTCATGAAAGATAAACTTGCCCAGTTTGAAATACTGTGGGGTAAATTTGATACATTCACCCTTTAAGATAATAAACAAACTTGCTAAAAAGCTAATAAGGAAGTTAGCACTCTTTTTTTTTCCTTCTTATTTTATTATCATTCTTAGTGCTTAAACTGGTACACCGCTTTTCTTTATTTTTTTTTCTTTATTTATTTTATTTTAATTGTCTGCTCTACTATTTGGTTTTCTAGTCTTCTTGTTATATTTTTTTTTCCTTTTTTTCATTGTTCTAAAATTTCCTCTGCCTTTTTTTTTTTTTTTTTTTTTTTTTTTTTTTCCTATATTACAATGTTTCTGAAAATGCATCATATAAATGTATTGAAAATAGCATTTATTATCTACGCCGATAAGTACAAGCACACTTAATACATCTGTTTCAAATATCTTTATGATATTGATATTTCATCACGAAAACATACCTATATAATTTTGACTCCCTTAAACCCCACTTTTATATAATAAAACTGAGGTTTACAGGGGTATACATTATTTTTGTTATTTCTGCTCGGGACGTGGATTGTGGGTACTCGTTGGAACCATCTCGACGAGGCGGTTCTAACGGGTGCCCACAATCTGTGTTTTGGGCAGAGATATGAAAAAGATCAGAAATTTTATCTGAAAAATTGCCATTTTTTGGTGGTCAAATTTTCGGTGTATTTGAATAGGCGTGTTTTCGTAATGATTTGTAATTATTTGCATGTCTTGTATTGACTATGATTTTGTTTGAATAGAATATATTTGTAAAATGTATTTTCGGAAATAAATATTAAATCACAAAAAAAAAAAAAAAAAAAAAAAAAATCTTCACTGGGCGCATTTTTGAAAGCCAAGGATGCACAGTTTCTTTTTGTGAACAACGAAAACTCTGATCAGTTTGATTTGAATTTTTCTTCAGGCGCACGTCAAAAGGTACGTTTTCTTGCGTTGCCGCTCAAATCTTATCAACACTATTATGACATAAAAAGGGGTGCGGCGAGAGGGGGGAGAGGTGAAGGGAGTGCTTAGCTACAAACTAGAGGCCCTAGTGGGCCAGACATTGTTCAACAGGATTCAATTGATTATGATATATTACATTTTTGCCAATGTTTCAAAATTGCTGCCATGGCGACCACCTTGGATATCGGAACGAAACGATTCTAGCAGTTCAAAATCTCCATATCCTCTCGATCCATCCCACTAAGTTTCAGCTCAGTCCGACTTAGGTTCATGAGGAGATGTTTTAACAATTTCAAGATCTCAGATATCGGAACGGAAGAAGTCTGGCAATTCTGAATCTCCATGTCGCCCCAATGCCCCCCACCAAGTTTGGGTTATATTCGACTTAGCGTTCTGGAGCAGATGTGGTTTGAAGGTTTTCTTGTATAGCGGAACGCATCGATTTTAGCAATTCTGAATATCCAATAGCCCCAATACCTCCCAAGTCCCGGTGTTAGTCTTACTCTTTGCTGCTTTGTTGTTTATTCTACGAGGCAATTTGTTGTATGTCTTACCTTGTGTTATTTTGTTCTTGTGTTTTTCAATCCTTTTAGCACATTGCGATTACCTCGCTTTGGAAAGAGAGAAAAGTAATCTTAGTGCTTTTCATACATTTGTTCGGTTTGTGCTTGTTCGGTTTTGTCGGTTTCTTCTTCCTCTTGGTGTCTGGGAAGGGCTGCGGTTTGTGAGTGTGGCATTTCCTTGACTTTTCACTTACCTTTTTTCATCTCAATCCGACTTACCATTCTGGAGGAGATGTCTTAAATGTAGAAAGTTAACGACGGACGGATGGGCGACAGACAACGGGCCACGGCATAAGCCGGCCAGGAGCAAACCCATTATAAGCTAACACTAGGAGATCTTCAAGATGGTTTTCGTGGCGGCCATCTTGGATATCGTGACAAAATGCTTGTAGCATTTTAGAATGTATCTTAAAATGAATGTATTTCATACTGTCAGGAAAGGACTTTCTAATATTGTAATAACTTGTGTCCAATCCCTTTGTTTAACATGCAATAAAATATGATTAATCTAATCTGATCTAATCTAATCTAATCTAATCTAATGTTCTAATGTTTTTAGCAGTTATAAATCTCCATGTCACCACATTGCCTCCTACTAAGTTCGGCTCAATCCGACTTACCATTCGGGATCTTATGAGGTTTGAGGATTTTTAAGATGGTCATTATCTTCAATAAATGAGTGACAATAACATTTATGATAAATCTGGAAATGCATTGATTTAAACTGCCACGTCACAACATGACGAATACATTTGTCCACCAGCTGTAGGCAGCAGAACGAAACAGTGCTGCCATCAACTGGAAATCTAATGTTTGTTAATTATGGGTCGAAACTAAAAATCTTAATATTCATTTCATAAATATATACGTTTTTTTTATATTATTTGACATAGTTTACCAAAAGTTGTTTTAAAAAATATCAGACAAAAAAAGAAAAAAAAAATGTTCCGGTGTTCCATCTGACAGCAGCTTTTAGACTATCAGCAGGTAGTAAAATGGTCTTGTTCAAAGTTAGGACAATAATGATAAGTCGTTAACGTGTCCGAATACCTAAGGAAAAGTCGGTTCTTCTGAAGGAAATAATATGTGTAATGGCGCAAACTCTTTCATGTCAGGTTGATCTCACTCAGAGGTGTACTATGTCACCTTAATACAGTATATTTGCACATGTTCATGCTTGTCGTGACATATCCTGTCGGGAAAATGTTTTCTTGACAGAATTGCACAAGTGCTTCCCCAGTGCCTCCCACAAGAAGTAACAGCTGCTGACTGTTATTCGGTGTACGTTAAACTGACTTTGCCGGAAACCATTTTTTCAAGCAGAAAACGTTATCTTAGATGTGCTTAATGACTTGTTAAGGAATATTCTATATTTGGATAACATCCTAGAAGAAGTTTAATTTGCGAGAAATCTGTGCATTCGGACGCTCCTAAAGTCTTTCAGTATTTGATGATTAACATGACGATTACTGGGCTTGGTTACGGTTGGATTTACATGTTATTATATTTAGTAATAGATGTACATAATGACATATTTCTTATTATAAAAGGAAACAGTAATTTACATTTTTATCTGAACTGGTAAGATATAGTCCATTAAATCACCAGAACACTAAATTGTATGTTGCTCTTAAGCATACCACGACGGTAGATGTATAAGTCGTGTATATCAGGCTACCGCAAAATCTAAACCCGGTGTAATGAAACTATAAATAAATGATAAATTGGAAAACGATTTTCTCATTAAAGAAGATACGTGTTCCTAGACAATATTAGTCAAGTGGGAGTACGAGAGGCATGTTGATAAAATTCGGGGGTTTGTCTTTAAGATTTTCAATCCATTAACAAGACTTTGCCTTGGTCAGAAACAACAACAACAACAACAACAACAAAAAAAAAAAAAAAAAAAAAAAAAAAAAAGCAGTGTGGTTACAAAGCCAGTATCAGTTACTAGAGTGTTGTTCTAAGTCCGTGTCTATTTGTCAGTTTCCTCTTTTCTGGTCATTTCGTTTTGTTTCCTCCGATAGTATCCTTCAATGGTTGCACATGGATGCAGAGTATGTTATTTTCTTCCTTCCCCGCTCAGTCCTTTTAAATAACGGTACCTGGTTAGTAAGTCATAAAATATTTGCATGCATGTCTTAAGGGCATGTCACTACACTAATATGCATGATTGTTTGCATGGTTCACTGCATTTATGATCTAGCTGTCAGTTAGTTAAGTTCGACACTTATACAGTCTCTGTCATGAAGTCACTGCTAAAATATATTATATATATATTTTCAGTTTCCAGATGGTATTAAAGGTACTATGTTTCCTTATCGTCTTGTGTTAATATGAAAACCTACGTGGGTGATATTATGACTTACTAACCAGGTACCGTTATTTAAAAGGACTGAGCGGGGAAGGAAGAACATAACACACTCTGCATCCATGGGCAACCATTGAAGGATAATATCGGGGGAAACAAACCGAAATGAAGCAAAACAAAGTCAAGCGCTTTGGTTTATTTCCTACAATATTTCATCCCTGTGACACACTTCCCCACCTTGCAAAATGGCGTCCCGACATTTACAAAACGCATAATGTATTCTATCATAGATAGTATGTCAGGAAGTCACAAAAGTATATTGAAAAGATATTAACTGCAAATTCAAACGCCCTCTAGCGTATACATGAGCAGAACTCCATTTTCGAAGATTCCACAATAGGCCCGATGATCCCAAAGGAAATGAAATAAAATCTGCACTAAGGTAAAGTACGGGGAGACGTTCTACCGCCGCCACACGGCACTAATACCAGCTGCAATGTAGTAAAATAAACAACAAAAAGATTGCCTTTGGAAACAAAGAACACACTACAGATAAGAAAATGGGAGTCTCAAATACTTGCATGCATGTCTTAAGGGCATGTCACTACACTAATATGCATGACTGTTTGCATGGTTCACTGCATTTATGATCTAGCTGTTAGTTAGTTAAGTTCGACACGTATACAGTCTCTGTCATGTAGTCACTGCTAAAATATATTTCATATATTCCAGTTTCCAGATGTAATGTTCCTGAATCCAGAGTATTAAAGTTACCGTGTTTCCTTATCGTCTTGTGTTAATATGTTGAACGGGTGAAAACCAACGTCGGTGATAACTATTTCCATATATGTAATTTTATAGACATGTAATTTTTAAATCCAACAAGAAAGTAATAATATAAAACTATATTTCACTCCTCCTGTCCCAGGCATTGCATTAGGTTTGCTGCATGTTAAATGTCTGCTTCTCACCAAGTTTGTTCGATTATTGTAACCGCCTGCAATTTCTTATAGTATTGTGTGATGTTCTCCACGAACACGTGGTCCGTCCAAATATTTGCAGTTTTCAAAAACAATATCAAACCATCACAGAAATTCAATTGGAAGGAGGACACACTCAGAAGCGTTTTGTACGTGACGATATCGTCCTTGATATTTGTTGGTATAAATCTGGTTTATTCTGTTAAAAAAAGTAATAGACAAGACTCTGACTGTGGTGGTTCTATACGTTATCTGTCTTCACCTTAAATTTACTTGATCACGTTTATCGTCAACATAATTCTTTTAACTTATGTAGTCTTTAAAATAAATAAAGCCAAACGTCTTGGCCTGACGCTGGACCAGGTTGGAAATTATTTGGCTATATATGCTCACCCTTCCACTTTGACGGGTCTAACTTGACTGTTGGGTTATATTCATATTTTGTTTGAAAATGAAGTCATTAAATACCTGATGATTGTTCACAATGCTTGTCAAAAAGTAAAAGGGAAGACAATGATTAGGAACCGATACAATTATCCCACACCTCCCATCAGAGACATCAAAAAGGTGTTTTTATCATAATAACCTTTGTTTTTATAGAAGATTTGATTTTCTCCTTCGTGCACGGGTTACTTTTACAACACACAGAGAGAGTACTGTGCTTGCAGCCGTTGAAGAGACAAATGAGCCCCGTACTGCAGAAAATCCTGGTGAGGGGTCTAAAAATTTGTTTTCTCATTTTGACTGACGGTAGAAATGGACCATACCTACAAGCAGAAAACGCAAAAGCAGTTGAAATAATTAACCCTTTTACGTTCAGTTGACTGTTCTAATATAACACTGTGGTCCGGTCTTTTTCGAATAGCAAGGTGTCTGGTTAGATTTATTATGAGTTTGTTTTATAGAAATTCCTGAAATTAATGCAAACAGTGTAGCACCTAACCTTGGTCTACACCGTTTTCCAATGTCTCTTTTTCTTGGAACGCTAGGCATAGATAGACTAAGTAATTTGTTGTAAAAGCAAAATTTGAAAATTGATTTGAACGCTGTAAAAAAAGTCTGGTTACATAACAAATGGTGAACATGTACTGATAAGTGCGATCAGTCACTATAAGAGTAACCCCGGTGATTTGAAAATTCGGTTGAATTGCATACGCACGCTTTTACTGTAAACGTGTGTTTTGAAATCGTACTAGGACTTAATAACTTGTACGGGTAAGACACGCCGTTTGAACACCATACTGAAAATAAATGATGCGCACGCAAAATGCCCTTAGGCAATTTGCAGACAATACAAGACCAGATCAGCGCAGGCCTATGCATACCAAAATAATAAAATGACGCCAAAAATTAAATAAACACTCAAACATATTTGATGATTTTCCGATTGTTACAAGAAAAATGTAAAGATGTAAAAGTAAATGCAGTCTATTGAGAAACGCATATTTTTGCATAGGAACCTGTCACAAAAATGAGACCTGCAGCTTAAAACTGGCAGTACCTAAACCCGGGCACATGAGGGTGCCTTCACACATTACGGCACCAGACGGAAGATATACGGTGAAGACAAGGAAGCTATCTAGCAAAAATATCAATGACCTAACGTCTGAGCTGTCATTACAGGTACGTCTATTTGAAAATGACGCGGCCGTTTGTGACAGTGGGAGGCTCGGAAGACGGAAAATGTGCTAAAAACAGTCCTGGGCTATCTATGTGGAAGAAGCGGTATGGCATGGAGTTCAACCCCACTATGTGTCAGGAGGTATGGGGTACAACTGCCAGTGACATTAACATTGTGTACATTTCTCACGGTCAGGTCCTTGAGGTTGTCACCACTGCAAGGTACTTGGGGGTTGATATCTCCAGTGGCCTGTCATGCTGTACCCAGATTGACCGTACAGCTGCAAACGCTAACCGTCTCTAGGCTTCAAGAACATATCAAACGAAATATCAAAACTGAAAAAAAAAACTAATAAAAACAAAAGGTACGAGAGACTGCCTATTCAACATTGGTCCGCTTCCAACTGGAGTACGCCGCCTCCTTTTGTGACCCCTACACGAAACAGAAAATACTCCAGCTGGGAAAACAATTAGCGCAGAGCAGCATAGTGGGCAACTTTAGGGATCAAACATGTTTTTTCATGCATTAACATTCGACAGGTCCCGACGGAGGTGTTGAATATCGAGGCGGGAGGCCGCGGTTTTCAACACCTCACTAGGGACCTGACGAATGTTAGTGCATTTGGAAAACCATGTTCGATCGCTATTATTGCATAAAAGCTGAAAACATTTGATACATTTCGCGTTATTTCTTGCACTTTTTTGTTTCGCCTTTTCACCGATGTCTCGCGGACGCAATTTCCACGGACTATGCTCGTTATAGGACCGGGCAGTACTTATCTCGTAACGGCAGCAAATATGTAGCTCCGGTACGATCATATTGAAAGTTGCGTAGCCGTGCATTAACAGCGCGTGAATTGCCTTGTTAATACATTGCTTTTCGCCGGTTAATGCACTGCTGTTAATAACGTGCAACACTGCTTTTTATACAATAATAACAATTATGACCACGTCAACCATGGCCGCCATAGTATACAGCGTTAGATGGGATGGAAAACACTAGAACAGGGACGGGAAGAAGCGCGTCTCTGCCTCTTTGACAAAATCGTTTACGGTCTTGTGGCGATGCCTCTCCCTGAATATATACAACCAGTTTCCATTAACTTAAGGCATTGTCACTCCATGGGTTTTCGTCAATTACAAACATCCATGGAATATTACAAGTACGTTTTTTCTACCGGCTGTTGTGTTTGTTTGTATTTGTGTTGAGGTTTTACGGCCCAGTCAACCCAATGGGGTCATGTCGAGCACGGTCAGCTTACCTAACCACACTTTAACTGGGCAGACTTAGTCCTCTAAGAGATTAACCAACACTGTGCACATTCTTTCCAAGAAACTGACAACTGTCCTACTTGAATCAGCGGAAGGGAGAAAATGACCGTAAAAAAATATTTCATGATCTTATCTTTACGAAGAAATGATGCCGACCTGGCTGGGCTCGAACCCGCAACCTCCTGATCACCAGTTCGACACGCATCCAACTGAGCCACCGAGGCCGGGTAATATTGGATCAAATAGGGCTTGAATACTACTACTACTACTACTAGTAATAATAATAATAATAATAACTAGAGCTGTCAGAGGATCTGACTATAGCCCCGCTGCAGCGTTGTCAGAGGAGAAATACAGATAGTGTTGAAATATTTTGAATTCATGCCTACCAAATAACATCACTGTAGGACGTGGTAACATGGCAATGTAAAACCTATCAAGGGAGGAATTCAACTCCATGAGTTATTGGCCCTTGGCACTGGTTCCGGTATACACGCTATATCAGGCCACTATCCATGTGTGTACCAGGTTTTAACTTTGTTACCCTTACAGTTCTTGAAAAGAGTGCGCCAAAAACTTTTCCTTAATGGAAAATTGTAAAACCTATCAAAGGGATGGGTTGTAACTCTAAGTTATAGGCCCATAGCCCTGATTCTGATATACATGAAATATTAGCCCACTTTAGCCCACTGTCCATGTATGTACCAAGTTTCAAATTTGCAACTTTCTTGTTCCTGAGAAATCTATACGAACATTTTTTCATTGATGGTTTATAGTATAACCCATCAATTTTCCATTTTTTTGCAAGCTGTAAAACCTATCACAGGATTTAACTCTAAAATTTATGGGCCCTTGGCCCGGTATACACACAACTTTGAAATAAACGTCAAAAAGATTGTCTTTGGAAACAAAGAACACAATGCGGATTGGAAAATGAGACCTTTGGTTTTACTGGGACTCTTCATATGCAATAATGAAGTTTGCAACCCTGCTTAATGTATACATGAGCAGAACTCCATTTTCAAATATACCAATATGGGCCCTATTATCCCAAAGTAAATGAAATATAATCTGCAGTATGGTTATGTACGGGGAGAACCCTTACAGTTCTTGAAAAATGTGAAGAAAATTGTTCATTAACGGCAAATTGCAAAACATATCAAGGGCTGTAACTCCAAGTTATAGGCCTTTGGTCCTGTTTCTGGTATACACGATATATAAGTCCATTGTCTATGTGTGTACCAAATTTCAAATTTACAGCTTTCACAGTTATTGAGAAATCTGTAACGAAAACTTTTCATTCCCGGTAAATTGTAACACCTATCACCTAACTCCAAGCTTTATAGACATTTACCCCTGATTCCGGTATACAAGATACATTAGCCCATTAGCCCATTGTCCATGTGTGTACCAGGTGTCATCTTTACAGCTTTTATAGTTCCTGAGAAATTTGTAACGAAATTTTTTCATCAATGGTAAAATTGTTAACCTATCAAGGGAAGTAACTCCAAGAGTTATGGGCCCTTGTCCCTGATACCGGTATACCGGACAATACATCAACCCACTGGGTATGTGTTACCAAGTTTCAACTTTGTAGCCCTTACAGTTATCGAGAAAAAGTGACGAAAATTTATCTGATAACTGGACGGAATGACGGACGGAATGACGAAAGGAATAACGGAGAGACAAAGGAAAATCCAGTATAGCCCCACGTTTTCAAAGCAGGGCTATAATAGTAATAATAATAATAATAATAAAAACATGAATATTAACGTGAGAAAACGTCTCTTCTGACATGTAAGCCAGAGGAAGAATCAAATCAGTCTGCGCATCCGCGCAGTTTGATAAGCGTCTGCGTTATCCGCATGAATAAACTTTGCATCTTGACTGTCCAAAATGTGCCAAGTGAAATTTCTTATCCGACTGCGCGGATTCGCAGGCAGCTCTGAACCTTCGGTGTCGGTGGGGGGGGGGGTGGGGCGGCGGGGGGAGGGGGTGTGGTGTGTGTGTGTGGGGGGGGGGGGGGGAGCATTTATCCGAAGGTACGTTTTCTTACGCTCATCGTATTCCGTGCTCTTTTGCGTGGCGCTCAGTATAAAACTTGTCGGGTGTCAATATATTGTGAATGAACGAGTAAACGGCAAGGATTTGATATTTCAGTGTTGCATCCATGTAGATAAAAATTATCATAGAGTTCACACAGTTGTGGCATGATTAAAAGATTTCTGAATGTAAGGTTAACGATGTTAAAGCAGAAATCAGATATATGTTAGAATCAAATTTAATTCGGAATTATATACATAATCACTTTACACAAGGTGTACGACCCGCAAAAACGCATTGTCATGATATGTACCCATTTACCATTACGAAAACGCGCCTATTCAAATATATTGAAAATTTCACCGCCAAAAACTGATAATTTTCAGATAAAAATTCCGATGTTTTTCATTTTTCTGCTCAAAATATAGATTGTTGGTACATGTTAGAACCGCTCGCCGAGGAAGTTCTAAAGATTACCCACAATTTATGTTTCTGAGCAGAAATAAGAACAAAAATGTATACCCCTGTAAACCCCAGTTTTACTATATAAAAGTGGGGTTTAAGGGGGTCAAAATTATATAGGTATATACTCGTGATGCCAAATCTAATCATCGGTGATAGGCCATTCAAGGTGAAAAAGTGACACATGATTGTATTTGAATATAATCCTAACAGCACGGTGTTGTAACTGAATGGTAGTAGTAACAGCTTATTTTTTTTTTTCAAGAAAGAAAGATGCACCCACCACAAACGGTGCACCTGAAATCAAAAGGAAAATGAAAAAATCCAGGGAGTGTCATTATCAAAAGAAGCAACCCACCTAAGAGGAATAAAAGTATAAAAAATATGGACTAGATAAATATATGTAACAACAAGAGGGCTATGATGGCCGTGGATCGCTCACCTGGACTCAATATGTAACAAAGCTTGTAGAAGTGATGGTTCATTAGTTTGTGATTCGGGCAACAGGCCTAGGAGGAGAGGTTTTTTTGAAGATTTTTATTATTATTATTTTTTAGTTCTGGTGGCCATTTTGGTAAAGAAGCAGAGGAACAATTCTGTGAAATTGTTTTAAAAAAGGGCTACTGGCCTAGGAAAAGTTATTGTTTGAAAATATATTTTAGCTCTAGAGGCCATTTTGTTAAGCTGAGTGAAACCATTTTTGCTATTTTGGTAAAGAGGCATAAGAGGAACATTTCTGTGAAATCATTTTCGAATCGGACCAATAGCCAAGGAGGAGATGCACTATGAAGTTTTTTTTCTATTTTCAGCTCTGGTGCCCATCTTCTTTAGCGAAGTGAAACAGTTTGAGCACTTTTGGTGACAGGCCATGACTTAAACAGTTTTGTGAAAAAAGAAATTATTTCGAAATTAGGCCAGTGGCCTACGAGGAGATGTCGTTTAACATATTTTGTTTTCTATTCTAGGTCTGGCGCCGTCTTGTTCAGCGGAGCAGAACCGTTTTAGCAATTTCATCACGAATATATGCCTATATAATGTTGACCCCTTAAACACCACTTTTAAATAATAAAACTGGGGTTTACAGGGGCATGCATTATTTTTCTTATGTATACCGGAACTCGCTGAGGCGGTTCGAACGTGTACCACAATCTATGTTTTGAGCTTAAAAATCGATATCAGGATTTTTATAGTTATAGCAATTTTCACAAATTGATTACGTAAGGAGAGACGGACGGACATTGTGATTATAATGCACTCCTCGTATGTCCTCCTTTCGGATTATTTTACTGTGGGTCGTACAATGATTCACATCTGATATCCTATTATGTTCTTCGTTTTCTAATAAGCCATAATTTTATACACTACATTGTAACAGTAGGATTTTAATTTCCAGTTCTTTATTTATCCCAGGGTATTTAGATGTTATTCGTACTTTATATGGGCCGTGTCACGCGAAACGTGTCTTAAAACATGCAGAAAATGCGCAGACTGAGATCACCCCGCGCATGCGCAAAGTATAACTCGGACCTTTGCTCTCCATTCATACCTTTTGTAGTATCATTACGAAAACAAGCCTCTTCGAATATATAGAAAATTTCACCTCCAAAAACTGAAAATTTTCTGATAAAAACTCTGATATTTTTCATATTTCTGCTCAAAACAGATTGTTGGTACTCGTTAGAACCGCCTCGGCGAGGCGGTTCCAATGAGTACAACAATCTATGTGTTTTTAGCAAAATAAGAAAAATTATGTTTACTCCTGTAAACCCCAATTTTATTATATAAAAGTAGGGTTTACGGGAGTCAAAATTATATAGGCATGTTCTCGTGATACCCAATGATGCTGTTAGTGGACAACGAGGGCCCTGATCAGACTGCGCGGATGCGCAGGCTGAACTGGGCCTTCACTGTCCCGATATGCCCGTAGACACGGTTTCGCATGGCAAGGCCCATAATGTCTCAGTCAAAGAAAATTGACTAGTCAGATACTCCTGCCTGACCTGACAATGGGACCACTTTATGCGCATATACCGCTTACCCATAAGGGGACTGGAACTTTGTAGATTTTCTACCACTTTAAAAAAGAATTCAACCCTTTTGTGTTTCATCGGTGAGGTAGACGACCCCTATGGACCGAATATATGCTTGTAATTTGGAGCTGTGTCGTCGTTATAGCTAGTTTAAGCCCCCACACCCGCCACATCGCCCACACACACCGAGTACGCGTAGGTTTTCTTTTTTTTTTCTTTTTTTTTTTATGTGTGTTCTTTTCTTTTTTTTTTCTTTTTTTTAACTGACTACTCCAAGGCGGTTCCTCTATTGCAGTTCTTTGTTCGTGTATCTGTGGTTTCATATATGTCATTTGGTTTGTCATTGTTAGTTCCTCATCACTCTTTCTATTTGTGGCTCGGGCAGGCCTTGCGATCTTGGCAATTCCTGGGTATTTCCACTTTTATTTTTACAATTTGCTTTCCTGTATTCTAAACTCCTTCTTGAAAGGGGTCTGTTCTAGAAGGATAAAAATTGTTCCATTTTTGTACAGCAGGCTGATTTTCAGAGGAAAGGACGAACAATATAAACGTACCTATATAATTTTGACCCCCTTAAAACCCCACTTTTATATAGTAAAACTGGGGTTTACAGGGGTATACATTATTTTTCTTAATTTTTATTTTTCTTTTCCTCTGCGAGGCGGTTCTAACGAGTACCCACAATCTTTGTTTCTGAGCAGAAATATTAAGAATTATCAATTTTTTGTCTGAGAATTTTCATTTTTTTGTGGTATAATTTTAAATATATTTGGATAGGCGTGTTTTCGTTATGCTATTCCTGTGTGGTACATTTCCTTGGCTGTCAGCCCGATAATAAGATAATGTGTTTTCCCCAAAGCACGGGTCATATCGTTTCCTCTATTCGAATATACATTATGTAACTAAATTCTCCAATCATAAAATTTTAAATCCGATGGGAAATTGAGATTTCTGATTCATTTGTGTGTACTTAAATTTTCACTGTATAAGGTTACCGACTTTGTTCGGTAAGACATCCCTGACAAAAGGAATACGATAATGCCAAAGTAATCTTAAGAGGTTTGGATACATTTGATTAACTTGCCGCCATTTCCGACAGGAAGACATCTTTTGTAGTTCCCTGCTCACTTTAAAGCGGTCTACTCCAACAGGAAACCACTTGGAAGAAATGCTTTCCGTTTCCGTTCAAGAAGGGAAAGAAAAAATTTTTAACGCGTTATCTTCGTTGAAAGTGTATCAATTCCTATTTAACCCATTAAAGACTGAATAAACTCTCCCACACTATATACTGGAAGAGTTCAATTTCGATTTTAGGTATGTCAGGCTATATGATATAGATATTTCCAAAGAAAATGGTTGAACTATTTGCAAAGCGGAGACCCTGATCAGACGCCGCATTCTGCGGCATCTGATCAGGGTCTGCACTGTTTGCTAGTTACCCGTTTAGGAGTCTCCAGTCTTCAATGGGTTAATGAGCAATCTGATGTAGGTCTGAAGTTTACATTCCTTGGCACATGTTTTACATTACAGGTTCCGTTGCCTGAACAATTTAACCAGTAGCACTGTAGACTATATGAACAGACAGCAAATAAATGATATTTTTCGTTCTTTTACAGAAAGCAAAGCCTTTCCGGGTCATTGAATGGAATGTCTTAACCTTATTTAGAGACAATTTTGTATGAAAGGTTAAGAATAAGAAAGATATATCACAGAAATATCGTCTGCTGACATTTATGGCAAAATTAAGACAAACTATTTTCAGTTTCGGTATCTCTTTGATCCGTCAGCACCCAGTAACCCCCTTTTCAGACAGCGGTGTGATAAACAAAATTGTTTACTACATTGCTCCTAGATTTTTTTAAACTAATAAATAGAAGCTCAGCAATCAACGAATTTAACATTTTGTATGGTATAAAGCTGGAATCGAAGGGTAAGATTCGGAAAAAAATAAATATTAAAGTGATGCTCACTTAACTCTTAGTATGCTTGGTAAAGACAATTTAAAATATTTAAGCTATTTTTCAGAGAAAATAGGCTTTGACATTTCATGCAGGTTCTCTCCTCAGGAGGTACCTTGCATGAAAACGCAGAGTCTGTTTCATGAGAAAATAAGAAGAAAAAGAAGAAGAAAAAAAATCACCAATTCGTCGTCTGCTAAATCTGCTCAGAGAGTCCATGCAATCTGATCTAAGCATTCACTGTTCGACGACATATACTAAAATATACATTGATTCTGTAAGCAGACAACGTAGGCCTTGATCAGCCTGCATAAATGCCCTGATCAGGTCCTACATTGTCTGCAAACTGCATGTTTTGCACCTCTAAATGGTTTGGTCGAAAACACCTTTTAGCTTGATGCGGCCCAGTATATATATCAATAACGGATATGTAACTTAGAACTGTATCAAAACATAGCACATTAGACGTAGTGCTAGGCAAAATTAACGTGAAACAAGGTTGTACACACAACTTTTCTTGTTGTTTTGCTTGTATATTGGTTTAAAGATTGTTTAGAATACAACTTTTGCTATTTTTCGGCCTACAAAATTGCACCGGAATTGCACAACGAGGCTATACTAGTGAGTATTTATAAAATATGTTTTTGTGCAAAATATCTAATAAATTTACCTCTGTTATTAGAATATTATTTTATTTTTTTTTGTTATTTTTGCACATAAACATATCTAATAGAATCACACTGGAATAGCATCGCCGAGGCGATTCCAATAAATATTTATAAGATTGTTATGGCGCAAACATATCTAACATTTATCTTGGTTATCATCTTATCTAAAGATTGCTCCAGATAAAGCATTTACAGTGGACTCTCGTTATCTCAAACCGCAAGGGACCATAATTTATAGTTTGAGATAACAGTGGTTTGCGATAACAGGAGTTGAAATGTGAAGAATATATAAAGCAAAACTAAACCAAAATTATTAAATGTTTAGATTGACTTAAGCAGTAGTTTGGGTTATCAGTGTTTGACATAGCCAGAGTCAAGTGTATTGAAAATATTGTGGAAAAGATGAGCAATTTCTCCTCTTTTCCATAATATTTTTTTTACCTGTTGTTAGATTTCTATGTTAAATAGGGACCAGATTTTCATTTCGAGATAAGCGGTTATTCGAGATAAGCGAAGTCGAGATAACGAGTCGACTGTATTTTCAACTGAAAAGTATTGATAATTCTTATTTCTACCGAGGCGCTTCTGACGAGTAAGTACAACATATGTATATGCATATGGTATATGTATCGATAAGAAGCGCCTCGCCCGACGATCCTAATGTGTATCCTCATCGTATGCTATTATTGCATAAAAAAACAGTGTCGCACGTTATTAACAGCCGTGCATTAACCGGCGAAAAGCCGTGTATTAACAAGGCAATTCACGCGCTGTTAATGCACGGCTATGCAACTTTCAATATGCTGGTACCGGGGCCACAGAAGTGCTGCCGTCACAAGATGTGTACCCTCGTGCCCTCGAACGAGCATAGTCCGTGGAAATAGCGTTCGCGCGACATCGGTGAAAAGGCGAAACAAAATAGTTCAAGAAATAACGCGAAATGGAGCAAATGTTTTCAGTTTTATGCAATAATAGCAATCGAACATGGTTTTTCAATGCATTCACATTCCCCAAGTCCCTTGGGAGGTGTTGAAAACTGCGGCATGAAAAACCATGTTTGATCCCTATATTAGAAATAAGAAAACTACTTATCTTGAGTTAGTTTATGTAGTTCAGCGTTGCAGGATCAGTTCATACAATGCAAAAACTAAACGGAACCATGCTAATAATCACGACCGAGAAAAATATTACATGTAAGTACTAATTGGTAAAAATTTTATAGAGTCCTTGCCTACGTCACAAGGAAGGCGGCATTTTCGATGGGTCGTAATTTCTGACCACGTATATTTATTTACATGTACGTTTCACTCTTTCACAGGAAACTGTGTGTTTTTGTTTATCGCTGACTCCTATGTATTTGTATTACAGATTTCATTAAATTAAATACCCGTGTTCTGAAACGTCAACAGCCATGTTCTGAAACGTCAATACCCGTGTTCTGAAACATCAGTACCCGTGCTCTGAAACGTCAGTACCCATGTTCTGAAATGAGGTCGCATCCGAAATTGCCGCATGACGCGAGCTGTTAGTATACAATAGCCTTAACCGTGTGAATTAATCTTTGACCGTGATGCTGTTAATTTAAGGGATATTGATACACTGTCAAGGGAAGCAACTCTGTTAAACTATTTGTATCCCGTCTGAAAAGGTCTCTTCTAAAAGGAAAGAATTTGATCGATGTGGGAGCATTTTTTTAAGAGTACGCACCTTCTCTGGAGTTGACATTTTATGAAGGACACCGACCAGGAAGTCATGAAAGTTATCCCCCTTGTAGACAGTGGCGGACAACCACTAAGTGTATCCATTCCCCTTAACTCTTGTCATGCTGAATAAATTAAGATGCCACGTCAACTTCTATTTTTCAGCCTATCAGCTTATTTAATCCGGATTGTTACTATAAATTCACATACTTAATGACAAACAGTGCAGATCCAGATCAGTTGGCTGGGTATATCCGGGTTCAGCAGGACAAGGGATAAAACTATTACTGTCACTGTCACTGAAAGGACAGAATGGATTCGAACATCAAAAGTTAAGAAGCAAAACTTCAGAAACTGAAATATAGATGGATTTATGGTCGTTATCCTTACTAACGAGTTCATTCCAAATTTACAGCTTTACAATGGTTGTTTTGCTTTCTACCGGTTATCCAACGCCAATATTAGTGCTATTCCTGTGTTATGTCAAGAGACTACAATTTAGCGACGATGATTTAGCAACAGTTACCCAAATACACCATGACCAATGCCCGCCACTAAAGTATTCTTGTCAGATCGAACCGGTTCCTGCAGGAGTATGGGATCTAAATAAACCTGTATGTTGTGGATTTTGTGAGTGTAATTCCGAATGCATCGTACAAGGGTCGTGTTGCCCTGGTCACTACGAAAGTTTAGATATGGGTCGTATTGCTGTGGCGAATACACGGTAAGGTATTCAAGCAAACAACACGGTAAGGTATTCATGCAAACACCGCCTCTTTGTATTCATTTCCGGAGTAGTATAGACATTTAGTCATGGCTCTTTCTGCTGAAGCTTATACACGGTTATGGGACATTTGCGAACACCGCCCCATTCTATTCATCTCCTGCTGAAGTTAATGCACGGGAAGGTACTCTTGAAAACATCGCCTCATTCTATTCATTTTCGGAATAGTATTGGCATTTAGTCATGCGTCTTTCTGCTGAAGTTAATATATGGTATGGTGCTCTTGCGAACCTCGCCTCATTCTATATATTTCCGGAATAATATAGACATTTAATCCAGGGCCTTTGCCGAAAGTTTATATACGGTACGGTACTCTTGCAAACATCGGCTCATTCTCTTCATTTCAGGCATAATATACACGGTAAGGTATATTTGCTAATACCACCTGTTTCTAATTCTGGAAAAGTATGAAAGTTTCTTTTGTAGCTAATACATGTTAATGGACGCTTGTTTCTATTTATATCTGGAATACATGTATTATGGATGTTTGGACTTTCTATTGTAGCAAACACGTGGTAATGGGGTTCCATCTATTTCTCTTTATGTCTGGAATAGTATTGATATTTGGGGTTATCTTGTTGTAGACAAGACTCCGCAAAGAGGGCTCTTTCGAACACTACCTATTTGTATTTCTGTTTGGAATAGTATGCACATTTTGGTCCTTCTAACTTATCTAATACTCGGCAAAGAGGCTTCTTACGAACGCCACCTATTTCTGGTTATTTCTTGACTAGTGTGAACACTTGGGTTCTTCTACGAACACCACATGTTTCTGTTTATCTCTGAAACAGTATGGATGTTTGGACATGGACACCCCCACACACTTACACACACTAAAATGGGTAACAGAAATGGCGCTGGTATGAGTGACAGAATGAGTCCTCGCTTTTGTAGTATTTTAGTATAATTGACAGACCTCATATAAGTAATGATCTTTAAGGCCTGAAAGTCTTAATTTCTAATTTTCGCTTTTTATATACATGCAGATAAAAGGTATTATTAAAAATCTGTCAGACTGAAATAAAGACCAAGTCTGAGAATAATGAAGCCTTGCTGGCTTATTGGTCATCAAGCACTTTCTTGCTTTTTATGGTTATGGTGGTACAATTTCTAATGCCTAATATGAGGAAGGCATCAGTAGACATTAAACAATAATTAAATACAGGCTAGTAATTTTAAGTCCCAAAAGACCTTTAATTCGAAACAATATCCTTTACAAAAGTTATTTATAGTTTTAAAATCGGAGCAACACTCTTTATTACAGGGGATAAGTGTCAAAATATTTTTGGCGAAATAAGCTTTTTGAGATAAAATGTAAATCATCACGAAACTATGCCTATATAATTTAGAACAACTCAAATCTTAGTGACTTTAACTGCCGTAATAAAGCCATTATTGCCAAACTTCTTAGGCAGGGCTACCTTTATTTTAAACTTCGTAAGCAGTTTTCGAAATTTTATTGCAAACAAAGTGCCTTGGTTGAAAAAATATAGCGTCAGTCTGAAAACACTTCCGCAACAAAGTATATCGGAACCAGAATTTTACGGTGACTTAGTGTACAGATTTAGAAAATGTAGGAAAATCTAACTTTTCGGAGCAATTCAGAAAACTAATTAACCGTTATAAACGAATTGACTATAGCCTGGATATTATGCGTCAGACTGCATGCCTAGTTGTCAACCCAATTATTGCTGATGGCTGTGCTTCACTCTTTAATTGCACGGCGGCGGTTCGGGCCTCAAACTCAATGACGGCCTCTTCGTAAAACTGTAACCAGTGGGTTGGGGCTTGACGATATGTCTTTGGCTTGGCCCGCCCCGGTTTAACTATTGGTTTTCATTTACTCAGGCATACAATAGAATTAGCTATATGTACTCGTCTTTGTTTATTATAGTGATTAATTTGATTTTTGTGTTTTCGCTTTGATGCATTAACTGAGTTTGGAGCCTTTATGCGAACCGAAGTTTTATGTATTTCTGTAATTAGAGTAGCGTCGAGACCCAGGGTGAAGTTGGCTAGCTGTAAAAATGCTTTAACCTCCTCCCCCCCCCCCACCCACCCTCCTCCCCCGGTGGTTTACTCTACTGGCCGTTCTAAGGTGGTGGTCCCGGCGTTAGCCTTACTCTTTGTTGCTTTTGTGGTTTATTCTACGAGGCGATTTGTTTTATGTATTACCTTGTGTTATTTTGTTCTTGTATTGTTCAGCTCTTTTAGCATTGCGATTACCTCCTTGGGGAAGAGATAGCTAATCTTAGTGCTTTTCGTACGTTTGTTCGATTTGCGCTTGTTTGGTTTTGTCTGTTTCCTCTTCCTCTTAGTGTCTGGGAAGGGCTGCGGTTTGTGATTGTGGCACCCCCCTGGACTTTTCTCTTACCTTTTTATATATGATTTCCTGAACATGCCTATATAATTTTGACCCCCTTCAACCCACTTTTATGTAGTAAAACATGGGTTTACAGGGGTATATATCATTTTTCTTACTTCTGCTTAACAACATAGATTGTAGGTACTCGTTAGCACCGCCTTGTCGAGGCGGTTCTAACGAGTACCCACAATTTATGCTTTGAGCGGAAATATGAAAATATCAGAATTTTTGTCTGAAAATTTTCAGTTTTTGGTGGTTAAATTTTCAGTATATTTAAATAGGTATGTATTCGTAATGACTTAGAACAAAAGTTCTAAGAAAACAGGGACGCGTTTCAAACATTCAAAGACTGAAATACCACTCTTATTTTCCGTAAAAAAAAAAAAAAAATAAGGGCTCGTTAATATTCATCAGGGCCCAGATGATCAAACTAACGATGTCTTTAGTTAACGCATCGTTAAAACTTTGATAATTAAATATGGCATATACGTTAATATTTTTGCTGAAAAGCTACTCACATTTTTCAGCAAAATTTTTTATGTACTTACTAGAACAGTAAACATTCTGACCACTTACGAGCTCGTTAAGCTATAGATACTTTGAACAACTGGGACCTAATGATTTAGCAAACTGAGTGCTACAACTTAAAGTATAAATTGAGCCGGGACACAGCATTTCCAACAAGATTTCAAGTGCGTCCAGCAAAACTCAGACCAGTCACATCCGTGTAGACTTAGCAGTTATCGCAGGGTACTCTTTGGGTAGTCAAGGATCCAAAGCGTCAACATGCGAATAGCGAGGTCTCTCCCAGTAAGCATTCTACATAAATTTATAGCGGGCCGATATCGGCCCGTCAGGGTAGCTGAAAGGCCGATGACGGCCTGCTGTAAATTTATAAAGAATGCTCGCTTGTCTGCGGCTGTTCAGGCTGCGCGGATGAGCCGAGTTTTCACTGGATGTACACGGTATAACGTAGTAAATACTGTGCCCTGGCTAATATATGAGATGGAATGTACGGCAACCGAAGCCGTACGACGGTAATACAATTTATATGTGTCAAGAAGGAACTGTTTGCTTAGATATTAATGCGAATCCTTGATGATATAGGTATAAGGAGTCATGTGTGGGGAATTAGCCATGTCTAACAGGGCGTTAGCCATTTATACCAGGTGGATTCTGCTTCCTCAACTCTTTGTTCTGGACAGCTCCTTTTCCAATAGAAATGGTGTCTTGTGGTTTTTATTGTTACTATGTTTTAGAGAAATTCTTGTATTAAATGCGTTCTGTGGTGTCTGATCTGGGTCTACACTGCTTGTCAGTATTATTTTTATGGGACACTAGGCCGAAACTAACTATACAGGCCCAGAAAACTTGAAACCAGCTGAGTTTGCTTTTTTGAGTGTTTTCTGTGCTCTCAAGAGTTCTTCCTTTTAGACTTTGTTCATATTCCATGTAAACAGCAAACGATTCTTATGAAATATCAAGTCTTATTCTCTTCGAAAAACAAAAATAATTGAATCAATTGTTAAGCGTCGTTTACTACAAATATGCTATAAGGATTAGTAATTTCTGCGATTCTGGTGTGACACCCAGTTTATTGGAAGATTTTGAATTGAATACTAACTAGAGAGGATGTTTTTCAATTCAGTACCGTATTTGCTCTAAGTATTTAAGTAACATTTTATTTATTTGACAGGCTAAATTTGCTACCTGATCTTGGAACAGTTACTATCAAAACAGCAGTTTAACATTTACCATGCTATGGAAAAATTCTGCAGGCGACAAAGTGATGGCATTTTCTTATTTTGTCTAGAAAATAGGATCTGACATTTCATGCAGATTGTCTCATGAAATGTCAAATCCTATTTCTAGCGAAAATAAGAAAAATATATCAAAACTTTTTCTGCTGAAATTTTTACCCTGCATGCAAAGTGTTGATGAATCCAGATCCAAATATGATAACGATAACTTCTGCACGGTCTGTCATTTGGAATGATAGTGGGTAATTTTGTTATTTCAGAACGATTTGGTTTAAACATATTTTATTGTAGCATAACTATCATTACAACATGATGCAAGTCATTATACAAATTGGGATTAGAACGAAAGCACAAGTACTTATATAGTTCTTCTCCAACAAACAATCGACATGTATACATAATGGCGAATTTCGAGCAAGATACATTGGAACAAGTAACATTATGTAGTGAAAATTAACAATAAGTGTTGTTTTTACATGTTTGGGTGATAAAAATGATGAAAATCTGATGTAAAGTTTTACACCAAATAGTAATCATTTCATATAAAGCATTTTAAGGTTAGCAAAGGTTAAGAAAATGTAAATGGACAAAACAAGGGGCGGTGGGGTGGAGGGGTAGAAGGAGGGAGATGGGAAGGGGGTAGGTGGGAAATTGGGATTGAGGGGTCGGGGCACAACGATTCAAAAACGATTGGATTGTTAATCTTTTAAAAAAACAGCGGTTACGAAATAACTGTTTGGCGGTAAACAGCATGCATGGTTGTTAACCCAGTTGTGCTTGATAATTTTAATCCCCTCTTTAATCGTACAAGTACAACTGCGGTGAGTCTCACACTCAATGATGGTTCCTTCTGCAACCTGTTCCTGAAGGCGGGCGCCCGGTTGTCTGGCCCATCATGGTTCTACCAACGTGGTTCAGACCACCGCTGAGCCGCTACTTTGTTTAATTATGACAATTTTGATTCTATTGGTGTTACTGTGATGTTTCACTATTAAAATGAGAGCGCGGACTGAACATATTTTTCTTTTTTCTATCTTCTTTTTTTTTTTTTTTGTAATTTTTTTTTTTTTTTTTTTTTTTTTTTTTTTTTTTTTTTGTATTTTTTTTTTTTTTTTGTATTTTTTTTTTTTTTTTAATTTGGAGCAGTATCGAAATTAACTAATTTTAGTCTGGAAACGCCAGAAAGGGCTATCGGCAAACATTGTAGACAAAGATCAAATGCTGCAGAAAGTGGCGTCTGATCAGGATCTACACCTTTTGCATTAAAGACATGTATGTCTATAAAACGTGGTAATAACAAGAATAGCTTGACACACCTTCTACTGGAAATGGACCTCTTCAATGACTTGGGGTAAAAGAGTCCACTCGAAATAAATTGATTAATCCTGGTACAGTTCCAGTCGTACATAGGGGTTTGCATTTCTCATCAAGGGATCAACAAAGAAAAACATATAAATAAGTGAGCCAGAGCGTTAGAAACGAACCCTCGGACATGTTCGCCCGATAAAGATTCAGCACAGTCTGATCAGAATCTGTGCATTCGCAGTCTAATCAGAATCTTCACTGGGCATATTTTGGATAGCCAAGGATGGAAAGTTTCTTTACATCACGAAAACATATCTATATAATTTTGACCCCCTTAAACCCCACTTTTATATAATAAAACTGGGGTTTACAGGGGTATACATTAATTATCTTAATTCTGGTCAAAAACAAAGATTGTGGGTACTCGTGAGAACCGCCTTGGCGAGGGGATTCTAACGAGTACTCACAATCTTTGTTTTGATTAGAAATATGAAAAAAAAAAAAAAAAAAAAAAAAAAAAAAATCAGAATTTTCATCTGGAAACGATCAGTTTTTGGTGGTGGAATTTTCAATATATTTGAATACACGTTTTCGTAATGATGTGGACAACGAAGTATCTGATCAGACTTCGCGGATGTACAGACTGATTTGTCTTCTTTGGGCGCACATGTCAGACGGTATGTTTTCTCTCGTTGCGGCTCAGCTCTTATTAACACTATTATGAAACAAAGACGGGGAGCGGGGGCAGGGGATGGGGGAGGGGAGGGGAGGGTTCGACCACACCTAATGTCAGAGCAAAAGCAAACTATTAGTACAACCATGAAGAGCTCGACTAGTAGCGAGTCTTAATAATCATTAGAGCGCTAAGTAAAATCGTTTTATTATTCCTAAAAGAAAAAAAAATCAAAATGCCGTGTGCTGTAGCTGTGATTAGCGCTCTAAGGGTTAACTCATATTTTATCGTTTTTAGTTTTGGGTGCGTTTGGCCACGCATTATCACATCGAAGAAATCGAAGTATCCACCACCTACAACTTCACAGTTTCCGTTTTGGATGATAACGAAATGCTCCCCCAGGGTTAAACCGAATACCATTAACTTCGAAAGATGCACAGCCATTGGACCCAGTAGCCCTTTAGATTCATTTGTTCCGGTAACATACGCTGGTGTTACATACAGAAATAAATATTGTGCATATTGCAGTGATGTGGACCAGACTGCAGTCATGAAAGACTGGCAAGTACAAATATATTGTGATGATAGCATTTCTTTAACAGACGATAACTTTGTTGATAAGATGGAAGAGAAGAATTGTAGCATATATTTTCGACAACCAGACGAGACACAAATCCAACAATGCCAAAGGAGTTATCGATACGAAATTTCCACTTGTAATGAGACTGGATTATGGCCGTATTACGACCAGTTGACAGACTTAGCTTGCCAGTCATTTATAGATCCATTCAATTTGACATATAAGAATTATTTTTGTTACTTATGTAACACTGATCAATTCCAACCTAAAGAGAACAGGACATGCTCGCCTTTTGTCTACGACGACCACATGTCAGATATAACACCGCCGTTCACTGCAATTGTCAATCTAGAAGCTATAAAACCTTCTACAGAAAAAGACCTGATGGATTGCAATGTAATACATCAACTCCAAGACAAGAAAATGGTATGACTATCTATTGTTCAAAAGTGGAAAGAAAGTTTGTATTTACAGTGCGAGCATTGATTAACTCTTAAAGCGCCAATCACAACAGCAGCAGACAGCATTTTTAAATAGTTTATATGTTTCGGAGTGAATGAGGCTTAACAGTTACGCAAAGTGTCTGTCGCCTGCTGGGTATATGATTCACATGAAATGACTAACCCTCTGAAAAAAAAAAAAAAAAAAAAAAAAAAAAAAAATGAGAATGTCATCTACTTCCCATACGCCTTCTTGTGGCTTGGGATTTGTCTACAAAATGTAGTTCTGTTCTGTTCTACAGTTGTTTTGTTTTGCGTGTCTCTTTAAGGGATTAGTAATTAAGGTAATGTCAAAATTTTGAGACTGTTTTCAAATTAGTGATGCTTTGTTATTTCGTTTTTCAAACAATGAAATTTTATTGAGTCGTAACGTCAGAAAACGTACCTTCGGACATGTGCTTCTAGCGAAGATTCAGATCAGCCAGTGCATTAGCACAGTCTGATCATAATCTTCACTTGGCGCATTTTTGATAACCAAGGATGCAAAGATCCGTTGCACATATTAGATCATCACGAAAACACGCCTATATAATTTTTACCCCTTAAACCCCACTTTTATAGAGTGAAACTGGAGTTTACAGGGGTATACATTATTTTTCTTGTTTTGCTAAAATCATATATTGTTGGTACTCGTTAGAACCGCCTCGCCGAGGCGGTTCTAACGGCCTCGCCGAGGCGGTTCTAACGAGTACCCATAATCTGTGTTTTGAGGAGGAATATGAAAAATGTCAGAACTTTTTATCAGATTTTTTTCCTTTTTTTGGTCGTAAATTTTCAATATATAAGCGTATTTTCGTAATGATACGTTTTCTCACGTTGCGGTCCAAATGTTTATGAGAGTTCTATGTATTATATTATTTTAAAATATTACAAAAAAAAAAAAAAAAAAAAAAAAAAAAAATAATAAAAAAAAAAAAAAAAAATAAAATAAAATAAAAAATGCAAACCTCATGTAAGCCACACCATGCGAGGACGTATAGTCGGCACATGCGGACAGTCGCATGTCCGAGGACTCGTTCTCTGACGTTGTGACGCATATTTATCTACATCGTATTTAACATATCCGCGGCTGAATCTTGACCAACAAATTATACGCGCATATATGTGCGTGGTCGTACCTTTGTGTGTGTGTGTGTGTGTGTGTGTGTGTGTGTGTGTGTGTGAGAGAGAGAGAGAGAGAGAGAGACAGACAGAGACAGAAATCGTATGAACTACTTATTTACATGTCTGAGACTTACAGTATATTTTCTTGCCAAAAATTACCGCTGTAACGTTTACCGTATCTTGGCTAATTCAACAGACTACAAATTAAGGATACTTTTCTTATTTTGTCCAAAAAATAGGCTTTGACTTTTTAGGTAAGGAGACAATTTGCATGAAATGTCATCCTATTGTCTGGTAAAATTCAAACAAATATTTCAAAATGTCTTAGTAGGCTTAGCGTTAAAATGCTAATAATTGTTACATCGGTGCTTACCATTTTCGAGCCAATGATTATGACCTAAACTTGCAATGCACCTAAAAGAGAAACAACTAATAGTTTTTACCTAATTTTCAAACAGACACCTCTTCAGCAGAAAGGAAATTACTCTCCTTATGTGTGAACCCCTTCTAAAAGGTGGCTGCCGTATTACGGCAAGAATGAGGACAGACAAGCCTGAGGAAACAGTATAGACCCAGATCGGACGCCGCAAATTGCGATCAGGGTCTACGCTGCTTGCCACTCTTCCAGTAGCTTTTAGACTCTCAAAAGGTAGTAAAATAGACACGTTCAAACTTAGGACAATTGTTGTAAGGCGTTAAAGTGTCCGAATACTTAAGGGAAAGTCGGTTCTTCTGAAGGAAATGATTTGTGAAGGGAAGTAACACTTACAGGTCAGGTTGATCACACTTAGATGTATATCCAGTCACGTAAGTAAAATACTGTAAAATTGCATTTGTTCCTATATATTTCAGATGCTTTGCCGTGATATATCCTGTCATGAAAACAGTTTGCTTGAAAGAATCGCACCACTAGATCCCAAGTGCCTACCACAAAAATCGACACTTGTTACTGACTGTTATACGGTGTACGTTAAACTGAATTTGCTGGAACACATTTATCTTTCTGAAACCTTTCTTCAAAACATAATCTTAGATGTGCTTGATGAATTTGTTAGGATTATTCCGACATTGAATTACATTCTAGGAGACGTTCAAGTATACAAGAAATCTGTAAATGAAGTCATTCATTATTTGGTGATTAAAATGACGATTAGTGCACTTGGTTACGGTTGGTTTGACATTTTATTAGACTTGGTCATAAATTTACATAATAATGGTATATTTCTTGTCACAGAAAGAAACATTACTTTACATTTTATATCTGAGCTGGTAGCATATAGTCCAATAAATCACCAGAACACTACACTGTACGCTGCTCCTAGTCATAACACGACAGTAGATGTATTAAGTCATGGATATGAGGCCACCTTAAAGTCTGAAAACCGGTGTAAAGAACCAACACTTTTCACTAAACTACAGCTTTGCCCCTTCGTTGAAATAGGAATAAATGAATTTTCGACAACATTTAAAAACGATTTTCTCATAATAGAAGATACAATTCCCCATACAATATTATCCAAGTGGGAATACGAGAGGCATGTTGATAAAATTCGTGTATGTCTTCAAGATTTTCAATCCATTTACAACTCTCTGCCTTGGCCAGAATCAACAAACAGCAGCGTGGCTACCGAGGCAGTGTCAGCTACTAGAGCGTTGTCCTTAGTCTGTGTCTGTTTATCCATTTCCTCTTTACTAATCACTATCTTCATATATCTAGCTTTACCTAACCTACAAACTCAACCAGGAATTAATAATATAGTCCTATGTATTTCACTCCTTCTAGCTCAGGCAATCTACCAGTTTGGTGCAGGTCAAACGTCAACTTCTCCTCTAGTTTGTTCGACTATTGGTGCCGTCTGTCATTTCTTGTGGCTTTGTGTGATGTTCTCCATGAGCACGTGCTCCATCCAAATGTTCACAGTTTTCAGAACCAATATCAAACCATCATGCAAATTCAGTTGGAAAGACACATTCAGAAGTGTTTTGTACGTGACCATGTCGTCTTTGGTATTTGTTGGTATTAATTTGGTAGTTTCTTTTATAAGAAGTAATGGACAAGACTCTGGTTATGGTGGTTCTATATGTTATCTGTCTTCATCTTTAATGCACTTGATCACATTTATTGTCCCGACGGCAACAAGTGTTATCGTCAACATTATTCTTTTCACTTACGTAGTCTTTCAAATTAATCAAACCAAACGTCCTGGACTGACGCTGAACCACGAGAGGAATTATCTTACTATATATGCTAGACTTTCCACTTTGACAGGTCTAACTTGGCTGTTTGGTTATATTCATATATTGCTTAAACATGAAGTCATTGAATATCTGTTCATTGTTTTCAATGCTTCTCAAGGCGTTTTCATAATGATAGCTTTTGTTCTTAATAGAAGAGTTTATTCTCTCTTTCGTGCACGGGACACTGTACAAAACACGGCTACTTTATCAAAACGTACAGCTGTTGAAGAGATAAATGAAACCGGTACAGAAAAACCTAGTGAGGCGTCTGAATCTCATCTCGACTGACCTACAACGCAAAAGTGGCTGAAGAAATTAACCTATTTATGCCTAGAGGACTCTATTTATGCCTAATGGACTCTACTACTATCACTCTTTGGACTGGTCTGTTTCTAATAGCAGGGTGTCTGGTTAGTTTTATTATGACTATGCTTTATAGAAATTCCTGAACTTCATGCAAACAGTGTAGACCCTGATCAGACATCACGTTTGCCAATGCCAAGTTTATTGGACGCTAGGCATAACTGGGTTAACTGATTTGTTGTGAAAGTAAACTTTGAATATTGATTTGAACGCTACATAAGAAAACCTGGTTACGTAACCAGTGGTGGACATGTACTAAATCGTGTTGTCGGTCAATCTCAGATTAGCCCAGGCTATTCGAAAACTCTGTTGAATAGCATTTGCACGCTTTTAACATGAATTTATATTTTTAATTCTTACTGTTAGACAAGAGGGCTGAATATCGTGTACGATCGGTATGCCTTTATTACACCGTCATAACACCATACTGAAAATAAATGATGCGCACGAAAAGTGCTCTTACGTAAATTTCAGCCAACGCAGGACCAGATCATCGTAAGCCTGTACATTCACGCAAGCTGATCTGAGCCTTCCGCTTACATTTTTGATCCCTGCCCATGGTGTGACGTGGCTTTGGAATTCAATGATTTGCATCGAGTTAAGGGGGCTCCCCGAGTGACGAAGTGGTCAGGGTGCAATCATCGATTTATCCCCGTTACTCGGGTGTATATGCATGTTAAGTATGATCGCTGAGCTATGCCTTATGGTTTGAAGTTTCTGTTAGGTGTAATTCGGCTCAGAACCAGATGCCTTGGACCGCCAAACAGTGTTGTATTTTGATGTATAGTACTCAATTTCACCTTTGGGGTTAAAATAAAGAGAAAAAAATGGTGTGTCAGAGTCTGCGGGCGTTCGTTGAATTAAAAATTTCTATGGGCCGGCAGAATTGATCTGTCGCATTGGCCTTAGGATGATGGTACGCATACGTTTGATGTATGTATTAGCGGCCAGTTGAGCCTAATAAGTATTATATGAACAGGCGAAACTGACGGATTGATTTGTTTTTTTTCTTAACCGTGTAAAAACAGTGTTGTAGTAGTCTGTTTTTAGTTACCTCTTTTGAGCATATATGAATGAAAATAGGGTAAGGAGGCACGGTAATTTGGCTGGAACATGGTTCACTGATTTCGTAACTATGAAGACAATTTCTTTAGTGGTTTCGTTTTTGTTGTTGTTGTCGTAGTTTGTCTGTTTATTCGTTTGTTTGCCATTTCTATGAATAATTATTGTCTATAGTATTTTGTCATGTATCCCATCACGAAAACACACCTATATAAATTTGACCCCCTCAAACCCACTTTTATATAGTAAAACTGGGGTTTACAGGGGTATACATTATTTTTGCTCAAAAACATAGATTGTGGGTACTCGTTAGAACCGCCTCGGCGAGGCGGTTCTAACGAGGTCCCACAATCTATGTTTTGAGCAGAAATATGAAAAATATCAGTTTTTTTTATTTGAAAATTTTCAGTTTTTGGAGGTGAATTTTTCTATATATTTGAATAGGCATGTTTTCGTAATGCGATATTGGAGTGCCGAATGGTTGATACGTTTAGTTCATAGTAGCAGATTGTAGATGTGTTGATTACAGTGGGGTGAAGCATCTTTATGTTTACTTGATTAAGATTAAAACTAAAGTTGAAAAAACGCGCGTGAATGTTGCTGTAATTTTCGGCATGACTTAGAAGACGTATATCCATTTGTCGATTTATTAGAGGAGCAAAAGAAAATCTATTTGGAAACACTTTTTTTTATCTTTAAAGTTTGTTCTTTTAACATTAAACATACATCTATAAATGGGGTCTAACCCATTAGTAAACTGATTTGTTTGAAGAAACAGAACGTATAATATCAGGTTCGCTCTTCGCCGCTGACGTTTGGTTGTTGAAGATTCATCACAAGGTAGTGTAAATTTTAGAACGCACCTGTTGGAAACCTGCATCCAAACTACTTACCCTATTTACCATCACGAAAACACGCCTATATAATGTTTATCCCTTAAAACCACACTTTTATATCGTAAACCTGGCGTTTACAGGGGTATACATTATTTTTCTGATTTCTGCTCAAAAAGTAGTTGTCGGTACTCGTTAGAACCGTTGAGGTATATTTTGAGCAGAAATATGAAACATATAAGATTTTTTAATCTGAAATTTTTCAGTTTTTCGTGGTAAAATTTTCATTATATTTGAATAGGCATGTCTTCGTAATGTCTGTGTACATTATGCAGCCGTTTGCTAGGCAGGAGTGGAATAGTAGAATTTTTCTGAAGTCAGCGATTTGAATAAAAGCATTAGTGCGCAGTTGTGGTGAATGGACATCAATGCATGAATTAAATTTTGATAGAATGGTATTAGTATAGGGTGACACCCTATACTACTAATGGTGTAAATTATTTTTTCTTAATGAAGCGCTATGCGGAGGGAAATCTTTCTTAGGGATGTTGAGGGCAGAGTAGACTCTGTATCTACTAAAAGTATTCGAACGCCTTATCTTCTTACCAAACCCTTCTCAAAATGCGAACAGGTCCATTTTACTATGTAAGGAAGTGTCAAAAATACGGTTTTGTTCGTTGAGTTGCGAACAGGGTAGACACTGATCAGACGCCACATATTACGGCGTCGGATCAGGGTTTTTACTGTTTGGTTTTCACCTGTCGATAAAACAACTTGGATAAATACAGAATACTGAAATAGTTTTGTGAAGTTTGTTTGAACATAAAAAGTGCATGTCCCATGAATGTTGCTACATAACAGTACGGTTTGTATGGATTAACTCTCCCTTATAATGTTTGTGTGTTTGCCTTCCGTTCCCACTCTTTAAAATGGGTATGTGGCGTCATGTTTCTGGTAGATAGAAATAACTCTTCAAGATGACTATAAACAGTTATCTGGGCAACTTTGTTTATTAATCAAATATATCTACAAAGTAACTAGGTTTAGAACTTTTTTTTTTTCAGAATACAGAATGGCATCCCATCTGTTAACATTTTCGACCTTAAATTGCAAAGGTCTTTCAAATAAAATTGGAAGACCTGATGCGTTGAATTCTAAAAAGCAAGCAATATGCAGCATACTTTTTTCAGGATAAACCTTTTATGTATAAAGAAGAAAAATGTATCCGAACACAAGGGGTATGAAAGTCAGTCAGTCAAAAGGAGTAGCGATACTATTTAATAATAATTTTTATTTAATTTAATAATAATAATTTAAAACTGAGGAGGATACAAATTGAAACAAATTGTTAATTGATTTCTCTATTGAAGGTAAAATGTATTATTGTGTAATATTTATGCACCGAATTTGACATCCGTCATTTTTGTATATGGTGATACTGAGACTTATAATATCCGTGTATTTTTAAAAGGAGACTTTAATTTGGTTTTAAACCCAAAGAGAGAACTCAAGGGATTATATGCTTTAAAACATACAAACACAAAATCTAAATATCAATGATACTTACCCTTGAGATTTAGATCTGACTATTGATGAACAATTAGTTTTGAAGTAATCAAAATGGAAAAAAGAGATAAACAAATTTCGTATTCAACTGCTAAACCCATGAATTGGTATGAATGTTTAAGGGTTTCGATTATGGTGCAATAATGATATATTTGATGATGGCGCAACAGTTTTCTATAAAACTTGGAAAGAAAAGAATGTATGGTTTATAAATGATTTATTGGAATAAAACGGTTATTTACTATCTTACGAAACTTTCTGTGCTAAATATTTGATTTACACTAACTTTATACGGAAGTTTTATAAGGAATGTTAGAAATTTCATAGAAAATTGTAGAATTCGACATTTAGCTGTCAGAAAGTCAGAAATTCAGTAAAATTTACTAAACAATCAGAGAGGGTGAAGTAATCTTTATAATAAATGTATATACTTCTGTATTAAGAGTAGCATCGGGACCCAGGATGAAGTTAGCTAGCCGTAAAAGTGCTTTAACCCCCCCCCCCGGTGGTTTGCTCTACCGACCGTTCTAAGGCGGTGGTCCCGGTGTTAGTATTACTCTTTGTTGCTTTGTGGTTTATTCTACGAGGCGATTTGCTGTATGTCTTTCCGTGTGTCATTTTGTTCTTGTGTTTTTTCAGTCTTTTTAGTATTGCGATTACCTCGCTTGGAGAAGAGAGAGCTAATCTTAGTGCTTTTCGTACGTTTGTATGGTTTTTGCTTGTTTAGATTTGTCGATTTCCTCTTCCTCTTGGAGTTTGGGAAGGGCTGCGGTTTGTGATTGTGGCACTCTCTGGACTTTTCTCTTACCTTTCTTTTTAAACTTATATTTTTGTTTCGGGTTCTTTGAGATCTTTGGGTGAATTCTGAGGACTTCGAAATGAACATTTTTTAGACTCACATTACTGAACAGAGCTGTTATTTATACATTATTTGAACTCATTTAGGAATATAGCATTTTTTTTTAAATACTGTTCGTTATAAATTTCTAACTAAATTTTCCTGAGCATTGTATTCCTGTCTATTTTAATCCCGGCATTCATTGTCGGATCATAACATAGTGTCTCTGACGAGGTTTGATTAGCCGAAACATGTGGTATCACCAACTTTACTCCTTACTGATTTGTTCATCGATTTTAAAGGATACTCATTTCAGCCTTTTATTGAAAAATGACATTCCAAATATTTTTAATAAAATGTTAGAATGAGTTAAACCTGATACAAAAAAATTGACTGGAAGTAAATGTTTAGTCTTCCATTTAAAATAACAAAGGACACCAACTTAATATGGTTCCAAGTAAGAATAAATCATAGAATATTAGGGACAAACAATTTACTATTCAAAATGAATATAAGGGCAAATGAATTGTGTACTTTCTGTTTACATGAAAACGTAACTACAACACATCTATTTTGTGTTTGGGAAACTACCACTAATATTTGAAATTTATTGAAAGAGTGGCTGAGTAATAAATGTGATTTGGAAATTTAACTTTACAAGCGTAATATTATTCGGGAATCCAACTTTTGACGATACTTTAAAAACAGTAATATGTTTAAGAAAACAGTTTATCTATAAAATGGAGCAACAGGAACAATCTTTAGTTGGTTTCAGAAATGTTGTTTGAAAGCACTAAAAAGTGAAAACATATATATAGCAGTACAATCGCAAATATAAGAGAGTTTTTGTTTTACAGATATGGGATACGTAAAGTAGCGTACTAAACGAAAATGAATACTGCTGATCTCGTCTGCTTTCATTGAAAACATTTTTGAGCGTTTATGTCAAGATAAAGTAATGGTTATATCACTTATATACTAAGGTTTGTTTGCAGATGTGTCGTTATTTCATGTAAGCTCTGTAATTAAAATATTGTCGGGATGTTTTTGGGAAAAAAAGTGCACATACTTAGAACAGCATTTGTTTACCGTTTGCAGAATATAACAAAAACATTAGAGTTGCATAACCCGTAAGACTATTTGTCTCATGAATTTAGACGCTATCTGATTGACGATTGCTCAACAGTATTATGCAATAAATATACTCGTTTAAACACAAACTATTCCTTTAGTGTTCATGTATAGAAAGCTGATTAGTACAGATTGTATTAACTTCTGCTCAAACAGATTTATGTAGCACGCCATGCTTAATTTCTGTTAAAACTGGAAACAACGGGATACATACTATATTAACTTTATAAAATTATTGTCTCATATGGAAAGTTTAGGCGATAAGCGAAATTAAAAGAACCCATTTAAGCTTATATACTTGCTGCCTAAAAGACTGATCGTGGTTCTTGAATTCAAGTTTTAAAGAGTATATTGCATTATTCGTAAGGTAAAACTTCGCGCTATTGTCTAACTGTCAGTGATCACATTTGGTAGTGAAGTTTGTTTCTGCTATTGAATTAGCAACATGTTTTGTCCTTTTTTGTCTTCCGTTTTAACTTTTGAGTGTAAATAATTTATTTTAGAAATTATACACCGATGCTGGAGTTTCGAAAAAAAAAAAAAAAAAAAAAAAAAAAGCCTGTTTCTCATCAATTCATTATTGCAAAGATTTGTTCTACATGATCATTGCATGTGTGTCTGTGGTATAGTTAAAACCCTTATCAACAATATTAACTCTTTTTGGCACATGGTATCGTCTTGATGACGCCGACGTTCTGTTACATACGCCCTTATTTACTGCGTTGTGATCATCTTGAGGTATAGGATGACTCTATAACAGAAACACAATTAACTATCACTAAGGTGCACGGCCCGCCCCTTTGTCAATATTAATGTGTATACAAAATTGAATCAAATATCTCATATGGTTGTAGACCTATGGCGATTTTCATATTTTTACATTTTTAGCTCGCCTGAACAAAGTTCACTAAAGGCAATAGAAAACGGTAGAAAGTTTATTTGAAACGCAGTTTGCATGCAAAATTTAAAAATTGGTGTCAGAAAGGAAAACGGGGTACTCTCCCTTAAATGCTAAAAACAACCTGAGTGTCACTAATGACGTCATATTTGCATATGCTCATGAAAAAATACACATTCTAATTCTGTTTTTCAGCTTTTATCTTTCGTTTTTATGATTTTAACCTGAAAAATTAAGGTTTGTATACTTAGAATTTGTTAAGTATCCACTTGGCCTCAATAGAAACGTACAAGTTTTCGCAAAATGCATGCGTATGTGCAATATGGTTGTTTAATATACAATCTAGGCTTTCTTCCTATATCGAAATACATCGTATATCTTTCCGATGCTAGGGCTAGCAAACATTGTGTACTGGACTCCGTACTATATGTATTAATCTGCACTGGAATTAAGGGCAAGGGCTAAATACTCCTAAATTCCCAATTCGGTTGTTCTTTCGCAGTATCTAATATGTTTACGCTCGTTTTGGCATACAGTGTCAAACAGTGAAAAACCAGATCAGACACCAAAGAGCGCAGCGTCTGATCAGTGTCTTCACGGTTTGCTTAAAGTATAGGGAATGTTGTTAACCTTACAGCAAATAAAATAAATCAGATACCTCTTAAAGTGAAATAAACCTATCCAAAGCTCTAAGCTGGAAGTTTCTATATGGCATGGATTACGCAAGCACGAATTAAAGTATAAAGAAAGTTATTGAGGCTTAAGAAGATTCTTTAAATGCGTTAGCAACCAATGTCCAGTTGTTCAAAGCAACCGTAGCTTAACGAGCTCGTTAGTGACCAAAATGATAACTGTTCTAGCAAATACAATATCCAGTACAGTGATGTCTCATCAGAATCAATTGACTAAACCCCCTATTTACAAGAATGGTTGTGTCCAAATTATAGTGTTTTGATTGTGGTGCAATTGCTTTAAGTATGTCCTTCTTTCCCTTTAGTGTCTTGGACGGGAAGTGTAAGGTAATTGTATATATGTGTTCCTGATCATTGTCTTCCTTTCTATTTAGATTTTTATGTTACGTGCATTATAATGACAATTACACCATAAAATGATCATACTGCGTACATGATTATATGACCGTATAACTTTCTTAATGTAATACTACTACAGTCAGGTGAGTCATTTTCAGAAACTCAGGGGTTTAAGAGTTAAACATACTATTAAGCATCTGCAAACAAATGCAAAATGACACAAAATTGATCTTGACATAATACGGTTAATATTTGTAGGGTCTCTAGTTTCTTGTCTTTTCAGCAATCCACATAGACTCTGTGTAATATGCTAGCCTCGGTAACTCTGTCGGATGCGCGTCTGACTGGTCTGACTGGTCGCGGACTCGATACATGCCGGGTCAGCAACATTCTTCCGTGAAATTGGTCATGGAATCTTTTCTACGGTCATTCTCTCCTTTCTACTGTATCAAGAAGAGCAATTGTCAGTTTCTGGCGAAAGACTGTGCGCTGTACTGTTGAGCCGCTTATGTACACGCCTAGCCAGGAAAAGTGAGGTGACTTTAAACAAACAAAGCTGTGTAACATATGGCTTAAATCAGCACATTAACTTCAGGTGACATTTTGTTTAAATAAATTAACAAGTTCCGTCAATGACTTTGACCTATGGTACACGCATGTATTTTCAGAACTCCCTTAAGCGAGTACAGTGAAACTTCGATGGCTCGAACATCAATGGCTCGTAAGGAGATTTTTCTTATTTGATCTTAAAAATGTATGTTGTATGTACTGATTATAATCGTCTCGATGAGTCAGCCCCATTATGACATAAACTGGCGCTAAGATTAACCCTTAGTGCTTCGAACTACTCATATCCCGAGTAAATTTGTACTGCTCCAAAGGTGTTTGAGCCATGGAAGTTCGACTGTATATATATGTCTATTGTCAGGTCTCAGTTTAGTTTTTGTAAAAATGCACTCTTAAATGCTAATATTGAACAAACTACAGCTGAACTTCAATGCCTTGAACACATTTGGGACAATGAAAATTTGTACCAAACAGGGGTAGACCGAGCCAATGAGGGTTAATCATAGCCCAGGTCAGGAGGCATATTGGAAATAATTAAGAATATCTTTTTTATGTATAAAGTTAAAGTATGTTGTGTTACTGATTAGAATTGCCTCATTCACGCTGACAAAGGTGCATAATGCCATAAAACAAGTTTTCTTATGAGTAAAAGAGTACAGCTATTACTTCAATTAATACCACTCTATTTCTCATGGACTTAGATATTTGTATTAAATTTAATAGACAAAAGCATTTTTACAATGAGATAAAATTCTGAAAGTCAGGATCTAGTTATGTATAAGAAATACAACATGAAATGCAGAAAGTTCGTTGTCCTACTGCCAATAAAGAAATATTCAACAAAATGTCTGTTTTTATAACCGGTAAACAGCCTATGCCTCTTTCTATGAAAATGCTGACCCCCCACCTCCATCCCTGCCCCCTCCCCTTATGAAAGCATTCCTGTTGTATCAAATGTCTTTCAAAGAGAATGTATTACATTCGTCAAATTTCAGAGCATTTTATTATATCAAATGTCATACACAGAGAATGCCTGTAACATTCAGTTGTGTTTCAGATCCCTTCTCTCATGCCAAATCTCATACAAAGAGAATAACTGTTATACGTTGTTGTATTTCAGAGCATTTCTGTTTTATCTAATGTCGCAGAAAGAGAATAACCATTATATTCTGTCCCAGATGAGATAGCAGCCAATATGCAAGGCATACAGTAGAATTAGCCATGAGTACTCGTCTTTGTTTATTATAGTGATTAATTTGATTTTTATGTTTTCGCTTTGATGCATTGACTAAGTTGGGAGCCTTTATGCGAACCGATTTTTTATTTCTGTATTAAGAGTAGCATCGGGACCCAGGGTGAAGTTAGCTAGCTGTAAAAGTGCTTTAACCACCCCGACCCCCCCCCCCCCCCCGGTAGTTTGCTCTACTGACCGTTCTAAGGCGGTGGCCGCGGTGTTAGTCTTACTCTTTGTTGCTTTGTGGTTTATTCTACGAGGCGAATTGTTTTATGTCTTTCCGTGTGTGTCATTTTGTTCTTGTGTTTTTCAGTCCGTTTAGTATTGCGATTACCTCGCTTGGGGGAGAGAAAGCTAAGCTTAGTGCTTTTCGTACGTTTGTTCGGTTTGTGCCTGTTTAGATTTTTCGGTTTCCTCTTCCTCTTGAGGTCTGGGAAGGGCTGCTGTTTGTGATTGTGGCATTCCCACTCCCTGGACTTTTCCCTTATTTTTTTTCCTTTAAGAGTAGACCCCATTTTCGGAGGGCTTCGGGGTACTTAAAAGCAAACAGAGAGTTACAAAAGTTGTCTGCCTTATAAAACTGGTGGAAAACATGCCAGGTGTATCCATTCCCTGTAAACACACCTGCTTTTGGAAATAGATGTTCACTCAAGGGAAATCACACCTGCTGGCACTGCAATTGTCTTCTTTTAATATTTTAATGGGATTTTATATTGAAGCACATTACATGTATTGGTTGGAACAGCAGGTGAATGATGTTTGCATGTAGATCACCACTGCTTCACACTGCGCATGAGACAACATTCACCAGTATCAGTGCATTAACTTTATAGTGCGAGTGTCCTTCGATATCCCATCTCGGGACAATATTCACCAATATCAGTGTAATAAGCCTATAGTGCGAGTGTGATATCCCTACTCGGGACCATATTCACCAATATCAGTGCAAAAGCGCTGTAGTACGAGTGTCCTTCGATATCCCAACTCGGGACAATATTCACCAATATCAGTGTAATAAGGCTATGGTGCGAGTGTGATATCCCAACTCGGGACAATATTCACCAATATCAGTGCAATAGCGCTGAAGTACGAGTGTCCTTCGATTTCCAAACTCGGGACCATATTCACCAATATCAGTGCAATAGCGCTGTAGTACGAGTGTCCTTCGATATCCCAACTCGGGACAATATTCACCAATATCAGTGTAATAAGGCTATAGTGCGAGTGTGATATCCCAACTCGGGACCATATTCACCAATATCAGTGCAATAGCGCTGTAGTACGAGTGTCCTTCGATTTCCAAACTCGGGGCAACATTCACCAGTACCAGTGCAATAACCCTATAGTGCAAGCGTCCTTTGATATCCCAGCTCGGATCAATATTCACCAGTACCGATGCAATATACCTATAGTGCGAGTATCCTTCGATATTCCAAACTCGGGACAATACAATATTTACCAATCAATATCAGCGCAATATCAGCGCAATAGCCCTATAGTGCGATTGTCCTTCGATATCTCAACTCGGGACAACATATACCAACACCAGTGCGATAACCCTATAATATGGTTATTTGATACTTCTTTGTCATATGTCTAAAATTCTATCTCACGCTAGGTTTTAATAGTTGCCTCAGTCCGTCAGTCATTGCTTAATGTATGAAAACATGTAAAGTTGCAGTGGGACTATTTTTTTTAAAACTGTCTTCTTATCTCTGTCTTGGTACCCGTTCAAACTGGGAAGCAACTTCATTTTTATTTGACAGCTGTTTCTTCCCAAATGTAAATTTTAACTGCCACAATGTCATGCCCTTGGATAACTTTTAACGAAATAGATATTCGGTTTGTCAACAAACTGTTGTCAAGTGTCAAGGAACGAAAGTGATGAAATATGCTTATACAATGTATTTTTTCAGAAAAGAGGATCTGTTTTTTAGTTCAAATTTATCAATACATGTAAATGCGCTGAAAATGGATTTAAGCAGCTCACTGAAAAAAAAAAAAAAAAAACACACACACACACACACACAAAAAAACAAAACAAAAAAAACAAACAAAAAAAAAAACAACAAAAAAACAAACAAAAACACACAAAAAAATCCCCCAAAACAACAACAAACAAACAGCGTTTAAACAGCTTTTTGTAGAAGATAATAAAAATGGAGGCTGGGAGGCTGTAGCTTCTTTGCTCTGTTACATTTGCGGCCATTTTGAATATCGCGTTTCAGTATTCTTGGACAGTCTGGTGGCAATGACTTCTTTAAAAGAATTCGATCATTCAAAGCACGTTCTTTAAAGTAGTTGGATGGGAAAATGATTAATTATGGGACTGATAACTCGGCATGGAAATTTCAGGCTCGATTTAAGTTTATTTTAATCTCATGCTCCGTATGGCCTCAAATGAGACTTAAATAAACTAAAAAACTTGCCTGAGATATACTGGTCTCGTTTTCAGTTTATTTAAGACACATGCTCGTCATAGTCTCGCATGGTACTGAAATAAACTGAATACCTTGCCAATGGACGGAAGATGGACGCACGGGCCGCATGGAAAAATAATGTTGCTCTTGCACATCCTTATCAAAAGGGGAAGTGATGTAGCAAGTTTGGTAAAATTCCGCCCAGTGATTTGGAAGGAGAAAGGGTGACGGACAGACGTTTGGACGGACGTACGGACGGTCGGACGGACGGATGGAGGCGTTTGCAATATCCCCATCGCTTTCTTTCAAAAGCGATGGGATAAATATCCATTAAGATATGGCCATTGGTGACGGAGAAATGTTTTCATTCGAAGGAAAAGATGAGTTGATAAACTTATACATATATGTGCTTGCGAAATATTACTTACACAAGATTAAGTTTTTTCTCTAAAAATCTAAAAATGAAAGCCTTTTCAGCATTAATAAACCCCGTTTTCATTACTTTATCCCACAAAATAATTAGCACAACTATCAATATCTCAGTGTATATTTGTTCTTCACTTCACATCCTCCAAGATGTATAGCCCAATACAGGCTGAACACCCTTTATGTCATCATCTGCCCGTATGTCATTGTGATGCCCAGTAGTGTCTTCAGTAGTGTCTTTCTGCAATGTAAAGTATATTTTCCTGCAAGAAAAATATAAGATATTGGACTGTTATTTTGTAATAAGACATTGCTTTGGTATATGGTATTGACAGATAAATGTTTACATGAAACAAAAGATATATCTGTATATCCACTTCCTTGTCCTTTCCTTCGCTCTTCTCTCTAATATCCTACTATAACCTAGGAGTTTATACACTGTGTTAAGATTATTTGTCCCTTCAACCTTCTGTTTATCAAAAACGTCTCTATTGAGACATGTAGATAATGAGTTTGTACATGAAATGTTTACCAATAGAAATAAAATTATAAAAAATGAGGAATGGAAGAACAGTTGAACGAAAAGGCCGAGACGCCCCATTGTCTCTTGCACGATATGTCATCATCATTGCATTGTGAACCAAGTTTGAGGCTTGTAGATTTGATAGTTCCTGAGTAATCCTCGACGAATAATTGGCCTTTATAAAGAGAAAGGAGAATGACAGAACAATGAACAATTAAGCATAATTCTCCCTTACACGACATAAGTAATAATCATTGCATTGTATACCGAAAAATGAAAGAGAATCGTCCAGGGAGTGCCACATTCACAAACCGCAGCCCTTCTCAGACACTAAGAGGAAGCGAAAACAGATAAAACCAAAGAAACGCAAATAGAACGAAAGTACAAAAAGCACTGGTCAGGACTAGCTCTCTCTTCCCCAAGCGAGGTAATCGCAATGCTAAAAGGACTGAAAAACACAGGAACAACATAAAACCAGGCAAAACCAGCCAACTTCACCCTGGGTCCCGATGTAGCTCTTAATACAGAACAACATAAAAAGTCGGTTCGCATAAAGGCTCCCAACTCAGTCAATGCATCGAAGGGAAAACATAAAAATCAAATTTATCACTATGATAAGCAAAGACGAGTACTCATGGCTAATTCTACTGTGACAGAGTAAATGAAAACCAATAGTTGAACCACGGCGGGCCAAGCCAAAGACAAATCGTCAAGCCCCAACCCACTGGTATCGGAAGAATTGGTTTTCGATGTGTGACAACTTCATTATGTCAATACTCTAATACAAGAACTTGGTAGTACCAAAACTTATGAACGGATTTCTACTGACGAGAGATCTATTGTTAATTCCCATTCTATCGATATTACGGCTAAAAGAAGGTAAGAGAAAAGTCCAGGGAGTGCTACAATCACATACTGCAGCTCTTCAAGACGCCAAGAGGAAGAGGGAACCGACAAAACCAAACAAGCACAAATCGAACAAACGTACGAAAAGCACTAAGATTAGCTCTCTCTTCCTCAAGCAAGGTAATCGCAATGCTAAAAGGACTGAAAAACACAAGAACAAAATAACACAAGGTAAGACATAAAACAAATCGCCTCGTAGAATAAACCACAAAGCAATAAAGAGTAAGACTAACATCGGGACCTCCGCCTGAGAACGGTCAGTAGAGTAAACCACCGAGGGTTTAAAGCATTTTTACAGCTAGCCAACCACCCTGGGTCCCGATGCTGCTAAGTTTGCTGTGAGTATTAAAGAAAAACAAGACAGACTTCCTACGTTATATTGGTTATCGACACTTCATAGGCGACCTTATAAAGCACGTTTCATTGCTAATTCTAGTTCAAGTACGACAACTGTTTTGTCCAAACTGCTAACTTCATGCCTTACTGCTGTTAAAAACATTGGATCTGATACAATGATACTGTTTACGAAAGGGACGGAATTAACTATTTTTGGTCAATTAAATATTCCGATGAAGTTCTCAATAAATTTAAATCTAAAAACTTTCAGGTTTCTAAATTGTCTACATATGAGTTTTCTACACTGTATACTACGTTACATCATCATCTTATGAAAGACAAACTTATTGATTTAATTAACCGAACGTTTATTCGGGAGAATACCCAATATTTGGCTTGCAACGAATAATGTACTTTTTTCACTTCTGATGTATACAATAATCATAATTTATGGTTGTGTCAAAAAGTCTGTGATGCCCTTGTGTATCTTGTGGATAATATTTTTATTAGATTTGGAACTAAACTTTATAGGCAAACTATTGGTATTCCGATGGGAACTAACTGTGCTCCTCTTGTGTAGATTTGTTTCTTTTTTGTTATGAGAGAGATTTCATGAAGTCTCTCTCACGTGAAAATCAACCTGACATTATTGAAGCTTCCACTTCAACTTTGATACCTTGATGATTTATTAAATATTGACAATATTTACTTTGACCAAATGGTGGACCGCATATACCCTACATAACTCCAATTAAATAGAAAAAAAATTCTTCCGATATCGAAGCACCTTTTTTGGGGGTTTCAATCTATGTATATCTTATGGTACAGTTTCCACCAAAATTTATGATAAACGGGACGATTTTGATGTTGATATAGTCGATTTCCCTTTCCTGGATGGCGATGTCCCCCGGCGTACCTCATATGGGGTACACATATCTCCATTTATTAGATTCGCCAGAGCTTCTTCAAATCTTAGTGACTTTAACTGCCGTAATAAAACCCTTACTGCCAAACTTCTATGGCAGGGCTACCTTTATTTTAAACTTCCTAAGGCGTTTTCGAAATTTTATCGCAGACACAGTGCCTTGGTAGAAAACAGTCTGAAAACACTTCTTCAACAAGGTATATCGGAACCAGAATTTTACGGTGACTAAGTGTACAGAATTAGAAAAAAATGTAGGAAAATCTAAGTTCTCGGAGCAATTCAGAAAACTTAATAACTGTTATAAAAGAATTGACTGTAGCCTGGATATTATGTGGCAGACTGCAAGCCTAGTTGTCAACCAAATCATTGTTGATGGCTATGCTTCACTCTTTAATTGCACGACGGCGGTTCGGGCCTCAGACTCAATGACGGCCTCTTCGTAAAACTTTAACCAGTGGGTTGGGGCTTGACTTTGGCTTGGCCAGCCGTGGTTCAACTATTGGCTTTCATTTACTCTGGCATACGGTGGAATTAGCCATGAGTACTCGTCTTTGTTTATTATAGTGATTAATTTGATTTTATGTTTTCGCTTTGATGCACTTGCGAGCGTTTATGCGAACCAAATTTTTATGCGTATCTGTATTAAGAGTAACATCGGGACCCAGGGTGATGTTGGCTAGCTGTAAAATTGCTTTAACCCCCCTCCCCGCCCCCAACCCCACCCTCGTTCTAAGGCGGTTATCCCGGTGTTAGTCTTACTCTTTGTTGCTTTGTGGTTTATTCTGCGGGGCGATTTGTTTTGTGTCTTACCTTGTATTGTTTTGTTCTCGTGTTGTTAAGTCCTTTTGGCATTGTGATTACCTCACTTGAGGAAAATAGAGCTAATCTTAGTGCTTTTCGTACGTTTGTTCGATTTGTGATTGTTTGGTTTTGTCTGTTTCCTCTTCCTCTCGGTGTCTGAGAAGGGCTGCGGTTTGTGATTGTAGCACTCCCTGGACAATTCCCTTAGCTTTTTTTTTCACTATATTCGCAAATACCAAATAACCGGAATATTCAGTAAAAGGCCGTATTTTAGATATGCTGAAGACTCTGTCGTACATATTCATTGCAAATATTAGCTAGCAAGATGCATTTCCGCACATGCATAGCATAACAAAAATCACGTGTGAGTGAATGGGTACAGATGGACCAGCTATCACCATATTTCTCGTCGTGGACACCAACTGCAGGTGGATCTACATATGTACTATCAGCTTCAGCAATTTCTCGTATTTCACGAATGTTACTGCCAACTAAATCACATACCCTGGAATCATGGGTTTTGACGCACTTAAACGTTATTTCGCAGTGTTTTCATTTCTCAAGAAGCACGCGATATCTTACCATTATGCAAGATTGTCATTGACTACCAGTACATTATTTAACACCATATGATTAATTGACTACGCTCGAAATGACCTAAAATTCGTCCATGGGTCGTAAAACTCGCACATAAACAAAACAAAAAGCATTGACCTTCCGTCTAAGACATCAAAGGGAAATAAGGGCGCACAAAGTAACGTCATGTAACCAAAGAGAGAACTAAAGTTATAAACCGTGATTAAGTTAACTACCATGCATGCAGTTTGTCGTATTACATTTGTGTTGTACCTTATCTTTGTATATCGAAGAACGATTTTACGAAATTGAGTGCTAAAGTCATTGCAAGCATATATTTTTCTAAATTTATATACTAAGTCACCATAAACTTCAGGCTCCGATAGGCCTTGTTGCAGAAGAGAGTTAAGTTCAACTTTGTCTAAAATGCTGTATTGAGCTTTTATAGCTCTTCTGTCATTTACTGAGGCGGGCAATTGTGGCTAATAGGTGGTCTTAAGTTATTGATATTTGCACACAATTTTAGAAGTAAATTTATCAAGGCGGACAATCACGTGATTCACGATTGATAATCTTACTAATTTTTGTTGTTTTTCTCTCCATTTCGCAGCAAGTATTACAACATTTTTACACTATGCGATAGTTTTCAGAGATAACACCTACTGCACCGTCAGATTAAGAAACACTTCCTTCCGCCATGCCAACTTTGGACAAAAATGCTCTGATTTTCTTGCACATCTCGATAGAAATGTGCTGATCCTACTGGTAGGAATCACACTTTTAACAATCATTGCCAATTTTTGAATGTTTATTTCCCAAAGACACGTTTTGCAACGGTTTCATAAGTGTTGATATATATTATTTGTAAATAGATGATAGTCCGTAGTTGTTTCTGTTCGGTTCAATGATTATTGTTTATCAGAGAATCAAGCAAAAACATAATGATAGGGGTCACGCCGTGTGTTAAGTGTCACTCTAAATATTACAACAGACGGGAAATGGATAGGAGTCACGCGTACTCGACCACTACTAATTGATATTTATACGTTCTAGACTGTTTTTGAAATAAAACATAATGCACTTACCAATATTTGATTATAGAAGTGTGTGTGTGATTTCATTTCAGGTTAGATTTTATTTCAGGTTAAGCATAGATTGTGGTAGCTCATTAAAACCGCCTCTTCGAGAGAAAAATACTGTTTAACTCACCACCTGAAAACCACACCTTTATCATTTAATATCGGATTTATCAGCTCTTCATTGCAAGGAATTGTTAACGTCATGGATTTTAATTGGCATGGACATAATCTTAAGGGTGATCTGTCATTCAGATACGTTATCCAGAAAAGGTAAGAGAAAAGTCCAGGGAGTGCCACAATCACAAACCGCAGCCCTTCCCAGACCCCAAGAGGAAGAGGAAACCGACAAATCTAAACAAGCACAAACCAAACAAACGTACGAAAAACACTAAGATTAGCTCTCTCTTCCCAAAGCGAGGTAATCGCAATACTAAAAGGACTAAAAAACACAAGAACAAAATGACACACGGAAAGACATACAACCATATCTATGCCTAAACACAATTTTATCTTAGATTTTACGCAATAAATTGACATGCACGAGGACTGGAAGTCGAACCAAAATTTTAAAGTGGTGAAGAACTTTTCGAAAATGTAACCTTTCAATTTTTTTTTATTTTATTCCAGTCAGTTAATTAATAAAAGCTTTCCCCAGCTGATGTAATATTAACTTGGTGTCTATATTCACTACAGTTGGCAATACATAAAAGCAAAGAAAATTTTGCATTACACCATATGGGGAAATGTTTTATCAGAACTTACTGGGATGCAATTATAAATCTGGACGGTTAAATTTTTTCAAACGTTTTTCACCACTTAACATTTTCGGACTTCCGGTTTTCGCGCAACAGTCGATTTATAGCGTAAATACAGAGATAAGACAGAGAATAGAAAACCTCGTACCAAGGTAAGCAGAAGCTAATATCATTTATAGCACTTTGGCTGCACGGACAAACGTATATTAAACTAATATCTGTTTAGATACTATAAGAAGACATTTTAAACACTGGAACTGTAGGTTTTTAAACTTTCAATATCATTAAAATAATTGACAGTATTCCTAAACTGATACATTTAAATTAAAATGATAGAATTGTGTAAAATTAGTGAATAAGATATAAAAATATTCAGGCATCTCTATACAATTAACATAAATGAAACTAACTTGCATTGACATTGGCATTGACACACACACACACAAAAAAACAACAAAAAAAAAAAACAAAAAAAAAACAAAACAAACAAACAAACAAATAGACGAAATATTTCAGAACAGGATCAAACCTTGATCATCCGACTCTGTCATTCATCAATTTCATTATTTTCAGACACCGGAAGTGTAACGCATAAGATTTCAGTAGTACAAAAAAAAAAAAAAAAAAAAAAAGAAAAAAAGTGATCCTCCAGATTTCAAATGTCATCCCGATAGATCTAGTAATAAAACATTTCCACATATAATGTTACGAGTAACTTTGAGTCACTGTTTCTTTTTAACATTGCCAATTCCAACAGAATGAAATATAACACCAAATGACGAACTCTTCTATTATCAGGATGAAACATACAGTCAGTAGGGTTACATCGTTTTCAAAAGTTTTACCATGAATTATTTATGGAATGGACTTCCGGTTTTCTGAAAATGAAAACTTCGAATGGCGAAGGTAGATGATACAGCGTGTAGAGCTAAGTGCCTGTTTCATCAGATCATAATGTGTTTTCGGGTCTTTCAGGCTGGTGACTCTCTAGCAGTCGTACAAAATTATCGAAATTTCATCCAGCTCCTCAGAAACACTAATACAGCATTACGGCTACAAATTAGAGACCACAGAAGAGGACATAAGAGGACATATGTTCTATGAATAAGAACCTTAAATTGGTGTGTAATGGGATAAAATGGCTGAGTTCTCTGCTCCAGATGCAAATTATAGTGGTAGAATTCAGGTCTGTTCATTTACCTCCTATGACATTCAATGTGTTCTTTTTGAAAGGCAGTTTCATCCCGAAATATGTGTTGAAGTGGGCAAAATTGGCTATTTTTCACTTCAAAACAATTTATATGTGTAACAAACATATCCCACACAAACTTATTAAAGCGCAAATACCAAAACAATCTTACTTTAAGGCTACAGGCATTCGAAAAATGGGCAAAGTGTATGAGAGCTAAATTTCGCCCGGATGCAGAACTGACTCATATGAGTCCTATCCTCCCACAAACAAGAAATGTGATTCCTATCATACATAGTGACTCTTAGCCTATTCGCATGAATTCGTTGCAGATTGTGTATTTTGGCAAAAACATCATTCAAAATGGCATGCTCATACAAAAGTGTGATTCCTGTTGTGCCGTGACAAAAATTCTGAGAGACATTTTAAGCAAACCATATGATTTTGTTTAAAAAAGAACATGACGCAATAAATGTTTTTAAAGCCTGGGTACGCTGCATCAGCTGTCGTGACTGAAACTAGCCTAAAGGAAAGAAAAATGTTGAAATACATACATCGAATCGACCGGAAAATATCCTTAAAAACTGTGAGATTACCAACTGTGAATCACGTGAGTGTCCATCTTGTTTACTGGGGCGTTAAAACAAAAGCATTTTATTGTCGATATAGCTAATGCTAGCCCATGACTCCCCTATCTTCTGATCTGCTATAGTCAAACTGTTGGAAAAAAAAAAGAACTCACAGCATAATAGTAACTATCAAGAAATAAAGTCCATGGCATATTTTATTTTACACACCTCAGATAAAATTGACAGTTCGGAGTATACCAGAACTCGGATAATAACTAGAGTCATTTTGGTTAGTTCAATGAATCCTGAGACATATGCCATCATGTGCGACATAAGCGTACACGCAATCTAAACGACTCTATAGCTTTATGAAAAATATACTACTTGTAATCATATTCATGAAATACAAGTTGACCCAGGTGAAGTTAGCTAGCTGTAAAAGTGCTTTTAACCCCCGGTGGTTTACTCTACTGGCCGTTCTAAGGCGGTGGTCCCGGTGTTAGTCTTACTCTTTGTTGCTTTGTGGTTTATTCTACGAGGCGATTTTTTGTATGTCTTTCCATGTGTCATTTTGTTCTTGTGTTTTTTAGTCCGTTTAGTATTGCGATTACCTCGCTTGGGGAAGAGAGAGCTAATCTTAGTGCTTTTCGTACGTTTGTTCGATTTGTGGTTGTTTGGATTTGTCGGTTTCCTCTTCCCCTTCGGGTCTGGGAAAGGCTGCGGTTTGTGATTGTGGCACTCCCTGGACTTTTCTCTTACCTTTTTTTTGTTTTGGCTTGGTCCGTCGTGGTTTTCATTTACTCTGTATTACGAGCCAGGCGTAACGAGAAAGAAATGAAAGTGAAACCAGCAACAAGCTTTAAATTATTAACAACATTTATTCACACAAAAATAAGACAAGATTCAAAACAAAAGAATGTAATAAACAGTACCTTTCAAGTTTATGTCACAAAGTACCTCAGAAATAATCCACAAGAATTTATAAAACAAATCCTTTGAATAACAATTTCTGAACCCACAATTTAAAGTTCCTGAATTCAGAATTTAAAAGTCAGAATGAATAAAATATTAAAGTAATCCAGTACGGAAAAATTTCCGATGAAAGTATACAAAGATGCCCATATAAAAATCTTTTCTGCTTATATAATATCAAAGAACATTCTAGAAAACGAATTAACTAGAGGCATCACTCATTTTCTAGTTTTAGTCAAGAACGTTCTAAATATTCTATGACATGCAAAAATGACCAAGTCCAGAATCAAGAAAATAAACAACATGTTATTGTAAACATGTTTTTTTTTTTTGTTTGTTTTTCCTCAGAAAGTTCAAGTTATAGAAACATAGTAAACATGGCACTAAAAATAATCGAACACCCTATATATAACATCTGGCATACAGTATAACTAGCGATGAGTACTCGTCTTTGTTTATAATAGTGATTAATTTGAATTTTATCTTTTCGCTTTGATGCATTGACTGAGTTGGGAGTCTTTATGCGAACTAAATTTATATGTATTTCTGTATTAAGAGTAGCATCGGGGCCCAGGGTTAAGTGGGTTGGCTGTAAAAGTGCTTCAAATCTCCCGGTGGTTTGAACAAGCTATATCGAGATATATCGGAACCAGAATTTTACGGTCACTTAGTGTACAGATTCAGAAAAATTGTGGGAAAATCTAACTTTTCGGAGCAATTCAGGAAACTAATAAACCGTTATAAAAGAATTGGCTATAGCCTAGATATTATGCGGCAGACTGCATGCCTAGTTAGTATAAACATATTTTATTGCATCTCTTTCTTATACATGTATGCAATGGGGTTGGGTCACAAGTTCTCACAACATTAGTTACGACCCTTCCCCTACAAGATGACAACAATAGATTATAGTCACATGATAATGAGACATGATAATAAGACAATAAGACAGATATTTTTCTAGCTAATAATAATGATTACGAATAAATAAATAAATAAATAAATAAGGAAATAAATAAATAAATAGTGTGTGCCTTCTCAAGAGGTCATGGAATACTCGGCAGTTACCATGTAGTTAATTAGCAAATATTTTAGTGTTTTTATGTAATTCTGGACAGCTCTAAATAACATAGTGTTACTTTCTAATGATAAGCGTTCATCACCAAATAAGATCAGGTTAATATTCAAAGGGTGGTACTCGCGAGTTTCATGAAATAATCTTAAGCGTTCGTCTGCGTATTTTAAACAACGAAAGAAAAAATGTTGCGCGTTTTGTATTTCTTTATTACAACTGCAGAGTGGATTCATTGTTAAGTGGTTAAGATCAAATCGTTTGATAAATTACACTTAAGAAGTTCTATGGGAGACATCATGATCTAGTCAATCCCTACAATGTAGCAGTTTCCAGAATTGTTTCTGATGTTTTTGCCAGTAACGCGCCATAAGTAGACTTCCCAATTCCCGGACAAACGCTTCTACCGATATTTCCTTCGTTCAGGCCTATGGGCATGGTGGTCGAAGCTTTCTTACCAAGTAATGCTTACTATCCGTGGACGCCTGATTACACCCTTTGTTCTGGGGTCCATGTCTGTTTGTCTGAACATTCTGATTCGTCATTCGTTTATGGATTTATGAGTTTGGATTACGGCTTTGGTACCATTACCGCAACTACTTACTACAGTTGTTCCTTATTCTAGAATGCATGACTGACAAATATCTGTCTCCGTAGATATAATAAGGCGGTACCGTTTGTACATCTACAAGCTCTCTTTTCATTTGATATTTGAATGTGTTTAAAGTAGAACCATTACGTAAGCTTTCATGAAGAGAGTTCCACAATGCAATAACCAGACGGAATGCAAGATTTTCGAAACAGTTCCGTATGGCAAAACGGGATTGTAATGTTATTTTGATTTCTCAAAGGATAATTAGTAGTTTCCCTAATAACAGGAAGGATTAAATCAGTAATATAAGTGGGAACTAAGCCATTCACTGATCTGTACATAAAATTAAGTTTCTGCTGTTTACGTCTTTCTGATAGAGATAACTATCCACATTCCCTGTACAAATTTTCTAAGGAAACAGATCTGGTAAGACCAGTTACAATTCTAGCTGCCTCATTTTGAAGTTTTTCAAGAGCATTTGAGTCTTGTGAAGAACATCCATCCCAAACAACTGAAGAATACTCAAGAATAGGTAATACATAAAAATGATATAATTGGTCTAATGAAACTCTAGTGAATTTAAATTTTAATCTCCTCATTATACCGACCATTTTTGTAACAGTTTTAAAGATGTTTTCAATGTGCATATGCCACTGTCCGTTTTTACTAAAAGTCAATCCTAGGTGTTTATGAAATTCCACGAACCGTATTTGAATGTTATCAAAGATTAAATTAGGCAAGCGTCCTAAATGTTTAAGGGTGAACAGTACTGCTTCTGTTTTAGCAGGATTAAAATTTGTTAGCCATCTTTTACCCAGGCAACCAGTATTTGGAGATCGTGGTTGATAATTCCTTCAATGTCATGTATATTAGAAGCCAAGTAAAATAGAGAACTATCATCAGCAAATAGTCTTGTTATACTTAGTAGTGATTCAGCAATATCATTTATATAAATTAGAAATAGTAAAGGGCCTCATACAGATCCCTGTGGTACGCCAGCATTAGTGCTCCTAAAACTTGACTTGCATGATTTAATGACTACACGTTGTTGCCTGTTGTCTAAATAATTCGTAACCCATTTAAGTACATCCCTATCTATCCCTAGTTGTTTAAGTTTAAGAATAAGTCCCTTATGCCACACCCTGTGAAATGCTTTAGACACATCACAGAAGACCATGCAAGCAAACTGGTTATTGTCAATAGGTTGTCAAATGTGGTGGTAAATGTCAATTAATTGAAAAGAAGTAGAATGATTAGGTGAAAACCCGGATTGGTATTTATAATTAAGTCATTTTCATTTAAAAAATTATGAATATATTTGAATACAATTCGTTCTTGCAGTTTCCCTATTCCAAATAAAAAAGATACTGGTCGAAAGTTTGAAGGATCAGAACTATCGCCTTTCTTCGGTAATGGTATAACATTTGAATATTTCCAAAATTCCGCAAATTTTCCCTCCCTAAAAGATCTATTAAATAAAATACTTAAAGGCAATGACGCTTCTTTAGCTACAGGTTTTAACATTTTATTGCTAATTCCATCAGGCCCACTAGCTTTATTTGAGTTCAAAATTTCAATTAGTGACTGTATTTCTTCAGGGGTACATACTATATTTAATAATTTATTTTGACATTTCGTCTCAAAAGCAGGTAGTTGACTGTTGTCATCATTAATTGTAGAGATGGAAGTGAAAAATTCATTTAAACATTCAGCCTTTTCTAAATCTGTATAACAATAAGTGTTTTGGTTGGTTTTTAAAGTGGGTATTGAGCTAGTATTACTAATATTTTTAACGAAATGCCATAAAATACTCCAAAATTGTTTTTTATCGTTACTTATAAAGGATTCTAAGTTATTATAAAATTTTTCTTTGGAGTGTTTTTTTTTTTTTTTTTTTTTTTCAAATTATTTACTTTATTTCGTAGCTTTTTTATATTTTTCTTTCAAATAATTACTGTCTGATTTAATAAGTTTCATTTTAAGTCTATCACGTTTCTAGAAAAGTGCCTTATTTCATGGTCATACCAGGGTTTATCGTCAGGTCTAACTAGTACTGTTTTTGAAGGTATACACGATTTTACCATACCAAGAAAAATATTTGTAAATTCAACACAAGCTTCGTCTAAAGACCCTTCATTCAGACAACTCCAGTCAAAGTTTCTAATTTGCTGTTTAAACTTTCAAAATTTGCCCTTTTATAAATCCAGACTAGCCTTGTATATGTTGTTTGTATTCCATAATGAAAGGGAATAATTAAAAACGTTGCTTTGTGGTCAGATATGTGGTTTGGGTTATCTATTACTCCAGAATCCGAATAAGGCATATCGTCATAAATAATGATTGGATCAAGAATCGCATTGTTTCTTGTGGCAACGTTTATAACATTTTCCACAGAGCTAATTAATAAAATATCGCGCAAATTATGATAATTAGTATTCAGTAGGTCTTCATTTAAACCGCCTATAAGTATAAGATTCCTGCTGATTTCCGATGCTTTCTCAATATTTGTATTGAAATTATTAAAAAAAAAATATCTGCTGTAGTTTGACTATAAAATAAACCAATCAAAAAAAAATTTCTTGCTTAACCTTAATTTCCGCCCAAATAGATTCTTTACTAAATATTTCTAAATCAGGTCTACGTCGATGTACAAGGTTGGAATTGCTATACAACGGCAATCCACCCCCATACATATTCCTGTCTTTCCTATAAGGATCACTAAAAATATTCGAGATACGAAGCAATTCAGAAGATAAATTTTGGTCAAGATGAGTCTCAGAAAAACATATAACATCAAAATCAGAAAGTTGGTCTTGTGCGTAGCTATTTCGTATGCTCCTAATATTGAGGTGTAGTATAGATAATGAATGCTTATTTTCAGGACATGGATTACTCTCAATATCACCGGATTCTAATAGTAGAAGAAACTAACGAAAATTGAAAATTACATAAAATACTCTAACTGTTGTTGAGACACTAAACAAATCCATTTAAATATTGATGTAACTTTTGCCAGAAGACTCCAAAATGATGCAGTAAACTGCATCTTATTATAAGTGTTTGAGAGCTACCGACGGTGCAACAATGAAACAGGCCTATACCCATAATAACTAGAGAAAACTGCGGTTGCAGTGGGTCTCCATGGACTATTCCAGTGCTGCATCGACCATGTAAGCATCCTGAGGGGCACACGCAGTAAAGCTAATAAAATACAATAAAGTAGATACAAATAAGTGAACAGAATATATGCATGTAGTTTTGCCTAATCAGTGAATATCGATGATAGAAATCTTGAAATAATCCTGGAAGTTTTTAAACAGGGTTTTATTACAGCAATGGGAACAGTTGGTGTACGCAAGCAATATTTTCAAGAATCTAAATCCCGCTTCATCCCGCCAGTCACCCGTCGTATCGCCCACCGCGCAGTACTCGGAAGTTCGCGCAATGCGCGATCCAACGAGCAACCAACGGGATGAAACAAAGTTTAATCAAACGTTGTTAAGCCATTTTAGTCATCATTGACCGCGGTACTAGGCCGGGTCGTCAGTGATTGTTAACACGTACATGCTTTGCAGTAATACAGTTATCCCTTAATGAAATCGTGAAAAGGAGCAATTCAACTACTACTAAGCCCGAAAAACCAGGTCAAACAGTGCTGACACAATCAGACGTCGCAATGTATGGAGCTCGATCTGTGTCCTCACTGTTTGCTTCGATCTAATACAACTACATAAAATCTTTAAGAATATATGAATAAAAAATATGCCCAAATTTACCATGGTAACAAGTAGGGTTCAAGGACCCGGTCAAACAGTGTAAACGCGGGTCAAACGTCGCAGAATGCAGAGCCCAACCCGCGAGCCCACTGTTTGCTTCAAAAGATCATAATTATGTTTACATGAAGTTGTAACAATGAACAAATATACTAAGAGTAAACTCACAATTTACCATAAAAACGACTAGGGTTCCACCAAGAACCAGGAAAATCGGTGTAGGCATAGATCAGACGCCGCAAAATGCGAAGCCCGATCCATGTCCCCGCTACTTTGTTTAACAAATGCAGTATTTTAAGAATAGAGACGCGAGGACTAATACTAAGTCTAATTTTCGACACACGAGTAGGGTTCAGTCATGACATGGTGATACAGTGTAGAAGCAGATCAGACGTCACGATGCGGAGCTCGATCGGCGCCCCAACTGCCTGCACCAAGCAATCACAGTGCTTTCAGCATAATGTTGTCGGACAAACATTTGTTTACAAACACTATAATACAAGCCCAAATTCACCAGCGTGAACCTGAAGAGTTCCATCAACCAAACCATTGTTGATGACTATACTTCACTCTTTAATTGCACGATGGCGGTTCGGGCCTCAGACACCATAACGGCCTCTTCGCAAAATTTTAACCAGTGGGTTAGGGCTTGACGATATGTCTTTGGCCTGACCCGCCGTGGTTCAACTATTGGTTTTCTTTTACTCCGACATATTGTAGAATTAGCCATGAGTACTCGTCTTTGTTTATCATTGTGATTAATTTGATTTTTATGTTTTCGCTTTGATGCATTGACCGAGTTGGGAGCCTTTATGCGAACCGATTTTTTATGTATTTCTGTATTAAGAGTAGCATCGGGACCCAGGGTGAAGTTGGCTAGCTGTAAAAGTGTTGTAAACCACCCCCTCGCCCCCCCGCACCCCCCCCACCCCCGGTGGTTTATTCTACTGACCGTTCTAAGGCGGTGGTCCAGGTGTTAGTCTTACTCTTTGTTGCTTTTTGATTAATTCTACGAGGCGATTTATTTTATGTCTTACCTTGTGTTATTTTGTTCTTTTGTTTTAAGTCCTGTTAGCATTGCGATTACCTCGCTTGGGGAAGAGAAAGCTAATCTTAGGGCTTTTTGAACGTTTGTTTGATTTGCGCTTGTTTTGGTTTGTCTGTTTCCTCTTCCTGTAGGTGTCTGGGAAAGGCTGCGCAGCGGTTTGTGATTGTGGCTTTCCCTGGAGTTTCTCTTACCTTTTGTACTCTACTGACCGTTCTAAGGTGGTGGTCCCGGTGTTAGTCTTACTCTTTGTTGCTTTGTGGTTTATTCTACGAGGCGATTTTTTTTATATCTTCCTTTGTTCTTTTGTTTTTCAGTCCTTTTAGCATTGCGATTACCTCGCTTGGGGAAGAGAGAGCTAATCATAATGCTTTTCGTACATTTGTTCGATTTGTGGTTGTTTGGTTTTGTCTGTTTCCTCTTCCTCTTGGTGTCTGTGTAGGATTGACGGCCTCTTCGTAAAACTTTAACCAGTGGGTGGGGGCTTGACGATATGTCTTTGGCTTGGCCCGCCGTGGTTCAACTATTGGTTTTCATTTACAGTAGAATTAGCCATGAGTACTCGTCTTTGTTTATTATAGTGATTAATTTGATTTTTATGTTTTCGCTTTGATGCATTGACTGAGTTAAGCCTTTATGCGAACTAAATTTTTATGTATTTCTGTATTAAGTGTAGCATCGAGACCCAGGGTGAGGTTAGGTAGCTGTAAAAGTGCTTTAACCCCCACCGGTGGTTTACTCTACCGACCGTTCTAAGGCGGTGGTCCCGATGTTAGTCTTACTCTTTGTTGTTTTGTGGTTTATTCTACGAGGCGATTTGTTGTATGTCTTTCCGTGTGTCATTTTGTTCTTGTGTTTTTCAGTCCTTTTAGTATTGCGATTACCTCGTTTGGGGAAGAGAGAGCTAATCTTAGTGCTTTTCGTACGTTTGTTCGGTTTGCGCTTGTTTAGATTTGTCGGTTTCCTCTTCCTCTTTGGGTCTGGAAAGGGCTGCGGTTTGTGATTGTGGCACTCCCCGGACTTTTCTCTTACCTTTTTTGCGGTTTGTGATTGTGGCACTCCCTGGACTTTTCTCTTACCACTTTTTTTATACAACCACTTCAAGGTGGACAATCACGTGATTAACAATTGGTAATCTCACAGTTTTTAGGATATTTTCTGGTCGTTTCAGGGTATGTTTTTTTAACCTTTTCCTTCTTTTAGGCCAGTTTCAGTTGCGACAGCTAAGTGCAGCGTACGCAGGCTTTGAAAACATTATTTGATCATGTTCCTTTTTAAACAAAAACATATGTTTTGCTAAAATGTCTCTCACGGCACAGTAGAAACAACACTTCTGTCAGAGCATGCCGTTTTGAATGATGTTTCTGTCAAAACACACAATCTGCAACGTATTTATTGGAATAGGCTAAAAGCATTATTATATGTAAGATGCTGAAAACTGTTTTCTCTGTAAAAGCGCTTTCAACCCCCCCCCCCCCCCACTCCCTACAAAACTCGAATTAAATAGAGCAAATTCTTCCGATACCGAGGCACCTGTTTTGGATATGAATCTATGTATATCTAACGGTACAGTTTCTACCAAAATTTATGTGAACGGGACGATTTTGATATAGTCAATTTCCCTTTTCTGGATGGCGATATCTCCCCGGCGTACCTCATACGGAGTATACATATCTCAATCTATTAAATTCGCCAGTGCTTCTTCAAATTTTAGTGACTTTAACTGTCGTAATAAAGCCCTTACTACCAAACTTCTTAGGCAGGGCTATCGTTATTTTAAACTTCGTAAGGCGTTTTCGAAATTTTATCGCAGTGCCTTGGTAGAAAAGTATAGTGTCAGTCTGAAAACACTTCTGCAACAAGGCATATCGAAACCAGAATTTTATGGTGATTTAGTGTACAGATTTAGAAAAATTGTAGGAAATTCTAAATTTTCGGAGCAATTTAGAAAACGTATTAACCGTTATCAAATAATTAGCTATAGTCTAGACTTTATGCGGCCGACTGCATGCCTAGTTGTCAACCAATCATTATTGATGGCTATGCTTCACTCTTTAATTGCACGACGGCGGTTCGGGCCGCAGACTTAATGACGGTCTCTTCGTAAAGCTTTAACCAGTGGGTTGGGGCTAGACGATATGTCTTTGGCTTGGCCCGCCGTGGTTCAACTATTGGTTTTCATTTACTCTGGCATACAGTATTTCTTATAGTGATTAATTTGATGTTTATGTATTCGCTATGATGCATTGACTGAGTTGGGAGCCTCTATGCGAACTGAATTTCATGCATTTCTGTATTAAGAGTAGCATTGGGACCCAGGGTGAAGTTGGCTAGCTGTAAAAGTGATTTTACCCCCGCCCACCCCCTCCCCCCACTCCCCAGTGGTTTTCTCTACTGACTGTTCTAAGGCGGTGGTCCCGGTGTTAGTCTTACTCTTTGTTGCTTTGTTGTATATTCTACGAGGCGATTTGTTTTATGTCTTACCTTGTGTTATTTTGTTCTTGTATTTTTCAGTCCTTTTAGCATTGTGATTACCTCGCTTGGGGAAGAGAGAGCTAATATTAGTGCTTTTCGTACATTTGTTCGATTTGTGTTTGTTTGGTTTTGTCAGTTTTCTTTTCCTCTTGGTGTCTGGGAAGGGCTGTAGTTTGTCTCGTAGAATAAACCACAAAGAAAAAAAAGCCAAGTTAACATTGCACCTGCTGGGGAAAACTTAAATATGTTATTTTACTGGTAACAGATTAAAAAATCTGTAGGGGTTACATTTTTCAAAAGTTCTTCACAGTTTAAAAATTTTGGTTCGAATTCCGGTTTTCGTACAAGTCATTTGTCGTGTAAAAACTAAGATGAAAAGGTATTTAGACTGAGATATGACTGGTCATTTCTAGGACTGGATATCGTATCTGAATGACAGATTACACATAAAATGATTTCTATGCCAATCAAAACCCATGACGTTAACAATTCTATGCAATGAAGACCTAGTAAACCTCATCCCTTTAAATGATAATGATAGTTTTCGTGTTGAGTTATACAGTATTTTTTTTTCTCAATGAGGCCGTCTAATGAGCTACCACAGTCTCTGCTGAACCTGAAATAAAATCACACACACACTTTTATTGTGGACATCGGAAATACCTTATTTTAGATAATACAAAAAAAAAAAAAAAACAAAAAAAAAACAACAACTAAAAAGTACATTATTCTTTATTTCAAAAACAGTCTAGAACGTATAAGTTGAAATGTAGTTCCGGTGGAGTGTGACTCGTATCCATTTTTTTTTGTGTTGTAATATTCAGAATGACACTTACACACGGTGTGACTCTTATTATTACCTTGTTCTCTTGATTTCTCTGCTTATAATCATTGTACTGAAGTAAAACAAGTATGGACTATCATCTGTTTACTAAAAATATATCCCAAAACTTATGAAACCGTTGCAAGACATGTCATTTGGGAAGTAAACATTCAAAATTGGCATTGTTTGTCAAAAGTGTGATGCCTACCATTAGCATCAGTACACTTCTATCGAGATTTGCAAGAAATAGGAGCATTTTGTCCAAAGTTGGCATGGCAGACATAAGTGCTTCTAAGTCCGGGTAAGGTGCAGTGGGCGTAATCTTTAAAAACTATCGCATAGTGTAAAATGGGCAATACTTACTGCGAAACGGAAAAAAAAAGGTGAGATTATCAATTGTGAATCATGTGATTGTCCGCCTTGCCAAATCTCATATTATCATATGAACTTGACTAGACTGTACGTGCACATTTATTTATGTCATTCAGGAAACCAGGGCCCAGTTGTTCAAAGCTAACGACATCGTTAGTTAACAATTCGTTAAAATTTACATCGAGTGATACGCAAATATGCTGAAATGTTTTGCTGAGAAATGTGAGTAGCTTTTGCTACTCACATTTTTTCAGCAAAATATCAGAATATTGTATATTAAATCTGCTAAAATAGTTAACGAAATGACCCTTAACGAGCTCGTTAAGCTAATGACGCTTTGAACAACTGGGCCCAGATGAAATGTAATAAAGTATAACCCAGATAATCAGATCTTTTATCCTGTGAATATACAAACAGATAAACATTTTACATTAATCAAACCCGTTGCAGCTAAGCTGCAAGCAAATGTGTTATGCAATATGTTAGACTTCACTTTACACACGTGAATATTTATCTTTTCTTTTGGAGGTCACAATTGTCTTACTCTAATATAGCTATCAGATCGCATTCTTGATCTAGATTCAAAGTAGCAGGTTTTTTTTTTTTGTGATTATGGGTAGAATTCATATATAGGATACTTTTGTTTGGAGTGATGTTATCATTGAGCCGAGAGCATATTTTGTATGAAATTATAACACAGCCCCGGGACAACAGTGTTTCCTATAAAAACGATGGCATGCGCGCATAGCAAAGCCTCAGATGAGATGAGACTGCGCAGCGGATTATTTTCCCCAGAAAAGAGGATATGACATTTCACGCAAACTGTCTCCATTGGAGCCTATTTGCATGGAATGACAAATCATGTTCTCTGGAAAAAAATAAGAAATAAAATTTCAAAATGTCGTTTGCTGAAAATTTTATCCCATCACGAAAACACGCCTATATAATTTTGACCCCCTTAAACCCCACTTTTATATAGTAAAACTGGGGTTTACAGGGGTATACATTATTTTTCTTATTTCTTCTCAAAAACATAGATTGTGGGTAATCGTTAGAACCGCCTCGCCGAGGCGGTTCTAACGAGTACCCACAGTCTATGTTTTGAGCAGAAATATGAAAAATATTTGATTTTTTTGTCTGAAAATTTTCAATTTTTCAGTGATTAACTTTTCAGTATATTTGAATAGGCAGGTTTTCGTAATGCAGAGTGCTAAGTGTTGTTAAATACCGAACGGTGAAATCTACGTATACAAATCCTTTCATTGCGACGGTTGGATGTGAAGCTCTGTAAAGGGTAAGTAAACTAATTAAATAAATAGCACATTTTAATACATCGAACAGATGTTCTACTATCGCAGCTCTTTGGTCCTGTAACATGTCGAAAACACGTATATTCAAATATATAGAAAAAATCACCTAAAAATACTGAAAATTTTCAGACAAAAACTGATATTTTTCATATTTCTGCCTCGGCGAGGCGTTTCTAACGAGTACCTACAATTTATGTTTTTGAGCAAAAATAAGAAAAATAAAGTATACCCCTGTAAACCCTAGTTTTACTATATAAAAGTAGGGTTTAGGGGGGTCAAAACTATTTAGGCATGTTTTCGTGATGATTTCCAAAAGCAGGGTGTCTGGTCAGCTTTTGTTATTATCATGTTATAAAGACAGTCCTGTAGTTAATGCAAACAGTGTAGACTCTGATCTGACTCCGTGTTCTGTTGCGTCTGATCTGGTCTGCACTGTTTGCCAATCACTTTTTTGGGCCCGCGTCTAATACGGGTTAACGTGTTGTGTTTTATTTTTTTTTTATGCAATAGTGACATCAGGCTATTAAACTCCAACGCAGCCCAACCCAGGGTGCGTGAATTAGCTTGTAGTACCAACAGGGCCAACAAACTACGTCTCCAACCGACTGTAACACGTTCGGATTTATGACAAAATCACGAACAGTGCATAATGCAGCATTAAATTACCGAGGGAACAAAACATGTCTATTTTAGTACTGCCTTTTACCAACAATTGCAGACTCCATATATGTTCCAGTTATTTTAGATACTACGACCAATTATGCTTAAGTGGGGTCTGGCCACATCTTCACTGTTTAGTTTATATTTATTAGTATGAAACTGACAATCACTGAACAAAAGCCAAGGGTCATTTTTCTAGTGTCGGAAGCATGTGCTGTTCCGCTAGTTGGCGAAGTTATATTTTGTCATTCTTTGAATGTAAATACAGCTTTGTGACCCAAAGCATTATTCCGTGCGACTTGGAAAGCTTACATAAAACTGAATAACCCTGTTCATTAACAGGCAGCGCACAATAAATGTGCATGCTAGATCCGTCCCCAAGTCGTTGTTTTCTAAGTGCACTTGGTCACTTTTGGTGGCACGTTTTCAGTGAGTATAACAGGCGGAAAAAAATAAAATGTCTTTGTCATACATTTCAACGTAAGTTTGGAAACTTTTCTTAATAATTGAATAATTAACTGACATACATGTATTAACTTCGCTGGACGTCCCCTCTTTTAGGCAAATAATGCTACGTCAGTGTTATGAGCAAACAAGCGCAATTATCAAAAGGAACCTGAGTGTCAAGGAGGAACACTTTTGTGCAAAGATCGCACTTCTTCAGGATTGTATCCAACAAGTATTTTGTATATGTAGAAAATTAATATTGACATATAAAATTTTACAAGGTGTTTTTTGAATGAAAGACGTCGATTTCATGTGTTTTGAGATACCTTTTTAATCAAAAAGCGGTTACATCTTAAATCCCTTAATTGCAGCAGCTTGCTTAAACTCTAAGTTAGTGAAAATTACAAGATGGGCTGCAAGGTGGCTAATTAACTTTAATCCTGATAAAACCGAAGAACTTTTAATATCTCGTATGATAAATCAAATACAACATCCACCACGTTTTTATGCAAAACGTACATTCCTCTCAAGTGACTACTTGGCACCAGCACATTAACCTTATAGCAGAAAAAGCATGGCTTAGAATTAATATTATGAAGAAATTGAAATTTAAACTTGATAGAAAACCACTCGAGACCATATATACAGCATTATAGCATTTATAAGACCATTATTAGAATACAGCGATAACATCTGGGATAACTGTACAAATTTTGAAATAGATGAACTTGAAAAAAAAATCAGAATGAAGCTGCAAGAATTGTTACAGAAGCAACCAAACTTGTTTCCATAAATAATCTTTACAAAGTAATCTGTTGGGCATCACTCCAGAAAAGACGACGCGATCATAAACTTACTTTATTTTTTAAAATGAATCAAAACTAAACGCCTGAATACCTGTCTTCATTAATACCGCAACAAGTTAGAAACATATCTCTTTACAGTTTACGCAATTCTGACAATATACAGTCTATAAGGACTAAAACCACTCAATATCAAAATTCTTTTCTTCCCTCTGTTCTAAGAGACTGAAAAAACTTACCAACAGAAACCAAACAAATAAGTAGTTTAGGTTCGTTTAAATATCTCTTAAAGAAGGATAAAAAATTTGTACCAAAACATTGTTATTTTGGAAACAGAAATGTCCAGGGAGTGCCACAATCACAAACCGCAGCCCTTCCCAGACACCAAGAGGAAGAGGAAACAGACAAAACCAAACAAGCGCTACTCGAACAGACGTACGAAAGACACTAAGATTAGCTCTCTCTCTTTTTCTTGGCCCGCCTTGGTTCAGCTATTGGTTTTCATTTCCTCTGGTACACAGTAGAATTAGCCATGAGTACTCGTCTTTGTTTATCATAGCGACTAATTTGATAATATGTTTTCGCTTTGACGCATTGATTGTCTTACGAGCCTTTATGCGAGCCGAATTTTTATGTATTTCTTAACTAAGTGTAGCATCGGGACCTTGGGTGAAGCAGGCTTGCTGTCAAAGTGCTTGAACCGCCCCACCCCCACGGTAGTTTATTCTACTGACGTTCTAAGGCGGTGGTCCCGGTGTTAGTCTTACTCTTTGTTGCTTTGTGGTTCTTTCTACGAGGCGATTTGTTTTGCCCACGTTCATAAGTATATTATAGAATCAAGACGTTTCCAATAATCTTCAATATGTCCTAATGTTATTCACAACATGCCATGGAGAAAAAATCACAGAATTTCAATTTGGTCATTCAGTAGGCCTGCGCCTACCCCTCTTCCCTTTACCTATAGTCTTTTGTGTCATTCCAAAGTGTCCCCAATTTCGATTATTTATTTATTTATTTATTTATTTATTTATATCCCCTTGTGATTTGATTGTATTGATTTATTCTTAATTTTCAATATCATTTTCTGTATGCTTAAATCTGGTTAAAGTATCCCGATGCTAAAATAATAATAGTCATTTTACATTCACGGACGCCATCAACAATACATTTTCACATGTAAGGAAAGGAACTATATAAGCATTGCTTTCGTAAATCTTTTGTATGTATTCAACCTTGTTTGTATGTTATATTAATTTGTACTTATCGAATAAAATAAGTTAAAATCAAGAGTAAACTGGGTGGTTACACGAACGCTTACAAACTAAATAAATAACGGACTGACTGACTGACTGACTGACGGACCTACTGCCTAACTGCCAGACTGGCTGACTGTCTAATTGACTAATTAACTTATTTTATAACTAAAATACGGTAAATCACAAGCAAATATATATAATTATATTAATTATAATTAAACCGCATGACTTCCGGTCGCTCTTTACGGCCTGCTGATTTACAGGTGTTTAAGTAAACCAAACTACACGTTTATTCATATGAAATCTATTCAATAAAATGTTAACAGTCTGGCATTACTAATTTGTGTGTTTTATGTATGTATAGTGCGTAACGGATGTAAGGATAAAGGTAAGTATTGTGAATGTTTATACAGCGTGTACATAATTTAAAAAAATAGGTAAGTGTTTAAGTATAATTTTGATAATATGAGGCACTTTATTCATAACCTATTCAAGCTAAAAGTAATTTTAGTAAAATAATAATAGAAAAGAAACCGGACTCACATTGTGATACGAGTAAATGGTAGTGATAAAGACCTCTCGATAGTCCTGACGGTTAGTAAACACAGTGGAACATTTGGCCAAGAAAGATTAGTCAGCTTTTAAGCAAAATTTCCTTCGTTGTACCTGCTAACATTTGCCGGCCTTGGTGGCTCAAATAGATGCATGTCCGATTGGTGATCAGGAGGTTGCGCGTTCGACCCCGCTGGGTCGGCAATATTCTTTCCTGAACATTTTCTACGGTCATTCTCTCCCCTCCGCTGGTTTAAGAAGGGCAGTTGTCAGTTTCTGGCGGAGGAATGTGCACAATACTGGTTAACCGCTTAGAAGACTAAGCCTGACCAGTAAAAGTGTGGGTAAATAAACTGACCGCGCTCGACTTGACCCCATTGGGTTTACTGGGCCGTAAAGTCTCAACACAAACAAACCTGCTAACATACAGATGCCGGCAATATCTGATTCTTTCCGATGAACTCCGAAAAGGGGAAAATTTCTTATCGGAAATAGTTTACTGCAGACTTTGCATATGAATACATGATCTGTGTCAGTCAGGTGCTTTTTTTTTAAAACAGAATAGAACTCCATCGGAGCGGATTTCACGGGGTTGCTTTAGAAAAAAAAAAGATCAAACAGAATAAGCTGCTATGTAAAACATCGAAGACTATAACATTCAGCTTATTCCATGTTGCTTTACCCTGAATTAACATGCAAGCAATTCTACTAGGAGCAGACGAAATATTCTGCATAAATGACTAACATTGAGCTTATTCTGTATGAGCTTATTTTGTTTATTAATAATGAATAATAAATGGATGAAATGGAATAAGCTGCAAAATGACAATTTTATAATAAACGTCAAAAACATTGCCTTTGCAAACAAAGAACACACTCTCGGATTAGAAAATGGGAATCTCGGTTTTATTGAGACTCTGCATATTGAAGTTTGCAACACTGCCTACCCCAGATATTGTAAGATTACTTAATAAATATCATCTGACACGTATTCTCACCATATACCTCGAAGATGGTTTGTTTCCTGGAAAATTTGCATGGAAACGCATGATAAGGACAAAAGTGCATGAATACACAACACATGGCTTGATAGAATCTCTAGACCAGAGCTATATAGATACAGTATCATAAGTCTGCTTTTTGTTTAAACTGGCTATGGATATTTTTGAAAGAAAACAGAAAGCTTCTAAAACCGTGTGCCTCAGTTGCACAACGTATATCGTATTTGTGTGGAATAAACTTAAGGGACAATGTTTGTTACCGGTGTAATATAATTTGTGATAATATTGTTGACCACTGCATCCATGAATGTGTCCGTGTTAACAGAGAGAGAGAGAGAGAGAGAGAGAGAGAGAGAGAGAGAGAGAGAGAGAGAGAGAGAGAGAGTAAAGCTATGGCAGGATATTTTATCTCTTGGTCTTGATATTTATATGTATTTGATTAGACACGATCTGTTTGTTCTTACAAATTCATTTCTTGGAGAGAAGGGAAAACTTCAAATGTATTTGTATTTTAACTCTTAAAATGTCCAGAAGACCTGGATCTGAAAATGGCGTCTGTTTATGTCGTCTGCTGAATATTCTTGCAAACTTTTCAAACCTATTTTTGCATACAGGCAGACAGTGTGGACCCTGATCAGGCTGCTCCTATAGGAGCAGTCTGATCTGGGTCCACACTGTTTGCAAAAATAACTTTTAAAATCACAAGCAGATGACAAAGCAGACGACAATTGTTGTAATTGGCAGTTTAAGGGTTAAATCTGCATAAATTGTTGTAGTCATACAGGTTTTCTTATCTATGTACTAGTCTTGTTCACCAAGGCGTTCTGGTGATCCAGATCAAACTCATGATCACGTCTAACATTGTATAGCATCTGGATGATCAAGACTAATCTACGTACACGCCCACGGACGTAGACAGAGTTTGAGATTGCTCCGGAAAGCACTTTCTGTATGGCCATGAACTGTTCGATTGCCTGGACTTGTAAATGTTATTTATAACCAACAAGTATTGGTTTTCACAAAGAAAAAAAATAAAAAGAAAAAGAAAATTTTCCCCCACATTGGAGAACTCAAGATTGGTCGCATAACTTAGGTGTAAGATGTTCGCGATATTTGCGAGATAGCAGCAATTATTCTGTTTTACTACCCTTCTCTACAGCACTCCCTTTCATTTCGTTTCGGTTAGGGTGGGTAAAGATAGGTGAATGAAACAGTCGTTGTTGATACGTGTTGTGCCGCGACATGCATTACGAAAACACGCTTATTCAAATATATAGAAAATTTCAACTCCAAAAACTGAAAATTTTCAGATAAAAACTCCTGATATTTTTCGTATTTCTGCTCAAAACATAGATTGTGGGTACTCGGCGAGGCGGTTCTAACGAGTACCCACAATCTACGTTTTTGAGCAAAAATAAGGAAGATAATGTATACACCTGTAAACCCCAGTATTACTATATAAAAATGGGGTTTAAGGGGGTCAAAATTATATAGGTATGTTTTCATGATGCTTTGAGCGGTGACTTCGGGGACAGTCTGCGGTGCTGATGGTCAATCCGACCGAATATTGATTAGAATTATGGGTTGTTTGTTATCTCGTATCTGAATATAAGAGGCGTTGTCCATTACAGCCGGAATGCTTACACTACAGGCGACCTCTTAGTAATGTTTGGCTGGCTGTTCGGCGGTTATACGTAGTTTGTCGTCGTTTATTTGGTCCGGTGGTATACGGGGGGCATAATATGATGCAATTATGCCACTTATGTTAACTTACTGTACATAGCTCAAAGACATGCTATATCATTTCTATTTGACTCCATATATAATATGTATTGTATGAATATTATATGTTAATACAATGTAACTCTCCATCAGTGGAGGAAATAAACAATATCTATCTATCTATCTATCTATCTATCTATCTATCTATCTATCTATCTATCTATCTATCTATGAGCAGAACTCTATTTTCAAATATACCACAATGGGCCCAATGATCCAAAAGGAAGTAAAATATAATCTGCACTATGGTACGGGGAGACGTTCTACCGCCGCTACACGGCACTAACACCAACTTTAGCATTCAGTACGAAATACCTGGCAAAACATCTGTCTGTCGGACCGATTAGTGTACAGACGAACAGTACCATCAAGGTACGTACATGTACTTTACATGATTTTGACGTATTCATTACTATCAATAATAATATTCCTCCCCTGCCTTGCATGGAAAAATGTTTGTTTTGTTGTTGTTGTTTTTTTTTTTGTTTTTTTTTTTCTCTTCGGACGGGATATATATTGTTCTTGATTCTCTCTCCGATACGTTTTTCCCCTTTTGTTCCCTGTCGTGAATCTTTAATATTTTGCATATATTTTAATACTCCAAAAGCATACCATGTCCCTTTTCTCTGTGGCATGGACCCCAAAGAAAACACTTTTAAGAAAAAAGGTAAGAGAAAAGCCCAGGGAATGCCACAATAACAAGCCGCAGCCCTTCCCAGACACCAAGAGGAAGAGGAAACAGACAAAACCAAACAAGCGCAGACCGAGTAAATGTACGTAAAGCACTAGGATTAGCTCTCTTAAGATACGCTCTCTTAAGATACTCGCGGGAAACCTCGCTATTCGTGCATGGAAATAATGTTGTTATTTTTTTCTCTTCGGACTGGGTAGATATTGTTCCTGATTCTCTACCCTATATGCTGTCTCCCTTATACGTTTTTTCTACCCTGTCCGAAATCTTTTATTTCTTCCATATCTTTTAATACACCAAACAAACATACCGTGCCACTTTTCTCTGTGGCATGGAGCTCCAAAGAAAACCCTGTTAAGATATTCGGGGGATTATTCCCCGGTCTCTTAGAACTGGGTATATATTATTCCTGATTTTCTCCCCTATACGGTTTCTGTCCTGTAAGAAATATTAAATTTTATCGGTATCTTTTAATACCCCAAAGGCACACCATGCCCCTTTTCTCTATGGCATGGATCCCCAAACTAAACCCTTTTAGATACTTGAAGGATGCCTCTCATATCGTGCATGGAAAGAATTTTTTAACCATGCCATTTTTTTCTGTGGCATGGATCCCTAAAGAAAATGCTTTTAAGATACTCGAGGGAATACCTCCTCTGCTTGCATGGAAAATATATCTTCTCTTTGGTGTGTATATTGTTGTTCCTGTTTCTCCCTCTCCGCTCCTCCCCCCACCCCCGCCCCCTCACCCCCTGTACGTTTTCTGCCCTGTAAGAAGTCTTTAATTTCTTCTATATCTTTATGTACCCCTAAAACATATCATACCCCTTTAATCTATGGCATGCAACACCAACGAAAACCCTTTTAAGATACTCGGGGAATCCTTTCCCTGCTTTGCATGGAAAGAATGTTTCTTTTCTTTGGACTTGGTATATATTGTTCCTTATTCGTTCCCCTATTCGTTTTCTCACCCATACATTTTCTCCCCTTTAAGAAATCTTTAATCTATTCCATCACGAAAACATACCTATAGAGTGTTGACCCCCTTAAACCCCTCTTTTATATAGTAAAACTGGGGTTTACAGGGGTACACATTGTTTATCTTATTTCTGCTCAAAAACATAGATTGTGGTACTCGTTAGAACGGCCTCGCCGAAGCGGTTCTAACGAGTATCTACAATCTATGTTTTGAGCAGAAATATGGAAAATATCAGAATTTTTTATCTGAAAATTTTCCTTTTCTGGTTGTAAAATTTTCAATATATTTGAATAGGCGTGTTTTCGTAATGGATATCTTTTAATACTCCAACGGAATACATTCCCCTTATCTCTGTGGCATGGATCCCCATCGAAAACACTTTTAAGATACTCGAGGGAAGTCTCCCCTATCGTGCATGGCCCTTCTTTGGGCTAGGTAAATATTGTTCCTGATTCTGTCTCCTATACGTTTTCTCCCCTATAGATACGTTTTCTCCCCTCTCAGATTTCTTGCATATCTGTAATACCTCAAAAGCATACCATGCCCCTTTTCTATATCACATGGATCCCCAAAGAGAACCCTTTTAAAATACTAGGGGAAAGAATCAAAATATTGCCCAGATGTTTGACTGGAACAGTTGATCAGCTACTCTCGGCAAATTATAAATCGGCAGGTAAGGTCAGCAGGTATATGATAAGTACAAAATAATGCCATATCTACCATTTATCGTCAGTAAGTATACTTGTCAAGATTATTAAGACCAGATTAGCCTGTGGGCCCTAAATAACACCAGAATCGAATAAATTATAAATACAGTCGACTCTCGTTATCTCGAACTCGCTTATCTCGAATAACCGCTTATCTCGAAGTGATAATCTGGTCCCTGTTTTAACACAGAGGTCTACCAACAGTCAATAAAATATTGTGAAAAAGAGGAGAAATTGCTCCTTAGGAGCAATTTCTCCTCTTTTCCACAATATTTTCAATATATCTCTAACTTAGGAGTTAAATTATTCATTCTGTTAAAGGTGGTTGTTCGATTAATTGTTTTTTCCTCAGTTCCGTAAATCTGATATGTCGAACTACGGATATCTCGAAGTGTTTCATAGAGTCCCTTGGAGTTCGAGATAACGAGAGTCGACTGTATAAAGAAGCAAGTTATTTATTTATTTATTTATTTATTTATTTATTTATTTTTGAATCTCACTGAATATAGGGTACTATATGAGTTATAGGTAAATGTAATGAGCAGCTAGAAAAAGTGATATTTTAAATGTATGGTAAAGAGGTTCTCGATATGTATAAAGCGTCAACTGTCTTGATGATAATGCATATCAGTGAACATAGAGTTTTTATGGGCGCGCGATCTGCGTACGCATCTGCACGCTCATATGCTTACATATGCGTATGCGCTTGTGGATGCGGGTTCGGGCTGTATATGTTGCGTGTGTGTGGATTCTTTGCCTTTTCTGTGTAGTATTATGGGGTGCCAGTGGTAAGATCCTATATCAGCCAGGGGCAGGGATTCTATGGGCGCGGTATCCGCGTACGCATCCGCATGCTCATGCGCTTACGTTGTGGATGCGAGTGCGGGCTGTATTTTAAACTTCGTAAGGCGTTTTCGAAATTTTATCGCAGACACAGTGCCTTGGTAGAAAAATATAGCGTCAGTCTGAAAACACTTCTGCAACAAGGTATATCGGTATCAGAATTTTACGGTGACTTAGTGTACAGATTTAGAAAAATTGTAGGAAAATCTAACTTTTCAGAGCAATTCAGAAACATATTAACCGTTATAAAACAATTGGCTATATCCTAGATATTAGGCGACAGACTGCATGCCTAGTTGTCAACCCAATCATTGTTGATGGCTATGCTTCACTTTTTAATTGTACGACGGCGGTTCGGGCCGCAGACTCAATGACGGCCTCTTCGTAAAACTTTAACCAGTGGATTGGGGCTTGACAATATGTCTTTGGCTTGGTCCGCCGTGGTTCAACTATTGGTTTTTATTTACTCTGGCATACAGTAGAATTAGCATTGAGTACTCGTATCTGTTTATTATAGTGATTAATTGATTTTTATGTTTTCGCTTTGATGCATTGACTGAGTTGAGAGCCTTTATGCGAACCGAATTTTATGTATATCTGTATTAAGAGTAGCATCGGGACCCAGGCTGAAGTTGGCTAGCTGTAAAAGTGCTTTAAACCCTCCGTTGGTTTGCGATTACCTCGCTTTGGGAAGAGAGAGCTAATCTTAGTGCTTTTCGTACGTTTGTTCGATTTGTGCTTGTTTGGTTTTATCGGTTTCCTCTTCCTCTTGGTGTCTGGAAATGGCTGTGGTTTGTAATTGTGGCACTCCCTGGACTTTTCTCTTACTTTTGTTTTACTATACTGACCGTTCTAAGGCGGTGGTCCCGGTACTCTTTGTTGCTTTGTAGGTTTATTCTACGAGGCGTTTAGTTTTATGTCTTACGTTGTGTTATTTTGTTCTTGTGTTTTTCTGTCCTTTTAGCATTGCGATTACCTCGCTTGGGGAAGAGAGAGCTAATCTTAGTGCTGTTCGTACGTTTGTTCAATTTGTGCTTGTTTGGTTATGTAGGTTTCCTTTTTCTCATGGTGTCTGTGAAGGGCTGCGGTTTGTGATTGTGGCACTCCCTGGAGGTTTCTCTTACCTATTTTTGTGATGTAATATTTCCGGAAATTAAAGCTCTTAGTACCAAACCCACGTCCGAGAAATATCTTTTTAAAAGTTTCGAAGGTGTTTAACGAATTTGGCGGAATTAAATATATAAGAATGTCGATATGTCGCGTCAAATGTGTCAAGTGATATGAGATTTCCAAAGTTCATACCCTTGATTGAATATCTGTGTTTCCTATTGACCAAACGCTAACAATTTACTGTAATATGCTGAGTACTATCTAAATGATACTTAGATTAGCTAATTTGGGACTCTAGTTTCTTTGGATAATCATAAATTTTGGTGTATGTGGACAGACAAGTAAAGTTCCATAACTAAATATCCTTAATTCTGCTTGAACACAATCATAGATTAATATACCTTTCATCAGTTATGGAGTGCATAAAGTTTAATGACACCACACATTTTTACTGTGGACATCTTCAACTCGGTATTTGCAGTTCCTCTTTGTGCACTCTATTTTCATTGATGTGCTTGTTGTTCTGCATGTCGTTTCGTGTCATTATCCATTTAGCATTCTTTATAAATCTATAGCGGGCCGTTATCGGCCCGTCAGCTACCCTGACGGGCCGATAACAGCCCGCTATAGATTTATAAAGAATGCTTAGTGGGTATTTGGTTCCTTGAGAGGGCTATGTTTCGCGATTGTTATTTTTTTTTTTTCATTAAATATGGTATATTCGCCAATTATTTTTTTTGTGCTGAAAAATGTGAGTAGCTGTTGCATTTTCAGCAAAAATACCTATGAATTCGATATTGTACTTACTAAGATAGTTAACATTTCGACCACTAACGAGCTCGTTAAGCTAACGAAAACTTAAGTAACTGGGCCTAGAAATATAAGGAAGCTAGATGTGTTATTCCTTCACATGACACAACTCGGCCAGTATAACATTTCTACCAAGAAACTCCAAAATGTATCCAGAGGCATAAGGTTATGGAGGCACATTGAATCACAATCCATTAGGAAAACAAGCCTATTCAAATACTTTGAAAATTTCATCACCCAAATCTAAAAGTTTTCAAATAAAAATTATATTTTTCACATTTCTGCTCAAACATAGAATGTGGGTACTCGTTACAACCGCCTCACCGAGGCGGTTCTAACTAGCACCCACGATCTGTTTATGAGCAGAAATAAAAAAAATAATGTAAAACCCTGTAAGCCCCATTTTACTGTATAAAAGTAGGGTTTAACAGGGTCAACCTATATGGATAGGGATATGATCAAACAATAAAAAAATAAGAAAGTGAGAGCTGTCATTCCTCATCACGAAAACATACCTATATAATGTTGACCCCTTTAAACCCCACTTTTATATAGTAAAACTGGGGTTTACAGGGGTATACCTTAGTTTTCTTATTTTTGCTCAAAAACATAGATTGTGGGTACTCGCCGAGGCGGTTCTAACGAGCACCCACAATCTATGTATTGAACAGAAATATGAAAAATATCAGAATTTTTATCAGAAAATTTTCATTTTTTCGGTGGTAAAATTTTCAGTATATTTGGATAGGTGTGTTTTCGTAATGTTTATGCACACATCTGCTTGACCAAACCAAAGTTGCTATCAAGTACCAACAAATATAGGAGTTATAGAGTGCAATATGTTTAATATTCAAAGAGGAAATAATGTGAAAAAAAAAAAAAAAAAAAAAGAAGCGAGAGTGATCTATTGTTCAGAATAAACTCCTACTCACGACAATCCACATTTCTACCAAATATCATCAAATATATTCAGGGGCAGAGGCTTATGGAGCTCATAAGGTTTATTGATCAAATATTAGGAAGGGAGATAATCCCAAAATAAGATAAATAAGATAATGAGAGTTGTCTTCTCTTTAAGCGACACATCAATATAAGTGAGTCCATATTTTACCAAATATCATTTCCACCGAATGTCGTCAGAATGTATGCACGAGTTGGTTATAGAGAGCAAAGGAGTGATGGCAATCGGGCGTATGGCAAATGTATGGCAAAATTGATCTAGTGTCTTATTGAACGAACTATATGCGTTTGCGTGCTTTATCTTGTTTGCATATTTTCATTGTTTGTATAAATTTTGTTAGGTGGGCCTCAAGGAAGAGTAGCTTGTAGCTAATTGTGTTACCCACTGAAAATAAAGTCTTTATTATTATTATTATTATTATTATTATTATTATTAGAGCATAACGTTTAATTGTTAGATGTTATAAGGCGAGATAATAAAAAAGAAAAAAGAAAGCTGTCACTCTTTTACGGGACAATCTAACTTGACCAGTCTACATTTCTGTCAATTATCATCAAAATGTATCTAGGGGCGTTGGAGTTAAAAAGCCCAAAATCGTGTTTACGGAGAGCCGTAATGTCGGACGGACGGAGAAAATGGACGAACACATTTCAGTAGTCATCATGAAAACATTCCAGTATAATTTTGACCCCCTTAAACCCCACTTTTATATAGTAAAACTGGGGTTTACAGGGGTATACATTATTTTTTTTTGTTATTTCTGCTCTAAAACATAGATTGTGGGTACTCGTTAGAACCGCCTCAACGAGGCGGTTCTAACGAGTACTCACAATCTATATTTTGAGCAGAAATATGAAAAATATCAGAATTTTTTTTATCTGAAAAATTGCCATGTTTTGGTGGTAAAATTTTCAGTTTATTTGAATAGGCGTGTTATCGTAATGGCTTCAAGTCAAGATCTTTTATTAACTTTACAATGACTCAGCCACATATTTTATACTCTAGGAGATCTGTTTTAAACCTTTATCGTCATATAAATAAGATCCGTCCATATTATATAACCGAATTCACAACAACCCTCTGCATATGACATCGATACATGACATTATACACAACGGTATAGAACAAAAAGATATATCGGTTAAAGATCAGATTAGATTCATAAGACACATTACAAAACCAAATGCATGTCCTAATTATTATTGCCCCTGTCATTAGAAGCTGGCTTTCGATTAATACTAAGTGACTGAGAGGTCATACCCAGCTGATGCATCACCCATATTTTCTAGAACTTCAATAAACTTGACGGCAAATTAGAACAACTGATGTCACCAATATTAAGAAATTCTGAAGAGATAGAAAATACTACTTGAATCCATGGCATTCTTCTATCCATCACGAAAACATGCCTATATAATTTTGACCCCTTTAAACCTCACTTTTATATGGTAAAAACTGGCGTTTACAGGGCTAAACATTATGTTTCTTATCTCTGCTCAAAACATAGATTGTGGGTACTCATCAGAACCGCCTCGTCAAGGCGGTTCTAACGAGTACCCACAATCTATGTGTTGAGCAGAAATATGAAAAATATCAGGAGTTTTTATCTGGAGACTTTCATTTTTTGGTGGTAAAATTTTCTGCATATTTCACTAGGCATGTTTTCGTAATGACAACTCTTTGGACCTGTCTATTTCAAGTACTTTAGGTTTTTTTTTAATTATTATTATCACTGTGTTTATCGCCATTCCTGTAGTTAATGCAAACAATGCAGACCCTGTGTATTCGTGCGTGTTTTTGTTTTATTGATGCTTATATCAGTTTTACAGGACCCCATTACGAAAACACACCTATTCAAATATATTGAAAATCTCATCACCAAAAACTGAAAGGTTTCAGGTAAAAAAATCTGATATTTTTTTCATTTTTCTACTCAAAATATAGATTGTGGGTACTCGTTAGAACCGCCTCGCCGAGGCGGTTCTAACGAGTAGCCACAATTTATGTTTATAGCAGAAATAAGAAAAATAGTGTGTACCCCTGTAAACCCCAGTTTTACTGTATAAAAGTGGGGTTTAAGGGCTCAAAATTATATAGGTATGTTTTCGTGATGCTGGGAGAGTTTTATCATATTGAGTCAAGACTCCAACATGAGTTTCTACATGTCATACCGTAAAAACATAAGACACGATACACCAATGCAACTGTAAAGTTGGTTGCTTGACGGCAAACATAACATTTTAGAGGTAGTGGGGCGGGCTAAAAATAAAAAAAAAAATATATATATATAGTTTGACCCGTGTGTGTGTGTGTGTGTGTGTGTGTGTGTGTGTGTGTGTGTGTGTGTGTGTGTGTGTGTGTGTGTGTGTTCCAAACGTTTATCAGTATTTCAGTACTTATACCATGACGGCGTCTTGATATTTTAATAGAATCAGGGCCCCGTTGTTCAAATAACTGTTAGTGTCGTATTTAACTTATCGTTAACACGTTGATCATTAAATATGGCATAAACACTAAAACTTTTGCTGAAAAAAAATGCAAGAGCTTTTGCATTTTCAAAAGCTACTCACATACTTTCAGCAAAAATAACTGTGAATTTCACTAACGAGCTCATTAAGCTAACGATGCTTCGAACAACTGGGCCCAGAATTTTGCCAACAAGAAAGTCCTATCTCACAATAAATTGCCATGCGCAAAACATGTCTTCGGGCATATGCGAATCCGCACAGTCTGATCAGGGCATTCGCTTTCCGCAAACTGAATCATTGGATACTATTGAACGCATGATTGGAGGGCTAAGGCCCAGATGATAATTCGCCCATGCACAAGATGATATTCATTACGAAAACACGCCTATTCAAATATATTGAAAATTTCACCACCCAAAACTGAAAGTTTTCAGATAAAAATTCTGATATTTTTCATATTTCTGCTCAAAGCATAGATAGTGGATACTCTTTAGAACCGCCTCGCCTGGGCGGTTCTAAAGAGTACCCACAATCTATGTATTTGAGCAGAAATAAGAAAAATAATGTATACCCCTGTAAACCCCAGTTTTACTACATAAAAGTGGGGTTTTAGGTGGTCAAAATTATATAAGCATGTCTTCGTGATGATCTGTGTATTTTGCGCGTGCTCGTACATGGACTTCTTTTTTATTTGAACGTTGTTAGTTGGGCAGCGCAATGCAAAAACGTGCGTTCAGGCACATGCGAACATCGAAGGATAGCATCCGCGCAGTCTGGCCAGGGCTCTCACTGCCCGCTAACAGAATCATTGGATACAGTACTACAGAATGCAGGAGTGGAAAGCAAAGGCCCGAATGATACTTTGCGCTTGTGCAGGATAATCTTAATCTGCGCATTTTATGCATGTTTGAAGGATCAAAATTTTTGGCTGAAAAATAAATGATTGCACACATCTTTGTCGTGCACTAATCTTTGTTTTATAAGCTGATCAGAGCACTTTCTCTTAGGTGCTATCATGAACCACAGTGTTGAAATCACCTTTTATAGCGAGCACAGCGCGTCGCGAACAAAGTGAGCTCTACGGTAGAGAATATGATCAAGAAAAAGTAACATACAACGATATAAGCTTTCAGCAGAAATCGCTCTGACAAATTTTCTTCCTTTTTTCTTCCCGGAAGTTGTCGACGGAAGTTGGCAGAACTGACTGGGTACCGCTATTTGGGTCTCACTAATAAGCGTCACGAAGTGACAAGAAACGAGTGTCAATAAGTGTCACGAACATATTTTGCTGATTATTTTTATTATTTATCATTGATTTACATATATCTTTATATACTGATATCCATTCTTTAATGATGTTGTGAAGGACGTTTGAAGAGACTACATATAGGTCTGTGCCTTGCTAGCATTTAGGCTAAGCCTATTTTCATATTACATAAAGAATAAATAAAATGCCGACTAGTGGGTCGTGCAAAAGATTTTGTAACTAATGGGATTCCGTAGTTTTATCCCGATATACATTTAACTCTTTTACTGCCACAGGCGATAATAACAGGCTTTTGCAAACAGCATAGATCCAGATAGATCCAGATGAGACGGCTCAATGAGCCGTCTCATCTGGATCTACGCTGTTTGACATTCAGTCTTTCAACTTTACATATAAACGTATTTCCAAACGATAGTTTGTTAAAATAAAACAGTAGACGACAAATGTCGTCTGAAATTTGGCGCCAAAAGAGTTAAAACACTTCGCTGCACTTCAATCAAGCGCTGTTTAACTCTCGATCCCTGTACCTAAAACGCCAACAGGGATCCAAGGAAAAAAAATGGCGAGTAACATGCACTTCTGAACATCGCGAGACCTGTTTTCAACGGCTTACGATGCAAGCACATTTATTGTCAAATGACTGAAATATTTTGTATGCGGTCACATGTACTGAGCAACTTACAAGTCACGTTGTAGGCCTGAAATATGTGTCAATATAAAATTGATATAGCTGCAAAGCAGATATTTGATGAACTGCGTGATATATACTCAACAGCAAAAGAAAATCATATTTACCCGACAGCAAAAGAAACGCATATTTTTTTTACTCTTCCGTTTTATCTTATTAAAATACTTTTTACTTAGCAAACAGGTTTGCCTATACATGTTTTATGAGTTTGCAACAGTTTGGTTTCAAAACGCTATTTGTCGAAAAAACAATTGTTGCGTTTTGTCAAAAAAAAAAAAAAAAAAAAAAAAAAAAATAAAAAACCCTAAAATCACAAAATTCTTGCAGAATTTGTCAAAAACCAAATTTTCATTTCGATTGTACTGCATGTGAGTTTATCACGATGTAGCAAACACGAAACCGATGTAAAACATTAGAAAACGGTACTCTTATGCAGTTTTATCGCACATGCAAACATTTGTAGTTTCCGAAGCTAGTCACAAAATAAATTTAAAATGTCCAAATTATCGCTTTTTAGAAAAAATATGGTACTTTCGGTATAATAACAAGCAAGGTTATGGACAAACGAATCGTCTAAAACAAGATTTTAGGTTTGAAAGGAGGTGTCCATAAGGCCCTTTTTCTGTCCAGTAACAAAAATCTTCATTTTGGCTGATACATTATCAATATACAGTCGACTCTCGTTATCTCGAATTCCAAGGGACTATCTGAAATACTTCGAGATATCCGAACTTCGACATATCAGAGTTGCAGAATTGAGGAAAAAATAATTCGAACAACCACATTGAACAAATATATATGTTATTGGACTCTTGAAGTTAGAGATGTATTGAAAATATTGTGGAAAAGAGGAGAAATTGCTCCTTAGGAGCAATTTCTCCTCTTTTCCACAATATTTTGTTACCTGTTGTTAGATTTTTCATGTTTAGGCAGGGACCAGATCTTCACTTCGAGATAAGCGGTTATTCGAGATAAGCGAGTTCGAGATAGCGAGAGTCAACTGTAGTCCCATTTTATAAAGGAGTATTGTGTTACAACGTAAGCCCTAGTTTCGGAGTAACATGATCATGAAAGTGGGTAGGATAATTCAGTATGAACCTAAGGTACCATATTTTAAACATTGTTTCTCTTTTAAAACATATCATATGTAGTTATACCTTCTTATTTTTGTTAGACAAATGCCTTAGGTAATATCTTATCTCACTAACCTCCCTTTAAAGAAAAATACATCACGAAAACATACCTATATAATTTTTACCCCCTTAAACCCCACTCTTATATAGCAAAACTGGGGTTTAGAGGGGTATACATTATTTTTCTTATTTCTGCTCAAAAACATAGATTGTGGGTACTCGTTAGAACCGCCTCGGCGAGTACAACAATCTATGTTTTGAGCAGAAATATGAAAAATATCAGTTTTTTCATCTGAAAATTTTCAGTTTTTGGAGGTGAATTTTTCTATATATTTGAATAGGCGTGTTTTCGTAATGTATTTCCCAGTGAGCAACGCTGTTACAAATAAACGATAAGATATAATTAGAATACAAGGCGAGGAGTTAATATTGGTCGCCCCTAAATAATAAGGGTAATGTTTGCCGATGAATATGTTTTACCATTAACATAAAAACATGAAACGATAATACCCCACCACTATCTTGTGGCGTGAAGATTAAAGTTGTCGGAAATTTACGTAATTTGCCCATTAGCAATTTCAAAAAAGATCTGTATGCACATACCAAATTTTGTGAGAATCCATTGCCTTTTACTAAAGTTTGTGATCATTGAGCCCATCGCGTTATTTTTGAAAGTGGCGTATTGTTTATGTACACGTTATAGAGGGTCTAAGCAGTGTTTCAAACTTCATTACTGTTTATGACTCCCCTTTTCGATCTGAAATGTGTTCTTTATTTCCGAAGGCAACTGTTTAGATTTTTATTTTCGTCTGTAAACGAAAATACGGACGGATAGACGTACGACAGACGGACGGATTAATAGAAGGACCCACAGACGACCACCATGAAACCATAATGTCCCGCTACTGTTGTGAAGCGGGATATTAAGGGTATTAAAAACTCGCGTTCTTCTCGCATGCTTCCTTACATGCTACACAAAGAAAATAACTACGCGAGCAATACGCATATGGGGAGACCATGATGAACCGATGCATTTATAAACACTTATCCCAGAAAAAAATTGATAGGTCAGACTTTAAACTTAACAAATTTTTCTCTCAGATTGAAATTCGATGCGTTTCCAACTCTGTAACAAATTAATTTCTAGCTCGGTCCTTTTTTACAATTATCCTAATGGCAAGTGCTTGTATGAATATCCTGGGTGTATATTTCAGATCTGACACCATGGCTACAAGGTGGGGCTGCGTAGGAGCTGGTTTGATAACGTCCGATTTCTTCACCGCGATCAGAGAGACACTTCCAATTGATGAGCATGAGGTAAAGGAGCCAGGCAATGAAACTAGAGGATTTTCTATATACCGTAATAGCCCTAAGTATTGGGACTGATAAGCCATTGCAAACAGTGTAGACCCAGATCAGAGGCCGCAGAACGCGGCGTCTGATCAGGGTCTATACTGTTTGCCAGCCATACAGCAATATTTTAGATACACTTACTGGTAGTAGAAGGCACTATTTCAAATTTTAGGACAAGTATGGTAAGTAGATGATGTGTCCCAATACTTAGGGAAAATATCGTATGCGACCAAGAAAGGCCAAGACTAGACTGCAGTCAAATAGGGTAGGTCTGTTGTTGTTTGCCCATATATTCTTGTGTATTTTCTTAGTATCAAAATGAGCCAGCACACTACAAAACCTACAATAGGACGTGCGAACAGCGAAGATTCAGATCAGCCTGCGCATTCACACAGTCTGATCAGAGCCTTCGCTGGTCGCATGTGCCTTCTATAGCCTCCAGACAGTCAAAGCGGAATAAACGAGAACACTTGCCATACTTGGAAGATGTACAGGTTGATCTGAGTCTTTGCTGGTCACACAAGTCTTGTAGGTTTTGCCGTACGCTGGTTCTAATGATTTGGACACGGACTTCGTGAGGGTACAGGATACATTTGGTATATGTTCCACCATTTTGTTTTACAAAGGAAACGCTTTTTGTGACTTCCTGTGTTTGCTGTCCATGAAGCTGGCTCTCTCTGTAAAGGTGTCTATTCTAAAAGGATGTTCTAATGTACTTTTAGAAGATTTCTTTTGAGAATGGAGGCAAACATTTTGACAAATTTTCCTGCCCTGAAAATTATCCATTCCATCACGAAAACATGCCTATATAATTTTGACCCCCTTAAACCCTACTTTTATATAGAAAAAAGTGGGGTTTACAGGGGTATACATTATTTTTCTTCTTGCTACTCAAAAACATAGATTGTGGGTACTCGTTAGAACCGCCTCGCCGAGGCGGTTCTAACGAGTACACTCGGTCTATGTTTTGAGCAGAAATATGACACATATCAGAGTTTTTATCCGAAAACTTTCAGTTTTTGGTGGGGATTTTCTTTTTAATATATTTAAATAGGCGTGTTTTGTTAATGCCGGGACCACTTGCCCTATCAGATCGTGTGGATATGGAAGCTGATATGGCCGTTCATTGTCAGCATATGCCCCTTAGGTATGTAGTGCATTTTATTACTCGCCGTGTGCCGTAAGCCGGCAAATATAAACGGAAATGTGACACATTAGGAAAACACGCCTATTCAAATATATTGAAAAATTCACCACCAAAAACTGAAAGTTTTCAGATAAAAAATTACAATATTTTTCATATTTCTGTTCAAAAGCATAGATTGTGGGTACTCAGTAGAACCGCCTCGCCGCGGCGGTTCTAACGAATACCCACAATCTATGTTTCTGAGCAGAAAAAAGGACAAAAATGTATACCCCTGTAAACCCCAGTTCTACCATACAAAAAGGAATTTTAAAGGGGTCAAAATTATAGAGGTATATTTTCGTAATGAAACTTGGCCGAAATAAACTACGGAACTTTGTATGCTAACCAAAGACTGCAATAAGGTAATTTTCATCGTGTGCTAATATTTCCCTGTTGATAGCCTTACGTTGTTGTAAGCTAACCATACATTGTAGCAGGATAATGATTTTTTGTGTGCTGATAGGTTCACGTTGTTGTATGCTAATCACATACTACAGCAGGGTAATGCTTATCGTGTGCTATTATTTCCCTGCTGATAGCCGTACGTTGTATGCTAATCATTTATTACAGTCAGGTAATCTTTTTATCCTGTGCAAATAGATTTTTCTTACCGCAAGTCGTACGTTGTTGTATGACTATCATCAAGGTAATCCTTTATCGTGTGCAGATATACTGAGAGGCAAAAATAAGTATACAGGTAACTTTTTTTTAAAATGTCACCAAAATTTTACATACGTACATAAATCATTGATATCATAGTTAAGAACAATCATTTACGCCTAATTTGCAACAGTTGCTAGGAAATTCTATCAAAGAGCAAGGAAATGGCATTTACGGAAATAAATAAGGGGTCTAAATCAACATTTGTGTATGAGTAGCTTCCCTTTAAAAGTGTATTTTGGACAATGAAACTTACATTTATGCATTTGAATTGAATTCAGTCGATAGAAGGATAAAATGCCGTTTAGAACATATTTCAACTTCAAATGCATAACAGAGTACACAAAGGTCATGACGTTTTTGACATTTTCGTTCCTCTTCTGGCGGAATGCACTGAATTTCTATGGGACGTTATTGACATTATTCTGTTAAATTTCGTCAGTATGCTTTTACAAGGAGGCTAAGACAAATAACACTTTTTCAAAAAATACATGTGAAAACGACCAACGCCACTTCAGATATAGACTCTTTAAATTCTCTATATTTTTCATACAAAGGGAGATGATTTGAGACGGAAAGAAATTCAAATTCAGCTTGACGTCATTTGATGTAATTTCGATTTAGATAACGTTGTAGTTTTACTCATAGACGTTTGTGCAAGACATTTATGAAAAGTAAAATGACATTTATTTTATACAAAGCGAGATGTGACTTGAAATGCTATTTTAAATTAAAAGCGCATAACTCCATAGTTTATGACTAGGAAAGAATTACCTTTGTGACTTTTAAAGACAGACGTTTGACAAAAATAACCATGAAAACATTTGAACGAAAAAAGTTCAACACGAGCCGGTACTCAAAACTCGAAGCTGTATACTTTTTATTGCCTTTGAGTATATTTCTCTGAGACAAGCCATACGTTGTTGTATGCTAATAAGTTACTGCAGCGAGGTAGTCTTTTACCCTAATCTGATCGATTGTAAATAATATCTGACTGAAACGAAGGCCTAAACAAATCAGGGCCTGAAACGATAAAGAATCTGTTGGTGACAGATTTTATCCTACCGCACAGTACTTCTGGATTAAGGCTCAGAAAACTCTTAGAATAAGCTCATTCTTGATAGAGTAAGCTCATTCCAACTTATATATAAGATATTAATAACCTTAATATATGTATTATAGGGTTTGGAGGCTGTTAATCTTCTTTAGGCATCCTAGCCACAACAATTTGGCCAAAATTAAGTAGGTTTGAAGCTGCTGAGACATATCCTTTACATAGAGCTAAGCAAATATAGAAGATTGATTCCATATTGCTGCTATAATCTCCTTGAGCGAAACTTATCGAAAAAAGCCCAAGAGGAAGATAGAGCCCTAATTTCATGGGCTTAAATCTTATAGAAGGGAAAATCTTTACGGGTGAGACAGAGGATTCAGAAATATCTTATTTGCCTCTAATTGGGTAGAAATAGTCTAGTTCTATTTTGACAGTAAGGTCTAGTCATTTTAAGATAGAATTTTAAGGCTCCTTTCGGGCATAAAAGTCTATCCGAATGTTCCCTTGCATATATGGGCTAAATTAGGGATAAGAATATGATCTGAGCAAATGGACGGAAGCTGATTCTTAGCCATAAACCCAGTTTGAACTATCAGATACTGATCCATCAGATCGATTGAATCTTAAATGATTTGAATCCATTGCCAGTGCCTGAATCTCGCTATATCTTTAGGCAGTTGCAAGAGCTAAGAGAAAGGCTGTCTTTAACGTTACGTGGTTAGAAGCCTTATGTAAAGGTTCATATGGGGCTTTCTGTAGACAGACTAAGACCCAAAATAAATCCCATTAAGGAGTAATAGATCTTTGTACAGCGCGTTGTAATTTAAAAGATCTTATTAATTCTGACAAGACAGGGTTAGATCCGATTCTATAACCAGTCTTAAATTAAAAAGTACTAGTTATCATATATCTAAAGCCCTTACTAGTACTCATCTGAAACTTTTACTCAGAGAAAAAAAGGCAAAAGAGAAATCGGCTATAACAGTAAAAGGGGCCGAGACCGGATTAACCTTCCTCCGTTGACACCAACGGGTATATACGATCCATTTTGCGTCATATGCTTTCTGAGTTGATGTTCGCCTTGATTTTGAGACAAAAACTGCAACGTTTGGCAAATTTTTATCTCTAACTAATTTCTTGATAACACCCAGGCGTGACGGTTGAGTACTCGGAGATTTCGATGTTGCTTGTGTTAATAGTTTGGAAAGAGTGAAAGACGAACTGGAGCTGAGATAAGTAGTTGTAGAACCTCTGAGAACCATGATTGTTGCGGCCAAAGAGGTGCTATAAGAACCATTCTACACTGAGATTGGCGTAGCTTGTTCGGGACAGAAGGAGTTAGTATTGTTGTAGGAAATGCATAAGCATGAATATTGTTCCAGTTCATTGAAAATGCGTCTATCGCAAAGGCTTGATTGTCCAGAACTGGGAACACATAAGGTGGAAGTTTGTGACTGAAACGTGTCGCAAACAGATCCAGGTTGGAATGGTTGAACCTTTGGAAATTGAAGTCGGTATCGATTGATCCAATGCCCACTCTGCTTTGACTGTTTGCCGATAGTCGATAACGTATCTGCCAAAATATTGAATTTGCCTGGGATATGACGAATCCTGACGACAATATGATGTTTTAGGTACCATTAGAGGATCTACGCATAGGATGAGAGAATGTGTTCCTCCTTGATTACCACTGTTGTGTTGTCTGTGGAAATCATGACACAAGAGTGGTGAATATATTTTTAAGGCTTTATCAGTGCCAAAGGAATGGCCATTATTTCCAACATGTTAATATGGAGCTGGAATTGGTCTTCCGACCAGCGACCATGAAAGGAAAGACTCATCGTTCCAGATGAGTTCCCATCCATATTGACTAGCATCCGACTAAGGATAGTTTTTGGGTCTGGAAGGCGAATAAACATCCCTTGAACGAATCGATGGGTGTTCATCCACCATTTCAAATGGAATTTGATCATACTGTTAATCGTAACCTGATAATCTAAAGAAAGAACTTAAGGTTTCCAGACTGATAATAGGCAGACTTGCAGATGTCGTAAATGCAGTCTGCCTAGAAATTGAGTGATTCACTTTTAGTTGAGTAGTGAATTTCGAGTAAAAAAGTGAGTTTCGAGCAAGAAAAGCGAGTTTCGAGTAAGAAAAGAGAGTTTCGAGTAAGAAAAATGAGTTTCGAGTAAAACATAAGTGAGTTTCGAGTAAGAAAAGTGAGTTTCGAGTAAGAAAAGTGAGTTTCGAGTATGAAAAGTGAGTTACAGAATAATCATTACAGAATATATTCTGAACATTCATATGCATCAAACTGACGCCAGAGGTAACTAAAGTATGATTCACTACGCTCCATTGATGCAATTTGCGTTCACGTCATATTGTTTACACCCACTAGGGCACTAAGGGTTCCCAAATAAAGATGGTATGCCCAAAACCAATTTGTAATAGAGATTTCGCAATGGCAGGGGAGTTAATATAAACGCTGTTTACTGCGCATGGCGTATGCAATTCATATAAGCTTGTCAAGAAAAACACATACGTTATTTCCATCGTGTACACAGTTATACATTTATTTATTAGTTTTAATAGAACTTTCTCTTTTATATCTAAACGGACAGTGCACTCTCTTCTACATTCACATATGTCTGATCACTGCAAAAAAACAGAAAAAAAATGCTGTCGATGTGAGGTTTGTCAGGGTCTTCATTGCATGGTCTCGTTCACGTGATGTAAAACATTTAAATGATGATTTCAATCGGTGCATTAAAGTTTGATGTTATAACTTAGCAGTATCCGGATTCCCGTGCCGTATTCTTCAGATTTGAACAATGGGAAGTTCATAAATTTGGACTGACTTATTTGGCGGAATACACAAGCCATGTGTAACCACTGCCCCCACCACCTCTAACCCACATACTGGAATGGGAGGGGGATAGCGGGGATAGTGTGCAGGACAGCTCCCAGCAGTTCCACCGGGCTTGTGTTGTTGCACAAATATACCCCCAGTGGAATTTACTGTATGAAAAGAGCGGTGCTATGACACTCAGCAGGTCCCCGTAGTGCAGGGCTTTCAGCAGGGCTGTAATGAATAAAAAGTTTATACTTCTCGTTGTGTCCAGTTGAGTCTACATGCTCTCTCAGACTTGTAGACGCAAGATTCCCCTGTTGACAATACTTTCCAAAATTTCGAGTTTCGAGTAAGTTTCGTGTTAAAAAAGAGAGATTCGAGTAAGAAAAGCGAGTTTCGAGTAAAAAAGTGAGTTACAGAATAATCATTGCAGAACGAATTCTGAACATGCATATGCATTAACCTGACGTCAGAAGTACCTAAAGTAAGATACATTATGGGTCAACTAAAACACATGTTCCCTTGATCCTATTTGCGTTCAAGTCACATTGTTTACACCCACAAGGGCACTAAAGGTTCCGAAATAAAGGAGATTTCGCATTGACGGGGAGATAATATAAACGCTGTTTACTGCACACCGCATACGCGATCTATATCAGCGTGTCAAAAACACAAACGTTATTTCCATTTTATACATAGTAATCAATTAATTAATTGGATTTAATTTATTGTGGCTGCAGAACTGTCTTTTTTACATTTGAATGGACAGTGTACTCTCCTCTACCATGCCCACATTCACATATATCTGATCACTGCAAAATCGGTGTAAAGATGCACTCGATGTGAAGTTTGCCAGGGTCTTCATGGCCTGGTCTAGTTCACGTGATGCAAAGCATTTAAATGATGATTTCAATCAGGCCACGAGAGGGGGAGAGTATGAGAGGGGTGATCTCCCCCTCTAATGTGGGGTGGGGGGGGGTTCAAGGGTTTCCTATGGGATTTTTTTTTTAACTTGGATTGCCTAAGAGAGGATTTCAAAGCTATTTTTAAGCCAATTTTAGTAATTTTACAAGCTATTTTTCTCTGTCATTTTCAGGAGGTTGATGCATGGGGTCGGCAACATTCTTTCGTGGGTCATTCTCTCCCTTCCTCTGATTCAAGAAGGGCAATTGTCAGGTGCTGGCGAAAGAATGTGCACTGTACTGGTTAACCGCTGATGTATAAGCCTGCCCAGGAAGTGTGGTTTAGGTAAATTGACCGCATCAAAAATGACTTAAATAGTGTTGACTGGGCCGTAAAACTCCAAAATAAACAAACAAAACCGTCCGCCTTATGCAGGCAATTTCTAAGCTGCGAAAATAATTCTGGCTAGTTTGATAATTACCCGGGCTAGTCGTGCAGACTCCTGGACACCCTACCTGCCCCTTCAGCTTCTACACCCACACGAATATATAGATTGGGTGGGTTGGGGTGGAGAGGGCGGGGGCAAATTGCAATCCCCCACTCAACCTACCTACTCAATGCTAAAAAAAATCACTCATTATTCTGCGATGCCATTGCTGGTTAGTGCGGCCATTTTGTTTCAGTTTGTGTGTAGTAATTTAAAGGAAGATGGCGAGAAAAGGGAAATTGGCACGAGCAATATCGACACGGTGGTGTCACAATATATGTAAAGGAGGGTTTACATTATAGACGTAGGCAAGATTTAGAACCTAGAGGTATCGAATGTATATGGATTGAACTTTCAAATAATCATAAACGCACGCTTTCTGGCTTATTTTACAGGCCACCCAATTCCGATCTTGCTTATTACTCCCTGATAGAAGACTCTTTACACCTAGCTGTTGACTCAGGCATAAATGACATAATTATAACGGGTGACTTCAACTTCAACATGCTACATCCGCAATCATTGCGGAAGATACATAGTTTCTGCACTCAATTTGCATTATTCCAAGCTATAAACGAACCTACTCACTTTACTGAAACTTCCTCTTCCCTACTGGATATTCTCCTCGTAAGCAATAATTCCCACTTAATAGTCAGTGGTGTTGCTGATCCATTTCTAAATCAAGAGAATCGGTACCATTGTCCAATTTTCGGTATATACAATTTCTCTAAACCCAAATCAAAATCCTTTATCCGGCATATACGGAAATACGATCAAGGGGATTATAACCTATTACGCAATAAAGCTGCATCTACTGACTGGGTATCCCTAGAAGATAATGACATAAACACACATGCAAAGAATGTCGCTGATAACATACTATCCATATCAAAATTATGCATCCCAAATAAAAACATAAAAGTTAGACATTCCGATCCACCCTGGATAACTACATTTATCAAATGATATATTAAAAAACGCAAAAGGGCTTATAGAAAAACTAAACAAACTGATTTGCAGTATCATTGGGATAAATTCAGGAAACTCAGAAACAAAGTAGTCTCACTGATAAAAGATTCGAAAAGAACATGTGATGAAAATATCGCTAAGAAGCTGAAGTCTGATTCCCTCACTTCTACAGACTGGTGTTCACTCTAAAAACTGTGATATCTCCCACTGCCACCACGTCCATCCCATCTCTGGAAAGCAATGGACGTATATATACTGATGAGCAAGACAAGGCTAATCTACTTAGTAATTATTTTAAGGAACAAACACTTTTAGATGATAGTAACGCTAAACTTCCAGCTTTACCTCCATATAATATCAAATCTACTTTGAATTCTATCATCCTCACCCCTTTAGAAGTTGAATCTGTCCTAAAATCACTACCGATTGGAAAAGCATCTGGTCCAAACGGATTAAGCAATCGCATTCTTAAAGAACTGTCAAAAGAACTAGCTTTTCCCCTATGTGTCCTCTTTAACCGATCCCTCAGTCAAGGTAAAGTATCTAGACAATGGAAAGAAGCAAACATATGCCCTATTCATAAAAAAGATGATCCCTCATTAGTAAGTAATTACAGACCCATCTCTTTGTTAAATCTGAAGACAAAGTATTTGAAAGGCTAATATTGAAGCACTTATACAATCATCTTCGAGATAATAACGTTCTATCATCTTTACAGTCCGGGCTCATACAATGAGACTCCACTGTAAACCAACTCACTTTCTTGTACAAAACATTCTGTCAAGCCTTAGACACGGGCAAAGAAGTTAGAGTTGTCTTCTGCGACATCAGGAAAGCATTTGATCGTGTATTGCACGCAGGGCTTTTACACACTTAAAGCAGCAGGTGTTCAGGGAGAACTTCTCAAATGGTTTACAAATTATTTAGCTGAAAGGAAACAACGCGTTATACTTCTTGGTGTCGCGTCAGACTGGACGTATATTCTTGTTGGAGTGCCGCAAGGCTCCATACTCGGGCCAATACTTTCTTAATCTACATTATTGACATAGTCGCTGAAATTGGCTCCAACATTCGCCCTTTCGCAGACGATACTAGCCTCTACATTATTGTTGAAAATCCTATTACATCTGCTGTTTGCCTTAACTCAGACCTTTCAAAAATTTCAATCTGGGCAAACAACTGGTTAGTTGACTTCAGTCCGATCAAAACCGCATCACTGCTGATATCTCGAAACTAAACAAGCCTGTTCACCCACCCTGTTTATGCAAGAAATACAAATAGCTGAAGTGTCATCTCATAAACACCTAGGTTTGATACTGTCCAACGACTGCACTTGGCACCAACATATTGATTACATAACTAAAGAAGCATGGAACAGGATTAATATTATGCGAAATCTCAAGTTTAAGTATGACAGGAGTTCTGTAGAAATAATATTTACAATTTTTATAAGGCCCTTACTTGAATACGGGGATAAAGTATGGGACAACTGCACACAATTTAAAAAAACAAGAAATTGAGAAAATCCAAATCGAAGCCGCACGAATTGCCACTGGAACAACCAAACTTGTATCTCTCAATGCCCTGTACCAAGAAACTGGCTGGGTTACACTAGAAAAGGGACGGGAAAATCATAAACTCGTCGTGTTCTACAAAATGTATAATGACTTAACTCCGTCTTATCTTTCTTCTTTAGTACCACAGTCAATAAACAATCTATCCCAATACAGCCTCCGAGTCTTTTCTACCATCAGTGGTAAGAAAATGGAACGACTTGTCCGATGAAGCAAAACGTTCCAGTTCGGTTTACTTCTTTCAAGAATTATTTAAACCGCAACAGAACGTCTATTCCAAAATATTTCTATACAGGCAATAGGAAAACACAGATCTTGCATACATGTCTCCGAACAAAATGTAGCTTAAACAGCGATCTCTACTCCAAAAATATAACTGAATCTCCATTTTCCGCTGTGGACAGGTAGAAAATTCGCACCATTATCTACTTTATTGTCCGTTTTACACCGCACAGAGAAACGAACTCTTTAACGCTGTATCAGAGTATCAAACAACATCGCTTAATCTCCTACTATATGGAGATGCTTCTTTACCATACACAACAAATGTTCTTATATTTGAAAAAGTCCACCAAAAGTATATAAGCGACACAAAACGCTTTTAACTGTTGAAGCCCTTTAAATAAAATGTTCTGTACATGCAACTCTCTATTGAAAAGTTAGTAGATTCTGTGGGATACTTACCAGGGAAACGCTGCCCTTATCCCCCATTTGTTTTTATTTAAATCCCTTAAGGTCTTGTGATATATTAAAGCGACTTATACGACTGATAGTATCAGCCTTAGAAGTGGCATTAGTATGAACCAGTTAACAGTTATGGCTCTTTAATTGATATTCTGATAATATATATATATATATATATATATATATATATATATATATATATATTTTTTTTTTTTTTTTTTTTTTTTTTTTTTTTTTTTTCCTTTTTTTTTTTTTGCTTTCGTTATCTTATCATTGCTCTTTATTTTATTTTTTTTATATTTGTTTGTTTGTGTTTTTCTTCTTCTTTTAATTCTGCATCTTTAATTTACATTCACAAATTGAGATCCATATTGTTTAACATTTTTTCCGTCACTATCTGTACAACTGTAATTGTTAAGGAGAAGAACTAAACAAGTAGTGATACTTTCGTTCTGATCCTATTTCTTATGTGCTACAATGTATAGTGTTATGTAATATTTGGATAATAAAGTATGTTTAAACCAATATCGAAGTAAATTGTGGGTCATCATGAGGTCACTTTATAATCGATAATATGAAATCCAATACCGTATTTACTCGACAGCCGTTTAGTTTCCTCGCAATACAAAATATCTAAAAATACCGGGGCAAGGTATGAAGAGGTCGCTTCAGGGACGGCGGGTTGGGGAGGTGGGGGACATGTGCCCCTTTTGCCAACCCTGAATCCAGACCTGTCAATCGGTGCATTAAAGTTTGATGTTATAACTAAGCAGTATCCGGATTCCCGTGCCGCATTCTCCAGAATTGAACAACATGGGAAATTCATAAATTTAGACTGACTTATTTAGCGGAATGCACAAGCCATTTGTAAACACTGCCCCGCCACCTCTAACCCACCTACGGGGATGGGAGAGGGATAGCGGGGACAATGTGCAGGGCAGCTCCCCGCAGTGCCGGGCCTGTGTTGTTGCACAAATATACCCCCAGTGGAATTTACTGTATGAAAAGAGCGGTGCTATGACTGTCAGCAGGTCCCCGCAGTGCAGGGCTTTCAGCATTGCTGTAATGAATAAAAGGTTTATCCTTCTCGTTGTGTCCAGCTGAGTCTACATGCTCTCTCAGACTTGTAGACGCAAGATTCCCCTGTTGACAATGCTTTCCAAAATTTCGAGTAATAAAAGTGAGTTTTGAGTAAGAAAAGTAAGTTTCGAGTTAAAAAAGTGAGTTTCGAGTAAGAAAAGTGAGTTTCGAGTAAGAAAAGCGGGTTTCGAGTAAGAAAAGTTAGTTTCGAGTTAGAAACAAATGAGTATCGAGTAAGAAAAGCGAGTTTCGAATAAGAAAAGTGAGTATCGAGTAAGAAAAGCAAGTTTCGATTTAAAAAAAAGTAAATGTTAAGTAAAAAAAGCGAGTTTCATGTAAGAAAAGTGAGTTTCGAGTTAGAAAAGTGAGTTACAGGATAATCATTACAGAATAAATTCTGAACATGCATATGTATCAAACTGACGTCAGAGATAATCAAAGTTAGATTCACTATGGGTCCACTAAAACACATGCTCCCTTGATGCGATTTGCGTTCACGTGACATTATTTACACCCATAAGAGCACTAAGGGTTCCCAAATAAAGATGGTTTTCCCAAAACCAATTTTGAATAGGGATTTCGCATTGACAGGGGAGATAATATAAACGCTGTTTACTGCACACGGCGTATGCGATTCGGGAAAGCATATTACTATTACTTTACCCAGGAAATCAGATTTTGTAGTGTAGCGTTTTCATTTTTGCTCGGTATATTTGTAGTGTGATTCGTATTTCGTGACTTGCATGCAAAACTGGACTTAATTTGGACAAGAGGTTCAGCAGCAATTGCTATATGATATTGGCAGGGGTGGCAATAGCGCCGCACGTCAGAGCTTTCAAAACGGCATCTTAGTGTTTAAAGAAGCATTATTCATTTACTATTTGCATCTTCCAGAATAGGAGAATGACAGAAGAATAATTCACGATCACTCTATAAATATTCTACGAAAGGATGTTGCAGAATCGAACCCGCGTCCTCCTGATCTCCAGTCGAATGCGCATGTAAGCTATCGAGTCCGGCCTGGGTAGGCTTACAGTTTATTGTCGACCTTTTATATAAAGTTATCACTAGTACTCAGTGGCCATCCTTTCGCCAGTCTGGATAGAAACCGCGTCTAGTCGAACGTGCATCCGACTGAGCCACTTGGCTGGCACTTGTGGCATGTAGTGATTTGTTTTGGTCAACACTTTGGCACATATTTTCTTATCTTTAGTTAGTTCTGTACAATAAGCTGAGGAACAGCAATTGCTACAAAATTATATGTGCGCCCCAGTAAAGACTCAGATCAGCCTGCATATCTTGTCAGTCTTGTTGTCCGCATCAATTAGCTTTGGATTATTAGCTTTCTACAGAGTGCACGGACGAGCAAGTGCACGGATGTGCAGTCTTTGCTGAGTGCACATGCATTTTGCTACAAAAATCCGACTTTTCGTATGTGTTTATTTAACGTAGACGAGCATTAAGTTTTACCCATGTCCATGTGTCCATTGGTCATGTTCATTTAATAAGGATACTTCGCATTTTATAAGGAAACTAAGGTCACAGGCGAAATTAACAAAAAAAAAAAAAAAAAAAAAAAAAAAAAAAATAATAATAATAAAAATAAATAAATAAAATAATGGAATGTTTCCTGAAACCCGACCGAACCTGTCTCAACTCACTCGCCCCCTCCCCCCTACCCCACCACCCCACCCCCGCCTCCCCCAAACTTTTTCCTGAAAATTCAAAGTTCAAAATATTAATGTAAAAAACATAAAAAAATGTTAAAAAACAATGGGGTGAGGGTGTGTTTTTTTCTCCTTTGGTCATCGAATTCTTAACAAGACAATTTAATGCTTAACCAGTAAAAATAGGCAGATCAGCACTTCTTCGCAGAAAAAAAATCCAAAACCTGTTAAATTTCATTTCAGTCAATTGCAGGGCCATTAAATTGGTGTGAAAACACAAACAAAGTTATTATACAGTATGATTCTGAAGATGTTTGCATTAAATACTATATTATTTCCGAATCAACAGTGCACTGCTTATCAGGTTGGCTAAAAATGGTTCCGTAGAACAAGCTTCGTGTGTTCCTGGAGACGTGAAGGTGAAATCAGACCCGATTTATAGCTGTAAGTTTTGTTATTATTTATATAGATCTTATGCTAACCAGCAATTTTCGATCCTTTCCGTAGCGAGTTTTCGACAATGCTGCATTAACAACCAAAATACCATAACACAAATTAACCACATGTGTCTATCGTGTGTGCGTGATGATATGTTGAACTTCTAGCAAAGCGCAAACCTAAATAAAGGACAAAAAACATCACGTGTTTTCTATGCCGTTCGGTGCACCTTCAGCACGCGAAAATTTTTTTCAGCTAATATGCGTGAAGTAGGTGGTCTGATATTTACTCCACAGACGCCAATATCCATGGGCAGTTGAATGAAATTCCCCGTTTTTTAAATAATTTCCTTAAAACATTTATATCGCTCGTGAAACACAGAAAATGCAAAGTTTATTTACCTTTTTGAGTCATCTTATCCCTAACCGGATGTCGATCTAATAGTTTCTCCGGTGGTTACGCATTCATTCGTTTGGTAGGCGTGGGAAAATTCGTGCCGAGCCTGAGTCTGAGAAAGAATTGTTTTGATGGTCAGAATAAGAGCTGGTACTCTGACTATTTTGTGTTGAGTTTGAATTCCATACCTAACGGTGAATTCGTGTTGGTATCAAATATGACTTCTTTAGATTTGGTATAAAAACTAGAATTTTGTACCGTTTAAAGAGTGTATTTTGTGTGCTAGATAAGTCGATTGCGAATCAGATCTCTTACTAACCAATTGTCTATGCATGGAAAGAGAGATACGGCACGTAATCGTAATTGTGCTGCTATTACACTCATTAATTTGTGAAAACCCACGGGCTTAGGGTAAGGCCGTGGACAGAAAAATCTGATGTTCGTAGACGACCCGAAGGTATTTTCTGGATCTCGGATGAATTGGAACATGAATATGCATCCGTCAGATCTCTGGAGACAGCCCCAGCCGTTGGACATTATCAATTGTCTAACTGACTTGAGTGTCTTCATCTTAAAATGCTTTGTTTATATACAGATTAAGTAGGAAAGCTCTATCACCGGGCGTAACTTTCTGTTCTTCTTTTTTGCACTAGTAAAAGCCGGCACTAGTAATATCCGCGAGTAAACGCCGGGAGTTCTCAGATTCCGTACCCTTTCCACTGCTCGTTTCTTGAGAAGTTATGCGATCTCTTTTCGCAATAACGTGCTATGAAGAGGGATTGAATCAGATTTATCGGAACAGTCGATAGGATAGGAACTGAACTGACTTGAATAGGATTTTGAACCCGTTTCGAACGATAGAGAGGATCTATTTGTCGTCTGTCAATTCTTCCCATTGTTCCACAAAATGGGCCAACCTTCCTCCCATTGGAATATCTGAACGTGGTAGAACTGGCAGTGGGAAGAGTTGGACTTCAGAATTTTGTGGAGGATGAGGCTTGCTTAGAGGTAGGGAACTGCTTCAGATTTCCACTACTCTTAGCATAATTCCTTTCTACTTGATGAGTATGACTGTGTCTGACTTTAGGCCTGTACAGTTGCGTTTGCTGAGGCCTAGGAGGTTTAGTTGGCTGCTTCGGTTTCTTAAAGACCGGAGGAGCCAGTTATTGTTGTTGTTGTGTATGGTATTAGCAACAGAGGAAGTTGCTAAGGACCTTTGTTGCTAGAATTAAATGGAGCATTTGGCAACTCATGGTTGGAAATGTCCAGTAAAAACTTAGACGTGGCCAGCATCGCATCACGTCTAGCTTGTAAAATCTCCGTGGCTAAGCTCGTAGACATAGCCGTCAAATGCTTTATAGACTTACCTACTGTTTCAATCAGTCTCGAAAGAGCCGGTACGGACATTGCCTACTGTTGCATACATAAGTAAACAGCAGAAGAAAAACTATACGCATGCGAGTTTGTCGTTATAAATTTGCGGGCTCTTCTGCCATAATTCAATATTTTATTGAAATCGAGTATTTTTTCTTGCTAGATAAATACAGCAGGGAAGCTTCCGATTCTAACTGAAGAACGTTATCTGTCGGGAAAAACTGACTCTGGCTCTTATAAAATTTAGTTTGTGCCAAGGAAGCTAGTATTTTTTTCCTTTTTTTTTTTTTTTTTTTTTTTTTTTTTTTTTTTTTGCAGGGGGTGTTTGCGTGGAGGGGGGCGTGGAGCATATCATCTCTGCCAATTTCTCCGTGTCAGTTTGCTTTGGAGAAATCTAGCAGTATTTTTTAGCTAGCTAAGAATGTGGCAATACTAGTAATGGAGTCGCACGCGACTCAATAAGGTGTACAATACCAGATAAAGACTTCGCCGGAGCATGCTCCTCGGTTGGCCTTTAACTCCGGAGGCAAAAGCGTGAAAAAATTCATTGATTGCCCTGTCAAAGGACCAGGTTTCAATTTCGGAGTCTGAACCTTTGTAGAGCTTTTTAAAGTCTGTTCAGGTTGTATTGTGTGGACAGTAGTTATTTCCGTAGTCTGTAGTATACTCGGATTCTGTGCAGCCATTGGACTATGTCTACTTCTTTGTATCTGCCATAATCAGGGGACTGATTATCAGACAATTAAGACGAAGAAGAAGATGTATATTTTCTTCTCATTTTCTTGTGAGACTGTCTGGATCTTTAGACTTTCTGCTGCTCTGCAAAAGTCTGAAGATGCAAACCCAGAAGAGGAGGGTGTAGAGGACGATCTACGTCTCTTCCTCGTCTTGGATTTATGTTTACTTCTAGACTGATCTGTCGTGGAAATACGGCCAGAGAGGGAAGTCTGCAAAATATGTTGTCTTATCTCCAGTTGTTGTCAGACATTGGGATCAGACATATTACTAACGGCTGGTTCCAGGGCAATAAAACTCTTTTTTGAGTATTATTAGTGAACTCTTTGCCCATGGATTGAATTTCACTAAATGTAAGTTGATATAAAGTCTGATGACCGGTGACCGGTGGCCGGTGACTAGTGGCCGGTGAATATTGACCTCCTCTGTGTTGATATTTTCTGTCCCATGACCAGTGGCTGAATGGCAGGTGACCGGTTACTGACTGACGAGAATTCTTGTGTAATGCCTATTTGACCTGTGGCCGGTGTGTGATGCATTCTTGTCCATTTGGCGTATGGCCGGTGGCCGGCTGACCAGTTGGCGGTGACCGGTGAACGGTGGCCAATGGACTTACACTCCTCTGGGTACAAGTACCCTTGGAGTTGCCACCTGGATGTGTCCTTCCCCAGGCAGCAGGGCCATATGGGGTGGTGATCCCATTTAATTCTCTTCGTCTGAAGAATCAGACATGCCTTTGCGATCTCTTCTTCCATGAACCACTTTCTATAAGTTCTTCTTTCTTTGGCAAGTTTCCAGGTTTTATCTGATCAGGAGCTACACGTAGAGGATGTTGATTCCCTGGAACAAGCAGAGCATTTAATTCATTTGTCATAATTATCCGAACACGATTTTATATTACCACATTCACCACGAAGAATCGTCATGAAAGTCGCGAAACCATTACGATGAAATACAAGAAAACGAAAAATAATTTCAACAAAAATTAGTACGGATGTTGAAATGCATGATAAAGGAACAAGAGAATGAACAAAGATTATAAATTCAACCGGAGAAAAGGAAGAAAACAAGATTTCTTTCATCCGGAGATAAAATCCGTTTTTACTTTCTCATCCACAGAGAATAAACTGACACGTGATCAAAAGATCGGGAGGAAGTGACGTCACACAGGTGGCTGCCTAAGGGACCTTCTGGATTAAGACTATAGGACGACGTTACTGTCGTTTTTTTTTTCTATGAAAAGGTATGATAACAAAGTAGAATTGCACATTATCTATAGTTTAATGTACTGTGCAGTTAAAACGAGTACTAATTAGCCATGGTAAACAGCCAGCTGTATTTAGTCATTGAATTTTTGTTGTGTTTTTATTATTTAAATTTGCAGTTCGTCGCTGTTGCTGCGCGAGACAAGGATCGTGCCCAGAAGTGCGCTGACACCCTTGGTTTTAAAAAGGCGTATGGTTCTTACGATGATCTAATCAATGACCCGGATGTTGGTAGGTTTTATTTTAGTTATGTAATATAATGCAATATAAGATCCTGTTCTATGTCTGCATGAAGGTGTGTTATTTGTATTAATAAAATTATTATCGTATTTCATTATTTTACGTACATGTGTAAATGTGAGATTCATAATATAAGCAAAAAAAAAAAAAAAAAAAAAAAAACAGCATTTAAACGGAATAAAATGCTTTCATGGGAGGTTACTCTGTCAGTTGTTTGTATCCCTTCTGAAAAGGGATCTACATTAAAAGAAAAGAAATTAATTTTCATGTTTCTTGGGGGCAAAGTTTTTCCTGTTAGAGCACAAAATCTGAGACAGTTCACCGACAGGACAGGTCGCCAACACAAAATTTGGAGACAGTTTACCGACAGAGCAGGTCGCCGACACAAATTCTATTTTCGTTTGTCTGAATCATATCTGAAAAAAGATATCATTTCAAACATGTTGAAAGTAAATAGTATGCAATGATTCCGAGACATTTCACCGACAGCACAGGTCGCCGAAACAAAATCTGGAGACAGCTGAAGAAAGTTCACCAACAGGACAGGTCGCCGACACAAAATCTTGAGACAATTCACCGACACATTTGGAGAGAGTTCTCCAACACATTTGAAGACAGTTCACCAATGAAAAACAAATTCAAGATAAAGTAATAAAAAAAACTGAAACATATTTAACCCATTTATGCCTAGCGTTCCATAAAAGGGACATTGGAAAAAGAGTGCAGACCCAGATCAGACACCACAGAACACGGCGTCTGTCAGGATCAACACTATTTGCAATAAATGCAAGAATTCTTTCTAAAATATGATAATAATAATAAAAAAACTAGCCAGAAATCCCTTCTACTGTAAAATTGACCTGTCCAAAGAGTTGAGATAGATGCGTCCACTTGGTATAAATGGGTTAAACTGAAAGTGCATACACACAATAAAATAGATACAGTCGAACCTCAATGGCTCGAACATCTTTGGAACCACAATAATTCGTTCCAGACATGGGTAGTTCGAGCCATTGAGGGTTAATCGTGGCACCAGTTAAGGAAGCAAATAGCAATAATTTAGGTCAATCTTTTCGATTTTCTACAGTGATTTTATGTTGAGTGTACTCATTAGAATCGCCTCGATGAGGCGATTCTAATGAGTACACACAACATACAATTTCACGATAAAATAAGAAAACTTTCTTAAATATTTGTTTTCTTGGGCTATCGGAAGAATTTGGTAGGGACTCAAATACTAGTTCGAATTAGCCATGGTAAACGACCCATCGGTGTTCGAGCCTTCGAGGTTCGACTATACTCGGATTTTTTTGGACAGGGTTTAGCCTGCTTACTCAGGCTTATTGACCCATTGCTTAGGGTAAACATTGTAAAAGACCCCATTACGAAAACACGCCTATTCAAAAATGCTAAAAATTTTAACACCAAAAAAATGAAAATTTTCAAATTAAAAAAATTCTGATATTTTTCATTATTTCAGCTCAAAACATAGATTGTGGATACTCGTTAGAACCGCCTCGCCGAGGCGGTTCTAACGAGTACCAACAGCCTATGTTTTGAGCAGAAATAAGAAAATTAATGTATACCCCTGTAAACCCCATTATTACTATATAAAAGTGGGGTTTAAGGAGGTCAAAGTTATATAGGCGTGTTATCGTGATGCGAAACAAAACACGCGTACGTGCACAGGCTGATCTTTATTTCTTCTTCTAGCTGTATCTTTAACATCTCCGGTTGAATCTAGCGTTTTTTGAAGATATATATATATATATATATATCTTTCAATTTTGTCAGTGAATTGTCTCTAAAATGCATGTCGACGAACTGTCGTCGGTAGGGTAATCAAACTCATCTCAAACTAAATACAATGTTTCTTCAGTTACCAAACTCGTCGAAGTGCATCTGATGAGTACCCACAACATATGCTTTAGTGGGGAAATAAGAAAAATATAGTGAATCCTTGTTTCTTTAAAGGCTCTATATTCCTCAAACATAACGAACACACGCCTATATCATTTTGACCCCCTGAAAGCCCACTTTTATATAGTAAAGCTGGGGTTTACTGGGGTATACATTATTTTTTCTTATTTTTGCTCAAAAACATAGATTGTGGGTACTCGTTAGAACTGCCTCGGCGAGACGACTCTAACGAGTACCCACAATCTATGTTTGAGCAGAAATATGAAAAATATCAGTGTTTTTGTTTTTATCTGAAAATTTCAATTTTTGGAGGTGAAAATTTCTATGTATTTCAATAGGCGTGTTTTTGTAATGAATAGACATTTTTAGTGCAAGAAAGGTTTAATAAGGTGATATATGGTTATTATAATATTATAAATTGTGGCTTCTGACAACCTGTTAAATTTCAGTTACTGTGCTTTCGACATCTTTCAGAAAGTCGGTTTTTTTTTTTTCGCTTGGCGCTTTACACAAAAGTATCAAATTTTCAAACTTTCGTCATGATTTAATGTAAAACTATTTGTCGTAACTACCTATGCACAAAAAGTTTAATTCTAGTCGTTGGTTTTTAAAAAATCAAATATTTTTTACTTTTTCCCATTGTTAAAATGAATGCAAATTATGCAGAAATCTGTAAGGTAGGTAAATTGGGGGCACATTTTGAACAAGTTCCGCTTGTTCAATTTTTCTGAAATTTTCACAATATTGTTGTGAAACATCAATAATTCAAATTCAGCAAAGAAAATTAAAAAAAGTATTTTCTCAGACAAAAAATTCCTAAAAATCTCTTTACTGTAGAAATTGCATAGGTCTGACCAATTTTAGCCGTAAATTTAATTTTAGGGCACATATTTGTGAACAAAGCACAGAAACAGAAAAGACAAATGGTTTCTGATAAGATATGGTCAATCAGAACAAAATATCTTCATTTAAAATAAAATGCCAAGCGAAAACGTCTTTCCGAGTGATGTCGAAAGGCCAGTAGTCTTTCGTTCATGAACTGGTTAAAAAATGAAATGATTTTTTTACCGTATCTCTGAATTGATGTTGCTAAAATTAATTCAGGGATACGATAAAAAAAATCATTCCATTTTTGATCCAGTTAAAAAGCGAGAGACTAACGGAAATTTTACAGGCTGTCAGATGCCACATTTTATGATTGTATTAATACTATATATCAATTTATTAAATCTTTCTTGAATTAAAAAAGTTTGAAGAAAATAGAGCCTTTAAAGTTTTAAATACAGCTGACTCTCGTTATCTCGCTCGCTTATCTCAAATAACCACTTATCTCGAAGTGAAAATCTTGTCCCTGCCTAAACATGAAAATCTAACAACAAGTATAAAATATTGTGGAAAAGGGGAGAAATTGCTCCTCCTCTTTTCCACGATATTTTCTATATAACTCTAACGTCAAGAGTCCAATTACATATATATTTGTTTAATGTGGTTGTTAGGATTATTTTTTTCCTCAATTCTGAAAATCTGATATGTCGAGGTACGTATATCGAAGTGTTTCAGAGAGTCCCTTGGAATTCGAGATAACAAGAGTCGACTGTACAACATTCTTGCATAATTTGTGACTAGTTGATACCTCTTAAGCGAAGATTTCGTGACAGTCAAAGTTTCATTATAACGAATTGTGTCCTTAGTTTAAACATATTTGATTTGTAAATACAGATACAACACATGCCAACATGAAAATATTTCAAATGGGATTCAGAAAAAAAGTCAAGGACTTATATGAATCTGTCTTCCATAAATACTGAACAAAACACATGACACTGTGAATAATTTGAATAAATGCAGAATGTAGTATTTGCTACGAACACTATTTAATTTTAATTTTTTAACAAGAGTAAAACATACCACTACATATACATATTCATACATACACTTCCATACATGTAATGTATACATACATATATATTTATACATAAACATATCTATACATAAACATATAAACATATATACTAGCAAACATATATTAAACGATTGTAATATGTAGTTTTGTTATATTCAATATTGAATACATATAGTATATGCGTGACCGTAAAATCTTCATATATATATATATATATATATATATATATGAGAGAGAGAGAGAGAGAGAGAGAGAGAGAGAGAGAGAGAGAGAGAGAGAGTGAGCCTTTAATGGTGTCCTTGTATCGAGTGTCAGTAAAAAGAGGGTTGTCTGTAATATGTAAGTATCCTCTCTTATCTGGAGCTATGAAGTATATTAACTTGTTAAGGTATCCGAATATGTAAATGTAAATATAGTAAAATAAAAACATCAACAACTTTTTCAGAGATCGCATACGTTGGCACAACTCAGAATACTCATGCAGAATTGTCTATAAAACTAATGAATGCCGGGAAACATGTACTGTGTGAGAAACCAATGACTATGAATTTGAAACAAGCAAGGATGGTTTTTGAGGCAGCCAAGGAGAACAATGTATTTTTCATGGAGGTAGGTTTATCTAAGAATTCATTTCTTTTTGTTTGTCTCATCGAGCTATGAATGGCAAACCCGAAAGACGCTATGCTTGGTGCTGGTAGTGCAATCATGCAAGATAGCAGCCTTCGTTTGTTTCATTCATAGCTTGATGAAACGAAAATAAAATAAAAAAGTCAATTCCTGTTATTATTTGTTTTTGTTTGAAACTTGCATAAATTTGCATTTAGAAATGATAAAAAGGGTCGCATCTTTGCCTATAACGCGGCAGGTCGGTGCGCATAAGAAAATCTAATTCGATTTGGATTTTTACCTGTCGGAAGAAGTTATGACAGTGACAGTTGCCAAAAACGCGTCCTTGACAATTTGCATTGACTGACAAATTAAGATAATAGTTGGAGAATTAAGAACAAAAAAAAAAAACCAAAAAAAAAAAACGTCCCAGGTATATATTTTGTTTTGGTTACTACTGAAAAGCTCAATGAAGCCAAAACGAAAGTGAACGAGACATCATGAAAACATGACTATATAATATTGACCCCCTTAAACCCCACTTTTATATAGTAAAACTGGGGTTTACAGGGGTACACATTATTTTTTTTATTTCTGCTCAAAACATAGATTGTGGGGACTCGTTAGAACCACCTCGCCGAGGCGGTTCTAACGAGTACCTATAATCTATGTTTTGATCAGAAATATGAAAAAATATCAGAGTTTTTTATCTGGAAATTTTCAGTTTTCAAAGGTGAAACTTTCTATATATTTGAATAGGCGTGTTTACGTAATGGAATCGGCGAATTGTCTTATTACGGGTTTTTGGTTTCGCCGCAAGTAGTGCCCCATCAGATAGTTTTCATTCTTGGGGAAACGAATGATTTTTGTTTTCACCAAGCTAAAAGCAGGAAAATGCATAAATGTAAATAAAAATTAATTATTTAAATGTAGAATGCTAAATAATCTGTTTTCCTTTTATAGCATTAGCTACTTGGTCCGTTGCTCGGTAGCATAATTTTCGAGGAGATTGATCATGAAATAATTTCTATGGTCATTCTCAAACTTCTTCTGATTCAAGATGGGCAGTTACCTGTTACTGGCGAAAGTATATTCAGAAGCACTGGTTAACCGCTTAGAGGATTAAACCTGCCCAAGAAAAAAGTGAGTTGATTATCTGTCTGGCTAGACATGACCTTAACAGTGTTGATTGGGTCGTACAAGTCTATCTTGGTCCTTTGTTTTATTCTGAACTGAATAAATGAATGAAATTGCCATATTTACTCTAAATATTAGAATAGCTTAGATAATATCATTGTTATTCTAAAACTTGAAACAGTCAATCTTACTTCTTTTTGATGTGTCTAAACTTGGTGAATGGGTGGCAAAGAATGAAAACCCTAGTCAGGTGCCTCGTTTAGATATGGGTCTACATTGTTTATTCAGGTCAGTTTTCTGAATACTTCAGATTAATCTAAAAATGCCTGGACGAAACTTACTGACCACACAATGTATTTTCATAATAGACCCGATGTACAAGTACCGAATTCAGAAGGTGCACGACCCGTAGGAAACCGATCGATGGACTTTTGGAGTATGACCTATATGTGACTTGTGAGTCTGTCCATCCATCCGCCAGTCTGTCCTTCCGTAGTAATTTAGCTTAAAATTGGCATAAATTGAATCATTAGGAATATTCTGATAATTTTAGCACTCAGACGGACACAGATTACATCTAGCCAATGGGCTTGCAAACTACAATTTTCCTTTGCTAGGGGATAAGAAAAAAGGTAAGAGAAAAGTCCAGGGAGTGCCACAATCACAAACCGCAGCCCTTCCCAGACACTAAGAGGAAGAGGAAACCGGCAAATCCAAACAAGCACAAATCGAACAAACGTACGAAAAGCACTACGATTAGCTCTCTCGTCCCCAAGCGAGGTAATCGCAGTACTAAAAGGACTGAAAAACATAAGAACAAAATGAGACATGGTAAGACATACAACAAATCGGCCCGTAGAATAAACCACAAAGCAACAAAGAGTAAGACTAACGCTGGGACCACCGCCTTAGAACGGTCAGTAGAGTAAACCATCGCGGGGGGGGGGGGGGGGGGGGGCGGGGGGGCGTGGGGGGGGGTTAAAGCACTTTTACAGCTAGCTAACTTCACCCTGGGTCCCGATGCTACTCTTAATACAGAAATACATAAAACTTCGGTTCGCATAAAGGCTCCCAACTCAGTCAATGCATCAAAGCGAAAACATAAAAATCAAATTAATCACTATAATAAACAAAGGCGAGTACTCATGGCTAATTCTACTGTATGCCAGAGTAAATGAAAACCAATAGTTGAACCACGGTGGGCCAAGCCAAAGACATATCGTCAAGCCCCAACCCACTGGTTAAAGTTTTACGAGGAGGCCATCATTGAGTCTGACGCCCGAACCGCCGTCGTGCAATTAAAGAGTGAAGCATAGCCATCAACAATGATTGGGCTGACAACTAGGCATGCAGTCTGTCGCATAATATCCAGGCTCTAGCCAATTCTTTTATAACGGTTAATACGTTTTCTGAATTGCTCCGAAAAGTTAGATTTACCTACAATTTTTCTAAATCTGTACACTAAGTCACCGTAAAATTCTGGTTCCGATATACCTTGTTGCAGAAGTGTTTTCAGAGTAAGTCCATCTGTCTTTCCGTGATCAGTTAGCAAAATGACATAAATCGTGAACCGTGAGGAATATTTTGATATTTTTTGGCATATATATTGATACCGACATGGCCTTGCCAACAGACTTGACGATTGGCAGTTTTCATTGCCCGAGGCTCAGCTAAGGCACAAGCAAAAATGAGATGGGATATGTACCTCAGCGATAGCTGATTCATATACATGTCATTTGGGCTAGTTCAGTTTATAATAGTTTTTACGTCAGCATAAATTTGGCAATTGACATTACTCTACAAAATTGTAGCCGTCGGAAAAGCTAATACCCAAAACATTTCTATACAGAAAATAAATACCCTAAAAGGTTTGGACATCTTTTTCCTATATTCGTCGTCACTTTAACAAATCCATTTACTGCCAGTTTCAGTTGACAAGCAAACTCAAAACAAATTGCTTGGTTGGGCAGGATACTACATTTCCTACAGGATGGTCTCTGTGCCCGGCATCCGCGCAGTCTGATCAGAGCCTTCGCAGAGCATTCACTGGGTAGCCAAGGATTAAAGTATCATCATGCGGGCAGCGAATTAGGTCAGAGTGCACGGATGCGCCAGCTAATCTGAGTCCTCCTTGGGTGCACAGACAATCTTGTAGGAAATGCTTTGTCCCAGCATATACCGCCAAGTATGGCAATATATGCTGCCTTTGTTTCCGAGAAGATATCTGTTTTATATCTTTTTTTTTGTCATATTTCTGCGGCAAATATCGACTACCATAGTAACCGATCAAAGCATTTCGCCCCCAAACCCATACCTCGGATGAGGAGCATCAATTCATCATCGTAATTTCCAATTTTGGCACTATCAAATCACAAGTTTTTTGAAGATCCTTTATGTAGGCATAAGTAGTGTCTGTCATGTCAACTAGCCAAAATGATATAATTTAACTTGAGCACAGAATATTATCACCTGGCTCCGAGGTCCAAATTTTTTTCCATTCTCAACTCAGCAGAGCATGAAATTTTCTTTACTAATAAATATGAAAATGTCAACAATAGTTGGCATTCCCATATATATTAGCAGAAAAAGTTTCATGCTTAGCTACGTTTAGCAAGAAAGAATTTGCGATTGTTAGTAATCTGATACATTTCATGCCCAGCTGAGTTGAGTATGAAGAATGTTACTTAACCTCGGGGCCAGATTTAGTAGACATTACTAGATCGGTTTTGGGAGGCAGTCGACATTTGTCGTTTTCTTCATTTCAAGTGTTAAAGATTATGGGATACAACGTTTGCCAGAGTAGCCAGTCAAACCACTGATCAAATAAAACACAAAGACACTGACACCCAAATAACCACAGCAGCTTCCCTCACGAAAACACGCCTATATAATTTGGAACCCCTTAAACTCCACTTTTATATAGTAAAACTGGGGTTTACAGGGGTATACATTATTTGTTTTATTTTGCTAAAACAAAGATATGTGGGTACTCGTTAGAGGTAGTTCTAACGAGTACCCACAATCTATGTTTTGAGCAGGAATATGAAAAAATATCAGATTCTTTATTTGAAAATTTTCCTTGTTTGGTTGTGAAATGTTCAATATATTAGAATAGGCGTGTTTTGGTAATGAGATTCGCCGTTTAAAACAAAAATATATTTCGAAACCGTAAATTGTCATAGAAATAATTGTAAGCTAATAGACAACAAACTAAGGAATATTATTGCCAAAAAGTAATATAAGATACCTAGGAAATGTCAAAGGCATGCAACACTGCCCTCCCATGCATAAAATAAGGGTTCAATGAAATTAAATGAAAACCTTAAAACACCTCACCGAATTAGAACTGCAACGGAGGAACTGCTTTAGAACGGTCAGCCTTGTAATCTTATATCTAGTATCCATATACAAGAACGCCATGTGAGCCACTTCATGACAAAACTAAAAATAGATGTGTGCCCAGCGAACCTTCATATTAGTCTGGGCATCTACCCAATGTGATCAGAGGATTTGCGCTCAATGAATAGCTAAGGGCCCAGTCTTTCTTCATGCGGACAGCCCAGCGGATGCCCAGTCTGATCAGAGTCTGCGCTGGGCGCATATTGTTGGTTTTGTCATGAAGTGGATCATATTAACAATAGAGTTAGATTATAATAAAAGCTTTCATTCTTGTATGGTTCAACATTTTTGTTTTAAATTTATTTTAATTTCAGGGTATCTGGAGCAGATTCATGCCCGTGTACCAACAAGTGAGAAAGGAGCTTTCAGAAAAGACTCTCGGGTCTATAAAGCTGATACGGGCGGAAATCTGTTGGCCATTGCTAAAAGTTGAACGATTTCAAAAACCTGAGCTTGGGGGAGGCGGATTGGTAAACTTAGGTTTTTATCCAGTTGCATTGGCTTGTATGGTATTCGGAGAGATGCCAGAGTCTATCAAAGCTGTTGGAAAAGTTACATCAAGCGGTGAGTACCTTTTGGGAATTCGGAAAATATCGGCCGACAATACCATATCTGGTACTACTGTCCTTTCGATGTCACTCGGAAAGACATCTTTTGCTTGGCGTTTTATCTTAAATGAAAATATTCTGTTCTGATTGACCATATCTTATTCAAAATCATTTGTTGTTTTTTTCCGTTTCTATATTATGTTCTCAAATATGTACCCTAAAAGTAAATTTACACCAAAAATTGGTCTATCCTATGTGATTTCAATAGTAAGTTTTTTTTCTTTTTGTTTGTTTGTTTTTTTTTTTGTTTGTTTTTTTTTTTTGTTGTTGTTGTTTTTGTTTTTAATTTATGTCTAAGAAAATAGTTTTTTCTTTTCTCTGCGGAATTTAAATTATTGATGTTTCACAACAGTATTGTGAAAATTTCAGAAAAATTGAACAAGTAGAATTTGTTGAAAATCTGCCTCCAAGTTACCTACCCTACAGATTACTGCGTAATTCGCATTCATTTTTACTATGGAAAAAAGTGAAAATAGTTGATTTTTTTTTTAAATGGTTTTGCATTCAATCATGACAAAAGTTTGCAAATTTTCTTTTTCTATGTAAAGCGCCAAGCAAAAAACGACTTTCTGAAAGATGTCGAAAGCACAGCAAGTGGATTATTCAGAAACTGTATCTGTCTATTACCAACGTAATAAAGTCGAACTTCAATGGCTCGAGTGTCTTTCGAAACATAGAAACTTGTTCTTGACATGGGTTGTTCGAGCTAGTCATCATGAAAACATGCCTATATAATTTTGACCCCCTTAAACCCCACTTTTATATAGTAAAACTAGGGTTTACAGGGGTATACATTATTTTTCTTATTTCTGCTCAAAAACATATATTGTGGGTACTCGTTAGAACCGCCTCGCACAATCAATGTTTTGAGCAGAAATATGAAAAATAGCAGAGATTTTTATCCGAAAATTTTTCAGTTTTTGGAGGGGAAATTTTCTATATATTTGAATAGGCATGTTTTCGTAATGGAAGGGTAATCGCAGCGCCGTCAGCAGGCAAACGGGGATAATTAAGGGATACTTTTACAATCTTCTATAAAAATGCTATTAAGTGTACGATTCTAATGAGTACACAGGACATATATTTTTGTTACATAATAAGAAAATCCTTAAAATATTCCTAAGTATTCGTTTTCTTGGGCCATCAGAAGAATTTCCTAGGGCCGCAAAAAGGAATTCGAATCAGCTACGGTCTACAATCCAGTGATGTTTGAGCCATCGAAATTAACTGTTTATGAAACTTATATACAGTTCAAAGCTATCAAAAAACCTCTGACACAACAATGCTGATACACAATCTCACAATCTGGTCAGTCAGCAATCTCACACTTTTGGCTGTACTCAGTCTACTAATTTGGGCTGTACGCAATGTCACAATCTGGGTTGTACGCAATGTCACAATCTGGGCTGTACTCAGTATCTCAATCTTGGCTTAAGCAATCTCACATTTTGGGCTGTACGCAATATCACAATCTGGGCTGTACGCAATCTCACAATCAGGGCTGCACGCGATCTCACAATCAGGGCTGTACGCAATCTCACAATCAGGTTTGTTTGTTTGCTGTTCGTATACCGAAATAAGTCGAACTTCAATGGATCGACCATGGAAATTGGTTCTAGAGATGGGTAGGTCGACCCACTGAAGATTAATCATAGTGTCAGTTTCTGAGGCAAATTGGGATAACTTAGAAATTCCTTTTCGATCTTCCAAAAATGGTATGCTGAGTGTACTCATTTTGCTGAGGCGATTCAAATGAGTACACACAACAAACATTGTCATGATAAAATAATGAGATTTCTCTCAAGTATCCCCAATATTTTATTTTCGGAAGAATTCTCTTGGGACTCAAAAAACGAGTTAGAATCAACCACGATTAACAAGCCATCACTGTTCGAGTCATCGAAGTTAACTGCTTATGCAATTGCTATAAATCGGTTCCCTGAGCCGGCATACCAAATATGATTTTCCGTTTTGTGGTTCTTCAGATGTTCATGCGCAGTACCCTGTTATGGCGACAGACATGCATGTTTGCCTGAAGCTTCATCAAGGGCTCTTCTACATGTCTGCAAACAGCAAAGGCTCTGGCGAGACTGCGCTTATGCGCAGGCTCGCCTGAGCCTTTGCTGGTCGCCTGTGTGATATAGACACTTTTGTCATGTGCTGACTCAAACTATTACCATTAAATTCTGTACTGTAATATGTTTGCAAAAGAACTTTTAAGTGGAAATACAAAAGCAATGCCAACATCATGAGGCAATGCCTTCCTGAGACACCAAAAGGAGAAGAGATGAACAACAAGTAATTACAAAACAAACCCATATATGCAACAGCCGCCGCAAGAATAAAGAACTGCATTACATGAACCGCCTTAGAATGTGGGTGGGGGGTGGGAGGTGGGGGGAGGGGGTAGGGATCTTTAACCAAGGGGGCTCCTTAACCATTTTTTCCTCGCATGAAATCTCACCCTTAATTCTGATGCATCTCCAAATTACAAATAATTGTTACGTCCGCATTGGGCTCCTCTGTCTCGTCAATGAAGCAATATAAGAACGGCAGTGAACACTGAAACTTCATTGGGGCCAGCTTGTCGTAGTGCAGTCAATGAAGTATGCTTAGAAGGCATGCTTTTCTCTCGTGTTGTGGGAAGACCTTAAATATTAATTCATGAAGATTGATCATGGCATTTCTAAGGTCATTCTCTTTCTTGCGCTGGTTAAAGGCGGACAGTTATTAGTTACTGACGAAAGTATGTGCACAGAATAGGTTAACTGACCGCCTCGACATGAGCTGAACAGTATAGATGGGGCCGAAAAAACTCCAACTCAATGTGTCAATATTATATGTACGTTTAAATATCGTCAGTGTTCATAAACAAAATTAAACACCACAACAGTTTAACCCTTAAACTGCCTATCACAACAATTGTCGTCTGCTTTATCATCTACTTGCGATTTAAAGTAATTTTTGCAAACAGTGTGGACCCAGACCAGTCTGGCCCACACTATTTTCCTGTATGCAAAAGTAGGTGTGAAAATATTGCAAGAATAAACAGACAATATTTTCAAATGCAGGTTTTCTTGGCATTTTAAGGGTTAACTATTTTCCGTTGCAAGACGGGGTGGGGGGGGGGTACCTCTGTTACAGTTCCTTTTCGTTTTCTGTTCCCAGCGGGCACATGACGTTTATACAACGTCGCATTAACAAAGATGCAAAGTCATGACGTTTATTCAACGTCCCATTAACGTGGATGTAACGTCATGGTGTTAATACAACGCTACATTAACGTCGGTGCAACCACATGCAACCACATGACATTTATAAAACGTAGAACGTCGATGTAATGTCATGACGTTATTACAACGTCGCATTAATGTCGATGCAACGACATAACGTTTATACAACGTTTCATTAACATCGATGTCAACGTTTCATTAACATCAACGCCATGACGTTGCATCGATATTAATGCGACGTTTTATAAAGGTCAGATGCCTGTTTGATTCTATCTTCGTTTATAAGAGAAAATACCCAGGAAATACAACAATCACTAAGCTCAGCCTTCACGAGATACCAAGAGAACAAAACACCAACGCCAAAACGGACGCCACATATGAAATCACCAACGCACAAAGAACTCCATCCGCCTTGGAACGGCCGGCAGAAGAAAAAAACAAAAACAAAACAAAAAAAAAAAAAGAAACGCTTGGAAGGATGGATTCTTACTAATATTAAAATAGCCTTAGCCTAAATGCAAACACAGCACAGACCTAGCTTTTGTTTGTGTTGAGGTTTTACGGCCCAGTTAACCCAATGGGGTCATGTCGAGCGCGGTCAGTTTACCTAACCACACGTTTACTGGGCAAGCTTAGTCCTCTAAGCGGTTAACCAGTACTGTGCACATTCTTTCGCCAGAAACTGACAACTGCCCTTCTTGAATCAGCGGAAGGGAGAGAATGACCATAGAAAATATTTCATGATCAATCTCCACGAAAGAAAGTTGCCGACCTCGGCGGGGGTTGAACCCGCGACCTCCTGGTCTCCAGTCGGACGGCGCATCCAACTGAGCCACCGAGGCCGGCATGCACAGACCTAGCTGTAGTCTCTTCAAAAGTTCATCACAGCATCATTAAAGAATGAATATCAGTATATAAATTATATGTAAATCAATAATAAGTAATAAAATTAATCAGCAAAATATGTTTGTGACACTTATTGACACTCGTTTCTTGTCACTTCCTGACGCTAATTAGTGAGACCCAAATTGTGCGACTAGCGGTATAATCAAGTCCGCCCCAGTCCTGCTAACTTCCGATGACAACTTCGGGAAGAAAAAGGAAGAAAACTGGTCAAAGCGATTTCTGCTGAAAGTATATATCGTTGTTTGGTACTTTGCCTTGGTCATATTTCCTACCGTAGAGCTCACTTCGTTCGCGACGCGAGGCGCGTCGCGAGCTGTGCTCGCTATTAAACTTGCTTACTTACACTGACTTACTTACATTAAAAGTTAATTACTGAACTCTTGAACTAAAGTCGCCGTATATGTTCTGCGGCGTCTGATCTGCGTCTACACTGTTTGCACATTTTTGTCTGTCCCAATACTTAGGGTTGTTATCGTAATAGGGAAGCCCTGTATCCGGCGTGCTCGTCTTTACTAATTATTTTCATTCAAGGAGTCGACGAGACGGTTTGTATTTTGCTCAAGTACAAGAATGGTGCCATAGCTAATCTGACAACCAACATATCAGTAAATGGGGAGAATACAGCTATTATATTTGGCGAGGAAGGGAACATAAAGGTAGGTGGCAGGCCAACCATTACCGCAGATACTTCAGCCGCGTTGCGAGAAATAGCTCTTTGCACATCCCGTCGAATAGAATGCCCGGTCCTCTAGCGAGGCCAAATGTCTAGTTCTTTGGCTGAAGTTTTCTCTTAGTCTTCCGCTTGTGTGAGCGAAGAGCATAGGCTCGTGCGACACTGCACAGCTGCACAGGCTTGCGTGAAACCTTTGCTGTTCCCATATGCTATGATGACTCTTTTTCCATGACACGGTTCAATTGTTGTTATATAAGCACATATCTAGCGTCTAAAAAAAGGGTTGTTGACAAACAATGTTCTGCGGCGTCTGATCAGGGTCTACACTTTTTGCATTAAATGCAGGAATTTCTATAAAACATGGTTATAATCAAAACTAACCAGATAACCCTTCAACTGAAAATAGACCAGTACAAAGAGATGAAAAAGAATAAATATTTCATAAATTTGTTAATGAAAGTGTACATTGTGGATAGTACAACAATATGCTTTCTATACAACACAAACGAATATAGTTTCTATGAATTACAACAATTTTAAAGCCAATTTTCCGAAACGACCGGATTGTTCAAAGGTTCAAGAAAACCAGTAGACCCACAGTATGAGTGGATGATCTGCTCCGCGCTGTTAATATTAAAACTCTTCAGGCTAATTCAGCAGACAACAAACTGATGGTATTTTTTTCAGATAACAGGTTTTGACATGTCATGCAAATTGTCTCATAAGGAGACAATTTGCATGACATGTCAAAACCTAATATCTGGGATAAAGTAAGAAAAAATTATTCTGAAATGTCGCCTGCTGATTTGTTTACCCAGCATGCTAAGCGTTAAATTGTGCTTTATTTACACTGTGACTTCTCTGTACGGTACTGAGTCCAAAATAAATAATTCAAAATGGTGTTATGACATTTATAGAACTCACATGTATTTGTAATTACGGGATTGTGCCTTCATTTTTTTTTACATCCTTCATTTTCATCACGAAAATATGCCTATATAATTTTGACCCCCTTAAACCCCACTTTTATATAGTAAAACTCGGGTTTACAGGGGCATGCATTATTTTTCTCATTTTGCTCGAAAACATAGATTGTGGGTACTCGTTAGAACCGCCTCGCCGAGGCGGTTCTAACGAGTACCACAATCTATGTTTTGAGCTAAAATATGAAAAATATCAGATTTTTTTTATCTGAAAATTTTATGTTTTTGGAGGTAAAATTTTCTATATATTTGAATAAGCGTGTTTTCGTAATGTCTAGGCTTTTTTTTTTTTTTTTTCAAAGTTTAAATATATGTTTAACTTCTAATAACCTTTATGCAAATTATTCTCAATTTTCACTCGTATGTGTCATAATGTTTTGGAGTTTTATAAGACCCATCGTGGTAACGTAATTAGCTAACCATGAGTAGCTAAGGACCTTCATGCGGACAGCGAAGACTCTAATCAGACTGGACAAATGGCCACGCTGATCTGATCACGTTGGGCGCACATGCCATTTGTTTTGGTTCTTTGAGGTGGCTCAAATGCAATAGTGAATTAAGGGGTACGTATTACACTTTTCGGTAAAGAAACTGTCAAATTTGATTTGCCTCCTTGAAAAAATAGAGCTACTGTAGTCAAATGTAAAATGTACGTCAGTTTGATAGTGGTGATGGGGTTTGACTTTTCTAGATCAGAGATCACTTATTTTCTAGGATAACTAGTGCAAGTTAGCATGACACTGACAAATGACAAAATTTTATAATGTAGTAAAGGCCTTCAGCCTATAATACATATCAAGTAAGCACATATGTACTTGGTGATATCCAATATTTGTTAGCATTCTATAAACTAAATACTATGCTATTCATCGATTAAAACATTTTAGACTTGCTGGTGAGTGTTACAATCTTTTACATATATACCTGTGTATTGTTTGTGTTGAGGTTTTACGGCCCAGTCAACCCAATGGGGTCATGTCGAGCGCGGTCAGTTTACCTAACCATACGTTTACTGGACAGGCTTAGTCCTCTAAGCGGTTAACCAGTATTGTGCACATTCTTTCGCCAGAAACTGACAACTGCCCTTCTTGAATCAGCGGAAGGGAGAGAATGACCGTAGAAAATATTTCATGATCATATTCAAGCATTATCGACGCTATTAAATCCAAGGGAGGTAAATGTAACAATCTTTATTTATATTACTTGTATCAATTACCTCGCTTGGTGGTCCTCATTGTGACACTCTCTCCACATTAAGGCCCTCTTTAAGCAGTCTTGCCGGGCATATTTGGCATTTAGCATTCCTTGAAAATTTCAGCAGACGCCATCCTGATATATCCATTCCACCTCGCCCAGAAACCAGGCCCGACATCACATGCAGAATGTCTCCTTTTGAGACAACCCGCATGAATTGTCAGTCCCTGTTTCCTCGGGGTAATCTAGACAAATATCACAAATCTGTCGTCCGCTGAATCATCCAAGACAGTGGTTAAGAGTAAATATACTTATCACAAGCAAATAACTTAATTTGGATAGTATAAATTCCTAAGGGAAAATGCACTAACCAAAAATTTTGATGGCAATTATAGCTTGATCATCTTGGCTTTTCATTATGTTATAAAACAGGTGTCTGTTATATTTCTCCTACAAGATGGATATAAATACATATTTCTAAGTTCTTCATACATGGGACATAACATAAAAAAGCGGAATTCATCTCCAATAGAATAAACATTGCGTTCTAAACAAAAAGGACTGAATCGATATTTCCTGTCTATATGCAAATGTGTACCTTTTTCAATCATAAGATTATGACTTGAACAGCGAAACTTTGCGACCGTTTTTTCTGCCAAGATAGATCTGAAAATAAATATTTTTCAACTTCTAACAAAGACTTAAATTGTTTGTAATGCTCAGCTTTTGAAGATTCATTCAGTCTGCTTCTCCAGTTTTGTATCGATATATCTTTCATTCTCTGCAAGAATATACTTATAAATCTATTAGCAACTCCTATTGTATTAGCTACCTACACATAACCAAATCCATATGTAAAAAGGAGAGTGCGTACGTGCGAGGCCCATGTAGTTCGACCTGCTTCATCTAAGAAACGAAGCATTTTATAGCATTGGTGGGGATACCTGTGAGTTGGCATCTGTATTAAGCTAAGCCAGTATTTTATACACTGTGTCATGTATGAGACTGCCATTCAATATCTGCCGCATTCCCCAAGTACAAAACTGTCCATAGTGTTGGTTTTTAAACCAATACATTGTTTACAAAATGAAGTCTATACGCTTTCATCACAATATTCAAAACCCCATATTTCTGCGCCATAGTATCAAACAACTTAAACGTATCTATCGGTGTAAACTGGTCAAAACTTTTCTGATATCTGAAAATACAGGATGCTGCCTTTTTGGCTTGACAAGCAAGTAATTCCTTGGTTTGAGTCTATTTTAATTTTGGCATAAAATATACAACTAAGTATTTGTATAAAGGTACTATTTCAATCCCAGTGCCCTGGTAAAACCATCTTTCTATTTCTTTTAAAATTCCGCTGTTTCGAAAAACAATGATTTTAGTTTTACTTAAATTTAAACTCATTCCGACAGATTTACAAAACCTTTCAATCAAATTAATTTGTCTTTGTAATCTGACAACGGTATCAGCGAAATTACGCCTCTATAGTTTGTAGACGATGTTTTAGAACCATTTTTATGTAAAGGACAAAGAATACCAATCTGGCGGACATATGCCGGTATTAAATATATCAATAAACAGGGATTTCAGATAAGGTAATATTTCAGGCATCGTTGCTTTCAACATTTCTATACAAATGCCGTCTGGACCAGGGGAGCGGTTTACATGTATATTTATAATGCTTAAAACATTTTTCGTTCTGTAATTGGCGCGTCCAGTACATTACTATCATGGTTTTGGACAATATTTTGCAAAACATTTTCAGAATGACTTTCAATATTTGAAGAAATTAGTCCTTTGAAATAATCGATCCAGTCGCTTGAACGCACATACGAGCGTATTTACTTAAATCCGATTTTTTATTACAATTTTGCTTCAAAACCTTACAATATTCTTTTGGGTTTTACTGGCATCCAAAATGTTTTCCAGTTTAAGCCTTTTGGAACGACATATTTTCTAAAACCGATTTGTTTACTTCTTTTTATGTTATAAGTTCTATATTACGGTTCGTAAATTGAAACTTCCATAACAAGCTGTACTTATTTAATTTTAACAGCAGAGATTCATTATCCCTCCATTCTGGCTGTGAATATTTATCTCCCTTTTTATTAAAGGCTTTAACCTTCATGCTTTCTCCTGCTTTACGGTATATACTGATTAATTAGTTCAGAAAGATACTGTGCGGCGGATTCACTGGTTTGATCAATTTTACATTTCAAGTTTGTGAATATATCCCTAAACTTTGCTAAAAAAACGTTTTTTTTTTTTTTTTGATCTTCTCTCCATTAAAATTTCTGCCAACTATTTAAATTTTCTATTTGATCATACTAATATGTTCGATTAACTTCAAGACCAATTGTTAAGATGCATTTGACGGGGGAGGGCGGGGTGAGGGGCGAGTGGTCAGAAAAGTTCTCGAAAGTGTAAAATTGATTAAAAAATTGACGAATATGCCACCATATAATCAACTATACTACTTCCCTCATTCGCCGTACAGGTAATCTCTCCATTAATATCATTAAATAGGCGACCATTTAATACATGTTTATCATGTACAACACAAATCTATCAACGACCTACCAAATCCGTTATAATTCTCATCCTTTCTAGTGATGTCGAAAATATCTGTGGGATAGTCGGTTTCACCAAAGACAAACTGCAAATCATCAGAAGGTATAAAATCCCGAAAGCTGTTGATGCGAGAATTGAGATCCCCAGCCAAAAATATTTCTGCATTTGGGTACTCCAAAACTACCTCTGAAATCTCATTATTCAACAAAACAATCCCATTATCCTCATCTGCTTAGATGGGAGAGTTTTCTTGGCCAACATATGTAAAGCGTTTTCACGATGAAATACACCCGCACTAAACCATAAAACAACACAATCAATAAAATGCTCAAATATTCGTTAAATATCGCCCGATTTCAGTAGCCCGTCCTTGATGAAAACCGCTATCCCACCTGAGCCCCGATTGGCAGTACGTTTTTTTTGTTTTTTTTTTCTCATACATTCAAAACCAGTAATATCTTTTAAAAAACTTCGAAATTCATTTTCAGTTTCTTGCCAGGTTTCATTTAGACCCACTATGTCATATAGTGCACAGAATTGTAAAAATATAGGATCATTTATAAACTTTTTCAACCCTTGAATATTTAAATAGCAAATATTAATATCTACATGTTTTGAGTTCTCTTAGTAGGTGGGCTTTGGCCGTATACCTATTTGGGGACCGGCCTTCCACGGTCATCATCGTAAATATACGGTTGCCCCTCAACCACTAAGGTATCATAGCGTAGGTAGGCGGTAGTTTCAACCACCCTACAGGACTTAAGAAAAGGGAACAGCTTGGTTCGCATCTTTGTAACCCTTTCTGGAAAGTCCTCACTCACTCACACTGGTCTTTGTCGTAATTCATTGTCCGTTTGTCCGCCACTCGTATCCTCGATGTATTGGCCCTTACGTTTCTGTCTGTATGCCCGTAAAACAGTTTCCCTGTCCTTGTAAAATGAGAATTTCACAATAATCGGACGTGGGGAGCTTTTGTTTGGTAGTCGGTGTGCTCGTTCAGTTTTAATTCCTCTATCGTTCAAGTTAAGCTCCTTTCTCATATATTCCCGCACTTTATCCTCCGATTGCTCCCAAGTTTCATTCTCTTGGTCCTCGACCTTATCACGTCTAGACTGCGCGTCTAGGTGCTCATTATTTCGTTCGGCCTCCGTTGTTCTAGATTCCAGACGAAAGAAGGAAGCTTTTAACTCGTTTATTTAGTTTTGACATTTTTTTATTTTGTTGTTTCAGATACCTATTATCTCTTTTTAAATCGTTCACAATTTTTCTATTTTGTCAAATTTTTTATTCACTCTCTTTACGTCCCGTCTTATTTCTGATAGTATATCCCTAGAATTTCCGTCCGTTTCAAATGGATCATTATCGGGAACCCGCATCACTCCCGCACTTGATTGTTCTCATCTTGTTCCGTTGTATTTTCCTGCGATTGCGCGGGAGCCTGCGATACTAACCAATCATTTATCGATGACTGGCCCCTACTACGACTCTGCCTTGAGCGTCTGAGTTCTACCTGTTGAGACAATTGAGTCCTCCGTGAAATCACCTGACCAGTAAATGACACCAGAATCTGACCAACCAAACTAGCTTACCAGTTAACGGTTAATGTTATTGCTTAGACAAACACTATTACCTATGTACTTTTTCATTGATAAATACAGGTACGAATGCAGTTTTTTTTTTTTTTGACAAATACAGGTATCACGATTTTGTTTGTCTAAGGATTTACGCATGGGCATGGTTATAGCCTTCTGACGGAGGAGTCAATTGTGACAGACTATCCACGTTCTCAAAATAATCTGTAGATCCACGACCTTTAGGTAGGCCTGACCCCCGGGCTCCACCTCGAAGCTCATTTCCCTTACGCCCACGTCCACGATCTGTGGAACCAGAGCCAGTCGATCCAGGGCCTGGGTTCGCCTCAATCTCTTCTGTTATTAACAAGTAAAATTGAACAATTCGTGTATAAAGTGGGTTGTAAAACAGTTTAAGCGTCTCGGCATAAATTTTTGTCTTACATTGCTGTGAGAACGTCCCTTTCTTAGCTCGCCATTGTTCTGTAGAAATTCCCATGTTCAACTTAGTGTTTACGTTTACATTGACAGCAACTACTATTTTTTATTTACCTCTAGTCAAATGTGTTCAGTTATCTGTTTTCGATTTTCCACTCGGCTGACCATAAACATTGACCACTGTGTTATTCATATATACTGAACCAAAAAAGAAACTTTCACAAAGTAGGTCTTAAAGTTATAAGGTTAAATACAACATATAGAAAAATGTGTATATGTAGTAGTTTTGCACTGACGTCCTACTTTGGGAAATCGGTCAGATAATCACCTCATGTCGAACGATATCGTCTGTTTTGACAAAACCTCCATTTTCACGTGCACGCTCGGGGTGGACATATCTGGTTTACATGTGTTAACTTTTTTCACTGCAAATTGTTGCACTTGACGACTACAGTCATAAAAATACCTAAACACTTTTATATCGATACAATTTGGGCAAAATTTCGATGCCTCGAATTGCGAAACATTTAAGAAAGAGAGCCGTTGGGATGCTGGAGGCAGGAGCTTCAACGGAAGAGGTTGCTGCGCAAGTTGGATCATCTGTGCAGGCAGTTAGAAGTCTGAGACGGCGGTTTGTGCAGACCGGAAGCACGGAAGATCTTCCACATAGCGGTAGACCACGTGTGACCACGCCGGCGCAAGACCGCTATATTTTGAACCAACATTTACGAAATCGTTTTTTTAACTGCGACAGCTACGGCGTCCGTCACCCCAGGTACTCATAACCCAAGGATTTCCGCTCACACCGTACGAAATCGTTTGGCTGAGAACAATTTACGTGCACGTCGTTCCCTACGTCGGAACAGTATTAACGGATCGTCATCGCCGTGACAGGCTTCAATGGGCTGATAGACACATCAACTGGACAAGGCAAGACTGGCGGACGATTCTTTTTTCAGATGATTCCAGGTTTGCATTGTCCAATAGTGATGGTCGGATCAGGGTCTACCGACGTAGGAATGAACGTTACGCTGACTGTTGCGTTCTTCAGCGGGATCGTTTTGGCGGTTCGGGTTCCGTGATGGTCTGGGCCGGAATAAGTTATGGGTATCGTACCCAATTAGTGGTCATTGATGGCAATTTGAACGTTCAAAAGTATAGAGACCGTGTCTTTGTCCCACACGTTGTTCCTCTCTTACAAACTCACGGCGTTATTTCTGTGTTTCAGCAAGACAACGCCAGACCACACGTCACCCGTGACAATATCCAGTTCTTGCGAAACAACAATATTGATTTCATAGACGACTGGCACTCAAAAAGCCCGGATCTATATCCCATCGAGCACTTTTGGGATAATCTTGACACACGTGTACGGCAACGTCAAAATCCGCCTTGTAACGTCAATGAGCTCCGTGACGCTTTGCTAGAAGAGTGGAATGATATACCCCAAGCTCAAATTAATAATCTCGTCCACTCAATGCGTCGTCGCTGCCAAGCTGTTAGCAATGCTCGCGGTGGGCATACTCGTTACTAAAGCCAAAAAAAAAAAAAAAAAAAAAAAATTGAATCGACACCTACCTCAAATGAAATTGAAAAATCCAATGAAATTGATAATTTTCAGACTGTAAATGAACTTTGATGAATTGATTTTAAATTACTGTGCAATAACAAATACGAATAAAAACTGTTAATGTACACATATGTGGTAACAGTCCCATTGAAGTCTCGCGAAAGTTTCTTTTTTGGTTCAGTATATACCTGTGTACATTTACCTTTCAATACCCAGTCAATATCAATCCCTAAGAATCCCTTACACTCTATAACAATGTCAAAGTGTCAGAAAACAAAGACACAGTTATTGATATTCCTACTGTCTTTCAATGTCCGAAATATACCCGAAAACGTTCACTAAACTTTTATTTGTTATTTTTTTAACCCTCGAAGTGACCATCAACTAACTGTCCAAGGGACATCACCCAATATGAGCATATAGTTATCTCTTTATTTTACTGGTATTTATTAAATATCTTACTTTAAGTTGCTATTATGTATCTGTGAGACAGTTTCAGCATCGTAAACAGTCGAATATTTAAGAAGTCATTACGATAACACGCCTATTCAAATATATTGAAATTTTTACCACCAAAAACTGAAAGTTTTCCGATAAAAATTCTGATATTTCTCATATTTCTGCTCAAAATATAGATTGTGGGTACCCGTTTGAACCGCTTCACTGATGCGGTTCTAACAAATACTCACAATCTATGGTTTTGAGCAGATATAAGAAAAATAATGTACACCCCTGTAAACCTCAGTTTTTCTATAAAAAAGTGGGCCAAAATGTGCCTCGGTGGTTTCATATGTTGCGTTTGTTTTTTATTTGTCCTGCATCTCTCCTTCATTTTGTGCCTCAGGAAGGCGGAGATGGCGCTTCTTCGGTAAACAACTCTTCCTGCGGACTCGTTGTTAACATAATGTACCGAATTGGCACAGTCTCTACGTGGCATATTTTTCATATCCGAGAGATACGATTACCTATTCTCTATAAACTCCCCGGAGCATATGTTATATAGTATACAGTCGACTCTCGTTATCTCGAACTCCAAGGGACTCTCTGAAATACTTCGAGATATCCGTAGTTCGACATATCAGGTTTGCAGAATTGAGGAAAAAATAATTTGATTAACCACATTTAACAAACAAACTGATAGGTAACTGGACTTTTGAAGATAGAGATATATTGAAAATATTGTGGAAAAGAGGAGAAATTGCTCCTCAGGAGCAATTTCTCCTCTTTTCTACAATATTTTCCATCTGTTGTTAGGTTTTCATGTATAGGAAGGGACCAGATTTTCACTTCGAGATAAGCGGTTATTCGAGATAAGCGAGGTCGAGATAACGAGAGTCAACTGTATTTCGAGATAACGTCTTACAAATTGTTTACGTTTACGCTTCCACTGCATAATGTGTTTGTTATACATGCACAAGGCAGATTGTCTTCTTCTTGTTCTTATTACGTACGATGAACTCGTTGTCTTTTACTCTTATCTAAGATTTAAGAAACGTTTTAAAAAAAAGTAAATAAATAAAAGCACCGGGAGTGCTGATTTGGACAGTTGCCTGAAATTGTATAGGCCTCTAGAAATGATTTGTATTTACGCTGAAATTAAAAAAGCCACACTTTAAGACCAGTAAACAATTTATTTGTAAGAGTAATCTGAGAGCAGAAAGCCAGACATGTGTCACTGGCCTGTCTTGTAATATTTTGCATTTTGGTGTTATATTTTTCAGTATCAAAAGTCACATGTAAATTGTAATTGTATTTAAAAAGTCCTTTCGGTACCCTATAGCCCCTTTTCTGTCCTTTCAGGTGGAAAAAGTACTTTTCGGTGTTTAGTAGGACCGCGGTTTGGGTTAGACTTTTACCCTACGTTGTAAATTGGGTGCGTTTAAGTGGAATATTCATATTTGTCCACCGATATTGTACTTAAAATTGTCAAAATATTTTTCTTCAAAAGTTTCAATTTTTCTTTGGATTAATTTATTTATGCGATATTTATAAGCTTCAGCGTGTATAAGGCTAATGTATTTGAATGTAGAATTGAGCGTTATCAGCATAAGCAGGGAACTGTTTGTTAGGTTGTTATTAGATTGGTAGTAACTGGAAAACGGATTGTAGAAATATGGTAATAGTTCCGAGACACTGAAACATACTTTTATGGAAAGCAGAGATATACGGCATATTGAAAATTCAAGCGTATCAGATATCATTCTCGTATGTATTTCTAGGTTAAAATGTAACAAAGGTGAAATCCAGTATTTTCTTTGCGTAATTTTAATCCCTTTTCCTTCATCTCTTATTCTTTTTGTGCCTCGAAAAGGCTATTTCATCATGAAAACATGCCAAAATAATTTTGACCCCTTAAACTCCACTTTTATACAGTAAAACTGGGGTTTACAGGGATATACATTATTTTTCTTATTTCTGCTTAAAACATAGATTGTGGGTACTCGTTAGAACCGCCTTATCGAGTACCCACAATCTATGTTTTGAGCAGGAATATGAAAAAAATATCAGAATTTCTTATATGAAAATTTTCATTTTTTGGTGGTCAAATTTTCAGTGTATTTAACTAGGCGTGTTTTCGTAATATGATTGTGGTATTTCTTGAGTATCTTCACTTATATTTTGGCAATGTATTTACTAAGTTTTGGTATTAAAATCGTTTTATTTAAAATTGTCTGATTACAAAATGTTTTTAAAATTTACCAGTGCACTATCTAGTTTCGGAATATTTCGTAACATTTCAAATCGTTACATACTTTCTCACTTGGTTTAAGAAAGAAAAATGCAAAACAAACAATCACAAAGAAATAAAAAAAATCGTGTATGTGAGTTTCACATGCTTGTTGGGAACTGCGTCTGTGTCACAATCTGTTCGAATTATGTTTGCTTATTAGTATTATGTTTTTAGACTTTCATGTCAATATAAACATTGTTACCTGCAAGGGCATGTTATCTGCAATATGCCCTGTAAAACGAATATATCTTTTATACAGATAGAAAGTCCCATGTGGGTTCCAACAAAAGTTATCACGCCGTCTGGAACGTACGAATATCCTCTAAAAGAAAGAAAATATAACTACCCAAATGGTGCAGCGTTCCAGTATGAAGTTAACGCAGTTCGAAACTACTTGAAATCCGGTAGGTTTGCTGTTTCCGTATCCAGGCACTCTAATATCTTATTTGCTTTCGCTATTGCATTTTAAGGTTTCTAAGGACATTGACCAATCAGGAAGCCTAATTGTGACATTTTGTGTTTTGCGTAAGGATGTTTTTGTTTTGTGTTTGTATCTTGTGACTTCCGTATTTTGACATTTAAAAGTAACGGCCAATGCATTGGCCATCCATGGCCATGACATTATCATAAACGCTACTGGGTCGGCTTCGGTTGTTCAGTTGGATGCGCGTCCAACTGGTGATCAGGAGGTTGCGGGTTCGACACCCGCTGAGTCGGCAACATTCATTTCTTTCTCCCTTCGGCTGATTCAAGAAGGGTAGTTGTCAGTTTCTGGCGAAAGAATGTGCACAATAATGGTTACCCGCTAAGAGGACTAAGCCTGCCCAGTAAATGTTTGGTAGGGCAAACTGACCGCGCTCTACATGACCCCTTCTGGTTGACTGGGCCGTAAAATCTTGCATTTCCTGTAGCGACTTTAAAGTAACAAACTCGTGTTCCTGTTTCACCTCATTTTCTTTTATATCCTTTATCGCATGATGTGAAATGCAAAACAGTGCCAACAGATTGGACACAGAATACAAAAGCGAAACCTCTGAATGTAAAACTCAAAAGTAAAACATGGAGGTAACAAACGCAGAACTCATATTTCTTACACACAAGCCTATATGTGACAATAACGCTTGCCTTTTGTGTAAGAATATTTCGGGCTCTGTATTTATAACTTGTGACTTCCGTGTTTTGATTTTGAATGGTGGTAGCATTCCAGTGTATCTGGGTGTGATAATGCTGCGTGGCGACACAATGAAAGGGCATCAGTTCCAACCGACACATTCAGGCACCGTTACGACATGACAGAATGATTGTTTACAGTGACGTAAATCACAACTCAAACAAATAAATCAAAAGCCCGAATCTTTTATTCTTTGTTTTCCAGGAAATTGGTATATTGGGCTTGTTTTATCACTATTATTCTTCATCTCCGTCATGAAAACACGCCTATATAGTTTTGACCCCTTAAACCCCACTTTTATACGGTAAAGCTGAGGTTTACAGGGATATAAATTAATTTTCTTGGCAGACCTAAAACCTATATTACCAAAGCAAAATCACTGCTGTAAATACTGTGGTGGAACAGGAGACCTGATTGTCGATGAAATGTATATAGCCAGTAGTACGGGTATATCGAAAGACAGCGCGCAAACAAGAGACAGCTGCATCGGAGAAAGATATAGGCTAGCCGGGAACCTCATTTGCTTTGGTCTGCGAGACTGAAAAGAAAGTTTACCCGTAAAGCTAACCAAATGTATAGTACACGACAGTTTAAACTAGTTGTTGTCGCACCTGCTGCATTAGCATGGTCGACTTATGCGTGCAACTTTCCGTTCGTCCATCCTTTCGTCCGTGTACTTACGTCCATCCTAGGTTTCACACTAGCGTTCACTATAGCCTCTACCTTAGCGATTATGCTAAATAAAGTCTACAAACTGCAACACTTTACAATTAATTTTACTTTACTGACCACTGATTAAACAAGTATAACAAGTCTCAAAACAGTTTAATCAGTGTTTACTGCCCACATATAGAAATATTTCTGCGGTAATATACATATTTTAACAGCATTTGTCTTAACCAGACTGATTACGTTAAGTCAGATTACTTTAGAGCTAAACATGCTGGGACAAAATTTCATTTGACGACAGTTTAATGTATTTTTATTTTCTGATGTTTCCCATGAGATAGGCAACGAAGACAATTTGCATGATATGTCAAAACATATGTTCTGAGAAAAATAATAAAAATATCAGTTTGGTAAAACTTAAGTATTCGGATATCTTAACTCCCAATCGCCTTAAGTTAAACAATTTCTTTTGCTGCATGTTGAAATATGTTGCATGAGTGGGTAACAGTGTAGTCTACACTGTTGGCTGAGACCTGTCTTTCCGAAATAGGTAAGTACTTAGAGTAACTACTATAGGCTATGATACTTTGCTCTCCTTATGTACTTCGAGCATCTGTTCTCATGTCTCGGCGGTAACTTTATTCCAGGTGCGAAAGAAGCCGCAGAAATACCCCATAGTCAGAGTGAAATGATTATGACCATCATGGATGAAGTCAGAAGGCAGATTGGCGTTGTATTTCCAGAGGACTGATCCTATATTAGCAGTAGATGCAATTACTTTATTCGACCTAATTATCGCACAGTGTAGTTAGGTGGTTAAAATTATCATAAAAAATACGTAATTTATTTCACAGGTGGTTTATTTGATGATACTTATCCAATATTGTTTCAATGCAATATTGTTTTGAAAAAAAATATGTTGGTGGTACTCATTATAATTGCCTGAACTTGTCGATGCCATTCAATGAGTACCCACAACATGTGCTTTGGTTTAAACATATTTTATTACATAATACAAGTACAAGAAAGTAACAAATTTGACATACAAACGATATAGGATTAGAACGAAAGCATATAAATACTTATAGAGTTCTTCTCCTCTACGGTGTATATTTCGTTGTTGACTTGAAGGCAGATTGTTTCACAGATCAAGGCAAAATGTTGTGGTTTATTTCATGTGAGAAGGTAAAATAAATTAGTTGACAAAACACACACAAAAATATAGAATAAAAAAAGAAATAAGAATAAAGAAAAAGTAAAAAAAAAGAAGAAAATAAATAGATAAATAATTCAGTAAGTGTTTGTATTAAGAAAACAGTAATAAGAATCAAACAGTGTATAACAAGGTATATGAAAATGGCATTCTTGGAGAGGAACAACTGAGCTTGCATCCACAGGCAGACAATGCAGATATTGTTCAGGACAAGTTGTACCTGCAACATGCATTTACCACAGATTTAAAACCGTTTAGTGTCCAAAATAAATTTATGAACTTTCTCAAAAATGGCTTTGTTTCTGTCAACAGAGAGGTTTGAGCTGCCGTATAGCAGCAGATTTAAAGTAGGTGTCTGAACTGTAGAAATAGCATTCATTAAAGCTGTGCGTTGAGTTTGGTAATGTGAGCAATGGAAAAAATAATGCTGCGAATCCTCGATACTGCCACAACTACACAGTGGAGTTTCAGAGACATTTTTCAGGAACAGATCCAGATTCAAAGCACTGCAGTGAGTGCGCAAACGGGTGTGTAGGATCTGGAGACGGCGACTGCCAGTATAATAGTATTTCGGTGTTTGTTCCTTGTCTTTAGTTAAGTTATATTTAAAAGAGTTAACAGAATTACTTTGCTGGAGTTCTAATGGCAGATTATTCCATTCTTTGATGGCCATTGGCAGAAATGATTGTTGATACTGAGTGGTTCTAGCATTGATTCCTCGTAGATTATTTGAATGCCTTAAATTATAATTAGAAACATTACTAATAGATTCAGGTACCAAAGAGGATAGATACTGTGGAGTTAAACTGTACCTCATTTTATAGAAAAGAGTTAACCTGTGATTTTTGCGTCTCTGTTCGAGAGTTTCCCATCGAATTTCAGAATAGAGTGTGTTTAACGAAACTAACTTTGTTGCTCCCGTAACTATTCTGGCAGCTTCATTTTGTATTTTGTCCAGTTCTCGTTTTTCGTACTGGGTACAGTTATCCCATATGACATCGCCATACTCAAGCAACGGTCTTATAAATACAATATAAATGGTTTCAAGAGATTTTCGATCGAGTTGAAATTTAAGTTTTCTCATGATATTGATTCTTGTCCACGCTTTTTCAGATATGTAGTTTATATGTTTGTGCCATGAGCAGTCTTGTGAGAATACTATTCCTAAGTGTTTATGAGAGTCCACTTCAGTTATTTGTACATTTTGCATAAATATTGGGGGGTGAAGGTTTCTATTTAATTTACGCGAAATTAACATAGATTCAGTTTTTGGAGGGTTAAAAGTGACTAGCCACTTAGCAGCCCATTGTGTTATTCTTCCTAAGTCAGCGTTAATACAAGCAGCTGCAGTGACGGGGTCATCGACGACAATATAAACACTTGTATCATCTGCAAAAAGTCGAATATTGGAACCTATATCAAGAACAATATCATTGATATACACAAGAAATAACAGGGGACCTAAGATCGAACCTTGAGGGACTCCAGCATGTATAAAAATCCAATCTGAGACAGCACCAGGCAGAACAACTCTTTGCTTGCGAATAGTTAAATAACTCTTAAACCATTCTAGGACTTGTCCTGTGACACCAGCTGCTTCAAGTTTCAAAAGTAGTCCTGCATGCCAAACCCTGTCAAAAGCTTTGCTGATGTCACAGAAGACAACCCGCACTTCTTTGCCAGAATCTAAGGCCTGACAAAAAGTATTATATAAATATGTAAGTTGGTTGACAGTTGAATCGCCAGGTATAAAACCGGACTGGAGAGAGGAAAGCAAGTTATAAGTTTGTAAATGATTATACAGATGTTTGAAGACAAGACGTTCAAAAAGCTTGTCTTCAGAGTTTAGAAGAGATATTGGTCGATAATTATTTACAGCAGACAAATCACCTTTCTTCGGAACAGGGCAAACATGAGCCTCTTTATAGGAAACTGGCACAACACCTTTGTGCAATGAATCATTGAAGAGTGAACAAAAAGGAGAAGCTAGTTGATGCGAAAGTTCCTTTAGAATACGATTACTCAGCCCATTTGGTCCAGAAGCTTTACCTACAGGCAATACCTCGAGTACTAATTCAACCTCATGAGGAGTCAAAATGATACGATCCAATAAAGAATCAACAGTAGCTGGAGTTAAATCAGGAAGAACAGCATTTTGTTCATCCAGGAGTGTTTGACTTTGGAAGAAATTGTTTAAAACATTTGCTTTGTCATGCTCGTCTGTGATTATGTTATTATTAACCTCAAGTGGCGGAACAGATGTTTTTGAGTTTGGAGCGATTATTTGTTTTAATGTAGACCACCAGTCTTTTGAAGAAAGGGATTCAGACCGCAATTTGTCTGCTATTTTGTCATTGTAAAACTGTTTACATTTGCGTGTCATTTTAACTGTTTGATTTCGTAATTTCTTAAACTTACTCCAGTCTGTTTCATTTCCTGTTCGTTTTGCTCTTTGATATGACCGTTTGCGTTTGCGAATATATCTTTTTAATTCTGACGTTATCCATGGAGGATCTGAAGGATGGATTGTAATATTTCTGTTTGGAATGTTATCTTTGGCTAGGTCGATTATTTTTGAAGTTATATTTACAGAGTATGTGTCAATGTTATCGTCATAAAGAGCAGGCCAGTCTACTAAGGATGCTTGCTCACGTAATGATTGATAATTTCCTTTTTTATAGTCCCAAATATGACGTTTAAATGTTTTACGTTTTAGTTTAGCAAACTTGAGAATTCCGTATACTGGGCAATGGTAACGTATATCCTGATTCAGAAATGGGTCACCTATACCACTTAACAGCAAACTATTTTTGTTACTGACTATTAATAAATCAATTAAAGACGAAGAATTCTCAGTATAATGGGTGGCTTCTTCGATGGTTTGAAACAAAGAGAACTGGGTGCACAGAGCATTGATCTTTCTAGATGATTGCAAATTCAACAAATTGTAGTTAAAATCTCCCATGACGACTATTTCACGAATATTGGTATCTACTGCGAGGGCAATAGAGTCTTCAATATTAGAAAAGTAATTGTTATTCGAATTAGGCGGTCGATAAAACAGGCCAAATAGTATGCTTTTATGGTTATTGGCTATCTCAATCCATATATTCTCTAAACCTGTGCTTTTATAAAATAGTAGATTAAAGTACAGGGGCTATACTGTGAAATTGCTTGATCGTGCGTTTTTAGGGGTATGAGCGGTGATTGAGTCGAATACGGTAATTGGAATTTAGCTTGAGCATATGGGAAATGTTTGCAACTATTACAAATTACACTTTCTCAGAAGACTGTGGTTTCTTTGTTTATTAGTCTCATCATGGTTAACAGCATATATAGTCCAATATATACAGCAATTATTAAAATTTACCATGTCATTCTATATAGAATTACAAGAGACTAAATATGCACCACTCCAGAGCTACAAATAAGAGTGGGTATCTGGTGAAAATCAACTTCTACCCCTACCCACCTTTCACCAAGAAAAAGTAATAAATAAATAAATAAATAAATAAACAAATAAATAAATAAAAAAAAAAACACGTGCCCTGGGTATTCTTTCGATTCCTCTCACCGGAGCGGCCCAACTGAGCACCAACAACACTTGTTCCCACCCTTCACCGAAAAACAAAAACACGTGCCACAGGGCGGCCCAACTGAGCACTAACAACACTGGTTCCCGCAATAAAACAAAAGTTCACCGACACCCAATCCCATCCAGAGCTATGCAAATTTAAAATTAATACTATACATTTATATGTCCAATAAATAGTTTAGGTAAGTATCAACAAATACAGTACTGATTTGTAGTATCGCCAGCCACACGGCACACGTATCAACCACACGATGGCTCTGGCCAGGACAGGGGACATGTGGCGGAAACCAGTGTCCAAACAACATGTCCCCTGCCCTGCCTCACACCTGCGCTTGTTGACACAAACACCGCGTGGCCGGGCCACATGGATCACTCCAAACCATAAAAGAATCGACAGCAGAAATTTAACCACCAAATATGAGTACCACAATGGTACTATACTCTTGGACATACAGATTTGAGCAAACAGTGCGCACCCAGACCAGCCTGCTCCTAAAGTAGCAGTTTTATCAGGGTCCTCACACTCTGCCTCTCCATCCACAATCCCCAAACACATTCCAAGATTCGCAACATAATGCAGAACTCTCTGGTTGTAATGATCATTGTTTCCGACCAAACGTACGAAAATAAAAAAAAACAAACAAAAAAACATCACTTAGATCTCTTAAATGATTGTCGCACATCTTTTCAATTGACATAGTGCTTGTGTTTGTGTGTTTTATTTTTTTGTGTTTTTTTTTTTTTTTTTTTTTTTTTTTTTTTGTGGAGAAATGATAAAACTAATACTTTTGGTAAAAAGATGCCTTATTGAGGGTTATGGATAAGTTCACAGTGTCCATAAATGCGTTCCAGTATCAGTAAACCGCGTCAATCGAAAAATGCCATCGAACGTACGCAAAAGTCGCTGCATTGCGCAAAAGGCATAAGGGCCTTTGCTCTTCATCTATACATTATGCAACATCCAGCGAATTTGTATGCTGACAGTGAAGGCATGATCAGACTGCGCGGATGCGCAAGCTGTATCTGTGCATTCGTTGTCTGCATATGCCCGAAGACATGTTTTCGCATGGTGCGGCCCAAGTAGCGGTAGTCCTCCCCTAGACTTGACGGCATAGGAGAGATGGGTGTCAATGCCCAACGTGTCTTATGTTACAGCATGTGAAAAGCGCGGCCAAATCCTCTCATTTCATTGCCTTCAACCTTCCTCGGAAGGAAACTCATTGATGGCTAGGTCAATATAAAAACGTCTCACTCGATGGTCTGAGCTATTCTTCATTACCACGTCAGCCGCTTTTACCACTCAGCTATGACGTTAACATAATATGCAATATTTAGGCAGTGAAAATAGTCATTTCACATGCATATTTCAGCGCATACGGAACAAAATATATTTTCATTAACAATTGAAATCTATAACCAAGGACACAAAGAACACAAAAAAGAAGAAAACTCGGAGTCTCGGCTTCATTGGATGTCTCACAACAATTCTTGTGACTTGGGAAGGCTGTCCTTTGTGATTGTGATCTTTCCGAGGTAACAGCTTTTATATTTTTGCTTTCAATCGTTATTCTAACACTATCACACATGAACATATATTTGGTTGTGGTCATCTTTCTGTCTGTTTTTTCGACGATCACACTTTTGTATCTAAACAGTTTGCAAATCATTAAATGAATTTTGTAATATTCAAAGATGAATAAAGTTACCCGTGAAAGAAAGGTCACATAGACAAAGCAAAGCCTTCCTGATGTAACGAAAGGAGCAAAAAAGAGGAACAAGTAATGACATAGAGGAACACACAATCATAAGCCATAACAGCGCAATTACAATGCACCAGAGGTACCGCCTCTGAATGGTCATCAGAAAAAAAAAACTACTGGAATTCTTAACCCTTTCAGCCCGGCAGACCAAAACAAGTACCTGTGCAAACAGTGAACTCATAATGAGCCGTCTCACCAGGATATACACTATTTGTCATTTTGTTTTCAATTTTATCTAGAAAAAAAAGTAAGAGAAAAGTCCAGGGAGTGCCATAATCACAAGCCGCAACCCTTCTCAGACACCAAGAGGAAGAGGAGACAGACAAAACCAGACAAGCGCAAATCGAAAAAACGTACGAAAAGCACTAAGATTAGTTCTCTCGAGGTCATCGTAATGCTAAACGGACTCGGAATCACAAGACCAAAATAACATAAGAAAAGACTTAAAACAAATCGCCTCGTAGAATAAACCACAAAGCCACAAAGAGTAAGACTAACACCGGGACCACCGCCTTAGAACGCTCAGTAGAATAAGCCGCCGGGCGGTTTAAAGCACTTTTACAGCCGGCCAACTTCAAACTGGGTCTCGATACTATTCTTAATACAGAAATACATAAACTTTCGGTTCGCATAAAGGCTCCCAACATAAAAATCAAATTAATCACTATGATAAACAAAGACGAGTACTCTTGGCTAATTCTATTGTATGGTAGAGTAAAGTGTAAGCGTCAAGTTAGTAACTTATTCCCGTTTCGCTATTTGATATTCAATAACGAATAAGTAATACGTTACTTATTCGTTATTCAAAAGCTATGCCAAGTACAGATAACATTTGTCTTATATTTCTGAATAGGAAAAACTAAACAGTTACTTATTCGCTATTCGATATTCAATCACAAATAAGTAATACGTTACTTATTCGTTATTCAAAATTTATGCCAAGTACAGATAACATTTATCTTAAAAAATGTATAAATAATCAGGTACGTATTCGCTATTCGACATCCAGTCGCGAATACCAAATACATAACTTATTCGTTGTTCGCCAAGCAAAGATAAATATCAATATTTTGAATGAAAAAATAAATAAACAGTTACTTATTCGTTAATGGTATGTGTTAAAATAAAGACTAAATTAAACTTCGAGGGTTGAGCGCAAGACTGGCGTGTCAGATGGTTGTTTTTCCCCAAACCTAATCTCCTCACCATGAAGGCGTTATGAAGATTACAACATTTCTTTCTGTAAACAATGAAAATTTAGGTGCCATTGCTCATTTGAGCAATGGCAGCTAAATTTGCATTGTTTACAAAGGGGTCCAAGTTGCCCCTAAACAAGGGTTTCAAAAATATGTTTGAGTTACAATAGTCTTGCGCTCAACCCTCGAATTAATGTAAAAGATGCCTACGACTTGTCTATACAGATGCTGCTTAAATGGCAAGTTTACCTACACTCGATTAAGTCTAATTGAACAGCAAGGTTTCTGAAAAGTCTAGTGCAGATTACCCGCTATATGTCTAGTGCAGATTACTCAGTAAATAATATTACCTTGACGTCCTCACAAATCCCCTGTTTCTCCTTTTACCTAGGAAGAGTCGTGAATCAAGGGTAAACAAAACGTCACAATGATACTGTATGCCTATACAACTGAAATGCATTTCAAGGTGTTTTGTGTGCATATAAATGTTATCAATACAGTTCTATACATACATACATACATACATACATACATACATACATACATACATATACATACATACACACATACATACATACATACATACACTGTTTCTGCAAACTTTTACGATTATGTTCTTCAATAGTTCGATTATACTGAAATGATACGTGGATTTCGTAAACTTTAGCATATCTATTCCATTTTTCTCCAAATATTTAAATGATGTTTTCTTGTTTAATTTTCTTTGTGTTTATATCTGCAATTTTTAGGATGGCTGGAGCTGGGGAAACGGGACTGGAGCGTGAACAAAGTCGGAATCAATCTTATGCTTGTTGTACAACGTACCTTTGTGTGTTGGCGATTGTTATTTTCTTGTACTTTATCAGTTCAGTAACGTGAAGTTGTACGCGAATAGAGCTATCGCCAAACGCACAATTATATACCGTGGTAATTACCTTCCTGCCACGATACAGATTATGTTTTTAATTCACATTTGTGCCATTACCCATCACTCATATTCAATTAGTAAACATTTAAATGCGAACGTCAACTCTTCTTCACATCTGGTAATAAACAACATGTTGAGTCGCATTGTTCCAGGAAAACTGTATATCTGCAACTGCGAATTCACCTTCCATGGTATAAACCTTTTGTTCACGTTAACTGTACTGGCATGGCTTTGCGCATTAATACTGCGAGCAGGTGACGTACACCCAAACCCAGGGCCATCTTCCAATGCTTCGAGTACTTCGCTAAATACATCTAGTGCATCATCTTCCAACATTAACTTTCTCAACCTAGCAAATCATTTGTCTTTCGTACCCTATAATGTCCAAAGCATTGCTCCCAAACTCGACATACTTGCTACAGAACTAATAGATTTTGACATACTAGCGTTCTCTGAAACATGGCTAAGCCCAACTACCAAAAGCGATGACTTAATGATTGATTCGTTTAGTAAGCTCGAACGAAAGGATAGAGTAGGAGACAGTCACGGTGGCGTAATACTATATGTTAAAGACTTCATAAGCGCCGTGCTGACTTAGAACTACGCGGAATTGAAAACATTTGGATTGAGATTGTAATAAAATACAAACATATTTTATTCGAATTATTTTACAGGCCACCGACCTCTGATTCGGTTTACTTCTCTACAGTTGAAGATTCAATTCATTTGGCAATAGACACAGGAATTAGTGACATCATTGTCACAGGAGACTTTAATTACAATATACTTAATACACAATCTTCTCGGAAAATAACTTCATGCTGTGAACAGTTCTCTCTAACACAGATGATAAATGAACCAACCCATTATACTGAAACATCTTCATCCCTGATAGATTTAGTACTTGTTAGTAATAAAGCACATGTTATATCAAGTGGGGTTGGCGACCCATTCTTATGTCAAGAAATACGTTACCATTGTCCTGATTTTGGAATTCTTAATTTCTCAAAACCTAAGCGGAAGTCCTTTACTCGTCATATATGGCGATATGATCAAGGGAATTATATTCTCTTAAGAGAAAAAATATCGAATGCTGACTGGCTTGCTTTACAAGATGATGATATAAATGCATATGCTAAAAGTCTTATAGAGCAACTATTAGATCTTGCTAAAATCTGTATTCCTAACAAAGTCGTCACGATACGTCCGGGCGATCCCCCTTGGATTACGTCACGCATAAAACTACTTATTCGGAAGCGTAAAAGAGCGTATAGGAAAGCTAGAAGAACGGATAACCCTTCAGATTGGCGTAAATTCAAACTAATTCGTAACAAGGGTATCTCCGCAATCCGAGAATCTAAACAGGCTATAAATGACCGTTTTGCAGAAAGGTTAAAGTCTGGTAATCTCACTTCTAAACAGTGGTGGTCTGTCCTTAAGTCGTTCATTTCATCTAAAAGCAACTCTTCTATTCCGCCTTTGGAAAAAGATGGCTTAATATACACTGATGATTTAGAAAAAGCTAACTTACTGAACGATTTCTTTCGAGATCAAACTTTACTAGATGACTAAAATGCTGTACTTCCTGAAATTGATCCCTATCCTGTCCATGACAATCTTAGTTCTCTGTCTGTGACACCCGAAGAAGTAGAACTTACGATGAAAGCTCTCCCTATCGGGAAAGCTACAGGCCCAGATGGAATAAGTAATCGTATGCTTAAAGAAATCTCAAAGGAAATATCTATCCCTGTTGCTGCCTTTTTCAACTATTCTTTTAGTATTGGAAAAGTTCCTGATGCTTTTAAGGAGTCACATGCTGTCCTGTGCCCAAAGGAGGCAATCCAGCAGATGTTGCTAATAATTGACCAATCTCACTACTTAGTAACTTAGATAAAACACAAGAACGACTTGTTTTTAAGCATCTGTACAATCATTTTCACGATAATAACATTATAACCCCCTTTCAATCTGGTTTTATGCCAGGGGACTCTACTGTCAACCAACTCACTTATCTTTACAATACTTTTTGTCACGCTTTGGACTCTGGAAAAGAAGTGCGTGTAGCCTTTTGTGATATCACAAAAGCATTTGATCGTGTTTGGCACGCAGGTCTTATACATAAATTGCGTGCAGCAGGAATCTCGGGTCAACTGCTCAAATGGTTCACAAGCTATCTAGAAAACAGGAAACAGCGTGTAGTGCTTCCTGGTGCCCAATCTGATTGGAACTTCATTCACGCTGGAGTACCCCAAGGTTCTATTCTCGGTCTTCTTCTCTTTCTTCTTTATATAAACGACATAGTTACAGAGATTGGCTCAAACATTCGTCTCTTCGCTGATGACACTAGTCTATTTATAATTGTTGAAAACCCGAACACAGCAGCAAATATCATTAATTCAGACCTTCAGAGAATAACTCGATGGGCAGCTATGTGGTTAGTAAAATTTCACCCAAACAAAAATGAAGCATTACTAATCTCGCGCAAATTAGACAGACAAAATCATCCACCTCTTTTTATGCTAAACAATCAAATAAATGAAGTAGAATTTCATAAACATTTAGGCCTATACTTCTCATCTGACTGCTCCTGGCACTATCATATTAATTATATAAAGCAAAAAGCCTGGACAAGGATAAATATTATGCGCAAACTAAAATTTGACCTTGACCGTAAGTCTCTTGAAATCATCTATACCTCTTTCATTAGACCAATACTTGAGTATGCCGATGTAATCTGGGATAATTGTTCTAATCAAGAAAAGCAAGAACTTGAAAAGATCCAAACCGAAGCTGCAAGAATTGCGACAGGTGCTACAAAACTTGTTTCGATCCAAAAATTGTATGAAGAGGTGTGCTGGGAACGCTTAGAAACTAGAAGATGGAAGCACAAACTTGTTCTTTTTCACAAAATGTTTTATAATATCACCCCGCAATATCTGTCAAATCTTGTTCCACTATTGGTTCAAAACGTTTCACGATACAATTTGAGAAATGAAAATAACCTCCAAACTATATTTTCACGAACTACCCAATACTCTAATTCATTCCTGCCATCTGTGGTAAGAGATTGGAATAGCTTACCTTGTGCTGATAGAGACACAGATACGACAAATTCTTTTAAGCAACGTTTAAATCAGAACATGGTATGCGTTCCAAAGTATTACTACACTGGCAAACGTAAATTACAAATTTTACACACCAGAATTAGAACTGGGTGTAGTTCTCTAAACTTCGATCTTTATTCGAAAAATATTGTAGATTCGCCCCTATGTACCTGCGGTAGTGGTAATATTGAAAACGCTGATCACTTCTTCCTAAGATGCCCTCTGTACATAGATCAAAGAACTGAGCTCACAAACAGCATACTCCTCTACACAACAATGACTCTAAATGTACTTTTATCCGGGGACGAATCACTACCTCACAATTTGAATGTGGCAATATTTGACAGCGTCCAAAAATATATACTGGCAACAAAAAGATTTAGTAGTAATAGAACTAGGTAAAAACCTTTTAGAGATATTTTCAGATACTGATATTTAACATATAATTACTAAATTGAATTGTTGTTTTACCGAAGTTTTCTGAAACTACCACGGTAACAGTTTTTTCTTGGTAATATAAAATGGCTGTTTCGATCGTGTCTCCAGTCCCATCCCCTTTGTTCCAGCTCGCTATGTTTTTTTTTTTCCTCTTCTCTCTGCTTTAATGCTTTATTTTTTTTTCTTTCTTTTCACATTAAATGGAATTTATATACCTACATGTTTCTTTACAACCAGATATTAAGTCGTATATTTTTCAGTTTGTTCTGCTTAAGTGAATAACAATTCGATACATTGATTCATGTATGTACTTAATATACTACATCACGAAAACACGCCTATATAATTTTGACCCCCTTGAACCCCACTCTTATATAGTAAAACTGGGGTTTAAAGGGGTATATATTATTTTATTTATTTCTGCTCAGGATGTGGTTTGTGGGTACTCGTTGGAACCGCCTCGACGAGGCGGTTCTAACGATTACCCACAATGTATGTTTTGGGCAGAAGTAGAAAAAAATATCAGATTTTTTATCTGAAAACTTTCATTGTTTGGTGGTAAAATTTTCAATATATTTGAACAGGCGTGTTTTCGTAATGTAACAGCAACAAAATGTTTAATTGCTGGTTGTACTCTTCATTGACGTTTTATTCCTGTTTTTCTCCCTTTCCTTCTGTTAGTATTTTTTTCTTTTGTTTATTCCTGTATTGAAACTTACAGTCAATTGTCCTTTGTTGATAAGAATGTCATCGATAAATCAACTTGCCATAGAACTATTACAGCTTTATTACCATGTTCTAGGACAAGAACTAAATAAGCTTTCCGTTCTGATCCTAAATGTTTGTATTGTCTTCATTGTTATATCTGTACACAAATTGAAATTCTGAATAAAATATGTTTAAACTAAAACGTATATATTTGTAGTCTATGATTCTTTTCTCAAAATTTTCCCGACAAATTTCTTTTACAATTTTCCTGTAGTTGATCTGTATATGCCCTCTATACACACCAAGTTTCATCTCTTTGAAAAATCCCTAGCTGGGGTACCCAAGAGCCGAACTAGGGTACCCGTCTCAATATAGTCGTATTCGTCGAAAAATTTTTGGGGTACCCACGTTCGAGCTCCTGGGTACCCAGCTAGGGAGACTTCAAAGAGATGAAACTTTGTGAATATAGATGACACATACAGAGAAACAAGCAGGAAAATTTTAAAAGAAATTCATAGGGAAACTTTTGTGAAAAGTATCGTTGAAAAAGGGTCACTTTTGCATGCAAACGAATATATTATGACTGGTACCAAAGATCGAGCTCATGGGTACCCCAGCTAGGGAGTTATCAAAGAGATGAAACTTATTGAGTATAGAGGACATATACAGAACAACTAGCAGGAAAATGTTTAAAGCATTTCTTGGGAAAAATTTTGAGAAAAGTATCGTAGACTACAAAGGACACATGCTCTTCATTGGCGGTGGGGTATCCAAGTTCGAGCTCCTATGTACCCTAGCTAGAGCGTTTTCAAAGAAATGAAACTTGGTGAGTATAGAGGACATATACATAGCAAATAGCAACCAAATTTTAAAAGAAATTCGTCAGGAAAATTTTGAGAAAAGTATCGTAGACTATAAAGGGAACATGCTCTTCAGTGGCAATGAGGTAACCAAGTTCGAGCTCTTGGGTTCCCCAGCTAGGTAGTCTTCAAAGAGATGAAACTTTTTGAGTATCGATGACGCATACATTGTAACTGGCAGGAAAATTTTTGAAACAAATTTGTCGGGAAATTTTTGGGAAAAGTATCTTAGACAAATGGTCTCTTTTGCAAACAAACGACTATATTGAGATGGGTACCCAATTTCGGCTCCTGGGTACCCCAGCTAAACAGATTTCAAAAAGATGAAACTTGGTGAGTATAGAGGACATATACAGAGCAACCAGCAGGACAATTTTGAAAGAAATTCGTATAGAAAATTTTGAGAAAAGTATCGTAGACTACATAGGACACATGCTCTTCATTGGCAATGGGGTACCCAAAAAAGGTAAGAGAAAAGTCCAGGGAGTGCCACAATCACAAACCGCAGCCCTTAACAGACCCCAAGAGGAAGGGGAAACCGACGAATCTAAACAAGCACAAACCGAACAAACGTACGAAAAGCACTACGATTAGCTCTCTCTTCCCCAAGCGAGGTAATCGCAATACTAAAAGGACTGAAAACACAAGAACAAAATGACACACGGAAATACATACAACAAATCGCCTCGTAGAATAAACCACAAAGCAACAAAGAGTAAGACTAACACCGGGACCACCGCCTTAGAAAGGTCGGTAGAACAAACCACCGGGGTGGGGGGGGGGGTGGTGGGGGGCGGTTTAAAGCACTTTTACAGCTAGCTAACTTCCATCTGGGTCCCGACGCTACTCTTAATACAGAAATACGTAAAAGTTCGGTTCGCATAAAGGCTCCCAACTCAGTCAATGCATCAAAGCGAAAACCTAAAAATCAAATTAATCACTATAATAAACAAAGACGAGTACTCATGGCTAATTCTACTGTATGCCAGAGTAAATGAAAACCAATAGTTGAACCACGGCGGGCCAAACCAAAGACATATCGTCAAGCCCCAACCCACTGGTTTAAGTTTTACGAAGAGGCCGTCATTGAGTTTGAGACCCGAACCGCCGTCGTGCAATTAAAGAGTGAAGCATAGCCATCAACAATGATTGGGTTGACAACTAGGCATGCAGTCTGCCGCAAAATATCCAGGCTATAGCCAATTCTTTTATAATGGTTAATAAGTTTTCTGAATTGCTCCGAAAAGTTAGATTTACCTACAATTTTTCTAAATCTGTACACTTAGTCACCGTAAAATTCGGGTTCCGATATACCTTGTTGCAGAAGGGTTTTCAGACTGACGCTATATTTTTCCAAGTTCGAGCTCCTGAGTTCCCCAGCTAGGGAGTCTTCAATGAGATGAAACTTTGTGAGTATAGATGACGCATACAGAATAACTGGAAGAAAAATTAAAAAAAAAATTAGTCTGGAAAACTTTGAGAAAAGTATCGTAGAAAAAGAATCACTTTTGCATGCAAACGACTTCATTGAGACGGGTTTCAAAATTCGAGCTCCTGGTTGTCCCAGCTAGGGAGTTTTCAAAGAAATGAACCTTAGTGAGTATAGAGAACATATACAGAGCAATTAGCAGCAAAATTTTAAAAGATATTCGTCGAGAAATTTTGAAAAAGATATCGTAGACTACACAGGGCACATGCTCTACATTGGCGGAGGGGTGTCCAATTTCGAGCTCCTGGATACCTTAGCTAAAGAGGTTTCAAAGAGATGAAACTGTGAGAATAGAGGACATATACAGACTACCTAGCAGGAAAATTTTGAAAGAAATTCCTAGGGAAATTTTTGAGAAAAGTATTGCAGGCTACAAAGGTCACATGCCTCTTCATCGGCGGTGAGGTATCCAAGTTCGAGCTCCTGGTTATCTCAGCTAGGGAGTTTTCAAGGAGAAGAAACTAGGTGAGTATAGAGGATACATACAGAGCAAGTGGCAGGAATTTTTAAAAAATATCGTAGGGAATATTTCGAGAAAAGTATCGTAGAAATAGGGTCATTTTTACATACAATCGACTATATTGGGATGGGTACCCAAGTTCGAGCTCCTATATACACAGCTAGGGTGTTTTCAAAGAGCTGAAACTTAATGAGTATAGAGGACATATACAGAGCAACTAGCAGGAAAATTTTAAAAGAAATTCGTCAGGCGAAGTTTAAGAAAAGAATCGTAGATTACAAACGGCACATGCTCTTCATTGCTGGTGGGTTTCCTAAGTTCGAGCTCCTGGGTACCTCAGCTGTGGAGCTTTCAAAGAGATGAAACTTTGTAAAGGAGTATAGAGGACAAATACAGAGCAACTGGCAGAATTTTAAATATTAGGCAACTTTTATCTGTTCTTGGTTATACTTTTGAATAACGAATAAGTATAATATTATTTATTCGCGATTGAATGTCAATAGTTTGTTTCTTAAAAAAAATAAATAAAATAAAAAAATAGACAAACGGGCCCTTAAAACAAGGTTTAAGGAATATTTGCTTAAAATCAAAAAAGCAAAGAAAATTGATACGTTTCTTTATCAACATTTCCGGAGTACTGGTCATTCATGATCATCTAGTAAAGTTTTGGTTCAACCTGTTGAAAAAATTATAAGTCCAATTCTACAGAAAGATTAAAAAATATTTAGGACATGAACTTGAACTTAAATGGATTAAACGTTTACAAACCTCTTTTCCACTTGGATTTAATGATAATATTTACCATGAAGGAAATATTTCTAAAATGCCGGATTTCGATGCTTTTTCCCTTTTAGATATTAAAAAACGTAATAAACGATCCCATGGTAAGCGCAAAAATGGCAATTTTAAACGAAAACATAAAACTGTTTTATCTCTTTTTGATTTAAATATTCTTTTAAATTCTGGACGTCATCAAATGCATTCTAAACTAGCTTCGCTGTCTTTTTCTTCATTACGTAAGTTAGATGATGAGGCGAATAAATTTTATGATAGTAAACATGATTTGTATGAAGCAGCTCTCCTTACTAGATGTTATACTCAACACGCCTTTCGTCCTTACATTGATTCTGAAATTAACCACATTAGACACTTCATCAAAATTCCATTCATTAATAAAGGTATTGAATACATAGATTTACCTAGCATAATTCGAGATAATAATGTTACATCAGCTATACCTTCATATTTCGAAAACACGGAATCTCCTATTATTTGTTATAAATATAACAAACCTATCCGTAATACTATACTTAATTTCAATAAATTAGTTTCTGATCTTGATATTGAAACTAGTTCCCCTGATTCTTGAGATTGTAAAGATTCTAAATTTTGTTATCAACCAGCGGGTCATATTGTCACTGGTAACTGAAGATTATAACTGATTCACGAATCCGTTCAGTTATTTCAAAAGGATCTAAATAAGATTCCCAGCCCACATTAATTTCAATAAATGTCGGGAAACAATTGCCAGTGCTTTAAATGATTATTGTTCGCGTTGGTGTAAACGAGAGCATGTTGAGTCTAATGCTTTAAATAATTGGAAATTAAAGATTTTTAAGATCATTGATGAACGTGTGTTTTTTTACTCTAATAACCTTGATCTTCTCCCACCTAAGCCTAAATTATCTATTCGATATTTGAAACAAGGTATCCAAGAATGTCATAGGAAGTATGTTTTGGCTCCAGCTGATAAAGCTGCTAATAATGTTGTTGTTGTGTGACGACTTTATTAAATCAATACTCTAAAACAAGAACTTGGTTGTACCAAAACATATGAACGGATTTCTACTGACGAGAGATCTATTGTCGATACCCATTGTATCGACATCACTGCTAAGTTTGCAGTGAGTATTAAAGAAAAGCAAGACAGACTTCCTACGTTATATTGGTTCATAAACTTCATAAACGACCTTATAAAGCACGTTTCATTGCTAATTCTAGTTCTTGTACGACTACTGTTTTGTCCAAACTGCTAACTTCATGCCTTACTGCTGTTAAAAAACATTGGATTAGATACTATGATACTGTTTACGAAAGGGATGGAATTAACTATTTTTGGTCAATTAAAAATTCTAATGATGCTCTCAATAAATTTAAATCTAAAAACTTTCAGGCTTCTAAATTGTCTACATATGATTTTACTACACTGTATACTACGTTACCTCATCATCTTATAAAAGATAAACTTATTGATTTAATTAACCGAACGTTTATTCAGGAGAATACCCAATATTTGGCTTGCAATGAAGAATGTGGTTTTTTCACTTCTGATGTATATAATAATCACAATTTATGGTCGTGTCAAAAAGTCTGTGATGCCCTTGTTTATCTTTTGGATAATATTTTTATTAGATTTGGAATTAAACTTTATAAACAAACTATTGGTATTCCGATGGGAACTAATTGTGCTCCTCTTGTTGCAGATTTGTTTATTTTTTGTTTTGAGAGAGATGTCATGAAGTCTCTCTCACGTGAAAATCAGGCTGACATTATTGAGGCTTTCAATTCAACTTCAAGATACCTTGACGATTTATTAAATATTGACAATATTTACTTTGACCAAATGGTGGACCGGATATACCCTACAGACCTCCAATTAAATAGAGCAAATTCTTCCGATACCGAGGCACCTTTTTTGGATTTTAATCTATTTATATCTGATGGTACAGTTTCCACCAAAATTTATGATAAACGGGACGATTTTGATTTTGATATAGTCAATTTCCCTTTTCTGGATGGCGATGTCCCCCGGCGTACCTCATATGGGGTATACATATCTCAACTTATAAGAGTCGCCAGAGCTTCTTCAAATCTTAATGACTTTAACTACCGTAATAAAGCCCTTACAGCCAAACTTCTTAGGCAGGGCTATCGTTATTTTAAACTTCGTAAGGCGTTTTCGAAATTTTATCGCAGACACAGTGCCTTATTAAAAAAATATAGCGTCTGTCTGAAAACACTTCTGCAACAAGGTATATCGGAACGCGAATTTTTACGGTGACTTAGTGTACAGATTTAGAAAAATTATAGGTAAATCTAACTTTTCGGAGCAATTCAGAAAACTTATTAACCGTTATAAAAGAATTGGCTTTAGCCTGGATATTATGCGGCAGACTGCATGCCTAGTTGTCAACCCAATCACTGTTGATGGCTATGCGTCACTCTTTAATTGCACGACGGAGGTTCGGGCCTCAGACTCAATGACGGCCTCTTCGTAAAACTTTAACCAGTGGGTTGGGGCTTGACGATATGTCTTTGGTTTGGCCCGCCGTGGTTCAACTAATGGTTTTCATCTACTCTGACATACAGTAGAATTAGCCATGAGTACTCGTCTTTGTTTATTATAGTGATTAATTTGATTTTTATGTTTTCGCTTTGATGCATTGACTGAGTTGGGAGCCTTTATGCGAACCGAATTTTTATGTATTTCTGTATTAAGAGTAGCATCGGGACCCAGGGTGAAGTTAGCTAGCTGTAAAAGTGCTTTAAACCCCACGGTGGTTTGCTCTATGGACCGTTCTAAGGCGGTGGTCCCGGTGTTAGTCTTATTCTTTGTGCTTTGTGGTTTATTCTACGAGGCGATTTGTTGTATGTCTTTCCGTGTGTCATTTTGTTCTTGTGTTTTTCAGTCCTTTTAGTATTGCGATTACCTCTCTTGGGGAAGAGTAAGCTTATCTTAGTGCTTTCGTACGTTTGTTCGGTTTGTGCTTGTTTATATTTGTTGGTTTCCTCTTCCTCTTGGGGTCTGGGAAGGGCTGCGGTTTGTGATTGTGGCACTCCCTGGACTTTTCTCTTACCTTTTTTACTTTATCTGAACTTGGCATAACTTTTGAATGACGAATAAGTAACGTATTACTTATTCGCGATTGAATATCGAATAACGAATAAGTAACTGGTTAGTAATTTCCTATTCAGAAATATAAGACAAATGCTATCCGTACTTGGCATAACTTTCGAATAACGAATAAGGTAACGTATTACTTATTCGTTATTGAATATCGAATAGCGAAACGGGAATAAGTTACTAATTTGACGCTTATTATCATTCTCGAATTTTCCTCTTACATAAATTAAGTACCCATTAACATAACAGGGTACCCAAAGGAAAAATCCTGATACTCAATTCAATGAAAAATGGATGGGTAAATATATCCCAAAATACCCAATTGCTTAAAACCTTATCTAGGGCACTGTATAAATAGATGACGTATAAATAGATCGCTTGCAGTGGCTCCCGGCTTAGCTGTGCACCGCCGTGACAGCTCGGATACATGCGCTGATGCGGATTGACCTTACTCACCCAGGGAAACCCGATATCGGGATATCGGAGGTTGCGAGATTTCGGAGGTAAACAAATGACGTCATCCAGCGACAGGGTATGTACTTATCCCTTTTTGATAGCTTATGTCTTAATCATTTGATAAAAAAGCTGAGTTGCTCGTTCTAGAGACATAATAATGAATATGTTAAAGCGAATTTTCCTTTGTTAGCTACTTTGTGGAGGTGAAAACGGCATTTGAACCAAGATGATCTATTTTTCATCTCATTTTTTTGCCTTTTCGACGGCTACCAGCCCGATCGTGGTAAATGACATGTTGGTTTATTATTGCCCAAGGATGGACTTATCTTTTTTTCGACTGTCTTCATACTTGTTTCAGTTTATCAACAAAAAATAACGCCTCCGGATGAAATTTAAAGCAAGTACTAGCGAAATTTTGGATAACGGATTATTCGGAGATACATTGACACACGATGCTGTGGATCTCGGAGGGACTGTTGCTGGATTTCGGAGGCACTGAAAATGGACGGAGTGAGTTCTGTCCAAAAAAGCAATATAAATTAAAACTTGCTCGCACAATATGGTGCTAAGCCTGTGTGCAAATACTAGTATCTCTTTTTGTAGCAATTTTAATAGGGTGTGATTGGTTTGAAGGAGAGTTTAATGTAGTAATATTACTAGAACCAATGCCATTACATTTAAGAATTTATATGCAATAAAACAGCTTTTCGCTGCAAAAATGATGTTCTGTATGTGAAACGTGATATTTTCCTACCTAAGTTTCGATTGAAACGTTGATTTTGGAAACCCGTAAGAACCGCAGCGCCGATGTGGTTCCAACGAGTGCCATCAGATCAGAAATAATAAACGTAACGTTACCACTGTAAATCTATGATATATCAATTATTTATAGCAATATCCCAACTCGGCACAATATTCACCAATATCAGTATAAAAACTCTATAATAAAGTTCTAAGATAAAGTTAACAACAGGTGCTTATTCGTCCATCGGGCTGACATTTGTATATCTAATTACAAGAATCTATCTATTTTCTTATACTGAGTCATTCATATTTGACCATTACCTGTGTTAGGTGGGTCGTTTAATTTAGAATTTAGCAACAACAACAACAACAACAATAATAATAATGATAATAATAATAATAATCACACGATAAGCTCTTTAAAAATGTTTACAATCTGTTAAGAAGCATAACTCTGAGTCCAAGTCTATACCATACGGGCTTTGAACTCCTCTGTTGTCTACAAATCTTTACGGACAGTCCGCTTATCTAGGTTTTTAAGCAGCAGCCAGAAAAATTACACAATCCCTTGTAATACCATTTTCCTAATATAAGTGAGATTTACTAGGGGTCTTCACCGCATAAATTTGTTAGCGTGATATAATAATTATATGAGTTGTATCGAGGAGACCTTTGTCATTTTCATTTGCTATCAATAGAAAACATTGCAGATTTTGTAACGTGTTCTTCCATACGCACTGTGTGTGTGTGCGCGCACGCGCGTGTGTGTGTGTGTGTGTGTGTGTGGTGGTTGGGGATGGGGGTGGACAAATTTATTCAAAATCAAGCAGATGGGGCGGGGGAGGGAGTTGGCGAACGTAGCCCCCATTGTGGACAAATTATTTAAAAAATCAAGCAGATTTTAATCAAAAACACAGGTTACACCCCTAATTTTCGCCTCTAAATCGACATTTTCTGAGCATTTGTATGTCTCCTTACGGTCACACCATCCCCATTTCAAAACTCACCCCAGCTAGCATTCTACGTAAATCTACATCGGGCCGTCATCGGCCCGTCAGCTACCCTGACGGGCCGATGACGGCCCGATATAGATTTACGTAGAATGCTGACTGGGACGGGCCTGGGTTTTTAAGCCTAAATTAAAGTGAAAAATCCATGGAGTGTCTGACCGACCAAACGATGAAACGAGACCTGTACCCCTTTCGGGCCAATTTTTTTAAGAATCGTGCAGGTTTGGCAATAAAATCACTTTACATTCCTTAATTTTGCATCCCCATCGGCATTTTGTTGGCATCTGTGTCCCCTTTAAGAATAGCCAAGAATTCACACACCCGCCCTATCCATTTCAAAAGTCTGTGTATAGGCCTGGAAACTCACCAAAGGCACAAAACGTTGTGATGAACAAATATGAAAACATGCAGAATGAAATTTTCATGTCTTAAAAAATACAAACTTTTCAGAAAGAAAACTATTAATTTTCGTATAATTTTTTTTTTTCATCGAAGCGGTTCTAACGATAACCCGCAACCTATGTTTTAGACAGAAACGACGTGGTTCTTAAGAGTACCGCAATACATATTTTAGAGCAGAAACAAGAAAAAAAAAGAAGACTTATGCCCTGCAATCCCCACTTTTTCTATGTGAAGTCGTGTTTGTTACCGGGGTTTTCATCACGAAGGCTGGTTATCTTGATGTTTTATCTTGATAAGTCTATGGCATATTACTTCATTTATCCCTTGCCAGTCAGCATAACCTTTCCTCCGATATCCCGTTAACAAATATAAATCTGTCCTCCGACATCCCTGCATCATACCTCCGACATCCTGTTACCAATAGATATGACAACAACCCTAAAGAAATCTAAAAAATCTGCCACTTTAGTAATTTTTTCACATCTGCTATTTCTTGTATAATTTATAGAAAGGTTCTAAACTATACAGACATACATACTCAATGAAAAAGCTTTACAGGATAAAAGCTATAAACAATTGAAAATGGAATTTGGGTGAAAAACAATGAAATTTCCTTTTCAAACGTGATTTTGAATAAATAGGAGGATACTTTATATTGAAATGCCATTTTCATACATTAAACTATTCAACTGAGAAAATATAGGTTACGTTGCTTATCCTCCAGAAGCACTTTTTTGGTCATTTAAAGAGGATAAGTACATACACTGTCGCTGGATGACATCATTTGTTTACCTCCGAAATCTCGCAACCTCCCATATCCCGATATCGGGTTTCCCTGTGTGTTACTGACTTTCTTCGTTCATCCAAGTACATTACTGCGATGCACACGGTGAGCAGCTTAATCCTTCTGATGTTTGTAAACAACGAAGCTGTGAACCGAAAGAAAGAACAATATACACGTAAATGTAAATTAAAACGTAATGGTACACGAAATGAAGAATATTCTTTTTTGTGCGTGTGTGAGAGGGGTTTATGTGTGTGTGTGTGTGTGGGGGGGGGGGGGGGGGGTTGGGGGGGGGGGAGGGGACGGGAAAGGTGATTCACTTATTTCAAACTCTGTGTGTGTGGGGTGGGTGCGGGGGAGGGGGGAAGGGAACTGGGAAGGTGATTCACTTATTTCAAACTGCATTGAAAAATCTAGCCAATAAGTATTTTCATTTTGGTCAGTTCTTAATACTGTCCTCTGAGGTGTAGTGGCCTCTCCTACGAACGGATTCGCGTTTGAGTCTCATCGGTGACCTTCTGTGTGTGTGTGTGTGTGTGTGTGTGTGTGTGTGTGTGTGTGTGTGTGTGTGTGTGTGTGTGTGTGTGTGTGTGTGTGCAAGTATAAGCCGTTAAATTTAGGTTAAGGGCGAGCTGGCCACATTTTCACTGTTTAATTTATGATTATCAGTATGAAACTGACCATCACGGATCTAGCTGAACAAAAGCCAATGGTCACATTTTTCTGGTGTCAGAAGCATGTGCTGTTCCACTAGTTGGCGAGGTTATTTGTAATTTTTTGAATGTAAAAATAGCTTCGAGACCCAAAGTATTATTCCGGAAAGCTTACATAAAACTGGATGACTTTGTTCATTAACAGTCAGCGCTCAATAAATGTGCATGCTAGATCCGTCCCAAGCTGTTATTGGTCACTTTTGGCGGCACGTTTTCAATGGGTATAACAGGTGGAAACAAAATAAAATGTCTTTGTCATACATTTCAACGTAAGTTTGGAAATCCTTTTTTTAATAAGTGAATAATTAACTGACTTTGGCATGCATGTATAAACTTCGCTAGACGTCTTCTCTTTTTGGCGAATAATGGTACGTCAGCAGGTGTATGGTTTATGGGCAAACGAGCGCAATTATCAAAGGGAACCTGGATGTCAAGGAGGAATACTTTTGAATAAAGATCGCACCTCTTCAGGATTGTATCCAACAAGTGTTTTGTTTTTGTAGAAAATTAATATTGACATATAAACTTTTACAAGGTGTTTTTGGTATGAAAGACATCGATGTCATGTGTTTTGAGAAACCCTTTTCCTCTAAAAGAGGTTACAGTTTACGTTGATGGAAAGAGTACATGTAAATAGAAATGCATTTTCTGAGGTAATTTTCTTCAATTATTTTGATTTTTCCTCACACTTTTACCTCTGTCGGGCTTATTATTAAAAATCTTGAATTTTTTACCAACCTGTCCCCTGCAGAATCTTATATGCATTGCTATGATATAAATCTTTTGCAATTTTCGCAAATAGAACTCGAGTTATATGCGAAATATAATATGTGATTTTCAGGGGAAAATTTTTTATAGTTTTCGTGTCATTTAATTTCATGTTTGACAATACGTCCTTGGATCCTATTTTATGTGTTTTGTGATGGAATAACATGTTTCTTCACAGTCGTAAATGTTTTTAGAATATTCACAATGTTTTAAGCCTTCTCCATATTTCACAAAATTTGCACTAATGGCTGACCATTATCCTTAAATTAAGGTTGTTAAATACTTTTAAATTTCGAGCCGTCTGGCGAGAAATTTAAAACTATTTAGCGACCAGTTTTTCGATAGAGGAAAATAAAAGTAAAAAAGGATTGCCTTTGGAAACATAACGAAAATCTGAGACTCGGCTTGATTGGCTATAAACTTGAAATAACACTTTTTTCTGATTTTGGGATCACAGGATCATCTAAATATATCGTATGCTGAAAGGGGAAACAACTGACGATAAAAATATTTTTCTCTTCTTATATTTAGCTTAGCTAGGGAAGGAGAAGAGGAATACACACATATATCGTCTGCTAAATTAGCACAGAGATTGTCAAGTGTATCGTCGCATATATACTCAACAAAATAATTTAAGGGTCACTTAGTGCACTTTTCCATATGCAAGCTTTGACCGAGTCGATCTGTGGGTAAAACCACAGAAGATATTGAAATGTTGTTGATTGTTTCTTTAAGTGGAACCCGAAAAGGAGTGTTTCAAATAACAAATTTTGAAAAAAAAAAATCATTTTAAAATTAGTAACAAAATGCTACTTTTTACCCCAAATTGGAAATTTGACATTTGAAAATGATAAGTAATGGCTTGACTTCTAACTAAGAATAAATCATAGAAAAAGCTTTAATTTCTTTCCAGAAACTCACATTTTCCTACAGGTACACTCTATAGATTAGTATTTTAGTGTCTCACAACTCATAAATGAATGGTTTTGTACTTTTTAAAAGCTTATATATTTATGTATTTTTCTGTATGTACAAAAGTGAGACTTTAATAAAATGTATCGTATCGTATCGTATTATTCACGGTCTATGGGAAATCATCGAGGCAATTTTATCCTCTTAAAGGGTTGACCTTTTTTTTTTTTTTTTTTTTTTTTTTTTTTGGCCATATCTGTGTGTCTTTTACTCCAAAGAAAGTGGAATTTGCAAGATTGTGTTTGGGGTACATCATTGTTTTGACAAAAAAAAAAAAAAAATAAATAAATAAATAAATAAAAATAAATAAAATAAAAAAAAGAAATGAAATAAAATCAGATATTCCGAAAAAAAAACATCATTTTGGGTTAAAAAGTCATTTTTCAGAAATTCCCATTTTTCTCAGAATCTTCTAGGCTGACAGTGATCGCACAATTAGCACTTTGGTAGCTGAACATTTTGCTAACATAATGAACTAATTAAAATGGGCTTGCAAATAGCAGTATTGCCCGTAGGAAAATTTTAACAACTGATGGGTCGCATTTGAATGTTAATCAAAGGGAAACTGAAACTGGTGACCCTTTAATTATTTTGTTGAGTATAAGATCATTTTGTTTGCAGTGTTGTTATCATTGTGCCTTGTGCATAGCATTTCATATAAAATGATCGCATGCGCGCCTTGAGACTGCGCACCAGAGCTTTCGCTGCACGTTTGAAGACGCGTTGGATCTTTGGTTACAAAATCAGTTTTGCGAAGACTGATCAGACTGTGCGGATGTGCGGGCTGAGCCGAGTCTTCGCTTGGCGCGCGTGCAATCTTGTGCCCCGGCATGTCTTCTAAATATGCTTAACATTTAGCACTCTCTGGGCTAATTCAGCAGACGACAAATTGGTGATAAATTTCTGATTTTTACAAGGAAACAGGATTTTATATTAAATTCCAATTATCAAATCCTGTTTTCTGGGAAAAATATTTTTAAATGTTATCTGCTGAAAAATTTTCCCAGAGTGCTGAGTGCTATCTATTAAACACTGAAATTATCTACGAAGCTTCTGTTGTATCAGGGTGAAAAGTGTGTAATCCAATTTTGAGTGCAACGTTTGGATTAAAAGCTCTGTAAAGGAAGGGTAAGTAAAATATATTTTACGTAAAGTGGATTCGGTGGATTCTTCAATCATAACTCTTTGGACTTGTCTATTCCAAACAGCAGGGTGTCAGGTTCGTTTTTAGTATTACTATGTTTTATAGAAATCTCTGTACCTAATGCAGACAGAGTAGATCTAAATTAGACGCCTCGTTCTGCGGCATCTGATCTGGGTCTACACTGTTAGCCAGATATATACTTTCGGCGGTCTCGAGACTAAAAAATGGGGTGAACGTGTTTTTATTTCACGTTATTGCTTTCGTGTTGTTGTAATCTAATTAGTTTTTATTGTATTAATCATGACCTTGACATGCATTCACACATGCCATACCGTAAAAAAATAAGACAGGCACGATAAACAATGGAAACGGGAAAAATTGGTTGCATGACGGAAAACCTCGGGGTGGGGGGGGGGGGGGGGGTAGGGGTGGGGGGGGGTGGGGGTATCGGGGATAAATATGGTACGGGTGTTCGAGCCGTTATTTCGAAACCTACCCCATTCATATACCTGGCCTTTGAAAAAACGGACCCATTCATATACTAGATCGTCTGAAATTTTAACCCATTAATATACTGCCCTTTGATTTTTTTGTACCCATTAATTGCTAGTAGTTAGACACATATATCAATATCACAGTCAATTCATCGAGTACCAAGCAGGGCCCAGTTGTTCAAAGCGTCGTTAGCTTAACGAGCTCGTTAAGGGTCATTTCGTTAACTGTTTTAGCAGATTCAATATACAATATTCTGATATTTTTTGCTGAAAAAATGTGAGTAGCTTTTGCACTGCAAAAGCTACTCACATTTTTTCAGCAAAAAATTTCAGAATATTTGCGTATCACTCGATGTAAATTTTAACGAATCGTTAACTAACGATGTCGTTAGTTTTGAACAACTGGGCCCAGCCTCGGAAAATTTCTGAATGAAAGTATGTGCATGTAGCGGGATACATCAGGAAGGTGGGGCCTTTCATATACAAATCCAGAAAGAAATGGGGTCAATCATATACGTTTGCCTGAAAAAAGGGGCTGATCCTCGGGGTGGGTGGGGGTAACTAGGGGTTAGTTTTGGTACGGGTGTGCCTTTGAAAAAACGGGCCCATTCATATACTAGATCATCTGACATGTTGACCCATTCATATACTGCCCTTTGATTTTTTGTACCGATTTATTGCTCCTAGTTAGACAAATATCGCAGTCATTTCATTGAATACCAAAAGAACAAACAGCCTCGAAAAATTTCTGAACGAAAGATATGTGCATGAGCCGAGATACATCAGAAAAATGGGGCCTTTCATATACCAATCCAGAAAAAATAGGGTCAATCATATACTTTTGCCTAAAGAAAGGGGGCTAATCGGATACTTTGCAGCGCTGAAAAAAGAGGTCATTCGGCATGCACATCCGTATCATGCCATGTATAAGAAGTTACCAAACCCCACCCCAGCCCAGAGGGCTAATCATATACTTGACAGCGCAAAAAGCGGGCGGGGACATTCGGCACGCACATCCGTAGTATGCCATATATGACAAGCTACAACTCCCCCGCCCCCACTCCCACCACCCCCTCCCCCATCCGAGCGGAAAACATTATATTTTAATGTTAGTGTGGCGGGCCAAATAAATAAATATAAATTTCGATCGGGGTGTGTGTGTGTGGATCAGAAATTTGTCACCCTGAAAAATGTGTCTTCGGGCATATGGGACAATGAAGGCCCAGATCAGACTGCGCATCCGCGCAGTCTGATCAGGGCCTTCATTGTCCACAAACAGAACCATTGGGTGTTATAGAATGTTTCCATGAAGGGCAAATGCCAGGATGATACAATGTACATTGTGCATACACAGAATCATCTGAATGCGCAATTTTCCGCATGTTCGAAGGCACTTTTTCGCTTCACGCGGTCCAAAACTCTAAAGTGAAAACAAAATGATTGTACACGTCTTTGTCTGCAGACATCTTTGTTTTATTAGCTTATCGGAATACATTATCTTTAGTACTTGCATGGAGTAAAGTGATAAAATCAGCATCTCGTACATAAAGTACAAATAAAATCCGCACTTCGATGTCTGCAAAATGTTTTGTCACGAATAGGATTCCATTGTTTTATCCCGATGTGTTTAAAACACTTCGCTGCACTTCATGGACTACATTCAGAACAAAACATTACATAGCTGCTTCAAAACACTATAAAATTATTCAGAAGAGCAAGTTACGAGAATAGCGAATGTGTTTTGTCCTGGATTCCTGTATCTAACGAATAGCGCCAACATGAGCAGGGGTCCGGACAATGTGTCCATATAAAATGCTTCATATAGCTGCAAAGCAGATCTGTGATGAACCGAGATACATATGGAAAACAAAGGTAAGTGAAAAGTGCGGAGAGTGCCATAACTACAAGCCGCAGCCCTTCCCAGATATCTAGAGGAAGTAGAACCAGACAAAACCAAACAAACTCAACTCAAACAAATGTACGAAAAACACTAAGAATAACTTTCTCTTCCCCAAGCGAGGTAATCGCAATGCTCAAAGGACTGAAAACACAAAAACAAAATAATACAAGCCAAAACTTAAAACAAATCGCCTCGTACAATAAACCACAAAGCTGCAAAGAGTAAGACCAACACTGGGACCTTCGCCTGGACCCTAGAACCTGGTCATTTCTATGCGCGCAGTATTTAGTTGATTAAACCTTTTAGTGTTTGGAAAGAAGAGGCCTCTATTAACTATCTCCCTGGTATCGCTTCCAGAATAGGGGCTTCTTTTAAAGGAAATACTAGGCTCCCTGAGGCAGAAATCTCTTTCCTTTCAGAATAGCCCCCTATGATAAAAGAGGAAACTGTATCTTATGTTAGGCGCTCCCTCTTATTGCAAATAATTACCCTTATGCACATGCGTAGTATGCATAAAAAGCAAGTTACACCTGTGGAAATTGTCTAAGATATTATCCGAAAACATTGCTGCTATAAAGATTATAGTGGAACAGACTGTCTGACTGTCAGTGCCAGAAACATGTAGCCAGTAAATACCGCATGGCGCTTCTAGTGAGAACACATAACATATGTTTTTAGCAGAAATAAAAAAAAAACATTATTCGGATACCCCTCCCATCTATAATTATGAGTACTACTTAGTGGACCCTCATTTGATCACTGGGGGCGAAAGAAAGTTCAAACTATCTAAAATATGTGCTAGAACTTCTGACAAATATACAAAAACTATATGTGTGTGTGTGTGTGTGTGTGTGTGTGTGTGTGTGTGTGTGTGTGTGTGTTTCTTTTTTTTAATTCTAATTTAATAACGAGAAATGGCAACTGAATGTCGTATTTGAGCTCCAGAGAAAGGCGATAACAGGTAATGGAAACAAAAATATCTAGCAAGCCATTGTATTGCCAAGAAAACCTATCAGTAAATGTTGTACTCGATACAAATGCTTGTACTGTGGCTAAAAATATCAGTCGTAGAAATCACTTAAACCCGTTCATCCCTGAGTTTCTGAAGTGGACTCTTCCCTTGAATCGGGTAAGAACCATTGTTCCAAGTAGGGGTCTCAGTCAAAAAAAAAAAGAAAAAAAAAAAAAAAAGAAAAGCAACAGTGTGTATCCTAATGAGCTATCTCTCATCTGGGTCTACTCTGTTTGCATAGGTATCTGTACCGGTTAAAAGGGTTTATCTTAGTACGGGTTCTAAATGGAATTTTGATAAAAAAAAAAAATGATTGGACAAAGGCAGCGCATCCTAGGCAAATATTAATCTTTTTTTTTTTAATAGAGAGTTGCGTGTACATTTTATTCCAGACAGCTGCAGTTGTTATATTTTTGAGTGTCGCTTATGTACTTTTGAACTTTTTTCAAATAGTAGAACGTTTGTTGTGTATGGTAAAAACGTATCTCCAAACAGTAGAAGATTAAGCGCTATTCATCACGAAAACATGCCTATATAATTTTGACCCCCTTAAACCCCACTTTTATATAGTAAAACTGGGGTTTACAGGGGTATACATTATTTTACTTATTTCTGCTCAAAAACGTAGATTATGGGTATTCGTTAGAACCGCCTCTGCGAGGCGGTTCTAACGAGTACCAACAATCTATGTTTTGAGCAGAAATATGAAAAATATTTGAATTTTATGTCTGAAAATTTTCAATTTTTCGGTGATTAACTTTTCGGTATATTTGAATAGGTATGTTTTCGTAATGTGTTTCATACTTTGAAACAGCATTAACCCTGTCACCACTAAGTTTCTGAAATGGGCTTAACCAGCTTTGAATTTGGACACATCTATTGTCGCAAATAAGGATTTGAGTGAAGAAGCAATAACAGAATTGCAAATAGTGTAGATACTGACGAGACGGCTTGTTACTTACCCGTCATATCTACATCTGCATTGTTTACAAAAATATCTATGGTGGCCTGCAGAGATAAAAGGGTTAAAGAAGTCGTTTCTCTGTGCGAAGTAAAACAAACAATAAGTAAATCACGCCTACCAAACGAATGAATGCGTAACCTTCGGTTAAGAACGTGACACAGTTAGAGCGACATCGGTTAGGCATTCGATGATTCAAAAAAGGGTAAACACACTTTGCATTATCTGTGTTTCATGAGCAATATAAATGTTTTTAGGAAATTATTTGGAAAACGGGGAATTACATTCAACAGCCCATTGATATCGGCGTCTGTGGAACAAATCTCAGACTACCTATTTCACGCATATTGGCTGAATTAGTTTTCGCGTGATGAAGATGTACCGAAATCCATAGAAAACACGTGGAAATTCGAAGTGTTTATTGTCCTTTACTTAATTTTGCGCTTTGCTAGAAGTTCAGCATATCATCGTGCACACACGATAGACACGTGATTTTTTGTGTTATGGATATTTTGGTTTTCAGTGCAGCATTGTTGAGAAATCGCCACGGTAAGGGTCGAAAATGACTTGTTACGCATTAAATCTAAATAATTGAAAACAAAACTTACTGCTCTAATGCGTAACCATTCATTTTCGACCTTTATCTTGGCGATTTCTCAATAATGCTGCATTGACAACAAACATATCCATTACACAAATAATCACATGTGTCTATCGTTTGTGCGTGATGATATGCCGAACTGCTAGCCAAGCGCAAAATTAAGTAAAAGGCAATAAACACCACGAATTTCCACGTTTTCTATGGCTTTCGGTACACCTTCACCACGCGAAAAACAATTCAGCCAAAATTGCAACGGATGCTGTTGAGCGGAATGGGTACGAGCTAATACCGCACCCCGCCTATTCTCCGGACTTAGCTCCTAGTGACTATTTCCTATTCCCAAACTTGAAAAAGGATATCCGTGGACGTCATTTCCGGTCCAACGAAGAAGTCGTAGCTGCAGTTGAGGAGTGGGTAAGAGACAAGGACCCTGGCTTCTTCAGTTCTGGGCTGATGGCACTTGAACACCGTTGGTCCAAGTGCATCATTCTAGAGAGCAATTACATCGAAAAAGAAGAGGTCGATCTCACCCAGAAATAAGTTAGGCTGGTTTTTTATTGACTCGCCCTCGTATATACCGGTGTAGAAATATTTTGGAAAAGTCTTTCTATCACGGGTTAAAGCTACGTCATGACGTCATGTTCCCGCGAGGAAATGAATCGTAATAAAGATTAATGCTGGCTTAAAAGGACTGTTAACTGTCTGCATTTTGTTTGTTTGTGTTGAGGTTTTACGGCCCAGTCAACCCGATGGGGTCGAGCGCGGTTAGTGTACCTAACCACACGTTTACTGGGCAGGCTTAGTTCTCTAAGCGGTTAACCAGTATTGTGTACATTCTTTCGCCAGAAACTGACAACTGCCCTTCTAACAATCAGCTGATTGTAGCACTAAGGAGGTAAGATAAGACGTCGTTATATTATTTTATATTACATGACGACTTTATTATTTTCATGTCTCTTCTCACTTGTAAACCAGACAGTTTCTTGATACGAGGCATTAAGAGATACTAGTTTGATTGTCCCAGTGACAGTTAGTGCTGCATTGATTTACATTTTCCCGATGCCTTGGTTTTTATGTAATGGGTGTGATTATCCTATATTATATGACCATATTCAAGAAAGAACATAACAAAAGCGACGAATTTCTTTTTCATAAAACCTTCACTCAGCTAAACGATATCTGAATACTTTCAAATAAATAACGTTTTACAAAGGTGCCGAATACCCGTAGAAAAAATACAGTAATAACCCTAAGTATTGGGACAGATAAACCTTTGCAAACAGTATGTAGACCAAGATCAGACGCCGCAGAACGCGGCGCCAGATCAGGGTCTACACTGTTTGCTATGCATACAGCAATATTTTAGACACATCAAATGGTAGTAGAGTTCGCGCATTTTGATGAGAATCTTCAGTGGGCGTGTTTTAGATAGCCATAAATGCATCATTTCTTCATGCAGACAACGAAGACTCCATTAAGACTGCACGTCTGCGCATTTGAGTCTTCGTTTAGCGCACATATCAGAGGGTATGGTTTCTGGCTTTACGGCGCACATGATTTCCAGCAAACCTGGTACAAAGTATAACGATAAGGTAAACGCAGGTATTGTACGAGGGTGAGTCAATAAGTAACCAGCCTAACTTATTTCCGGTTGAGATCCACCTCTTCTTTTTCGATGTAATTGCCCTCTAGTGTGATGCACGTAGACAAACGGTGTTCAAGTGCCATCAGCCCAGAACTGAAAAAAGTCAGGGTCCTTTCCATTGACCCACAACTCAACTGCCGTCACGACTTCTCCATCAGACCGGAAATGAAGTCCACGGATATCCCATTTTCCAAGTTTGGGAATAGGAAGAAGTCGCTAGGAGCTAGGTCAGGCGAATAGGCAGGATGTGGTATTAATTCATACCCGTTTCGCTCTACAGCATCCATTGCAACTTTGCAAGTGTGGACTCTCGCGTTGTCCTGTTGCAGCAAAACACCTTTTAAGAGTTTACCTTGGCGTTTTCCACGGATGGCGGTTCTCGGCTGGTCTAACATGTTTGCATAGTACACTCCAGTTATTGTACTTCTCTTGGGTAAAACGTCCAACATAATAACGCCTTCTGCGTCCCAAAATACCGTGGCCATCACCTTGCCAGCAGATGGTTGCGTCTTGAACTTCTTTAGCCTCGGGGACCCAGGCCCTACCCACTGCAGACTTTGAGCTTCATTCTCTGGCTCACAATTATGAACCCAAGTCTCATCTACAGTCACCAGACACAAAAGAAAATCATCTTTTGACCTAAAACGCTTCAACAAGGCGCTGCATACTGATGCACTGGTTGCCATTTGCTCATCGCTAAGGGATTTGGGGACCCAACGGGCTGTTAGCTTGCGCATACCTAAACGATCATGTAAGATTGTTGAAATGCTACCATGTGAAATGCCTAATGCCTGCGCTATTTCTTCCACCTAAATTCGCCTATCAGAGTATACCAGATCCCGAACTTTCTTACACATTTCTTCGTCGGTGGCATCCAGTGGGCGTCCAGACCTGGCTTCATCTTCTAAAGACGTTCTACCGCGTTTGAATTCCGCTACCCAGAATTTAACCTAAGCATAAGATGGTGCAGAAGACCCATAAACATCGGCTAACTCACCGTGTATTTCTTTGCCTGTTTTACCTTTTAAATACAAGTACCGAATTACAGCACGGTAGTCAACTTTAGATGAAAAGCATGCCTTTGCATCGCTAGCCATGTTTGACATTCAATATCTTATTAAAGAATGACTCGATACGTGTGCAATTTTGTACCCATATATAAAACATATACTGAAACAAAGCATGAAAATCGTGACCGTCTCGGTCCATCGGAAATGGGATAGGCTGGTTACTTATTGACTTACCCTCGTACATTGTAAGTCTACCCATTTAAGACTAGCTCCCCATCAAACAATGTAGAGCCAGAGCAGACCCCATATAACGCAGAGTCTGATCAGGGTTTAAACATTTTCCATCAAATACAGGAATTTCGATAACGTTATAAAAAAAACAAACCAGACACCCCTTTAGAAATTATCCTGTCCAAAATATTGAGATAGAAGAATACACTCAGCATAAATAGGCTATTTGGAATTGATGGCACCTACATGATACGTGAGGCTAAATTTTGCACATGAATGTATGTTACAACTCAAAAAATCGCGTTCAACTTGGCTTTCACATTCTACACAGAAAAAAAAAACTATGCGAGTAATGCATATGTGGGTAGACCATAATGAATCGATGCGTTATGAAAATATCTTATAATATCAGCTGATTCCGTAAGCAGGCTAAATGGTGAAGCTGTAAATGTAAGAATTTGTCGCGTTTTCAAAACTATAACAAGTTAAGTTGTACGTCTTTCAAAGGCGTTCCAAGGCGAATCTTCAGTCGCAATTCTTCATAATTTATGCGTCGGTTATGATCGAATCCTTAAGTCTGTGACAATCATTGGGGTATCACTTTTTATTGTCAATTACTGGGACGATCCTTGCAAGAGTCCTGCTGATTGAATGAACATCTTGAACAGTCACGTTTTCTACCAGAAAGCCAATGTGGATTCAGGAAGGACAGAGGAACAATTGAGATGATCTTCACAGCAAGACAGCTTCAAGAGAAATACCAGGAACAGAATGTGGACCTCTGCGTGACCATTGTCGACCTTACCAAAGCATCTGACACAGTCAGTCGTGAGGACCTTTGCAAAATTATAACAAAATTTTGCTGTCCGGACAAGTTCGTAGCAATGTTGCAGCAGTTCCACGATGGTATGCTTGCCAGAGTTCAAAATGATGGCGACTTTCATCACGAAAACATGCCTATATAATTTTGACCCCCTTAAACCCCACTTTTATATAGTAAAACTGGGGTTTACAGAGGTATACATTATAATTCTTATTTCTGCTCAAAACATAGATTGTGGGCACTCGTTAGAACCGCCTCGTCGATGCGTCGAGCAGAAATACGAAAAATATTTGAATTTATTATCTGAAAATTTTCAGGTTTTTTTGTGGTAAAATTTTCAATATATTTGAATAGGCATGTTTTCGTAACGTCTGACCCGTTCCCTGTGACAAATGAAGGTACGCAAGCTGTGTACTAGCTCCTACGCTGTTTAGCACGATGTTTTCTTCCATGATCAGAGATGCCTTTCAAGATGGTAATAGTGGTATACCTTTAAGGTATGGCTTTGCAGACCAAGGTGCTAGACGAGTTCCTCTTTGCTGATTACATGGCAAAGGGCGCTCCTACAGAAGAAAAAATGCATGAAGGTGGTGATCAAGATTTATGAGACAGCTATGATATCACAATCAGTATCAGACAGACCGAGGTGGTATATCAGCCATCACCTGAAAGTTATACAAGGTGCCTTCACAGGGAAAGGTCAACGATTGCAAGCATATTGTCAAGAGTTGTGCACATTGATGATGAAGTCAATGCCAGGATTGCCAAAGCTAGTGCAGCATTTGGCCGACTACGTGGAAATATTTGGAATCGAAGTGGAATCAGAATTGACACAAAGCTAAAAGTCTACAGATCTGTGGTGCTGGCAATACTAGTATATGGATGTGAAACTTTGACAAGTTAGTAACGGTATGCCAAAATACTGAACCACTTCCATAAAAGCTGTCTTAGAAACTTCTTAAGATTAAGTGGCAAGACAGGATTTCAGACACAGAATTCCTGACAAGGACATGGATGCAGAGTTTACAAACTCTTCTGAAATTGGCACATATAGGATGAACAGGCCACGCTACCAGAATTCCTGATGAACGTTTGTCATAGAAAATCCTCTGTGGAAACTGCCCCCATGCTGATCAGAAGAAGCGATACAAGGATATTGTCAAAGTCTTCGTTAAAGAACAACATAACAACAGGGTCGTGGAAACAGATGACAAAGGATCGGGCAAAGTGTCGAGGCCGCTTTAGAAAGGCCGTTGGTGAATACGAAGCAAAAAGAATCAGTGAAGCCGAGCAAAAACGTGCTCAGCGGAGAGCCAGAGCTACGGCACCACTTACAGAGCTTTCTCCCTAAGACTTTCTTGTTCAATTTGCAACAGGCCGTTTAGAGCTTAGATTGGTCTCATCAGCCATCTTAGAACACGCCACCAGAAGTACTTCACGCATTGATTAAGATTGGTTGTTGTCATAAATGACAGACGAATGGTTACGCGGGGTTTGTTTTTGTCATTATTTGTTCCTCAACTCTCCTCGACTGGTGCCTCGAGAATGCTACGATTCGTTATTTATGGCATGCACTGGGTATTTCCACGAATATTTGTTTCATTTTTACAACGATTCCTACGGTAAGTGCTTATTCAAATATCCAGCATGTATATTTCAGACCTGTAACCATGGCAACAAGGTGGGGCTGCGTGGGTGCTGGTTTTGTAACGTCTGATTTCTTCACCGCGATCAGAGAGACTCTTCCACTTGATGAGCATAAGGTAAAATAAACAAAAAAAAAGTAGATTCTCGACTTGCGACCAACAAGGACCCAGAACAGGCGGCGCATTCGCAGCAGTCAGACATAACCTTTCTCTGCTACCTCATACTCTTGTGTATCAAATAATCTTGTGACAGAATTTTAAGGCCCTATACATTCTTGTTTTATATTTTTGTGTATCAAATAATTTGGTAACGAAACGTTAAGGCCCAAAATATTGTTTATATCAAATGATTTAGTAACATAAATTTAAGGCTCCATATAATCTTGTGTATCAAATGATTTGGTAACAAAGTTAACGCCCAAAGTAGACGTATGTATCAAATGACTTGGTTGCAGAAATTTAAAGCCATATATTCAGGAGCATCGAGTGATTTAGTAACATAAATTTAAATACCCATATATTTTGTGTATCAATTGATTTGGTAACAGCAATTTTATGTTCCATGTGTTCTTGTATATTAAATGATTTGATAACAAAAAAAAAATAAACCCAAACACGTTTCTATATCCAATGATTTGATGACAGAAATTTACGGTCCTATAGATTCTTGTGTATCAAATGATTTTTTTTGTTTTGTCAGCTCCTCAACACCTTGCTGACTCCATATTTTTGCAGATCGTGTTTTAGTAAATAAAATAACATTTTTAATAAAATGTATGTATGCATGTATGTATGTATGTATTTCAACTTCCAAACCGTATTTGTGTGTGAGTAGATAATCGAATCATTTCAAATAATTTGCCATAGCGTATGTATGTATGTATGTATGTATGTATGCATTGGTAACATAAATCTAAGGCCCTATATATTCTTGTGTATCAAATGTTTTGATAACAGAATTTTAAGGCCCCAAATATTCTTTTGTACCAAATGATTTGATAACAGAAACCTAAGGGAACTGGTTACATGTGGTAAATGTTTCGATATGTTTTACGCAGGAGGCATCTTTTCTGTACTTCCCTTTTATTTTATAACTTCTAACAAAGAAAGTTGGAATTATCCAGCCGAAGTACTAATTTCATTACTTCAGTCGAACAGGAATGACTTGAACATCTTTGGGACCATGGAAATGTGTTCTAGACTGGGTAGTTCAAGCCATTGAGGGTTAACTCATTGTAGTCTGGAGACCCCGAAAAGATTAAATGGCAAACAGTGCACACCCAGATCAGACGCCGCAGAACGCGACGTCTGATCAGGGTCTACACTGTTTGCAAATAGTTCAACCATTTTTATCTAGAATATCTAAATCACATAGCCTGACATACCTAAAATGGAAATTAGAATCTTCCAACATGTAGTATTGGGGAGTTCATTCAGTCACCAATGAGTTGATCATAGCGGCAGGTCTACAAGATATGAATGTGATTTAAGGATGTCTTTTTCGATATTCAACAAAACAATGATATGTTGTATGTGTTTATTTGAATCGCCTTTAGGAGGCGTTTCTAATGAGCACACACAACCTGCATGTATGATTAAATAAGAAAACAATTAAACAATCGCTTAAATGTTATATATATATATATATATATATATATATATATATATATATATATATATATATATATATATATATATATATATATATATATATATATATATAGAGAGAGAGAGAGAGAGAGAGAGAGAGAGAGAGAGAGAGAGAGAGCTATCGAAATAATTTCCTAGGGATTCAAAAAACGAAAGCGAATCATCCATGCTAAACGAGTTATTGAGGTTTTACTGTATTACATATATTTCGATTCCCAGTTTGTTGCTATTGCTGCGCGAGACAAAGATCGTGCCCAGAAGTATGCAGACAAGCTTAGTTTTAAAAAGGCGTATGGCTCCTACGATGACCTAGTTAATGACCCGGATGTTGGTAAGTTTTATTAATTTACAAAGTGTAGTATTAAATCCTGTTGTAGTATGGAAGTGTAGCTATATGTGAAAACCCCTTTATCTTCGAGTCTGCATTTAATATGGCAACTATTTTTCCTTCTTATTATTATAAACAGAAAACAGCTTAAAATGATTTAAAACATTTAGCGTTCTTAATTTTAAACTGAAGCAGACATTTAAAGTCTTTCTTACTTTGACTCTAAGTATTGATTATTGAAGTGCTTAAATGTCGAGCCGATAGGCGAGAAATTTTAAGCACTTCAAAAACCTATTTTTCACGCCGTGATGGCATTGTTTTAACTAACAGAATTTATAAAGTTTTGATTTGCTTATCGAAACACACTGGGGTCACAGGGTCATTTAGGTGTATCAGACACTGGTATAAATATAATTAACATTTATCAAGATGTAGGCTTAAATGTCAGAAAAGGAATGCGATTTTTGTCTGTTTTTTTTTTTTTTTTTTTTTTATTTATTTATTTATTTATTTATTTTTTTTTTTTTTTATTTTTTTCTTTCTTAGTTTCTCTTATTTTTTCGTTAATAAGTTGATTTTCATTACTTTTTTTTTGTATTTGAAATAACTTATTACCTTTCAAATAAATAAAATAAGATGATAAAAAAAACTATATTTTTATATATTGTAGTGTACTACTATGTAAATTTCGTACGTTTAGGTAGTAATTGTTTTCCAGCTATAAGAGAAAATGAATCAACAATGTGTGATTTATCACTGCAAAAGGTCGATTATGGTTGAATTAGACTGGCACAGTTTCTAGTTGCCGCATTTCTGTCATGGAGAGTTTCTGCTTTTTATTTGCTCACCTGAGCACGGTGCTCATGGTGAGCTATTGTGGTCAGTCAATTCCGTCGTCAACAATTGCTTTAAAAGCCTATTCCTCCTACATCCCTGGGCCAATTGACTCGATACTTGGTAGGAAGCATCGGGGTGATTTGTAGATCAAAAATAGCTAAAATCGTTCCGATCGAATTCCAAGATGGTCTCAATGGCCGTCATCTTGAAAATCTATTTTTCGCTTCTTCTCCTCAACCAAAAGGCTAATCGACTCCTAACTTGGTAGGAGGCATCGGGGTGAGTTGTAGATAAAAAATTGCTAAAATCGTGCCGATCCAAAATCCAAGGTGGCCGCCATGGCGGCCTTCTTGAAAATCTGTTTTTCGCTTCTACTCCTAAACCCACCAGCCAATTGCCTCAGTAGAAAGCATTGGGGTGACTTGAAGATCAAAAATAGTTAAAATCGTGCCGATCCAAAATTCAGAATGGCCGCCATGGCGGCCATCTTGAAAATCTGTTTTTCGATTCCTCCCCAAAACCCAAAAGCCAATTGACTTGAAACTTTGGTAGGACGCATCTGGGTGACTTTTAGATCAAAAAATCTAAAATCTTTCTGATCGGAAATCCATAATGGCCGCCATGGCCATCTTGAAAGTCTATTTTTTGCTTCTTCTCCTCAACCAAAATTCCAGTTGACTCCAAACTTGGTAAGAAGCATCGGGGTGACTTGTAGATCAAAAATAGCTAAAATCATGCCGATCCAAAATCCAAAATGGCCCCTATGGCGGCCATCTTGAAAATCTGGTTTTCGCTTCTTCTCCTAAACCCAAAAGCCAATTGAACCGAAACTTTGGTAGGAAGCATCTGGGTGACTTTTAGATCAAAAATGGCTAAAATCGTTCCGATTGGAATTTCAAGATGGCCGCAACTTCTTCTTCTGAACAGAAAGGCTTATTGACTTTAAACTTGGTAGGAAGCATCGGGGTTTTTCTCCAAAAGCCAACTGACTTGAAACTTGGTAGGAAGCACCAGGATGACTTGTAGATAAAAAAATAGCTAAAATCGTTCCGAACAGAAATCCAAGATGGCCATCATGGCCGCTATCTTGAAAATCCTTTTTCGCTTCTTCTCCTGAACCGAAAGGCCAATTGACTTGAAACATGGTAAGAAGCATCGGGGTGACTTGTAGATCAAAAATAGCTCAAATCGTTCCGACAGGAGATCAAAAATAGTTAAAATTGTGCTGATCGGAAATAGAAGATGGCCGCCATGGTAGCCATCTTGAAAATCTACTTTGCTTTTTCTCCTAAACCCAAAAGCCAATTGACTTATAACTTGGTAGGAAACATCTGGGTGACTTTTAGATAAAAAAAAATGGCTAAAATCGTTCTGATTGGAAATCCAAGATGGCCGCCATTTCTTCTTCTGAACCGAAAGGCTTATTGACTTTAAACTTGGTAGGAAGCGTCGGGGTGACCTGTAGATCAAAAATAGCTAAAATCGTATCGGAAATCCAAGATGGCCGTCATGACAGCCATCTTAAAAATCTATTTTTCGCTTCTTCTCCTAAACTGAAAGGCCAGTTGACTCGAAACTTGGTAGGACGATTTGGAGTGACTTGTAGATCTAAATAAGCTTAAATTGTTTGGATCGGGCCATCTTGAATGTCTTTTTTCGCTCTGTTTCCTGACCCAAAGGGCCAATTAATTTGAAAATTGGTAGGAAGCACCGGGATGATTTGTAGATAAAAAATAGCTAAAATCGCTCCGATCGAAATTCAAAGATGGCGGCCATTTTGAAAATCTATTTTTCGCTTCTGCTTCTGAACTGAAAGGCCAATTGACTTGAAACATGGTAAGAAGCATCGGGGTGACTTGTAGATCAAAAATAGCTCAAATCGTTCCGACAGGAGATCCCACATTGCGGCCATGGCGGCCATCTTGAAAATCTAATTTGTACTTTTTCCTCTGAACCGAAAGGGCAATTGACTCGAAGTTCATTGGAAGTATCGAGGTGACTTGTAGATCAACAGTAGCTAAAATCATTCGCTGTTTTGGAGAGATAAGAAAAGTAAAATGTGAATACCTCTCCTATCCGGATCTATGAAGTATGGTAATGAGTAATGTAATGAGTCAAGGTATATTTAGAATAAGTATGCTAAAATGAAAAAGAAATCATCAATTTTAATTTTCAGAGATCGCATACATTGGTATACTTCCGAACAAACAAGCAGAAATGTCTATAAAACTAATGAATGCTGGGAAACATGTGCTGTGTGAAACACCAATGGCTATAAATTTGAAAATAGCAAGGATGGTTTTTGAGGCTGCTAAACAGAACAATGTATTTTTCATGCAGGTAGGTTCATTTACATGTATACATGTATAAATATTTACATGTATACATGTTAAATGTTCTAATGCCCAATCATATTTAGAAACTGAATTAGGTACTTGGTCCGTTGCTCGGTCACATAACTTTCAAAGGGATTGGTCATGAAGTCATTTAAATGGTCATTCCTTTCCCCCCTCCCCCTCTTCCACCCCATCCTGACTTCTGATTCAAGACGGTCATTGTCAGTTACTTGCGAAAGTATGTGCGCAAGTACTGATTCGCCGCTATAGTGGATAGCTGCCCAAGTAAAATGTGAGTTAACTGACCGGTTCGACGTGACCTTCAAAGTGTTTGCTGGGCCATTAAACACCAACTCCAACTTTGCATATTGTTTTATTTATATCTGAATGAAATTGCCATGTTTACTCTAAATATAGCAGTTATCGGAAAAGATCGCTATAAGCCAATGACGTCATTGCAAATCGTACAAATAACCTCTCGGGGACAGAGTTAGCGGGCATACACAGAAAATGTACGGACTGAAGATGTTAGGTTATTGTATCGATTCCTTATCCTTGCCTTCCTTTGCAAATAGTGAAAACCCTAGTAGACGTCCCGTTCTGATCTGGGTCTACGTTATTTACTTACACCTATTGTCTGAATACATAGGATTAATATAATAATGCCCAGACCAAACTTACTGACCGAAATGCATATGTGTAATATTCCTCATTTCAGGGACATAGATCCAGTACCAAGTTCTGGATTTCATAATTATGCCATTTGATTAGTTTAGCTGGTAAAAGTTTTCAGTTCAGCATAAATGGCGTTTAAAGTTGATCTATATACTTGTAGCATTAATCGAAAAAAAAGTATTTACCCTAAACTTTAGGACACCTTTCTCACCCAATTCTCACTGATGTTAAAAACAACAACAAAAACAAGAGGGCCATGATGGCCCTATATCGCTCACTTGAATCATGTTAGCATTGCTAACAGAGATGCGGTTCTAGAGGTCAAGGTGATCTTGACCATGACCTTTACCCTCAGGATCATCTTCTGGTCAGAAGAAACATCCCTACGACTTTGAGGATCCTAGCCCCAAGCATTGCCGAGTTATAATCTTGTCTTGTACTAGAGGTCACTGTGACCTGGACTTTTTCTCTTATGGTCCTATTCCCAAGCATTGCCAAGTTGTCAAGCTTTTTAGTACTAAAGGTCCTCCTCAGGACCTTGACATTTGCCCTCAGGATCATCTACTGGTGAGGACCAGCATCTCTACTAAGTTTGAGGGTCCTAACCATAAGCATTCCAGAATTATAAGCTTTTCCGGTACTAAATGTCACAGTGCCTTGACCTTTGACTTAAAGGTTACCTACTCTCCAGAGCCATCCTCCCTATTAGTTTGATAGTCGTAGGCCTAATCATTGCCAATGGGTTTTTACTCTTTGTAAAATAAGTGCCACCACCACCCCTCCCCCCCCCCTCCCTTGTGCGTTGGGCCTTTTTTCACCCCAGAGGCATAATTTGAACACTCATGTCAAAGGACCTCTAGGCAATGTTACATACCAAATATCAAAGGCATAGGTCTTGCATTTTCAGACAAGAAGATTTTTAAGGTTTTCCTATATAAGTGTATGTAAAACATGTCGATCCCGGGACGGGGCCATTTTTAACCACAGGGTTTTTAATCTGAACAATCTTGGCAGAGGTCTACTAAGTGAAGTTGTGTACCAAATATCAAAGACCAAGACTCTCTGTTTTCAGATAAGAAGATTTTAAAGGTTTGCACTATATAAGTCAATGTAAAATATGTCACAAAAGGTAAGAGAAAAGTCCAGGGATGCCACAATCACAAACCGCAGCCCTTCCCAGACACTAAGAGGAAGAGGAAACCGACAAAACCAAACAAGCACAAATCGAACAAACGTACAAAAAGCACCAAGATTAGCTCTCTCTTCCCCATGCCAGGTAATCGCAATGCTAAAAGGACTGAAAAACACAAGAACAAAATAACACAAGGTAAGGCATAAAACAAATCGCCTCGTAGAATAAACCACAAAGCAACGGGGCGGGACCAGTTTTGGCCCCAGGGCAAAAACTTGAACAATCTTGGTGAAGGTCCACTAGTTGAAGCTATGTATCAAATATCAAAGGCTTCGGCCTTCAGCTTTCAGACAAGAAGATTTTTAAAGTGTTTCCCTATATGGGTCTATGTAACACAAGTAGCCCCCGGTGCGGGGCCATTTTGACCCCAGGGCTATAATTTGAACAACTTTGGTAGAGGTCCACTAGATGAAACTACATACCCAATATCAAAGATCTAGGCCTTCCGGTTTCAGACAAGAAAATATTTTTATTTGTAGTTAAAAATTCTATTTTTAACTCGTGTGACCTAGATGTGCAATGGACCGGAACGGTTTGAGGAATTTTTGTAGAGGGTCACCTAAGGAACTTTTCTGTGAAATTATTCTAAAATCTGTCTAGCAGTTTTGGAGAAGAAGTTGTTTAGAGAAAATGTTGATGACGGACGGATGGACGCACGGACGATGGACGATGAACAACGGCATATTACAATAGCTCGCCTTGAGCATTTTGTGCTCAGCTGTGCTAAAAAACCCCAAAAAGTTGCTGGATGAGTAGCAAACAATACAGACCCTGATCATACCCCGCGTTCTGTGTCTATGCTGTTTTCTCAGACGTGTATGTCTTAGTCTTAATATTTAGAGTAAATGCTGCGGTGATATAGGATATGAACCAGGGCACAGCATTTCCTACAAGATTGCCCGTGCGCCCATCGAAGATTATCGGACACCTTTCTGGTAAAACCGCTAGAGTGAAGTAAATCGAACTATTTCGAATTAGAAAAAGAGTCCTATGAGTCGTGATTCTCATTACGAAAACTTGCCTATTCGAATATATTGAAAATTTCACCACCAAAAACTGAAAGTTTTCAGATAAAAATTCTGATATTTTTTCATATTTCTGCTCAAAACATAGGTTGTGGGTACTCGTTAGAACCGCCTCGTCGAGGCGGTTCTAACGAGTACCCACAGTATATTTTTTTGAGCAGAAACAAGAAAAATAATGTATACCCCTGTAAACCCCAGTTTTACTATATAAAAGTGGGGTTTAAGGGGGTCATAATTATATAGGCATGTTTTCGTGATGCTTACCTAAGTAAACCAGCTACAGCCATCTAAAGAACTTTACTGCCAAGTATGGTTAAAGATACAGCTTTGGTTTCAGAGAAAATGTCATTTGGCCAATATCGGTTACAACCGCAACTAATCGAACCTCTGGCTGAACCTAAATTTAGAATAAGGAAGAGGAGCACCAAGTGCTCTTGAACATAAAACACAAACTATGTATAGGAGTACCCACAGAATATGATCACTATATTTAGTGATCATTACTAGACTGGTTAGGCATGCGAATTGTTTTCCATTGAAAGTGTTTAGTCTGTATATCGGTTGCCAGAGTATGAACACAGCTTATATATATATTTAACCAAAATACACTGATACTCAAATAGTTTCAGCAGTGTCAGATTCGCAGCTTAAAAATAGAATACTTTGAAAACTTCTCATGAAAACTATCGAAAAGTTAATAATCATAATATGGAACCAACCAAGCACCACTATGCCAATGCAAACATACGATACTCAGGAAAAATCATACGACACAGGGAAAGACATAGACGGCTCATGTAGATACATGCCTTAATAGAGAGACAATGAATTTAAATCCGGTATCAAATTAATTCTTAATATCTCGTCTGTATTTCTAGATCCAACATTAATGATTCTGATTTTGGGACAAAATTATTATGATTATTATGCATGTGGTGACTATTGAAAATACCCCTCTGTCGGCACCTTTTTGCGAGGCGCCTCCTGTATATAGAAGTTATGCTAATCACACATCAGATACGGGAACTACGCCGGACCCAGTAACTGCCAAGACTGTTAACACAGAAGCCGTGCATTTAATAGCGAATAAGATATAGAATGTTTTACGATCCAATAACAGCCTTTTTTGGGTATACTAATAACTCATTTATGACTAGCGTCCCATAAAAGGGACAATGTCAAACAGGAAAACGCAGAGTCTGAGCTAGGTCTACACTGTATTAGGTACAGAAATCTCTGAAATAATTGGCGTTACAAAAATAAGCAATTAAGACACTCTTAAATCAACTCTGAAATGAACCTGTCCAAATAGTCTCTTCACTAGCATTAAAATGAAAGAATTCCATTGTCAAAGCAGCTAATACTAGCCCAGGACTCCCCCATCTTGTGATCCGCTATAGTCAAACTATTGAAACACTCACAGTATAATAGTAATTGTCAAGAAACAAAGTCCGTGGCATCTATGATTTTTGCGCACACGTCAGAGGTAAACCTGACTATACGGAGTGAACCAAAACTCGGAAAGTAACTGGCGTCATTTAGGTGAGTTTCATGAATCTTGATACACGTGTCATTACGAAAACACGCCTATTCAAATACACTGAAATTTTACCACCAAAAATGGCAATTTTTCAGATAAAAAATTCTGATATTTTTCATATTTCTGCTCAAAACATAGATTGTGGACATAGATTGTGGTAATCGTTAGAACCGCCTCGTCGAGGCGGTTCTAACGAGTACCCACAATCTATCTTTTTGAGGAGAAATAACAAAAATAATGTAAACCCCTGTAAACCCCAGTTTTACTATATAAAGTGGGGTTTAAGGGGGTCAAAATCATATAGGCATGTTTTCGTGATGCCATCATGTGCGGTATAAACGTCATAAGCATACATGCAGTTCTTGAAACTAAACGACCCGCTAGCTTTTTGAGCAAGCTAATACGTGTCTGTAAACTATATTTGTGCGTTCGGTGCATTGTCTATTCAGCCTCGGTTTCAGAGCGCTCAATATGAGGCGCTTTGGGGAAACTCGATACATAAAATAACTCCTAAAATATTGCACAATAAATAATTACGCATTAAACTGCAATTATAATCAAACGAGCTTCTTTTTCGTTTAGGAGAATTCAGCGAAATGTAGTCATAAACCACTTGAGACCTGTGAACACAGCCGTATTTAAGGATTATTCCATAATTTTAAATAATTTGTATCTATGATATTAGTTTAAAAGTGGATCTACCTATCCTCTGTTATCGAGCCTGTGCACCAGAGCGCAGCCACATATATTTAGTTTACATACAATTGCGTAGGGCATCGAATGAATGTAGTTGTATCCCTATATAGAGACTACAACCACATTTAGGGGGTTAACATGTTATTTCCTAGGCTCCCGAATATGGTTGCTGTCCTATATAATGACTGCAACCACTTTTTTTGGGTGAGAGAAGGGGGGAGCACTTCATATGATTGCTTAGGCTGCAGAATTGGGTTGCGTCTCTTTGCAAAGACTGCAACCTTATTCTAGCAGATATTCCATTCCCTTGGCTAAAATTATGGATACCTTTTTTATAATATTGATGGAATGGATGGTGTTTATAGGTTATTTTTATACAATTAGAAATTATATATATATATATATATATATATATATATATATATATATATATATATATATATATATATATATATATATATATATATATATATATATGAATTATGCTCATATAAACCTTGGAAGTCGCCATTGTTAGTCGCAAAACTCAGCAATGCTAACAGTAACATTAACTACCACTAGTAAATATCTCCGTAATATTTTATTATCTTTATAGTTAACAGAATGAAATGTATTTTACAAAATAAGAAATTTACAGTAAACATATTTTCTTAATTATCGGTGTCTCTAAAAACGTTAGCAGTGACAATCGCACGAGTCGACAGATGCGAACTGTTACATATTTAGAAGCACGACTAATTTTCCCTGTTCTGAGATTCTTTTGTGTATTTGAAACTGCATTCTGATTGGCCAAAACCGTCTATGCGGGGAGGCTGAGCCAAGCATGTCGATCGGCGTAAACAGTGTGAGGGTAGTTGAGTTTAAGTGGATATCACGCAATAAATATACACTCTATTAACAATTATTACTGCATTAGAAATATTAAAGATTAAACATATTCCGTCCTAGTGGATGTTTGGTCGGACAACATTATATGGAATGTATCCACATGAGTCAGCAATATAATGGTATATCCAAAACAGCTCTACCAAAGTATTGAATACGTGTTTAAGTAGTTGCGGTCATGGTACCAAAGCCGTAATCCAAAATCATAAATCCATAAACGAATGACGAATCAGAATGTTCAGACCAACAGACATGGACCCCAGAACAAAGGGTGTAATCAGGCGTCCGCGGATAGTAAGCATTACTTGGTAAGCAAGCTTCGCCCACCATGCCCATGGGCCTGAACGAAGGAAATATCGGTAGAAGCGTATGTCCGGGATTTGGGAAGTCTACTTATGGCGCGAAATGACGTGTAATGAAAGTATTAAACCATACCTCTTCGAAACCAGTAACAAAAACAAAATTATAAATGAAGTTACCCAGGAAAGGCAACACTTATGATGTCTTCTTCTTTGGCTGGCTTCATATAGCCACTGAGCTCTCTTCATGATGCAGTTTTGTATTTTACTGCTATGTTTCACTGCTGCGGTAGAGGAAAGTAAGCGGACTGAATGCATACAGTCGACTCTCGTTATCTGAAATTCCAAGGGACTCTCTGAAATACTTCGAGATATCCGTACCTCGGCATATCAGATTTGCAGAACTGAGGAAAAAGTAATTCGATTAACCACATCTAATAAATATATATGCAACTGGGCTCTTGAAGTTAGAGATATATTGAAAAGAGTGTGGAAAAGAGGAGAAACTGCTCCTTAGGAGCAATTTCTTCCCTTTATCACACTATTTTTTTACCTGTTGTTAGATTTTCATATTAAGGCAGGGACAGGATTTTCACTTCGAGATAAGCGGTTATTCGAGATAAGCGAGGTCAAGATAGCGAGAATCAACTGTATTTATAATCTAGAGTTACATCAGAAATAATTCTTGTTCTGCTGATACATCCTGCCTTTGCAAACAGTGTAGATCCAGATCAGTTGGCTAAAGCGTTGTGACGTTGCAGCGGCGTTGTAAGGACGTTTCTGCGACGTTATGTGTTCGGTGGGAAGTAATTGTTTCTGCTAAACTTTCGAAGGCGGCGTCTCTGTTGTTATTCTTCTTTCTTTGTATGTCATTTGCAACTGCGTCTTTTTGTCTTGTCAGCGTTTGTTCATCGTGTTTCTTTTTTCGATGACTCGGGAAGGCTGCGCTTCGTGAGTGTCATCACGAAAACACGCCTATATAATTTTGACCCCCTTTAACCCCACTTTTATATAGAAAAACTGGGGTTAACAGAGGTATACATTATTTTTCTTATTTCTGCTCAGAACGTAGATTGTGGATACTCGTTAGAACCGCCTCGGCGAGGCGATTCTAACGAGTTCCCACAATCTATGTTTTGAGCAGACATTTGAAAAATATAAGAGTTTTTTATCTGAAAATTTTCAGTTTTTGGAGGTGAAATTTCCTATATATTTGAATAGGTGTGTTTTCGTAATGTGAACATTTCTAGGTAACTTCATTTATTAAATAAATTGTGTTATTTTTGGATATCTTGTTTCAGATGTCATGTAAGCTGTCTTATTGCTTATAGTGGATCCGGTCTAGCACTGAAATTACCTTGTTGGGGTACTATCCTTTTCCTTGGTTTGTGGAGCTGGTTACTATCCTTTTCCTTGGTTTGTGGCTTGTGTACTGTCTGTCGTGGGTTATTTGTTTTCCTCTTTGTGTTATTGGTGGGCTATGTCGACTCTCGTTATCTCGAATTCCAAGGGACTCTCTGAAATACTTCGAGTTATCCGTACTTCGACATATCAGATTTGCAGAATTGAGGAAAAAATAATTCGATTAATCACATATGTATATACAGTATAACCTCAATGGCTCGAACCCGGATGGCTCGTTTACCGTGGATGATTCGAACTCGTTTTTCAGTCTCTACAAAATCCTTCCAGTAGCTCAAGAAAACAAATATTTAGGGACATTTTTTATCTTATCATGGAATTATATGGTGTGTGTACTCATTAGAATCGCCTCATCGAGGCGATTCTAATGAGAACAGTCAACATACAATTATTATGTAGGAAATCGAGAAAACAATTCCTTAATTATCGCTATTTGCTTCCTGACCTGGCAACTACCTGTTTTACCCTCAGTGGCTCGAATTACCAATGTCTCGAACAATTTTTTATGGTCCCAAAGATATTTGAGCCATTGAAGTTCGACTGTATATGAAATTGGACTCTTTTAAGTTAGAGATATATTGAAAATATTATGGAGAAGAGGAGAAATTGCTCCTTATTGTTCCACAATAATTTTTACCTGTTTTCATGTTTAGGCAGGGACCTGATTTTCACTTCGAGATAAGCGGTTATTCGAGATAAGCGAGGCAGAAATAGCGAGAGTCAACTGTACTTACCTTCCACTCATTTAATGTATTAGTCTCAGCATACTTTCGCTTTCACCGGCGTAGGCAAAATTCTTGTAAAGCTTTCGCATTTCGCGATATTTATTGAAATCAAAAGTAGAGAATCTATAATAGGTCCTTTAGAGATCGAATTCTGTGATCGGAAATTATTCTAAAATTGTCGGTAATAACGTGACTAGCTGCTGAATAACAACACTTAAAATCGTTACATTCTAAGGAATCAGATGCCAATGAAATATGAACCACGCTATACGAAAACCAGTTTTCGCGAAGGCTAAGACCTTATGACGGCTCCGGCCTGATGACTTTTAAGTAAGTTTGTAAGTGCCTAATGCTCTGACTCTGGTCGGGCTCACCGGAGTCTAACTGTTGCTTTGCTTTTGCTTCAGCTTTGGAGTTATTTCTTTCTGTCGAGTTTCATCGTTGTTTCGTCTCTGCATTAGTTTGATTTTGATGTTCTCGGAAATGTTGCACTGATGAGATAGAAACCCCTCACGCGGATAGAACTTATGTTTTGTGTATACTACGGCAGAATTTAAAGCAAGAGTTATGGTCACGTAAAATCGATTTAAGCTCCCGACCCCTCGCCCCCTCCCCCCCCTCAACCCCACCCAACCCCACGGTAAAATGTTTCACTGAACATTCAAAGGCGGTGCTTCTACTGTGGTTTACTATTTTATTATTTCCGTCATTGTATGTCTTTGCATCTTGTCCTGGTATTTGTTTTTTACTTTGGATAGCCGTTTGGACATTTTTTTTTCGGAAATACACTGTCCTTTTTGCTCTCTGCTTGTAGTGTTTATAATTGCCTTCCTGTCTATTCAGATTTACCTGTGCATACTCACTGTCTGATCAGGGCCTTCTCTGTCCGCTATCAATAGCTACAACAAAATATGAATGTAGAGCAAAAACCCGATCGATATTTTGTGCTAGCGCAAGATGATCATATTATGCACCTGTTCGAAGGCACTTTTTCGCTTGACACGGTCAATAAATTCATGACCATGTCAAACTTTATTGTTATCATATCATTAAAACAAAGAGTAGATGTGTTTGCTTGACAAGTTTTGTAACCAAAAGGCTTTTAGTACCCATATACATGAAAGTCGCATTTGCAATAGGGTTAGCTCATAAAAGCTTTCATTTGTGCATGGTTCAATAGATATTTGAAATTTGTTTTTAATTGCAGGGTATCTGGAGCAGATTTACGCCCGTATATCAACAGGTAAGGAAGGAACTGTCAGAAAAGACGCTTGGTACCATAAAACTTTTACGGGCAGAAATGTGCTTGTCAGTGTTAGAAGTTGAACGATTGCAAAAACTTGAGCTTGGTGGAGGCGGATTGGAAAACTTTGGTATTTATCCAGTTGCACTGGCTTGTATGGTGTTTGGAGAGATGCCAGAATCTATCAAAGCTGTTGGAAATATTACACCAACTGGTGAGTACCTTGTCGAAATTCGGATACTATCTTATACCGACAATACTTTATCTGGCACTAGGTGGTATATGCAGGAAAAGAGTTCTGTCTTTCTCCAACGTAACACAGCAAAACTTCAATGGCTCGAGCATCTTTGGGACCCTGGAAACCTGTTCTAGGCCTGGACTGAATCGAGTTACTAAGGGTTGATCATAGCACCAGGCCTGAAGGCAAATGGAGATAATTAAGAGATGTTTATTCTGATCATCTGTAAAGTAATGCTATGTTGAGTGTACTGATTAGATTCGTCTCGATTAAGCGATTCTAATGATTACACACAGCAAACATAAACATAGTAAAATAAGCAAATTCCCTAAAGTATCATTTAATATTTGTTTTCTTGAGTTAACGAAAACATTTCCTAGGGATGCAATCAACGACTTTGAATCGGCTACGGTAAACGAGCTAGCGCTGTTCAAGTCATCAAAGTTTAACTGTATATGAAACCTGTATACAGTACAAAGCAATTCTAGGAATCTCCAACACTACAAGGCAAGATACGCATCTCACAAACTGGGCTGTACAAAATCTCACACAAGCTCGGCTGTACGTAATCTCCCAATATGGAATTACCCATCTTACAATCTGGGATATACTCAAAATAACAATCTTGGCTTAAGCAATTCTACAATCTGGGCTGTATGCAATCTAACAATCTGGGTTGTACATTTGCTGTTCGTATACCGAAATACAGTCAAATTTCAATTATTCGAACATGGAAATTTGTCCAAGATATGGGTAGTTTGAGCCAATGAAGCAATACAAGACCGGCGGTGAAAACAACAAACTTCAGTGAGGTACTTATAAAATAAAATTTCCTCGTCGTCGTGCATTTAAGGAGTTGTTCTGATAAGCTGAGACTTTCCACATTTAATGTGGGATTTTTGAACTGTGTCAAATTCCATTCTGTTTATATTTTTGGTTACAAAACACAAATTAAAATAATGTCGGGTTATCGTTTTTTTTTTTTTTTTTTTTTTTTTTTTTTTTTGCAAACAGTATCACGAATTAATTATGCGTAAATTCTATGTATTTCTGAAATTGCTGTGGATAAAATTTCTAGTACGTATAAGTATGAAGCCTTACTGATAATAATGTTGTTTTTGTATCTTTTTTCTTTGCGCGTACTCTAATCATGTTAGTGTGCATTGCGCATGATCACATGAACTTCTACCAAGGTAAAATGGAAGTTAGGATAGGTCACTTTAGGGTCTGGGTCAATACTGTTTCAGCCTGTGACCGATTAATTCCTTTCCATGTGTGGTGTAGATATGGTGTATGATGAAGCAGTAAATAGACAAAAAGATTTTGTTGGTCAAGGGGTAAAAGGCACTCCAATTTGAAAAAGTTTGTTACCCCCGTTTTAACACATTCTTGCAAAAGAGGCTATGACATTTTCATATGATCTACAGACGCAGGCGCAAGATCGAGTCCATAATATATCTATAGAAAGAAAAGACGTTTTAGGGTTAGGTGTAAAAAGACTTTTCGTACGTTTGTTCGGTTTGTGCTTGTTTATATTTGTCGGTTTCCTCTTCCTCTTGGGGTCTGGGAAGGGCTGCGGTTTGTGATTGTGGCACTCCCTGGACTTTTCTCTTACCTTTTTTGTCAATGTATGACGACTTATCATTGGCAAACATGGTTTATTATTTATAAAATGGCATTCGTTTCGGAAGAAATCAAGAACGGAAAATAGCAGATTCATTTTATTGAGTTTGTCCATGGGGAAATTGAGAAATGCAATATCCATCATGTCCTAGCTTTGTGTGGAATTTGCTTAAATTGTAGGAGCTCAGTAGCTTCAAAAGAAATAAAAATTTAACAATATAAGAACTATATCGAAGCGTCTAGTCCCGATGTGCTAGTCTTTTTTTCTAGTAATTGTCATTTAAGGGGTCGATGAGACAGTTTGTATTATGCTCAAGTACAAGAACGGTGCAATAGCCAATCTGACAATCAGCCTAACAGTCAATGGAGAGAATACAGCTTTTATATTTGGCGAAGGAGGGAACATCAAGGTAAGTGGGAGACCAACAATAACTGCACATATCTGAGCAAAGTCAAGTCGCGAGAAAAAAAGCCCGTTCGTCATCCCACTCAATCTTTCCGGCGCCCATGGACGGCCCTTTAGCGAGGCCACACGTCTAGACTTACGCGAGCGAACAGCATAGGTTTTGGCGAGACTGCGCAGATGTGCAGGCTCGCGTAAAAACCTTTTTTGTATTTTATTTATTTATTTATTTATTCGTTTTTCTCACACAGTTCTTTCAAAATATAGGAAACGGAATTTGAGCATAATGTCTAGTTAGTCTATATCTTTTGCATTTTACTATTAGATATTTTATATACTTTGATTTTATTTTATGTTTCATACATAGGCAAATGGTAACTCTCTATTTCCGTTTTGCGAAGCTTATATAAATATATGTCCTATTTTGGTTTTTATTTAAATAAAAATATGTCATATTTTTTGTTTTTCATAACATTCTTTTGAACGTTTCCAGTTACCTTAGTTAGCATAAAAGACGGAGAATGCTGACATCTTTCATTTTGTATCAACGAATATAGCTTTTCTAGAAAACGTACGTCTGCACAACTGCCCAGGTTGACCAATTACTGCATTATAGCCTACAAAAGCACATATAATATAAAAGTGTTTTACGGGATATTATCACACTTTCTGGGGAGGAAACTCTGTTAAATTTGATTTGCCCATTCTGAAAAGTGTACAGTTTAATCAAATGCGTTGACAGGGTAATATTTTTCTAAATCTGAGATCTTTTTTTCTGTCATGAGTAGTTATTTGTCAGTGAGTAACGGCTCAGTTTGACGCTAGAGGCGGAGTGTATGGGTGTGGGGATGATTAAATTCATGCGTGACATTAAGTGTATTGCTGTACAGTTTAACACACATAATATGTAGAAATAAAAACAAAAAACAAAACAGTTGTCACTCACGTATGGCGGTAATTCTTTTTAGCGAATTGTAATCATCATCCCTTAGTGAATTTCCGATTCGATTTAATCTCTCTCTCTCTCTCGCTCTCTCTCTCTCTCTCTCTCTCTCTCTCTATATATATATATATATATATATATATATATATATATATATATATATATATCATGATCGTTACTGGATATGTTTATATATGTACTTTTACTGCATACATTATATAGTCTATTTTTCCGTTGGTTTTTACTCTGAACTTAATTAGCAAACCTTTGTTTAAAAATGAAACTTTCATCTTTGTAAAGCACAGAAATATGGCCGGTTAAAAATTCAGGCTTAACAGATATCATATTCATAAGGCATTTCTAGAGTGAAATAATTAAAGGTAAAAGCCCATATTTTCATTGTGTTACTTACATTATTTGGCAAAGTGTGTACTACGTTTTGAAATGGAAACTTTTAATTTTATCCATTTGTGCTGAGAGAATGTTTCTACTTGCATTGCACAGGTCCATTCCCAATAAAAGAGGTGACTGGTTAGTTGTTATTATTACCCTATTTTATAGAATTTACTGAATTTAATGAAAGCAGTGTAGATTCTGATCAGACACCGCGTTCTCTGGCGTCTGATCTTGGTCTACGCTGCCAGTCCTTCTAGGGGACACTAGACATAAGTGGGTTAAGATTGTCAGATCGCAAATTGCTTTGCAAATGTAAAAGTATACTACCTAGTTTTATAACATTTCATATCGTTACATATCTTTCCACTTTAATTTTCTGAAGAACAAAAAAAAAAGAAAGAAAAAAAAAAAAAAAAACATTTGTCTACGTTAAACGTGCCAGTCGGGAAGTCTAGACCACAACCTGTTTGTATAATATTTGCTTATTTCCATATGTTCTTCAGATTTTCAAATACTTAGTTGGAGGTACCAAGGAAATGCTACAATCCCAAGGCACCAAATGAAGGAGAGATGAGGAAACTAATGCCACATATGAAACCACAGTCGCACAAAGTAAAACTGCAATTCAAGCCAATATAAACAATGTTATTCACAGTATGTCTTGTAAAATGAATATTTCTTTTTAAAGATAGAAAGTCCTATGTGGGCTCCAACGACAGTTATCACACCGTCTGGAACTTATGAATATCCTATAAAGGAAAGAAAATATAATTACCCAAATGGTTCAGCGTTCCAGTATGAAGCAACTGCAATTCGAAACTACCTGATATCCGGTAAGTTTTCTGTTTCTACATCTGGACAGGCTGTTATCTTTATTCGCTTTTTGCTGTTTGATTTAACCCATCTTATTCTTGAGACTCCGAAAAGGGCAATTGGCAAACAGTGCAGAACCAGATCAGACGCAGCAAAATGGCGTTCCAAATCAGGGTCTCCACTGTTTGCAAACGGTTTAGCCATTTTTCTCCAGGAATATCTAACTCACATAGCCTGACATTTCTAAAATTCGAATTCGACTCTTCAAATATACAGTTCTTGGGGAAGTTCATTCAGTCTAAACTGGGTTAAGGTTTCAAAAGACATTGACGACAACGTGGATCAGATTGAGCATTAGAGCTACCACCGTTCACAAATGCATTGTCGAGACAGATTTTTAGAAGAAGATTTTGTTTGTGTTGAGGTTTTACGGCCCAGTCAACCCAATGGGGTCATGTCGAGCGCGGTCAGTTTACCTAACCACACGTTTACCGGGCAGACTTTGTCCTCTAAGCGGTTAACCAGTATTGTGCACATGCCTTCGCCAGAAACTGACAACTGCCCTTCTTGAATCAGCGGAAGGGAGAGAATGACCGTAGAAAATATTTCATGATCAATCTCCACGAAAGAATGTTGCCGATCTCGGCGAGGGTTGAACCCGCGACCTCCTGGTCTCCAGTCGGACGGCGCATCCAACTGAGCCACCGAGGCCGGCTTTTAGAAGAAGAATGTAGCTCTTCACAAATTTCACTTTGGTGTGTTAACTGATAATTCTTTCTTAAATACCTCATTATAAGAATAATATTTTTTTTTTTTTTTTTAGTGAAAAATACCGTATAAAAACAGTAAGATTCAGATTTATCATAGATTTTCGTTTATGTGATGAAAAAATCTTTATTGATGAATTTCTTTCCGCATCCCTCAATCATTTTATTACTATGTAAATACAGTAAGCGGAAATAATGCTTGACATGAGTATCAATAGAGTTACTGTACTGTATTACTGGAGAGCTGTACAGTAATCCGTAAAGAAAAGACGGGAAACAAGAATTTCGATTCATAGCCCACTCGCTGTGTCTTATATAAGATTTGTGTTATCTTGTTTCAATTTTGAGAAAAAAAAAATCCAGCGACAAAGTTGTACGGATAATCTCCACTGACTTCTTCCAATGTTTCAACTTCCACGGTATTTCGAGGGTCATGCCGATCATTGTTATCGCCTCACTGGAGAAAAGTGATCTAGTTAATTTGCTTTCTTTGGTTTGTAATTTGTGTATTGACTGTCGCAGTTTGTAAGCTCTTCCTCTTGGTGTCATTGATAAGCTACATTCTGTGACTCTGTCGCATTCTAGACATCTTCTGTACGTATTTGAAGACTTTGCACTGGAAAGGGGTAAAATGTCTGTTAATAAACCCAGGAAATGCTACAATCACAGAACGAAACCTTCACACATGTTGAGGAACAGACAATGACAACACAAATGCCAGATACGAAACCACGAACGCACCACGAAGAACTGCAATAGAATATCCGCCTTGTAACGGCAAGTATAAAACCTACTTGGGAAGGCATTAACCAGTTTTACTTGCGCGAAACCTCGTCCTTCCACCCTGATGTCGCTCCAAACATTAGAATCATGTAAACAGATAGACAACAGTAGAAGATGCTCACAATGCTAATATCACAAAAAGTACAAACAGAAAGCAAAGTGGGAAGCCGTTTAGCGAGTGACCACAATGCTATAATTATAATGTAAAACAAAGAGGACCAGCATCAGAATATCAGCCTTGGAACGGACAGCAGTAAAAACCACTCGATATGGCGGGGTGTGTGTGAGGAGGAGTAGGCGTTGACCAATTTCCTTCGAGCAAAATCGCGTCCTTAAATCTGATAAAACTTACAAGCATAATTTATTATGTTCGCCAAGTGATCCGCTAAATCATTAGTGAAACATCACACTGAAACACTTATAGTCACAGACACTTTGATGAAACAGAGTTAAGGGCTCAATTACGATCTGAAGCTAGAAATCAAGAAAAGCAGAAACAGGACCACGATGGAAGGAATTCAACTTTAATGCTTTAGGTTATTTGACTAAATTCATTTTTGTATCGAACTTAAAAATATACAGTTCAGTCAATAAGATCACTGTAAGGTTAATGAAGTGGGTCGTTACAAAAACTACCATGCCATATTATCCTAATTAATTGGACGGGTTGGTCGGATTACAAAGGTGTCGTTTATTTTGCGTCATCGGGTATTGGCTTACAGTTTGGCAAGGCCTGGTATCCTTGTAGCAAGTAAGGATAGAGGGGGAATGTTTTTATATATCTACTGTTTCTTCGCTTTCATTTCATTTTCTCCCTTTCTCTGGGGGCAACACAAAATGAACCACAAGGGCTGTCATGTAGTTAAACCCCAACATAATCAATCAATAATTACTTGGACACATTCACTCCTTACGAATCATAAAGGATAGACGTCTATTTCAACACGTATGAATTTGTCCAACACTTGCTAGCTGATCAGCAAACAGCATAAATCTGATCAGACGCCGCGCTCAGAGTCTACACTGATTGCCTGCTCATGTTTATCTTGCCGGATACTTAAGGTAAGTACGATATCAAAAATGGAAAAACTGTTAGCAGATCGAGATTAATGTTATTTCAATGTTTGCAGTAAGTTTTTGATAATAAAAGTCAATATTTTTATCATCGAGAATATAGGAAGGTTAGGTGGCTCAGCAAGCGATACCTCCTTATCTGCTTTTTCCCATTTTCAACTGTTTTATGTGCATCTTTAGTCATTTCTGAAAGAAAGAATCTGTTTGCGACATACCAGGTATGTATGTAGATAATAAATAAATGAGCCATGCTATATGAAATGTGTCTTCGAGGCTTTGTTGCATGGAACAGTGCTTCTTCGGACCGGGAAGCTGTGGCTGCAAACATTTTTGCTTGGCAATCCTTAGGAGACAATTTTCATGAATTGTCAAAGCCTATATTCAGAGATAAATAAATAAGAAAAATATCAGTAGATTGCGACTGCTGGATTTGCCAAGAGAGTGGTAAAGCTTAGATATTCGGATATCTCATCTCCTTGCCACACTTCTTCTTAAGTCTTGTCTTAATAAATTACGATGCTTCGCCCTTTTCAAGTTTCTAACTAGTCAGATTAATTGATCGAGATTGCTGATATAAATCTACATACTGTATGGCAAACAGTGCAGATCCAGATCTTCTGAGAAGCCAACTGATCAGGATTTACACTGTTTACAAAGGCAGTATATATCCGGGTTCAACAGGACTAGGGTTAATTTCGAATATACTGGTTTTTACTATATGTTTAAATATGTTGCACGAATGGTAAACAGTGTAGTTTCTCAGAAGCCGTGTTTGAACTGGGTCAACACTGTTTGCACAGATCTGTCGGTTCAAACACTTGAGTACTTAGATCAAGCAATGCATGTTCATCGGATGGTAAGAAGTCAATTTATACTATTTAAAGTCAATTCGACCACATTTCTCATTTTTCGGTCAACTCATTCGGTTAATTCGTCCTCTGGCAATTTACTCTCCTTATGAGCTTCGAATATGTTTTTATTATTTTTTATCATACATCTGTGGTAACTTTTATTTCAGGTGCGAAAGAAGCCGCAGAAATACCCCATAGTCAGAGTGAAATGATTTTAACCATCATGGATGAAGTCAGAAGGCAGATTGGCGTTGTATTTCCAGAGGATTGATCCTTCACAGCTATGGATTAATACATAATACAAATCCCATAAATGCAATTTGTTGACCGAACTGAGATTTTATTTCATCCATTCATACCGACAAGACTCTTCTACATTAAACCGACAAGACTCTTCTACATTAACTTTTTTCACCGGTTACTTTTAAAATAGAGAGTACCTGGTTAGTTATTATTGTTACCATGTTTTATAGCAATTTATGTCCGAAAGGCAAACAGTGTAGACCCTGATCAGACACCGCGTTCTGCAATCTGGGTATATGTCAAAGTCCATTTTATAGCACGCTAGGCATACATGTGTTAATGGAAAGTAATATAAATCCCATTAACTTTAACTTTACTGTGTACACTATTTTTCATGATATTCTTCAAATATAGAGCCCTGTAAGCAACTTCACTCGTATAGTCAATGTCCGTGGTAGCGTTAACTCGTTAGGACGCAAAAACACTGGCTTTAAAGTTTAGTGAAAACTGTTGGCCATCACGAAAACACGCTTATATAATTTTAACCCCTTTAAACCCCATTTTTATATAGTAAAACTGGGGTTTACAGGGGTATACATATATTTTTCTTATTTCTGCGCAAAAAAAACATTGATAGTAGTACTCGTTAGTACTAACGAGCACCAACAATCTATGTTTTGAACAGAAATATGAAAAATATGAGAGTTTTTCATCTGAAAATTTTCAGTTTTTGGGGGTGAAATTTTCTATATATTTGAATAGGCCAGTTTTCGTAATGGTTTTCTTTAACCCATGTACGTCGAGTAGACTCTCCTACCACAACTGTCTGGACAGATCATTTCCAATAACAGAGTATCTGGTTAGTTTTTATTATTACTATGTTTTATAGAAATTCCTGTATTTAATGCAAACAGTGTAGATCCTGATCAGGCGCCGCGTTCTGTGGTGTCTGATCTGGATTTGCACTATTTGCCAATTACCTTTTCAGGGAACTCCAGACTAAAATGGGTTAAAATGACAGGCATTTCTGATCGCCATTCTAACAAATATGGAGTAGAAAGCTTTTAACAAAGAAAAACTGTACCAAATATCAATCTTTTCTCATGGACTCAAATGCAGATTTCAATTTCCGTTTTCAAATAAACGTACTCCATACTGTCTCCACTGAAGCGCTGTAACGCTTAACGCTACCGCTCTTAGTAAAATTTTCAGCAGATGATATTTTGAAATGTGGTATGTGATACAAACTGTTTCTTTTCATAAATGTTAAAGCCTTTTTTCTGCCAAAAAAAGGACAAAATATTATTGTTTTGTCATATGCTGAAAATGCCCAGAGAATAGTAAGGGTTAAATTGAGAATGATCCTCTAATGGCCTTTTTCTGGCATTTTTCCTTGTTTCCCAAAATCAAAATCTTGAATTTCTGTGTTTCCTGTTGCCCAAAATTGCCTTTGTTACCCTGTTCTCTTCAGTTTTAGACTTTTCTTCCCTTGTTCCCCTGTAATTAATGGCCTTATTCTCTTGTTCCCCAAAACCTCTGGGAGGTCCACAGTAGGACTAGGGACTAATAATTTTTGGTAAGTTAAGAATTGATATTTTGTATCATCATTTTTATGTATCTATGTAAGTATACCCTTTATTGTTGCTTTGGGAGAGCTGATTCAGTGGTTTTGACCTTTCCTGTGTATCTCCACATTTATTTTTGGGAGACTATGTAGGCTTAGTCTGTGAGACGATATATTGTTGATTCTTCAGGAAGCTGTTACTTGCTTTTAAAAAGCGTGTCTGACTGAAAGATTCACCGACTTACCAATAAGCTTCAATAACTGGATCCAAAATAGTCTGAATCTGTACAATGTCAACACATCGTGTTTGTTGGAACCCTAATCGTAGCCGCTATCGAATCATACAATCATTTCGTCAAACTCAACACATTTCAGCGGAAACAGTAAAAGGACGTCACGTGTTTTTATCCTTTTATGCGGATCTAGCAAGACAACGCAAGGATCGACATACCGACTTTTACAATTCAGAACAAAAAGAACGTTTCTTGGTGGTTAAACTCTCGACTGCTTTAATTTGGCGGCCGTTTTATTTCTCTTAAATAACATAAGAAATGTCTTAGAAAAATCTTGGAAGTTTAAGACACTTCCGGACCTATCTTAAAGTTAAGACATACCTTAAGTGATCTTAATGGTTATGTGGGCTTATAAATGATGCTTAAGAATTTCGTAGATTTAAAAAAAAAATTAAGATAACTTAGAGATAAGAGAGAACTTAAGTCAAAATATCATTTTGCGTTAGAGTTAAGAGAGAACTTAAGTCAAAATACCATTTGAAGTTGCGTTATTATTACCACCCCTGGTTTCATTAAGATCGAAATAATGTAAGTTAGTTTTTTTACAAGCATATTCAAAGAGTGTAGGCTGGGAAAATTGTCCTGAACGGGGACGCACGATTATTTCATTTAACCCTAAACTTCCTGTTATTTAAGCAAATGGTACAGATCCTGATCAGATGTCGCGTTCTGATGTGTCTAATCCGGGTGTGCATTGTTTGTTAATATCCCAAATATCCTAGTCCAGGTTTTACAGATAACGGTCTACCCACAGCACTCTGACGTCACAGCGATAAAAACAGCGCGACTAAAAATAACCGTTACCAGGATTTCGTCCAACGCGCGGTTTGATCACATTAACCGATGATAATCACGTGGACAACTACCTTAAGGAAATTTTGGCTTTTGTATACTATGGCTCTTTTGTAAACAATCTACCCAAATACTGACAAACACACAAACGGGATTTTGCATCTTCATCGATATGCTTTTTAATTCTGAATGTTCAACTTGAAATGCGATCATTTACAGATTTCTTTACAACTCTATGTTTACTGAAATAGAACATGACCTTTGAAAACACAGATTTGAATTCCCACGTCAATACGTAGTGGCTGTTTTGAAAGCTTTGTACCTGATCAAAAATGCTGGACGCACATACAATGTCGCGTTACGTACTTTGGAATAGAAGCAGTTTCATATCCAATCAAAGTGACTTTTCAGGACTTTAAAGCGGAAAACTTTCAGATGAAAAGAATAAAAAAAATCTTGTTCATTTTATTTCTGCGCAGAACGTAGATTATGAGTACTCGTTTGAACCGCAACAAGGTGGTTCTAAGGTATACCCACAATCTTCGTTTTAGAGCGGTAATAAAACAAATAACGTTTACCCCTGTAAACCCCCACCTTTCCTATATCGGGCTTACCGGACTCTATCGCATGGACTTGTTAACGAGATGGCATTTAGAATTTGTGCGGGCACAGCCCGGTGGCGGCAAAAGAATAGTGCGCAGACAAAGAGCTTCATGTATTTTCTTCCTTGGAGAAACCCTACAGTTGCCTATTAATTTACGACTGGTGACTGGTTAGGCAGAGACTCACTGGACACACACAGTTCACACAACGTTGAATCAACGTCAAATTTAGATATCATGGCGTCGAGTCGACGTTAATTTAACTTTATTGCATTTCTAACAATTAATTGCCTATTTTCTCCGTGAAAAAAAGAAAAAACAGAGAAAAAACGGTAATCACTCACCAATGAATATTTCATTTCTTCAAATGGATTGTTTTCACGCGCTATTTAGTGGCACAAGTCCGTGACGTAATTAATTGACTGAAGGATTGTGCGATCTTTCGCTTTCAACACTTTAAACGCGTTCAATACAAAGAAAGATGTTTGAAAATATGATTATAATTTAATGTTTATAGAATGTATAAATACCTTCTCTTATAATGTACATCTTAAATTCTTACTTTTAATTGATTGTGGAACGACATGCTGTGTCACTTTATTTATTTAACACTATTGATATCCATAATTACTAACCTGTCCTTTACATCTCACTGCATGTATTCTTTCTGTTGTCTTGCTGATTCTTACTGCAGTGTGTGCCTAAAATGCCTGAGATTTCATGTAGGTATCTGCATATTGCTAGATCTCAGTACTCTCTTGGATATTTTAATGTGCATCTGGTACTTTGGTTGAATTTTGTATTTTACATACGGCCTGGCGATACTGTGTTTATTTCCTCTATTTATGTTAATACTCGTACAATATCGTTTTAATATATATGAAATACAGGAATATCTGTGAAAACCGAACACTTCTATAAGAAATCTAATAATAAATTGTTAGTTATATTTAGTTATTTTCCTTTGTAACAATACAGAAATCTGATTAGATATGTATTTTTTTTTTTTTTTTTTGGGGGGGGGGGGGGGGGGGGAGGGGAGTTTACGGCCCTTTCAAGAATATTTCACTTATATTAAGCCGATCGTTCATCAAAGGTGGGCGAAAACAGGAGAACCCGGGGAAAACCACCTGACCATCCGTAAGCGATTTGGCTTTCCCACATGTGACCCGAGAACCACAGCGGTGAGAAACCTAATGGATTAAGAGTCAGTTCTCCTAGATAGATATGTATGACAATCCATCTAATAACACTGCTCATAATCATTGTGGATAGGGTATTGTTTACGATTATGAACATCATTACCTGGGATATTTTGTGCATCTATCCTTTATAACGTGTTCCGTGATCAGTGGTATTGTATAATTAGATAAATAAGCACTGAATAACAGGAAATTAAGGAAAGTATTGCCTGAAACCGTTCAAGAAAACAGTCGCCTGCTGTGTTTATTTAGCGAGGATAGTTATATAAAACCCAACACCGATGTAGCTGGTATAAACAGAATAGAATTGAACGCGCAGTAGGCAGCTGAGGTTCAAGGTTCGCTGTTTTCAGTTAATAGAGATTGATTTTGAAAATAGGATCTCTAAGGCCATTATTACATAACTTTATTATACTTTGTGATATACGCCGAGTTAGCTACTATAAAGACGTATTATGAATATTTTATTTATAAATATCAATAATATAAAAATTATCAAAATACACGTAACAGTATTAAGCGTATATAAACGAGGAAATTTTATCACTATTCTAATACTGTATGTGATTGAAAATGAAATAATTGAATTTATATAAATACGTTTTGAAGATGAAGAGAAATATCGTCCTTTGCAAGAGAGTCAGGCGTATATCAATTAGGCAGAAGTTCATTGTTGAACAAGTTTGTGATCAAAATTTAAATATTGTTTGACCTTGAAAGACCTACGTGCAAGGACGAAGACATGTTTTCGCATGGTGCGGGCGAAGTAACGCTAAAGTCATCCCCTAGACTCGAAGGCATAGGGGAGTTTGGAGTCAGAGCCCAATGTGTCTTATGTTACAGCATGTGAAAGGCGAGGCCCAATTCTCTCCTTCCATTGCCTTCAACCTTACCCAGGAAAGAAACTCATTGATGGCTGAGTCTGTAGAAGACATATCTCACTCGATGGTCTGAGATTTGCTAGACCGGGCAACCGTCACCACCACGGCAGCCGCTTAAACAACTCAGCTGTGGCGTTAGCGTAATATGCACTATTTTGGCAGTGAAACAGTCATTTCTGCGCATACAGAACAAAACATTTTTACTAACAACTGAAATATATAACCATAGTAATAAAGAACACATAAAAGAAGAAGAATCGGAGCCTTGATTTCATTGAGTGACGAGAAGGCTGTGCTTCCTGATTGTGATCTTTCCGAGATAACAGCATTAATATATGTTTGCATTCATCTTGTAATTTTAACACTGTCACGCATGAACATACATTTGGTTGTAGTCACCTTTCTGTCTGTTTTCCGACGATCACACTTTTGTATCTTAAAAGCATGCAAATAATTAAATGAATTGTGTAATATTTAAAGATGAATAAAGTTACCCGGGAAAGGTCACAGTCACAAAGCAAAGCCTTCCTGAGGTACCAAAAGGAGTAGAAAAGAGGAATAATTAATGACATAGAGGAACACACAGTGATAAGCCACAACGGCACAATTACAATTCCCGATATGCATCAGAGGCACCGCCTCTGAATGGTCAGCAGAAAAAAACAAAACAAAACAAACAACATTGGAATGCTTAACCCTTTTAGCCTGGCAGACCAAAACAGATGCCTGTGTAAACAGTGTAGATCCAGATGAGACTGCTCGTAATGAGTCATCTCACCAAGATATACGCTATATGCCATTTTTTTTTCAACTGAAAAAGGGTAAGAGAAAAGTCCAGGGAGTGCCACAATTACAAGTCACAGCCCTTCCCAGACACCAAGAGGAAGAGGTGACAGACACAACCAATAAAGTGCAAATCGAACGTACGAAAATCATTAAGATTAGCTCTCTCTTCCCTAGGCGAGGTAATATGCTAAAAGGTGAAAAACACAAGAACAAAATAACACAAAGTAAGATTTAAAACAAATCGCCTCGTAGGATAAACCACAAAGCAACAAAGAGAAAGAATAAAACCGGGACCACACCTTCGAACGGTCAGTAGAATAAACCACCACCGGGAGTTTAAAGCACTTTTACGGCCAGCCAACTTCGCCCTAGGTCCCGATGCTACCGTTAATACAGCAATACATAGAAATTCGGTTCGCATAAAGGCTCCCAACTCAGTCAATGTATCAAGGCGAAAATATAAAAAAAAAATCGAATTAATCACTATGATAAATAAAGACAAGTACTCATGGCTAATTCAACTATGTGCCAGAGTAAATGAAAACAAATAGTTGAATACTGGCGAAACCCCTATTTGAATCAGAGGACAGATGCAAAAGTCCACGTCGAAAAAACTAAGAAATGAAAGAGTTAAACTATTTTTTAATGGAAACGAACATCGTCCTTAACATTGCTGCAGCTCCAGTTAACACGTATGTGATCGGTTCGTAATGCTAATAAAGATTATAACATGAAATCCCTTAAACTTCGAATTATAACAAATTTAATATTGGAACGTTTTACGGTCGCCCGCACCACAAATAGGGAAAGGCCGGTGTAGAAGACACATACTTTACAGGCTGAATTGGGTTTTCAGTGGGCGCACATGTCATAAGGTACATTTTCTGATTGGCGCTGTATCTGGTAATTATTGGATGTAACTATGATGACCCCACTTACATAGAGATGCATTTTTGTTTTTGCTTGATGCGTTATACTCGCATATATTTTATGTAAAAAACAAGTTGCAGTTGTTGTTTTTTTTTTTTTTGTTTTTTTTTGTTTTTTTTTTTTTGTGGGAGGGAGGGGGGGGGGGTTGTTTTCTTTTATTTTCTAAACGTATCTTAATTAATTTAGGTGTACTTACTACCAATACGTACTTAACCAATTTATGACAAGTTGACCTTCTACCATCACTCTTTAGACTGATTCATTTCCAATAGAAGCGATGTCTGATTAGTTTTTATAGTTACCATATTCCTGTAATTAATGCAATAGGTGTAGACCCTGGTCGTCCTTTGGCGTCTGATCTGCGTCTACATTGGATGCTTTGCACTAGTTCTGAGCCCTTTCGATTTTCACACACTAAATACGATGAAAATGCTGAGGCCCTGCCAGGGATTCTGGGGAACTGAGGAATAATGTCATTTATTTCAGGGGACAGGAGAACTCAGGTCTAAACTGAAGGGAACAGGAGACCAAATGCAATTTCGGAAGCAGGGAACTTAGAAAATTAAGATTTTGATTTTGAGGAACAAGGGAAAATTCAACAATATTTCAGAGGAAAAAGGGAACAGGTACCGTCCCCACCGCCCTGGGAGAGTCTCAGTGCTGTTGTTTACTTTAGATTCTCCCAAACTTTTATCGTTATTTGATGGAATCCTGCCGAAAAGTTCGTTATAAGACATGATTTTACCTGTTTTGTAACGTATCTAATGTGAAAAAACGACTTGACACCATTTAACGTCAATGAAACGACGGATGACATCGTGAAACGTCGTATAAGGCGGCTCTTCGCGTCGCACTCTTCCGCCCAGTGACTTTGTTATAAAATAAGACACCGTTTTACCAGCGTTGTGTTAGAATGTGACATACCTGTCAGAGTAATCAGTGCGAATTCTGGGCTTTCACATGCTAAAACCGTAATATACATAAAAGATTGTATGAGCCGCAAAGTGAGAAAACGTCCCAACGAAAACTCAAGTCGGCCTGCACATCCCCACTGTCTGAATCGAGTTTTCGTTGTTTATCTGATGTTAGAAAAATATTTTCAATGTATTCTACCACCAACGTACATATACCTTGTCCGTAATACTTGGTGGACAATAATCGGACAGTAACCTGTAAGCAATGTGTTATTATATTTCATCGTAATTTGTTAAAACCTGAAAGAGAAGCTATTTGCAAACAATGTCATGTTGACAAATGTACGAACGGGAGTTATTTCAAAAATATTTCGTTGATTAATAAGTTGGAATATGGATGATTGCACATCATAGTTTATGTTATAAGTTTAACTTTACTTGAAACTATAGTAGCTATTAAGGCATCAATACTGAAGAAGATTTTTATACAAACAATAGGTAGTGCTATATAAATTGTTTATCAATTCACAGAAACGATGCAGTTCAATTCGCCTTATATATTGCGTATGTGTAGAGCATTTGTTTAGCGAGCTCGAATCGGTACATCGACTTTAGGCCATCACGAAAACATGCCTATATAATTTTTTACCCCCTTGAACCCCACTTTTATATAGTAAAATTGGGGTTTACAGGGGTATACATTATTATTCTTATTTCTGTTCAAAACATAGATTCTGGGTACTCGTTAGAACCGCCTCGTTCTAACGAGTACCCACAATCTATGTTTTGAGCAGAAATATGAAAAAAATCAGAGGTTTTTACCTGAAAATTTTCAGTTTTTGGAGGTGAAATTTTCTTTATATTTGAATAGGCGTGTTTTCGTAATGGCATCGCTAAATAGATGGTATTCAAGTTTCGCATATTTTTTCAAAAAAAAAAGATGGATGAAAACATGCAGAAATTCGACGACAATATTTGAAGAAAAAACAAACAAACAAAAAAAAAAAAAAAAAAAAAAAAAACATGGGTTCAAAATTACAGAAATTGTTCTAAAAGATCATGAATATTGCAGCCGAAATGACTAAAGAATGGGCCCGAAATGACTTGGGCGAAAGTAACGATTATAGTCGAAATCATGAAGGTCCGAAACGACTGGATTCCTGATCCTGAAAAGATTGCCGTACTAGTGAAGTAATGATTAGGGTCCATACTAGTGTTCATAAAAAAGATAGTTTATAGAGGAATGGGGCATTTCCTTACCTTTAATCCTTTCCCCGCTAATGGCGACTTTTGTCGTCTGCTGATAAACTTTGCAAACAGTCTGGACCCAGATCAGGCCCGACAAAACGTCCGGCCTGATCTGGATCCAAACTATTGGACACTGTGATGGTATTCCTCAAAGATTTTTTTTTCGAAAAAGTTAATTTTTAGAAACAAATCAGCAGACGACAAAAAAGCATGCAATAATTACCCAGCATGCAAAGATTTAGAGAACGACCGTTCTGGCAGCCGTCCGATGAATATCTTCATCAGTGGTCATCCTTAATATCAGATGCCTGTAAGCTATAAAGATTATAAAGTAGCATACGATTATGAAATGTAATTTAATTGTAGTAAATGCAGGCGTTTTAATGTCATAGGGTCCCATATGCGGTACTACAGTGCCTGCTTTTACTACTCATGCTATGGCTAAATATAGAACTTGTTCTCATCATCTGGACGTCGAAGGGAGTTGTCATACTTGTATTTTCAGGGACAAATGGTAGTGTAAATTATGTGGATTCAATGTAGAAGAGGAAAATCATTTCCAATTATATTGCACAGTATACCATACCATTCCTTTAGAGAAAAATATGTTCCACGTCAATATTTTTAGCTGCTAATTATTCACCAAGTCAATGTAATCGTGTCTTTAATATCTCAAACTGTCACAAAATGAATAGTAAACTTCTTCTACATCATGCATTTATATTAGAGAAGGACTTACTTAGTAGCCTGTGACTATTATTGTGACCGTCCGGGTTCTCCACTGGGTAGTAAGTGATGGCCAAACACAGCGGACGATTCAAATATTTAATGGGTGACGTCATGACATAGATGGCTGAAAATATATTAATAATTCCATATTTAATAATCATGTACTAGATTGAACGAAAATGGCGAATGCGCTGAACCATACATATAAATCAATGAACATTTATGGAAAAGGAACATTTCAAACTACTGATACAAGACACAGGTGAAAACGTAATTACCATTCAGCTTTAAGTTTCAATAAAACTTTTGTATTTTTCTAAATAAAACTAACTAAACACCTTTCCGTATCACAATTGAGCACTAACCGAATGATATACAATATTACAAAACTTTTCCTTACCTTAAAATATATTAATATTTCCATTTTTTTGATAATCACATAACAACAGAAGTGGCGTATACAACTTTACTAGATTGAACGAAAGGGCGAATGCGCTGAAACATAACCGCAGAAAGCGCAAGTAAGTGCAGAGAAAGGCCAAATACCGGTACATGCATTATTAAATGGTGCAACAGGTCAAAGGACTACATCGAAAGGCATATAGGAATGCATTACAGGAAAATACCAAAGGTGATTGCATGTTTGATATGAATGAAGGACAGAATAAACAAGACGAAGATAACTTTTTCATTATTTATTCAAGTAACCCAAAAAACCACCCTATTCCATAATTGCCAATGCTCTCTCAACTCAAAACATACTTTTATGCCAGCATATATTACTGCTTGTAATGTTCCATCTGTGCACATGGACTATTTTTAAAATCCCATACGAGTTATCGGCTGGAGGCCTGTATTACAATAAAACATCTGTCTGTTGTTTGGATGGCCCTTTAAAAAAGTATTAATATTCTTTATTATTCATTGCAAAAATTCTTTTAACTGACTTGTAACAGGAAGTAATTACATAATATATTCTTCAAGGGCACTTGATAAACTTGGAAGATCTTCCGGCATTTTGTGACTTCCTGTTTTCTTTTCATTACACCATTCCCTTTCTGGAAAGAGGCCTGCTAAAAATGGAAGAATTTGCTTTCTTAACTACAGCGACTTGCTGTAATAGTAGACCAATGTCAAGAAGGAAGCAAAATTATATTTTGAAAGGGCTGATATTGCATCTTTCCCTTAAACTAAGGTAGCCATTTGAATTAAAATTGCGATTACCTTGCTTGGGGAAGAGAGAGCTAATCTTAGTGCTTTTCGTACGTTTGTTCGGTTTGTGCTTGTTTAGATTTGTCGGTTTCCTCTCCTTCTTGGGGTCTGGGAAGGGCTTCGGTTTGTGATTGTGGCACTCCCTGGACTTTTCTCTTACCTTTTTGGAACCTATCGTGCTATGTGGTTGGCATGACAATTGAAAGTTTAATAATAGGAAGTGGACTCTATAAGGTTAAATAGTTAGTCTTGAACTCTTTTTCTGTATTCATAAAATTTGTTACATGTTCATATACGAAATTATTATTAAACATCCTTCGGGTCGACAAATAAGCGTGTGCACTGCAAACAGTTTTTTTTTCTTACCTGAAAACAAGTTTTGACATATGGAGACATTGGAGAAAATTCGCATGCAATATTTTAAAACGCCGTCCGCTCAAATGTTAGCCCAGAGTACTGAGCGTTAAGTACTGTAATAACAATAATAGCCTTACGCGAGTGTATCTTATATATTCTTTGTGGAAGTTTGTATAAATCTAAAATTATAATATTTCCACGCTTCAGTAGCCTGTGGATCCAGAGAGTTCCTTGAATAGGATGAGTGCGCCAGCGCACCAAAAATATACCAATGAAGCATAATACTGTTCCATGAAATTTGATTTTTTAAACAAGCGTAGTGGTGCAGTGGTTATGTCTCCTGACTGAAGGCTTAGGCGCTGCCCATTACGAAAACACGCCTATTCAAATACGTGTGTATATTGAAAATTTTACCACCAAAAAAAATAAAAAATTTAAGATAAAAATACTGATATTTTTCATATTTCTGCTCAAAACATAGATTGTGGATACTCGTTAGAACCGCCTCGACGAGATGTCCGTGATGTCCGTTTTCATAGTATTCCTGTATACCTTCGCTATCCCATGCTAAACACTGATTCTGAAAGTGTACATTTGTCGTCTGATACTCGCCTGACCAAAGTCCACCTTCAAAAAATCAATTATCTTTAAATGGGGAGACTACATCAACGTCAACGTGTGGAGGCCATTGGTGTGCTGAGATCTGTTTCGACTGTAACCACGATTGCTAGGCATTTCCAATGCTCTAGAGATAGCGTGTACAATTTACGAGCAGACAGGAGACGTCTCCGATCATCCGAGACCGGGCAGGCAGAAGGTACTGACGGCAAAACCAATTTTGAACGTCGTGACGTCACACCGCCGGAATCCATGAAAGACGGCAGCCTCCACTGCTAGAGTTACGAGGGGTAACCACGGGTGAGTGCTGTTTTGTTTTCTTCTCATTTAATTAAGACAGTGAGGTAAACGACGCGCTGCAGTAAGTGACTTGTATTTTCTTCCTCTCAGGCGATTTGTCAACCCTGACACAATCAGAAGAATACTCAAATCAAGTCGCATCAGGTGTAGACGTCCGTACAAAGGTTTGATGTTGACTCAAAGTCGTCGAGCTGGAAGGTTGTCTTGGGCAAGAGCTCAGGCAAGGTGAACACGTCGTCAGCTTGGTATTGTGTATAGTGATGAGTCCGAACCTAAAGTCAGTTTTGCTAACGGAAGACTTCGAGTCTGGCGACAAACAGGAGAGCGATTCGATGATGCATGTGTTGTTGAATATTATCGTTGGGCTGGAGGCAGTGTTCACGTCTGGGGTGGTATTACAGCGTTCAATAAAACGCAACTGGTTGTGCTCAACGGACACTTATACGCTAAGTCGTACATAAACAATGTTTTGAGGTCCGTGGGCGTTCCATTTACGCAGCCCCATCCACCCAGAGGCATTTATCAGCAAGACAATGCGAGAGCACACACTGCTGGAGCTTCCATAATTTTCTGAATCAAAACGGTATCAATGTTCTTGAGTGACCATCAGTCGCCTATTGAACATCTGTGGGACCAGTTGGGAAGAGCAGTGCGTTCTCGAAACTCCTCGCCACATAATGAACGCGAATTAAGTCAAACACTGGAACTGGAATGGAACAACATTACTCAACAGAGCATTCCTGCTCTCATACAGTCAATGAGAAGGTGTATACAGGCTTGCATAAATGCTAATGGGGGACATACAAAATATTGAAATTTTTAAAACCATGGGTAGTGCTGTTTGATCAGCGCTTCTTTATAACCTTTGAGGAAAACGTTTTTGTCCATATCTTGCGACTTCGAATGCTTTATCAACTACCAACCGTTGAAATATTTGCTATTTAGAAAATATATTTTTTTCTGCATTGTACTAAGTATCATGTTTTCATTGTTGTTAATATATATATATATATATATATATATATATATATATATATATATATATATATATATATATATATATATATATATATATATATATATTTGGAAGTTACTATAGGTAACAAACACAGACTGCTGGGAAAAGAGTAGTATTTTCAGGACATATCTATCTCTTTTGGCAGCTATTTATTTATTTTTATTTTATTTTATTTTTATTATTATTATTTTATTTTTTTTATTTTATCAACTCTATTTTGACCGTTCGAAGACAAAACCACTCGACCTCAGTTAAATAATAGAACCCCGCCAGTTGTCAATTAACGCTTTACACACTGTGCAAAATTCCAGCAGACGTCATTTTGAAATATATCCCTCACCCAATTTGTCCCCCGTCCCGTCCCCTACTCCCCAAAATATTTGATACTTCATGCAACAGATCACGGCTTTTCCTTTTCGTCAATAAGAACTCTGTTTTGTCTTAGATATCCTATAGGGGATAACTGCATTCAAATTTGGCATTTGGGGAGGTAAATCGGCGGTTTTACGGTCGGAAATTTCGTTTTACGGCGACGCGTTAGCGGAGCCGTAAAACGTAATTTGCGACCGTTAAACCGCGATTTACCCTCCCCAAATGAAAAATTTGATGCAGTTATCCCCATTCTAATGCATTTATTCATTTTTTTTCTATTGAAAAAATGTACTATTTGCACAAAACGACAAGTGCTGTGAGGCTGCGTAAAACCAAATGCCAGCCAATGAGAAACGACGTTACGTGATGACGTCGGATTTGCGACAGTATATCGCAGATTCTAATGCACTCGCGTATGTAACGCAACGTCTGATTGGATAACGTCAAAAATTTGCGACGGTATATTCTGCGATATACTGTCGCAAATCCGACGTCATCACGTAACGTCACTTCTCATTGGTTGGCATTTGGTTTTACGCAGCTCACAGCACTTGTCGTTTTGTGCAAACAGAACATTTTTTTCAATAGAAAAAATGAATATGCATAAATGCATTAGAATGGGGATAACTGCATCAAATTTGTCATTTGGGTAGGTAAATCGGCAGTTTTACGGTCGAAAATTACGTTTTACGGCTCCGCTGACGCGTCGCCGTAAAACGAAATTTCGAACCGTAAAACCGCCGATTTACCTCCCCAAATGCCAAATTTGAATGCAGTTATCCCCTAAATATACCGTCGCAAATTTTTGACGTTATCCAATCAGACGTCGCGTTACATACACGATTGCAATAGAATTGTTATTTATCACGCGTTACAATTATCTTTCGAGAGAAAATAAGACTTGACATTCCATGTGAATCAGCCGTCTAGCAGACAATTCATATGAAATGTCAAGTTTATTAACACTTTACACCAATATATGCTCGACACAGTCTGATTGGAGTTTGATTGCAGCATCAATCAATTCTGTATGCTGGATATAAAAAGGCCTGATCAGACAGCGCACCATTTTCTTAAGTCGCGCAGCAGTTCATTTCAGGGTCATAGCGCATACTCAATCAGCGAAGTCACAGATAAACCTGGTCATCCGCAAATGCGATCAGAAAATCTAATTGTTTACATTTATTACAGTATACTGGACAAAAGCATACAGCGGGGATGCGCAGGCTGATCTAGATCTTCACTGTTCGCATTATGTGATAAGGTTTCATGACTCCAGATAAGGCAAAAACTGATCTTGTTTCTCAATGAAAACATAAATTATGAGTATCTCGTAGAGGTACTTCTACACATTATATATTTTCATGAAAAAAAAAAAAAAAAAAATAAGCAATTAGTCTCCTTATTCGGAGCTTAGACTGACTCCATATTTTCGCGATGAAGTTCATATTTTTTTTTTTTTTTTTTTTTTTTTTTTTTTTGCAGCAAAAAACTATTTACATTCACTACCTGGATTATCATTAAGGATTACAGACTATCTACAATTAGGCCGAGTTTTCTCACCTTGATAACCAGGTATAAAGATATTCATGCACATCAATAATGATTGCCGGATTTCATTATACTTTAATCAATTAAATCAAGGATAAAAGACTATCTATCTATCTATCTATCTATCTATCTATCTATCTATCTATCTATCTATCTATCAAGGATGAAATACTATCTATCTATCTATCTATTTATCTATCTATCCGTTCGTCTTTATAAACCGTTGAATGCCTTGCAAACGAAGTTTGCATTTTTAATTTTTACACCGGTATTTTTTGTAACTGCTTTCACTTGAGTTAAAATTTGATATGACTACTTTGACCGTTTGCGGCTCCGCAAGCCAAGCCCAGGGCAAAAATGAATCTGATTACTCTAGATCCAGATCAAATGTAGAACGCGGAATCTGATCAGGGTCACCAATGTTTACTTTGTGTACAGGACGTTTTAATAACTTACGAAAAAAATCTGACACCCCTTAAATTTAAAATGGATCTGTCAAAAGGCACGGATCAGGGCCTTTGTTGTTCGCTACTAGAATGTACCATCTCGTGCAGTCCTATCAGGGCCCGTACGTAATGTTCGCTTTTAGAATATGCGCAGAGACGTCTTAACAAGACCTGTGCTGTTCGCTGTTTGAATGCACTTGTCCGCAGAGTCTTTGTCGGACCTGCGCTGTTTGCTGGCACATTTTGAATGTAGCACCCAATGTTAACTCAGATCAGACTTTGTTGAGGTGCAGGCTGATGTAAGACTGCGTAGGTCGCTTATAGTAATGTTGTATTGTTTTTGTTAATAATAAGTAGACATTTATCTGCTGTCTTTCACAATAAGCAGAGTTTTTAACCGCAAGCATATCTTCATTTCTATTTTGATATTTCGAAATAAAATTAGATTTTGAAAATAATAATAATAATAATAATAATAAAATTAGATTTGAAAACAAAAAATATATATATAAATAATCAGTAGTCCGATATCTATGAAAACACATTTGTTGTTCACATATTTTTTAAATTATAATCCGTTGTCAAGAAATCTGTCGCTGTCCAGAATTCTGTTAATCCATCAGTTACGCTAAAATTGACTACCTGCGGGGTACAATTATGTAACCGGGGTCCATGTGTATTTCCCAGATCTGTCTCATCCTCACGACAATGCATACATGTAAAAAAAAATAAAATAGGTACACGTTCTTTCATTGCATTAACCATCCGTTACTTGTTTAAAAATAGATAGAAGCTGCTGTTACCGTATTTACCCTTTACCATAATTGTTCTAAAATTTGAACAAGTACAATTTACCACCTGATAAAGTGTCTAAAACTTGCTGGATGAGTTGCAAACAATGTAGACCCTGATGAAAGCAGCGTTTGAGCGGCGTCTCATCAGGTTTATACTGTTTGTTTAGGTCTGTCTGTCCGAATGCCTATGGTAAATAGGGTATTCACAATATTTCAGTCCATAAATATTTTAGTATATAAATGAACTTAAGAATTGTTTCTTTGCGTCACTTGAGCTGCCCGATGAGAGTATGTGTTGTTTGCTTTTTTAACCTTTTGTTCAAAGAAAAACCAACTAGTGAATAATTATCATTATCACTGTCACTGTAACAATTACTTTAAATTCCATTTTACGTGACTCGACACAAATGATAATTAAGAACAGTGTTGATTTTATTGTTCACAATATATATAAATGCCCCAAGGCTATTATTATTGCTATCATTATCCAGCCAAGATGATTCCATGACAGTTGCTCACAAGACAATTGCTCACAAGACAGTTGCCCACAAGACAATTGCTCACAGGACAACTGCCCACAATCTTAATGGTAAATAGGACAAATGCTCACAACATACATTTTTTCATGATTTTATATTTATTTTGAAAGTCTTTTGTTTATATTATCTATATTTTATGGGGACTATTTTTTCCCTCAAAGTATTATGTAGCAGTTGATCGGCTGATTTCAACTATTTAGTTATAATTAAAACATCAGTAGTTGGATGAAATGATAGCCAACTAATCACTTAACTGAACATTAGTCATCTTAATTTATTGTTAAATATACTAAGCAACTTGATAAATATAATCATTATTAATTGTAATTAACCATGTTGAACTTCAACAGAGACTTCAGACCCTGTGCAGAGAATACGTTGAGGAGACAAGGAACCTTGGAGATTTCCTGGATGCAGTTGGCCACAGCATTCGTTTAGAGTAGAATAATATTTAAAGTGATTTTGACACACGGTGAAAATATTTAAAATGTGCTATTAATGTAGAGTTCTTTATATGCATTGCTTACCGTAATAATTCCAAGTATTGGGACAGATAGGTCTAAGCAAACAATGCAGACCCAGATCAGACTGCTCCTGTGTGCCATCTGCACCTTTTGGACTCCTTGCTGGATCGTGAAACTAATTTGCTAAAATTTTAGGAGAATTACAGCAAGTCATCAAGGTGCCCGATTTTTTAGAATTTTTTACGGTATATTAAGGGTAACATGTTTTGCGTTGTTTGACTTTTACTATGTATGCTATTGTGATGTCTTGAGCTATATTGTAGAGTTCTGTTAATATACACCACAACCACATTATAACACTCTTCGTTATAACATGGTTATGGATATAACAAAGTTTCAAGATGGATCCCAAAAATTTATAGATTATATAAAAAAATGACCATAAATGGTCACGTTTCTATATAATCTATACATTTTTGTTTGGACATAACGCGGTTGTTTAACTTAAACGGTTTCTGCTTACATTAATAGTGTAATACAGAGGTTCTGGTGTAATAAAATGGGTGATATATTATTTGTGTGTTTGAATTTCACTTCATGTGCTATTGTGATTACTTGTTTCTGCTTAAACACATGGATAAATAAAATAAACAAATATCTTTTGAGCAATTGTCTTATTTTCCATTTAGGTTGTGGGCAATTGTCTTGTGAGCAATGGTCTTGTGAGCAAATGTCTGCGCACCAGCCAAGATATACTTGAATGGTTATAATGTATAATCACTATGTCATATGTAAAAAATCGAAGATTCTCATCACCCTTCCTTTCGCGCTTTTTATGATCAGGGTCTGTTCGATAATTGCTCCCTGCCAGTATGCATGTGACCTTAATATTGGCTATTAACAAAAGACTGCAAATAATGTGTCCTTACAACAATTAAACAACCTTATGTAATATGCTATTATAAATAAGTATACACTACTCTTTATGAAACCACTTGTATTTTAGAACACACACGCACACACACACACACACACACACACACACACACATTATAATCCGCTGTGATTAAACATGTACACTTCCTTGCGTGGACTCTTATCATTCGCAAGATGCTATTATTCACAATATTGTTTTAGGTATATTTCAATCCAGAAAAAAATAACCAGTTTTGGTGTCAAATACAGTGTTAGTCTCTTCGCTTCGCCTTGATCCAATACCGCCTATATTTTGTTCCATTTCACATATTCCTGATCTCGTGTATACTGAAATTCGTCTTATTTTCCATTTTGTCTACTGAACTTTGACAGAGCTAAGACAAACCACATGGCCTTTGTTATATCACAGTGTCCGCTTTGTGACCAGGAGGTTGCGGCTTGATCCCCGACCGAGTCATACCAAAGACTTTAAAAATTGTGCAAGCTGCTCTTTCGCTTGCAGCCCAAGATTAAGAAAGAAGATCTTGGAACCTTGAGTGGTCAGCTCAGTATCAGTATAATGTGACTGGGTGGAATATCTTGTCAAGTGTCTGTGGCGTGATATTCAGAGAGGCAACACTCTAAAAGTGAGCACTGAGATACTTGCCACATCCAGACACCGTGACTGATGGATTGTTGAAGTTGACTTTACACCCGAATAAAACATGTATAAATCATAATACCATGCGTATGCTCAGTTAACGCTTAGCACGCTGGGTAAATTTTTCAGTAGACGATATTATGAAACATTTTCAAATTTTTCACAGAATAAAAGATTCGACATTTCATGCAGACTGCCTATAATTGGAGACAATAAGCACGAAATGTCAAATCCTGTTGCCTAGGAAAAAAATCAATTTGCAGTCTGTTAATTATCCCAAGATTTCTGCATTGTGGATTATATATAATGTTGATACAGCAAAGTCTAGTCGTGTCTACTTTGGACGTAATATGCCGATGACATTTTGGCTAATGAAGGCAATGATAATAGCCTTGAGGCATTTATATATACGTAAACAATAAAATCATCTATGTTCTTAATTATTTGAGTCGAGCCACGTAAAATGGAATTTATACCAATTGTTATAGTGACAGTGATTATGGCAATTATTCACTAGTTGATTCTTCTGTGCACAAAAGGTATGCAAGCAGACGACAAATACTCCGATTAGACTATGCAACGTGACCCAAATAAATAATTTCTCACGTTAACCTTAATTCTCATTACAGTCTATTTACAAAATATTTCTGGGCCGAAATATGTCTTAGTACATAATTACCCTTTTACCGTGTGCATTCGGACAGAGACAAGCATAACGCGGCGTCTTATTAGATTTACACTGTTTGCCAGAACTTTTTAGACAGCACACTGGGTAGACAATTGTACTTATTCAAATTTTAGAACAAGTATCTAAAGGAGTTGAAGTGTCCAGATACTTAGGGTAAATACAGTAACAACATCTTATTTCTGCACAAGTTCCTTTTTACGCGTATACATTGTCGTGAGGATTTGACATATCAAAGAAATACACATGGCCTAGGTTACATAAGTGTATTCCGCAGGTGGTCAACTTAAGCTTAACTGGGGGATTAACAGAATTCTGGACAGCGACAGTTTTATTGACAGCGAATTATAATTTAGAAATTTGTGAACAACGAATGTGTTTTAATGGATTTTGGACTATGGATTATTTATATTTTTAATCTAATTTTATTCCCCTCAAATGAAGTGAATTTAACTGAACTTCGGACAGGCATGCAGGTTTAAAAATCTGCTTATAACGAAAGACCACAAATTAATGTATACTTGACGATAAAATAGCCTTATGATACGCGACCACCGTAGCCTTACACGAGCCTGCACGTCATATCTGAGTTTACATTTGGTGCTACATATAGAATGGTCCTTGAATATTGCAACAGCGAACAGTGCAGGCCAGGCAAACACTATGCGGGCAAAGACATTCAAACAGCGAACAGCATATAGGATGTGCACTTTCTACCAGTGAACCGCAAGGCCCTGATAAGTGTTGGTGTCTATATTCTAACAGAGAGCAGCACAGCAATTCCGTGGCTGCTCCGACTGAGCTGTTCCCCTCTGGTCGCGTATTTCATAAGGTCGACTTCTTATTTGGGGCCCTTACTACCAGTAAAACGAAGTATTACGATTAATATTTCTATTGAGCAAGGACGCAGCTAAATTTCTGGTCCAGAGTGGTACGTGTACCACTCCTTGTCACTGAGGAAATCAAAAGATTATATGAAATAAGATTAACAACTTTTACAATAACAACAATCTCAAGTGGTCAAAATCCAGGGAGTGGTACACGTACCACTTTGAAAGAAGTCTAAAACATATTTATTTTTAAACTTATAGTAAATATTCCAATGGGTTTGAGAGACAATGGATTTATGGTCTGGAGTGGTACGTGTACCAATTGATGTAAAGAACCAAAAGATTATAGGTAGTGGAGATAACAACTGTTACAATAACAACAATCAGAAAAAAAGGTCACAATCCAGAGAGTGGTACGTGTACCACTTTAAGAGAAGGATCTTAAAATCAATATTTTCAAGTTGATGGTAAATATTTCTATGGGGCAAAGAAGCCGATGAATTTCTGGTCTAGAGTGGCACGTGTACCACTCCTTGTCACTGAGGAAACCAAAAGATTATCTGAAATAAGATAACAATTTTTACAATAACAACAATCACAAGAGGTCAAAATCCAGGGAGTGGTACACGTACCACTTTAAATGAAGTCTAAAAAATATTTATTTTCAAAGTTATGGTAAATATGCCTATAGGTTTGAGAAACAGTGGATTTATGGTCTGGAGAGGTACGTGTACCACTTGCTGTTAAGAACCGAAATACAAGTAGTGAGATAACAACTGTTACAATAACAACAATCAGAAAAACGATCACAATCCAGAGAGTGGTAGGAGTACTACTTCAAGAGAAGGGTCTAAAATCACTATTTTCATTTTTTTTTTTTTTTTTTGTGGTAAATATTTCTATGGGACAAAGCGAAGGTTGGATTTAGGGTCTGGAGTGGTACATGTACCACCCCTGTCAAAGCAAAAAGAAAGTTTGGGATGTTATCCAGATGTTGTAAAACAGTCCTTATGAGAGTAAACTGTTTTAGGGTCTGGAGTGGTGCATGTACCACCCCTGTCAAAGCAAGAAGAAAGCTTGGGATGTTATCCCGTTGTAAAACAGTCCTTATGAGAGTAAACTGTATTTGAATTATCAACAGGGGTGGTACGTGTACCACTCCTTATGCAAAATTATACAACATTAAAACCCTAAATACTGCATATATTTTACCTCTATGCAAAAAACATACACCTTTTAAAACCTACAATACAGCATATATTTTACCTCTGTTTGGCAGAAGCTAAATTTGTTGCAAAAAGAGTACCGTGTTGTTAAATCCTCTTTTACATTATCATCAGTTGTAAGTTTATTATTAAGTTATGCGAGTACGGTATGAATTCATGTTCTGTGACATTGTCATATCGTTATGTCTTAAATTGTAAGTGGCGGAAACTAACGAGATTTCCCGACTTATAGAAAGGTGCTTCATAATACCCATTATTACCATCTATCTACATATCTATCTATCTATCTATCTATCTATCTATCTATCTATCTATCTATCTACCTATCTATCTATATGTTTGTCTGTCTGCCTGTCTTCTGTCCGTCCGTCCGTTTGTCCATCCACCCATCCATCCATCTATCTATAAGTTTTTCTAGTGGACATTAGTTTCTAAAAAAAGAAAGATTTTTCCATGCGACAGCTCCTTCTTAAATAAGACAGTGGGATTACACACACATACCAGCTTGCTGGATCTCATTCTGTTGTTTGAACTTTATTCAAATACGGAAACCAGTGTTGAGGTTTGACCAAATTCTGGAGCAACAGTAACACAGGAGCTTGAAGTTATTATTTTTTTCATACAAATGCCTATACAGTTCTTTGAAAATCATATAGGGTTATCAAAAAAAAAGGAAAAAAAAAATATAACATCATGCTTCTGTGAACAGCAATGACGGACGAAACCGCAGCAGGCGAAAATGCTGCGGAAAATATTATGAAGAAAAATTCGAAAGTAAACGTTTCGCATCGTTATCGGACGAAGAGTTCCAAAAACATGATAAAAGAGAGAAACCTCAAACACGACCAGGGCCACAAACGTTACAGTTCGCGCGTTTAGAGCATGTTTTTAGGCAGAAGAAATAACAGTGATTTTGAAAGCTTAATTTGTCATCAGAATAGTTGGGCGGACTTTTAAGACTTTTAACTTAATTTGAGTTCGAAATTTGTCATTGAATTAGAAAAAAAAAACAACATAACATCTTCCTTTTATGTGTTGTGTTCAAGCATTTGTTTGTCAGTCAGTCTGTCCGCCATTCAGTATTTATTACCTCGATCAATATTGATATACTCTGGTCGACATCACATCAAATCCAACGACACAATAGTCAATTATTATATAATGTTTACCTCAACAAAATGTATCATCAATTATTTTCTTAAAAGACCTTTTTAGCTGTCTGGCAACAGTAACAAGTGATGTTGATCGGTCCATGACCATACACAGGCTGTTTGTTAAGGACTATTTTTAGCAACAAAAGTGATGTAGACAGGTCATTGACCTTAGCCTGGCTATTTTTAACAAGTACCAGCTACTATTAGCAAACATCAGGATTTATAAAAAAAAGCTGTTATAGACAATTTCAGCCAATCAGAGAAGTCATATAAGAAAACAAATTGTCAAATAACGTATGAAGTACAATTATCCCGGTACAACGCTTATCCAGGTAACAGCAACGATTAACTGAGAACAAATACAGCTGTGCTGCAGTTATCTCGGAAAATTTCTGTTTTCTTTTGAAAACTGTACGATCTGTGCGACTATAAGTTTACTTGTGTGTACTTATCTGTACTGCACACTCTCATTAATGTCCCACTACCAGTCCTACTGAAATGACATGGGCCTCTACTGTCCCAGTACCAGTCGTACTGGTACGACACAGTCCTCCACTGTCCATGTACCTTTCCTGCTGATACGACACAGTCCACTACTGACCCAATAGTAGTCCTACTGTTATGTTACAGTCAACTACTGTCCTAGTACCAGTTCCATTGATATAACACATTCCCCTTCTGTCCCAGTACCAGATCTACTGAAGCGACACAGTCCACTAGTGCCCCAGCACTAGTACTACAGATGCTCTAAAGTCCACTACTATCCCGGTACCAGATCTACTAATATGATAAAGTCACTACTGACCCAGTCCTACTCAAACAACACAGTCCACTACTGTCCCAGTACCAGTTTATTGATAGGACACAATCCGTTATTGTCCCAGTTCCAGTCCTATTGATATAATACAGCACAATGACCCAGTACCAGTCCTATCGATACGCACTCCACTTCTGTCCAAGTATCAGTCCTACTGATTCGACACAGTCCACTACTGTACCAATACCAGTCCTACTAATATGATACAGTCTACTACTGCCCCAGTACAAGTCCTACTGATATGATACATTCAACCACTGCCCCAGTGCCAGTTCTACTGATATGACACAGTACACTACTGTCCCATATTCCTACTGATACTACACATTCCACTATAATTCTAGTATCAGTCTTATTTATATGACATAATCCACCATTTCTACAGTTCTAGTCTTACTGATACGACACCGTCCACTTCTGTCCTAGTATTACTCCTACTGATATGATACAGTCTACCACTGCCCACTGTCGGCGACTGATACGACAGCCCACGTCTGTCCCAGAACGAATCCTGCTGATATGATACGGCCCACTACTGTCCCAGCACCAGATCTATTGGATACGATAGTTCACTACTGCCCAAGACCAGTCCTATGGATACCCTACAATGCGCTACTGCTCAGGACCAGTCCTACTTTTGTCCGAGTACCAGTCCTGCTGATATGATATGCAGCCCACTTCTGTCCAAGTACCAGTCCTGCTGATATGATACAGTCCATTACTGCCGCAGCCCCAGACCAATTGATACGATAGCCCACTACTATCCCATTACCAGTCCAACTGATACCCATCAGTGCCCCAGTTCCAGTCCTGTCCACTACTACCGTAAGTCCTATTGATACGATAGTGTACACTACTGCCCCAGTACTAATCCGCCTTTACGCTACAGTACACTATTGCCCCAGTACCAATCTTATTAATACGTCACAGGCCACAATTGCCCCAGTGCCAGTCCTACTGATACCCTACAGTCCATTACTGTCCCAGTACTATTCATATGACACAGTACATTATTGCCCTAGAACTAGTCCTACTTATAAGCTACAGTACAATACTGCCTAAACAGTCCACTGCTGGCCCAGTACCAGTCCTAGTGATATTCAGTTGTCCCCTACTGCCAAAGTACCAGTCTTATTGATACGATACAGTACAATACTGCCTCAGTACCAGTACTACTTATACACTTAAGAAAACTACTGGCCCAGTATCAGTCCTGTTGATACGTCGCAGTCCACAAATGCCCCAGCACCAGTCCTACTGATACCCTACAGTCCACTACTGTCCCCGTACCAATCCTATTAAGACATCACATTCCACTACTGTCCCAGTACGAGTTCTAAGGATACCCTACAGTCCACTACTGTTCAGTTACCAATCCTACTGATATGACATAGTCGACTACTGTCCCAGTGCCCATCCTACTGATATGATAAATCCAGTACTGCCCCAGTACCAGTCCTACTGATACTGTATAGTCTACTTCTGCCCGGGTACCAGTCCTACTGATACCTCACAGTCCATTAGTGCCCTAATACCTGTAGTACTGATACCCTATCTCAGTACCAGACATATCGGTCAGTCCACCACTATTTCAGTGTCCGACCTATTGACACGACTGTCCACTAGTGACCCAGTACCTGTCCTACTGATACCCTACAGCACCATTGTCTCAGTACTAGACCTATAGATACGGCAGTCAACTACTGCCCAGTACCAGTACTACTGATATGCTGCAGAACACAACCGCCTCATCCCTACTACTGATACGCTACAGTACACTACTGCCCCAGTACCAGTCCTACTGACACGACACAGTCCGCTTTTGCCCCAGTAACAACCCTACGGATATGATACAGTCCACCAATGCGCCAGTACCAATCCTACTGATACGCTACAGTAAGTACACTTCTGCCCCAGTACCAGTCCTACTGCCAGTCCTAATGATACCCTACAGTCATATACTGTCCCAGTACCAGTCCTACTGATACCCTACAGCACACTTCTGTCCCATTACCAACCCTACTGATAGGAATCTGTCCATCACTGCCCCAGTACCAGTCCTACTGGTCCCAGTAACAACTAATAGTTATACTGAAAATCATACTGATACAGTCATCTACTTCCCTTGTACCAGTACTACTGATCAGATACAGTCCACTGGTGCCATTAAACCAGCCCTACAGATTGAGTGTAAAGAGGACTGTTACTGTGTCTGTAGTGGACTGTAGAGTGTACGTAGGTATGGTACTGAGTCCATAACGGACTGTAGAATATAATGAGGACCGGTATTTGGTCTATACTGGACTGCAGAGTATACGTTGGACTGGTATTATGTATTGGACTGTACAATTTACGGAGGACTGGTACTGGTTCTGTAGTGGACTGTGGATTATACGGAAGACTGATACTTGGACTGTAGTTGACTCCGGAGTATACGGAGGACTGGTACTGGGTCTGTAGTAGAATGTAGATTACAGAAATGACTGTATCTGGGTCTGTAGGGAACTGTCGAGTATATAGAGGACTGGTACGTATTGTGTCTGCGGTGGACTGCAGGATATACGGAGGACTGGTGCTGGACCTGTAGTGGACTGTAGATTATAGGAATGACTGTTTCTGTGTCTGTAGGGGACTGTTGAGGATACAGAAGAGTGGTACTATGTTTGTGATGGACGGAAGAGTATACGGAGGACTAAATCTGGGTCTGTAGTGGACTGTAAATTATAGAAGGGCGGGGGAGGGGACTGTAACTTGATCTGTAGTGGACTGTAGAGTATACGGAGGACTGGAACTGTTTCTGTAGTGAGCTGTAGGATATACGAAGGACTAGACAATGGTCTGTAGTGGACTGAAGAAAATACGGAGGACTGGTACTGGGTTTCGAATGGGTTGTGGAATATACGGGACTGGTACTGTGCCTAATTTGGACTTTAGATTGTATGGCGGACTGGTACTGGATCTGTAGTGGACTTAGTATATGGATGACTATTACTGTATCTGTAGTGAGCTGTAGAGTGTATGGAGGGGCTGGTACTGGGTCTATAGTGGACAGTTGAGAATAACAAGGCCAGGGACTGGATCTGTGCTGGACTGTAGAGTAAAGGGAGGACGTGTACTTGGTCTGAAGTGGACTGTACATTATGCGGAGGACTAGTACTGGGTCTGTAGTGGACTGTGCAGAATAGACTGGTACTGGGTCTGTAATGGACTGTAGAGTACACGGTGGACTGGAACGTATTCTATGGTGGATTGTGCAGTATACGGAGGACTGGTACTGTGTCTCTAGTGGATTGTAGCGTATACGGAGGATTGGAACTTGGTCTGTAGTGGACAGAGTATACGGAGGCTCGGCACTGGGTCTGTGGTGCTGTACATAATATGGAGGACTGGTACTGGGTCTGTAGTAGGCTGTAGAGTATACGGAGGACTGGAACTTAATCTGTAGTGGACCGTAGAATATACGGAGGACTGGTACTGCACAGTGGACTGCACAGTATACGCAGGACTGGTACTGGGTCTGCCCTGGACTGCAAAACATACATAGGTCTGGTGCTGGGTATTTAGAAAACTGTAGTGTATTCCGAGGACTGGTACCTTGCCTGTAGTAGAATGTAGAGTATATGGTCCTAATATAAAAGGAAATAGTTCGCTCACAAGGCCGAGGGAAGCAAAGTCTTTCGAGTAGAGCCCTTATCCAAAGGGAGGAAAATCAATTTGACCGACTTGTTTTCCTTGCAAATATATGCGTCATCTTTAAGGAAATGAACATATCGAAAACTAGCACTAAGGATAAGGCAAATATGTGAAACAAAACAGATAGAGACCGTGTTCACGCGCGAACAAGATATACAACCATCCTATCAGGACCTAGCCCATTCTACGTAACAGCTGATATTCAGCACGTCTATGAAATCTGGACCTCTATATTCCCCTTATGTCTGTAATGGACTATAGAGCTCTCACGGGACAGGTTAAAAAGTTTATCCAAATGACTCGGTTCATTTGCTGTTCTTTGTTATTTTTAGTCCCCGGAGTCTTTACAATCCTTTTACGGATTTGGCCAAAAAAAGATGACTTGATTTGACTTGATTTGCTTTTGTAATAATAATATTTCCTACAAGTACAAACTGTCTGCAAACAAATCACGCTCAGACTGTTATAGAAGAGATTACAAATTTAGTATGATAACACTATGAGAGAGAGAGAGAGAGAGAGAGAGAGAGAGAGAGAGAGAGAGAGAGAGAGAGAGGTAATATTGGTAGTAATTGCCCGGGTTTTTGGAAGAGGTGTGCGACCTAGGTCTCAAAATCATGACCCATTTTCATAATCCTGGACATTTTTGTTTCATTTTAGACCCATACTGCTCAAATACCGTACCTATATTTATAGTTTTTGTCCCAAATCCAACCCAATGTTTGCCGCACATGCCTTGTGTAGGCAGATAATCCCTGAGAGAGAGAGAGAGAGAGAGAGAGAGAGAGAGAGAGAAAGAGAGAGTGTGAGAGAGAGAGAGAGAGAGAGAGAGAGAGAGAGAATCCCCTTTCAAAAGCAGTGTTTTGTACCTCTTAAAGAACATTTCCTCTTGTAAAGAGCTTATAAACAATGATTTGCGACAACCAGACAAGTTTGCGAAGCTGATCAAATATAATGTTTTACAGAAACAGGGATACGATGCTAAGCAGTTTGACGGAGGCTATAAAACTATGTTCTGTACAACAAAGTAAGCAGTTTGCCAATGTAAGACAGGCATGGCGTTCCATAGTCTATGTCTCTTTAAAAAGGTTTTGTATGTGGACGAATAATTATCGCTACATAAACAGTTGTTCACTTTTCTTAACCTTCATAGTCCTGATGCATGTAACTATTATGTAATTGATAAAGCATGGAGTTGTTGCGACCGTTAACCTAAAATTTATATCAAATATGCACACACACGCACACACACAGTACATTATAATTATAAGCAGATGGTATGTAAATACTGATTTACAGTTACATCAATTTCAAGACCTCATTTACAAAGTGGAAGCTAGACATGCAAGAAATTATAAAACTCTACACCGGGCGGAAGATGCCGTTGCATTATGTGTTAAAATCAACGACCACACATACTTATCAGGATGATTTGTATATAAAACAATGATGCCCATTGCAGATATTGATTTTTCCAACTTAGTCGTTTTTCCCATTTAGTCGTTTTTCAGACTTTAGTGCTTGATATGTTTTCCAAGATAGTCGTTATTTTTCCCCACTTAAGCGTATTTCCAACTTAGTCTCTTCACACACGTATATCGTCGCATACAGGATCAGTTTGTGTGCAATGTCGTTATCATTGTGCCTTGTGCAAAAGTATAATAGCATTCCCTATAAAAGGATTGCATGCGCATCTAGCAAAGTCTCAGATGAGACTGCGTCCCAGAGTTTTGCTGCCCGTTTGAAGACGCTTTGGACTTGACTACAAATAGACAGTCCGCGAAGACGGATCAGACTGTGCAGATGTGCATGCTTAGCCGAGTCGTCGCTTGGCGCGCATGCAATCTTGTGCCCCGGCATGTCTTCTAAATCATTATACACAAAAAAATATGCTAAACCTTTAGCATCCTCTGGGCTAATTCAGCAGACGAAAAATTGGTGATAAATTTCTGATTTTTCCCAGAAAACAGGATTTGATATTTCACGCCAATTGTCTCCATTAAAGACAATTTGCATGAAATATTAAATCCTGTTTTTTTCTGGGGAAAATTAAGAAAAATATTTCAAAATGTCGTCTGCTGAAAAACAAATAATACCCGGAATGCTAAGTGTTATCTATTATCTTCGAAACTTTTGATGTATCAGGGTGAAGAGTAGGTAAATCAATTTTGAGTGCATCGTTTAGATAAAAAGCTCTGTAAAGGGTAAGTAAAATAATAAAAAAGATATATCATTACGAAAACATGCCTATTCAAATATACTGAAAATTTTACCACCAAAAAATGAAAATTTTCAGATAAAATTTTTTTAATATTTTCATATTTCTGCTCAAAACAGGCGAGGCGGTTCTAACGAGTATCCACAATCTATGTTCTGAACAAAAATAAGAAAAATAATGTATACCCCTGTAAACCCCAGTTTTACTTTATAAAAGTGGGGTTTAAGCGGATTAAAATTATATAAGCATGTTTGCGTGATGTTTACTCGATTTACGTAGAGTGGATCGAGTGGATTTTCTATCATAACTCTTTTGACTTGTCTATTTCAAACACCAGGGTGTCTAGTTAGCATTTATTGTTACCATTATGTAAACATGCCTATATAATTTTGACCCTCTTAAACCCCTCTTTTATATGGTAAAACTGGGGTTTACAGGGGTATACATAATTTTCCTTATTTCTGCTCAAAAACATAGATTGTGGTACTCGTTAGAACCGCCTCACCGAGGCGGTTCTAATGAGTACCCACAATCTATGTTTTGAGCAGAAATATGAAAACTACCAGAGTTTTTCATCTGAAAGTTATCCTTTTTCGGTGGTAAAATTCTCAATATATTTGAATAGGCGTGTTTTCTTAATGTATGTTTTGTAGAAATTCCTGTACTCAATGCAGACAGTGTTGATCCAAATCAGAAGCCGTGTTCTGCGGCGTCTGATCTGGGTCTACACTGTTAGCAAGCTATCCTTTCGGCGGTCTCCAGACTAATATGGGTGAACACGTTTTGTTTTTAATTTATGTGTATGTGTGCGTGTTATTGTTTTCGTGTTGTTGTAATTTGCCTAGTTTTTATCATATTAAATCACGGCCCTGGCATGCATTCTCACATGCCATACCTTAAAGACATAAAACAGACACGATAAACAATTACAACGGGAAGAATTGGTTGCATCACGGAAAACATTATATTTTAAGGTAAGTGGGGCGACCCAATTAAATAAATATAAATTTTGATCGGTGTGTGTGTGTGTGTGTGTGTGTGTGTGTGTGTGTGTGTGTGTGTGTGTGTGTTCGGAACGTTCATCAGTGTTTCAATACATATATAATGAACAGAATTCAGATTTTTGTCACCCGGAAAAATGTGTCTTCGGGCATATGGGACAGTGAAGGCCCAGATCAGACTGCGCATCCGCGCAGTCTGATCAGGGCCTTCACTGTCCACAAACAGAACCATTGGATGCTATAGAATGTTTCCATGAAGGGCAAATGCCAGGATGATACATTGTGCATACACAGAATCATCTGAATGCGCAATTTTCCGCATGTTCGAAAGCACTTTTTTTGCTTGACGCGATCCAAAAGTTTAAGCTAAAAACAAAATGATTGCACGCGTCTTTGTCGTGCACACATTTTTGTATTATATCTTACCAAAACTTATTCTTTAGTACTGGCATGGAGTAGTGATAAAATCAATTTTTCATACACTAAGTACAAAAAATAAAAATAAAATAAAATAAAATCCAAACTACGAGGGAACTGCAAAATATTTTGTCACTAGAGGGATTCCGTAGTTTTATCCCGATGTGTTTTAAACACTTCGCTGCACATCATTGGACTACGTTACATGGCCTATAAAAATACTAAAAAATAGGTAAATACTACACAGTAAGCAGTCGCAAGTTACAGCGAATGTGTTTTGTCCTGGATCCCTGTACTTAATGATTAGCGCCTACATGAGTAGGGGTTCAGGCAATGCTTGATAAAGCTGCGAAGCAGATCTGTGATGAACCGTGATACATATTGAACCGAGACCCTACTGGGCTTTCGACATCTTTCAGAAAGTCGTTTTTAACGTGGTGCTTTACACAGGTGAGGTAAATTTCGAAAATTTTGTCATGATGTAATGCAAAACGATTTGTTTTATACTAGTTATAAGGCTTTAAGTAATCAAATATTTTCACTTTTTCCCATAGCAAAAATGAAAGCAAATTATGCAGAAATCAGTAGGGTAGGTAATTTGGAGTCAGATTTTTAACAACTTTCGCTTGTTCAATTTTACTGAATTTTTCACAGTATTGTTGTGAAACAATAATAATTCAAATTCATCAAATAAAAGTAAAAAAAAAAACATCTTCTTAGACAAAAATTCCAAAATGTAACTTTACCATTGAAATTGCATAGGTCAGACCAATTTTAGGCCGTGAATTATAAATATTAAAGTACAAAACACAGAAACAGAGAAGACAAATGGTTTCTGATAAGATATGGTCAATCAGAACAAAGTATATTAATTTAAAATAAAACGCCAAAATAAAATAAAATAAAATGAAAAACGACTAATGTCGAAAAGGCAATAGCCAGTAGTCATTTCTATGTAATTAGCGGACCTTTTTAACCCTTGTCCCGCTGAACCCGGATATACCCTGCCTCTGCAAACAGTGTAGAACCAGATCAGTTGGCTTCTGAAGAAACCAACTGATCTGGATCTGCACTGTTTGCCATTAAGTATGTGAATTGATGTGAACAATCTGGATCAAGTAATCTGATTGGCTGAAAATTAGAAGTAGGTGTGGCTTCTAAATTTATTCAGCATGACAAGGGTTAAGTTTGGAAATTAGTGGCGTAGCCAGAACGATTTTTTACTCACACCCTAAAAACATGTATTAACTATCTCCCTAATATCGCTTTCAGAATAGGGGTTACTCTTACATGAAATTGTATGCTTCCAGAGGGTGCAAATTCTTTCCTTTTAGAATAGCCCCTATGATAAAGGAGAAAATTATATTTTATGTTAGGCCCTCCCTCTTATTGCAAACATTTTCCTTACGCACATGCGTATTATGCATAAAAAGCAAATTACACCTAAAGATATAATCCACCAACTTTGCTGCTGTAAAGTTATAATAGAACAGGCTTTCTGACTGTCAGTGCTGGAAACATATAACTGGTGATACTGTATAGCTCCATCTTGAGCATTTCTTTTTCAGCAGAAAAATAATGATATTTTTCTTATTTCTGCACGAAAACATATGTCGTCATGTAATATAAAATATGTTACATGTACATTTTTTTATATTACATGACGACTTTATTATTTTCACGTCGCTTCTCGCGTATAAACCAGCCAGTTTCTTGATTCGAGGCATTAACAGATATTAGTTTGCATTACCGAAACAAGCCTATTCAAATATACTAAAAATTTTACCACCAAAAACTGAAAATTTTCAGATAAAAAATTCTGATATTTTTTCATATTTCTGATCAAAACATAAATTGTGGGTACTCGTTAGAACCGCCTCGACGAGGCGGTTCTAACGAGTACCCACAATCTATGTTTTTGAGCAGAAATAAGAAAAATAATGTATACCCCTGTAAACCCCAGTTTTACTATATAAAAGTGGGGTTTAAGGGGGTCAAAATTATATAGGCATGTTTTCGTGATGGATTGTCCCTGTGACAGTTAGTGCTTCTTTAATTTACATTTTCCCGATGTCTTGGTTTAAATATATAGTGGGTATAATACCCATATTATATGACCATATTCAAGAAAGAGCCTTACGAAAGCGATGAATATTTTTTCACAAAACTTCCACGCATTTAACCGATATTTGATATATTTCCATAACCCTTATAATTAAAACATTGTAATAATATAACTCCTCCCTAGACTTTTCATTTGCCTGTTTTCGTATGTGACGTATGTAGCTCTCCTTGGAATTTTCTCTTACCTTTTGTTTTCGTATGTCATTTCGAAAACACTTCTATTCAAATATACTGAAAATTTCACCACCAAAAATGGAAAGTTTTCAGATAAAAATTCTGATCTTTTCACATTGCTGCTCAAAACATAGATTTAAGGTACTCGTTAAAACCGCCTTGCCGAGGCGGTTCTTACGAGTATCCACAATCTATGTTTTTGTGCAGAAAGAAGAAAAATATGTATACCACTGTAAACCCTGGTTTTACTGTATAAAAGTGTGGTTTAAGGGGATCAAAATTATATATATACGTTTTCGTGATGGCGTTTGTTTTGTCATTATTTTTTCCTCATCTTTTTTTCGTTTGGTGCCTCGAGAATGTTATGTTTCGTTATTTATGGAATTTTCTTGGCATTTTCACCTATATTTGTTTCATATTTACAATAATTCTTATAGCAAATGCTTATATAGATATCCAGTATGTATATTTCAGACCTGTAACCATGGCAACAAGGTGGGGCTGCGTAGGTGCTGGTTGTATAACGTCTGATTTCTTCACCGCGATCAAAGAGACTCTTCCAGCTGATGAGCATAAGGTAAAATGAACCAAAATAATAGTAGATTCTCGACATATGCGACCAACAAGGACCCAGAACAGGCTGTGCATTCGCAGCAGTCGGACATAACTTTTCGCTGCGTCTCCATATTCTTGTGTATCAACTGAAATGGCAACGGAAGTTTCAGGCTCCATATATTCTTGTTTATTAAATGATTCGGTAACGGAAATTTAAGGCCCAATATACTCTGGTGTATCAAATGATTTGGTATATATAACATACATAGACTGCCAAAGAAGCAAACTGTAACTTCTGATGCCATTTTTGAGTAGAAACTGACATCCATGCTTACATCACGAAAACATGCCTATATTATTTTGACCCCCTTAAACCCCACTTTTATATAGTAAAACTGGGGTTTACAGGGGTATACATTATTTTTCTTATTTCTGCTCAAAACATAGATTGTGGGTACTCATTAGAACCGCCTTGGCGAGGCGGTTCTAATGAGTACCCACAATCTATGTTTTGAGTAGAAATAAGAAAAATAAAAGAATTTTTTATCTGAAAATATTCATTTTTTGGTGATAAAATTTTCAGTATGTTTGAATAGGCATGTTTACGTAATGTTAATTTTGTTAAAGCTTACTGATGATGATAAGGGTGGATACCAAGCTGCATTTTTGCTTCTGAGGGTCAAAAAAGTAGGTCAGATGAGTGCAAAATAGAAAGGGAAGCAATGATCAGGAATTGATACAATTATCCCACACCTCCCATCAGAGACATGAAAGGGAAAGAAACACAAACACGAAATAACTGGACCCTAATGGAAACATCACTAGCAGAAAGCCAAACGGACAGTTACTTTCCCACAAAGTGGCCAAATGGCTATCCAAAACAAAACGATGTAAGTGACACACACATTCAAAGACAAAAATGCTTATTTTTGGTATTTACAGACGAAATGTATGAAATTTATTGCTACAGACTTAATTAAAAATAATTTTAATTCATTTTAACATTTAAAAATACTTTTGCTCAGATATTTTGTTTTTGTATTATTGATGGGGTTAAGAAATCGCAAAAATAATCATTGATATATGCTTAATTTCCTTCTATTTGTCGGTTTTTGATCTGGGCATGTAGGCCACTGTCCAGCTATGGTTTACTTCCATCTCAAAAGGTGAATATGAGAGACCATGTCATTCTTAAAGCCTATTACCTTGCAAATATTTTGCAGCATAATAGCCTCCTAATGATGGCAGCATTACCTAGTAACAGCCTGTTACATTTGTTACCTTTAAATAACGTATAAGACCATATGAAAGTATTAATTCTTTGAGGATTTCAGCAAAAGTACTTACGAGTATATTTTCACACTAAATATAAATGAAGTTACAGAGCAGTCCACTAGCTACAAAATATCATGTTTGAAAGTTCTGTATGGCTTTACATGGCGTTACACATGTTGTTCTACTCTTTGGAAATTAATTAGCTCAAATAGTTCACTTTCTTAGATTGTGCATTGCCCATATGACCTCAAATATTCAATTTAAAATAAGGTATTAAACTATTCTTTCCAAAGCTGCAAAGCAGATCTCTAGTTATACTTTGTCAGTTATTTGGTTTTAACCAAAGTTGCCCCATTATCAAGGTAATATAGAAATAAAACATTTTCGCATAATAACACGTCACATGCAGCCCATGATACAATAAAGAGGATTCTTACCATAGCATTATATATGAGTAACCTGAAATACATATGTGTATTAAAACGTGGCCTTTGTATTATTTTGAACATAATACTGTAAGTAACACCTAAAATATCTGTATAGTGTGAGTTTTTGAATTTCTGTGTGGTATTCTGCATCAGTATTTAGTGCCTCTATTTTGTAGTTTCTAAAAGTTCTTAAGTAAACATTTCCAAAGCTGCAAATGTATTGCCTTTATTCTTTGTCAGTTATATACATTAATACTGAAAAGAGGAAAGTTGTTATCTACATCAAGACCAGTTTTGCTTAAACTATTGAATACTGTCCTGAATTTTTTAATTTATGGGATGTATGGCATGTGACAAATGCTTATTATTTCTTTGTCTAAATAATAATAATTATCATAATAATAATAATAATAGTAATGATAAAACATCTACAAATATACAATATGTCAGAACCTCGCCTGTCTTTTCTTTAGCTATACTTATGGCATTTTATTATCGCCTATTTCGGTGTTAGTAAGTCCTACGTAGGAGTTATTATCTCCTACGTAGGTGTTAGTAAGTCCTACGTAGGAATTATTATCTCATACGTACGTGTTAATAACTCCTATGTAGGTGTTAGTAATTCTTACGTAGGAGTCATTATGTCCTACGTAGGTGTTATTAAGCCCTATGGAGGGTATTATCTTCTGCGTAGGTGTTAAAAAGCAGGAAATTTCCATAGGCACTCAAAAACGAGTGCGAATCACCCATGGTAAACGAGCCATCGATGTTCGAGTCATTGACGTTTTACTGTATAACATGTATTTCGATTCCCAGTTTGTTGCTATTGTTGCGCGAGACAAGGATCGTGCCCAGAAGTATGCAGACAGACTTGGTTTTGAAAAGGCGTATGGCTCCTACGACGATCTAGTTAATGACCCGGATGTTGGTAAGTTTGTATCTTATTTACTTACAAGGTGAAGTATTTTAACACTTATCCTGAATTATTTAATCAGCGGCACCCATTTCTGACTATCAGCCAATCAGATTACATCATATAATGTTTTCGTTCAAATTCACAAACTGAATAACAAACAGTGTAGAACCTGATCAGAAGAAGCCATCTGATCTGGATCTACACTATTTGCAAAGGTAGGGGTTGTCGTGAACAGCGGGATGCGGGATAAAGGTTAAATCCTTTTCTATATTTGTACGGAAGTGTAGCTATATTTTGTTTATAATAATAATGATGCTATCGTATAGCTTTGTGGTATTTTTACACGACTTGTATAAATATGAGTAGAATAAACTAGTAGCCTAACGCACGACAAAACATATAATTAGATTGCGCATCCACGCAGTCTGATTAGAGTCTTCGCTGATCGCATATGCCTTTTACAGTCTCCGGGTTATCTAAAGAAGGATTAACGAGAACCCTGACCATACTGGATGGATATACAGGCTGATCACACAGATCTTATTGCAGGCTTTTTCCATAAGCGTGCTAAAATTTAACATAAGTAGAATAATTTTAGATACGACATTGTCTTATATATAGAAGTAATACACCGTTCGTTCGTTCGCTCGTTCATCTTTCATTACTGACAATGACCATTCCCAATAAAATGCGTGAAGTTGTATTGTCTGTTTGGTATAAGATGGCTAATGAGACCAATCTTAGCTCTAAACTACCTGTTGCAGATCGAACAAGAGAGATCTGAGGAAGAAAGCTCTGTTGGTGATGGCTTTCCGCTGCGCACGTTTCTGTTTGGCTTTGCTGATTCTTTTTTGCTTCGTATTCCCCAACACTCTTTCCTATGAGGCCTCGCCAGTTTGCTCGATCCTGTGTAATCTGTTCCCATGACTCTGTCTGTATGTTGAAGTCTTTAAGTATGCCCTTGCATCGCTTCTTCTGACCACATGGGAGCGTTTTCCGACTTGCACTTCTTCTTCGGCGAACGTTCATCAGGCATTTTGATAATATGGCCTGTCCATCTTAACTGTGTCAATTTTAGAAGACTGGGTACACACTGCATCCCTGCCCTTTTCAGGACTTTTGGTCTGGAATCCTGTCGTGCCACTTGAACTTTAGAAAGTTTCTAAGGCAACTTGTGTGGAAGTGATTCAGTCTTTTGTCATGCCGTTGGTAAACTGTCGAAGTTTTGCATGAGTATAATAGTGTTGGCAGCACTTGCAGATCTGTAGACTTTCTGTGTTGCAAACTTCACTACTGCTTATGAAGCATCTCAATAAAACCGAGGCTCCCATTTTCTATCTGTAGAGTGTTCTTTGTTTCCAAAGGCAATCTGTTTTACTTTAATTTTAGTTTTGTGTCAAGGCTTATTCCATTTCGATTCCAATTACTTCCACGTAGTCGGCAAAATGGTGCACTCATAACGAAAACACGCCTATTCAAATATATAGGAATTTCACCTCCAAAAATTGAAAATTTTCAGATAAAAAACTCTGATATTTTTCATATTTCTGCTCAAAACATAGATTGTAGGTACTCGTTAGAACCGCCTCGGCGAAGCGGTTCTAACGAGTACCAACAATCTATGTTTTTGAGCAGAATTAAGAAAAATAATATATACCCTTGTAAACCCCAGTTTTATTAAATAAAAGTGGGGTTGAAGGTAATCAATATTATATAGGTATGTTTGCGTGATGGGCTTTGGCAAGTCATAGAGGAAAATGGATACACATGGTCGCTTTTTTGCCATTTCTGCCAAACATGACATATTTGATGACATCTTGATTGTTTTACTGTACATCATACCCCTTCAAAAAAGGGGTGTACTCGAAAAGGAAGAAGACACTTTTTCAGGAATAGACTAAAACACGTTTGACAGAGATTGAAATATATATTTGTACGCTCTTACGCGCGAAAAATAAGCCAAGCTGAATGAGCCGTTTAAATATTAAAAGGAAGCTGAAAAAATGTTTTATATTTTATTATTCATTAATTTATTTAGACTGAAACAAAGTTAAGATCCTGTCAGCCTTACTTTGAGATGTAAAATTGTAAAATTGTAACAATGTGTGTAAAGGCTCTGATAAGAGGGGTACCGAATCAACGCGAAATAACTGGACATCTAAACTCATTCTAAAGTTGTGCTAAAGTTTCAATACGTCCATTTTGCTACCTGGTGATGTATCTAAATCTACAGAATTAGTGGCAAACAGTGTATAATCTGATCAGACGCCGCATGTCTGTTGTTTATTCATCACGAAAACATACCTGTATAATTTTGACCTCCCTTAAACCCCACTTTTATACAGTAGAACTGGGGTTTACAGGGGTATACATTTCTTATTTTGATATTTCTTATTTTCTTATTTCTGCTCAAAATATAAATTGTGGATACTCGTTAGAATCGCCTTGGCGAGGGGCTTCTAACGAGTGCCCTCAGCCTATGCTTTGAGCAGAACTATGAAAATTATCATAATTTTTATCTGTCAATTTTCAGTTTTTGATGGTGAAAATTTCAATATATTTGAATAGGCGTGTTTTCGTAATGATTGACTATGAAGATGTCCAGGAAGTAGCCTAATTACAGAACATAGCATATCATTGACACAAATATGAAGACAAAAACAAACTGTGCTTGATTGTCCATATGTAACAATCACAGAATACGGCCTACCAGTGACAGCAAGAGGAAGAGTAAACAAACTATGACGGACGGTCCATACGTAACAAAATAACCAAACAAAAAGCAAAGCAGCCAGCCCTATCTTACCCAATAGGTGATTACTGAGCCATATATTACCAATCAAACACAACAATAAGAAATTAAACATGACCAAACCGGTAAAACAGTCAGGCGCTTAGCCGCCTCAAAGCCTAACAAAGAATATACAAGACAAGAACCACAAGACTAAATCGGTAAAAAAGCCCGGAGTGAGCAGCCATAAAGCCACACAAATATAACAACACAAAAACCATTAAAGCAAAACCAATTAAAGCAAAAAGCTTGAAGACGAAGAATACTAAATGTGCTAAGTGTCTAGCGGCACAAAACGTTGAAACAATGTCGACAATTAACAATGTTAATTTAACGTCAGTTGGGTAAAACAATTTTGAATCGACATTTATCAACGCTGTGTGCTTCTTCACATGGTTGATAATTGTTTAACTTCTTGTTTGTTTTTCTGCACGCCCGCTTCCTCCTGAATAGAGATATACTCTAAATGGGAATATCTTGCTCCCATGGGGAAAAATTCTCACTTGCTAGAGTGGACCCATTTTCAGAAGGGAGGACAACCAATTTTAATAGATTTTGCCTCCCCTGAAGATGTATCCAGTCCCCTGATTTTTTTTTCAAAATATATAGTATCATTGATTTCAATGCCTTTCTGTTTGTGATTTTGGCACTCCCTGGAATTTTCTCTTACCTTTTTCTTCAAACATTTCAAGCGACAATTCCTTTGAAACTGTTGTGCCGATTGAAATCATATTGCATGTGGATCCTCCATTGGTTTGAGAAACAGAAGTTTGTTTTTTAGGTCTGAGTCACTTGACCAAGACGGCCAACATGCCCATATATGGTAAAAACTTTTGAAAAACTTCTTCTCAGGAACTAAATGACCGATGACCTTGAAATTTAATATGTAGCATTGGTGGGTGCAAGTTTATTAAATGATGGTTGGTTGAACTTCACCCTTTTTATAGCAAGGTCAAGTGCGGTCATTGATGCTTTTGTATTCAAAAAGATGAAACAGTGGATTTTCCTGATTCTATTATAGTCTGTAGTAACAACGTTGATTTATGCAGTAAGCTAAGTGAACCTTCATAAAAACCAATGATCAAGTTAATTTTTGACTTCTATCCTGGATGCCTCAGGATCAGTATTTTTTTATTTCTTCTCCTCCAAAACTGATGGATTGATTAAAACTAGATTATATATGGCGCCTCTAAGAAATGAAGGAATGAAAGTTTACTCGTGAGATCTAGGTCTGGGTGACATGACTAAAATGACCGCTATGCCAAAATATGGTAAAAACCCTTTAAAATTATCTATTTAGGACTGAAAGGCCGATGATCTTGAATTTAGTATGCAGCATTGAAGATCCAGCCCTACAACCCTACAAAGTTTGTCCAAATGATGACCTTGACAAATTTTAAGTAACGTTAAAATTGAGTCCCATAGGCTTTTGTAAGGGAAAAAGACAAAACGGTGGATTTTTCTGAAGCTGTTATATCAAATGACTTAAAACAGTTGATTTATGCAATCAGCTAAATGATTTTTTTATAAATTCCCAAGTCAATGTAATTAACTGACCTTGGTCCTTCAGATTCAAAAGTTTTAAAATCTTCTCAAAAACAAGGTAAAAGAAAAGTCCAGGGAGTGCCACAATCACAAACCGCAGCCCTTCCCAGACACCAAGAGGAAGGGGAAACCGACAACTCCAAACAAGCACAAATCGAGCAAACGTACGAAACGCACTAAGATTAGCTCTCTCTTCCCCAAGTGAGTAATCGCAATGCTAAAAGGACTGAAAAACCCAAGAACAAAATGACACAAGGTAAGACATAAAATAAATCGCCTCGTAGAATAAATCACAAAAAAACACTGGCTAATTGAAACCAAACTGCATACAGAGCCTCAAGTGGGTTGGGAAATCAAACTTTCCTCATGGGGTCTGGGTCACATGACTAAGCTGTTCGGCATGCTCATATATTGTAAAAAAGGTATTGATTTCTTCATATCAGGAATTGAAAGGCCGGTGACATTGAAACTTTGTGTGCAGTATATAGGGATTCTGGCTCTACCTGGGCCCAGTTGTTCAAAGCGTCGTTAGCTTAACGACGTCGTTAAGGGTCATTTCGTTAACTGTTTTAGCAGATTCAATATACATTATTCTGATATTTTTTGCTGAAAAAATGTGAGTAGCTTTTGCACTGCAAAAGCTACTCACATTTTTTCAGCAAAAAATTTCAGCATATTTGCGTATCACTCAATTAAAATTTTAACGAATCGTTAACTAACGACGTCGTTAGCTTTGAACAACTGGGCCCTGATTTATTCTAGTGATGGCCCTTCATTTACTTTGGCCTATTAAACAAGAAAGTCGATGTAGGTCTCTTAGACTTCTGAATGACGAACAGGCAAAACAGTGAATATTTAGCTCACTAGAGCATGGCGGCTCCGGGGGAGCTGACAGGATAGTCAGGGGTCCATTTGCCATATCCGTTAATGTCGTCATCGTCAACACTTGCCTTCTGGTGTGCGTGGTGATCCATGGGCTTCTTCTTTAAATCTACACAATGCGTTGAGAGTGTTCGCGTTTTGCAAGAAAACAAAAAAAAAAAGGGTAAGAGAAAAGTCCAGGGAGTGCCACAATCACAAACCGAAGCCCTTCCCAGACACCAAGAGGAAGAGGAAACAAACAAAACCAAGCAAGCGCAAATCGAACAAACGTACGAAAAGCACTAGGATTGGTCTCTTTTCACCAAACTAGGTAATCGCAATGCTAAAAGGACAGAAAAACACAAGAACAAAATAACACAAGGTAAGACAGAAAACAAATCGTTTTGTTGAATAAACCACAAAGCAACAAAGAGTAAGACCAACACAGGGACCATCGCCTTATAAGTCCCTCTCTATAAATACTGCGCTCGAGTGTGCATGTTTCTCCAGGCTGCCAGTATTCACATGCACGTTCATGCCCGTGTCAGCCTTGGGCAGCCCATACTACCAAATTTAACTTTTAACACGGATAGGGAAGCCAGGGCAAACATGTAGACCCAGATGCCACGGGCGTGTGATTAGGGTTTACACTGTGTGCTTTTTAACTAGCAGATTTAGACACATCAACATGTTTAATATTGAATTTTATTAAAATTTTACGAGAGGTACGAGCTATCATAGCTGCATTTAAAACGCTTATTTCAAACAAAAAAAATGTATTTTTCTTATATCTTTACATACATATATGATGAGAGTATTAGTTAGAGGGCCTTGCGTTTGTTTGTAGAAATAAGAAATATCAAATGTGAATATCCTTCCTATCCTAGCTATGAAGTATTGAAATGACTCAAGGTATATTTCGGATAATTATGGTAAAATAAAAAAAAAATCCACAACTTTAATTTTCAGAGATCGCATATATTGGTATACTTCAGAACAATCATGCAGAATTGTCTATAAAACTAATGAATGCTGGGAAACATGTGCTGTGTGAAACACCAATGACTATGAATCTGAAACAAGCAAGGATGGTTTTTGAGGCTGCCAAACAGAACAATGTATTTTTCATGGAGGTAGGTTCAGTAACATGCCATGTATAATGTTAAATGGTCTAATGTCCAGTCATATGACAGAAACTAGATTAGGTACTTAGTCCGTTGCTCAATGACATAACTTTCAAGGAGGGGCGCTGAACATGAAATCGATCTGATAGTTATTCGCCTCCCGCTCCCCCTCCCCCACCCGCTACCTCTGATTCAAGCTGGCCATTTGTCAGTTTGTCAGTCACTTGCGAAAGTGTGTGTACGAGTACTAGTTAACCGCTTAGTGGACATAGCTTTCCAGGAAAAGTGTGAGTTAACTGACCGGTTCGACATGGTCTTCACAGTGTTGGCCAGGTAATAAGACAACAATTCCAACTTGGCCCATTGTTTTAGTCATATCTGAATGAAATTGTTTTAGTCATATCTGAATGAAATTGCCATATTTACTTTAAATATTAGGATAACTTACCTTATTATCATTATTATACTAACAATTGAACAAATCCATTTTACTATAGGGATCAAACATGGTTTCTCGTCCATTAACATTCGCCAGGCCACAAGGGAGGTGTTGAAAACGTAGGCCAAAGGCCGCGGTTTTCAACACTTCACAAGAGATCTGGTGAATGTTAATGCATTGAGAAACCCTGTTTAATCGCTATTATTGCTTAAAAACTGAAAACATATGCTACATTTCGCTTTATTTCTTGCACTATTTTGTTTCGCCTTTTCACTGATGCCTCGCGAATGCAATTTCCACGGACTATATTCGCTCTAGCGCCGGGCAGTACACTTCTCGTGACGACAGCAATTCTATGGTCCCGGTATGAGCATAACGAAATTCGCGTAGCCGTGCATAAACAGCGCGTGAATTGCCTCGTTAATACGTGGCTTTTCGTTCAATATCTACTCAACTATAAGGCCTACAAGCACCAAACCTTGCATAGTGCTTCTCCTCAATGTACGGACTCTGCAGGTACCTTGACCCGGTGGCATTGACCTATATTTTGCGCTCCAGTGCCTGTTACTTATTTAAACGTCGACTTTCAATATCTACTCAACTATAATGCCTACAACCACTTAACCTTACATAGTGCTTCTCCTCAATGTACGGACTCTGCAGGTACCTTGACTCGGTGACCTTGACCTATATTTCGCGCTCCATTTACTTTTAAACTTTTTACGTCGCCCTTCCATATGTCCTCAACTGTAAGGCCTTCAACCACCAAACCTTGTATAGTGCTTCTTCTCGATGCACTGACTCGGCAGGTACCTTGACCTGGTGACCTTGACCTATATTTTTCACTCGAGTGACTTTGACACATTTTACGTTGATTTCGGTATCTCCTCAAATATAAGACCTACAACCACTAAACCTTGCATAGTGCTTCACCTCGTTACACTGGCTTGGCAGGTATCTTGACCCGGTGACCTTGACCTATATTTGACACATTTTACGTTGATGTTCGATAACTCCTCAACTATAAGGCCTACAACCACCATATCTTGCATAGTGCTTCTCCTTGATGTACTGACTTAGCAGGTACCTTGACCCGGTGACCTTGACCTATATTTCACGCTCCAGTGACTTTTACACATTTTACGTCGACGTTCCATTATCATTGGGCTGTATAATACGAAGTCAGTGCCGGAGATATAGCTATTAGAGGGAATGGCACTGGCCTGGAATATATGTGCCCCACAAGGCACTTTGTCTACATTTTTTTCAACCCAGTTTTCCAACTTAGCACTGCTAAGATTGAAATAAACTTATTTGATAAACACGTTCTGATTGTGGCTCCTGTGGCTTTTGCCCCAGCAGGTGCGACGACGCCTTCCGCGGAATTCTTGTATATGTTAGCATACTTTCGTTTTCACCGGCGTATGCAAAATTCCTGTGAAGCTTTCAAAATTTGTATGCAATATTTATTGAAATCAATATAAGTTTGGGAAGCTAAAGTAGGTCCTTTAGAGACGGAATTCTGTAATCGGAATTAATTCTCAAATTGTAGGTAATAAAATGACTAGCTGCTGGATAACAGCATTTTACATTGTCTAGCCATGTTTCTGACTGATAACAGAGTGTCTAATGTTTCTGACTTCAACACTCGAAATAAATTTTTAACTGCTTAACTTCTAAATCAGGGTTATCGGTATCATGAACTCCGCAAAACCATTTCTAAATTTTATAGACGTTATTTCGATTTAGTTTCAAAATTCAATGTCGTTTCTGCGACAAGGCCTATCGGAACCTGAATTATATGGTGAATGAGTATATAAATTCAGAAAAAAATATATTCTTGCAATGATGTTACGCAGCACTAAATTTCGTAGAATCATTCCTCGATATATAAAGATTGAGCACAGCCTAAATGTAATACAACATATTGCATGCATGGTGGTTAACCTAATTACGGTGAATAATTTTGCTTCCCTCTTTGGTTGTACGTCGGCGGGTCAGGCCTCAGGCGCTATGACGGCTCCAACCTAAAGACTATTAAGTAAGTTGGTTGGTGCCTGATGCTCTGGCTATGGTCGGGCCTACCGGAGTCCTACTGTTGGTTTTCATTTTGCTTCAGTATTTCAGTTATTTCTTGCTGTCGAGTCCTCATCGTTGTTTTATCTCCGTATTCGTTTGATTTTCATGTTCTTGGAGATGTTGCACGGACGAGTTTGGAACCTTCACGCGGACTGAACAAATGTCTTGTGTATTCCACGACAGAATTAATGGCGAGGGTTGTGGTCACGTAAACTCGATTAAAGCCCCTCCACACCCCACCCGCCAGAAAACCGTTCAAAGGCGGTACTTCGACTGTGGTATACTATATTTGTCATTGTATGTCATTGTGTGTCTTTGCATTTATGAAATTTTTTATTTTGGATAGCCGTTTCGCCAATTTTGGGGGGAAAAATGTCCTTTTGGCTTTCTGCGTTCTGTGTTTTGATTGTGGCGCCGTTACTTTTAATGCTTCCTTCTTTCCTTTTGGCGTCTTTGAACGGAAGGTGTGAGGTAGTTGTATTGATTCCTGATCATTGCCTTCCTTTCTTTTTAGAATCGTTATATTATCCCAGGAATCAGTTGCCAATGAAATTTGAACCACGCCATACGAAAACATGCTTTCGGGCATATGCGAAGGCCTAGACTGGCCTGCGCATATTCACCGTCTAATCAGGGCCTTCACTGTCCGCTAACAGAATCAAAGGATACAAGAGAATACAACACAATATATGAATGAAGAGCAAAAGCCCGGGTGATATTTTGCGCATGCGCAGGAAGATTATGCACCTGTTCGAAGCCACCTGTTCGCTTGACGCAGTCTTAACATGCATGACCATGTCTTAATGCATTGTTATCATAACATTAAATCAGACAGTAGATGTGTTTGTTTGACAAGCTTCCTGATCATTGCCTTCCATTCTATTTTGTTCTCAAAAGCTTTTAAACAAGAAAGTAGCATTTTCAATAGATCATAAAAGCTTTTGAAAGTGCATGATTCAACAGATATTTGAATTTTTTGTTTTAATTTCAGGGTATCTGGAGCAGATTTACGCCCGTATATCAACAAGTAAGGAAGGAACTGTCAGAAAAGAGGCTTGGTCCCATAAAGCTTATACGCACGGATCTCTGCTTGTCAGTCCTAGACATGGAACGATTGCAAAAACCTGAGCTTGGTGGAGGCGCATTGGAAAATTTAGGTACTTATCCAGTTGCATTGGCTTGTATGGTGTTTGGAGAGATGCCAGAATCTATCAAAGCTGTTGGAAATATTACACCAACCGGTAAGTACCTTGTGGAAATTCGGACAATATCTTATTCCGACAATACCATGTTTGGTACTAAGTGGAATATGCAGGAAATGAGTTATGTCCTTTACCAACGTTATACAGTCAAACTTCAATGGCTCGAATATCTTTGGGACCCTAGTTCGAGCCACCGAGGGTTGATCGTAGCGCCAGGCATGGAGGCAAATAGAGATAGTTTTTTTTTCTGAACGTCTCTTATGTTATATTGAGTATACTGATTAGATTTGTCTCGATTAGGCGATTCTAATGGGTACACACAACATACATAAACGTGGTTAAATAAGGAAATTCCCTTAAGTATCAGTTAATATTTGTTTTCTACATTTCCTAGGGACACAATCAATGAATTTGATAAATTTGGTAAACGACCCAGCGATGTTCGAGTCATCAGTTTGACTGTTTTTGAAACGTGTATACAGTACATAAGAAATCTAAGAACCTCCGACACGACAAGGCAAGAAACGCATCTCACAATTGGGCTGTCCGCAAATTCACAATCTGGACTGTACACAATCTCACAATCTTGGATGTACTCAAATCAACAATCTTGGCTTTAGCAATTTCACAATCTGGGCTGTATGCATTCTCACAATCTGGATTTAGAAAAAGTGTGGGTAAATCTAACTTATCGGGGCAATTATAAAAGAAATGGCTATATCTTGGATGTTATGCGGCAGACTGCATGCCTAGTTATCAACGCAATCATTGTTGATGGCTGTGCTTTACTCTTTAATTGCACGATAGCGGTTCGGGGCTCTTTGTAAACTTTAACCAATGGATACGGGCTTGACGATTGTCTTTGACTCGGCCCGCCGAGGTTCAACTATTGGTTTTCATTTACTCTTGCACATAGTAGAATTAGTTATCAGTACTCTTCCTTGTTTATCATAGTGATTAATTTGATTTTATGTTTTCACTTTGATGCATTGACTGTGTTGGAAGCCTTTATCCAAACTGTATCTTTATGTATTTCGGTATAAAGAGTAGCATCGGATGAAGTTGGCTGGCTGTAAAAGTGCTTTAATCCCCCAGGTGGTTTATTCTACTGATCGTTCTAAGGCGGCGGTCCCGGTGTTAGTCTTACTCCTTGTTGCTTTGTGGTTCATTCTACGAGAGAATTTGTTTTAAGTCTTGCCTTGTGTTATTGTGTTCTTGTGTTTTTCAGTACTTTTAGCATTGCAATTTCCTCGCTTGAGGAAGAGAGAGTAAATCTGAGTGTTTTTCGTATGTTTGTTCGAATTGCGCTTGTTTGGTTTTCTTTATATCCTATTCCTCTTGGTGCCTGGGAAGGACTGCGGTTTGCAAATGTGGTACTCCTTTGACCTTTCTCATATTGTTTTGGTCGTTTGCTGTTCGTATCCAAAATATAGTCAACTTCAGTTGTTCGAACATGGAAATTGGCTCTAGATATGGGTAGTTTGAGCCATTGTGGGTTAATTATAGTATCAGAGTATTCCAGAGGCAAATGGGTATAATTTGGAGATTCTTTTTCGATCTTTCGTTAAATAATGGTATGGTGAGTGTAGTGATTAGAATCGCCTCGATTAGGTGATTCTAGTGACTACACACAATATTTTTATGAATAAGTAAGTCGATGTCCCTAAATATTCCTAAAAACTTGCTTTCTTGTGCTATCGGAACAATTTCCTGGGGACAGAAAATCGGGTTTGAATCAGCCAAGGTAAACGAGCCATAAGTATTCATTGAAGTTTTACTGTAAATACAGTTGCTATAGGCCATTTCCCTGAGTCGGCACATGAAAAAAAGGACCTTATGGTTTTCCACTCTGGTTCTTCAAATGTGCACGAACAGTCCCCTATTTGGGCTAAACACATGCGTTTTTGCTTGAAGGTTCCACAGGGTTTCTGTTACATGTCTTCAAATAGCAAAGACTCTGGCGAGAGGCTGGCCTGAGCTTTTGCTGATCGCCTATGTGATAAGTACCCTTTTCTATTCTGTTGGCCGAAACTGTGTTTTATCATTGAATGCTATACTGTAATATATTTGTAAAAGAAATTATAACGATAGATAGGCTGGCAATGCCAACATCATGAAGCAACGCCTTCCCGAGGCACCAAAAAGGGAACGAATTGAGGAAAATCAGTAACAAAACAAACTCATTTAATTATGAATCCACCGACACACGAACAAAGAATAGAGCAATAGAGGTACCGCCTTAGAATGGCAGTAGAAAACTACTGGAGAGTTGGGTTGGGGACTTACATCTCGCTCTTTGTTCTGGCGGAACTCCAAATTACAAACATGTGTTCGGCCTTCTACTTTATTAATGAAGCAATACAAGATCGGCTGTGAAAAAAGAAACTTCAATGAGGTACTTATAAAATACTCCTAGTCGTCGTGCAATCAAGGAATTGTTCTGATAAGCCGAGACTTTTCCCCATTTCAGGTGGGAGTTTTGAACTGTGTCAAATTCCATTCTGTTCAAATTAAAAAATAATATCAGGTCATCTTTTTTTTTTTTTTTTTTTTTTTTTTTTCAAACAGTATCATGACTTTTAATCATGCGTAAATTCTATGTATTTCTGAAATTGCTGTGGATGAAATCTCCAGTACGTATAACTATATAGCCCTACTGATAATAATACTGTTCTGTATTTTAATTTTCTCTGTGTGGATACTCTAATTATTCAATGTGCATTGCGCATGCGCACATGAACTTTTACAACTCAGTGCCGCTGATTCAAGAAGGGCAGTTGTCAGTTTCTGGCGAAAGAATGTGCACAATACTGGTTAACCGCTTAGAGGACTAAGCCTGCCCAGTAAACGTGTGGTTAGGTAAACGGACCGCGCTCGACATGAAACCATTGGGTTGACTGGGCCGTAAAACCTCAACACAAACAAACAAACAAACATGAGATTGTAGGGGTTGCATTGGGAAATACAACGGTAAAATGGAATTTAGGGGGTAGGTCACTTTAGTGTCTGGGTCAATACTGTTCCACCCCATTGCCGACAAATTCCTTTCAATATGTGGTGTAGATATCATATGGAGCAGTAAATAGATAAATAGGATTTTGTTGGTCAAGGGATAAAAGGAACTTCAATTTGAAAAGGTTGTTATCCCCTTTTTAACACATTCTTACAAAAGAAGCTTTGACATTTTTCATGTGATCTACAGACGCATGCGCAAGATCGATACTTAGCGAATAATTCATAATTCATAATATTTTCTGATAGGTTCTTAAAACGCATCTAATAAGAAAAACGGAAAATGGTTCAATATTTGGTGGAAATTGAGTCCATAATATATCAGTCGAAAAACAAAAGACAATTTAGGGTTAGGTGTAAAAAGGTTTTTGTCAATAATTTCTATGTATGACGACGTCACCATTGGCAAACAGGGTAAATACAGCATCCATCATGCCCCTAGCTTTGGATGGATCACGTTTAAATTGTAGGAGCTTAGTAGCTTCAAAAGACATGTAAAATCAATCCTATAAGAACTATATCGAAGCGTCTAGCTCTGGTGTGCTAGTCATTATTAGTAATTCTCATTCAAGGGGTCGATGAGACAGTTTGTATTATGCTCAAGTACAAGAATGGTGCAATAGCCAATCTGGTAATGAGCCTAACAGTCAATGGGGAGAATACAGCTTTTATATTTGGCGAAGAAGGGAACATCAAGGTAAGTGGCAGACCAACCATAACTGCACATATCTGAGCCAAGCCAAGTCGCGAGAAAAAGGCCGGTCCGATATCCCAATCAGTCTTTCAGACGGGCATGCATTGCCCTTTTGCGGGGCCACATGTCTAGTTCGTTTGCTAAAGTTTCCCTTTGGCCTACAACCACGTTACGTGAGCGAACAACATAGGTTCTGGCGAGACTGCGCGGATGTGCAGGCTGGCGACAAAACTTTTTTTTTTCTGTATTTTGTTTTGTTTCGTTTTTCTAACAGAGTTCTTTCAAGAAAATAAAACAGAATTAGAGCGTAAAGTCTAGTTAGATAATAGTAAAAAGACTAAGAGAAAAGGCCAGGGAGTGCCACAACCGCAGCCCTTCCCAGACCCCAAGAGGAAGAGGAAACCGACAAATCTAAACAAGCACAAACCGAACAAACGTACGAAAAGCACTAAGATTAGCTCTCTCTTCCCCAAGCGAGGTAATCGCAATACTAAAAGGACTGAAAAACACAAGAACAAAATGACACACGTAAACAAAAATACAACAAATCGCCTCGTAGAATAAACCACAAAGCAACAAGGAGTTAGACTAACAATATTTTGCATTTTCTACATAAATATTTTTATTTTCTTTGATTTTATTTTATGTTTTATACGTGGGTATCTGGTAACTATTTATTTCTTTTTTGCAGTGTTTATACAAATACATGCCCTACTTTTTATTTAAAATGTCTGACATATGTTCTTTAATACATAAGGCCTACAGGGTATTGAAAAGTGCACTTACATCATAGAATATTTGAAAAGCATAAGGCAGTTTATTTTACTGTTTACAAGATACTTATTTTTTGTAAAATAAAATCAGTGCAATAGATTAGTATGGCAATAGTCACTGTATATTTAGTAATTTCGAGTCTCTTACCTGTGGTGTGGTAATAATTTGAGCTAAGATTTTGACTATTAAATACATAGAAAAATAACGGATGATACGGTAATTTTACAGTTTTGGATCGAGCTATTCATAATCAAAGACTATCTATTGATTAATGGATAAGTCTGATTTCTTTAAAATTATTTCAAATTATATCGATGAAATAGGTAATACAGATATCATTACGAAAACTCGCCTATTCTAATTCACTGAAAATTTTACCACCAAAACATGAAAATTTTCAGATAAAATATTCTGATATTTTTCATATTGCTGCTCAAAACATAGATTATGGGTACTCGTTAGAACCGCCTTGACAAGGCGGTTCTTAGGAGTACCCACAATCTATGTTTTTGAGCAGAAATAAAGAAAATAATGTATACACCTGTAAACCCCAGTTTTACTATACAAAAGTGGGGTTTAAGGGGGTCAAAACTATATAGGTATGTTTTCGTGATGTCAATATATGTGAAACAATTACAACTGTGTATTGGATCCGGAATAAGTTTGTTACAATTATAAATGTTTGCGTAAATCAAATTAAGAGAAGTGGTTCTAGATATTATCAACAAAACTACTCGGTAGATTCATACAGGAAAAGCTTTCTAACACAAAAGAAATTTACCTAGAGAAAACCGAATACATACAAACAAGCAGAATTAGACTACTTTCTAATTTTTGACAATCTGGTACAATTTCTTAAAATAACATCACGAAAACTTGTCTATATAATTTTGATCCCCTTAAACTCCACTTTTATATAGTAAAACGGGTTTACAGATGTTTACATTATTTTTCTTATTTTTGCGTGTCCCCGGGTGTATGCGGACAGTGAAAGCCAAGATCAGCCTGCCCAACCTTCATGCAAATTATTGTCAGATTCACTCGTACGTGTCATGTTTTTGTGTAATTCATAACACCCTTGTTAACGTTTCAAATTACCTTTGTATAAAAGACACAGAATGCTAACATCTTTCATTTCGTATCAACGAATACTCGTATAGCTTTTTCAGAAAATGTATATCTGCACAACAACCTAGGTTGACCACATACTGCCTTATAGCCTAAAAAGCACGCATAATATAACAGTGTTTACGGGGATATCATTACACTTTCCGGGGAGGTAACTCTGTTACATTTGATTCGTCCCTTCTGAAAAGGGTACAGTTTAATTGAATATGTTGACAGGGTTTTACTTTTCTAAATCTGAGACATTTAGTAGTTATTTGTCAGTGAGTAACGGCTCACACTGACGCTAGAGGCGGATAGTGTGAGTGTGGAGTGATTAAATTCATGTGTGGCATTCAGTGTATTGCTGTACAGTTTAACACACATAATATGTAGAAATAAAAACGAATATGAAACAGTTGTCAGTCAGGCATGTTCATAATTCTTTTTAGCGATTTGTTGCCATCCCTTTGTGACATATTTTGCGTATCCGTTTCGATTTAATATTCTCTTATACTCTACCCTATTTTTTCGTTGTTTTTCACTTTAACCTTAATTTGCAAAACGTTTGTTAAAAAATGAAATTTTCATCTGTGTCAAGCACAGAAATATGGCCTGGTGAAAATTCAAGCTTAACAGATATCATATTCATATAGCGTTTCTAGAGTGAAATAATTCAAGGTAAAATTGTCATTTGTTACTTACATTACTTGGCAATGTATGTACTACGTTTCGGTATGGAAACTTTCAGTTTAATACATTTATGCTGAGAGAACTCTTCTATTTGCATTGCACAGGTCCTTTCCCACTAAAAGAGGTCACTGGTTATTTTTACCATTTTTTATATAGAATAAACTGTATTTAATGAAAGACTCTGATCAGATACCGGGTTCTGTGGCATCTGATCTGTGTCTACGCTGTTTACCAATGTCCTTCTAGGGGACACTAGACATAAGTGGGTTAAAATTGTCGGATAGAAAATTGCTTTGCAAATGTACCAGTATACTACCTAGTTTTAAACATTTCAAATCGTTTCATATCTTACCATTCAGAAGAAGAACCAAAAACAAAGAAAGAAAAAGAAAAACGTTTGTCTACGTTTCACGTGCTAGGAGGGAAGGTTGTCTAGACTACGACCTGTTTGAATTATATTTGCTTATTTCCATCTTTTCTTTAAATTTTGAAATACTTATGTTAATGCACCAAGGAAATGCCACAATCCCAAGGGACCAAATGAAGGACAGATGGGGAAACTAATGCCACATATGAAACCACAGTCGCACAAGCAAAGTAAAACTGAATTTCAAGCCACCATAAAGAATGTTATTCACAGTATGTCATCTAAAACTATTTGTTTTTTTTACAGATAGAAAGTCCAATGTGGGCGCCTACGGCAGTTATAACGCCATCTGGAACGTTTGAATATCCTTTAAAGGAAATAAAATATAACTATCCAAATGGTTCAGCGTTTCAGTATGAAGCAACTGCAGTTCGAAACTACCTAAAATCCGGTAGGTTTGCTTTTCCGGCTCCGAACAGTCTAATATCTTTATGCGCTTTTCACTGTTTGATTTTAACCCATCTTAGTCTTGAGACCCCTAAAGGGCAATAATCAAGCAGTGCCGAGCCAGATCAGAGGCTGCAGAATGCAGTTCCCAATCAGGGTATCCATTGTTAGTAAATAGTTAAGCCATTTTTTTTACGAATATCTAAATCACATAGCCTGACATTTCTAAAATTCGAATTCGAGTCTTCAAATATATACAGTTATTGTGGAAGGTTTGAAGACAAAGGACATTGACAAAGACGTGGATCAGATTGAGCATTAGAGCTCCCACCTTTCACACATGCATTATCCAAACAGATTTCCAGAAGAAGAATATAGCTCTTCACATAATTCACTTTGGACTATTTACTGATAATTCGTCTTTAAATACTTCATTATAAGAATAATATCTTTTTATTTTAGTGAAAAGTACTCAACGAAAACAGTAAGATTCAGATTTATTATAGGTTTCCATTAATGAGGTCTTTATTATTTTATTTTCTTTCCGCATCCGTCAATCATTTTAATATGATGTAATTACTGTTAGTAGAAAAAGTGCTTGACACAAGTATCAATAGTTATTGTACTGTTTTACTTGAGGGCTGTGTAAAATAGAAGAGAAGGCAATGATCAGGAACCGATACAATTATTCCACACCTCCAGTCAGAGACATCAAAGGGAAAGAAACACAAACACGAAATAACTAGACCCTAATAGAAATCTCACTAGCGGAAAGCCAAACGGACATTTGCTTTCCCACAAAGTGGCCAAATGGCTATCCTAAACAAAAACATGTAAGCGACACACACATTCAAAGACAAACTATAACAAAAATAAACCATGACAGAAGAACCGCCTTGGAACGGTCAGTGAAAAGTATTTCACGGGGAGCTTAAATCGTTTTTACGTGGCCACAATCCTCGCCCTTACTTCTGCCGCGGTTTAGACACATAATTTGTTCAGTCCGCATGAAGGCTTCCTAACTCATCAGTGCTACATCTCCGAGAACACAAAAAAATCAACTAATTATAGGGATACAACGACAAGGACTCGACAGCACGAAACAACTGAAATGCTGGAGCAAAAGAAAACCAACAGTTACACTCCGGTGGGCCCGACCAGAGATAGAGCATCAAGTACGAACCAACATTACCCAAAATTAAATTTCAAGTAAGCCTTTACGCTGGAACCATGATAGAATCTGAGGCCTAACCCGCCGGCATGCAATTAAAGAGGGAAGCAAAGTTATTAACCGTGATTGGGTTAACAACCATGCATGCAGTCTGTCGTATAACCTTAATGTTGTACCCAATCTTTTTATATCGAAGAAAGATTTTACGAAATTGGGTACTGAAGTCATTGCAAGCATATATTTTTCTGAATTTATACACTGTCACCATAAAATTCGGGTTCCGATATGCCTTGTTGCAGAAGAGATTTTAGTCTAACATTGAATTTTGAAACTAAATCGGAATGACGTCTATAAAACTTAGAAAAGGCATTACGTAGTTTATGATACCGATAACCCTGATTAAGAAGTTTAGCAGTTAGCAATTTATTACGAGTGTTGAAGTCAGTTACATGACTAGACACTCTGGCAAATCGAATTAATTGTGAAATATAAACACCGTAGGATACCGCACGAGGAACATCACCATCCAAGAAAGGAAAATTTACAATCTCAAAATCAAAATCATCGCGTTTATAATAAATTTTGCAGGAAACAAACCCATCTACAATAGATAAATATAAATCCCAAAACGCAGCTTTGATATCAGAATAGTAAGCTTTATTTAACTGAAGTTCTGGGGTGGGGGCGGTAATTTGACAGATTAAACCAGCGAAGTAGGTATTGTCAATATTCAATAAATCATCTAAATATCTTGAAGTCGAGCTAAAATTTTAGCTTCAATGATTTCAGATTGAAGTTCTGTGGGGGGGGGGGGGGGGGGGGGGTGGGGGGCCTAAATTTGACTGATTAAACCGTCGAAGTAGGTATTGTCAATATTCAATAAATCATCCAAATATCTTGAAGTCGAGCTAAAAGCTTCAATGAATTCAGATTGGTTTTCAACGGAAAGGGACATCATGAAGTCTCTTTCATAACAAAACAAGAACAAAATCAAGTGGTGCGCAATTCGTACCCATCAGAATACCCACAATTTGTCCAAAAACCTTAGTACCAAATCTTATATAAATATTGTCAAGTAGAAAGGTGAGAGCTTCACACACGTTCTGACATGTCCATAATGTGTAATTTTTATGCCTTCTATCCTTGTAGCAGGTAAGGGTAGAGAAGGATTTTTTTTTACTTCTGTTTCTTCACTTGAATTCATTTTCCTCTTTCTTCCCTGTCCTTCTCGTTCATCTCCTCTACTATGTCTTTTCTCCCTTTCTCTGGGAGACGACACAAAATGAAACACAAGGGTTGGTGTGTAGTTAAACCCCAACACAATCAATCAATAATTACTTGAACACATACGTTCATAACAAATCCTAAAATGTAGATGTCCATTTCAACACGTATGAATTTGTAAAACACTTGCTAGCTGATCAGCAAACATTATAAATCTGATCAGACGCTCGCTCAGAGACTACACTAATTTCCTCCTCATGTTTGTATCGCCGGATATAAATACGGTATCTAATGGAAAATGTTAGCAGATCGAGAATAATGTTATTTCAATGTTTGCTGTAAGTATATGAAAATGAAGGCCAACATTTTTATCATCGGGAATATAGGAAGGTTTGGTAGTTCGGCAAGCGATACCTCCTTACCTGTTTTTTCCCGTTTTTCCACTGTTTCATGTGCATCTTTAATCAATTCTCAAAGAAGGAAACTGTTTGATACATACCAGATATGTTTGTAGGTCAACAGAATTATACATTAATGAGCCATGCTATATGAAATGTGTCTTCGACGCTTAGTTGCATGGAAGAGTGCCTCTTCCGATCGGGAAGCTGTGGCTACAAACACTTTCGCTTGGTGCTCGTAGGAGACAATTTTCATGAAATGTCAAACCCTATGTTCAGAGAAAATAAATAAGAAAACAATGTAGTTTGCGTCTGCTGAATTGGCCAAGAGAGTGGTAAAGCTTAAATATTCAGACATCTTATCTCCTTACCACACTTCTCCTTAACCCTTGTCCTGCTGAATAAATTAAGATGCTCGCCCTTTTCAAGCTTCTAGATTGCTAATATAAATTCACATACTGAATGGCAAACAGTGCAGATCCAGATCAGTTTGTTTTTACTTGGGTTTTACGACCCTTTCAAGAATATTTCTCTTATATCGAGCCGATCGTTCATCGAAGGTCTGCGAAAACCGGAGAACCCGGGGAAAAACCACCTGACCATCCGTAAGCAGAACTTGGCTTTCCCACATGTGACCCGAGTGGCAGAATCAGATCAGTTAGCCACCTGGAGAAGCCAGCTGAGTTGGATCTATACTGTTTGCAAAAGCAATATGATCCGGGTTCAGCAGGACAAGGGTTAATTTCGTACCATTCTGTTTTATTATTATTATTATTATTATTATTATTATTATTATTATATGTTAAAATAGGTTGTACGAATGGTACACAATGTAGTTTCTCAGAAGCCGCTTCTGAACTACGTCTATACTCTTTGCTCAGGTCTTTCGGTACAAACACACAAGAAATCAAACACTGCAGGTTGATCGGATGGTTAAAAGTCAATTTGTACTATTTAAAGTCAATTCGCTCCAATAACTCATTTTTCGTTCAACTCATTCTATTAATTCGTCTTCTGGTAATTTACTGTCCTTATGAACTTAAAATATCTTTTTATCATAGCTCTGTAGTAAATTTTATTTCAGGTGCGAAAGAAGCCACAGAAATACCCCATAGTCAGAGTGAAATGATTTTAACCATCATGGATGAAGTCAGAAGGCAGATTGGCGTTGTATTTCCAGAGGATTGAGTCCTCACTGCTATGGATTTAGTACTTAATACAAATCACAGAAATGCAATTTGTTTGACCGAACTGAGAATTGATTTCATCCATTTATGTCGACAAGAATCTTCTACGTTAACTCTTATGATTTCTCCATTGTCGCACCTGCTTTAGCAGGGCGACTTTGGCGTGGAAGTTTTCGTCCGTGCGTTCGTCCGTGTGTTCGTCCGTCCGTCCGTTCGTCTATCCGTCAACATTTACCCTGGGTGTCTTGTGAGCGTAACTCCTCTTACAGTTTTGTACCGATTATTTTGAAACTTTGCATGTGTTTTTTTCGAGGTATGAGGATGTGCATGTGGTTTGGATATAATTGTTACGTTATTTTTGTCATTTTTCCGCATTGTGAACTTAGTCATTTTTCATCTAAGTATATTTACAGTGGGTACCTTTTGTGGGCGAAACTCCTCTTACAGTTTGTACCAATTGTTTAGAAACTTTGCATGTGTTTTCTTCATGGCATGAGGATGTGCATGTGGTTTGGGTAAGATTGTTATAACATTTTTGTCATTTTTTTTCCGTAGCTTAGTCATTTTTCACCCTCAATATATAGACTATGGGTCCCTCTTGTGAGTGCAACTCCTCTGATAATTTTGTACCAATCGTTTTGAAACTTTGAATATGTTTTCTTCATGGTAAGAGGATGTGCCTGTGGTTTGGATATAATTGTTGGATTATTTTTTGTTACTTTTTCCACATTGTGAATTTAGTCATTTTTCACCCTTTATATATAAACAGTTCCTACCTCTTGTGAGCGCAACTCATATTATGAAATTTTCATGGTACTAGGATGTGCATGTGGTTTGGGTATAATTGTTAGATTATCTTTTAATTGTTTTCCACTTTATGAAATATGAGCTTAAATATACATAATTTAGTGCCACAGAGGCCTTACTATTATGTAAACTTCATCAGTGCGGCTAAACCCCAAAAGTTTGGAAATGAAACTTATGATGCGCATGTCTTGGCAAGCAGCAAGGCATACAGAAAGCAAAATAAGCCTAAAAAGTGGATCCCGAATCCGCTAAGATACATGTCACTTTGACAACTCAGTCTTAGTTTTAGAAAAATTTTGAATTTGTACTATAACAAAGATTTAGGTATAAAAAAAAGTTATTTAATTCAGTACTTATATACTGATGTTAACACCGCAGTAGCAACCTCAGCACTGAGGAACTGATACTGAGCTGATTATATCCTCGGGGACGAACGAATCATTCACCAGCAGAGATACCGACCCAGTGGGGTTTGCAATATGAGCTTAACTATACATAATATAGTGCCACAGAGGCCTTTCCCTTATTCAAACTTCATCAGTGCGGCTAAACCCCAAACGTTTGGAAATAAAACGTATGATGCGCATGTCTTGGCAAGCAGCAAGGCATACAGAAAGCAAAATAAGCCTAAAAAGTGTATCCCGAATCCGCTAAGATACATGTCACTTTGACAAGTCAGTTTTAGTTTTAAAAAAAATTTGAATTTGTACTATAACAAAGATTTAGGTATAAAAATGAACGTAGTCATTTCTTACCCTCACTATATAGACAGTTTGTACCTCGTGAGCAAAACTCCTCATACAATTTTTTTTAATACCAACCCCTTTGAAACTGTGCACATGTTTTCTCCATAGTCTGAAGATGGGCATGTGTTTTTCTTATAACACTTACCTTAATTTGTATCACTTTTACCTCCTTTTTCTGACGTCATTTTCTGACCTCAGATGTATAGACAGTGGGTACCTTGTGATTGCAACTTCTCATACAATTTTAAACCGGTCTTCTTGAAATTTTGCACATGTTATCTCCCGGCTGTGCAGAAGTGCACGTGGTTTGGATATGATTTTTATTTTTTTTTATTTTGTTTTCACTTTTTTCCACTTTAACTTTGTCATTTTCTTATCTCAGTTTCACCAAAGTTTGATGATTTTAAAAAAAAAATAAGGAGTACCTGGTTAGTTATCATTGTTACCATGTTTTATAACAATTCATGTCCGAAAGGCAAACAGTGTAGACCCTGATCAGAAACCACGTTCTGCAATCTGGGTCTATGTCAGTGTCCATTTTATGGGAGGCTAGACATACATGGGTTAATAGAATGAATTATAAATCCCATGAGACCATTAAGTTGTCCGTGTCACTATTTTATCATGACAGTTTTCAAATGTAGAACCTGTAAACAACTACACTCGTATAATAAATGCCCGTTTTCTGTCGAGTAAATCTTATTTGAAATGTATTTATTTGTATTCATATGGATCTGTTTGGTCAACATCTTCGATACTTCTACAACCTAAAACTCGTTTAAGTTCTTCCTCTGTTTTTATTTTTTTTATTTTGCTGGAATATATTTTTGGATTAGGCAATTTCCACTAGCCCCCCACCACCCCCACCCGCGCTCCCTTGAACCTCACTTTTATATACAGTAAAACTTGGGTTTACATTGGGGTATACATTATTAGTTTTATTTGATACAAAACATAGATTGTGGCCTCACCGAGGCGATTCTAACGAGTACCAACAATCTATGTTTTAAGCAGAAATATAAAAAAGTATCAGATTTTTTTTCTGACAATTTTCAGTTTTTGTAAAATTTATATATGAATAGGCATGTTTTCATAGTGTCCACGTTATTATCGCAGTGTGAAGATACCCAGGAAATACCGCAATCACGAAGCACAGCCCTCTGATGGCACCAAAAGAAGAAAAGATAAGGAATAAATAAAGACCAAACAAACTACACGTATGAAACCATAGGCGTACAAAAAAGAAGACCTTAAACAGAGGGACCACCTAGGAACGTTCAGAAGGAAACCCCATTGGTCATCTTGCACCACTGATTGTAATGGTGAGCACTTTTGCCAGCCACAAAATTATGTTATGTATTGAGGTGTGTGAGAGTATATATATACCTACAGTTACAGTTATTTTTCTCAAGGTTTTCGTTCTTTGCACCTGGTCCCTTTTCATAAGCTGTTGATTATTGCAATTGGCGTGGTGGTCGTGTTCCCTATAGTATATGTATGCGATAGGCGGGCTGCTTGTTGTTCCGATGTTGACCACCATCCCTAACTCTCTACGCTTAGCTTAAAACAAATGTTTCTCATCCTTTCATTATCGTGGGCTGTAAGGATCAGCTGCTTGTCTCTGCGCGGCTTCAGCTCTGTTTTTTTAATCTATTTCAGACGGAATAGATACTGTACATTGGAAGAATCTCATTCCAATTTTAGGGATGTCAGGCTATGTAATTTAGACATAAATGGCTAAACAAATTGCAAACAGTGGAGACCCTGATCAGACGCAGTGTCTGCGCTGTTTGTCAGTTACCCGTTGGGTCTTCAAATTTTATGGGTTAAACTGAGTTAGAACGACCTTGACTCTGGCTTGAATTTATTCAATTTTAAACTATTTCTACGGGTTAGAAGTTTGAAGCTTGAACGTTTCTCAATTTATCCTTCTGGACGCCTTCTGTCATAAAGATGTCCAACCGTATGAGAACTGAAACTTAGCTGGTATCTTATTTTGCTGTACTCACCTGAAGCTGGAAGTCTGTATATCGTGTTCCATTGCACCACCCATTATTTATCAACAGCAGGAACTTGTAGGATCTTGTTGTTTTCATGGCATTTGTATTTTTTCTTTTAATGCCTTTCAGTCCTAAATGTTTTCGTGGGCTCATCCATCTATGAATTAGACCACATCCACTTACATAATCAATCAAATGCAGAAACAGACTAGCTCTACACTGTTTGCAAAGGTATGGGGTTCGGTCTGCAGGCCTGAAAGGGTTAAACCATTTATGCAGAATGGAATCTACTTCTTTAGACCGGTTCATTTCAGTATTACGAGTGCTTGGTAAGTTTTAATGTTAACATGTTTTATAGAAGTTCCTTTCCGAAATGTTTTTAATGTTAACGTCTCTTGTAGAAATTCCTTTCCGAAATGCAAACAGCGAAGCCTGTGATCAGACGCCGCGTCCTCTGGCGTCTGATTTGGATCTACGCTGTTGGCCAATGTTCCTTTTATGGGACGCTAGGCATAAATGGGTTAATTATTTGTTCTTCGTCACAGACACTTTTTAGTAACTTTTGCCAGCCTGTCATACAGTTTCTCACCAGTATCCAATTGTTTTTCAAAAGCAAACTAATCGTCCACTGTTTGATGATTCTGCGCGTGCGCAAAGTATCATCCGGACCTTTGCTGTCCAATTATATATATTCCGTAGTAGCTCACGATTCAGTTAACGGACAGTGAAAGCCCTGTTTTTTTTTTTTTTTTTTTTTTTTTTTTTGCTTTTTTTTTGTTGTTGTTGTTGTTTTTTTTTTTTTTGTTTTGCTTTTTTTAAACTCGATAAAAACAACCTCAAAAAGTCACAGTCACGAAGCAGCCTGCCGGAGGTACCAAAAGGAAAAAAGTAGAGGAAAAACGACGTAGATGAAAACACAATGATACGCCACAAGATCGCAAATGCAATAACCGACATGCAAACAGAGAATAACTGCAACAGAGATACCGGCTTGGAATGGTGAGCAGAAAAAATAATTACTGGAGTTCTTAAACTAGTTTTACTGGAACGGGACCTCATCCTTATCATTGCTGCAGCTCCAAATTACATTAAGTACTCGGTCTGCGGTCCTGTACTTGATCAGAAAAATACGATTAATGAAACAATTTATGATGAAACAATGTAGAGGGTTCCATTCGTTGGAGCAGGCAAAAACGATTGGACCGTCCACGGACAGCAATGGTCAGGCACCGACCTTCTGAAATAGATTTAAGAACGAGCCATCATTCAGTCTGAGGCTCGTTTCTCCGTCGTTCAAATTAAAGATGGAAAGCAAAAGTTATGAACAATAATTGGGTAAACAAAGACATATGCAGTTTGCGATCTATTCGTAACATTCATGCTATGATTGTCTTTTTTGCAAGTGCTGTTATTCGTTTTCAAGTATTCCGAACGACAATTCTGAATTTATACACTAATAAATGAATTTATATACTAATAAATTTAGAAAAAAAAAGCAAAGAACACAATAACCCGTTCACCCCTGAGTATCTAAAATGAACTCTTCCGTCTCTGCATTTGGGTACATCCATTGCTGCATATGAGGGTTTCAGACAAACTCAATAACAGAAGGGCAAACCGTGTATATCGTGATATGGCTCGTTATGAGCCGTCTCATCTGGATCTGCACAGTTTGGAAACGTACCTGTACTGGTCTGCAGGGATGAAAGTGTTAAAGACAGCAAAATAGCAGATAAGGTTTTTTGTTGAATTTATATGAGGGTCGCTGATGAGGCTTAACTGAACGAAAGTAGCTAGTCTTGCCATAATACTTAACACGTCAGTTGTTTTCAGTTTAATCCTTTCAGCCCTGAGCTTCTGAAGTAGACTCTTCCATCTTTGAGTTCGGTAATGCAAATTCTTGTAAATAAGGGCTCAAAACAAATTAAACTGTGAATGACAAATAATGTAGATCCAGATGAGACGGCTTGTTACGTACGAGTCGTCTCATCTGGATCTACATTGTTTGCAAAAGTGTCCGTTTTGACCTGCAGTGCTGAAAAGGTTGCAATTTATGCTCAAGTTCCATTCCTATATCATATATTTTTCTTCAGTACAGCTGGTGTTAGCCATGTGGCGTCCACAAAACGTGTCCCGTACTCCATTATAGTGTAGTTTATATTTTCTTGTACTTTGTGGTAACTGAACCGCAGATTTCTTTGTTTTTTTTTTTTGTTGTTGTTGTTGTTGTTGTTTTTGTTTTTTTTGTTGTTTTTTTTTTTTTTTTTTTTTTTTTTTTTTTTAATTTATTTTAGCGATAGGAGGCGTTATCCAAATAATAGTTTTTTTTTCATTTTTCCTCCAAAAACATATGGGTACCCAGTAGAAGCGCCTTGCCGATGTGCTTGTAATGGACACCCTTTTTCATCAAGAAGTAGAGGACACATTTGTACCCGGGGCATATCTAAAAAGTATTGAAGATAACAAACTGACACTGGGTATATTGAAAGAGAGCAAAGAGTGAAAATGCAAAGTGCAAGATCATATACAGGGAGACTTTGTACGGCCGCCGCACGGAACTTATTTTAAACATATTTTATTTCAAAATATTCCCTGACAGTATACATTGTAGCACATAAGAAATAGGATCAGAACGAAAGTGACTACATATTTGGTTCTTATCTTTAACAATCGCAAGTGCAAAAATTGTGACGGAAATATAATATGAATAACAATTTGTGAATGTAAATTTGAGACACAGAATTAAAAATAAGAACAAACAAACATATCAAATACATAAAGGGCAATAAGAAAAAAAGATACTGGGCAATTATAATAAGCTGAAATATTAGTGCAAGACCTATGGCTGATAACATGCTCAACTACTAAAGCTAGCACTGGGGCTGATAATATCAGTTAGAGAAGTCACTTTAGTACTAGCGCAAGTCATTAAAGGGACTTTGGCAATAACAAATGAGGGGAAAATATCTCACAGTCAATCCACTTTTGAATAGAGAGTTGCATGTACAGAACATTTTATTCCAAACAGCTTCAGCAGTTAAAATCATTTTGTGTCGCTTATGTACTTTTGGACTTTTTTCAAATATTATCACGTTATCTGTATATGGTAATGAAGTAACTCCAAATAATAGAAGATTACGCAATATTGTTTGACTCTGTGATACAACGGTAAACGTTCGTTTCTTTTTGCTGTGTAAAACGAACAACAAAGTAAATAGTGGTTCCCATGAAAAATGCCGTAATCCGGCGTTATTGGACCCAAGATCATATTTCATCTTTGAGTTTGGCAATATCCATTCTTGTAAATAGCGTCTAGAGCTGATGGCACACAATGTAGATAGATCCTAATGAGACGGCTCGTGACGAGCCGTCTCATCTGGATCTACATTGTTTGCAAAAGTGTCTGTTTTGATCTGCAGGGGTGAAAGGGTTCAATTTGTGAGTGTGTTAATTGATCTCAAGTTCCATTCCTTTTCGAATCTAATTGTCTCTGGTGTTAACGCCATGCTACTGTCATACAATTCTCCGGTACTTCATTAAAGTGTAGTTAATATTTTCTTGTCCTTTGTGTTCATTAAGCCCCGGGGTTTCTGAAAATTTGTTTGAGCGGGCTATCCAGATAACAGTTTTCTTACTTTCCTCTTACAAATCTGTTGTCAGTTCTCATTAGAAACGCGACGCCGACGTGCTTGTAATGAGTACCAATTATATATGTGTTATGTATTGTTAAGAGCTGTATGTGAAAGTATACGAAAGCAGCCAGTCTCTCTTGTAGGTCTTAACTTTAATTAGATTTGACATTGATATTTACTGCATGGTTGTCCTGAGCATGTATGTTTGGAGAATAAATTAAACTGTTGCTTTAGTAAGATGTCTTTTTAACTTGTCTTTAATAGCTGCAATGTTAAAGAACATAAGAATATGTTTTCCTGGTGAAATAGCGTTCATATTTGTATTCGGGACATATCCAAAAGCACTGATGATAACAAACTGACACTTAGCGTTGTGATAGAGAGCAAAGAATGAAAATGCAAAATGCAATAATATGTACGAAATTATCTGGGCCTCTTCATAAAAAAGAGCCGTTAAAATAAAAGCTGGACCGTGATGAAGTACGGGGAAAACTTTATGGCCGCCACACGTGACTTAACGACAGCTGCAGTGAAGTCAAATAAAATACATAAAAAATATATAAGTGGAGATAGCCAGGAAATGACAAAATTACGAAATACAAAGAATATTTGGGGAACAAATAATGATAAAAAAAACGCCACATATGAGACCACCGAGGCACAAAGACGAAAAACTGCAACGGACTGCAATGTAAGGATAAATTTAAATAAGGAAACAGAATATGTTTTAAAAGAGTGAATGCAACATAGCTTTAAAACTAGCAACAAAAAAAACGTTCGGGAGAAATATGAGTGAAGATACCCAGGAAATGCCACAGTTGCAAAACACAGCCTATCCGAGGCACCAGAAGAAAGAGAGATAAACAAATAATGACAGGACGAACGCCACTTATGAGAGCACTGGTGCACTAGGAAAGAAGAACTGCAACAGAGGAATCAACTTGAAACGAAAAGTATATTGTTTTATATATAATAGTAGTTCTCATAGTGGTTGATGCAGAGGAAACACATTGTGTGAAGACATATAAATTGACTTTTTAACACTGCGGTGAAATACAGATGAGGATGACTCATCGACGGGATACGATTGTCGGTCAACATTTTACCTTCAATGTGGTAAACAAATACTAAATGGACAGAATTACCGGAAGACATTTAAAAACAGGTTTCTTATTTTCTCACTTTTCCCGGAAAACAAAGCGTTAAAATTCCAGTTGTCTCCTAGAGAGACAATCTTCATAAAATTTCAAAATCTATTTTCAGGAATATGAAACCTATTTCAAACTTGTCTGCTCGGGAATGTTTTACCATGCATGTTAAGCGATGATAAGGACAATAGGAGTCGTAATACTCAAAAAGATTATAACATGAACTCGCTTTAAATTAGAATTGTAGCAAATTTAATTGTGGGACATTTTACCTAGCCCCGCACCATAAATAGGGAAAGGCCGTTTTAGAACACTCATACTTTACAGGCTAAATTGGGTTTTCAGTGCACGTACATGTCGTAACGTACATTTTCTGACGAGTTCTCTACCTGGTATTTATTGGATGTAACTATGATGACCCCCTTACATAGAGATGCATTTTTACTTTTGCTTGATGTGTTATACTCGTATATATTTTATGTAAAAAATGCAGTTTATTTTTCTTCTGAACGTATCTTAATGAATTCAGGTGTAGGTTACTACCCATGCGCACTTAACCAATTTATGACAAGGTCTACCAGCACTTTTTAGACTGATCCATTTCCAGTAGAAGCGATGTCTGAGTAGTTTTTATTGTTATCATAGTTCTGTAATTAATGCAATAAGTGTAGACTCTGATCGTCTTGTGGCGTCTGATCTGCGTCTACAGTGTTTGCTTTGCACTAGATCTGAGCTTTTTCGATTCTCACACACTAAAGTCGATGAAAATGCTGAGGCCCTCCCGAGGGTTCTGAGGAACAGGAGAATAATGTCATTAATTTCAGGGGAACAGGAGAACACATCTAAAAAATGAAGGGAACAGGACAATGATAATTTCGGGAAGCAGGGAACATAGAAAATTAAGATTTTGATTTTGAAGAACAAGGGCATATTCAACAATATTTCAGGGGAACAAGGGAGCAGGAACCTCTTCCCCCCATCCCCATCCCCACCCCACCCCGCCATGGAAGGGCCTCAATGTTGTTGTTTACTTCAGATTCTCCCAAACTTCTACCGTTGTTTAATGGAATTCCGCTAAAACATTCGCTGTAAGACATGCATTTACCTGCTTTGTAACGAATCCGATGTTAGAAAACGACGTTACACCGTTTTACGTCAATGAAACGACGGATGACATCGTGAAACGTCATAAAAGGCTGCTCTTCGCGTCGCACTCTTCCGCTCAATGACTTTATTACAGAATAAAGCTCAAACTGTTTTACCATTGCCTTTATAGGCGTGATGTGTTAGAATGTGACAATCATGTCAGGCTAATCGGTGCGAATTTAGTGCTTTCACATGCTAACCCCATAATATACATAGAAGATTGTATGAGCCGCAAAGTGAGAAAAAGGTACCTTCTGACATGCGCGCCCAACGAAGCATCACGAAAACATACCTATATAATTTTTACCCCCTTAAACCCCACTTTTATATAGTAAAACTGGGGTTTACAGGAGTGTATATTATTTTCTTTATTTTTTTATTTTCTTTGTTTCTGCTCAAAAACATAGATTGTGGGTACTCGTTAGAACCGCCTCGCTGAGGCGGTTCTAAAGAGTACCACAATCTATGTTTTGAGCAGAAATATGAAAAATATCAGAATAATTACTTGAAAATTTTCAGAGATGAAATTTTCTATTTATTTCAATAGGCGTGTTTACGTCATGGACTCAAGTCGGTCTGCACATCCGAGCGATCTGGTCCGAGTCTTCGTCGTCCGTTTGATGTTTGCAAACAATGTCATGTTGACAAATGTACGAATGAGAGTTATTTCACAACAACTCGTATTGCGTTGATTAATAAGTTGAAATATGGATGGTTGCACATCATAGTTTATCTTACAAGTTTTAACTTGATTTGAAACTCTAGTAGCTATTTAGACACAATATTGAAGAAGATTTCTTTTAAAACAATAAGTAGTGCTATATAAATTGTTTATAAACTCACAGAAACGGTACAATTCAATTCGCCTTATTTTCTGCGTGTGAGTAGAGCATTTGTTTAGTGAGCCCGAATCGGGCACATCGACTACAGGGCATGGCTAAACTTTTGCATATTTTAAAAAAGATGAAAACATGGAGAAATTCGACGACAGAACTTGAACAAAAAATGAATTCAAAATTATTCAGGTGGTTTTAAAATACGAGGGGTGTCAATAAATAACCAGCCTATCCCATTTCCGATGGACCGAGACGGTCACGATTTCCATATTTTGTTTCAATATATGTTTTATACATGGGTACAAAATTGCACAAGTATCGAGTCATTCTTTAACAAGATATTGAATGTCAAACATGGCTAGTGATGCAAAGGCATGCTTTTCATCTAAAGTTGACTACTGTGCTGTAATTCGGTACTTGTATTTAAAAGATAAAACAGACAAGGGAATACACGGCGACTTAGCCGATGTTTATGGGTCTTCTGCACCATCTTATGCTCAGGTTAAGTTCTGAGTAGGGGAATTCAAACGCGGTAGAACGTCTTTAGAAGATGAAGCCAGGTCTGGACGCCCATTGGATGCCACCGACGAAGAAATGTGTAAGATAGTTCGGGATCTGGTATACTCTGATAGGCGAATTCAGGTGGAAGAAATAGCGCATGCATTAGGCATTTCACGTGGTTGTGTTTCAACAATCTTACATGATCGTTTAGGTATGCGCAAGCTAACAGCCCGTTTGGTTCCCAAATCCCTTAGCGATGAGAAAATGGCAACCAGAGCATCAGTATGCATCGCCTTTTTTGAAGCGTTAGTAGTATAGGGTGCCGCTTTGGAAACTAACGTTTTAGGTCAAAAGATGATTTTCTTTAGCGTCTGGTGACTGTAGATTAGACTTGGGTTCATTATTATGAGCCAGAGAATAAAGCTCAGAGTCGTCAGTTGGTAGGGCCTGGGTCTGCGAGGCCAAAGAATTTCAAGACGCAACCATCTGCTGGCAAGGTGATGGCCACAGTATTTTGGGACGCAAAAGGCGTTATTATGTTGGACTTTTTACCAAAGAGAAGTACAATAACTGGAGTGTACTATGCAAACTTGTTAGACCAGCTGAGAACCGCCATCCGTGATAAACGCCGGGGTAAACTCTCTAAAGGTTTTTGCTGCAACAGGACAACGCGAGAGTCCACACTTGCAAAGTTGCAATGGATGCTGTAGAGCGAAACGGGTATGAATTAATACCACATCCTGCCTATTCGCCTGACTTAGCTCCAAGCAACTTCTTCCTATTCCCAAACTTGAAAAAGGATGTCCGTGGACTTCATTTCCGGTCTGATGAAGAAGTCGTGACAGCAGTTGAGGAGTGGGTCAATGGAAAGGACCCTGCCATTTTTTCAGTTCTAGGCTGATGGCACTTGAATACCGTTGGTCTAAGTGCATCACATTAGAGGGCAATTACATCGAAAATATAGAAGTGGATCTCAACCGGAAATAAGTTAGGCTTATGGGTGAAGTTAGCTAGCTGTAAAAGTACTTTTAACCTCCGTTCTAAGACGGTGGTCCCGGTGTTAGTCTTACTCTTTGTTGCTTTGTGGTTTATTCTACGAGGCGATTTGTTGTATGTCTTTCCGTGTGTCATTTTGTTCTTGTGTTTTTCAGTCCTTTTAGTATTGCCATTACCTCGCTTGGGGAAGAGGGAGCTAATCTTAGTGCTTTTCGTACGTTTGTTCGATTTGTGCTTGTTTGGATTTGTCGGTTTCCTCTTCCTCTTGGGGTATGGGAATGGCTGCGGTTTGTGATTGTGGCACTCCCTGGACTTTTCTCTTACCTTTTTTGTAACTTATTGACTCACCCTCATATCATAAATATTGCAACCGAAACGACTAAAGAATGGGCCCGAAATGACTCGGACGTAAGTAACGATTAGGTTCGAAATCATGAAGATCCGAAACGACTGGATTCCTGTATATGTCACATTTCCATACTAGTGAAGTAACGATTAGAGTCATGAAGATCCGAAACGACTGGATTCTTGTATCTGACACAATTTCCACACTAGTGTTCATATAAAGATAGTTAATAGAGACAAAACGTCGGGCCTGATCTGGATCCAAACTGTTTGACACTCTGATGATATTCCTGAAAGATATTTTTGAAAAATCTAATTTTAAAAAAAAAAATCCACAAAAAGCATGCAATATTATACAGCGTGCAACGACTTAGAGAACGACCGCTCTGGCGTCCGTCCAATGAATATCTTCAACAGTGGTCATCCCTAACATCAGATGCCTATAAGCTATAAAGACTAAAAATAAGCATACGATCATGAACTATATTTAATATATTAAAATGGTTTACAGATACGTTAATTTAGGTATGCTAGTAGTAAATGCAGGCATATTAATGTCATAGGGTCCCATAAGCGGTACTATAGTGCCTGCTTTTACTACTTATGCTATGGCTAAATATAAAACTTTTTCTCATCATCTGCACGTCGAAGGAGGTTGTCATACTTGTATTTTCAAGGACAAACGATAATGTAAATTTAATGTAGAAGATGAAAACCATTTCCAGTTCTGTTGCACAGTATACCATTCCCTTAGAGAAAAATATATTTCATTTCGAATCCTTATATCTCCACGTGTACTGCATGCAGCGTATTCCTATTTTGGCCCAAAAATGTACCTTCTTAAGACCTATAAATCTTACAAAAAGTGCACCTGTTTGATGCGTATTGATAGAGTGATTACGGTTTTACCGAATTCCCGCCTAAATTTCCATAGGGTGCAATGTAAAATTGATGACCCGTTTTCACTAGTAGACAATTTTCATTCTTTAATTGCACGACAGCGGTTCGGGCCTCAGACTCAATGATGGCCTCTTCGTAAAACTTTAGCCAGTGGGTTGGGGCTTGACGATATGTCTTTGACTTGGCCCGCCGTGGTTCAACTATTGGATTTCATTTACTCTGACATACAGTAGAATTAGCCATGGGTACTCGTCTTTGTTTATCATTGTGATTAATTTGATTTTTATGTTTTCGCTTTGATGCATTGACTGAGTTTGGAGCCTTTATGTGAACCGAAGTTTTATGTATTTTTGTATTAAGAGTAGCATCGGGACCCAGGGTGAAGTTGGCTAGCTGTAAAAGTGCTTTAAACCCCCGGTAGTTTATTCTACTGACCGTTCTAAGACGGTGGTCCCGGTGTTAGTCTTACTCTTTGTTGCTTTGTGGTTTATTCTACGAGGCGATTTGTTTTATGTCTTACCTTGTGTTATTTTGTTCTTGTGTTTTTCAGTCCTTTTAGCATTGCGATTACCTCGCTTGGGGAAGAGAGAGCTAATCTTAGTGCTTTTCGGACGTTTGTTCGATTTGCGCTTGTTTGGTTTTGTCTGTTTCCTCTTCCTCTTGGTGCCTGGGAAGGGCTTCGGTTTGTGATTGTAGCACTCCCTGGACTTTTCTCTTACCCTTGTTTTGCATTAAATATCAAATCCTGTTTTCTGGGAAAAACAAGAAAAATATTTCAAAATGTCACCTGCTGCAAAAATATACCCAGAGTGCTAAGTGATATCTACTAAACGCTGAAATTATCTACGAAGCTTTTGATGTATCAGGGTGTAATCCAATGTTGAGTGAAACGTTTGGATAAAAAGTTCTGTAAAGGGTAAGTAAAAAAATAAGAAAACCTATTTTAACCCGATTTACGTAAAGTGGATTGAGTGAATTCTTCTATCATAAGTAATTGGACCTGTCTATTTCAAACGGCAGGGTGTCTGGCTATTGTTTTATTAGTAGTAAGTTTTATAGAATTTCCTGTATTTATTGCAGACACTGTATATTCAAATCAGACGCCGCGTTCTTCGGCGTCTGATCTGGGTCCACACTGTTAGCTAGCTATCCTTTCGGCGGTCTCCAGACTAAATGGGCGAACATGTTTTTTATTTGTGTGCATGTTTGCATGTTAGTGTTTTCGTGTTGTTGAAATCTATCTAGTTATATCATATTAAATCACGACCCTGACATGCATTCACTGTGCAAGCATTCACACATGCAATACCGTAAAGACATAAAACAGACGCGATAAACAAATTGGTTGCATGACGGAAAACATTATATTTTAAGGTAAGTGGGGCGGGCCAAATACATAAATATAAATTTTGATCGGTGTGTGTGTGTGTGTGTGTGTGTGTGTGTGTGTGTGTGTGTGTTGGGGTGGGGCTGTGTGCGTGCGTGCGTGCGTGCGTGTGTGTGTGTTCGGAACGTTCATCAGTGTTTCAATACTTATACCATGACGGCGTCTACTTAATGTTTGAAGACTTTTGACACTTTGAAAAATGTTCGGGCATATGCGCATATGCGGACAGTGAAGGCCCAGATCAGCCTGCGCATCCGCGCAGTCTGATCAGGGCGTTCACTGTCCGTAAACAGAATCATTTGATGCTATAGAATGTTTCCATGAAGGGCAAATGCCGGGATGATACTTTGTGCATACGCAGAATCACCTGAATGCGCAATTTTCCGCATGTTCGAAGGCACTTTTCGCTTGACACGGTCCAAAAATTTAAGCTGAAAACAAAATGATTGTACACGTCTTTTGTCGCGCACTCATCTTCATTTTATAGATTATTAGAATACTTATTCTTTAGTACTGGCCTGAAGCAAAGTGATAAAATCAGCTTTTCGGTTGTGGTTCGGGCCTCAGACTCAATGACGGCCTCTTCGTAAAACTTTAACCAGTGGGTTGGGGCTTGAAGATGCGTCGTTGGCTTGGCCCGCCGTGGTTCAACTATTGGTTTTCATTTACTCTGGCATACAGTAGAATTAGCCATGAGTTCGCATAAAGGCTCCCAACTCAGTCAATGCATCAAAGCGAAAACATAAAAATCAAATTAATCACTATAATAAACAAAGACGAGTACTCATGGCTAATTCTACTGTATGCCAGAGTAAATTAAAACCAATAGTTGAACCACGGCGGGTTAAGCAAAAGACATATCGTCAAGCCCCAACCCACTGGTTAAAGTTTTACGAAGAGGCCGTCATTGAGTCTGAGGCCCGAACCGCCGTCGTGCAATTAAAGAGAGAAGCATAGCCATCAACAATGATTGGGTTGACAACTAGGCATGCAGTCTGCCAAATAATATCCAGGCTATAGCCAATTCTTTTATAAGGTTAATAAGTTTTCTAAATTGCGCCGAAAAGTTAGATTTCTAAACCTTATCATTATGTTCAACCCGAATATATATTTATTTTCAAGGGCCTTTTTTTTAGCGTAGTTGCAGGCGGTACTTTGCACTTTTACTTGGGGTTTTCCGTAAATGATTTGGCAGAGGTTGAAATTTTGGTATGACTACTATGGTCTTAGGCTTGGCAAGCCAAGCCCAGGACAAAAACTATACGCGTACTTGTGTTTTTCTTCTCATTTGCTAACAAGAAACGGCATCTAAATACCATATCTGAAAACAAGAGAAGGACTGATAACTGTAAACGGGTTTTGGAAAGGAAAAGATCAAGCACGCTATTGTACTTCCAAGAGAACCTATCAGTAAATGTTTACTCGATTCCAATGACAGTAATGTAGCTAATAGTATCAGTCGTAGGAGTCACTTAAACCCGTTCATCCCTGAGTTTCTGATGTGGACTCTTCCATGGGGGTTTTAGTCAAAAATCAAAATAGAATGGAAACAGTGTGGATCCTGATGAGATAGCCCATTATGAGCCGTCTGGGTCTACTCTGTTTGAACCAAAGGCAGTGCATCCTAGGCAAATATCTTACAGAGTTAATCAACTTTTGAATAGAGAGCTGCATGTACATTTTATTCCAGGTAGCAGTAACTGCGATTTTTGTGTGTCGCTTACGTACTTTTGAACATTTGCAAATAGTAAAAAGTTTGTTGTGTATGATAATACATCTCCAAATAGTAGACGATTAAGCGATATTACACGTGGCAAAAGACGTTAGGGATATTTGTATCTACGGTGAAATAAAAGGAAACTACGAGTAAGACATATCTGAAATCTGAAATTGATATATTTGATTACATCATTTCATTTACAGACAAAAAGCCATCCGTTGGAGTCTGTAGCACTAGATGTGAATGAGAAAATTTCTATGGAAGATCACTATGGTCACAAATAAAACCTCACAAATCTATCAATATCGCGTATGTCCACCTGTTGCATCTATGCAGGCCACACAACGACGACACATACTCCTGATGAGTCTGGCAATCTGTAGCTGGGGTATCCTCCTCCACTCCTCCTGCAAGACTGTGCCAAAAGCTTGGAGCGTTCTTGGTCGTGGAACTCTCTATCATACACGTTGGCCGAGAATGTCCCAAACATGCTCGATTGGCGACAAGTCAGGGGATCGAGCAGGCCAATCGAGATGATCCACATTGTTCTGCTGCAGGAACTGCTGTACTATCCTCGCCCGATGAGGTCTTGCGTTGTCATCCTGCAGCACTACGTGGTGTTGTTGAACAAAAGGCAGCACAATCGGCTGTAGCACTTCATTGATGTAGCGTTGGCCTGTCCAGAGTTCCGTTAAGCACAAACAGCTCTGTACGGGAACGAACAGATATGCCGCCTCATACCATAAGACTTCCTCCTCCATACCGGTCATGTTCAACAATGGCGCAGTTCGCGTACCTCTCACCTCTGCGACGCCAAACGCGACGTCGTCTGTCAAGCATACCCAGCAGAAACCGTGACTCGTCGGTAAAGAGTACAGTCGCCCATTGTTGGTTAGTCCATCGACGATGCTGCCTTGACCATGCTAGTCTGGCTTGTCTATGTCTCTGGGAAATGGGCACCCCAACGTAAGGTCGCCATGCTCTAAGTCCAGCGCTGTGAAATCGACTCCGCACGATTTGAACAGACACTCTTGTTCCAGTTCTTGAGAGACGTCCGCGCAGCTGTTCGCCGCTTACTGATCGTGATCTCAAGGCTGACGTACGCAGGAACCGATCCTGGGCTTGCGATGTAGACCTCGGGCGCCCACTTCGACGTCGATCTAACGTGATGTTGGTTTGTGCCAACCGAGTTCGTAGGCGGCTGATCACACTCTGTGAAACACCCAAACATCTACATGTAGCAACTTCGACTTGCCTCATGCCAGCTTCGAGCATTCCAATAGCGCGTAAGCGCGCGTCGTTTGGCAGATGTCGACGTTGTGGCATTTTAACGCTAGTAGAAAACACGTTGTCAATAGTAAAGCAATAGATTTGTTAACCAGAAATTTGTTCACTTTTGAATGGATTAGCGCTCAAATTCAGGTGATGAGTAAAGCTCACCGGTGAAAATTGAGCATTGTGTATTTGTGACATTTTTCACTCAACCCTACTGTTGTATTGTGCATGTTGTTTTTTTCTGTACAAGAGAGTGAACTGATTTCAGTTCTACAAAATTTAGTGTTATTGAATAAACTTTATTATTACACCATAATATAATAGATTGGATTAATACATTTCACTCAAGAATAAAAATATCCCTAAATTTTTTGCCACGTATATTTGATACCGTGCAACAGCATTAACCCTTTCACCACCGAGTTTCTGAAATAGGCTCATCCATCTCTGAATTTGGACACATCCATTGTTTCAAATAGGGTTTGAGAGAATAAGCAATAACAGAATTGCTAACAGTGTAGATTCTTATGAGACGGCTCGTTACTTACCCATCTCATCTAAATCTGCACTGTTTGCAAAAATATCTATGGTGCGCTGCAGAGATGGAAGGGTGAAAGAATTCGTTTCTCTGTGCGACGTAAAACGAATAACTAATTAAATAGTGGCGTGAATCTGCTACTTGTCCGCAGCGGCAAAGAGGAGAATCCGTTATATTCTTAAGTAAAGGTCATTGTTAAGACTGCCACATTTTGTTCGGAGACGTGTTTGAAAAATCTGTGTTTTCCTATTACCTTTATAGAAATATTTTGGAACAGACGTTCTGTCACGTTTTAGATGCAACGTCATGCCGTCATGTTCCCGCTAGGAAATGAATTGTCATAAATACTAATTCTAGCGTGAATGGACTGTAAGCTGTCTGCATTTTTAGATTATATTAAGAAAGACAATCAACCGATTGTGGCACTGAGGAGGTAAGATGCAGTTAAGTCGTTATATGTAAATATTTTATATTACATGGCGACTTTATTATTTTCACGTCTCTTCTCACATGTAAACCAGCCAGTTTCTTGATACGAGGCATTAAGAGATACTAGTTTGATTGTCTCAGTGACAGTTAGTGCTGCTTTAATTTACATTTTCCCGATGTCTTGGTTTTTATGTAATGGGTGTAATACCTATATTATATGACCATATTCAAGAAAGGACCTTTATAAAGCGATAAATAGTTTTTCCCAAAACCCCCACGCAGACGGCCGATATTTGAATACTTTCAAATATAGTTCTGGACAAAAATAAGGTTTTTACAAAGGCGAGGTATACCCGTATAATAAAACTTTGTAATAACAAAATAACCAGACACCCTTTCAGTTAGAAATGGACCAAAATGCCCAAAGTATTGAAGAATAAATCGGCATAAAAAAGTCAATTGATACATGAGGCTATATTTTGCAGATGAATGTGTATAACAACTGCGAAAAAAAATCACGTTCACCTTGCAGGCTTCCCATCACCGCCTTTCACATGCTACGCAGACAAAAAGAACTGTGCGAGTAATGCGTATATGGGCAGACCGAAATCAATCTGTGCTTTTATAAAATATCTTATAACAGAAGCTGATTCCGGAAACTCATCACGAAAACATGCCTATATAATTTTGACCCCCTTAAACCCGACTTTTATATAGTAAAACTGGGGTTTACAGGGGTATATATTAATTTTCATATTTCTGCTCAAAACATAGATTGTGGGTACTCGTTAGAACCGCCTCGCCGAGGCGGTTCTAACGAGTACCCACAATCTATGTTTTGAGCAGAAATATGAAAAATATTTGAATTTTTATCTGAAAATTTGCCAGTTTTTGGTTGTAAAATTTTCAATATATATTTGAATAGGCGTGTTTTTGTAATGGGTTAAATGGTTAAACCGTAAATTTAAGCAACTAAAGATACAGTTGGAAATGCAGTTCTTCATAGTTTGTGCTTCGGTGGTTTTGTACTTCCTAGACTTTCCTCTTACCTTTTATTCGTATGTGGCGTAGGTGGCACTCCCAAGACTTTTCTCTTACCTTTTTTTCGTTTGGCGTTTGTTTTGCCATTAGTTGTTCCTCATCTATATTTGTTTGGTGCCTCGAGAATGTTGTGTTTCGCTATTTATGGAATTTCCTGGACATTTTCACTTATATTTGTTTCATTTTTACAATAATTCTTATGGCAAGTGCTTATATAAATATCCAGTATGTATATTTCAGACCTGTAACCATGGCAACAAGGTGGGGCTGCGTAGGTGCTGGTTTTATAACGTCTGATTTCTTCACCGCGATCAGAGAGACTCTTCCAGTTGATGAGCATAAGGTAAAATTAACCAAAAAAGGTAGATTCTCGACATTTGCAACCAACAAGGACCCAGAACAGGCTGCATTCGCAGTCAGACTGTCTTTCGTTGCATCTCCATATTCTTGTGTATCAATTGATATGGTAACGGAAATTTAAGGCTCCATATATTCCTGTTAATCAAATGATTTGGTAATGGAAATTGAAGGCCCCATATTCTCTTGTGTATCAAATGATTTGTCTGTATGTAGCATACATAGTTAGTCTGCACGGAAGCAAAATGTAACATATTTGAACTTTTAGTAGACGCTGGCATCCTTGCTTATTTGATTTGTTAAAGCTTACTGATGATGATAAGGGTGGATGTCTAGCTGGATTTTGCTTCTGAGAGTCAAAAAGTAGGTCAAAGGTCAAATGAGTGCAAAAATGCTTATTTTGGTATTTACAGACGAAATGTATGAGAATTATTGCTACAGACTTAATTTAAAACATAGTTTTAATTCATGTTAACATTTAAAAGACTTTTGCTGTGATTTTTCGCTTTTTATATTATTGATGGGGCTTAAAACTCGAAACAATAATCATTTATATATGCTTAAGTTCCTTTTATATGTCGGCTTTTGATTTGGGAATGCCGCTGTTCAGCTATGGTTTACCTCCACTTCCAAAGGGGAATTTGGTAGACCATGTTTTTCTTAAAGCCTATTACCTTGCAAATATTTTGCAGCAAGGTAGTCTCCTAGTGATGGCAGCATTACCCAGTATTAGCCTGAGACATTTGTTACCTCTAGAAAACGTATAATATCACATGAAACTATTAATTCTTTGAGTATTGGAGCAAAAGTGCTTATATGTTCAAACTAAATATATATAAAGTCACAGAACAGTCCACTAGCTACAAAATATGATGTTTGAAAGTTCTGTATGGCCTTATATGGCGTTACACATGTTACTCTACCCTCTTGAAATGTGTTAGCTCAAATAGTCCACTTTCTTAGCTTGTGCATTGCCCATATGACCTCAACTGTTCAATTTATGATTTTCAAAGCTGCAAAACATAGCTATCTTTTATTCTTTGTCAGTTATTTGGCTTTAAGCAAAGTCGCCTCACTGTAAAGGTAATATAGAAATAAATCATTTTCGCATAATAATACATCAAATGTAGCCTATGATACAATAAAGTGAATTCTTAGTATAGCATTATATCTGAGTACCCTGAGATACATAGATGTATTAAAACGTGGCTGTTGTATTATTTAGAACATAATAATGTAAGTAACACCTAAAATATCTGTGCAGTGTGGGTTTTGGTTTGCTGTATGTTATCATCACGAAAACATGCCTATATAATTTTGACCCCCTTAAACCCCACTTTTATATAGTAAAACTGGGGTTTACAGGGGCATACATTATTTTTCTTATTACTGCATAAAACATAGATTGTGGGTACTTGTTAGAACCGCCTTGCCGAGGCGGTTCTAACGAGTACCCACAATCTATGTTTTATGCAGTAATATGAAAAATATTAAAGTTTTTTATCTGAAAATTTTCAGTTTTTTGGAGGTGAAATTTTCCATATATTTGAATAGGCGTGTTTTCGTAATGTTCTGCATCAGTATTTAGTGCCTCTATTTTGTAGTTTCTAAACGTTCTTTGGTAAGCATTTCCAAAACTGCAGATGTAATGCCTTTTATTTTGTCAGTTATATACATTAATACTGATCAGAGGAAAGTTGCTATCTGCATCAAGACCATTTTTGCATAAAATATGTTAACTGTCCTGAAGTTTTCAATGTATGGTAAATGCTTATTATTTCTTTTTGTCTAAATAATTTAATAATAAGCATTTACCATACATTGAAAACTGTATGTAACATAAAACATTATCATCTGATTAATCAATAATAGTACAATCACATACTCATGCCAAGAAGTACACGTATTTTAATACCAGAGTAGTACTTATATGAAGTCCCGAGTATAACAAAATGTTAACTATCATAGATTCGGTGTTGGCATGATAGTTTGGCTATCAAACCAAATCAAATCCAGTCATAACAATGCTCTGTACTCTGCTGTACATTTCTAACTAAATATAAAATGAGCTGCTGCATGCCATATAAGGCCTGAAAACGCAGTGAATACTGAGCACTGTATTCACTGAATGAATAGCTAAAAGCCCCAGCCCAGCTTTCTTCATGCAGACACCAAAGACTGGTCAGACTGACCGGACGCCCAGACTGATTTGGGTCTTCGCTAGGTGCACAGGTTATTCAACAATCTACCAGATCATTCTATTTTGTCCTTCAGAGTAAGAATACTAGATAAAATATACCACCCAAGTAACAATCCAAGTCTGAGCACGCCACTTCGTAAAAAGCGTGAGGAATTCTGGATCAGAGAATTAGGCACTGTAGCACCATACGGTTGCAATGACAAAATAGATTCTGTAGGGAATCTTACCAGCCCAAGATGCAGCTCGGTCAATGCGATGAAGCTCTTTGGCAGCTCTCAAAGACGTAAGAGGTCCTGGACATCGGCAATACAATCGTCCTAATTTTCATGCTGATGTCGCATTTGACACTTTCCTTCCACATGTACAGCAGCCATTAGGACTTCATCATATTCGTACCAAGCTGTATCAGCTGCCGATAACTAAACTTCGCTCTTTGCAGAAGGAAGTGGTGGATACAAAACCATTCTCCTGAATATAAGCTGGTTGCTATCATTTTGGATGTTGCCAAGTTTAGGTTGTACAGGCCTGTTCAAACAGTTTCTCCAGAAGAGACTCCCACTCGTGATTTTCTGAAACTTGACTTCAGAAACGGTATTGACGCCGTTAACATAAGCAATATCCTGAACCATAAGAAATAGACTTCAACCATACCAGCTTACATCAAAAACCAGAGCCCACCAATCATCTCCTACAGTTATTCGTCTCCCGTTGCACCTAAAATGTTCAATTACAAAAAAAAAAAAAAAAAAAAAAAAAAAAAAACGTGCTGCAAGGGCTAAACACCGAGAACATTACTCGAAACTCCTCAGCGTGTTCCTGTAAAGCATCGGAGTTCTGCTGTAATCCAGCCGGTCACATTATAACAGGAGACCTCAATATAGTCAGGATTAGCAAACTCAGGGACATTCTTTCCAAAAGCCCTTAATACCCTGAAACCAGGTCTTATACTTGAAAACAGAATTCCAAATTAATTTTTGATTCTGTTGAAGAGTATACACGACGCTGGGCCAAGAAAGAGGACGTAATGGTTGACACCCTGTCTGAATGGGTAAAATCGGTAATGTATTTGGTAAACAGACGTGTCTCAGTACTCAGCAGAACCATGTCTCGATGTGGCATGTTTTCACTTTATTCATGGTTCTCTGTAGATATTAGGAGAATATTCAGTATTTTATTATCAGTATATCTGTACTGAAGAGATTCCCCCCCTGGAAACACTGCCTATAGGCAACTGTTCTAATATCACAGCACGCAAACTTGCATATAATGTGTGTAACAAAATGAAGTGTGCAGTATTGCAGGCAGTGTAGACGGATTTAGGTTTTACAACATCAGCTGGATAGAATGTAGGCAACGAAGAGCGCATATCATGTAAGTATGTATATAAAAAGGGGATATTTCTGTATTTGTTAAACACAACATTTTACTCTTTTAGACTGACTTGTCAAAATGGCATGTATCTTAGCGGGTTCGGGATCCACTTTTTAGGCTTATTTTGCTTTCTGTGTGTCTTGCTGCTTGCCAAGACATGCGCATCATACGTTTCATTTCCAAACTTTTGGCGTTTAGCCACACTGATGAAGTTTAAATAACAGAAAGGGCTCTGTGGTACAAAACTAGGTATAGTTAAGCTCAAATTAAAGATAAAATTATCAATCGTGTGTTCCAGCAGAAGCTTGACGAGGATTTTCCGACACTTAACTCACTAGACTACAGTGTATAAAGATATATGAGAAATAATTCACTATTTTTTTACTAAGAGAATTTTAAACCTTGTTTCCCTTCATATTTATGTACAAACTATCAACATCCATTTAAGCAATGTAGACAAATAAGCACTAAAAAGGTAACATAGATAAAATAAAGAAATGCATAAAGTATTTATTTAAAGCCTATAATGAATAAAACTATTTATGATTGTTGAATACCTTAAACGTAGTGCAGCCACAGCATGAAAAATGTTAAGAAGTGTAAAATAACGATTTTACAGAAAAGAACTTATTTTACGGTAATTATTGTTTCGTATGTCATTGTTTAGTCTTATTGGTTGGTTTCCATTTCTTGATGTACAAATGAGGATACAGTTTTTCTCTTTTGTAAAACGGCATTAGAATACATTTCTAGTCACTGGCCGGTTATAATATTTCAAAACGTTGTATCGTAAAACTTATATGTCAGGTTTATCACTATCGGTACCGTATGTAACAGTTATATTACAAGCCCTCGTCAGTTCAACACATTTAGATAGCTGTCTGCATAAAACAACATGCATTAATAGCATTTAGCATGCTATTAAGTAAGGACTTGGATATTTTAGTATTTACCCCAATGTCTTTTTAATGTTTTAAGGATAACGTTGGTTACGTGGCTGTTAAACACAGACGCTGCCACCGTCAAAGGGGTGGCTTACACGTGTCATTTTGTTCTTATATAATGTACTTTTAGAAAATTATAGTGCAAAAAATCCCCTTAGTTGCCTCTAGCCGGCTAAAAGTCTAATGGTTTATCCCACAGACTGATTTTTGTTTAAGTAATATGTTTGTTTTAGCCATGTTGGACGGAAAGACGAACACCTACGTAGGAGATAATAACCCCTATGTAGGACTTACTAACACCTACGTAGTAGATAATAATTCCGCCGAAGGACTTACTAACACCTATGTAGGATTACTATAACTCCTACTTAGGACTTATTATGTCCTAAGTAAGAGATAATGCTTCGGTAACAGAAATGTAAGGCCCCATATATTCTTGTGTACCAATTGATTTGGTAACATAGATTTAAGGCCGCATATATTCTTGTGCATTAAATTATTTTGTAGCAGATATTTAAGGCCCCGTATAGTTCTGTGTATCAACTGATTTGGAAACACAAATTTAAATCTTCAGATACGTTTGTGTAGCAAATTATTTAGTGACAGAAATGTAAAGCCCTTATGTTCTTGTGTATCAAAAGATTTGGTAATAGAACTTTAAGGCCCAAAATATATTTGTGTATCAAATAATTTGGTAGCAGAAATATAAGGGAACTTGTTACATGTAGTAAATGTTTCGATTCGACGTGTTTTTTTTTTTTTTTTTGTTTTTTTTTTTTACACGGGAGACAACTTTCGTGACCTCCTGTGGCTGCTTTACTGCAAACATGTCTCTTCTGAAAAGAGATCAATCATACATGAAAGAATTTGCCCCAAATTATTTAGTGACAGAAATTTAAAGCCCTTATGTTCTTGTGTATCAAAGGATTTGGTAACATAAATTAAGGTCCCACATATTCTTGTGTATCAAATGATTTGATAATAGAACTTTAAGGCCCAAAATATATTTGTGTATCAAATAATTTGGTAACAGAAATATAAGGGAACTTGTTACATGTAGTAAATGTTTCGTCGTTTTTTAACAAGGGAGACAGCTTTCGTGATCTGTGGCTGCTTTACTGCAAGCATGTCTCTTCTGAAAAGAGATCTACTCTTAAACGAAAGAATTTGATCCCCTAGTACGCAGTATGGCCCAAAGGTCTGTAGTATATATGGGCCGCGTCAAGCGAGAAAGTATCTTCGATCATGCCCAAAATACGCAATCGGATCATCCTATGCATGCGCAAGGTATCATCCGAGCCTTTGTTCTCCATTTATACATTTTGCAGTGTCCAATGTGTCTGTTAACGAACAGTAAAGGCCCTGATCAGACAGCACGGATGCACGAAGACACGTTTCTGCATGCAAGGCTGGGTATTTCGCCACGTGTTATAAGCCTACAAAGCTAAATCGAGGTGTTCCGAAGCTGTGATATGCTATTTAGGCGGCATGAAATATTTTACTAAACGTATAAACATGCATATGTTTGAGTTCAGTCCCAAAATATATACATGTAAATATGCAATTATTCATGTACGAGGGGGATAAAAAGTCACTGGTCGTGTTTGTATCTTTTTAATTCTTCAACCGAAAATATTGTGTGCTATTAACCGTCACTACTGTCTGGGCTCATTCAACAGAAGACGCATTGATATTTTTTATTATTTTTCCCAGAAAACAAAACTATGACATTTCATACAAATTGTCTGTATTGAAGACAAATTGTATGAAATGCCAAACCTGTTTTCTGGGAAAAATAAGAAAATATTCCAAATATGTCGTGTGCTGAAATTTTTTCCCAGAAAGTTTAGCGATAGTGGATCTCTCTTTTCAGAATCTATATTATGCTTGATCAAAAGTGTCCTCTGTTTGCACCAGATAAACTATGAACCGCTATAAAGTACTAAACGCTAACACTTTAAGCGCCAATCACAACTGCAGCAGACGACACTTTTCTTTTTTTTTATTTTTCAAAGAAAATAAGCCTTGATACTTCATACGAATCAAGCAGACAATTCACATGAAATGTCAGTACTTATTTTCAAATGTCAAGATAATTTCTGCCAAGCAGACGATTTTTATATGAAATGTTTAGACGTTTTGCTTTATGAAAAATAAGTTAAAAAATTTTGGAAGCGTCCTAGTGTCAGGTGAAAAAAATATTTAAGTTCTACGTAGGAGATAGTAACTCCTAAGTAGGAGATAATTAGTCCTACGTAGATAGTGACTCATGCGTAGCAGATGATAACTCCTACGTAGGACTTACTAACACCTGCGTAGGACTTACTAATAACACCTGCGTAGGACTTACTAATACCTACATAGGACTTACTAACACCTACACTACGTAGAACTTACTAACTCCTACGTAGGAGATAATAAGTCATACGTAGAGTTACTAACACCTACGTAGAAGATAATTAGTCCTACGCAGTAACTGCTACATAGGTGATAATGTCCTACATGGACGTATGAGATAGTAGTTCCTACGTAGGAGATAATAAGTCCTACGTTGTAGATAGTAACTCCTACGTAGGCAAGAATAAGTCCTACACAGGATTTACTAACTCCTACGTAGGAGATAATAACACCTACCTCCTACGTAGGAGATAATAACCCCTATGTACTCACACCTACATGGTAGATAATAACCCCGCCGTAGGACAAAAACCTACTTAGGAGATAATAAGTCCTTCGCAGGAGTTACTAACTTCTACGTAAGATATAGTAACTCCTACGCAGGACTGTAGGAGATAATAACACCTACGTAGGACTTACTAACACCTACGTAGAAGATATTTTTTCCTCCATAGGACTTGTGTTATTAACTTCTACGTAGGCGTTTTTATCTCCTACGTAGTTGTTCGTAACTCCTACGTAGGACTTATTAACTCCTATGTAGCAGTTAGTAAGTCCGACGAAGGCCCTATTATCTCCTACGTAGGTGTTAGTTAGTCCTAAATAGGATATATTATCTCCTACGTTAGGGTAAGTAAATCATACGTAGGAGTTATTATCTCCTACGTAAGTGTTAGTAAATACAACGCAGGAATTATCATCTACATAGGTGTTTTCTTTAGTGACTCCTACGTAGGACTTATTATCTCCTACGCATGTGTTAGTAACTCCTACGTAGGGTTAGTAATTCCTACGGGGGAGTTATTATCTTCTACGTAGCCAGCCTCGGTGGCTCATTTGGATGCGCCGTCCGACTGGAGACCAGGAGATCGCGGATTCAACCCATGCCGAGGTCGGCAATATATTTTCGTGGAGATTGATCATGAAATATTTTCTACGATCATTCTCTCCCTTCCGCAGATTCAAGAAGGGCAGTTGTCAGTTTCTGGCGAAAGAATTTGCACAATACTGGTTAACCGCTTAGAGGACTAAGCCTGCCCAGTAAATGTGTGGTTAGGTAAACTGACCGCGCTCGACATGACCCCATTGGGTTGACTGGGCCGTAAAACCTCAACTCAAACAAACAATCTTCTACGTAGTAAGTCCTACGTAGGTGTTATTACTTCCTACGTGAGTATTATTATCTCCTACGTAGGTGTTAGTTAGTCCTACGTAGGGTTATTATCTCCTACGTAGGTGTAAGCTACATAGGGGTTATAAACACATACGTAGGAGTTACTATCTCCTACGTAGTACATATCGTCATCTCCTACGTAGTATTACTATCTCCTATGTAGGATTTATTATCCCCTACGTAGGTATTACTATCTCCTTCGTAGGACTTATTATCTACTACGTAGGAGTTACTATCCTCTACGTAGGACTTAATTTTTTTTCACCTGGCACTAGGGGGCTTCCATAAAAATAGATTGGCGACTGCTACAAGTTTCGATGGGCGCATTAAGAGTTAAGGATAACACCTTAAGCTCACTGTTACTGCACTTTGACTCCAAAAATTAACACAAACGTTTTAAGGTTTGATCCCACAATGAAATAAATATGGAACATTTTACCAGCTAGGGCACGGTTGCCTTGGTGGGCGATACATGCTCATATCGGCTTCTTGTTTTCTGTTTTTCACCTTTTTCTTTTCTTCTCTTTATTTATGATTTCTAACAGAGTAGGTTGGAATTACCCAGCCGAAGTACTAATTTCATTACTTTAGTGGAATATGAATGACTTGAGCATCTTTGGGACCATGGAAATGTGTTCTAGACATGGGTAGTTAAAGCCATTGAGTGTTAATCATAGCGCCAGGTCTACAAGATATGAAGATAATTTCAGGATGTCTTTTCGATCTTCAATAAACCAATGATATGTTATGTGCATTAATTAGAATTGCCTTTATGAGGCGATTCTAATGAGTACACACCACGTGCATTTTCATGATAAAAGTTTAAAACAAATCTTAAAAATATTCCTATATATATTTTGAGCTATCAAAAGAATTTCCTTAGGCACTCAGAATAAAGTGCGACTCAGCCATGGTAAATGAGCCATCGGTGTTCGAGTCATTGAGGTTTTACTGTGTTACATATATTTCGATTCCCAGTTTGTTGCTATTGCTGCACGAGACAAGGATCGGGCCCAGAGGTATGCAGACGAACTTGGTTTTGCAAAGGCGTATGGCTCTTACGATGATTTAATTAATGACCCGGATGTTGGTAAGTTTTATCTTATTTATTTACAAAGTGAAGTATTTTAAATGTACGGAAGTGTAGCTATATGTTATTTATAATAATGATAACTATCGTATAGCTGTGTGCTATTTTTACACGACGTATAAATACGAGAACAATAAACTAGTGACCCAATGCACGACAAAACCTACAATAAGTGATGTAGTCTGGTCAGTCTTCGCTGATCGCATGTGCTTTCTACAGCCTCCAGGCTATCCAAAGTAGGATTAGTGAGAATCCTTGCCATATTAGATGGATATACAAGCTAATCACACAGGTCGTATTGCAGGTTTTCTCGTGCGCTGGCTAAAATTTAACATGATTAGAATAATTTTAGATACGACATTGTCTTATACAAGTAGTATATCGTTCGTTCGTCTGTCATTACTGACAATGACCAATCGTAATCAAATGCGTGAAGTGTTATTGTTTGTTTGTTTAAAGATGGCTGATGAGACCAGTCTTAGCTAAACTACCTGTTGCAGACAGAACGAGATCTGAGGAAGAAAGCTCTGTCGGTGATGCATTAGCTCTGGCTTTGCGCTGCGCACGTTTCTGCTCGGCTTCGCTGATTCTTTTTGCTTCGTATTCACCAGCACCTTATGAGGCCTCGCTACTTTACTCGATCCTGTGCAATCTGTTCATACGACTATGTCGGTATGTTGAAGTCTATAAGAGAGGCTTTAAGGGTGTCCTTGTATCGCTTCTTCTGACCACCATGGGAGGATTTTCTTTGGCAAATGTTCATCAGGCATTCTGATAAAATGACCAGTCCATCTTAACTGTGCCAATAACAGAAGAGTATGTTCTCTCTGCATCCCTGACCTATTCAGGACTTCTGTGTCTGGAATCCTGTCTTGCAACTTGATCTTTAGAAGTTTTCTAAGACAGCTTGTAAGGAAGTGGTTCAGTATTTGGCATGCCATTGGTAAACCGTCCAAGCTTCGCATGCGTATATTAGTGTAGAACTAGAATGTTCTTTGATATTATATAAGGAGAAAAGATTTTCATATGGGCATCTTTGTATTCCTTCATTGGAAATTATTCTATACTGAATTACTTAAATATTTATTCATTCTTGAAATTAAACTCTTTATTCAGGAACTTAAAATTGTGGGATCAGAAACTGTTATTCAAAGGATTTCTTTTAAATATTCTTATGCACTATTTCTGAAGGACTAAGTTAACTAAACTCTTGAAAGGTACTGTTTACGTAATACATTCTTTTGTTTTGAATCCTATCTTATTTTTTGTGAATAAATATTGTTAATAATTGAAAGCTTAGTGCTGTTTCACTTTCATTTCGTTCTCGTTACGCCTGGCTCTTAACACATGTAACAATCACAGAACATGGCCAACCAATGACACTAAGAGGAAGAGTAAACAAACTATGGCAGACAGCCCATACATAACAAAATAACGAAAAGCAAAGCAGCCAGCCCTATCGTACCTACAGAGGTAATTGCAGTGCCACATATGACCATTCAAACACAACGACAAGACAATAAACATGACAAAACCGGCCAAAAAGTTGATGGTGAGCAGCCTCAAAGCCTATCAAAAAATGAAAAACAGAAGAACCACTGGACTAAATTGGTAATAAGAAAGCCCGCATCGAGCAGTCACAAAGCCCCACAAAAAAGATCAATACTAAAACAACTAAAGCAAAAAACTTGAATATAAAGGAGACTAAATATGCTAAGTGCCCTGCAGGCACAAAACGTTAAAACAATGTCGATTTAACGTTATTTCAACGTCAGTTGTAAGAAACAATGTTGAATCGACGTTGTTTTAACGTTGTGTGCCCGCTAAGTAGAGTTCCCACCTTTTTCACATGGCTAACAATTTTGTGACTCCCTCTTTGCTTTTCTGCACGCCAGCTTCCTTCTGAAAAGAGATATACTTTAAATGGAAAGATTTTGCTCCCATGGGGAACAAATTCTTTCCTTCTAAAGCGGACTCCTTTTCAGAAGGGAGAAAAAAAAACAATTATAATCGATTTTGCCTCCCCTGAAAATGTATTTAGTCCTCTTATTTTCACAAAATGTACAGTATCATTGATTTAAGTACGTTTCTGTCCGGGTCGCCCAAAACTGTCACTTGGGGTACTGATATGAGGTATTTTGTACGACTCGGGTCCTTGGGAATAACGAGGGCCCAGATCAGCATGCATACAATAATAAAGTTCATTATGATAATTATGTTGTTATCTAAAGAGGATTATGTATTTAATATAAAATACTAATCTACTATATGATCCTCTATAAAACATGTATAAGGCAATATATAAATATGTACACAAATAAAAAAAATATCAATGTGTACAGGAATATGAAAATTATAAAATGAAGTTTCCGTTTTAGCTTACCAGAGCCTAAAGGCTCCGAAGGAGCCTATAGAATAGATAGTGGTCCGTCGTCCGCGTCTATGTCTCCGTCGTCAACATTTCAAAAGACATATCCTCTGAAATCGCTGTGCCGATTGAAACGAAATTGCATGTGAATCCTCCATTTGTTGGGGGAACAAAAGATTGTTCATAAGGTCAGAGTCACATGACCAAGATGGCCACTGCGTCCATATTTGGTAAAAACTTTGAAAATCTTCTTCTCAAAAACCGAACGACCGATGACCTTGAAACTTTGCATGTAGCATTTGTGGTCAAAGTTTATTAAATGATGGCGCTTGGTTGACTGACCTTTACCTTCTTTATGGCAAGGTCAATTCGGTCTTTAATGCTTTTGTACTCAAAAAAAGGTAAAACAGTGGATTTTCCTGATTTTTTTATAGTCTGTGGCATCAAAACTGATTTATGCAAACAGCTAAGTGAACCTTTATAAATACCAAAGGTCAACTTAAAGATAATTTTCGGACCTTTATCCTTGATGCCTAAGATTGGATATTTCTTTATTTCTTCTCCTATAAATCTGATGGGCTGACTGAAACCGAATTTCAAATTAAATGGAACCTCTATGGGATAGAGGAATGAAAGTTTACTCGTGGGATCTGGGTCACATGACTAAGATGGCCACCATGCCAATATATAGTAAAAACTCTTTATTCTTCCCAGGACTGAAATGCAGATGACCTTGAAACTTGGTATTCAGCATTGGAGACCCAGCTACCAAGTTTATCCAAATAATAACCCTTTGTTGACCTTGACCTATTTTAAATAAAGGTCACATTGGGTCACTTAGGCATTTGTAAAATGACAAAACAGTGGATTTTTCTGAAGCTATTGTAGCTTATGACATAAAAGTTGATTTATGCAATCAGCTAAATTATTTTTTATAAATACCAAAGTCACTGTAATTTACTGACCTTGATCCTGGGTTCCTCCTGTTCAGCAGTTTTAAAATCTTCTCAGAACCGCCGGGCTAACTGAAACCTAATTGTATTTAGAGCCTCATGTGGGGTGGGAAATCAAAGTTTCTTCATGGGATCTGGGTCACATGAATAAGCTGTTCAGCATGCCATTATATTGTAAATATTTTTTGGATTTCTTCGTCTCAGGAATTTGAAAAGCCAATGACCTTGAAACTTGGTGTACAGTATTTGGGGTCTTTGGCTGTACCTGATTTATTCAAGTGATTACCCTTCACTGACTTTGGCCTACTTTACAACAAGGTTTATTTAAGTTTCTTAGATTTTTGTGTGGCAAAAAGGCAAAACAATTAATATTTAACTTTCAAGAGCTGAAAGGCTCCGTGGGAGCTGATAGGATAGTCAATGGTCCGTTGTCCATCTTTGTTAGTGTCGTTATCGTCAACACTTGAGCTCTGATATACATAGCGGCCCATGTATTTCTTGTTTTACAGTGTGTTGAGAGTCTTCGCTTTTTGTAAGTAGATTGTCAATACTTTCTCCACAAATATAGCACGCGGGGATCTCCCGACTTTCTGTATTCACACGCACGCTCACGCACATTTCAGTCTGGGGCGGCCCATGCCACCAAATTTACTCTTAAACACAGATAGAGAGACCTGGGCAAAACGTGTTAACCCATATTAGACGCTCCATACGTCTGATTAGGGTCTACACTGTTTTGCTTTTATCTAGCAGATTTAGGCGCATCAATGTGTTTAAAATAGACTTGTTCGAATCTTCTGACAAGTAATATAGTTGCATATAAAGCGCTTATTTCAAACAAAAAGTGTGTCATATTTCTTCAGAGAAACATATGTTGCCGGTATAATCCAGAGGTGTTTCGCTTTTTTTGAGAAATAAGATAAATAAAATGTGGATACCCTTTCTATCCGGATCTTTGAAGTATGGTAATGGGTCAAGGTATATTTAAGATAAGTGTGATAAAATAAAAAAATCAACATCTTTAATTTTCAGAGATCGCATACATCGGTATACTTCAGAACAATCATGCAGAATTGTCTATAAAACTAATGAATGCTGGGAAACATGTGCTGTGTGAAATACCAATGGCTATGAATTTGAAGCAAGCAAGGATGGTTTTTGAGGCAGCCAAAGAGAACAATGTATTTTTCATGGAGGTAGGTTTATTTCCATGTATAATGTTAAATGTTCTAATACTGGGTCGTATTTTAGAAACTAGATAAGGTACCTGGTCCGTCGTTTCTCGCTCACATAACTGTCAAGTGGATTGAAAATGAAATCATTTTGATGGCCGTTTGCCTCCTCATCCCCCCACCCCCAACCCCGTTATCTCACCCTACCTCGTATTCGAGACGGCCAGTTGTCAGTTACTTGCAAAAGTGTGTGCACAAGTACTGGTTAACCGCTTAGAGGACATAGCTGCCAAGGGAAAGTGTGAGTCAACTGACCGGTTCGACATGACCTTCATAGTGTTGGCTAAAATAAAAGTCAAAAACACCAACTCCAACTTGGCCCATTGTTTAATTCATATCTAATGAAATTGCCATATTTACTCTAAATATTCCAACACCCTTTCTGGTAAAACAAATTGACCCATTTCGAATCATAACAAGAGGCCCATGAGTCATGATTCTTTCGCCTGAGTAAACCATCTGCAGCATATTCGCAGATCTCATATACACATTTACCATTATTGTGATGGCATCCATGAAAATAGTGGATAAGCCTTTACAACTATTAGAGGATCGGCCACCTAAAGAACTCGGCTGCCATGTATGGTTCAAGATACAGTTTTGGTTTTGAGAAAAAGTCGTTTGGCAAATATGGGTTACCATCGCAACTAATCGAACGTCTGGCTGAACATAAACTCAGACCTTGGAAGAGGAGCACCAAATGATCTACAACATAAAACATAAACTAAGTATGGGAGCACCCACAGAATATTAACACTAAATTTAGTATACATTATTAGCACCGCGTCCAACCGTAACGCCGGATAACCGGTCGTAACGCCGGATTTTCGGTCAAATAACGCCGGATTACGATATTTTTCGTAGGATTCGCCGCCATTTTAAGAACCGTGTTTGACGGTGGGTAGACAAAAAACATTTATCTAAAATATTAGGATAGTTTCATCGAATATGAAAAGTAGCCTATCCGGATCTACATATATTCTTCTAACTGCCAAATCTTCAACTGATACATATACTTTGCCGAAATTGTCAAACACTCAAAGAGAAAATGGTTGTGCGGGTTCGGTCATAGATACAAACGCACTCTTACCGGAGGAGTTTGTACTTTTTTCATTTTCTTAAATTTCCTGACCAGCTGGTGGATGAAAATGCATTTGAAATTGACTTTGTATCATAATCTGGCTATTGCTAAGATTTTTTTACCGACGAAACAAAGACTGGGGCACAATCCACAAAAATTAAGGTAACGCCGGACAAAAAGGGTATCTTCTTGATCTGCGATTGGCCAGTATTCTCGCAGACAAACACACTTCTGATGGTAAAACTGTAAAACTTTAACTACATAGTCCAATACCAATTAATCAACACTATAAGTTGTCTTAGTTTTGGTAAATGAAGGTATCTGAATGTATTAATCACATACAAGATCAAGCACCTCGATATACTTCAAAAAGTATTTAGATTTGTACTTTCATCTATAGCTTTTATCCAGTATTCTCGCACACAAACTCACTACAGAGCATCTATTCAAAAAGCTGTAACAGTTAGAGTGTGCAAAGAAGAGTTGAAAGTAATCGTTAAAATTGAATAACTTGTTCAAGTAGTTTTCAGACACCCTCTTTTCCTTTAGAAAATTGGGGTAATCATATCGTTTACCTATTTTTTTTATTATTCCGCCCTGAATGTGATTCTATTACATTTACCCTTTCATTTTAAGAAGCCTCATTTAGATATGGTTATCATTATTATGGAAAGGCATGAATAAGGCATGAGGTTTCGAAGCGCTATTGCACAGTTTTTGTGTCGGCGATGTGCACGCAGAACTTGTGTTTGTTAATGGATGACAGGCTTTGCAGGTGACAAATAATGTACAAAAGTAAGTTCTAGTAGACAAGGGAGGTAATCTAAAATCTCAACAAAAATGTATTTGTCAAAATCTTTGCAGCACATTTTTGACTAATGTACTACTTAATAGGACTTAAAAAGTATTTGCAGGAGGATGATTCATAGCAGGGTAATGCATATAAAACCTCGTTTTCGAAAGATGTATGGTGGACCCTCGTGGCCTAGTGGATAAGAGAACTGACTCTTAATCCGTTAGGTTTTTCACCGCTGTGGCTCGAGCCTCGCTCGGGACACATGTGGGAAAGCCAAGTTCTTCTTGCGGATGGTCAGGTGGTTTTTCCTCAGGTTCTTCGGTTTTCGTCCACCTTTGATAAACGATCGTCGCGATATAAGTGAAATATTCTTGAAAGGGCCGTAAAACCCAAATTAAAAAGACATAGTAAGGAGAGTAGATCAATTGCTAACGCTTAGCACTCGGGTTAAAATTTTCAGCAGATGGCATTGAAATATATATATGTTCTGCGCTAAGTAAGAATCGGTACAATTCCGGAATTGTCTTGCGCAAAGTAAGAATTCTCACTTTGTCGGCCGTAGTAGGAATTCTTACTTTGCGCAAGACGATTTCGGAATTACTCCTGCGCAAAGTAGGAATCGGGACAAAGTGAGAATATCTACCATTGTGACATGTACTTGTAATTAGTTTTTCTTATAGCAGTAAATCATACTTTTGTAAACCTCTTTCGCATTTGAAAATACAATAAAAGGATTAGATTAGATGTTTCCTTTGGACATATATCCATTTTCCTGCATTTTTTGTTTTGTTAAAAACGACTGAGATAGAGTTGCCGACCTGTCCACAATTGTGAAATGGAAGACAAATCGTTTTCAACCATGTTTTCCAATCAGGGTGTTTGGACATATTCGTAGCTTACTTTTCCGCTTAGTGCCATTAGATGGTTATGGCCCAGTTTATGTTTGTGGCTCTTCCTGTGTATCATCTTTGTGTGATTACCAATCAAAACGTATGTACGCATTTAATATCATGCAGTCAGCATAACGTTAACACGCCTATGCAAAATATTATGTCTGCTCAAAACGTAATTACGGGTAACCTTTAGAACTGCCCCATTGTCAAAGCGTTTCTAAGATTATCCCAAATTTATAACAAACATAGATTGCGGGTACTCAAGGAGGCGGTTTATTACGAGTGCCCACAAACTATGTTTTAGAGGAGAAAATAAATAAAACAAGAGGCCCACGGGTCACGGCTCGCTCACCTGAGTGACATAGCTACTGCAGATATGCAGATGTTATGCAACATTTTTCCAGTCCTATTATCTCAAGTAATGAAAAGATCATCATTTGAGCAGTTCTTAGTAATGAAGAAGAATGTATGGGCCTGACAGTCAATGGACCGTGATCATTTGAATAAACTATCAATCACATTTCAACAGTAGGATCAATGTGAAATTTGGTGGAAATTCGCTAAGTGATTTCCGAAGAATCATGATTTTATACGTGTAAACAGCACAGTGGCAGGGAAATATAATAAACACAAACAAGATGACGGCCATCTTAAATTTCCAATCTCAGAATGATTTTAGCTACTGCTGATCTACAAGTCACTTCGATACTTCCAATATAAAAGAATATGGCCCATACAAATGCATGGGGAAGCAAACTTCACTTTGGAAGTAAAAACGTCAAACGTCAACAAGAAATCATTTTAGCAATTTTGGTAGATCTCCTCTCCCCATAATTTGTGCAAAGATTAGGGCCCAGGGCTTATTTGGTTCTGGAGAAGGAAGATTTTTAAAGGTTATTACCATTTTGATCAATGGACCATGCCCATTTTAGCAATTTTTCATCGTCCTGCCCAAGGATTTGAGCAACACTGGCTCAGAGGCTTCACATGAGAAATCAATTGAAATTATCAACATTTTTCCATATAAACGCATGGGGCCCATACAAATGCATACAGAAGCAAACTTGGCCTCGCTGTAAAATGGTCAAATGTCAATGTATGACCAATATTTATAGCAATTTTGGTAGACCGCCCATCCCCAATGATTTATGCAAAGATTCAGCCACAAGGCATCCTCGGTTCAGCAGAAGAAGATTTTTAAAGTTTTTTGCCATATATGGGCATTTTGAAGTTTTTTACCATATATGGGCACGGTTGCAAAAATGCAACCATTTTTGCAATCTTTCATTTCCCTGCCCCAGGGAGGCTCTAAATGAAATTTGAGCAACATTGGCCCAGAGGCTCCAGTGGAGGTCATTTGAAATTCTCAACATTTTTCCCATACAAATGCATAAGGAAGCAAAACTGACCGTATCGTAAAAAGGTCAAATGTCAATGTACGACCATTATTTTAGCAATTTTGGTAGACCTCCTGTTCCCAATGATATATGCAAAGATTCAGCCACAAGGAATCCTCGGTTTTGGAGAAGAAGATTTTTACATCTTTTTTCCCATACAAATGCATAGGGAAGCAAACTTGACCTTGCCGTAAAAAGGTCAAATGTCAATGTACGACCATTATTTTAACAATTTTGAAAGACCCCACGTCCCCAATGGTTTATGCAAAGATTCGGCCCCAGGGCATTCTCGGTTCTGGAGAAGAAGATTTTTAAAGGTTTTTATTATATGGGCATGGCGGCCATCTTGGTCAACGGACCGTTACCATACCTAAGAAGGCTCCATATGAAATTTGTGCAAAATTGGTTCAGAGGCTTCAGAGGAGGTCGTTTGAAAATGTTAACGGACGGACGCACGGACGGACGACGGACGAAAAGTGATCACTATAGCTCAATTTGAGCAAAGCTCAGGTGAGCTAAATATGTTTACCCCTGTAAACCCATTTTTTCTCTACATGACTTTGGGTTTGCCGGGGTCTTAAGTGAATGGACTTGTTAACGTAATGGAACGCCTTGGTTAAACAAAGAAAGAGAGAATGAAAGAAGGAAAGAAAATTAAGAGAAAGGAAGAAGGAAGGAAGACAGGAAGGACATACCGCAAGAAGAAACTGGATTCTACCAGTACATAGTGTGGGGAAGTTTATTCAGTCTAAAATGCGTTAAATTTATTTATTTTTTTATCGTCGTCCATTCATGGAGATAAGATTCATATTATCCAATGCACAATGCTTAGTCATATTACCCAACGCAAGATGCGAAACTTTAAACGTTAAATTGCAGTAGACGACATTTTTTATTTGTAATTTTCAGAGAAAATATGACATTGTATTTTTTTTATTTTTTTTTCAAAGAACATTATTTCAAAGAAAAAACATAACATTTCATGTGAAAGGTCTACCTAGCAGGTGAATCACATGAAATGACAAGTTCTTTTTTTTTTTTTTTTTTTTTTTGTTCATTGAAAACTAACGATATCAAATTTAGAATGTTTTGCGCTTTAATGGTTAACGTTATTCTAAATTTTAAGTCTTTTGGCGCTTAGCATGCTGAGTAAAATTTCAGCAGATGACATTTTGAAATTGCAGCAGACGACAACTTTCTTGCTAAAAAATTGGGTTTGACATGCAAATTATCTCCTAGTCAACTGGCGGGAAATATCAAAACCTATTTTGAAAAAAAAAGCAATAAATAAAAAAATAAATAAAAAAAATAAATAAATAAACAAGAAAAACAAATTTGAATGAATTGTCGTTTTCTGGACAACAATAAGAATTTTTTAAATGTTGACTACTGATTTTTTTAACACGCATGTTTCTTATTTCTCCACGAATCCATATGCTGTAGCTATTCATTAGAAATGTCTCGTTGAGGTGCTTCTAATGAGAAGCTACAACATATGTTTCAATGGAGATATAGGAAAACTATCATATGGATACCCCACTTATCTGCAGCTGTGACTTTACACAATATCATTTGTGGGGTTTAGTTTTTTCATCATTTCATCATTATTATTATTTTTATTATTATTTTTTTTTTTTGTAGTTTATTAATATTTCAAGGAAATAAAAACAGAAATCAGACAAATTTCAGATTTGCACAAATAATATTTATTCCTTTCGTTCGTGGGTGTTCAGTATTATTATTATTATTATTTTATAGTTTATTAATATTTTAAAGAAATAAAAATAGACATCAGACAATTTCAGCTTTGAACAACTAAATAAACAAAGCCTCCCTCTCTCCATGGATATAAGTCATGTACGGGTTTATGCCTTTTATTACAGACAATCGTTTAATTATTTAACTTAACATCTTTGTTGTACATGTATTTTAGCAACTTTTGCAGATAAAATAAATACAGCCGTCAGTCACTTATTTTCCTATTGGTTGGCGTAACCTGAATTAATCCCCACCTGACTTGAAAATGCGACAATAATCAACGCCATGCCCTGCATTTAATTCGTTTATTGGCCCACCTGTTATGAGCGGATTAATTAACATAAAATACTGAATTTGAAACATGTTTTTCCTTCTTACGGACTTTCAGTTTGAATAAAGTTTGATATCTGCACTTAAAGTATAAAAGCAAGGTTTGAATTTTTATGCGCTTCATTCACTTAGATTTGTCACCATTTTATTTCTGGAAAAAAAAAAAAAAACAACGAAAAAACTTAGGGCACTTTTCACATTTGTTTCAACTAAAACATTTTATATTGGTTAGGTACAAGCAGACGCCGCTAACTACGAGTAACTCTGGGTCGACATTGTTTGCCTACGTTCATTTGACTAGCTTATATTAGTTAGGAACAAGGTGAAATTTCTGCAAGCAAACTGTGGAGACCCGGATCAGACGCCGCTGACTGCGGCGTCTGCTCTGGGTCTACATTGTTTGTCTACGTCCAAAAATTGGACTAAATGCTTATATTTGTTAGGAAAAAGTTGACATTTCTGCAAACAGACTGTGAAAACCCTGATAAGACTCCACGAACTGCGGCGTCCGCTCTGAGTGTACATTGTTTGCCTACGTCCAAACATTTGACTCTTGGGCCGGTCTCGATGGCTCAGTTCGATGCGCGTCCGACCGAAGGTCAGGAGGTTGCAGGTTAGACACCCCGCCGGGTCGGCAACATTGTTTCGTGGAGATTGCTAATGAAACACTTTCTACGGTCATTCTCTCCCTTCCGCTGATTTAAGAAGGGCAGTTGTCAGTTTCTGGCGAAAGAATGTGCACAATACTGGGTAACCGTTTAACCCTCATCACAAACAATCAAACATATGACTCTTGGCTTATATTGGTAAGATTCAATTTGACATTTCTGCAAGCAAACTGTGGAGACCCTGATCAGACGCCGCTGTCTGTGGCGTCCGCTCTGTGTCTACATTGTTTGCCTGCGCCCAAATATTGGACTGTAAGCAACAAGTTGACATTTCAGCAAGCAAACTGTAGAGACCCTGATCAGACGCCGCTAACTGTGGCGTCCGCTCTGGGACTACACTATCTGCATACGTCGGAAAATTGGACTCTAGGCTTATATTGGTTAGGTGCAAGTTGATATTTCTGCAAGCAAACTGTGGAGACCCTAATCAGACATCGCTAACTGTGGCGTCCGCTATGGGTCTACATTATTTGCTTACGGCCAAAAATTGGATTCCGGGCTTATATTGGTAGGTACAGGTTGATATTTCTGCAAGCAAACTGTGGACCCTGATCAGACGCCGCTAATTGTGGCGTCTGCTCTCGGTCTACATTATTACATCCAAGAAATGCACTCTGGGTTTTATTGGTAAGGTACAAGTTGATATTTCTACAAGAAAACTGTGAAGACCCTGATCAGACGTCGCCAACCGTGGCGTCCGCTCTGGGTCTACATAATTTACCTACGGCCAAAAGTTGGACTCTAGGCTTATATTGGTTAGGTACAAGTTGATATTTCTGCAAGCAAATTATGGAGATCCTGATCAGACGCCGCTAAGTGCGGTGTCCGTTCTGGGTTTACATTGTTTGCCAACGTCCAGAAATTGGATTCTAGACTTATATTGGTTAGGCAAATAGATAATTATTAATATGTGTAGTTAATTAATTGATTAGCCGTAACATGGTTGATTTGTTTTTCTGGCGTCCTTGTTCTTTCCGAACTCTTAAATGGCAAATGTTATGCAGCATAATTTCAAACAAATAAATAATAAAAATAAAATGATCAAAATAATATAGCCATGTTTATAAGTTGTTTATCAGTTTTGGTACATCTTTGGATTTCTTTTTGTATATTTGTATTTTTGTGGGTTTGCTGACATATTGAATAATAGAAAGAATAATTTCATAAAAAAAAAAAATTGTTATCGCATAAAAAATATGCAGTTTTCTTCGCTAAAAGGCCAAAGTTTGACACTAATGGCTATATCCGACGTCAGGTACAGACGTACAATTGAAATGTCTGCTGGGATACTTTGTATGGCTTGCCTATCACAAGTTGAGCCTTTGTTAACACAAATAAATCCCTTATGTGATTATGATAAGTAGCCATCGGGATTAACACTTAAGGTAATTGAAATGCAAACTAAAATTTTATGAATTTTCGAACTATTGAGACAAAAGTTAAAATATTAAAATATAAATTTGATTTTGATATGCTGTGAATCATAAGCATTATTTTGATACCAAATATGCATGTAGCCTTTTATGAAAGGAAAAACAGTTTTCCCGACTTTGAAATTTACCCTGCCCACGTGTTAAAATATTAGGCGGGAAATGCAAGATCTTAACACGTTGTCACGGGTATTTTTATTGTCTGATTGTAATAATGGTGTGCTACAGAGTGTTTGATTGGTCACTTAAGAAAAAGAGAGTGAGTGAGCGGAAAAAAGAGTTTGTTAAGTTTGAGATACGAGTGGTACACCATCGTGAGAAATAATTTGAATTTCCAAATAAAAAATAATTGCGCGAATAATTAAATTTGGAAGGCCAGTTGAACAATTAGAATTATTATTTGTTATTGAAACTTGAACACTGTGTTGTAATTGTTGTTTTGGCGCGAACATTGTTGTTTTGTTATTTGAATATACTCGTATAATTTGTGAATTTCCATAAAGGAATTGAAATAGAAACTTGTACTGTACTTTTTTCTTAATAAAAAAATCGAAATTTATTTCTGCCCTAAATCAACGGCAGAACACATAGGTCAACAATTAAAGCAAAATAAAGCATTAATCGTGTCCTCTGATTTGCCGATCACTGAGTTCTATCTATCTATCTATCTATCTACGCAACAAAAAAAGAAAAAATGTAAAAAAAAATATACATTCGTCATGACGGTACATTCTGTTTCTAGAATTATGGGTGTTGCCTGTGAGGAAGAATTCTGAAATTGTAGGGGCGTTGTTATTTGGTAGACGGATGCGTGTCCTGTTTTTATCAATTGAAGCTAGTTCTCGTTCCATCTTTCCCCTGAACAAAACTATAAGTTTAATATATTCTCACTTTGTCCAAACTATTCCCACTTTGCGCAGGCACATTTACCTTATCGATCACAATATCTCCTGCGCAATTCTAGAATTGTCCGGTACAATTCCGGAATTGGCGGACAAAGTAAGAATTCTTACTTTGCGCAAAACAATTCCGGAATTGTACCGATTCTTACTTTGCGCCGAACACACATACACACACACACACACACACATACACACACACATATATATATATATATATATATATATATATATATATATATATATATATATATTAAGAAAACATGTTTTGACAATGTCTCAATTGGAGACAATTTGTATGAAATGTCATAGCCTGTTTTTTGTAGGGTATAAAAAAAAAGAAACATCATCAGTTTGTCGTCTGGTGAATTAGCCTAGCAACAGAAACCTCCATGTTGGCTCGTGAACTTTTTAGACTCCACTTCAGTCCTCATGTAAACAAATTTAAAAAAAAGAAAGAAAAAAAAGAAGAAGAAAGAAAAAAAAATTAAAGTCTAAATATTTCTCGGGTGTAGAGATCAGGCGTGTCAAATAAGATAGGCTTTATCTTAAGTTTGTGAGCGATTCGCCGGAGGTAACACAGTGATAAAATGCACAAAAATAACTAGATAGTGTAGCCGTTGGTACGCCGTCGCAAACTCACCGCCCCACTTTCATCAATAAGCAGACAGAAGTGAAAAATAATGTTGCTCTTGTACACTCTTACCACGCGGGGAAGGCGTTTTTCTTGTCGTCTTTCATTAATTTCGGCAAAATCTTCGAAAAATGAGTTTCACAACATCATTACGATTACAGTAGAAGGAACTATATAATGTATATTAAGGCGGAAATCGGTGACGTGATATCTGTTTATTTGCACATACCCATGTTTAAGGTAGGTACGTAATATTGAAGCGCATATGTGAAATTGGAGCCATGAACCAAGTAACACAATAAAAAAGATACAGAAAACTACACGATTTAGTTATTTTTGTGCATTTTATCGCTGTGTTAACTCCGGCGAATCGCTCGCAAACTTAAGATAAAACCTATGTTATCTGACACGCCTGACCTCTACACCCGAGAAATATTTAGACTTTTATATTGTTTTTTCGTTTACATAAGGACTTCAGGAAGAAGTATCCAGTTCACGAGCCGGATCAACCAGACATGGAGGTTTCTGTTGCTAGGCTAATTCAGCAGACGACAAATTGATGATGTTTTTTTTTTTATTATTATTATTTTATTTTTCCCCAGAAAACAGGCTGAGACATTTCATGCAAATTGTCCCTAATCGAGATAATGTCAGTTGTCTCCAATCGAGATTATGTCAAACCTGTTTTCTGAAAACAATAAGAAAAAATAATATTTCAATGTCATCTGCTGAAAACTTTACCCAGATGTTAAGCGTTAGCAATTGATCTACTCACCTTACTACGTCTTTCGAAAACGAGGTTTTTATATGCATACGTGCGTTACCATGCTATGAACCATCCTCCTGCAAATATTTGTAAAGTCATACAGTATAACCTCAATGGCTCGAACACGGATGGCTCGTTTACCGTGGATGATTCGAACTCTTTTATCAGTCCCTACAAAATTCTTCCAATAGCTTAAGAAAACAAATATTTAGGTATTTTTTTTTTCTTATTTCATCATGGAATTGTATGCTGTGTGTACTCATTAGAATCGCCTCATCGAGGCGATTCTAATGAGTACACTCAACATACAATCATCATATTAAAAATTGAAAAGATTTCTCTAAATTAAAGCTATTTGCTTCCTGAACTGGTCTCATGATTTACCTTCAGTGGCTCGAACTACCCATGTCTCGAACGCATTTCCATGGTCCCAAAGATGTTCGAGCCATTGAGGTTCGACTGTATTTAGTTGTCCTTTGATCAAAAATATGTTGCAAAGAATCTGACAAATAAATTTTGTTGAGATTTTAGATTGCCTCTCTTGACTAGTAGAACTTACTTTTGTACATCATTTTTCACCATCGAAGCCTGTCATCCATAAACAACCACATTGAGGACAGGATAACAAAACATACAATGATAACCATATCTAAGGATTCTTAAAATGAAAGGGAAAGTGTAATAAAACCAAATTGAGGACAGGATAACAAAACATGAGGTAAACGATATGATCACTCCATTTTCTAAAGGAATCCAGAGGGAGTCTGCAAACTACTTGAACAAAAAAGGTAAGAGAAAAGTCCAGGGAGTGCCACAATCACAAACCGCAGCCCTTTCCAGATCCCAAGAGGAAGAGGAAATCGACAAATCTAAACAAGCACAAACCGAACAAACGTACGGAAAGCACTAAGATTAACTCTCTCTTCCCCAAGCGAGGTAATCGCAATACTAAAAGGACTGAAAAAACACAAGAACAAAATGACACACGGAAAGACATACAACAAATCGCCTCGTGGAATAAACCACAAAGCAACAAAGAGTAAGTTATACAATTTTAATGATTATGTTTAACTCTGTTTTGCACATTCTAATTGTTACCGCTTTCTGAATAGACACTTTCAAGTGTGTTTGTCTGCGAGACTACTGGATAAAAACTGTGGATGAAAGTACGTAGATCTTAATTCTTTTTGAAGTATACGAGAGGTGCTTGATCTTTTATGTGATTGATACATTCAGATACTTCATAACAGTTCAGTTTTCAGATTTTTAACGCTGCCAGGCAACTGAGTCACATAGAGGCAGCGCCAGATAAATCTGGATTAGTTTTACTGGACTACCTCGCCCAGACAGATACCGTGCATATAAATAGTTGTCCAGTCTGTGAGTTACAGAATTTGGAGCGTTGGCCTAAAGAGTTCGAGTTTAAAACTAACATCATGGTGTTTTTGTTCATGTGTTATTCTCAGTCTGTTAACATGCCACGGACCCACACGCGGAAGATTGGAGAAGGAGGAGGCTGGAGGAGCGAGCATTGTGGAGGGGTTCAGAGTCTCAGCCCAGACGCGTAGTCTAAATAAACGCATAGTCGAAAGCCAAAAAAAAAAAAATAAAAATGGAAGGAGGGTCCTTGGGTGAGTTTTATTTATTCGCGTAGTCTAAAATTTCGCGCAGTCGAAAAAGAAAGAAGAAATACGCGTAGTCGAAAGCTAAAGAAAAGAAAAAACTTTAAAAAACTAAAAAACTTACTAAGTTACAATTGCAAAGGATTTATTTGGACCGTTCGAGAGAAGCATCTTTAAGGGACTTCCTAGGCCGAATCATGTAAGAGAAGGTAATTCACCAATTGCCCCGCCTCTGAAAGATTAATTATGGTCCATGTGACGAAAGCTTAGGATCTTGGTTTTATAATATTTTTACATATGTTCTTGCGGAACCAAGACTCAAACCTTCATCTTAGAGGAGTCCGCAAGAAAGGCATTTGCGGCCTCCCCCAATAAGGTTGATGGTTTTGTTGTGCTTGCATTGCCTGTTTGTTAGTTGTGATCACTGTGTGGGGCATGCGTGGTTGTGTTTTTCATAGAGTAGACACAGATACTTCCTTCTATCTTGTTATCTCTCTCTTGCCAAACCTTCACCCTGAAAATACTTAAACGCTGAGAGAGATTAATACAGGATTATAAAATTAAATTTCATTTGTACTACAAATAGATTTGTAGTAATCATATTTTGTACTAAGTTCGTGAAACGGAATGAAATCTCTGAAAGCATCCAAGCCGAAACACCGATAGAAGCCTATCTCTGATTGGTTCAGAAAATACTTCATATACTAAAACTTAAACCCCGTTTATATGCATTAAGTTTACCCCTAGGGGTAAATTTACCCCTATGGGTAAATATTTGCCCCCACCTTGTTAAATACCCCTATGGGTAAATGGTTGCGTTTATATGTGTTTTAGGAAGAAGGGGCAAATGATAGTTTTCTTTTAATTTAAAAGCTTATCTATAATAGCAGCACCGTTTCTTTCACCTGAGAATATTTAGCAGATGATAAACTGATGTTATTTTTCTTATTTTTCCAGAGATCTTGATTTGACATTCCATGCAAATTGTCTCCATTGATGACAATCTGCATAAGATATCAAATCCTGTATCCTGAGAAAAATAACAAAAATATTTCAAAATGTCATCTGGTGAACATTTTACCCAGGTACTAAGCGTTAATCTGCATTATCAAGCTTCAGATACAAGAAGTAGGGAAAGAAAGTTTTTGGTGAAGAAAAAAAAAGTATTATTTGGTGGTCAGTAATATAATGTTCCCGATTTTACTGCTATATTCCAAAATGTTTAGCTAATATTCGACAGGAGCAAGACAGTATAGCCCCACCAAAGTTTGGGCAGGATCTATAATATTCTGCTGTAAGCAAAGCAATTATGCCACCATACTGACATGTATTAATGGGGTTGGGGTGGGGAGGGGGGCGCGGTGGTTTCGGTGAGGCGAAGGTGTCCTGTAGCTTTTGTCACAGTATAGACCCTGATTATGACCAGATGTGTAAGCAGATGGTACTTATTTTTTTTCCACGCATCAGCTATGTGACCCAGACATGAAACAAGCATTAATCAACGGAACTAACTGGTAATAATCAAGAAAAGTGATAATAATAATACATAAAAATTAATTATTTGACATCGCTTTTTTATAATACAGGTTAGTCTGTATGAAAATGTTGAATGTTGGCATAGGACCAGAAACTGGGAATACCAGGGAACTCAATTCTGGTGACATAGATCTGCACAGTCTGGTCAGGGTATTTCCTATTTACCGATGGGATTCTACATATAAAGATAAACTAATTGTTCATCGGTAATGACTGTCCATGATCATTGCAAACCTCTTTGTTAGTATTTAGTGTGTTTGCAGATGGCTGTACTCAAGTGATTGTCACATATTAAACTGTTGAAATGTCATGTATGTGAGTACCTTAGACCATAATCAGACTGTGCGGAGATTGTTGAACAGATAAACAGTCTGATCTGGTACCATTTTTATTTCCCCTGGTAATTTTTATTTAGTCACCAACCTTTACCACTCTGGTTCTCTGGGCGAAATTAACAGATGCCAAATTGGTAGTTTTTTCTGTTTTTTGTTTGTTTGTTTTTTCCTCAGAAAATAAAAGGATGGCACCATTTTCTTGAAATGTCAAAGCCTACTTTCTGGGAATAATAAGGAAATATTTCAAGTTGTTGTCTGCTAAAAATTTTACCCTCAGCGATAAGGGTTAAGAAGTGGGAACGATAAGCGTTAAGAAATGCGAATTAATTTTAGTCATCAAATTGGTTAAAAATACTGCGTAAACTTTCTTGATGATATTAACTATTTAATTATAGATCAGCACAAAAATGTGCTACTTGATAAGCACCATAATAACTATAAATCATATTTGCCTTGAATCAGTATCCTAACTGCTACTAGCATAATAGTATTCTTGTCAAATAACTCACAACTTGCAAACATAAATTTGTGACTGAGAAGGTACAAGTATATTTGCAGACATCAAGTAAATAAACAAATACAATTTATGCAAAATAAACATTGTATACATGTATTTTGAGGCATTCCAAACATATTTACAAAATTTACCCCTATGGATAAATTAAACATTGCGTTTACATGACGAAATATACCCCTAGGGGTAAAATACCCCTAGGAGCAAATATATTTGCCCCTACCCTTCAGCTGGGGCAATTTACCCACGTGGGTGAATTTTGCCCCTAGGGGCAAATGCGTTCACGTGACAAGTTTACCCATAGGGGTATATTTGCCCCTAGGGGTAAATTTGCCCCTAGGGGCAAACTTATGCATATAAACGGGGCATAAGACAATTTATAGTGTCGATTAATTGGACTGTGAAGGCAAACTTTTACCTTTACAAGTGTGTTCGTCTGCGAGAATACTGGCCAGTTGTAGATAAAGAAGACACCGTTTTATCCGGCGTTACCTTAAATTTCGTGGATTGTGCCTCGGTCTTTGTTTCGTCGGTAAAAAAAAGTCTTAGCAACGGCCAGTTTATGGTACAAGGTCATTTTCAAATGCATTTTCATTCATTAGCAGTTCAGAAATTTTGAGAAAATGAAAAAAGTACGAACTCCTCGGGTAAGAATGCTTTTTTATTGTATGGCCGAACCTGCACAACCATTTTCTCTTTGAGTGTTTGACAATTTCGGCAAAGTATATGTATCAACTGAAGATTTGGCAGTTAGAAGAATATATGTAGATCTGGGTAGGCTACTTTTCATGTTCGATGAAACTATCCTAATATTTTAGATAAATGTTTTTGTCTACCCACCATCAAACGCGGTTCTTGAAATAGTTGCGAATCCTACGAAAAATACCGTAATCCGGCATTATTTGACCGAAAATCCGGCGTTACGACCGGTTATTCGGCGTTACGGTTGGACGCGGTGATTAGACTATTTAGGCATGCAAATTATTTTCCATTGAAAGCGTTAATTCTATGGGATACGTCGGTTGCCAGAGTATTAAAACAGCTTAGTTAGTTAAACCAAAAATACCCTGATCCTCAAATTATTTCTGCAGTTCCAGATTCGCAGCTTAAAATATCATACTTTGAAAAGTTCTCATGAAAACAATCAAAAAAAAATAATCATAATATAGAACCAACAAAAGATCATTATGCAAAAATAAATATACGATACCCAGGAAATTACAAAATTACAAGATACAGGGAAAAACCACAATATAGATGACTCATGTAGATACATGCCTTAATAGCGAGACAATGAAATCAAATCGAGTATCAAATTTATTCCTAACATCTCGTCTGTATTTCTAGACCAACATTATAATGGCATACAACTGACATCTAAATATTGACATACTAAGTCGACTTTTTCTGCTTTTATGTCGATTTAAAATGTATGACCTAATGCTATATCGACTTCCGTTGATAATGGTTATTGTGACTGCAGGTCGTAATATTGTCCAGAATTGTCCTCCACAGCGTCAGCATCATGAAACACTTTTACAACTATATGTCGACATTATAATTATTATTTCGACTTCCGGTCATGTTATGTAGTAGGATTTATTGAGAAGATAATGATAGTCAGATAGTGACTATGCCGGTCTAGATACTTAAATTCGAGACGATGTGACGTATTTAGTTTATGGCTTAATATAGTGTATGGTTTCATATAGATGTTGTAGAATTATCGTTGCTTGTAAACAACTATGCGTTTAAAATGAGACTGACGCTGCCTGGGTGATTTTGGTCTAAAACTAAACTTTCACTGCTACGAAAACGTATCTCAACGCTAAATGGCAAATCATGGCATGTAAAAGATCCGAAAGTCGAGATAATAAAAAATAATAGAAAATAAGAAGTCGTCATACAGTGCAAACACGCTTTGTTTTCTTGAAGGCTGCTTAGAGCAATATACGACCTGCAGTCATAATAACCATTATCATCGGAAGTCGATATAGCATCAAGTCATACCTTGTTAGTCGACATAAAAGCAGAAGACGTCGACTTAGTATCTCAATATTTAGATGTCAGTTATATGCCACCATACCACATTAATGATTTTGGGTGAAAATTAATTTGCATGTGGGGACCATTGAAAGTACCCATCTGTCGGCATCTTGTGGGGGTCGACCTGGCGAGCCGCATATATCGTTCGTTTGTCTGTCATTACTGACAATGACCAATCCTAATCGAAGATGGCTGATGAGACCAATCTTAGCTCTAAACTGTCTGTTGCAGATAGAACAAGAGAAGTCTGAGGAAGAAAGCTCTGATGTCTTAGCTCTGGCTTTCCGCGGTGCACGTTTCTGCTCGGCTTCGCTGATTCTTTTTGCTTCGTATTCACCAGCACCCCTTCTTATGAGGCCTCGCCACTTTGTTCTATCCTGTGCATTCTGTTCTCACGACTCTGTTGGTATGTTGAAGTCTTTAAGGTAGGTTTTCAGGGTGTCTTTGTATCGCTTCTTCTGACCACCATGGGAGCGTTTTCCAACTTATTTTCTCCATAGAGGATTTTCTTTGGCAAACGTTCAACATGACATGACCATCTTAACTGTGCCAATTTCAATTTGGTCCCGGTGTTAGTCTTACTCTTGGTTGCTTTGTGGTTTATTCTACGAGGCGATTTGTTGTATGTCTTTCCGTGTGTCATTTTGTTCTTGTGTTTTTCAGTCCTTTTATTATTGCGATTACCTCGCTTGGGGAAGAGACAGCTAATCTTAGTGCTTTTCGTACGTTTGTTCGGTTTGTGCATGTTTAGATTTGTCGGTTTCCTCTTCCTCTTGGAGTCTGGGAAGGGCTGCGATTTGTGATTGTGGCACTCACTGGACTTTTCTCTTACCTTTTTTTCAGAAGAATATGTACACTCTGCATCCCTGCCCTTTTCAGGACTTCAGTGTCTGGACTTCAGTCTTGCCATTTGATCTTTAGAAGTTTTCTAAGACAGCTTGTATGGAAGTGGTTCAGTCTTTTGGCATGCCGTTGGTAAACTGTCTAAGTTTCGCATGCGTATAATAGTGTTGGCAGCACCACCGATCTGTATACTTTCAGCTTTGTATCAACTCTGAGTTTTACTTCAGTCCCAAATACTGACACGTAGCCGGCCAAATGCTGCACTAGCTTTGGCAATCCTAGCAATGACTTCATCATCAATGTGCACAACTCATGACAATGTGCTTCCAAGGCAGGTGAACTTGTCTACCACTTGCAGTCGTTGACCTTTCACTGTGATGGTAGGCTCCTTATAAGGCTTTCCAGGTGCAGGCTTATATACTACCTCAGTTTTTTTATGCTGATTATGAGATAATAGCTGTCACATGAATCAGACGCTTGATCCGCAACTTTTTGCATTTTCTCTTCTGTTGGAGCACCCTTTGCCATGTCATCAGCAAAGAGGAACTCATCTAGCACCTCTGCCTGCACCTTGGATTTAGCTTGCAACCTTCTTAGGTTGAAAAGTTTCTCATCAAGGCGATACCTAATAGGTATAACATGCGCTTGTTTGATATATATTAGCAGTGACAATCACACAAGTCGGCAGATGCAAACTGTAACACATTTACGAGAATGAGTAATTTTCCCTGTACTGACCCTCCTTTTTATGCTGTGTATCTGAAATTGCATTCTGATTGGCCAACAGCGTCTATGCGGGGAAGCTGAGCAAAACATGTAGATCGGCATAAACAGTGCGAGGGTAGTAGAGTTTAAGCGGATATTACGCAATAAATGTACACTCTCTGTTAACAATTGTTAATGCAGTGGAAAGATGAAAGATGAAGTTTATTCCGTCTGAGAGGGCTTGGTCGTACTGATTGTATTTGGTACAGTGATGCTTATTTGTGTGTGATGGCGTGTGTTCTTTATCAGATTTTAATATCTTCAGTGTCATGAAAGCAAAATCAGAGGAACTTTTTGCCGCCTCGCACACACATGGGTATCATACCAATTTTGTGCCGTTTGCGTTCCGAATCTTTGTTCTGCTATTCATCTGGAATAGAGTAGACAATTCTTTCTCTCTATTATCAGCCATCAAACAAAACCATGCAAAACACGAATTTATATTTCAAAATCTACTTAGACACACTGTACCTGGTAAGCATTATATTGAAAACTGCAAGTTTACATGTCATGGATTAGCATTTATTCTCCTACTGGTTACGGTCGCTTCGATCTTTATTCTGCTTCTTAAGGCCGGAGATATCGAACAGAATCCGGGACCTCAAACAGGCACCTCAATTAGCACTGCTAACACTTCATCTTTAGCATCGGGCGGGTCTATGAACCTGTCCACTCTTCAAAACAAGCTATCTATTGTTCATTACAACGTTCAGAGTATTACTCGTAAAATAGATATTCTAAGCTCAGAACTATTTGAATTTGACATTCTCGCTTTTTCTGAAACTTGGCTTAATCCATCTATATCCAAAGAAAGTCTTCTAATACAGTCGTATCGGGAGACCGAACGGAAAGATCGGCAGGGTGATAGTCATGGGGGAATAATGATATACGTTAAAGACACTATTTATTATAAACGCAGATTAGATTTAGAACCAAGAGGAATGGAATGTATCTGGATAGAACTTGTTCTTAAACATAAACATGTACTTTTTGGATTATTTTATCGACCACCCAATTCCGATTTAAACTATTATTCAACAATGGAGGACTCGATCCACCTTGCAGTAGACACCGGTATAAATGACATCATAATAACTGGCGATTTTAAAATTAACATGTATGACCCTCAATCGGCCAGGAAAATAAACGATTTTTGTAATCAATTTTCTCTAACCCAGGTTGTAAACGAACCAACACATTTTACGGAACATTCTTCCACCCTCATTGACTTGATGCTTGTGAGTAATCCTAATCATGTTATTTTAAACGGTGTGGGAGACCCCTTTCTTGGCCAGGATTTGAGATATCACTGTCCGATCTTTAGCATATTTAAATTTTGTAAGCCGATACGTAGATCATTTACCCGTCACACTTGGCGATACGAACAAGGGAATTATGATCTTCTTAAGGAAATGGCATCGTCAACAGACTGGAAGGCTCTCCATAACCCAGATATAAACGTTTATGCTAAGAGACTAATTGACAAGATACTCGAAAGGGGCTCTTACACGGTATAGGAAATTCACATTGGTTTCTGTCCACGCTTGGAATTGGATGAAATTCTGCACAATGGTTGCCTAGGGTATAACACTGATGATTATGAGGCATTGGCTTTTAAATGTAGTTCCATTGTAAATTTATGGTGTTTTGTATGCCGCCACTACCAAATCAGGGGGTGCCCTAATATTAACCTTCGTACAGTAAACAGGATTTCATTTTTCAGATGCTGGAATGTTTTATTAATTAAGGCCATCATTAGTACATGTTTTGATACTATGGATGGCTTCATGTACTTAGCAATAGTGTTGGAGCAATAACGTAAGCTGAACGGTAGCCCCATATTTCAGCTGTAGGTTATGTATTCATCCAGATATTATCTGCAATTTTACCATGTTCCGATTCTTGTCAAGACACCATTTCAGCATAAAAAAATTCCATATGTATTAGGAATAAACATATGAAATTTCATAAAAATTGAAGACCGGTAACATGTTGTTTGAACAGCCTGAATACATATAGTCCTGAGTCGGCAAAATATGAAACTACCCAATACTCATGTATAAGTAGTATCGTGTAAAGTCACTTAACAATAGCTTTCAATTTGGATTACCATGATATAGTATGATTTGTATAAGAAGTTGATACCATACTTGTACATATTCATTTATAACCAGTTGACTGAATTGCACCTTGTTGAACACCATGTCCAAAAAAAAAAAAAAAAAAAAAAAAAAAAAAAAAATTGTTTACATGATCTGGACCATGCAGACACTAAGTCCAAGTTCTCTGTATCTGTATATATAGGATTCCACTTCAAATACTTGACTGTGGAAGTATTTATCAGATAATAAAAAACAGATAACAGTATTGTAACTGATGATGATGATTATGAAACCTGGGTCTAGCTTTAAAGTTACTCGTTCAGGCAGATAGGCATGGTGGGCACAACTTGCTTACCAAGTAATGATTACTATCCTAGGACACCTGATTAAAATCTTCAGGGTCCATGTCTGTTGATTTCAACATTCAGAATTGTCAATCTTCAATGGATTTATGAGTTTGGATGAATGCTTTGGTACTACGACCTTACTAAGTTTAGATCTAAATATTTATTGGTTCTGAAAAACAAAACTGGTATTTCTTTTAAATGCCTAACCGCATTCATTATTTAACTGATACACTTCATGTGTATTTAGATCTTTGTTGAATTCCTTTTTGTGCCTACACAGTGGTTTATTCTATGATAGCATTGATGACTTGAAATGTTTGGCCTGTGGTAGTGGTTGAAATTTTTATTGATAAGTCAAATGCCCCAGAAAGTAAAGGATACTAGCTGTATGTGGGCACATGCCAATGGTTCTTTTTCCAGCAGGGCACACACAGTAGTAAAGTAAGAGCAGTTGGTATTAAGAAGAATGAAATTATATTCAGCTAAAATATTCAGTGGAAGAAAGAATTTAAGTATAAGAACTAAAACAAAACTTGAATACTAAAAGCCTCCTTTCAAAACGTATTACAACACAAAAAACAGAGACAAGGTGAAAATAGAGAGCAGTTGGTATTAAGAAGAATGAAATTATATTCAGCTAAAATATTCAGTGGAAGAAAGAATTTAAGTATAAGAACTAAAACAAAACTTGAATACTAAAAGCCTCCTTTCAAAACGTATTACAACACAAAAAACAGAGACAAGGTGAAAATAGAGAAAATAGAATTAATTAAATACCATAGAACTGCCAGCAACCAAATGAATGAAAACTGTTCAAAAACTTCAATACATCCTTTAGAGTCACATTAAGACCACACAAGTTAGCTGTTTTAAACTCCTGTGTTAATTAACATATGGCGGAGTTTCAAACTAGTATGGAAGTCTTTAGGCAAATGACTAAAATATGAATGTCATACAACCTTTGGAAAAATCTTAAAGCTTTAACATGAAGAACTACACAACACCAATCTGTTGTTTAAGTCAAACTATGTGCACTAGAATAGAACTTATGCAGAACAGAAACAATTTCATATATGCTTACTGTAAGGAAGAAAGGATAGATCTGCTTTTCTGATAGCAAAAGTTAAGACCACATAAACAGTATTCTGTGCTGCTGTCATCAATGATAACTGTTGAAACAAAGAGAAAAACTCCAGTGTCAGTGTCAATTCGTTCGCAGGAAATACCAATTGAAGTGACACATTTGAACATGTTACAGGACAAGAAATCCAGTGTTCATAATTTCAAAATACAATATAGACTTGCAAGCAAGCTATAGATATATCAGAAGTTAAGTCTATAGGTATTATTTTCTTTTCAAGCGTTCTGAGTTTGGTTAGGGTTCACCAGTCCAGAAGCAAATCTTCAAAAATCCTAAAATCTGTTGATGGGGATGCAAATCCTTCTTCAAAACAAACAAACAAACAAACAAGCAACAACCACTTGCAATAGTACGTTTGCACATCTTCTTAATATGACAATGGAGATTATGGATCTCCCTGTTTTATGCCTGTTTTTGTAATGGTGAGAATGGATACCCCTGTTTTACACCTATTTTAGTTTTATGCCTTTTGGGAAGTAATTATACAAAATGCTCAATGATTTGCTGACATGAATTAAAGCGTAAGATTTTGTTAAGCCTAATTTGTTAATTAGAATTTCTGTTGATTTAATTTGTTATGCTGTCTACATTTGTAATAGTTGGTTAGTCAGAGTCCATATAAATAGAAGGCAAGTAATAGAAAGTCATGAAAATTTAATGGGTAGCTCAAGATATATTCAGTCCGAGTTGTCTCTTTGATTTGTTAAGTGTTAGAAGTGTTTGATAACACTGCCTTTCTCTACTGTTTTTTATCAATGTAACAAAATAGTCAATTTTGTAAAAATCGATCTATATCCATTCAAGGCCTAAAATGACAATGTTACCGGTTTTGATTTTTTATGAAATTTGGCACAGTTATAGAGGATATATGTAGCAAATTTTCCTGGTAGTATGAAATCTTGACAAAGACTATAACATATAAATTTTGAAAGTTTAATTTTGATATTTTTTTCATTTTTTGGTAAAAAATTCAGATTTTTTATAATCAGTTTATCAGAAAATGTTAACTTTAATTAAATATAAATGTTTTGTGGTACCAATAGAATTACTATGGTGTTCACCATTCAGCACAGCGCAAAAATCTTAAACTAAATTAAACTTAAGATGTATGACATACTTATTTGGAGACAGGTATCAGCTCATGGGGGGAGTGAGTCAAGGTTGCGTCCTGAGTCCATCTTTTTATTATACAATTTAATAAGCACATTTTCATAGGTTGCATATGCCTAGTTATTATTATACAAAGTTTCAGAAAAATCCATGCGTGGGCAGAAATGAAAGATGCCCTTTCAAAAGTTTGCATTCCAAAAAAAATAGTAACAATACGACCGTCTGATCTACCATGGATGACTTCATCAATCAAAAGATATATTAGGAAACGCAAAAGAGCTTACCGTCGGGCAAAACAAACTAACTTCATGAATGATTGGAATACCTTCAGACGGCTTCGTAATAAAACTATATCTATGATTCGAGAGTCTAAAAAAGCACTTAATGAGTCTTTATCTGATAAACTTAAATCTGATTCTTTATCACCAAGACAGTGGTGGTCACTTCTCAAGTCCTTTATCTCCCCTTCTTCTCAAGCCTCAAGTCCTCCATTAGAGAAGGACGGTCTAGTATTCGTCGAAGAGGAAGAGAAAGCTAACGTTCTTAATGACTTCTTCAGTGACCAAACTCTACTGAATGATCATGATGCTGCACTTCCTGAAATTGCTCCATACCTGGTTGAACGTTGTCTAAGTTCTCTCATTTTGTCACCAGATGAGGTTAAACTAATCTTAAAATCTCTCCCTGTTGGGAAAGCTACTGGCCCCGATGGACTCAGTAATCGTATTCTCTCTGTGCTAGCTGATGAACTTTTTATTCCTGTCTGTGCTCTTTTTAACCAGCCCTTACAACATGGAGCCGTACCTGATTGTTTTAAAGAAACTCATGTTTGCCCAATACTTAAAGGTGGTGATCCGACAGTTCCTTCTAATTACAGACCAATTTCACTTTTGAGTAACTTAGACAAAGCTATAGAAAGACTTGTTTTTAAATATTTATACAATCACCTCCTTGATAACAATATCCTTACATCGTTCCAGTCTGGCTTTAGACCAGGCGACTCTACTGTTAATCAATTAACATATTTATACGATACTTTCTGCCACGCGTTAGACTCAGGGAAAGAAATCAGAGTAGTATTCTGTGATATTAGCATGGCATTCGACAGGGTTTGGCATAGCTGACTAATTCACAAGCTTAAGGCAGCAGGAGTAACTGGAAATTTACTACAATGGTTTACAAGCTATCTTGAAAATAGAAATCAACGTGTTGTGTTATCTGGGGTCAAGTCTATCTGGAATTATATTAAAGCTGGCGTTCAGCAGGGGTCCATCTTAGGCCCTCTATTATTCCTACTATACATAAATGACATTGTCACTGAAATTCGATCGAACAGCCGACTTTTTGCTGACGACACTAGTCTGTATATTATTGTAGACAATCCAGATGCTGCTGCCGAAATCCTTAATACAGATCTTAACAAAATATCAAAATGGGCAAAGTCTTGGTTAGTGAAATTTAACCCAAATAAAAATGAATCTCTTATTATCTCTCGCAAAATAAACAAACCTGATCATCCTCCGGTTTTCATGTCGAATCAAGAAATTAACGAAGTTCAGTTTCATAAACATTTGGGAATTTATATAGCATCGGACTGCTCCTGGCATAAACATATAGTGTATGTCAAGAGTAAGGCATGGTCCAGAATAAATGCCATGAGGAAATTTAAATATACCTTGGATAGAAAGTCCCTAGAAACAATTTATATTGCTTTTGTTCGCCCAATACTAGAATATGCCGATGTAGTTTGGGACAACTGCACTCAACAAGAGAAACATGAGATAGAAAAACCTCAATTAGAGGCTGCTAGAATAGCCACCGGAACAACTAAACTAGTCTCTGTGCAAAAACTATATGATGAGATCGGATGGGAAACACTAGATGTAAGGAGAAGAAAGCACAAATTAGTCCTATTCTATAAAATGTATAATGACATTTCCCCCTCTTATCTCTCTTCACTGGTTCCTTGACCTGACCAGAACGCGTAACGCAAATAATTTAAGAACAATACAATCTCGTACTAATCAATACTATAATTCTTTTCTTCCTGCAGCCATTCGTGATTGGAACGATCTTCTCTGTTCTGACAGGATTGTAGATACAGTTGATGATTTTAAGAGACAATTAAGTCAGGGCAGAGTAATTGTTCCAAAATACTTTTATGCAGGCAACAGAAGCATGCAGATACTTCATACTAGACTTCGAACTGGTTGCAGCTCTCTCAACTACGATCTTTACTCAAAAAACATCATAGAATCTCCTCTCTGTAATTGTAGATGTGGAGAAATAGAAAATGCAGACCACTTCTTTTTTAGATGCAATTTATACCAAAATCATAGACAGGTATTAATGGACACTCTATCACAACATGGCAATATCACCCTAAACATAATCCTCAATGGCGATCTTATTTTACCTAATGAAGCTAATATAGCCATTTTTGAAGCAGTACAGAGGTATATCCAAAGAACGAAAAGATTTTAAGAAAGTTAATCGGTCACACTCGTATCAGTCATTATTTGTACCAGACTAAATGGATTTTAAATAGTGACAGTGATTCGGAGCATACATCGATGACATCACTCGAATCTCTCCTGCACCGCTCACAGTCCCCAGTAACTTCTTACTATATTCATAGTCTTCGTAAAGTCTGCTCCATAGTTCTTCATTTCTTTCCCTCCCTGTTTTTCTTCATTACATCTTGTGTAATTTGTTTCTCTTTTCTCTTCTTATTCTCATTTTATGTTTGCTCATCTTTTCATGTTAAACTTCACAATTATTATTTATTAATAAATTGTAATTACTTGAAGAGGACCACTGTAAACTAACCATTCAGGATTTGCTTGTATACTCATATTTTTGACAATGATCACATCCTAGGAAAGGAACTAAATAAGCTTTTATGCTTTCGTTCTAATCCTATTGTTGTACTTTTGTATGTGTTGTATATGTAAACATTTCGGAAATAAATATGTTTAAACCAATTGCTACTGTGTCTTTGTGTCTTGTCAGCGCCTCGTTTTTCTTCTTTCTTTGTCTCGGGAAGGCTGCACTTCATGAGTGTGACCTTTTCTGGGTAACTTCATTAATTAAATTGTGTTATTTTTTTGGATATCCTGTTGCAGATATCATGTACCTTGTCTTATTGCTTTGCTTAGTGGATCCTGTCTAGCATTGTAATCACCTTGTTGGGGAAAATGGAGCTGGTTGCTATGCTTTTCTTTGGTTTGTGGCTTGTGTACTGTCTGTCATGGTTTATTTTTTCTTCCTCTTGGTGTTATTTGTAGACTATGATCTGGATTGTGGCTATTCCTGGACAAAAAATACAATTTTTGAATAAAAAAAGAGGTAAAAAAGGGTAAGAGAAAAGTCCAGGGAGTCACAAACCGCAGCCCATCTCAGACACCAAGAGAAGAGGAAACAGACAAAACCAAACAAGCCCAAATCGAACAAACGTACAAAAAGCACTAAGATTAGCTCTCTTTTCCCCAAGCGAGGTAATCGCAATGCTAACAGGACTGAAAGACACAAGAACAAAATAACACAAGGTAAGACATAAAACATTTCGCCTCGTAGAATAAACCACAAAGTAACAAAGAGTAAGACTAACACCGGGACCACCGTCTTAGAATTTCAGTGGAGTAAAGCAACGGGGAGTTTAAAGCACTTTTACAGCTAGTCAACTTCACTAAGTCGACAGTTTTGAAGATTCTTACCTTCCACTCATTTAATGTGTTAGTCTCAGCATTCTCTCGTTTTCACCGGCGTATGCAAAATTCTGTTGAAGCTTTCGCAGTTTCGACGAGATATTTATTGAAATAGTTAGAGAATCTGTAGTAGGTCCTTTAGAGATCGAATTATGTAATTTGAAATAATTCTCAAATTGTCGGTAATAACGTGACTAGCTGCTGGATAACAGCATTTGAAATCGTTACAATCTCTGGAATCGGATGCCAATGAAATATGAGCGACACCACACGAAAACGTGTTTTCTCGCATATGCGAAGGCCCAGATCAGGGTCTTCTCTGTCCGCTAACAGAATCATTGGATAAAACAAAATATACAATGGAAAGCAAAGGCCCGGATGATATTTTGTGGTGACCTGAATCTGCGCATTATACGCCTATTCGAAGGCACCTTTTCGATTGACGCGGTTCATACATGAATGATCATCTCTAAATACATTGTTATAAAAAATAAATAAAACAGTAGATGTGTTTACTCGACAAGCCTCGTAGTAAAAAGAAAAGCGTTTAGTACCATATACAAGAAAGTCGCATTTGCAATAGGGTTAGATTATAAATGCTTTCATTCGTGCATGGTTCAACAGGTTCTTGAAATTTATTTTAATTTCAGGGTCTCTGGAGCAGATTTATGCCCGTATATCAACAGGTAAGGAATGAACTCTCAGAAAAGACGCTTGGTACCATAAAGCTTATACGGGCGGAATTCTGCTGGTCATTGCTAGAAATGGAACGATTGCTAAAACCTGAGCTTGGTGGAGGCGGATTGGAAAACTTAGGTACTTATCCAGTTGCACTGGCCTGTATGGTATTTGGAGAGATGCCAGAATCTATCAAAGCTGTTGGGAATATAACATCAACCGGTGAGTACCTTGTCGAAATTCGGACAATATCTTATTCCGACAATACCTTATCTGGCACTAAGTTGAATACGTAGGAAAAGAGTTCTGTCCTTTACTAACGTTATACAGTCAAACTTCAATGGCTCGAGCATCTTTGGGACCCTGGAAACTTGTTCTAGGCATGGACTGGTTCGAGTCACTTAGGGTTGATCATAGCACCAGGCCTGGAGGCAAATAAAGATAGTTTATTGATGTTTTCTGATCTTCTGTAAAGTAATGCTATGTTGAGTGTACTGATTAGATTCGTCTCGATTGAACGATTACAAACAACATACATAAACATGGTAAAATAAGGAAATTTCCTAAAGTATCATTTAATATTTGTTTTCTTGGGTTATCTGAAATATTTTTAGGGCGCAATCAACGAATTTGAATCAGCTACTGTAAACGAGCCAGAGTCATCAAAGTTTAACTGTATTTGAAACGTGTATACAAAGCAAATCTAGGAACCTCCCACACGACAAGGCAAGATACGCGTCTCACAATCTTGGCTGTACGCATTCTCACAATTGGCTGCGGCTTGTGATTGTGGCACTCCCTGGATTTTCTCTTAACTTTTTTTTTCTGTACACAATCTCACAATTTGGATTATACACAATCTGATTTTCTCTTAACTTTTTTTTTCTGTACACAATCTCACAATTTGGATTGTACACAATCTGACAATTTAGATTGTATGCAATCTCACAATATGTACTTTACACAATCTAACAATCTGGGATGTACTCAAAATGACAATTTTGGCTTAAGCAATTTCACAATCTGGGCTGTATGCAATCTCACAATCTGGGTTGGGACAAGGGTTTTGCAACAAGGTTATATCGGAACAAGAATTTTACGGTGACTTAATGAACAGATTTAGAAAAATTGTGGGAAATTCTAACTTTTCGGAGAAATTCCGAAAACTAATTAACCGTTATAAAAGAATTGACTATAGCCTGGATATTATGCGGCAGACTGCATGCCTAGTTGTCAACCCAACATTGTTGATGGCTATGCTTCACTCTTTAATTGCACGACGGCGGTTCGGGCCTCAGACTCAATGGTGGCCTCTTCGTAATAGTTTAACCAGTGGATTGGAGCTTGACGATATATCTTTGGCTTGGCCCGCCGTCATCCAACTATTGGTTTTCATTTACTCTGGCATACAGTAGAATTAACCATGAGTACTCGTCTTTGTTTCTCATTGTGATTAATTTGATTTTTATGTTTAATGTGTTATTTTGTTCTTGTGTTTTTCAGTCCTTTTAGCATTGCGATTACCTCGCTTGGGGAAAAAAGAGCTAATGTTAGTGCTTTTCTTACGTTTGTTCGATTTACAAATCGGTTTTGTCTGTCTCCTCTTCCTCTTGGTGTCTTGGAAGGGCTGCGGTCTGTGATTGTGGCACTCCCTGGACTTTTCTCTTACCTTTTTGTACATTTACTTTTCGTATACCGAAATACAGTCACAATTCAAATTTTTTCCAGATATGGGTAGTTTGCGCCAATGAGGGTTAATTAAAGTGTAGGTTCCTGAGGCAAAAATATGTATAATTTGGAGATTCGTTTACAATCTTTCATAAAATTATAGTATATTCAGTATAGTCATTAGAATCGCATCGATTAGGCCAGTCTAATGATACAGACAATATTTTCATGAATAAAAAAGTCGATGTCTAAATATCCCTAAAAAAATGTTTTCTTTTGCTATCGGAACAATTTCCTGGGGACTCAAAAACGAGTTCGAATCAGCCAAGGTAAACGAGCCATAAGTGTTCGAGTCATTGAAGTTTCACTGTATATACAGTTGCCATAGGCCAGTTCCCTGAGCCGGCATCCGAAAAATAAGACCTTATGTTTTTCCGCTGTGGTTCTTCAAGTGCATACGTACAGTCCCCTATTTGGGCTAAAGACATGCGTTTTTGCTTGAAGCTTCCTCAAGATCTCTATTACATGTCTATGGATAGCAAGCAAGGCTCTGGCGAGAGGCTGGCCTGAGCCTTTGCTGATTGCCTATGTGATAAGTACCCTTTTCTGATGTGCTGGCCGAAACTGTGTTTTATCATTGAATGCTATCCTGTAATATGTTCGCAAAAGAATTTATATTGATAGACGCTTAGGCAATGCCAAAATCATGAGGCAATGCCATCCCGAGGCGCCAAAAAGGAGACGAACTGAGGTAAAATCAGTAATAAACATATAATCATGAATCCGCCGACACACGAACAAAGAATAGAGGAATAGAGGTACCGCCTTAGAATGGCCGGTAGAAAACTACTGGGTAATTGGGAGTAGGACTTAAATCTCGCCCTTGTATTTTTCAGTCCTTTTCGCATTGCGATTAGCTCGCTTGTGGAAGATAGAGCTAGTCTTGGTGATTTTCTACGTTTGTTCGATTTGCGCTTGTTTGGTTTTGTCTCTTCCTCTTGGAGTCTGGGATGGGCTGCGATCTGTGATTGTGGCATTCCCTGGACTTCTACTACCCATTTTTATTCAATGAGGTACTTATAAAATAAAAAAAAAAAGGTAAGAGAAAAGTCCAAGGAGTGCACAATCACAAACCGCAGACCTTCCCAGACACCAAGGGGAAGAGGAAATCGACAAAACCAAACAAGCACAAATCGAACAAACGTATAAAAATCACTTAGATTAGCTCTTTCTTCCCCAAGCGAGGTTATCGCAATGCTAAAAGGACTGAAAAAACACAAGAATAAAATAACACAAGGTAAGACATAAAACAAATCGCCTTGTAGAATAAATCACAAAGCAACAAAGAGTAAGGTTAACACCGGGACCACCGCCTTAGAACGGTCAGTAGAGTAAACTACCGGGAAAGACTCCTAGTCGTCTAGCAATACATGAGTTGTTCTGATAAGCCGAGACTTTAATCTTAGTGCTTTTCGTACGTTTGTGCTTGTTTGGATTTGTCGGTTTCCTCTTCCTCTTGGGGTCTGGGAAGGACTGCGGTTTGTGATTGTGGCACTCCCTGGATTTTCTCTTACCTTTTTTCCCCATTATAGGTTGGATTTTTTTACTGTGTCAAATTCCTTTCTGTTTATATGTTTTTGGTTACAAAGCACAAATTAAAGTAATGTCGGGTCATTTTTAGCGTCTTTTGCAAACACTATCATGAATTTAATTATGTATAAATTCTGTGTATTTCTGAAATTTCAGTGGATAAAAACCCTAGTACGTATAAATATGAAGCCCTAGTGATAATAATACTGATGAATTTTTTCTTTGTGCGTATTATCATTTAGTGTGCATTGCGCATGCTCACATGAACTTCTACCACTCACTGCGGCGGCAACATGAGATAGTAGGGGTTGCATTGGGAAAGATACCGGCGAAATGGAACTTAGGGTAGGTCACTTTATTGTCTGAGTCAACACTGTTCCACCCCGTGACCGACAAATTCCTTTCCATATGTGGTATAATATGGTGGAGCAGTAAATAGACAAAAGGATTTTGTTGGACAAGGGATAAAAGGCACTTCAATTTGAAAAGGTTGTTACCCCCTTTTTAACACTTTCTTACAAGAAAAGCTATGACGTTTCTGATGTAATCAGCAGACGCATGCGCAAGACCGATACTTAGCGAATTGTTCATAATATTTTTCTGAAAAGTTGTAAAAACGCATCTAATAAGCAAGCAGAAAATGGTTCAACAAATGTGGTGCAAACTGAGTCAATAGTATAGTTATCGAAAAAGGTGTTTAGAGGTAGGGGTAAAAAGACTTTTTGTCAATTATGACGACGTCACCATTGGCAACCAGGGTTTAATTATTTATAAAATGGCAATGGTTTAAGAACAAATCAAGAACTGAAAATAGCAGACTCATTTTATTGAGACTATCCATGAGGACATTTAGAAATACAATATCCGTCATGCCCCTAGCTTTGAGTGGAATTCACTTAAATTGTAGGAGCTCAGTAGCTTCAAAAGACATGAAAAATAAATAATATAAGACCTATATCGAAGCGTCTAGTTCTAGCGTGCTAGTCTTTACTAGTAATTGTCATTCAAGGGGTCGATGAGACAGTTTGTGTTATGCTCAAGTACAAGAATGGTGCAATAGCCAATCTGACAGTCAGCCTAGCAGTCAATGGGGATAATACAGCTTTTATATTTGGCGAAGAAGGGAACATCAAGGTAAGTGGGAGACCAACCGCATCTGCACATATTTCAGCAAGTCAAGTCCCGTCCGACATCCTTACGCACATGCACGGCCCCTTAGCGACGCCACACGTCTAGTTCTTTGGCTGAGATTTCCCCTTGGCCTACTGCCACTTACGTGAGCGAACAGCATAGGTTCATAGGAAATAGAGTTAGAGCATAAAGCCTAGTTAGACTATATCTTTTGCATTGTTTTATAATACATAAGGCCTACCAGGTATTGAAAAGAGAATATTAACATCTTAGAATATTTGAAAATCATAAGGCATATTATTTACTTTTTACAAGCTACTCATTTTATTAAAATAAAATAAGTGTAATAGATTAGTAGGGCAAAAGTCACTGTATATTTAGTAATATCAAGTCTCTTGTCTGTGGCGTGGTGATAATTTAAACTAGGATCTTGACTATTAAATACATAAACGAATAATGGATGATAAAAAATTGACAGTTTTGGATTGAGCTATACATAATAAAAGACTATCTTTGATTAATCTATATTGACGTAACAAGGTTAAAAAAGGTAAGAGAAAAGTCCAGGGAGTGCCACAGTCACAAACCGCAGCCCTTCCCAGACCCCAAGAGGAAGAGGAAACCGACAATCTAAATAAATAAGCACAAACCGAACAAACGTAAAAATACTTCAAATTATATCGATGGAATAGGTAATACAGATATCATTATAAGTGATAATTACAACTGTGCATTGGATCCAGAATAACAGTGTTACAATTATAAATGTTTGACTGATAAATCAAAATTAAGAGAAGTGGTTCTAGATATTATCAACACAAATACTCGGTAGATCTATTCAGGGAAAGCCTTCAAACACAAAAGAAATTTACTCTGAGAAAACCGAATACATGCAAACACGCAAGATTAGACTACATTCTAATTTTTTGACAATCTGGTACAATTTCTTAAAAAAATCAAAAATGTAAATGAGCTACAAATCAGACCTTTCTATGAATTCTTTAGAACTTAACTTTACAAATTTTGAATATGAAAAATCATACTAGAAACACAGTAGGTCCTTATTAAAGTATGTAGAATATTTAAAATAGACAAATAAAAGGATTACAGAGATAAAAAAAAAAAAAAAAAAACAATATGCGGCATCTGATTATAATTAAGATAAAATTACAAACATTCAAACTGACAAATAACAACTTATAATAACTGATTCTTATATGTTTTGGTGATGAGAAAGAGAAAGATATTAGGGAAAATTATTGAATAAAAGCTACGAAGGTTTAGAAAATGTAGTCCGTGAAGATAAATTTGAACAAATTTAATTTCTTAAACCTGAGGTAAATAATATACGTCATGAAAAATTACAGTCATATGTTAAGATCAAAAGCTCAATATATTGATCAAGGTGAGAAACCAATTAAGTATTTTTGTGGACTAGGAACGTATAATTGGATTTCAAAAATAAAGAGTAAACTTTAAAAAAAAAAAAAAAAAAAAAAAAAAGGACGATAATGTGTGATCAGGAATAAACTTTGTTAAAGAAAACATAGATATATTACGTAAAATGAAACATGATACAAGTCCAGGGATAAGTGGATTTACCGCAGAATTCTTTAAAGATTTATGGAAGCAATTAGGTTATTTTGTCTTTAGATCTTCTTATAGAAGGATTTGAAAACGGAGAACCATTATTTCCTTATATTTTTTATACTGTGTGCAGAATTTCTTGCAAAAAGAAAAAAAAAAACGCATCAAAAATATAATAAACGTAAAAAAGATTGCCTTTGAAAACAAAGAACACACTACGAATAAGAAAATGGGAGTCTCGGTTTTATTGAGACTCTTCATAAGCAGTAATGAAGTTTGCAACACTGCTTACGCCCTCTAGCGTATACATGAGCAGAACTCCATTTTCAAAGATTCCACATTGGGCCCAATGATCCCAAAGGAAATGAAATATAATCTGCACTATGGTAAAGTACGGGGAGACTTTCTACCGCCGCCACATGGCACTAATACCAGCTGCAGTGTAGTAAAATAAACGTCAAAAAGATTGCCTTTGGAAACAAAGAACACACTACAGATAAGAGAATGGGAGTCTCGATTTTATTGCGACTCTTCATAAGAAATAATGAAGTTTACAACACAGCTTACGCCCTCTAGCGTATACATGAGTAGAACTCCATTTTCAAAGATTCCACATTGGGCCCAATGATCCCAAAGGAAACGAAATATAATATGCACTATGGTAAAGTACGGGGAGACGTTCTACCGCCGCAACACGGCACTAATACCAGCTGCAGTATAGTAAAATAAACGTCAAAAAGATTGCCTTCAGAAACAAAGAACACATTGTAGATAAGAAAATGGGAGTCTCGGTTTTATTGAGACTCTTCATAAGCAGTAATGAAGTTTGCAACACTGCTTACGCCCTCTAGCATTAACATGAGCAGAACTCCATTTTCAAAGATTCCTGCGGTTTAAAATTTCACAATATGCAGATGACACTTCTATGGTTTTAGATTTACCTAGTGAAACAGATTTGCAAATATACCAGGCCTAAAAGTAATTTAAATAAAACACAGCTTGTATGGAAAGTAAAAAAAGTGAACTTAGAAGCTGATACAATCACATCAAGCCAACGATACCAAAAGGTAAAGACAGACAAATACAATTAAGCAACCACAACATGTCTTTCCGTGTGTCATTTTGTTCTTATGTTTTTCAGTCCTTTTAGTATTGCGATTACCTCGCTTGGGGAAGAGAGAGCTAATCTTAGTGCTTTTCGTACGTTTGTTCGGTTTGTGCTTGTTTAGATTTGTCGGTTTCCTCTTCTTCTTGGGGTCTGGGAAGGGCTGCGGTTTGTGATTGTGGCACTCCCTGGACTTTTCTCTTACCTTTTTTTTTTTTTTTTTTTTTTTTTTTTTTTTTATGAACAGATGGCTAACAGAGTTGGCAACTATTTCCAAAAAAGGTTACCCAAGCTCAACTGAATATACTTAAACTTACACAGTTGTTAAAAAACAAACATTGGAAAGAACCATAAAGAAATATCGCCTTGGAACGGTCAGTAATGAATTACTGGGGGCTTAAGCTAGCTCTACGGGATTTCGACCCTAACTGAATATATCTTAAACTGGCATATTGGTAAAAACATTTTTGCAAATAAAACACTACCGACCATTTAACAAAATGCACCACAATGAAAGTACCACCTTGGAAGGGTCAGTAATGAATTACTGGAGCGGGACTGCGGGGACTTAAGCTAGCTTTACGGGATCCCAACCCTCGCCCTCAGTTTCCATGGTGGTAAAAACATAAATTTTTTGCCCGCATAGAGGGCTTCTAAAAGTATACATTGTGGCTGCCATATCAACTGGTTGTCGGTAAAATACAACGAATACAAAATGGACAGCTCAAAATGGGCCACTCGAAAACGTGTCTCCGGGCATAGTGAAGGCCAAGATCAGCCTGCGTAACCTTCATGCAAATTATTGTCACATTCACTCGTTCGTGTCATATTTTTGTGGTTTTCATAACACCCTTAACTGTTCTAATTACCTTAGCAGAAAAGCCGCTATCATATTTCATTTCGTATCAATGAATATAGCTTTTTTTTAGAAAATGTATGTCTGCACAACACCATAGGTTCACCATATACTGCCTTATAACCTGCAAGAGCACGCATAATATAATAGTGTTTTACGGGGATATTATCACACTTTCCGTGGAGGCAACTCTGTTAAATTTGATTCGTCCCTTCTGAATAAGGTACAATTTAATCTAATTTGTTGACAGAGTTTTACTTTTCTAAATCTGAGATCCTTTTTTTCTGTCATGAGTAGTCATTTGTCAGTGAGTAACGGCTCACACATACGCTAGAGGCGGAGAGTGTGAGTGTGTAGGTGGTTAAATTCAGTGTATTGCTGTATAGTTTAACACACATAATATGTAGAAATAAAAACGGATATGAAAACAGTTGTCACTCAGGTATGGCGGAAATTCGTTTTAGCGAATTATCGCCATCCCTTTGTGACATATTTTGCATATCCGATTCGATTTAATATTTTCTGTATAATCTACCCTTGTATATAGATTAAATTTTAAGATCGTTATTATTTATGTTTATATATGTACTTTCACTATATTACCTGTTACACAGGATACACAATTTTCCCGATGTTTTTCACTCTTACCTTAATTTCAAACTTTGTTAAAAATTTGCATCTGTGTAAAGCACAGAAATATGGCGTGTTGAAAATTCGAGCTTAACAGATATCACATTTATATTGCGTTTCTAGAGTGAAATAATTAAACGTAAAAACCAATATTTTCATAGCGTTACCTACATAACTTGGCAAAGTATGTACTACGTTTTGGTATAGTAACTTTTAATTTTATGCATTTATGCTGAGAGAACTCTTCTACTTGCATTGCACAGGTCCATTCCCAATAGAAGAGGTGACTAGTTAGTTGTTACTATTACCATGCTTTATAGAATTTACTGTATTTAATGAAAACGGTGTAGATTCTGATCAGACGGCGCGTTCTCTGGGGTCTGATCTTGGTCTACGCTGTTTGCCTATGTCCTTCTAGGAGACACTAGACATACGTGGATTAAAATTGTCAGATCGCAAATTGATTTGCAAATGTACCAGTATACTAACTAGTTTTATAACATTTCAAATCGTTTCATATCTTCCTACTTTAATTGTCAGAAGAACAAAAAAACAACATTTGTCTACGTTACACGTGCTAGGTGGGAAGGTTGTCTAGACCACGACCTGATTAAATTATGTTTGCTTAATTCCATCTGTTCTTCAGATTTTCAAATACTTAGGTAAAGGTACCAAGGAAATTCCACAATCCAAAGGCACCAAATGAAGGAGAGATGAGGAAACAAATGTCACATATGAAATCACAGTCGCACAAACAAAGAAAAAATGCAATTCAAGCCACTATAAACAATGTTATTCGCAATATGTCATGTAAAACGAATATTTCGTTTTACAGATCGAAAGTCCCATGTGGGCTCCAACGACAGTTATCACGCCGTCTGGAACGTATGAATATCCTTTAAAGGAAAGAAAATATAACTACCCAAATGGCTCAGCGTTCCAGTATGAAGCGACTGCAGTTCGAAACTACCTGAAATCCGGTAGGTTTGCTATTCCCGCATCCGGAGGTCTAATATCTTTATTCGCTTTTCGCTGTTTGATTTTAACACATCTTAGTTTTGAGACCCCTAAAGGGAAATTGGCAAACAATGCAGAACCAGATCAGACGCAGCAGAATGCACTTCCCAATCTGGGTATCCACTGTTTGCAAATAGTGTAGCCACTTTTCTCTAGGAATATCTAAATCACATAGCCTGACATTTCTAAAATTCGACTTCGACTCTTCAAATATACTGTTCTTGGGGGAGTTTACGCGTATTCAGTCTAAAATGGTTTAGGTTTCAAAGGACATTGACAGAGACGTGGATCAGATTGCGCATTAGAGCTACCGCCGTTCATACATGTATTGTCGAGACAGATTTGCATAAGAAGGTCGTAGCTCTTCACAAAGTTCACTTTGGGCTGTTTATTGATAATTTTTCCTTAAATACCTCATTACAAGAATAGTTTGTTTTTTTGTTTTTTTTTATATATATATATATTAGTGAAAAATACTCAACGAAAACAGATTCAGATTTACTATAGATTTTCGTTAATGAGATGAAAAAATCTTTATTGATTTATTTCTTTCCGCATCCGTCAATCATTTTATTACGATATAAATACAGAAAGTGAAAAAAAGTGCTTACCACGAATATCAATACAAACTTCGCCCTTCTATCCTGATGAAGCTCCAAACATTAGAACGATGCAAAGAGAGAGAGAGAGAGAGAAAAAACAAACAGTAATCGAAGTAGACAGCGCTTGAACTAGATGCCAATAATGCTAGTATCACAACAAGTACAAACAGAAAACAAAGTTGGCAGCCGTTTAGCGAGTGACCACAATACTATAATTACAGCAAACAGGACTAGCATCAGAATATCTGCCTTGGAACTGACAGCAGTATAAGGCACTCGATATGTGGGGGTGGAGGGGCGGGGAGTAGGGTAAACCAGTTTTGGTCGCGCGAAACCTCATCCTTAAATCTGATGCAGCTCCAACTTACAAACATGCGTTCGCATAGTGATCCTTTACCTCAGCAGTAAAACATCACAATGAAATACATATAGTTACAAACACTTTGATGAAGCATGGTTAGGGCACAATTGCGATATGAAGCTCGAGAAAACCAGAAACAGGACCACGATAGAAGAATCTCAACTTTACTGCTTTAGCTAATTTGACTAACTTCATTTCTGTATCGAAAAAAGGTAAGAGAAAAGTCCAGGGAGTGCCACAATCACAAACCACAGCCCTTCCAAGACAGCAAGAGGAAGAGGCAACAGACATAACCATACAAGCGCAAATCGAACAAACGTACAAAAAAACACTAAGATTAGCTCTCTCTCTTCCCCAAGCGAGGTAATCGCAATGCAAAAATGACTGAAAAACACAAGAACAAAATAACACAAGGTAAGACATAAGACTAATAGCCTCGTAGAATAAACTACAAAGCAACACAGAGTAAGATTAACACCGGGACCACCGCCTTAGAACGGTCAGTAGAATAAACCACCGGGGGATTTAAAGTACTTTTACAGCTAGCCAGCTTCACCCTGGGTCCCGTGCTACTCTAAATACAGAATACATAAAAATTCGGTTCGCATAAAGGCTCTCAACACAGTCGATGCATCAAAGCGAAAACATAAAAATCAAATTAATCACAATGATAAACAGACAAGTGCTTATGGCTAATTCTACTGTATGCCAGAGTAAATGAAAACCAATAGTTGAACCACGGCGGGCCAAGCCAGCTATCATAAATGGAAAAGTGTTAGCAGATAGAGAATAATGTCATTTCAAAGGTTGCTGTAAGTATTTGAAAATGAAGGCCAACATTTTTATCATCGGGAATATAGGAAGCTTGGATGGTTCGGTAAGCGATACCTCCTTACCTGCTTTTTTCCCGTTTTTTACACTATTTTATATGCTTCTTTAGTCAATTCTGAAAGAAGAAAACTGTTTGAGACATACAGGCCCGGTTGTTCAAAGCGTCGTTAGCTTAACGAGCTCGTTAAGGGTCATTTCGTTAACTGTTCTAGCGGATTCAATACACAATATTCTGATATTTTTTGCTGTAAAAATGTGAGTAGCTTTTGCAAAGCTACTCACATTTTTTCAGCAAAAACATTCAGCATATACGCGTATTACTTGATGTAAATTTTAACGAATCGTTAACTAACTTTGAACAACTGGGCCCAGATGTGTATGTAGCTCAACATGATTATAAATTAATGAGCCATGCTATATGAAATCTGTCTTCGAGGCTTACTTGAATAGAAGGGTGCCTCTTCGGATCGGGAAGCTGTGGCTACAAACACTTTTGCTTGGCTCTCCTTAGGAAACAATTTTCAAGAAATGCCAAAGAATATGCAGTGAAAAATAAATAAGAAAAATATCAGTAGTTTGCGTCTGCTGGATTTTACAAATGAGTGGTAAAGCTTAAATATTCGGACATTTTATCCCCTTACCACACTTCTTAACCCTTTCCCTGCTGAACACATTAAGACGCCTCGCCCTTTCCAAGTTTCAAGCCAATCAGATTATTTGATCCAGATTGCTGATATAAATTCACATACTAAGAAGCCAATTGACCTGAATCTACACTGTTTGCAAAGGCAGTGTATAAGCCGGGTTCAGCAGTACAAGGGTTAATTTCGAACCATTCTGTTTTTAATTATATGTTAAAATGTGTTGCACGAATGGTAAACAATGTGGTTTCTCAGAAACCGCGTCTAACCTGGGTCTGTACTATTTGCTCAGATCTGTGGATTCAAACACTTTCGCCCACATTGCTCATTTTTCGGTCAACTCATTCGGTTAATTCGTCCTCTAGTAATTTACTTTCCTTATGAGCTTCGAATATCTTTTTATTATAGCTCTGTTGTAACTTTTATTTCAGGTGCGAAAGAAGCCACAGAAATATCCCATAATCAGAGTGAAATGATTTTAACCATCATGGATGAAGTCAGAAGGCAGATTGGCGTTGTATTTCCAGAGGATTGAGCCCTTACAGCGATGGATTTAGTACATAATACAAATCCAAGAAATGCAGTTTGTTGATCTAAGAATTGATTTCCATTTACTCATTTGATCCGTTCATTTTAAAATTGGGAGTACCTGTTAGTTATTATTGTTACCATGCTTTATAACAATTCATGTCCGAAAGGCAAACAGTGTAGACCCTGATCAGACACTGCGTTCTGCAATCTGGATCCATCTGGGTCTATTTTATGAGAAGCTTGGCATATATGGATTGATTGAAAGTACTATAAATTCTATTAGTCCATTAAGTTTACTGTGTATACTATTTTTTCATGACATCCTTCAAATATAGAACCCTGTAAGCACCCACACTCGTATAGTCAATGTCCGTGGTAGTGCTAAACATCTTAGCTCGTTAGGACTCATGAAAAAAGTTAGCGTTTTCTTTAACCCATGTACGTCGAGTAGACTCTCCTACCACAACTCTCTGGAACAATCATTGCCAGTAGCAGGGTATCTGGTTCGTTTTTATTATTACTATGTTTTATAGAAATTCCTGTATTTAACGCAAACAATGTGACCCTGATCAGACACCGCATTCTGCGACGTCTGATCTGGGACTGCACTGTTTGTCAATTACCTTTTTAGGGAACTCCGGACTAAAATGGGTTAAAATGACTGATTTTTTTTAATCGCCATTCTAATAAATATAGATCAGAAAGCTTTTAACAAATAAACATAACTAAAACGTCAAGCTTGTCTCATGGACTCTAATGCAGATTCCTATTTCCATTTTCAAATAAATATCCTTCATACTGTCTCCACTGAAGCGATTTAACGCCAAACGCTAGCACTCTCAGTCAAATTTTCAGCAGATGAAATTTTGAAATATTATTCTTATTTTGGCAGAAATTAGGCTTTGGTATTTGATGCAAACTGTCTCTTTGCGTAAGTGTCAAAGCCTATTTTCTGCGAAAAATAAGACAAAATATTATTATTTTGTCATCTGCTGAAAATGCCCAGAGAGTAGTAAAGGTTAAATTGAGAATGATCCTCTAATAGCCTTTTTCTGTCGAGTAAACATTATTTTAAATGTATTCATTTGTATTCATTTGGATCTATTTGGTCAACATTCTCAATACTTCTTCAGTCTAAAACTCGTTTCAAGTCATTCTAAGTGTACATATTCTTAATGACTTTGTGAAGCTGGAATATATTTTTGGATTTGACAACTTCCACTATCATCACGAAAACACGCCAATATAGTTTTGCCCCCTTTAAACCCCACTTTTAAACAATAGAACTGGGATTTACAGGGGTATTCATTATTTTTCGTATTTGTTAAAAAAAAACATAAATTGTGGGTACTCGTTAGAACCGCCTCGCCGAGGCGGGTCTAACGAGTACCCAAAATCTATGTTTTGAGCAGAAATATGAAAAATTTCAGAATTCTATTATCTGAAAATGTTCAGTCTTTGGTTGTAATGTTTTTTCAATATATTTGAATAGTCGCGGTTTGTGATTGTGGCACTCCTGGACTTTTCTCTTACCTTTTTTTTTTTTTTTTTTTTTTTTTTTTTTTTTTTTTCATAATGTCCACGGCTTTATCGCAGTGTGAAGATACCCAGGAAATACTTCAATCACGAAGCAGAGCTCTCCGAAGGCACCAAAAGAAGAAAAGATGAGGAATGAATAAAGACCAAATAAACTATACATATGAAACTGAAACAGAGGAACCACCTAGGAACGGTCAAAAGGAAAACCCATTTGTCACAAGTTATCTTGCACCACTGATTGTAATGGCCAGCACTTTTGCCAGCAAGAAAATTATGTTATGTATTGAGAAGTACGATGGTACATATACCTACAGTTGCAGTTATTATTTCTTGAGGTATACGTTCTTTGCACCTGGTCCTTTTTGTAGTATATGTTGATTGTTGTAATTGTCGCGGTGGTTGTGGTCTCTCTAGTGTATGTATGCGATTAGTGGGTTGTTCGTTGCAGCGATGTTGACCACCATACCTAACTCTCTACGCTTAGCTTAAAACGAATATTGTTTCAACCTTTCATTATCATGGCCGTAAGGATCAACTGATTTTCGCTGCGCGGCTTTTTCCGATACCGAGGCACATTTTTTGAGTTTGAATCTATGTATATCTCATGATACAGTTTCCACCAAAATTTATGATTCCGATACCGAGGCACATTTTTTTGGATTAGAATCTATGTATATCTAATGGTACAGTTTGCACCAAAATTTATGATAAACGGGACGATGATGTCCCCCGGCGTACCTCATATGGGGTGTACATATCTCATTAGATTCCCCAGGGCTTTTTCAAATCTTAGTGACTTTAACTGCCGTAATAAAGCCCTTACTGCCAAACTTCTTAGGCAGGGCTATCGTTATTTTAAACTTCGTTAGGCGTTTTCGAAATTTTATCGCAGACACAGTGCCTTGGTAGTAAAATATAGCGCTAATCTGAAAAAAACTTCTGCAACAAGGTATATCGGAACCCGAAATTTACGGTGATTTAGTGTACAGATTTAGAAAAATTGTGGGAAAATTTAACTTTTCGGAACAATTCGGAAAACTAATTCACCGTTATACAAGAATTGGCTATAGCCTGGATATTATGCGGCATACTGCATGCCTAGTTGTTTACCCAACCATTGTTGATGGCTGTGCTTCACTCTTTAATTGCACGACGGCTGTTCGGGCCTCAGACTCAATAACTCAATGTAAAACTTTAACCAGTGGGTTGGAGCTTGACGATATGTCTTTGGCTTGGCCCGCCATGGTTGAACTATTGGTTTTCATTTACTCTGGCATACAGTAGAATTAGCCATGAGTACTCGTCTTTGTTTACCATTGTGATTAATTTGATTTTAATGTTTTCGCTTTGATGCAGTGACTGAATTGGGAGCCTTTAAACGAACCGAATTTTTATGTATTTCTGTATTAAGAGTAGCATCGGGACCCAGGGTGAAGTTGGCTAGCTGTAAAAGTGCATTAACCTCACCCCCCCCCCTCCCCACCCTCGGGTGGTTTATTCTACTGACTGTTCTAAGGCGGTGGTCCCGGTGTTAGTCTTACTCTTTGTTGCTTTGTGGTTTATTCTACAAGGCGATTTGTTTTATGTCTTACCTTGTGTTATTTTGTTCTTGTGTTTTTCAGTCCTTTTAGCATTGCGATTACCTCGCTTGGGGAAGAGCCTCGTAGAATAAAACACAAAGCAACAAAGAGTAAGACCAACACTGGGACCACCGTCTTTGAACTTTTGCTAGCCTGTCACACTGCTTCTTCCCAGTCTCCAATTGTTTTTTTTTTTTTTTTTTTTTTTTTTTTTTTTCTTTTTTCCAAAAGCCACCCCGTCCAACAAATCGCCCACTGCTTGATGATCCTGTGCGCGCGCAAAGTACCATCCGGACCTTTGTTGTCCAATCATATATTCTGTAGTAACCAATAAATCAGTTAACAGACAGTGAGTGCGATTTCTTTTAAAACAAATTCGATAAAATTATTCTCAAAAGGCCATAGTCACAAAGCAGCCCTCCGGAGGAACCGAAAGTAGAACAGTAGAGGAACAAACGACATAGAGGCATGCACAATGATAAGCCACAAGATCGCAAATGCCAAAACCGACATGCGAACAGAGAATAACTGCAACAGAGACCGGCTTGGAATGGTGAGCAGAAATCAAAACGCCAAAGGCTCTGAAATGACAGGTTCTATCAGAACTTATATGCCTGTAAGACCTTTACAAGGAAAACGCCTAACGGCATTATGGGAAGGTTTTCAAAATAGTTAACCAAAACGTAAACCTGCCGGCCGACGCCCGCCCGCCCGTGCTTCGCTGTGTTTATGTCCCCCAACCATGGGGGAGGGGACACATTGTTTTTAGTGCGGATCCCGTCGGCGTCGGCGGCGGCGGCGGCGTCGGCGTAGCCTCTTGTCCGCACTCTATCTCCTTATTGGATGGACATATTTTAGCCAAACTTACAAAAATATATCATTGGGAGGGGGAAACATGCTGATTTGATTTTGGTGACCTTGACCCCATTTTGAAGGTCACAGGAGGGCTTAGATTGTTGGAAAATGGCTTGTTCGCACCCTATCTCTTGAATGAATTAATAGAGTTTATCCAAACTTGCACATCTATATTGCTGGGTCATGTAAAAGAACTGATTAGATTTTGGTGACCTTGACCCTATTTTCAAGGTCACAGGAGGGCTTAGATTGTTGGAAAATGGCTTGTCCGCACCCTATCTCTAGTAGGAATGAATAGATTTTGACCAAACTTGCACATCTGCAATGCTGGGACATGTAAAAGAACTGATTAGATTTTGGTGACCCTGACCCTATTTTCAAGGTCACAGGAAGGCTTAGATTGTTTGAAAATGGCTTGTCCGCACCCTATCTCTAGTAAGAATGAATATATTTTGACCAAACTTGCACATCTACAATGCTGGGACATGAAAAATAACTGATTAGATTTTGGTTACCCTGACCCCATCTTCAAAGTCACACTAGGGCTCAGATTATTGGAAAATGGCTTGTCTGCACTGTATCTCTTGAAGGAATGGATGGATTTTAACTAAATTTGCATAGCTAAATTGTTGTGGCATGGAAAATAACTAATTTTATTTTGGTGACCTTGACCCCATTTTCAAGGTCGCAGGAGGGCTCAGATTGTTGGATAATGGCTTGTCTGCACGCTATCTGCTGAATGAATGGACGGAATTTGACCAAACTTGCACAGCTATATTGTTAAGACAGAGACAAGAACTGATTAGATTTTTTTTTACCTTGATCCCATTTTCAAGGTTACACAAGGGCTATGATTTTAGAAAATGGCTTGTCAGCACCCTATCTCATTGAGGAATGGATGAATTTTGACCAAATTTACATATAGGTATATTGTGACCTTGAGTTTATTACAGATACAATCTATTTTAACAACATATCTGTTCAAACTGGTGGGGGACATACGTTTTCCTCCGAAACACTGTTCTAGTAAAAGATGGATGTTTGAAAAACGCGTTCAATAGAAAGGTTTAAAATTTCTTCAAAAAAAATATAGCACTACAAATTCAGTTATGAAAAGCTTGCAGATATTTACATATAGTGCTATGAAGTTTGACTCGATGTTTTGAAGTTTCAAAAGAAATACTTCATCTCAAAGTGTTAACGTTTTAAAAATCATATAAATTTGTAAACTGGCCAAAACCAGTAGTTTTGAGAAGAAATATATATTTTTAAGTCAAAAGGGGTAATTTTGCAGAATTATGCATTAGTAAATATTGGATGATAAACATAAATGCAGTTACTGTAATTTGCAGTTTCAAATATAGCTAAACTTTTATGAGTTTTTGAGATATTTACCAACAAAGCTATGAGTAGTAAATTAAGTAATCGCAAACAGTTTGCCATTTCGTCTCCGGCATTTCCCTTTCAAATCAATTTTGCGGGCCCCCGTAGCCTAGTGGATAGGAAAGTAGACTCTTAATCCATGAGGTTTCTCACTGCTGTGGTTCGAGCCTCACTCGGGAGACATGTGGGAAAGCCAAGTTCTGCTTACGGATGGCCAGGTGGTTTTTCCCCGGGTTCTCCGGTTTTCGCCCACCTTTGATGAACGATCGGCTCGATATAAGTGAAATATTCTTGAAAGGGCCGTAAACCCAAATAAAAAAGATCATATCAATTTTGGCATACATACAGCCACGGATCGAGAAAATGAAAATTGCCAGGTGGTCCAGCCATTTTCGGCTGTATCTACAGAGTTTGCCCAGTAATTTTCGATCACATTTACGGAGTTTGCCGAGCGTATGTTTCGGCTTTTTCCGTAATATTGTCATTGCAATGACATGCAAACATTGCTCACACTTGCTGAACTTACTAGACTGGTCTCTAGTGACAAAATAAGTTTTCTTATAATCTGTTTAATAATCCACAAAAATAAAACCAAGTAATATCATGACTATAAAGGCTGGTCTAGTGACCAGCCTTTATAGTCATGATATTTTTGGGCTTTATCTTAGTGGATTATCAAATAGGAGTATGAGAAAAATATTAAGTCACTGGAGACTGGAGCCAGTCTATAAACTTACATGCGCATAAGTATCACGACTACACACAGAAATTTAGCTAAGTTTCACAATTGAGCATTCAATAAGGGGAAATAACAGGAGTATCTTCGGGTAGTTAGCATTGCGATAGATTTTCAACACTTTTCTTTTAATTGACAATTATGGTTAAACTTACAACCCAAACATCTTTTTTATTAAAATGCCGCAGCTAAGATATTTTTATGTTTAACAAATCAACAACAGCGAACAGGTCATAAACCCCTGTCCCTTTAATCTGACAGGTATTGTTTTTTTTTCACACGTCTATGGCGTGATATACGTTGCAATATTGTATCTGATAATATATTTGTCCCATATTAAAAATATATATTCTATATTAAGATATTTATTGTCAATAAAATATATTTATTTACAATAATAAAACATTTATTTGCGATATAAAAATATATTTCTTTGCTACAAGAATATTTATTGCCAATAGAAATATATTTATTTACGATAAAATATTCATTGGCAATAAAAATATATTTATTCATAATAAAAATATTTATGTGCGATGTATATATATGTTTTGCAAATTAGATATGTATTGATACAATATTTTATGTGGACAATAAAAAAGATCACAATATATAAAATATATATCTATTTGCCAAACAAATATTGACAATATTTACAAAAATATCCATTGTAAGTTCAAAAAATATATTGGGTAAAATTAGCATTGTTGGATATGATGTAGCCTTGTAACAGAAAATTTCATTGGCTCGACAAAAGTTCCGGTGGTTTGATCCTTTGTCAACTTGCTGCTTAGATTTTCGCACCTTAGACTTTCGTCCTTAGATGCCCCCATGTTTGCCGGTTTCCTAGAATGTTAGAGACTTTGTTTCCTTTTTTTTAACTCTTCTATGAGAACTTTAGCTCTAGTTTCCCAGTCTGCACGGAAACATTAGGACCATTAGACACGTATGGACTAATGGTCCAAGATCAGCCCCCAAGATCTGGACTATATATTCAAGTAAATTATACTTTTAGGTTTAAAAAAAATCATATGGACCATTATTCCGCGAGGACAACAAGTCACGTCCAAAACAAGGAATCTGCAACACACGAGAGAAATACTGAGTTGACTTGTGTCGGTAGAAGCGCTAGTCCGGGGGTGCGAGATGACAAAGGATCAAAAGGTGCGAATTGACTAAGGTCGAAATGGCCAAGGATCGAGTTGACCATAAACCGCGAACCAAATCAATATGGCAGCGCTCTGTGAAATCAATGGAGGCTGCCATTATTAGGTTTCACAGAGCCAATGAAATTCGCTGTTACGAAACCGTGTCATATCCCACAATGCTAATTATACCCAACATATTTTTTTAACGCATTGCAGATAAATATTTTTTTTTATTGTGATACAACAGAATATTGATTCAATAAATAAATATCAATTTTATAAACACATTTTATATATTGAATCAATATATTTTTATTGCCAATACATATGTTTTGTTGCCGATGAATATACATATTACAGAACAAATATTTTTATTTTGAAAAAATATAATTTTATGGCCAATAAATAACTTTAATTATCAATAAATATATATATTGCCAATGAATATTTATTTTGCAAATAAATAATTTTTATTGCCAATAAATAACATTTATTGCCAATAAATATCTATTTTGCATATAAATATATTTTTATTGGGCTTAAATATCTTAATATAGAATACATATATTAATATGGAACAAATTTATTACCAGATACAATATTTCAACGTATGTCACGCCATACACGTCAGTCAAATTTGCAATTGCTCTGCTTATTTTTTTAATAGACCACATTTTGAAATATTTTCTTGTTTTCTCCAGGAGACAGCATTTGACATTTCATGCAAACTGATTCCTCTCCTGAGTCAATTTGCATGAAATGTCAAATTATGTTTTATGGGAAAACATATTATCAGTTTGTCGTCTGCTGAATTTGTCCAGAGAGCGATAAAGGTTAATATTTAACACATGGATCGTGATGCAGCGCCTATTCTATAAATAGCTAACAACAAATTGCGCAGATCAACCTTACAACCTATCTTCCCGGTTGCGAGGGAGGGAGTGGGGGTGGGGGGCGGGGGGTGCGGTGGTAACTTCCAATATATGACATAGTACGGATGTCCGTGCCGAATGGCGCCCTTTTTCAGCGCTGCCAGGTATATGAATGGCCCCCTTTTTTCAACTAAAAGTATATGACTGACCCTATTTTTTCTTGATTTTTATGTGAAAGGCCCCACTTTTCTGACATCCTGGTAAATGCGTATATTTTTTTCTCTCAGAGATTTGTCGACGATGCTTGTTCTCTTGGTATTCAATGAGATGACTGCTATATTTGTCTAACTACCAGCAATAAATGGGTATAAAATTCAAAGGGCAGTATATGAATGGGTCAACATTTTGGACGATCAAGTATATGAATGGCTGTTTTTTTCAAAGGCCAGGTATATGAATGGGGTAGGTTTCGAAATATTGGCTCGCACCACCGTACGCCATACTTACCCCCGTTACCCCTCCCCCACCCCCACCCGAGCCTATCTTATGCCCTGAGGTAATATCACCGAAGAAAACTCACTTTGCAGCATGATTATGAGCAGCTTTTTTTGCTAATCAAGCCTAAAAGATCTTCAGAATCCATATTGAATTTTAGTTTAATCATATTTTATTGCCAAATAATCATATAGCAAGTGGGTTGGACCACAAGTTCTCACAACATTAGATAAGGTCCTCCCCAAAACAAAATATAACATACAAAGTTTATGGCATTTGGTAAATCTTATTATGTAGACACTAAAATTCCGACTGTCCAGATGCTAGTACAGAAAGAAGAAAGAAGATAGAATTATATAAGATCAAATAATATACAGCGTCTGGAGAGTCCGAGTTCGCGTGTTTACATGCATACAAAATTAATTTATAATCAACAAAACATTGAGCGGTCGCAAGTAGAGCTACAGAAAGAAGAAAATAACTAGAAAAAAAAACAAGAAGAAAGGAGTACAATGATAAGAAATTAGTTCTATAGGAATCTAGTTTTAAGGATGAAAATGAAACTAAGAAGGATGGGTAGTGAGCGGGAGTCACCAAACCAAGCTTCGATAAATCTTTAAAAGATATAACAGGCTACTTACATGTTTACAGTATTTAAATTTGGTTTTCCGTTTCAAAATCGATTTGTTTCTTTTATAAAATGTTGGACGAATGAAAACAGCTCAACGTTGTCGTCATCAGAGAGATCAGGAGAACCGTGTAGGAGAAGACGTATACCGATAGGCTGAAATTTACGAATGGCCTGGAATAGACTAGTTCGTTGCTGGGTGAATCTATTACAGAAGAAAAAGTAGTGTTTAGCATCCTCACTCTCAAAACCACAGTCACATGCAGCCGTTGGTTTAAGATGATTATTGAATAAGTCGTTATTTAGATTGCTACAATTATTTCTTATTCTACAATGATAGACAGAATTTATGCGTTGGCCTGAAACAAAATAGTTTGGGATTTCAGGACTCCTAAAAATAGATCTCTTAAGTAATTGTTTAAAAGCACTGAGAGTCGGCGCTTCTTACTGACAAAGGTAACTTATTCCAGTAGTCAACGGAAGAGGGAAAAAATGATCTAGAATAAATTTCAGTTCTTCTACTTAAGACAGAAATGTCGGCTGCATTTCTCAGACTATATTCTGTTCTCTCTGACACAAACGGCGGCATGATATTAGAAATGTATTCTGGCGCCAAGCCATTTATGATTTTACACATAAGCACAGCCTTTTGAAACAAACGCCTATCTGATAATGACAACCATCCTATTTCTTTTATGAGCTTATCGATAGAAACAGATCTTGTTAGTCCTGTAACAATTCTGGTTGCTTCATACTGTATTCGCTCAAGTCGATTTTTTTCATATGCTGTACAGCCGTCCCATACCAATACCCATATTGAATTTGGACAGTTATAACTGAGTAGAGTGTTTATATTGCTGTAGCTTACGTTCTAGCCGTTCTAGTTACGTAAGCTGGACTACGTTTTTGTGCGAACACATATTTCAATATTCAATATGGTAGTGTAAGCCGAAAAACGTCTATGCCAGCTAAGAACAGACATATTTGTCATTAAAAATAATTAGGTACTTGAGTTCATTCACTAGTTTGACTGGAACGGGACCTCGCCTCGCTGTTATCATTGCTGCAGCTCCAAATTCCATTAAGCGCTCGGTCAGCGTAGGTTCCTGTACTGCAAGAAAACCGTGTCTCTTTTAATATCTTTAAAACAAAGTCATGTTTTACATCCGCAACTTTTAATGAACGATATAGTCATTTCGGAATCTACTAGTCACAAACATCTCTGGATTACATTTTCGAACACTTGCTCATGGACAGAAGTTACCGAATCAGCACAGTTAAGATTAAACCTCCTCCGCGCTCTAAAATTTAAAATAAAAAGGATTGCATTAGGAAAAAATCTATATAGGCTTCATACGCCCCCTGCTCGAATATAGTGATAATGACTGGGACAATTGCCCCACCGAATGCAAAAACCAATTAGAATCAATACACAACGAAGCAGACCGTATAGTGAGCGGGGAGTCTAAACTCTAATATATTGAGAAACTTCTGGCAGAGCTGGGATGGGAAGCACTACAAGAAAGACGCACAAAACATAATTTAGTTATAACATTGTTAATGGGCTCACCCCTGATTACCTGTCTGATCTTGTGCCCCCATTTGTTGGCGAAAGAAACGCAAACGATGTACAATCTATACGTGATCGTACTAATCTCTTCTTTAACTCCTTTTTTCCCTTCCACTATAAGAGCTTGGAATGACTTGCCCCAATATATAAAAGATGCAAACACTGTCACAGCATTTAAATATTGCCTCAGTAGACACAGAAGTCTTCCTCCTAAGTACTACAATTCTGGATCTAGAATTGGCCAAATCCTACACGCAAGATGGCGCATAGGGTATAGCTCACTCAGTTCACCTTTATACCTTAAAATATTGTTCCATCTTCTGCATGTGGTGAATTTGAAAGCTGTTATCATTTTTTTCTCCACTGTCCTAGATATTCAAACGTCAGGAATACTTACCTTTCTGACTATTTGCACACGCATTCTGTTCAGGAATTGCTTCACGGTAAAGTAACAGCCACCACTGATGAAGATAATGAAACCATGTTTGTCATGTTCAAGAATTCATAGTCAGGTCGAAGCGTTTCTTATGATATAAAGGTACTAACGTAACATTGGTGCACAAATTATATTGAAAGAATCAACCTATTGAGTCATGGAACATCTCTCTCTCTCTCTCTCTCTCTCTCTCTCTCTCTCTCTCTCTCTCTCTCTCTTTCTGCATGTTTGATGTATATGCCCGTGCACGCATAAGTGCATGCATGCGTTTGTGTACGTGCCTAAATGCATGCGTGTATGTATGCATATATGTATGTGTGCATGTATGTATGTATGTACATACGTATGTACGTACATGCGTGCGTACGTATGTATGTATGTATGTATGTATGTATGTATGTTATGGTTTACATACATGCATATAAGTTATTAAGCTTTTGGTTTTATTGTTCATGATCAAACATGTCAAAAGGCTTAGCCACTCATAACATCAAAGAAAATTATATGCTTTTATTGCCAGGAGATGACTTTCAGATAAGCTAAGGCTTACAGCCAGATCCTGGAAAATATTGTATTGTTGTATATTATGTTGTATTTGAAGCAATCAAAATAAAGTTTAAACCAAATACAAATAATTAAAAATATTATGACGAAACAATGTAGAGGGTTCCATTCGCGGTCTGAAGCGGGTCAGGCAAAAACGATGGGACAGTCCATGGACAACAATGGTCAGGCGCCAATCTTCTGAAACAGATTCAGGAACCAGCTATCATTTAGTCTGAGGCCCGATTCACCGTCGCTCAAATTAAAGATGGAAGCAAAGTAATCAACGGTAGTTGGGTTAATAAAGATACATGCAGTTTGCCACATAACATTCATGTTGTGACGTATCTTTTTTATTTTTCCAAGTCCTGACAGTCTTCTTTAATTATTCCGACCGACAATCCTGAATTTATACACTAATAAATTCTGAAAGGAAAGAACAATTTGAAAGCAAAGAACACAGAAACCCTTTCACGCCTGAGTTTCTGAAATGAACTCTTCCGCCTCTGCTTTTGGGTATATCCATTGCTGAATATAAGGGTCAATAAAAAAGAACTGCAAACAGTGCAGATCTGGATGAGATAGCAAAATAGCAGATTAGGTATTATTGAATTAATATGAGAGTCGCTGATGACGCTTAACTGGACGAAACTAGCTAGTCTTGCAAGAACACTTAACACTTCAGTTGTTTTAAGTTTACCTCTTTCACCACAGCTCACCCCCCCCCCCCCCCCTCCACCACTTGAGTTTCTGAAGTAAACTCTTTATCTTTGAACTTGGCAATGTCTAGTCTTATAAATAATGGCTCAAAAAGAAATCAAAAGCACAATGACAACTAACGTAGATCCTGATGAGACTGCCCGTTACGTATGAGTCATGTCATCTGGAGCTGCATTGTTTGCAAAAGTGTCTATTTCGGCCTGCAAAGGTTGAAAGGGTAAAAATTTATAAGTGTGCTTATTGATCTCAATTTTCATTCCTATATCATATATTTTTCTTCAGTACAGCTGGTGTTAGCACCATGTGGCGGCCATAAAACGTGTCCAGTACTTCATTATAGTGTAGTTTATATTTTCTTGTCCTTTGCGGTGACTGAACCGCGGGTGTTTTCATTGTTTGTGTGTGTGTGTGTGTGTGTGTATGTGTGTGTGTGTGTGTGTGTGTTTCTTGTTTTATTTTATTTATTTTTTTTAATTTATTTCAGCGATGGGAGGGGTTATCCAGATAATAGTTAGTTTTCTTATTTTTTCACCACAAAAAATATGGGTACCCAGTAGAAGCGCTTTGCCGATGTGCTTGTAATGGGCACCCGTAATATATGTTTTCGTCAAGAAGTAGAGGACAAATTTGTATCCGGGACATATCTGAAAAGTATTCAAGATAACAAACTGACACTGGGTATGTTGATAGAGAGCAAAGAGTGAAAATGCAAAGTGCAAGATCATATACAGGGAGACATTGTACGGCCGCCGCATGGAACTTTGTTTAAACATATTTTATTTCAAAATATTCCCTGATAGTATACATTGTAGCACATAATATAAAGGATCAGAACGAAAGTGACTACCTATTTGGTTCTTCTCTTTAACAATCGCAAGTGCAAATATTGTGACGGAAATATAATATGAATAACAATTTGTGAATGTAAATTTGAGACATAGAATTAAAACTAATGACAAACAAACATATCAAATACATAAAGGGCAATAAGAAAAAAAAGATACTGGGCATTTATAATAAGCTGAACTATTAGTGCAAGACCTATGGCTGATAACATGCTCAACTACTAAAGCTAGCACTGGGGCTGATAATATCAGTAGCAGAAGTCACTTTAGTACTAGCGCGTCATCAAAGAGACTTTGGCAATAACAAATGAGGGGGAAATATCCCACAGAGTCAATCAACTTTTGAATAGAGAGTTGCATGTACAGAATATTTTATTCCAAATAGCTTCAACAGTTAAAATCGTTTTGTGTCGCTTATGTTTTTGGAGTTTTTTCAAGTATTAGAACGTGTGTTGTGTATGGTAATGAAGTATCTCAAAATAACAGAAGGTTAAGCAATATTGTAACAGCGGTAAAGAGTTCGTTTCTCTGTGATGTGTAAAACGAACAACAGAGTAAATAGTAGTGTGAATTTTTTATTTATTTAAGTGGTGAATAAGTTATATGTTTAAGTAAAGGTCACTGTTAAGATTGCTACATTTGGTTCGGAAACATGTATGCAAGATCTGTTACCCTATTACCTGTATAGAGTTATTTTGGAACAGACGTTCTCTCACAGCCGAAATAATTCTTAAAGAGGTAATCGAACTGAAACCTTTTGCTTAAACGGATAAATTGTTCTATTCCCTTGCAACAGAAGGTAGAAAGGATTGATAATATAGGGATCAAACATGGTTTTTTTATACATTAACATTCGCCAGGTCCCGTCGGAGATGTTGAAAACCGAGGCCTAAGGCCGCGGTTTGCAACACCTCCCAAGGGACTTGGCGAATGTTAATGCATTGAAAAACCATTTTTGATCGCTATTATTGCATAAAAACTGAAAACATTTGCTATATTTCGCATTATTTCTTGCACTATTTTGTTTCGCCTTTTCACAGATGTCTCGCAAATGTATTTTCCACGGACTATGCTCGTTCTAGAGCCGGGTAGTAAACATCTCTTAACGGCAGCAAATCTGCGGCCCCGGTACGAGCAAATTGAAAGTTGTGTAGCTGTGCATTAACAGCGCGTGAATTGCCTTGTTAATACACAGCTTTTCGCCTGTTAATGCACGGCTGTTAATAATTTGCAACACTAATTCTTTATACAATAATATACAGTTGACTTTCGCTATCTCGAACTCGCTTATCTCGAATAACCGCTTATCTCGAAGTGAAAATCTGATCCCTGCCTAAACATGAAAATTTAACAACAGGTAAAAAAATATTGTGGAAAAGAGGAGAAATTGCTAAGGAGCAATTTCTCCTCTTTTCCACAATATTTTTAATATATATCTCTAAATTCAGGAGTCAAATTACACATATATTTTTTAAATGTGGTTAATCGAATTAGTTTTTCCTCAGTTCTGCAAATCTGATATGTAGAAGTACGGATATCTCGAAGTATTTCAGACAGTCCCTTGGAATTCGAGATTACGAGAGTCGACTGTAGATTAGTTCTAGCGTAAATAGATAGATAGCTAAATAGATAGATAGATAGATATCAAAATCATGAAGCACAGTCTTCCCGAGCCACTAAAAAGAGAGATGAGGAACAAATAAAGACAAAACAAATGCCGCATATGAAACCACAATGCACAAAGAGCTGCAACAGATGAACCACCTTAGAATGTTCAGTAGGAAAACAAATGGGGATGGGGACCATCATGTATATCAAAGCCTATTTTCAGGTAAAAATAATAAAAAAAAAAAAAAAAAAAAAAAAATATTTCAAAATGTCTTAAAAGTTTTACCCAGCATGCTAAACGAAACTAGGGATGATAATGCGCAAAGTTTTTTTAACATGCAATCCTTGAATATTAAAATTGTAACAATTAAAACCGTGAGACGTTTAACAGTTGTCACGAAGCAAAAACAGAGAAACAGGGAAAGATCGTTTGAGAACACGTTAAATTTGCAGGCTGAATTAGGTCTTCAGTTGACACACGTCATATGGTATATTTTATTATGAGTGCTCCATCTAATATTTATTGCTTGTAACTATGGGATCCCCTTACATACAGATGCATTTTGTGTTTTGAATTCCGTGTTAAAAAGGCTATAGTTTAATAAAAAAAATGTTATTTTCGTGGCGGTGGGGGTCGGGGTGGGGCGGTTGCCAAGCCGCGACCATATATTATATATCGCATTTCGACAACGCGGCGTCTGATCAGGGTCTACACTGTTTGCATTTAGTACAGGAATTTCTATAAATCATGGTAATAACAAAAATCAACCAGACACCCAACTATAGGAAATGAATTTCCAAAGAGTTGAGGCAGAAGAGTCCATTCGATGTAAATGGATTAATGAATTCTGGTATATACTATTCATACGTACTTCATCCATTTATGCCGAGCAGATTTTTTTTCTCTTCATTCTTAGGGCCGATACATTTCAAATCATTGGGTTAGTTTTATTTTTTACCATATTAAATAAACATTCCCATGAAAACAGTGTAGCTGATCACAAGCCGCGTCTGATCTCCGTTTACACTGTTTTGCCAATATCTATTTTATGGGAACTAGGCATACGTATAAATGGGTTAACACGCTTAACATAAATTTTGTATTTAAGGAATAGACCAGCTCTAGCTTTATCCTGACTACATAGCTGAATGGGGAGGCGGGCGCGTGGGGGGGGGGGGGGGGTACAACGAAGCGAAGACTCTGATCAGATGCTGCATACAGCTGCGCCTGATCTGCATCTACATTTTTTTGCTTTGCACTAGAGTTGATCTATTTCGATTCTGGCGCACTAGTCGATGGAAATGTTGTTGTTCGATTCAGATTCTCTTAACCATCCGCCATTTTTTTGAAGGAATTCTGCCAGCACATTTGACTAACAGGCATTTACCTGTTTTATAATGTATCTGATGTGATAAAACGATGTTACACCCTCTAACATCAATGAATCGACGAATGCCATCGTGAAACATCATAAAAGGTGGCTCTATGCGTCGCACAGTTCCGCCCAGTGACTTTCTTACAAGTTTTACTATTGCCTTTATAGGCGCGCTGTGTAACAAATGTGACATGCATGCCAGGCCAACCAGTGCGAACTTAGTGCTTCCACCTGATAACTCCGTTATGTACATAGAAAATTACATAAACCGAAATGTGAGAAAACGTACCTTCTGACGCACGCTCAACGAGACTCAAAACAACCTGCGCATCCTCCCAATTCAGAGTCTTCGTCATTCATATGATGAAAACTTGTATCTTTGGCTATCAAAAAAGCGCCCAGTGAAGATTCTGATGAGCCTGCGCGAATGCGCAGGTTGATCTGAATCTTCGCTGGGCGCACATATCAGAAGGTACGTTTCTGACGTTGCGGCTTTTATCAGTTTTAATTAAGGTTTCAAGTACCATGTAAACTATATGCTATTTGAAGGCTATTATGTATCGCCATGAAGTCTTACCAGATGTTGCTTTTTCATTAAGAATGTAAAGAAATGTTACGGCATTGCAATAGATTGTATTTTTGCAGTTAATACCTTGAAACCTGGCCTAGGTTGATATCTAGGTCACAGTTATATGTTTATTTAATGTTCAGATATATATACAGTTTTCATTTTGGCGTAACAATGTACGATATATCAAATAGATTGGAAAATGTACCTTACACCATGTGTGCCAAAGTATATCAATGCGCATGCGTACTCCCTACGTTCTCATCAGAACATTATTTCGTTATAAATATACATATCGGCGGTAGGGTGATGCACCCTCCTTCAGAGGGTTGGTCCTGGCTTCTTTGACTTTTGACAGGAAGACCCTTGCTTCATTTGACGCAAGATAAGGGCGTTGAATCTCTTTCTCGTCTTTTTTTTCTCATTACGTAAACACGCCTATTCAAATATATTGAAAATTTTACTATCAAAACAGGAAAATTTTCAGATAAAAAAAAATTCTGATATTTATCATATTCCTGCTCAAAACATAAATTGTGGGTACCCGTTAAAACCGCCTCGGTGAGGCGGTTCTAACGAATACCTACAATCTATGTTTTTTAGCAAAATAAAAAAATAATGTATACCCCTGTAAACCACAGTTTTGCCATATAAAAGTGGGGTTTAAGGGGGTCAAAATTATATAGGCATGTTTTTGTGATGTCCCTCTTTCTGTCGGGAGATGGTTCGACGTGACAATCAATAGAATTGCTAATAGTGTAGAGCTTAATGAGATTTCTCGTTTCGTATATGTAACGGATTTCAGGTTCTCCTCTGGTACGTTCGCAAAAAGGTATAGGCGTGTTGGTGATTTTCATTCAAGGCTTGAATTTTACGAAAACTTTCCTCACCTCCCTACAGGATAAGATGGGTCTCAAATTAAAGATAAATGTCTTACCTTTCATTTTCAAGGGTACGTTCAAAACGGGTAATGCCATATCTAAAATGGGGAGATAACTGATACAAGAACAATTATCAAATCAGCAGAGATTTGATTGTGTTGGGGTTTAACGACACGTCAACCCTTGAGGGTCATTTTGTGTCGTCTCCCAGAGAAAGGGAGAAAAGAGATAGAAGAGAGTAGAGGAGATGAAAGAGAGGGATAGGGAAGAAAGAGGAACAGGAATGAAAGTGAAGAAACAGAAGAAATAAAAACATTCCCCTTCTACCCTTACCCACTACAAGGATAGCAGGCCTTGCCCAACTGTAAGCCAATATCAGTTGGACGCCCCAGTGATGTAAGATACACAGCACCTTCGCACCACCCGACCACCCCCAAATCAGCAGAGAAGAGAGTCGTTAATTATATTATGAAACTTACTGTTTCCAGCTTACAGTTTTGAGTTTATGTCCATAAAAATATATGTTTTAAAAGTTCTACATGTATCTCCTTTTTAAGAAACATTTGTAGTATATGGCCGAAAGTACAACTTGAAAGAGTCATCGCCCCTATAAATACGTTAGGTGTTCGTTATGAAAACTGCTTAAAGTTAGCATATTCATAAAAAAAAACCATCAATTAAAAGCAAAATATTGTCAAGTTTCGCCAAAAAAAAAAAAAAAAAAAAAAAAAAAAAAAAAAAAACATTCATAGAATTTTGGAGCAAATCCTGAACATTTTTATTATGACTAAGTTCGTATATAAAGATATGATCCCAGCTTACTTAAAATAATCTCGATCATTTTTGTGTCGTATCAGATGTTATTTAGATGTTTTTTCAGGATATTTATTGATACGGGGATGCTTTTGATCTTCGATACTCATTATTATTTCTGCTGTATAAATTCACAAGTACGACGGTCTAAACCCTCTGCAGAGGATGGAGTATAAAAATTATACTTGCGATTAGAACAATTGAAATATAACAGTTTAAATAATTTAAGCCTAATCTCCCAGAAAAGGAACACTGGCAAACAGTGTAAACACAGACCAGACGCCGCAGAATGCGGCGTCTGATCTGTGTTTACACTGTTTGCATTAATTTCCTTAATTTCCACAAAATATGGCTATAATAAAAACTAACCAGACAGCCCTAAAATAACAAAGGGACTGTCCAAAGAGTTATAGTAGAAGAGTCCACTCGGCATAAATGATTTAATAGGATTGCCAAGTATTTTATATTGTAAAAGTAAGAAAACTGTTAAATAAAAAAAGTTTATTTCACACACAATTAATATTGTGGAAAGAAATACTGCACCAAACAATTTCACAGACTGTTTTTTTACTGAGTCAGCTGCTTTCGCTAATACACGGGAAATTACATCTTTTTTTATTTATTTATTTATTTATTTATTTTTTTAATTTCAAATATTTAATTTGAAATTCGATGATTGATAATTTCTAGTATAATTCGTACAACACTTTGTGTTTACTGAAATAGAACATGGTCTTTGAAACAGATATCTGATCTCCCCACGCCAATACGTAATGGCTGTTCTGAAAGTTCTGTCACCGATAAAATGCTGGCCACACTCTCAGTATCGCGTTACTTACTTTGGAATGGAAGCGCTTTCATATCCAACCAAAATGATTTTAGGGACTTTGAAGTGGAAAAATTTCAGATAAAAAAAAATGATAGTTTTCTTGTTCATGTTATTTCTGCGCAAAACACAGATTGTACTCGTTAGGAACGCCTCAACAAGGTGGCTCTAACAAGTACCCATAAACTTTGTTTTTGAGTGGTAGTAAAGAAAATAACATTTGTAAAACTGTATATCTTCCTTGGAGAAACCCTACATTTTCATGTACAGTTGCCCACATAATTAACGACTAGTGAGTGTTCAGACAGAGACTCACTGGACACACAGCGTACACACAACGGTGAATCAACATAAAATTTTAATCGTCATGATGTCGACTCGGCGTTGACTTAACTTTTACGTATCGACGTAATGTGTCTACTGAGATACAGATGCCGACAATGGAATATCGAACGACCGTCCTAAACCGCTGCTACAGTTGCCTGCGAAATGAACTGGAAAAAAAAACCCATTAAAACTATACTTTTTTTTTCAAACAGGGTATGTACTTTTGACAGCGGAGTTTAAAGCCGCTAGGATGTCATAATTTATTTAATAGCGAAATGATTAGATGTTTAGATAGCAGCAATTTTTAATGCTGTGTTTTGAAAAGTAAAGGTAGCAGAAAAACAATCATATGTGCCAAAAAAAAACAAAAAAAAAAAAAAAAAAAAAAAAAAAAAAAAACGATTTCATAGGATAGTGAGAGTTATCGCCCTATAAAAAATATTACCAAATATTAAAAACGTTACAAAAAAAGACGATTTTAAAGGCTCCATATTCTTTAAAAATAGATTTCTTTTTATTAAAGAAAGGTTTAATAAATTGACATATAGTATTAATACGATCATAAAAAATGGCATCTGACAGCCTGTAAAATCTCAGTCAGCCTCTCATTTTTGAATTTGATCAAAAATGAAATTATTTTAATCGTATCTCTGAATTAATGTTGGCAACATTAATTCAGAGATACGATAAAAATAATTTCATTTCAAGAACGAGATACTAACAGAATTTTTACAGGTACCACATTTTATGATTGTATTAATACCATATATCAATTTATTAAATCTTTTTCGCGTAATAAAATGTTTATTTTTGAGGAATACGGAGCCTTTAAAATGAATAAAAATCATATTGAAGAGCGTGCTCTATGATTTTGTATTAAACATGTAAAGAGTTATCTCCCAATTTTCAATATGACAACAGCCATTTTGAAGCATACGACCCCTTGAAAAATAAAGTAGGGACAGATCGTTTTAATTCGATACCTGTTTTCCTTTATGACGCTAAAGTAAGCCTTTGTTCTATATCCGCCTAATCATTAGGACTTTACATTACGAAAACACGCCTATTCAAATATATAGAAAATTTTATCTCCAAAAACTTAAAATTTTCAGATAAAAAACTCTGATGTTTTTCATATTTCTGCTCAAAACATAGATTGTGGGTACTCGTTAGAACCGCCTCGCCGAGGCGGTTCTTACGAGTACCCACAATCTATGTTTTTGAGCAGAAATAAGAAAAATAATGTATACCCCTGTAAACCCCAGTTTTACTATATAAAAGTGGGGTTTAAGGGGGTCAAAATTATATAGGCATGTTTTCGTGATGATGAGGAGGATTTTCGCGCTATGTGGGATGGAATTGCTGATCTAGCTGCCAGCTAGGCTCGAATTACAAACCGGGTGTTGTAGATTCTGACGCGGCTCGGAAGGTTGATTTCTTATACGCTCATAACTATTCCTAGCTCGTACTCAGCTACTTGACATTTCCTAACAATATAACAAAAGCAACGAAAGCAAGGTTATAATAATGCGAGCAAACATACACATCACTTGCCGAAATACATACGTACGTACGTACATTACTACCTGTCTACCTATATACAAACATGCGGTTGTTTGGGTATGTGGGTTGGTGGGTGTGAGTTTCTGACTTTCCTCCTGCCAAACAACAATAGCCTTTTCAGTCAGACTGCGAAATTGGGAACAACACAAGACCTCATAATTGTTACGTACGAAATACTATGTCATCCTTATGCATTTTCTTGTATTGTGTGCACTGAACTGAGCCAAAGCACACAGAAAATGCACCCGTCCTCTGTACACTTATTAATAATAATAAGTTCCCAATATTATTTTCATAGAGCAGACGCATTGTTGAGCCTGTGACAGTGACACGTCTGTTTTGTTCAGGCTCAGAAGAAATGGATCAAGTCATAAGTTGATGATAGTTTGCGTACACCAATCCTATATCGTGCAGCTGAACATCTGGTATAAATATTGAGTTCGAGTGACCTAAGTCATTAGAACCAAACAGAGCGAGAGAATCAGATATCATTACTTGGCTGAATCAAATATGAATGTCAAGGTGCTTTTGTTAGTCATCTACTCCTGTACTGTCTCGGCGCATGAATCTGACGGAACATGTAAGTTGTCTATTCATTCCAAGCGGGCACATGACATTCACGAAACGTCGCGTTAACGTATATGCAACGTCATGAACGTCACAGTCACGTCAATACAACGTCATGATGTTGTATCGGCAATGCAACTTTACATAAAAGTCACATGCCCGCTGGATTGACATTTACGTTACGTTTATGGTCACAATGTGCGGAAAGGTGTCATCGAGGGCATCCGGGTTTATGCGCAGAGCCGTAAAGTGAGAAAACTTTGCGGCTCTGCGCATAAACATGCGCGCCCAGCTACTCATACACTTGTTATGTCTAATAGTGTTGTAAGCGAACGATAAAGACCTTATTAATACTTTGCGAATGCACATACTGATCTGTTTTTGCGCTGTCCAGTTTTTCACATTGCGCGGCTCATCAATATTAGAATGCTAATGAAGGTATACAGTGTGAAAGAACTTGTACCGAAAATCATATCCTCAATCATATGTATTAAGGGATACACTTGAAGATGTTCTTACATATTTTATAGGGGAGACAACTTCTATTACTTCCTCTTTGCTTTCACGTGCATCAAGTCCCTTTCGAAGATGGGCTACTCGAAAAGGAACAAATTTCCTTCTAGAGTAGACCTTTCTTATCGGCCCTGAACGTGTATACATTCCCCTTAAAATGTTAGCAGAAGTTTACATATTTAACAGATATGAGAGATTACATTATTTAGTGTTGAATCAATACTCATTCTGGTCTTTGCCATAATATTTAGGATTGTCTCGGTCTAATTCTGGTCCTTGTCATGATGTTTAAGGATGTCCTGGCCCAAATCTGGTCCTTGTCATGATGTTTAAGGATGTCTGGCCTATTTCTGGTCCGTGTCATGATGTTTAAGGATGCCCGGCCTTATTCTGGTCCTTGCCATGATGTTTAAGGATGTTCTGGCCTAGTTCTGGTCCATGTCATGATGTTTAAGGATGCCCGGCCTAATTCTGGTCCTTGTCATGATGTTTAAGGATGCCCGGCCTAATTCTGGTCCTTGTCATGATGTTTAAGGATCCCCTGGCCTTATTCTGGTCCTTGTCATGATGTTAAGGGATGTATCGGCCTAATTCAGATCCTTGCATGATGTTTAGCGTTACTACCTTGGCCTAATTCTGGTCGTTTTTTTTATGATGTTAAGGTATGTCTCGGACTAATTCAGATCCTTCCATGATTTTTAAGGATGTCTCAGCCTTTATTAGCCTGGTTTGACTGCATTTTCTGAAATATCAGTTGTATTCATCTATTATACATACAACCAGAAATTCATGTCTGTTATCTTTTATATTACTGAAATATGATCAGAACAGAAGACTGACAGACAGAGTAGGATATGTTGTCATTATAAAACATATGAAGAGACTCAATAAAAAAAAGGTAAGAGAAAAGTCAAGGGAGTGCCACAATCACAAACCGCAGCCCTTACCAGACACGAAGAGGAAGAGGAAACAGACAAAACCAAACAAGCGCAAATCGAACAAACGTACGAAAAGCACTAAGATTAGCTCTCTCTTCCCCAAGCGATGTAATCGCAATGCTAAAAGGACTGAAAAGCACAAGAACAAAATAATACAATGTAAGACATAAAACAAAACACCTCGTAGAATAAACCACAAAGAACAAAGATTAAGACTAGCACCGGGACCACCGCCTTAGAATGGTCAGTAGAATAAACCACCGAGGGGAAACAAACCAAGTCTCCGATTTCGTGACTTTGTGTGTTCTTTGTTTCCAAAGCCAATCCTTTTTTACTTTTAGTTTATTCTACTGTAGCTGGTGTTGTGCCGCTTGGCGGCCATCAAAAGTCTCCCCGTACATCGTCACAGTGCAGGTTATATTTTATTTCCTTTTGGATCATTGAGCCCATCCTGGTTATTTTAAAAATCAAATACCGCCTTAAGCCGGCGCTAGGGGGCGTATGCAGCCTCGCAAACTACAGTACTGCATATAAAGAGACTCAATCTATCACGAAAACATGCCCATATGATTTTGACCCCCTTAAACCCCACTTCTATATAGTATAACTGGGGTTTACAGGGTATACATTATTGTTCTTATTTCCGCTCAAAAACATAGATTGTGGGTACTCGTTAGAACCGCCTCATCGAGGCGGTTCTAACAAGCACCCACAATCTATGTTTTGTGCAGAAATTTGAAAAATATCAGAATTTTTTATTTGAAAATTTTCATTTTTTGGTGGTTAAATTTTCAGTATATTTAAATAGGCATGTTTTCGTAATGCAAACCGAGTCTCCGATTTTTGTGATTGTGTGTGTTCTTTGTTTCCAAAGGCAATCCTTTTTACTTTTATTTAAAGCATTATATTCAAATATCTATTAAATTTCATTATTTATTCAATGTCTTCAGATCTTAACAAGTACAAGCATCTGTTCCACAATGCCAGAGTAATAAAAGTCCTCTGGCGAGTACGCCAACTATGTTAGAGCTCGATTTACAATCCTATTGCTGAAATGCTCAATTTCTTTAATTGCTTATTTTGAAAACTATGTCCAGTTGCATATTAATAAAGGTTTTAAACTGAAAGTTCGCAAATAGGTAGGGCAGTTCAGATAAATTGTTCTTATTGTTGAATTATATGTAACTTTATTTTCTGTATCTAAATCATGGATTTTGAATGGGCTAATTTTTCAGTTTTATTTACCGATCGACTGGCATATAATATTTGGCATCTATAGCCTTTTGTATTAGTTGTTCACAAACATTTATTATTATATTTTGTATTGTGATTTGGTTTAAACAATAGTTTATTAAATATAATGTGTACAACACAAACATACAAAAATGGCATAAAGGATCAGAGAACAAACTAATTAAAGCTTATGTGAAATACCATAGAGATTGTGTATTGTGGTTTGTCAGCATTTAAGACTCCTGTTTAAAGCTGTTTCAGAAACGAAGACCCGGAACATTAAATTTGAAACAAAAAATGAATCAGAGAATGCCACAATTACGAACCACAGCCATCCCGAGGCATCGAAAAAAACCGAGATGAGGAATATACAAAGAGAGGACAAACTAATACAATTGCAATAGCCAGGGGGGGGGGGGGGGGGGGGGGGGTGGGTGGGGGGGGGGGGGGGCAGATCCAGGATGATTTCTAAGGGATTCGATTTGAGCAAATTACCGTACTTTACAAAAAGACAGACCTAAGCAAGCAGTATAGACCCAGATTAGACTGATCAGGGTCTTCACTCTTTGCCATTCATCCAACAATTTTACACACATTCATAGAAAGTAAAATTGACTTGTTGAAGAGAAGTGTAACGTTAAAAGGTAAAGGGTGTGAATATTTAGGGTTAATATGGTATCCCAAATTTATCAGTTTTATCCAAAATTTCCCATGAAACTGAAACTTTGAGTCAATTGGGGTTCGACCGACCCCGCGAGCCCGCCTCTGAATCCACCCCTGATAGCCGACATACAAACAAAGCAGAACTACAACAGAGGGATGGCATTGAATCGGTCAGCAGAAATCATATTAGGAGGCTTACATTTGTTTTAATTTTATTATTTGCGAGATTAGAATTTGATCTATGATCTATAAAGGACCTACATATAGCTAGTCAGGCGCCAACAGATTCAGGGAGGAGCCGCCATTCAGTCTTGAGAGCTAACCCACCGTCGTACAATTAAAGAAGGAAGGAAAGTCATCAGTCATAATTTGGTTAACAATCATGCGTGTAGTTTTGATCAAAGCCAATGGGTATCTATAAATGGGATATCAAACAGGCGTTATCGCGAGAGAAAATAAGTCAGCAGCCAAATAAAGATTTTTATAGTTGAAGGATAAAAGTATATTTTTGCGGTCTGACTATATTGGTTTGCGTTTTATTCGTTCTAACTGGTCCTTGTTACTGAATGTCTATCCTATGTTAATAATTTTTTTCTTTCCTTTATCCTTCGTTTTAGAACTTTGTTTCTGAACATATAATTCAAAATCATATTGTTGTTATTTTTCTATCATTTCAGGGAGTTATGATGGATCAATAGGTAAATATAACTAACTGCATTGTTTGAAATGACGAACAGAATGTGCTGAGAAACTACGTTTTAACCCATATAGCCTGATTTTTAAAAGGAATATTTCGTCATTAACATCGGAAGGGTCCGTTATAAATCCAGAGGGGGTTTACACTGCAATTGCCGTAACTGGTTCTACTATAGGAACCTTCGAATGTTATGGCAAACAGTGTAGCCTCTGATTAGACGCTGCGCTCTGCGGCATCTGATCTGGGTCTACACTGTTTCCTAATGTCCCTTTTATGGGACGCGAGGTATAAATTGTTTGATTAATATCTGCGCCTGCAAACCATCAGATAAGCCGGTGCATCGGCTCCATCTGATCAGTCCTCTCTGGCACTCGTTGGATAGCCAAGTAGCCGATGCTTCTTTCGGTGGACCACGAAGTCTCTGTATGCTGCTCATCTCTCCTTTTTATGCGTCGGGAAGGCTGTGCTTCGTGATTGGTGCATTTCCTGGCTATCTTCACTGGGTACATGTTTTAACGTACAATTTTGTAAGTTGTCGCTCTAGTGATGTTTCAGTATTAATATGAGTCGCGTCAAGAAACAAAATAGTTTTCGGATCATGTGCGGAGTGCAACAGCACAGACCTATATGGCTTCTATATGTGTTCCATTTTAAAAAGATACACGACGTTAGAAAATGCATCAATAAAACATGCCTATATAATTTTGACCCCCTTTTTTATGTAGTAAAACATTATTTTTCTTATTTCTGCTCAAAAACATAGATTGTGGGTACTAGTTAGAACCCCCTCGTTGAGGCTGTTCTAACGATTACCCACAATCTCTGTTTTGAGCAGAAATACGAAAAAATAGAGTTCTTTACCTGAAAATTTTCAGTGTTTGGAGATGACATTTTCTATATATTTGTAGGGGTGTGTTCGTAATGGGTCACAACCTAATCAGGGCCTGCTCTGCTCATCAATATTTCTAGAGTGTCCATTCCCAATTAACGTTCTACATAAATCTATAGCGGGCCATTATCGGCCCGTCAGGATAGCTGACGGGCCGATAACGGCCCTCTGTAGATTTATAAAGAATGCTAGCTGGGTTGGTTCTATAGAATAGCAATGAAGATCCTGATCAGATTGTGAATACGCAAGCTGATCCGGGCCTTCGTTCATTGTCCGCATATGCCATAAACCCAGTTAGCATTCTACATAAATCTACATCGGGCCGTCATCGGCCCGTCAGCTACCCTGACGTGCCGACATCGGGCCGTCATCGGCCCGTCAGCTACCCTGACGTGCCGATGACGGCCCGATTTAGATTTACGTAGAATGCTGACTGGGAAGTTCTCCTTTTCTTGGGTAGCACATGGTATTTCATATGAATCATCTACATGGCAGGCGATGAAGTACCAAGCCTTATTCTCTGAAAATAATATAAACTTCAGACTCAATGACGGCCTCTTCGTAAAACTTTCACCAGTGGGTTGGGGCTTGACGATATGTCTTTGGCCACGCCGTGGTTCAACTATTGGTTTTCATTTGGTATACAGTAGAATTAGCCATGAGTACTCGTCTTTGTTTTTTATAGTGATTAATTTGATTTTCATGTTTTCGCTTTGATGCATTGACTGAGTTGGGAGCCTTTATGCGAACCGAATTTTTATGTATTTCTGTTTTAAGAGTAGCATCGGGACCCAGGGTGAAGTTAGCTAGCTGTAAGAGTGTTTTAAACCTCCCGGTGATTTGCTCTACCGACCGTTCTAAGGCGGTGGTCCCGGTGTTAGTCTTACTCTTTGTTGCTTTGTGGTTTATTCTACTAGGCGATTTGTTGTATGTCTTTCCGTGTGTCATTTTGTTCTTGTGTTTTCAGTCCTTTTAGTATTGCGATTACCTCGCTTGGGGAAGAGAGAGCTAATCTTAGTGATTTTCGTACGTTTTGTCGGTTTGTGCTTGTTTAGATTTGTCGGTTTCCTCTTCCTCTTGGGGTCTGGGAAGGGCTGCGGTTTGTGATTGTGGCACTCCCTGGACTTTTCTCTTACCTTTTCAGCAGTCATGATGGTTCTTCTATGCCAAAAGCTCACAGTGCATTAATTTTCCTGTTGAATTCTCAAATATTTTATGCAGCGTTTTGTATGGCCCATATGTAATTTTCGTACGATTTGGTTGCGTTTCTGTTTGTCTGTTTTCCCTACTTTTAGGAGCAGGACCTGACCACTGGGCTAGTCACTTCCCATTGTGTAATGGATCATCTCAGTCACCAATAGACCTCCCGGGCAATCCTCTGTATGATGACACTTTGACAGATTTTCAGTTCCACGGCTATGGCTCGTTGGGATCCGACAATCTGCAAATACAAAATGTCGGTTGGACAGGTAATGTAATTTAATTGATGGCCAAAGTTCTAATTAGCTGCTACTTAACTTCACAAAATTGGTGAGTGGAAAACTCTTTTAATTCTGAAATGGATATGCATATCTGCTGAACAAATAAGATGGAAAATGTTAGTGGGAAACTTAAGCCTACAGGTAGCCTTACTTCTAAAAGGCAGAATAATTCGGAATGATATTCAAACTTACTTTGAAACTGTCAGTTATGTTTGTAAGGTAATACAGTTATTGTTCCCGCCAGTTGTAACATGTTCTGAGAATATTATGAAAACAAACAAAAAAATACACCGAAGAAATGAAAACAACCGAACTCAACTGAAGAGAGTCAACAGTATTTAAAATTTGGAGAATTCCTCTAGCGGTTGGTTATTTTACATTCGAAAACACGCCTATTCAAATACATAGAAAATTTCACCACCAAAAACTGAAAATTTTCAGATAAAAAGCTCTGATATGTTTCATATTTCTGCTCAAAACATAGAATGTGGGTACTCGTTAGAACCGCCTTGGCAAGGCGGTTCTAATGAGTACCCACAATCTATGGTTTTGAGCAGAAATAAGAAAAATAACGTATACCCCTGTAAACCCCAGTTTTACTGTATAAAAGTGGGGTTCAAGGGGGTTAAAATTATATAGACATGTTTTCGTGATGTCTGTAAAATTTCCGCAGTTCGTATGCAACATTTGTTGAACAGGTTATTATGGCAACTGAATCCATATCGAAGCCTTTTGAAGATAATAGATCGAATTCTAAAATCAAAAATAATTTTCAAACTGCCATTAATAACGTGATCAGCTGCTCCATTAAAATAGAATCTTTACATTTCCAAGAAATGGGAGTAGTGCTCCAATATCAAGATAAACAAGAAGCGTCAATAAGCAATGCTTATTACATATCCCCGCAAGGTAAACAAAACGTGACGGACGGACATATGGACGGACACCGTGAAAACAGTATACCATCCCCAAACCGCTAAACCTAGTTGGCGAGGGGGTATAAAAATATTAAAATTATCTATGGTGTTACGAAGTGGTCTGTTATACTTACAGCAAATAACATGTAGTTAAGTATTCAAGAAGCAAACGTATATGGAAGAAACAATAGGTTTAAATCTGGCAATTAAGAAACTTTTCCCTGGTGGTAAATATTAATCATTGAATCCCAGATAAAACGTACTTTGCAGTACTTTAACCCATTTTATTTCCATCGAATGCCTTTGTGTGATAGACGTTTTGACCGGCAATATATTTTACTATAGGCAGCAACATTAGAAAACAATATTATGGCATATGCAGACCATAAAGGCCATGATCAGACTGAATGTATATGTATGCTGATTTTGGCCGCTATTCACATGTGGCATTATGACCCTTTCCATATCTTTCGTACTATTTAAGGGGAATTCATAAACTTGTGTACATCAAACTCCTCAAAAGGGGTCTTTCATAAAAGAAAAGAATTCTCTTCCCTTCGGAGATTTCGTTTAGAGTATACCCTGTTCAGAAGGGTGTAAAAATAATTTTGAAAGAGCTGCCTCCCTCCCTTCAAATTGTACCCTTTACTCTTAAACATGAATTTTACAGTGAAGGTTGTGATTGAGGAGAGCAGTATCGGCACAGCATACTTTACCGGTGGAGGATTTGAAGGGAATTACCTTGCAGCCCAACTGCACTTCCACTGGGGAGCTAACAACTCACTGGGATCTGATCATACATTCCAGGGACAACACTATCCTGCTGAGGTAAGTACTCCAAAGTCACTAAACAAAGTCGTTTAATGTGAAAAAATACACCTTTAAGAGAGATCACTCTAACCAGACAACATTTGTCGCCCTTCTCAAAGAAAGCTTATCATAAAGGAATGAATTTGCAATCCCGATGGAACACATTCGCCATTCTCAAAGGCAGTTACTCTGAAAGGAATGAATTGGCTCGTTCCTTGACGCAAATTTTTACCTTTAATCCAGTTTAATCTGGATACACACAAAAGGGTAATTTGCAAAATGTGCAGATCTAGATCAGACGTTGCAGAACGCGGCGTCTGATCAGGGTCTCCACTGTTTGCAATTGATTCAGCATTTTTATATAGGAATATATAAACCATATAGCCTTACACACCTAAAAGTTGCTTTTCTAGAGCTTGTTCTTGGACCTCGACAAGCCAATACATTACGAAAACACGCCTATTCAAATATACAGAAAATTTCACCTCCAAAAACTGAAAATTTTCAGATAAAAAACTCTGATATTTCTCATATTTCTGCTCATAACATAGATTGTCGGGGCTCGTTAGAACCGCCTCGATGAGGCGGTTCTAACGAGTATCCACAAACTATGTTTTTGAGCAGAAATAAGAAAAATAATGTGTACCCCTGTAAACTCCAGTTTACTATATATAAATTGGGATTTAAGAAGGTCAAAATTAACACATGTTATCGTGATGACAATTCTACCATTACCAACGTTATGAGACATGGTAACATACAGTACTCGTATTTACCTTAAAAATAGGGGCTCCTTATTATACCTGTCCTACAACTTTTAACAAGCCCCTTTGCTACCAGTTGATGTATCTGAAACACCTCCCCAGCTAGCATTCTACGTAAATCTACATCGGGCCGTCATCGGCCCGTCAGCTACCCTGACGGGCCGATGACGGCCCGATATAGATTTACGTAGAATGCTGACTAGGTCGATGATGAGTGGCCAATAGGGCCAATAAGGTAGACCCTAATCAGATCCGATCTACACTGTTTGCTCAGGCCTGTCTGTCCAAGTAAGTAGGTAACTAGATACATATACTATTTTACTGACAACTGACTTCATATTACAATGTGTTTTGAAATTCTGTGGTAGAGCAAGGTCTTATCCCAGCAGGCACATGGCGTTTATACAACGTTGCATTAACGTCGATGCAACATCTTCATGTACCGGCTAAGATTAGTATCATTTTCCGAGCGACACAAGTCCATACGTACTGTAAAAACCTTGAACAAGATATATCATTTTCATTCAGTCATAAATACTGAACAAAAGGGAACGGTTTGTATCAACAAAATGTGATTTAGAAGATGCATACTGTCATGTTACACAAATATTGTAATACAATGCATTCATCGGTGAAATATAAGCTAACCAGCTGCACCTTTCATTATAACAACAAAAGCAAAATAATACGGGTAGTAACTTTATACCTTTCTAATCTAGGACATTCAGTGACCGGAGATTTGTTTGTTTGTGTTGAAGTTTTACAGCCCAGTCAACATATAAGGGCCATGTCGAGCGCGGTCAGTTTACCAAACTACACTTTTTCTAGGCAGCTTAGTCCTCTAAGCGGTTAACCAGTATTGTGCACATTCTTTCGCCAGAAACTGACAATTGCCCTTCTTGAATCAGCAGAAGGGAGATGCTGACCGTAGAAAATAGTTCATTATCAACCTCCACGAAAGAGTGTTGCCGGCCCGGAGGGAATTGAACCCACGACCTCATGATCACAGGTCGGACGCGCATCCGATTGAGTCACCGAGTTCGGCGACCGGTGATCTAATTAGAACGACAATTAACTCATTTAACTCTTTCGACATTTGTCGTCTGCTTTTTTATTTTAACAAACTATCGTTTGAAAAGACGTTTATATGTAAAGTTGAAAGACTGGATGTCAAACAGGTAGATCCAGATTAGACGGCTTGACGGCTGTTAGCAAAAGCCTATTATCATCGCTTATGGCAGTGAAATAGTTAAGCCTAGCTTCCTGTAAATAGGACATGGGCAAACAGTGGAGACCAAGATCAGACGCCGCAGAACGCGGCGTCTGATCATCATCTACACTGTTAGCATTTTATACAGGAATTCCTATAAACATGGTAATGAATAAAATTAACCCTTATATTGGAAATGAACCTGTCCAAAGAACTGAGGTAGAAAAGTCCATTCGGCATATAGTGGTTAAAGTTACTTTAAATGGAATGAATACACTTTCAGGGAAGACAGTTTTGTCAAAATGTTTTCAACTCTTTCCTTTTAGATTAGATTTTTTTCAGAATGTAATTTTCTATGTACAGGAAAGCAAACAGGAAAAAAATATTAGATTAGTGGAAATACCCAGGAATTGCTACAATCAAGAAACACAGCATTCCCGAGGCACCAAAGGAAGGAGAGATGAGGAACAAATAAGGACCTTACAAACGCCACTTGAGGAAGTCACAAAATTTACTGCTAATGATAAAATGGCTGAAAAACTACCAAGTGTATCAATTCCTCTTAAAATTTACCTTCTGTTGAAATGCAGTTGTTTCAGTCATTCAGTGACATGAAAATCTGAATTAAAGTGGCACCTGTTGTAACCGGTATTATCATATTGGCTTCACTAAGTTCTCTTTTTACAGAATGAGGATAGGAAAGTCTTTCGTCTACGTTGACTATGTTTTACAGCATAAAAAAAAGTTCTCCGTCATAGCTGCCTTTGCATGTTTCTATCACTTTGGGAGATATCTCAAGATTTAAACTTAGAAACGCTAAGCATATTCATTGCGCAAACAAGTTTATGTAAAGAACACGCCATATTCTCCAACAGTGACATTCGGGGTGTGTAGGGTCTACAATATTGCTATCATATTACGTAATATTCCGCGATTTGTATCTCATTTAAGTTTCTTTGTGATTCTGATAAGCGTTTTACACTTTGTGGTGTTAACGACAACATATTCTTCAATTTCTACAGTTTCATTAAGTGAAACCATCTATACTAGAGCAAGTCGATGGCGCGCCATCGCATATCCCCACACCAGCACCATCACATATCTCCGCGCACATCAAAATTCCATATGCGTTCCTCCAGTCCTCATTCATAAGGCTATTACCTGTGACGGTTTCAAGGTTCTAGCTCAAAAAACTTAGGAGAAGTTGTGTGACAATCAAAAGCAAAGGACCAAAAATCCTACTTTTTGACCTCTGGTGACCCAAAGACATGTCCCCAAGGCAAAACTGTTGCACCACTGTATTCTACTCTTCATTTGATTTGATATGCAACCTGACTATGTTTGTACAAAATGATTTTTGGACCCACACCCCCTGGCCCTGCCCCCTAGGGCTACATCAATTCCTCCAGTCATCATCTATAGAGCTATCGCCTATGAAAGTTTCGTGATTCTAGCTTTAAGGGTCTAGGAGCAATGGTGTGACATTACAGACGGATGGACGGACGGACAGACGGCCGGACAGACGGACGGGGGGTGGGGGTATCGCAATATCCCCGCTTTTTCGTCGAAAAGCGAAGGGATAAAAACTTGCCCTTGGAAACAAACAACACATAAAATAACGAAAATCAGACATCACGAAAACATGCCTATATAATTCTAACCCCCTTAAACCCCTTTTTATCTAGTAAAACTAGGGTTTACAGGAGTATACATTATGTTTCTTATTTATGCTCAAAAACATAGATTCTGGGTACTCGTTAGTACGTTTTGAGCAGAAATATGAAAAATATCAGATTTTTTATCTGAAAATTTTCTGTTTTTGGAGGTGAACTTTTCTATATATTTGAATATGAGTATTTTCGTAATGGTCTTGGTTTAAGTGACATTCTTCATATGACAGGAATGTAGTTTGCCGGGCTGCATAAGCCCACTTCTCCCTAAGCACAGACAAAAGCGGAACTCGATTTTCAAAGATACCTGAATTCGCCTAATGATGCCAAAGAAATAAAAATAAAAACTGCATTATGTTGAAGTACGGGAAGACCATTTTACGGCCGCCTTATGGTACTTATTATCAGCTGCAGTACAGTCAAATGAAATCTATAAAAAAAAGTAAAACAGTCAAGTCAGGAACTGATACAATCAGATCCACATCAGGTTCCCAACACATAAGGGAAAGACAGACAAATACAATTAAAAAAAAGGTAAGAGAAAAGTCCAGGGAGTGCCACAATCACAAACCGCAGCCCTTCCCAGACCCCAAGAGGAAGAGAAAATCGACAAATCCAAACAAGCACAAATCGAACAAACGTACGAAAAGCACTAAGATTAGCTCTCTCTTCCCCAAGCGAGACAATACTAAAAGGACTAAAAACACAAGAACAAAATGACACATGGAAAGACATACAACAAATCGCCTCGTAGAATAAACCACAAAGCAACAAACAGTAAGACTAACACCGGGACCACCACCTAGAACGGTAAGCAGTCACAAAATGAACAGATGGCATGCAGAGTAAACAACTCTTTCCCAAACAGATGGCAACTCTGTTACCTAAATTTAACTGAATACATCTTAAAGTTACATAAATGTTGAAAGAGAAAAAAAAACATTAGAAAGTGAAACACTACATAGCAATTAACAAAAAGTAAAAACAAGTGACCGTTATACAACGAGAAATCAATGTTTGACTGAAAACAAAATAACGCATAAAAGAACGAATATCGGAGCCTCGGTTTAACTGAAACTGTAGTTATGACCCTGGCATACTAAGTAAGTCGAAGGAATTTATAGCTTTCATCGGTTACATTCGTCCGTTCGTCTGTCCGTCCTTCCGTACACATCCATCAATTAATTATTTTGATTATTATAACCCTCTTTTGCTATCAAAACAAAAGCCTTTTTCTTCTCTACTTACCATGACTATAGTATGACCTAGTCCAGTCTTCCAGCCGGAAAGCTTTGGAAAGTTTTTTTTTCATCCTTTATCTTCGATCTGCTACGCTCACATTTTCGGGGTTAATTATGACCTTGTATGACACCTAACATACAGTACAAATTGCATTACATTATTTATATAGCGTTGTTACTGACACAGGCAGTAATATCAGAAACTCCTCCTTTCATCGTGAAGGTTAACCCTTTCATCCCTGAGTCCCTGTAGTCCCTGTAGTGGTAGTGGACTATTCCAAACTTGAATTTGGACATGTGAAACTGAATGGCAAACATTGTAGATCCTAATGAGACGCTCGCTGCCGGGATTAAAGGGTTAATACAGTATTATTTATTTTATTTAGTTTTATTAATCTATTTTGAGTACTCGTGTTCTTTTCTTTATCTACTGGTTGTATTATGTCGCTTGAGGAGACATTTAGTACGTAGATATTTTGTCATTTCTGCCTAAATGAGGTAATTTTCATGTCTTCTGGTTTGCTTTGCTGAAGGTCAAGCCCCTTCTGTCAAGGGTTCTACTCTATAAGGAAAGCATTGGCTCCCTCTGGCTCTGTTCACTGAATAAGAGACCAAATGTGTGGCATCCCTTATTCAGTAAAAATGCCATAGCTTTGAACTGAAAAGTGTCAAAAGACTTTAAAATCAGGGAAACACCTATACTTACCTTGGCGTTTGAATTCAAAGTAGCAGTTTAATCAGTGCAAGCCCCAGTCAGACTGCCTTTATCGGTTAATCAAATGAATTTTTTATATTTCAGGAGGTCTGTGGAAAGGATTTGAAGTGTCCGAATATGTCCGAATATGGACAGTTGTAGTGTTTGCAATGCTTTACATTTAAAGGGATTGGGTGTACTTGATACCTATCCATCCTGTTGGCGTTCCCGCATATCAGGCCTCTTCTAAAAGAGGTCTACTCTGAAATGAAACAATTTATTCCCAATGGGAGCAAATTCTTCTCTTTTAAGTAGACCCTTTTTCAGGAAGGACCCAAAAAACGACTTTGGCAGTTACCGCCATTGAAAGTGTATCAGTCCCCCTTAACCCTTGTCATGCTGAATAGATTATGATGCCACGCCTACTTCCAATTTTCAGCCAACCAGATTACTTGATCAAGGTTGTTGATACATATTCGCATACAGAATGACAAACAGTGCAGATCCAGATCAGTTGGCTTCTTCTACACTGTTTGTAAAAACAGGGTATATCCGGGTTCAGCAGGACAAGGGTTAATTTGTTTCAGCTCCATATAGCCCATTTCAAAGAAGAATATGGAAATATAGCTGAAGCTTTGAAACACAGTGATGGAGCTACAATACTCGCTTTCTTCTTTCAGGTACTTTTTTCTTATTGTTGAAACTTACAATTCTGTTTAAAATCGATGTTTTTTTTCGTTGGTGAAATTTTCGTGGTTTTCTACCTTTCCAGTAATGCATTTTAATTAAAGCATGCGAGCGTATTCCAACATCTCTGACCTTTGCTACAGTTATTTAAAACAAATATTTGTTTAGGTAATTATTTTGCGTAGAAAAGAATTTTATATAATTTCTAAGTTTTCGACAGTATGCATGTATGTATGTATGTATGTATGTAGTATATATGTATGTATGTATGCATTGTGTTTTTACTGTCGCATTATATAGCTAACACAGAATGATGTTTTGGCCTTTATTCTGACTAATATTTACAAACAAATCTAAAGCGCTGGTGGTTTCTGAAAATGAAGGTAAGCTACCGTCAAAAGGTCATGTTTGATACTGTTGCCGTTTGAGTTTTCTAACTTTTAACATATGTACTGAAAAGTGATTGAATCTCAGTGTCCACAGGGTTGAATAAATATCTGAGTACATTGAAAACAAACCAGTAAACTGGACAATTCGTCCAAAAGATAATTGTCACCGAATTTATAGGCAAGATATCAAGAAGGGGACAATGTTCTAATGATATTTCTTCTTTCTATAGAAAAAGTAATTGTACAGCAGAAAATACACAAACAATTAATTAGACATACTCTTACACTTGCAAATGTTTAACACTTTTGAGTTTTGTAGACCGAATCAGATATGATCAAACAATGTCGTTCATGGTGAGACGGCTAACAGTGAGCCGTCTCGTCAGGATCTACAATGTTTGCTATTTTTTTTTTGCTTTTTGATTGGCATGGCTATTTGCAACAATAAATATGTCCGATTTCAATGATGGAAACACGGGGTGGAAAGGGTTAAAGAGGAAATGACATACTTAGAAATATTTGGTAATCTTCACAACTTACCTTGTTCGAGGAATGAAAATCAATGTCATGTTCGTTACACAAAATATTCCTCAATATATAAAATAAGCTACAAGTAGCAAGTTAGCATGTATACCACAGAGGATTTTGACTTACACTTTTATTGGCACTTAAACTGTTTGTAAGAACTGCATCGGACCCAATGTTATCAAAATTTGGTATTACGGATTTAGCTTTGGTAAACAGGTTGCTTCGTAAAAAAAGGTAAGAAAATATCCAGGGAGTGCCACAATCACAAGCCGCAGCCCTTCCCAGACACCAAAAGGAAGATGAATCTTCTTCACATGTCATTGCACTACATTACTAACGTATCACACACAGCTTGATACAGTTGATATATTTAACCCTTAAAACGCCAAGAAAACCTACATCTGAAAATGTCGTCTTTTTGTGTCGTCTGCTGAATTTTCTTGCAAACTTTTCAAACCTATTGTTGCATACAGGCAAACTGTGTGGACCCTGATCAGACTGCTCCTAGAAGAGCAGTCTGACCTGGGTCCACACTGTTTGCAAAAAAATGACTTTTTAAATCAACAGGCAGATGGCAAAGCAGACGACAATTGTTGTGATTGGCAGTTTAAGGGTTAATCCCTCATACCCAAGTTTCAGTTGGTATTAGCGCAACCCACATCTACATTTTACTGAGGCATTTGTATGGTTTCTTAACCCTTAAAGCGCCAATCACAACTGCAACAGACGACATTTTTTTTTCAGAGAAAACAAGTCTTTACATTTCATGTGAATTCTCTGAAAATTCAAAAAAAAAAATGAATGTCGTCTGCTTCAAATTTTGCTTGGCGCTTTAAGGATTAAAAAATGTCAAACAGAATATAATGTTTTTATATTTTGTTTTAAAAATAACATATTTTGATAACCCTATTCGTTAAACATGCATACTTCCAAATTGTCTCATTACTGACGTTAACATCGTTTCGTCTGTATGTAACCACTGATTTTTAATATGGATGTTGCTTAAAGTGAAACTTGCCTTTGCAGTTTTCTTGGTAATGTATGAGCTAGAGCAAATCTTTTCCTACAAGACTGCATATGCACCTAACAAAGACTGAAATCAGCCTGCGCATTCGCACATGCTGATCATAGTCTTTGCTGTCCGATCAAAGACGCTTTGGATCATTGACTTCTTCCTGCAGTCTGATCTAAGTCTTCGCTGGGTGCATATGCAGTCTTTGCTGTCCGATAAAGACGCTTTGGATCACTGACTTCCCGCAGTCTGATTTGAGTCTTTGCAGGGTGCACATGCAGTCTTGTAGGAAATGATGTGGCCCGGCTCAGTTATTGTTTTCAATATCACGCCTCAATATCACCATCAGGTATCACATGATGAAAGCTCTACTGAATCAGAAGAAGACGTCTCGACGTTAGATCCCTTCTTCAGTGCATTAGATAATATCACATATAAAGGTAATTTCTTTTACTTCATGTTTTAGCCGAATTTGCATTTCTTTGTCTTGTCAGTTTGTATTAGGCCCATTGTGGTATCTATGAAAATGGATTTCTGCTCTTGTATACGCTAGAAGGCGTAAAGCAGTGTTGCAAACTTCATTAGTGCTCATGAAGAGTCTCAGTAAAACCAAACCTCCCATTTTCTATCTGTAATGTATTTTTGTTTCCGAAGGCAATCTTTTAGACTTCTATTTAATACAAGCTGTTTACATCCCTTTCTTTTTAACCTTATATCAATTTCTTTACCGCTTTATTTTACACCCCGTCTGCGTCTGGTCACCATCCTATTCGTACCTATTCTTGGTATTTCTCCATTATCACCGCATGTACAGTTATGTCATCTTCGTAAGCATTATTTCACTTTATTCTATCTATCTTTTCATATTTCTTATATTTGCTGGCCACATATTACCCCTCGTTGTAATTTCTCTTCTCTGGGGTCCATGTCTGTTGGTCTGAACATTCTGATTCGTCATTCGTTTATGGATTTATGATTTTGGATTACGGCTTTGGTACCATGACCGCAACTACTCTATCATCGATACTCCATGTTCTACATGTTATCCTTGCGTCAGTTCCCTTATAATCCTTTTAAACAGCAGCAGACATCATTCTATTTTTTTTTTATTATTTTTCAGAAGAAGTAAGACTCTATAGATTTTGTTTGACTTCAGTGCTGCTGTTGGTAAATGTTGTACGGAAGTCGTAAAACGTCTACCCGAACTTTACCAGTGCAGTTTTTATTTTTATTTTCCTTGGGATCATCGAGCTCATTCTGAAATCTTGGAAATCGAGTTCCGTTTATGCTGGAGGAGGCGTTTGCAGCCCTGTAAACTACATAGCTGACATATGCAGAGTCTCAAAGAAACTGAAACTCCAATTTTCGTTCTTTCGTAAAGTGGTTTGTATTTCAAACGGCGATCTTTTTACGTAGATTTTTGAATGACATCGTTTAAAAAATATAAGTGGAGATACCAGACATATAAAAATCATGAAGCTAAGCCTTCGTGAGGCACGAAAGAAGAAGGGATTGGGAACAAACAATGTCCAAACAAACGCTACATATAAAGCCACCGACACATGAACAAAGGAGAACTATAACAGATGAACCGCCTTGGAACGGTCAGTAGAAAAACTACTTGGGGTTTAAGCCAGGTTCATTCGCTCAAACCCTTACCGTTAACCCCAGGTATTGTTTTAAAGCCTGTTAGGTAGAATATTAGAGAAAAATGCATGAATAAAATAATATGTGAATAAAAGAATTGACATTCAGTTTTTTTTACCTTGCACTGGGTGATGAAAAACACTAGACTATCTTAATGTCTTTCACTGTAGGCTTCAAAGATATTGAAATAGCCTAATGTTTTTCATCATCTAGTGCAAGCTAAAATCTGAATTTCAATTAATTGAACAGATAAGAAATATAGATTGAACTTTGTCAAAATAAAAACCCTTGAAAGCAAAGCAACATGTATAGTGTAACTAATGTCTGGCTTACAATCAAGCATTTCGTCACTGTTGATGGATCGATGGATGGATGAATGGATGGATGGATTCATGAGATATGCGTTATTTTCATCGATAACATAAAATGTTGATAGGATACAGTGCAAACTTTCTCACAGAAATCTGAAAGTAAAGCAAATTATTGTAATCAAAGCATTTCGTCATATAGAAGTAATGTTTCTTTTACTGTTGACTGACTGTATAAGGATTGAAGCATGCATGAATTCATATGATAGGCGTTATTTTTCACTGTAGACGTAAAATGTTTGTAGGAGACAGTGCACCATTTTCTCCCGGACTCGACATGTTTATCCCTGACGACACATCGGATTTCTACAAGTACAATGGCAGCTTTACTCATCCCCCTTGTTTGGAGGTTATAACATGGACAGTGTTCAAGCATGCTAGAACAATTTCACAAACTCAGGTACTTGTGTTCACTTGATATTTGCTGTATCAAATTAATTATTGTAAGTAGAGTTTTTGTTTATGCCACTCCTGCCTCAGTTGCATAATACTGCTTACTTAATGTGAAAACACAAGAAACTCAAAACCTGTGGTGATTAAATCTATTTGAGCCAAACGTCTACAGACATAGACAATTTACCGAACATCTAAACTCAGCCAAGAACAAAGAGGTAGTGCATATTCATGCACACAAGAAAATTCAGATCTCAACTGATTGTTTACAACTGTGCCTGAATAATCTCGCCACTATATCCCGACACCAGGCGTTACCTATTCACATATAAGCCGAAAATGTGTAATTACCTCAGTTCTTACATCATATTATGTGAATTTGTCTTGAAGTGTGACACATATGCCCACATAACGCATAACGTTCGTAACCTGAAATAACAAACAGAATGCAAATATATACATGTTTCATATATTAAAAAGTCAGCGTACCTGCTCTCCACATACGATAACTACAATAAAATTACTACTATTACTGGGGGAGTGAGATTAAAATGGTTGCAACATCAAGTTACTACCACTCGCACACCGGCCAGCTTTTAGAATCAACATCAAACACGTCCGTCCTTGCTGCAGAGAAACACTGAATATATTATATAGCCTATCAAATCGCTTCAGACTAAACAGTAGGACGGAATGCTCTTAGAACAAGAGTTGTCAGAGGACAACACAGCTCGCCAAAAAGGGGTGATCCAATATGAAAACAAATATTAAATATTAACGATGAAATGCAGAACTTAAACATAGCTGTAAATGACAGGGTGCGGCCTGACTTTGATAAGAAAAAATGTCAAACTGAGGAATGGGTATGTGCCATTAAAACATCCTCCCTTAGGTTGGTGTGGACGAAATATGAAAGCTATATCTTACATACTTCAGCAGTCATGTACACTTTTCAAAACTTAAACACAGCTATAAATGACAAAGTATGACCTGACCTTCACTGAGGTAAGGGTGTGTGCTATTGAAAAGGCTTACACTAAGTAGGTTTTGGCAAATATTAAAGCGGTCTCTTGAATACTTCAGTAGTAATTATGTACACTTTTCAAAACTTAAAGACAGAACTTGAACATGCGTTTAAATGGCAAAGTATGACCTTACCTTGACCTAGGCAGAAGGTCAAACTGAAAAAGGAGTGTGTGCTGTTCAAAGGTCTTACCCAAAGGTAGGTGTGGACCAAATATAAGAGCGGTATCTTGAATACTTCAGCACTAACATAGACTTTTCAAAACTTAAAAGCAGAACTTGAACATGGGTTTAAATGATAAAGTATGACCATACCTTGACCTAGGCAGAAAGTTAAACTGAGGAAGGGAAATATGCTTTTGAAAAGTCTTAAAACCTAAGGTAGGTGTGGGCCAAATATTAAAGCGGCATCTTGAATACTTCAGCAGTTACTTACACTTTTCAAAACTTAAACGCAAAACTTGAACATGGGTTTAAATGACAAAGTATGACCTGACCTTGATCTAGACAGAAGGTCAAACTGATAAAGAGTTGTAGGCTATTGAAATGTCTTATCCTAAGGTAGGTGTGGGCCGAACATTAAAGCGGTATCTTGAATACTTCAGCAATTACGTAGTTTTTTAAAACTTAAATGCAAAATTTAAGCATGGGTGTAAATATCAAAGTGTGAACTGACCTATACCTATATAGAGGTTCTAACTTGGGAATGGGGGTGTATGTTATTGAAAGGTCCTACCCCAAGGTAGGTGTAAGCGAAATATAAAAACAGTACCTTAAATATTTTAAAAAGAAATATGCACACCTATGAAAATTTAAACATTGTGCTAATGCGGACGCGAACGCGAACACCGACGCGGACAGACGCCGATGCCAACGAATGGGTGACAACCTAAAATCTCCAGGGACATAGTCCCGACGAGCTAAAAATGAAAAGTTAATAAATATGACTGTTGTGGTCCCTACATAAATACTGCTGAGGCACATAGCATTCATCTCTGTTCGTTCCAATGTGTTTATATTGATTTATGTTCACTTACATGTTTTATCTCGACTATGACCAGCAGTATTTATACAATATATATACACTCGAGCTATATGACCCGGGGGACAGTATTTCCTGCAAGATATGTGCGCCCCGCGAAAACTCCCCGCAGGCTGATGAGAATGTTCACTGGGCGCCTGAAGACGTGTTGGCTCATTGCCTATCCACAGTGCCTACGAAGATTCGGATCGGACTGTGCGAATGCGCAGGCTGTTATGAGTATTCGCTGGGCGCACATTCATACTTTTAGAAAAGGTTGTGCTCCGGTTAATACTTAAAGTTTGTCTTGAATCTGCATGTATAGAACTGTTTTATTGTATTCTTTCATACAGCTGAACAAACTGCGACTGTTATATGACGGCGACAGGAATGCTACTGATTTGCAATACATCACGAACAATGGACGGCCAACCCAAGCACTGGGCGATAGAATTGTCTTAACTAGTTTCCCCACAGGTAAAATGTGCATTTTAATTTTCCCCTGGCCCTTCATGTTTGTACTCCGTCCGTCTGTTCTATCATCCTTCTGTCATTACGTCCATTCAAGATCTTATCCGAGTCGTATCTCCTATATGAAGGTAGGCTAGTCAGATTTGGTGCGGGCATTTCTATATGATGGTGTGCCACGTACCTAAGTATGGCCACTATATTGATCCCATACATGTACCCGCACTGTAGAGTCACTTTGTGTGTCGGTTTCTTATTTTTAGTGCTGTAAGGAGTAAGCATTCTAAATCGGACGTGAGATTACACAATCGCGTATGAAAAGTAGATCACTGACCTATATGTAGATCTCTAATTACGCTACAGAAATATCTATAGTATGCCTCTCACACTGTGTTGCTTGCGCGTTCCAAATTTACTGTGTTAAAGCACTTTAAAATATGCTTCTCATGTACAAACAAAACCAATAGAAATAAAATCAATGATGGTTGCTCATGTAGACACCAAACTCATAAAAGAACGCAAATTCGAGTCGCGGTTTCATATGAACCGTGTTTTGAAGACGTCACTATTTGGGGAAAGAACTTCCAAATGATAAACAAGCCCTTACTTACTGAGCTTCTGATCGCTTATTTTTTATGTGTGATTTGCATAGATTTCAAATGCAGTTACGTGTTATAAATATCCTCATATACTTGACTTCAAGGGACAACTGTTGATGCTAAAAACTGACCGGTGTTTGTCATTGTATTTATGAAAGTGGAATGTGGAGAGGCTATATGCTTACTGTATGATATGGCAACAGTTTGAAGTAAGCAGAAGTTTGAAATTAAGTTGAACTTAATAATAACAAGTTTTAGCTATCTCCTTAGTATTCATTACTGACATACTGCGTCAGAGATGCGCAATGAAATTTTATAGATTTTAATTTATCAAATACTTGTATTAAAAGTTTTACTCGCAGGAACAAGCTAAACTTTTTATAATTTAATATTTCAATTAAAGTATTTGAATAATGTCACTTTACATGTTTCCATTGAGGTCGACTTGAATAAAGCAACATGCATGTCGTTTAGATGGTCTCATGCGATGGTTTATAAAAATGTTATAAAAACGGTAAAAGAAAAGTCCAACGAGTGCCATAATCGAAAGCCGCAGCCCTTCAAAAACACGAAGAGGAAGATGAAACAGACAAAAGCAAACCAGCGCAAATCGAACAAACCATTACGAAAACATGCCTATTCAAATATAATGCGAATTTTACCACCAACATATGAAAACTTTTAGACGAAAAGTTCTTGTAGATTTCACATTTCTGCTCAAAACAAAGATTGTGGATACTTGGTTCTAACGAGCACCTACAATCTATGTCTCTGAGCAGAAATAAGAAAATTAATATATACCCCTGTAAACCCAAGTTTTACTATATAAAAGTGGGGTTTAAGGGGGTCAACATTATATAGGCATGTTTTAGTGATGCGTAAGAAAAGCACTAAGATTAGCTCTCACTTCCCAAAGCGAGGTAATCGCAAGGCTCAAAGGACTGAAACCACGTGAACAAAATAACACCAGGCAAGACTTTAAACAAATCGCCTTGTAGAATAAACCACAAAGCAACTAAGAGTAAGACTAACATCGGGACAACCGCCTTAGAACGGTCAGTAGAATAAACCACCGGGGATTTTAAGGCACTTCTATAACTAGCCAACTTCACCTTCGGTCTCGATGCTACTCTTAATACAGAAATAGTTAAAAATTCGGTTCGCATAAAGGCTCTCAACTCAGTCAATGCATCAAAGCGAAAATATAAAAATCAATTTAATCACGTTGATAAATAAAGACGAGTACTCATGGCTAATTTTCTTGTATGCCAGAGTAAATGAAAACAAAAAGTTGAACCACGGCGGGCCAAGCCAAGGACATACCGTCAAGCCCAACCCACTGATTAGAGTTTTACGAAGGGGCCGTCATTGCGTCTGAGGCCGAAAACTCCGTCGTGCAATAAAAGATAGACGCATAGCCATCAACAATGTTTGGGTTGATAACTAGGCATACAGTCTGCCGCATAATATCCAGGATGTAGCCAATTCTTTTATAACGGTTAATTAGTTTTCTGAATTGCTCCGAAAAGGTAGATTTCCCCACAGTATTTCTAAATCTGTAGACTAAGTCACCGTAAGATTCTGGTTCCGATATACCTTGTTGTGATGTGTTTTCAGACTGACGCTATATTTTTCTACCAAGGCACTGTGTCTGCGATAAAATTTCGAAAACGCCTTACGATGTTTAAAATAACGATAACCCTGCCTAAGAAGTTGGCAATATAGGCTTTATTACGGCAGTTAAAGTCTTAAAAGTCACTAAGATTTGAAAAGCTCTGGCGAATCTAATAAGTTGAGATATAGATACCACATATAAGGTTCAACGGGGGGACATCGCCATCCAGAAAAGGAAATTGACTATATCAAAATCAAAGTCGTCCCGTTTATCATAAATTTTGGTGAAAACTGTACCGTTAACTATACATACATTCAAATCCAAAAAAGGAGCCTCGGTATCGGAAGAATTGGCTCTATTTAATTGGAGTTCAGTTGGGTATATGCGGCCCACATTTTTTGTCAAAGTAAATATTGTCAATATTTAATAAGTTATCACGATATCTTGAAGTGGAATCATAAGCCTCAATAATGTCAGCCTGTTTTTCCCGTGAGAGAGACTTTATGAAATCTCTCTCATATCAAAACAGAAACAAATCTGCAACAAGAGGAGTACAATAAGTTCCTATCGGAATACCAATAGTTTGCCTATAAAGTTTCGTTCCAAGTCTAATAAAATGTTATCTAAAAGATAAACAAGGGCATCACAAACTTTTTGACAAGACTATAAATTGTAATTATTGTATACATCAGAAGTGAAAAAAGCACATTCTTCGTTACAAGCCAAATGTTGGGTATTCCCCCGAATAAACGTTCGGTTAATTAATTCAACTTATATTTATAAGATAATGAGGTAACGTAACATACAGTGTAGAAAGATCATATGAAGACAATTTAAAAGCTTTAAAGTTTTTAGATTTAAATTTATTGAGAACTTTATTGGAATTTGTAATTGACCAAAAATAGTTAATTCCGTCCTTTTCGTAAACAGTATCATAGTATCTAATCCAATGCTTTTTTTTGTTTTTTTTTTTATTTTGTTTTTTTTTGTTTTTTTTTTTGTTTTTTTGTTTTTTGTTTGTTTTTGTTTTTTTTTTGTTTTTTGTTTGTTTTTTTTTTTTGTTTTTTTTTGTTGTTGTTTTTTTAGACAGCAGTGAGGCATGAAGTTAGAAGTTTGGACAAAATAGTAGTCGTACATTAACTAGAATTAACAATGAAACGTGCTTTATAAGGTCGTTTATGAAGTTTCGGTAACCAATACAATGTAGGAAGTCTGTCTTGGTTTTCTTTAATACCCACTATAAACTTAGCAGTAATATCGAGAGAATGGGTATTAACAATATATCTCTCGTCAGTAGAAATCCGTTCATATGTTTTTGTACTACCAAGTTCTTGTATTAGAGTATTGATATAATGAAGTCGTCACACACCAACAACATTATTAGCAGCTTTGTCGGCTGGAGCCAATACATACTTCCTATGAAATTCTTGAATACCTTGTTGCAAATGTCGGAAAGATAATTTAGGCTTAGGAGGGAGAACATCAAGGTTACTAGAGTAAAATAACACACGTTCATCAATGATCTTAAAAATCTTTAATTCCAATTATTTAATGTATAGACTCAACATGCCCTCGTTTACACCAATGCGTACAATAATCATTTAAAGCACTGGCAGTTGTTTCCCGACATTTATTTGGTGTCAATGTGGGCTGGGAATCTATATTAAAGCCTATTTAAATCTATGCCAACTTTGGCTTGTCACATGAATTCATCCCATCTAAGCAAAGTGTTTACCCCAAATAATGCACAAATTGCTTCATAGATGTTGATACTTTATCTTTTTGCCATGGATGCACATGGCGGACCAATTGGATATCAACTTGTGAAAGGTTTCACAACCTTGAAAGATTGTGCACAAAAGATGCCCCACATGCAATTTAAATTCAATTAACCATACGTGCTTGTAGAATTTGATTAAATCTTTTAACATACACGGTTATGGGGACCATTTTGGATGATGGCTTCCAAATTATTTATAAAAAATTAAAGATCATGTAACTTAGGATGTTCCACATGCAATTTCAGCTCGTTAGCTACAGTGTTTTGAATCCTTTATAAAGTGTTTTACCATATATGGTCTTTAATACTGAGCAGTTTTTTTCATAAAATTATAAATGGTTTTGTCCTAAGGATGCTTCATATGGCATTTAATCTTGCTCTGTCTTATAGTTTATGAATGTTTATTTAAAGGTTTGACCATACACGTTCATAAATGCCATTATCAATGCTGGTTTCTATTAAATGTCGCAAAAATAAAATCTCTTGTCTTCTTTACAATTTTACAATTTGAGTTCAACCGGCCTTCCAGTTTAGAAAATAATCTGTTTAAAAGATATTACAGATCCGTCATGGTGGCAATTTTGAATGCTGATTTTCACTTATTGCCGCAAAATTCAATGATCTTGTCACCCAAGTATGCTTTATACGCAAAATGAGCTCAACTTGCCTTCAAAAACCGTTTATAGGTTTTATTGTATTGAAATAATTTGTCCCAAGTATGTCCCACATACAATTTAGCAACGATTAGCAAAGCGATTCCTGAGAAGAAAGAATTTGATTTAAGCAAAAGTAAGAAGTTCAGGAAATGCAGCAATTAGATATCGCCGTCTATCGTCAATACCAAGAAAATGACCGAACGAACAAGAACATCCACAACCTGAACGTGTAGCTAAACAACTAGCCAAGCAACCAGCTTTCTCTTCTCCAAGTGAGGTGGTAAAAAAACTAGACAGGATAAAAAAACAAGAACAATGCACAAATAGGTTACCCAGGGTGAAGTTAGTCGGCTGTAAAAGTGCTTTAAAGCCTCCCCCACACCAGCCCCACCCCCAGTGGTTTATCATACTGGCCATTCTAAGGCGGTGGTCCCGGAGTTAGTCTTACTCTTTGTTGCTTTGTGGTTTATTCTACGAGGCGATTTGCTTTATGTCTTGCCTTGTGATATTTTCTTCTTGGGTTTTTCAGTCCTTTTATCATTGCGATTACCTCGCTTGGAGATGAGAGAGCTAATCTTAGTGCTTTTCGTACGTTTGTTCGATTTGCGCTTGTTTGGTTTTGTCTGTTTTCTCTTCCTCTTCGTGGCTGGAAAGGGCTGCGGCTTGTGATTGCGACACTCCATGGACTTTACTCTTACATTTTTTAGAATAAATAACTCTGCGGAAGGACCCACAAAGTCATGCAAAGACATAACAATATCTGAACCACCGCATTAGCACTGTCAGAGTTTAAAGAATACATGTGTCGTTAATTATTCCAGCCCTGCAGATCAAACCACATACCTCTTCAAACAGTGTAGATCCTGCTGAGATGGCTCATAATTAGCCGCCTCCTCAGGATCTGCACTGTTCGCCGTTCTATTTTGATCTTTAACTGAAGTTTCATTTGCAACAACAGGCATGTCCAAATCCAATGATCGGACAGTCAAATTTGATAAACTCAGGGTAGAGAGGGTTACATCAATTACCAAATTTACAGGATACTAAACTTCACACTAGGTCCTGATATTATTCAAAAAGCACAAATGTTTCATGACTCAATCAGTACATAACCAACGAAAAATAAAACAATCAAAACATATTCAGATCACTGCGATGAAACAAAGATGACGTACATGACATAAATGGCAACCAGAGCAAAAGATAACTACTACATGTATTCGGTCCAGGATGGTCCATAATAAGACAAAAGTGGCATTTCGATTGCCGTGGCAGGCAGTCGGGATGGCCGATCGACAAAAGCTTGTCCTATGGCAAGGAAGATGTCCAAGATGTTTCATAATCCGTGAATACTGCCTATTAAACCATTAATACCGAATGGAATCCTCTACCTCACCTCTTTGAAACTATTTATTTCCAATAGTAGGGTCTAGTAAGTTTTTATTGACAGTACGTTTGCTAGAAATTCATTTAATGTATAATGTATTTAATGCGAGCAATGTAGACGTGATCAGACGCCGCGTTCTGCGGTGTCTGATCAGGGTCTACATTGTTTTCCAATGCCCAATTTATTGGACGCTATGCTTAAATAAGTTAAAGATACCAAGAGGAAACGTAAACAATCTGTGATGGTAAGTACATACGTAACAAAAAAAGTAAGAGAAAAGTCCAGGGAATGCCACAATCATAAACCGCAGCCCTTCCCAGACTCCAAGAGGAAGAGGAAACGGACAAATCCAAACAAGCACAAACCGAACAAACGTACGAAAAGCACTAAGATTAGCTCTCTCTTCCCCAAGCGAGGTAATCGCAATACTTAAAGGACTAAAAAACACAAGAACAAAATGCCACAAAGAAATACATACAACAAATCGCCTTGTAGAATAAACCACAAAGCAACAAAGAGTAAGACTAACACCGGGACAACCGCCTTAGAACGGTCAGTAGAGCAAACCACCGGGGGGTTTAAAGCACTTTTACAGCTAGCTAACTTCACCCTGGCTACTCTTATTACAGTTATTACAGAAACACATAAAAATACGGTTCGCATAAAGGCTCCCAACTCAGTCAATGCATCAAAGCGAAAACATAAAAATCAAATTAATCACTATAATAAACAAAGACGAGTACTCATGGCTAATTCTACTGTATGCCAGAGTAAATGAAAACCAATAGTTGAACCACGGCGGGCCAAGCCAAAGACATATCGTCAAGCAACAAAGGAAAGTAGGCAATAAGTGCTATCTTCCCAAAAGAAGTGACCACAATGCCCAGATAGGATCCACCAAACACAATAGCAAGAAACTGAGCAAAACACAAACAATACGCTCCGCAACGAGCTGTTCAAAATCAACTTAAAAAAATGCCCTTGGAAACAAAGAACACACTACGGATTAGAAAATGGGAGTCTCGGTTTTATTGAGACTCTTCATAAGCAGTAATAAAGTTTCCAACACTGCTTACGCCCTCTAGCGTATACATGAGCAGAATTCCATTTTCAAATATACCACAATGGACCCAATATCCCAAAGAAAATGAAATATAATACAAAAGCCTTATAAAGAAGAAATTATATAGGTATGGCCAATATTAAAAGATGCCGTGGTATATCATTGATTTTACTGGTAACACATCTTCACCCTTTGTACAAATACTATAAAATACAAAACAATATGTTCCATTCGCCTAGTAATTTCTTAACTGAATCAGTGATACATGACAAAAACACTTGAAAATCAAATTGCTCGCAGCAATCACCTCAGACACTATCATCTTCAGCTAAAGCAATTTCTTAGTAGAACCACTGAGGGCCCGAACAAAGACATAGCATCAGCCATCAACCCGCTAATGGAAAATGATTGTCGGCTGCGTCACAGACCCTGAGACCTACCGTCTTGAAATTTAAGATGACAGCATATCTATCAAGCATGATTGTTTAAGCAAACAGGCTTTCTATCTTATCTAACATCTTATCTATTTATAACAGATAATGAATTATGGTTAACTGTTCTAAATATGGATTTCCCAAATATTTTCATAAACATATAAACTATAAAACTCTGGTTCCTTTATCGCTTGCTGTAAAAGCGTTTTCAAACTAATTACAGTCGACTCTCGTTATCTCGACTTCGCTTATCTCGAACAACCGCTTATGTCGAAGTTAAAACCCCGTCCTTGTTTTAACATGCAAATCTACCAACAGGTGACAAAATATTGTGGAAAAGAGGAGAAACTCCTCCTAACGTGTAATTTCTTCTCTTTTCCACAATATTTTCAATATATCCCTATCTTCAGGAGTCAAAAATCATATTCATTTCTGAAATGTGGTTGTTCGATTTTTTTTTCTCGATTTTGCAAATCTTATATGTCGAGGTGCAGATATCTCGAAGTTTTTCAGAGACTCCCTTGCACTTCGAGATAACGAGAGTCGACTATATAAATTAATTGATTAGTTCGGAGTGTCAGCGATAAAACTTGTCCCAGTTGTTGATTCTGCTGGCCGTTCTTAGACGGTTCTTCAGTTGTAGTTCTTTTTTTCTATATACACATTACGAAAACATGCCTATATAATATTGACCCCCTTAAACCCGACTTTTATATAGTAAAACTGGGGTTTACAGGGGTAGGCATTATTTCTCTTATTTCTCTTATTTCTGCTCAAAAAATAGATTGTGGTACTCGTTAGAACCGCCTCGCCACATAATAATTCAGACCTGGGCCCAGTTGTTCAAAACTAATGATTTCGTTAGTTAACGTATCGTTAAAACTTTGGCATATTTGCTAATATTTTTGCTGCAAAAATGTGAGTAGCTGCTCACATTTTTCTTCAGCAAAAATACCTGTAAATTAAATACTGTGCTTACTAGAACAGTTAACAATTTGACCACTAACGAGCTTTTTAAGGTAACGACGCTTTGAACAACTGGGCCCTGGTCATCATGTCATTCAGTATGGGAGCGTTGACTGAGACAAGTTTTCTTTGTAATGTAGAGGGGATCAATAAATATATAAGGCACAATTGCTGCTAAAGTCACAGTGACTTTATGTTGGCATGTGACACACTTTCTTCACCAAATTGTATCATCATGAAAACATGCCTATATAATTTTGACCCCCTTAAACCCCACTTTTATATAGTAAAACTGGGGTTTACAGGGGTATACATTATTTTTCTTATTTCTGCTCGAAAACATAGATTGTGGGTACTCGTCGATGCGGTTCTGACGAGTACACACAATCTATGTTTTGAGCAGAAACATGAAAAATATCAGAATTTTTATCTGAAAATTTTCATTTTTTAGTAGTTAAATTTTCAGTATATTTGAATAGGCGTATTTTCGTAATGCTTCACCAGATTCACTTAAGGATGTCATATGATATTTTGTATATTGTATGTAAAACCCCTTTTACACTATCGAGTATCTATATAACATATATATCTGTAGACATATCCGGTAAGTAAATATACAAATCCTAGTGTGAAAATCTTATAACATCAAAATAGTTGCTCTTGCTGTAGCTTTTAAATAATAAACTCTTGTCCTGGTTATGTTCTGATAACAAAACATCCTGCTAATCGGAAGTGATTATGGTGATGCATCGAATGATATTTTATCACCGAGATAAACATCAAAGGCCACAACCATGGAACACAGCCCTCCCAAGGCATCGGATAATTGTTGCCTGGCATAAAACTACATCACAGAACATCACTTCATTGTAAACAGAACGAACAAATGAAGCGGAACTGCAGCAGAAGCCGCCCAGACACTATTTTAAGTGAAGTTATACTTTTTAAACACAAATACATATGTTCAAAAGCTGCGGTTGAAAATTTGATTGAATTGTACGAGGAAAAAAAAAGATTTTTTTATTGAACAATTGTTTAATGATCTACCATGTTAGGGTCAACAGATATGCCAAAAGTATACCCAGGAAACAAACAGAACAAACACCACATATGAAACCACAGAAACTGAAACAAAGGAACCGTCTTGGAAGTGTCAGAAGAAAACCAACTTAAGACGGGGCGGGGGCGAGGCAAACCCGTTTTACTCGCGCGAAGCCTCACCCATAATTCTGATGCAGTTCCAGTTACAAGCACGTTCGGTCCGCATAGGATTCCTCTTCCTCATCTGTGAAATACACAATGAAACACATATAGTAAAAGAAATGCTGCGATGAAACAAGCTAAGGAATCAATGGCGATCTGAAGCTAGAAGTCAACAGAAGACAAGAAACATCTTCAAAAAAGATAATCAGCGACGAAGAATAATAGATAATCTTTGGCATTATTTCAAGATTATACGGTTGACTCTCCATATCCCAAACTTTGATAACTCAAAATAGTGCTAAAGTCAAACTAAATTAAGGGCAGTATTAGTTCAGTTCGCTATATATTGTTTCCATTTGAATTACTTTTTTCAAACTGCTATATCAAACCGAAAATTAAGATCCCTTTGAATTCGAGACAATGAGAGTCGACTATAATAGACGTTCTTAAATGAAATCCACTTTACACACGAACTTTTGACAGTTTCCTTGTCAAAGTGACACCCACTCTTTGTAACTATTGATACGGTGTTGATATCAAATTTCACCGCTGTACGCGCCTTTCTTCGCGTGATAGCTTATTTTCGCTATTTAGACATACCGCAATATAAATTTATGGAATGACTGTCGCAATTCTTAAATTCCTAGGACGCCTGATTGCTGCCTTCATTATGGGTCTATATCTGTTCATCTGAAAAGTCTGACTTTTCATTTTGGGTCTATGTGTGTTCATCTGAAAAATCATAGACAATTTTCAGTTGTAAATAACTCTGATTTAGACTGAAAATCAGAGGATGTTATATATGTTCTCACTTGCAGGGAAGGAGGCTGAGAAATGCAGTATGTTGGACAGACCAAACGGGCCCTTAAAACAAGGTTTAAGGAACATTTACTTAAAATCAAAAAAGCAAAGAAAATTGATACATTTCTTTATCAACATTTCCGGAGTACTGTTCATTTATGATCGTCTAGTAAAGTTTTGGTTCAACCTGTTGAAAAAAATTATACACAAGTCCAATTCTACCGAAAGATTCAAAAATATTTTAAGACATGAACTTGAACTTAAATAGATTAAACTTTTACAAACCCCTTTTCAACTTGGATTTAATGATAATATTTACCATGAAGGAAATATTTCTAAAATGCCGGATTTCGATGCTTTTTCCCTTTTAGATATTAAAAAACGTAATAAACGATCCCATTTTAAGCGCAAAAATGGCAATTTTAAACGAAAACACAAAACTGTTTTATCTCTTTCATGTAAATATTCTCTTAAATTCTGGACGTCATCAAATGCTTTCTAAACTTGCTTCACTGTCCGTTCCTTCATTACGTAAGTTTGATGATGAGTCGAATAAATTTTATGATAGAAAACATGATTTGTATGAAGCAGCTCTCCTTACTAGATGTTATACTCAACATGCTCTTCGTCCTTACATTGATTCTGAAATTAACCACATCAGACACTTCATCAAAATTCCATTCATTAATAAAGGTATTGAATTCATAGATTTACCTAGCATATTTCGAGATAATAATGTTATATCAGCTATACCTTCATATTTCGAAAACACGGAATCTCCTATTATTTGTTATAAATATAACAAACCTATCCGTAATACTATACTTAATTTCAATAAATTAGTTTCTGATCTTGATATTGAAACTAGTTCCCCTGATTCTTGAGATTGTAAAGATTCTAAATTTTGTTATCAACCAGCGGGTCATATTGTCACTGGTGACTTGAAAATTATAACTGATTCACGAATCCGTTCAGTTATTTCCAAATGAACCTAAATATAGATTCCCAGTCCACATTGATTTCAATAAATGTCGGGAAACAATTTCCAGTGCTTTAAATGATTATTGTACGTGTTGGTGTAAACGACAGCATGTTGAGTCTAATGGTTTAAATAATTGGAAATTAAAGATTTTTAAGATCATTGATGAACGTGTGTTATTTTACTCTAATAACCTTGATCTTCTCTATCCTAAGCCTAAATTACCTTTTCGATATTTGAAACAAGGTATCCAAGAATTTCATAGGAAGTATGTTTTGGCTCCAGCTGATAAAGCGGCTAATAATGTTGTTATTGTGTGACGACTTTATTATATCAATACTCTAAAACAAGAACTTTGTAGTACCAAAACATATGAACGGATTTCTACTGACGAGAGATCTATTGTCAATACCCATTCTATCGATATTACTGCTAAGTTTGCAGTGAGTATTAAAGAAAAGCAAAACAGACTTCCTCCGTTATGTTGGTTACCGAAACTTCATAAACGAGCTTATAAAGCACGTGACATTGCTAATTCTAGTTCTTGTACGACTACTGTTTTGTCCAAACTGCTAACTTCATGCCTTACTGCTGTTAAAAAGCATTGGATTAGATACTATGATACTGTTTACGAAAGGGACGGAATTAACTATTTTTGATCAATTAAAAATTCTAATGATGTTCTCAATAAATTTAAATCTAAAAACTTTCAGGCTTCTAAATTGTCTACATATGATTTTTCTACACTGTATACTACGTTACCTCATCATCTTATAAAAGATAAACTTATTGATTTAATTAACCGAACGTTTATTCGGGAGAATTATACCCAATATTTGGCTTGCAACGAAGAATGTGCTTTTTTCACTTCTGATGTATATAATAATCACACTTTATGATCGTGTCAAAAAGTCTGTGATGCCCTTGTTTATCTTTTGGATAATATTTTTATTAGATTTGGAACCAAACTTTATAGACAAATTATTGGTATTCCGATGGGAACTAATTATTGTGCTCCTCTTGTTGCAGATTTGTTTCTTTTTTGTTATGAGAGAGATTTCATGAAGTCTCTCTCACGTGAAAATCAGGCTGACATTATTGAGGCTTTCAATTCAACTTCAAGATACCTTGGCAATTTATTGAATATTGACAGTATTTACTTTGACCAAATGGTGGACCGGATATACCCTACAGAACTCCAATTAAATAGAGCAAATTCTTCCGATACCGAGGCACTTTTTTTGGATTTGAATCTATGTCTATCTAGTGGTACAGTTTCCACCAAAATTTATGATAAACGGGACGATTTTGATTTTGATATAGTCAATTTCCCTTTTCTGCGATGTCCTCCGGCGTATCTCATATGGGGTATACATATCTCAACTTATAAGATTCGCCAGAGCTTCTTCAAATCTTAATGACTTTAACTACCGTAATAAAGCCCTTACTGCCAAACGTCTTAGGCAGGGCTTCGTTATTTTAAACTTAGTAAGGCGTTTTCGAAATTTTATCGCAGACACAGTGCCTTGTTAGAAAAATAAAGCGTCAGTCTGAAAACACTTCTGCAACAAGGTATATCGGAACCCGAATTTTACGGTACTTAGTGTATAGATTTAGAAAAATTGTAGGTGAATCTAACATTTCGGAGCAATTCAGAAAACTTATTAACCGTTATAAAAGAATTGGCTATAGCCTGGATATTATGCGGCAGACTGCATGCCTAGTTGTCAACCCAGTCATTGTTGATGGCTATGCTTCACTTTTTAATTGCACGACGGCGGTTCGGGCCTCAGACTCAATGACGGCCTCTTCGTAAAACTTTAACCAGTGGGGTGGGGCTTGATGATATGTGTTTGGCTTGGCACGCCGTGGTTCAACTATTGGTTTTCATTTACTCTGGCAAACAGTAGAATTAGCCATGAGTTCTCGTCTTTGTTTATTATAGTGATTAATTTGATTTTTATATTTTCGCTTTGATGCATTGACTGAGTTGGGAGCCTTTATGCGAACCGAATTTTTATGTATTTCTGTTTTAAGAGTAGCATCGGGACCCAGGGTGAAGTTAGCTAGCTGTAAAAGTGCTTTAAACCCCCCGGTGGTTTACTCTACCGACCGTTCTAAGGCGGTGGTCCCTGTGTTAGTCTTACTCTTTGTTGCTTCGTGGTTTATTCTACGAGGCGATTTGTTGTATGTCTTTCCGTGTGTCATTTTGTTCTTGTGTTTTTCAGTCCTTTTAGTATTGCGATTACCTCGCTTGGGGAAGAAAGAGCTGATCTTAGTGCGTTTCGTACGGTTGTTCGGTTTGTGTTTGTTTAGATTTGTCGGGTTCCTCTTCCTCTTGGGCGTCTGGGAAGGGCTGCGGTTTGTGATTGTGGCACTCCCTGGACTTTTCTCTTACCTTTTTTGCCACTGGCTAATCGTTTTATGAATGCTTGAGTAGGTCGACCACATATTTCTTTGAGTAAACGAAAAAGCCCTGCATATTGCACATTTGTTGCAAAACTAAACCTTTTTTTCTGAATTAGGGTCCTACATATGCTAAAAGCTAAGCAAACAAAATTTCTTTTTTATTTTCTGACGTTCATAACTTTTAATAAGTCCGTCTTAATTTTGTCCTATAAGATGTTCCTCTCAGTCCCGGCAAATAGGCATATGATATTCTTTATCGCGGAAGCACCTTCGCATAATGTACATCTTTAATTCTATCAAATTGTTATTCTAAATAGAGGAGGTTTTCTTTGATTTTCAAACCTTGATTTTGATGATCGTCCTGTAAAGATGTTTTAAATACACCAAATGAAAGTTGAATCAAAGGATTATACAAAAAAAGAACGTTTCATGAGATTTATCATCGCTTCAATGCATGTACATTCATCTATACAGCGCTGACAGAATTTGATCACAAACGACCTTACAAGACTTTGTCTAAAAAGCACACGCATGACCACTATGAGCCCGACTGTTAAGAACAGAATAATGACAATGGTTTGAAATTATGCGTTATATTTCCCGCCACCTACAGAAAAGTTTATAAATACAATGCATAGTATTTTAGTATTATTACTACTGTAAACACTACATAACACATGAATCTTATGAATTCAAATATTGCAATGCAATAAGTCTGAACAATGAAAAAAGAGTAAAGAGTATTTCACAGCTATAACCAGTTTTATTATAATCATCAGCTTCAAAACTTTTATTTGATCGTGTGAGAAGCTTTCAAGGGTAAATGATATAATGTAATAAAACTATTAAAACAGGTAAAAACATCAATATTAGAAGATGTAAAAGAAATCAATAAGAAAAGAGAAAGGGACATACTTTGGAAATACGCCGACCTCGGTGGTTCAGTTGGATGCGCATCCGACTGGTGATCAGGAGGTTGTGGATTCGACCCCGCCGGGTCGGCAACATTCTGTCGTGGAGATGGATCATGAAATATTTTCTACAGTCATTCTCTCCCTTTCGTTGATTCAAGAAGAGCAGTTATATATCAGTTTCTGGCGAAAGAATATGCGCAATACTGTTAACCGCTTAGAAGACTAAGCCTGCCCAGTAAATGTGTGGTAAGGTAGACTAACCACGCTCTACATGGCCCCACAGTGTTGACTGGGCCGTAAAACCTCAAAACAAACAAAAATCTTTGGAAACACAGAAAGGAGCGAGATAGAAAACAGGCGTTTCGCTTTTGATACTACCTTGAACAGAGGCAGGTCAAGAAAAAAACTGCAATGTCGATCACGTCCTCGTTCCGCCTCATTAGCAGTGTCAAAAACATCAAGTTAGAAAAACTTAAGCAATACATTTTCTAGCAATGATAGAATACACAAAGAAGATCGAATCATTTTGCTGAAAACCGTTTGAAATAAAAGTAAAAAATGATTGCCTTTGGAAACAAAGAACACACAAAATCACGGGAAAATCGGAGACTCGGTTTGATTGAGTCTCTTCATATGCAACACTGTCGGTTCAAAAAGTTATGCTACTTCATTTTCTACATATGTATTTATACATGATTTATCTTTCTTACTTTTTCGACCAATATTGACATGTACAAAGAATGGCCATTATTTTCGCGCCCGGGTAAGTGCGTTGAGATTTTTTCTGAGGACGATTTCTTTTCTATAGTCTGGAAAAAAAACGACCGTTGTAACCATACTTCGAGAAAGGACAGGCAAATAATCCGTATCAATTACAAATATTGAGCTCCTAAACAGCAAGCGTACTGTGGCATCAGATGTCTTTATTAGCACTATTTGAATATCATTTTTCGGGGTTGTCTCTGTAGCGCAGTTGGTAAAATAAACGACTGTTGTTCAGTGCTAGGCTAGGCGACGTCGCCGGATTGATCGCTCCTAGGCAAATGCACGAATAGTTTTTCTGAGAATCATTTCTTTACTGTAAAAAAGATGTGGGTCGTATATAAAATAGCGAATATAGATAAATTATTTACTTAAATAAACAACAATAGTATTATCGGGTGATTTAGCGAATGGTTAGAATTATTCATAGTTATGAAAAATGATTAGCCACCTCCACCTCCAAAGGTTTAAAATCTGTTCTATTTTTCTAAGTCGACAAAAGCACTATTTGAGACTTTTTAAACAGAAGCCATATGGTTTTATTCAATATGACTATCTTGGAAACGGGTAGCGAGCTTCGATAAAGTATATAGAAATGTACCTGTTCTGAAGGGGCCAAGGTAGGCTCATACTCTATCATTGAATATAAAAGTGTCAGGGACCCTTTAGGAAAGTATATGAGGTCAAAGTTTAGTCTCGGCTATGTAATCTATACAATTAAATATCAGCCATTTTTCATTGCTTATACTTGAAAAAGTGCCATCACGAGGCGGTTCTAACGAGTACCCACAATCTATGTTTTGAGCAGAAATATGAAAAATATCAGATTTTTTTTATCTGAAAATTGTCAGATTTTGGAGGAGACATTTTCTATATGTTTGAATAGGCGTATTTTCGTAATGGTTTTCGAAATTTTATCGCAGACACAGTGCGTTGGTTAAAAAATATGGTGTCAGCCTGAAGAAACTTCTGCAACAAGGTATATCGGAACCAGAATTTTACTGTGATTTCCTTTGGGATCATTGAGCCCTTCCTGATTATTTTGAAAATCGAATACCGCTTAACCGGTGCTAGGGGGCGTATGCAGCTTCGCAAATTACAGTGTTGCATATGAAGAGACTCAATCAAACCGAGTCTCCGATTTTCGTGTTGTTGTTTATTATTTTTATTTTGTGTGTGCGTGCGTGCGTGCTTGCGTGCGTGTGTGTTTGTGTGTTCTTTGTTTCCAAAGACAATCCTTTTTGACTTTTATTTTAGATTACAGAATTAGAAAACTTGTGGGGAAATCCAAATTTTCGGAACAATTCAAAATGCAAACTAACCTTTGCTTGATTATATGTCTTTGGCTTGCCCCCCGTTGTTCCACTATTGATATTCTTTAACTCTGGTTGGTAGTGGTGTAATTTGGGCCAAGAGTATTCGTCTTTGTTTATCATAGTGATTTATTTGATTTTTATGTTTTCGTTTTGATGAATCGACGGAGTTGGGAGCCATTATGCGAATTTTTATATATTTCTGTATTAAGAGTAGCATCGGGACCCAGGATGTGAAAGTGCCCTCCGCCTCCCCCTCCCTCCCCTCCCCACTCCCCAGCTCGGTAGTTTATACAATTGACCGTTCTAAGGCAGTAGTCACAGTGTTGCGCTTACTCTGTGTAGCGTTGTGGTTAATTCTACGAAGCGGTTTATCATTACGAAAACACACCTATTCAAATATACTGAAAAATTTACCACCAAAAAATGAAAGTTTTCAGATAAAAATTCTGACATTTATTACATATTTCTGATTAAAACATAGATTGTGGTACTCGTTAGAACCGCCTCCGTTTTTTTAGCAGAAATAAGATCAATAATGTTTACCCCTGTAAACCCCAGTTTTACTATATAAAAGAGGTTTTAAGGGGGTCAACTTTATATAGGCATGTTTTCTTGATGTATTAAGCCTTGCCTTGTGTTTTCTCCTAGTGATTTTCAGTCCTTTTAGCATTTAGCATTATTTTGACATTTCTGGCCAGTTTTAACACTTGGCTGGAATTGGGCAAATACCAAAAATATGTTGATATATGATGCAAATCTTGTCACAGGCTACATCATATTTAAATATCTTTTTGGTATTCAAGTGTGCCTTATACTAGCCAAAGCTGCAAATTGTTAAAAGCTCCACATTTCTTCAAAATAGACATTTTATTATCAAAGAAAGGTTTAGTAAATTGATATATGGTATAAATACGAATATAAAATGTGGCACCTGACAGCCTGTAAAATTTCAGTTAATCGTTTGCTCTTAAAATCAACGGATTTTTTTATCGTATGTCTGAATTCACATTAAAAATCATTTCATTTTTTATCCAGTCCAAGAACGGAAGACTAACTGAAATTTTACAGACTGTAAGATGCCACATTTTATGATCTTATACCTTATATCAATTCATTAAAAATAGAAAGGAAGGCAATGATCAGGAATCGATACAATTATCCCACACCTCCCATCAGAGACATCAAAGGGAAAGAAACACAAACACGAAATAACTGGACCCTAATGGAAACATCACTAGCAGAAAACCAAACGGACAGTTACTTTCCCACAAAGTGGCTAAATGGCTATCCAAAATAAAACAAAATGTAAGCAACACACACATTCAAAGACGAACTATAACATAAATAAACCATGAAAGAAGAACCGCCTTGGAACGGTCAGTGAAAAGTATTTCACTGGGGGCTTAAATCGATTTTACGTGGCCACAATCCTCGCCCTTACTTCTGCCGCGGTTTAAACATTAAACCTTTCCTGAATTTAAAAAAAAATGTCTTTTTTGAGGAATATGGAGCCTTTAAAAACGCTGAAAATGGTACTTTTGCAACTGTTTCACAAAATACAATAATAGACAGTTGATTTAACCATTACTTCTCTCTTGACTTATTCAGCCAACGACAAATTGACAATATTTTCCTTAGTTTTAGCAGAAAATAGGCATTGGCATTTCATGCAAATTGCCTCCTGAGAAGACACTTTAATGAAATGTCAAAGCCTGTTTTCTGTAAAAATAAGAAAGACATTTCAAAATGTCGTCCGTTGAAACATTTACCCAGAATGCTGAGAGTTAAGAAAATATATTAATTGGAATGGTTACACTTTTATGGAAGGTAACTCTGTCAAACTATTTTGCTCCCTTCTAAAAAGGGTCTACTCTAAAAGAAAAGAATTTGCTCCTCGTGCGAGCCAGTTCTTGTCTTATAGAGTAGACCCATTTTCAGAAGGGTCTTGATGTAAAGGGATGCAAACAGGAAGTCACTGAAGTCGCAAAATTATATGTTATTCCATGTTAACAATGGCAGAAGGTCTACCAAATGTATCCCCTAAAAAATTACTGAGGCTTATATAGGGGCGGGGGTATCAGTATCCCATATCCCTGGAAGTAAACAGGTAGATATCCCATATTCCTTCAAATTAACAGGCAAATGTCCCCACAAATAACAAAAATATCCTTGAAATTAGCAGCATAAAACACAAGCAGAAACAGCTTTTATTTGCCATAAAGTACAAGTACATTATACAAGTTTGTACGAAAGATTTTACGTAGTGGGAGCACCTTTGTAACTTTGAAGTCCAGACTTTTTGCCTTTTTCTCACGATCCTCATTTATGTTCCCAAAACAATCAATATCCCCGAAAATCACAATATCCCATATCCCTGGAAGTAAAACAATTAATTTCCCATATCCCTTGAAATAAAAAGGCAAGTATCCCGTTTCCCTCAAACCCCTATACACGTTTCATTTATGTCGTCTGCTGATATTTAATTGATACATATTTCAGATTCAAGTGATGAGGAGGACAAATAATGGAGATGGTGACAGGCAAATGTTTAATAATTTCTCGGCAAAATCACCGAACAAATTGATGATATTTTTCAATGCTTTTTCTTTTCTGTTTTTAAATATACGGATATTGCATTCTTGTTGGATGCATTATGTTCACCCTTGAATCACTAAGCAAATTTGTAACAGACGGCATTCAAAAGTATTTTTTCACAGAAAGTAAGACTTGCTAGGCAGATGTTTCATATGAAATGTAACGTCTTATTTTCTATGAAAAATAGAAGTCTGTCAAAGCAATTTCAACAGACAATAAATTTATTACATTTGTTCTTGTTTTACTATATCTTTAAATAATAACGCTGTTTCTGGGATTCAAAACAAAAACCGAGTAAGTAAAACAACCATGTTGTCGAACACATATAGATTATGTAGAAATATGCCCATAAATGATCACTTTTCTGTCTAAGCTGTTCAATTTTGTTTCGAAACAATACCTCTGGTGCCCATTTTTATATCTGAAACCGTCTTATAAAGAGCTTCCTACATAAAAAGAATAAGGACACTGCCTTCTCGTCGGATACATTACATTAACAGGCATATGTGAAGCTGTCCTAGATATGCGCTTTTATGAACCATAGTTGGTTTGCTTATTTTTCCTGTTACTCAATGACAAAAAAGTGTTTTTGGTACTACTTAGAAGTGCCCACGGTACTCATTTGAAGCGTATTATATACAATATATAATTCGAGGAGAAAAAAGAGAAAATTTGGTCAGCCTCTTGTCCAGCGCAGCATAAGCTATGGTATTTCCGCCATGTAATATGGAAAAGAAAAACGGGGAAAATTTATATATTTAGACATTTAACATTTTATGCAGTATGTAAGTGATAGAGATACACGTGTGTTAAAATGTGGCTTTCAAATCGAAAAATAATGAAAATGCACCTCAAATATATATATATATATATATATATGAGGAAACAAGAAGGGCCTAATCAACCGGTGTTCAAATGGACGTGTTCAAATATCAAATATTATGATAAGTGTGATAAGTATGATAAAGAGTAATTGTGTGCGTATTTTTAGGGTAAATACGTTCTCGACAAAAACCAGTAATCTCTTTTAAGTGTATCTAGCCACAGTATGGGGAACCACGTGTCCAAATGACTAGGTATACGGTGTTTGTTACTATTTATAGCTCCGCATAAGGCAGGATTGTTTAGAATACCTCTATTCTACCAAATGGATTTTGTTCAAATAAAGCGCAGAGTACGCGGAAATTCGAGCACATTTTGGTGGTGTAAGCGTTATTCTTTAATCTGGTCTAATTCTCGAGAACATTCAATAAATGTTTTTGCTGTCAATCTGGGCTACCGGGACAATGTACGTGCGTTTGGACGAAAAACATACTTCGAATGTTCTCGAGAATTAGACCAGATTGCAGAATGGCGCTTGCACTACCAGAAAGAGCTTTATTTTCCGCGTACTCTGAGTTTTATTTGAACAAATTCAATCAGGTATAAATCGAGATATTCTAAAACACCATACCTGTTGCGAAGCTAAAAATAGTAACAAACTCCGTGCACCTAGTCATTTGGTCACGTGGATTCCCCACACTGCGCCATACAAATTCAAAAATAAAAGTCGAGGATTAAGTTAACAAGTCTGTACTGTTTGTTTCATTGTAGTCAATGACGTAATCTCTGGAACTCTATGACGGTTTTATGAGCTATATTCGACGTCGTTTGAAAAGGAAGTAATTATAACGTTATTGTGTGTAAAAATTACGTTCAAGAATCATAAGTTTGATAACAATACACTAACAGTGTGGGGCGTTTTAAAAGAAGTTGGTGCTGGTTACACTTTCTTCTGGAGTGGACGCAAGAAAGAAAAGCGGCGTGAAGCGGAGTAGGATTCGCCATCAAGTCACACCTTGTCAGCAAGCTCTCAGGACTTCCAAAAGGCATAAATGACCGCCTGATAACGCTGAGATATCCCTTATCTGGCAAGAGATATGCAACAATTGTAAGTGCCTATGCACCCACAATGACCAACCAAGATGAGGTTAAAGACAAATACTATGATGATCTGGATTCTATGATTTCTGCAACCGTCACGAAGAAAACCTATCAAAAACATTAGTTGTGGGTACTCGTTAGAAACGCCTCGGCGAGGCGGTTCTAACGGGTACCCACAATCTATGTTTTGAGCAGAAATATGAAAAATATCATTTTTATCTGAAAACTTTCAGTTTTTGGTAGTGAAATTTTCAATATATTTGAATAGGCATGTTTTCATAATGAGCCCGGACAGACAAACTCATCCTCTTCGGGGATTTCAATGCCAGAGTGGGCACAGACCACCAAACCTGGGAAGGAATGATTGTGACTAAAGGAGTAGGAAAGTGCAACAGCAATGGCCTCCTCCTTTTAAAGAAGTGTGCAGAGCATGAACTACTAATCAGCAACACAGCCTTTCGTCTACCAACTTGCAACAATACATCATGGATGCACCCTCGCTCCAAACACTGGCATTTCATTGACTATGTCTTATTGAGGATGAAGACAGACAGGATGTCAGAGTGACAAAGACTATGTGTGGTGAAGACTGTTGGACAGATCACAGGCTTGTTGTCAGCACACTCAACCAGCGCATTCAGCCTGTACGACGACCACAAGGCAAAAAAGTGCCAAAGAGACTGGATGTCTCCAAGCTGAAACAAGACAGCAAGAGGCAAGCATTCATCAATGATATCGGCATCCGTTTAGATGCACTAGAACACAGTTCAGAGGATGTAGATAAGAGCTAGACAATCTTCTGAGACACCGTTCACTCTTCAGCAATGGCTTCTCTAGGACCAGTATCTCACAAACACCAAGACTGTTTTGATGAGAATGACAAAGAAATCCAGAGACTCAATGAAGAGGAATACCAAAAATACAAGGCATACCTCAGTGATACCAGCTCAGTATCTAGTGAAACTACCTATTCAAACATATGTAAGACAGTCCAGACTAGGCTCAAAGACATGCAAGAATCTTGGCTGAGCAAAATAGCTGATGAAATCCAGTCCTTTGCAGACAGAAAGGATATGAAGAAGTTCTTTGATACACATAAGACAGTATATAGTCCCCAGAGGTTAGGAACCATCCCACTCCTTAGTGCAGATGGAATTGTCTTCTGACAGACAAAGAAGCTATCTTGAAAAGATGGGCTGAACACTTTAATGATGTCCTTATTCGGCCATCATCTATCAGTGATGGAGCTATCAAGAGACTACCAGAGGTAGAATGTAATCCACTGCTTGATGAGTTCCCTACCGTCTCTGAAGCAGTGAAAGCAATACAACTCCTGTCATCTGGCAAGGCTCCAGGATCAGATGGAATGCCTGCAGAGATCTACAAAGCATGAGGTCCTCGAATTGCAAAGAAACTCACGGATATTTCACATTATGTTGAGAAAAGAAGCCATCCCTCAAGGATGAAACAATTATCAACCTATTCAAAAAGAATGGGAATCCTCAAGTCTGTGACAATCATCGAGGCATCTCTTTATTTTCGATTGCTAGGATGATCCTTGCAAGATTCCTACTGAATCGATTTAATGAAAATCTTGAACAGTCAGGGCTTCTACCAGAAAGCCAGCGTGGATTCAGGAAAGACAGAGGAACAATAGACATTATCTTCACAGCAAGACAGCTTCAAGAGAAATGCCAGAAACAGAATGTGGACCTCTACATGACCTTTGTCGACCTTACCAAAGCATTTGATACAGTCAGTCGTGAGGGACTTTTAAAAAAATTATGGCAAAGTTTGGCCGTCATGCCAAATTCAGAGCAATGGTGCGGCAGTTCAACGATGGTATGCTTGCAAGTTTCCAAAATGATGGCGAGTTTTCTGATCCATTCCTTGTGACAAATGAAGTTAAGCAAGGCTGTGTACTGCCATGCTTACAGATGCTTTCCAGGATGGTGACAATGGTATATCTATTAGGCATCGCTTTGATGGGGAACTTTGTAACCTAAGACGGTTGCAAGCTAAATCAAAGGTGCAGACAGAGGAGCTAGACTAGTTCCTCTTTGCGGATGATATGGCAAAGGGTGCTCCAACAGAAGAGAAACTGCAAAAAGGTGTGGCTCAAGTATCTAATTCATGTGACAGTTATGATCTCACAATCAGCATCAAAAAACTGAGGTGGTATACCAGCCAGCAGCTGGAAAACCTTACAAGTAGCCTACCATTATAATGAAAGATTAACAATTGTAAGTGGTAGACAAGTACACCTACCTTGAAAGCACTATGTCTAGAGTTGTACACATTGTTGATAAAGTCAATGCCAGGATTGCCAAAGCTAGTGCAGATTTTGGCCGACTAAGTAGAAGTATTTGGGATCGAAGTGGAATCAGACTTGACATAAAACTGAATGTCTACAGATCCGTGGTGCTACCAACACTATTATACGCAGGTGAAACTTGAACAGTTTACTAACGGCATGCCAAAAGACTGAATCACTTCCATACAAGCTGTCTTAGAAAACTTCTAAAGATCGAGTGGCAAAACAGGGTTCCAGGCACAGAAGTCCTGAAAAGGGCAGGGATGCAGAGTATACATACGCTTCTGAAATTGGCAAAGTTAAGATGGACAGGCCATGTTACCCGGATGCCTGATGAACGTTTGCCAAAGAAAATCCTCTATGGAGGACCACAAGTCGGAAAACGCCCCCATCGTGGTCAGAATAAGCGATACAAGGTAACCCTCAAAGCCGCCCTTCAAGACTTCAACATACCAACAGAGTCGTGGGAACAGATTACACAGGATCGAACAAAGTGGCGATGCCAGTGGTGCTAGTGAATACGAAGCAAAAAAGAATCAGCGAAGCCGAGCAGAAACGTGCGCAGCGGAAGGCTAGGGCTAAGGCATCACCAACAGAGCTTTCTTTCTCAGACCTCTCTTGTTCTGTCTGCAACAGGCAGTTTAGAGCTAAGCTTGGTCTTATCAGCCATCTTAGAATACACAAACAATAACACTTTACGCATTTGATAAGGATTGGTCATTGTAAATAATGACAGACGAACGATGTTCACTATCTCGTGTGACTAAAGTGTCTTCTAATACGCCAGTTTTGCTGGGTAAACGTGTATTTATCTTCGTCGTATTTATATGATAGCAAATTTAACAAATGAGCTTGGGCGCACCATTTTCTACAAGATTACATGTACGTCCAGCGAAGACTCAGATCAGACTCTGCATCTGAAAGATCTTTGAATTATTTGGCTATATAGCCAGAGTTTTCTGCGAAAACTGGACAGATTTTGAAGATGAACAGGCTGATCTGAGTATTTGCTGGACACGCATGCAGTCCTGTAGGAAAAGCTCTCCCCCGGGTAATGACACTGAAAATTGATAATTGAATCTATTCTCAAAATATGATCAAGGAGATGGGTTTGTCTGAGTAAATGTCAAACAAATCATTAAAAATTGAGGTGGCTTCATCCTTTACATTTACATGACTATGACCATAGCAACGATTACCCTATGTTTGAAACAACTTTGTTAAAGCAATGGATTACCTCTAGCAGTGATTTGTTGAGTAATAAATCACAGTGTGGAGGTCAGTAGTAAAGTAGAACAAATGACGAGTGCGTAGCGCGAGTGATTGATCCACTGACAATTCACCGACGATGGTCTATTTTGATCCTAACAAGCTGAAAAATCGACGAATTTTACTTCAGATTTTTCCAACCTTCAGTCATTGTTTGAAGGAATCCTGCCAAGACTTTAACTATAACATAAGCATTCACTTGGTTTATAACCGTCTAACGTCAATGAAGGAACGAATAACGTTGTGAAACGTCATAAACGGTGGCACTTCGCGTCGCGTTCTTCCGCCCAATAAAGATTGAGAATATAACAGTTATTTGCCATTGCCTATTATTGTAGTAGAATAATAGGAATTCAATAGGTGCTACATGTGTCGTCCAAATTATTATCACTTGCTTCACGTGTAGGATAGCCAAACTAGGATAGGATAGTTACAAATAAAATTACTTTTTTTCGCTGACAAAAATCTACTTTAACCTTATCAAAATATTGATATTTTACGGCCTCTTCCCCTATTTCTAAAAGTGTGTTGCCCTCCTGAGCCTTATGTTTGAATAACATTGACATTCAAATGATTTGTGAAACAGTAGACATTCTAAAAATTGCTGTTTGATACACAAGCATAATATTAGTGAGCAAGGAAGAATATTTTGCCTGCATTGTCTTAAAAGGTGTTTGGACTGAAAAGAGGCTCACATTTCAAACTGCTCTGACTTTCTTACCATTTGAAATTCCCGTCTGTCGTGTCAATACCCTCTCTTCTTATAGGCCCGGCCGCCGTATCACTATCCCCTGCCTAATCACGGAAACGCTTGCATTTCTGCATAAGCGTCGAACACAAAGCGTTTATTTAACCATCACATTTATTTTAGTTGGTGTGCATCATGTACGCCTTTTCAATTCCCGTTGGACGCACATATAAATGCTAAATAGATTTTATGAAAATGCCAAGTATATAAAATGCAACACTGTTGTATTTTCATTATTCAATGATTACCCCTTCTAGTCCTTGCTTTACCAGTCACAGATCATAGTTCCTATATCACAGTTCCAAATTCCTACTTCACATTTCATCCTTAACATTTCACAGGTGATACCTCAAACTCTATACTTAACAGTGTCTACTTCACAGGCACTACTTTACACTTCACAGCTCTTAGTCCCAACTTCACAGTTCTTACTTCACTATTCACAGTTCCTACTTCACGGTTCACAAATTGTACTTCACAGTTCACAGTTCATAGTCACAGTAGGAACTATTGATTATGTGCTGTGAAATATGAACTATAAAGTAGGACCTATGAATTGTGCAGACTTAAGTATGAATTGTGAAATAGGAACTATAAAATGTGAAAACTATGAAGTAGCAACAATGAACTTTAAAGTGTGAAACATGCACTCTACCTGTAAAGTAGGGAGAATGAACTATGAAGTAAGATTTATAATTTTTGAAGTATGAACTGTCAAATGTGAAGTATAAACTGTGAAGGATAACTATGAACTGTGAAGTGTAAAGGATGAATTGTGAACTGTGAACTGTGAACTAGGAACATCGACTTGTAAAGCGCGAAGTATGATCTGTGGCCTATGAAGTATGAACTGTAAAAATGAAACAGTGAACTATGAGGTAGCAGCTCTGAACTGTGAATTATGGACTGTGCCAAAAATACTGTTTGGTAGATACTATGGAACGTGAATTAGGAACTGTAAAGGTGCAGCCTAAATTGTGAAAGAGAAACTATGAACTGAGAAGTACAGTAAACCTCAATGGCAAGAATTCGTTTTTCTTGTTTTGAGTCCCTACTTATTTTATCATGAAATTGTATGTTGTATGTACTCATTAGAATCGCCTCTTCGAGGTGGTTATAATGAGTACACTCGACATACCATTATTGTATAGAAGATCAAAAAGACTTCCCTAACTTACCATACCTTACTTCCTGACCTGGTGCCATGATTAACCCTCAGTGGCTCGAACTACCCATGTCTCGAATAAATTTCGATTGTCCAAATGATGTTCGAGCCATTGAGGTTTTACTGTATGCATTGTGAAGAAAGGTAGACACTGTGAAGTAGAAGCTATGTACTGTTAACAATAAACTATTAACCATTACCACTCTCTGAGCTAAACAGCAGACGATGAATTGATGAAATTTTCCCCAGAAAGTAGGCTTGATGCAGATTATATTTCATTTTATTTGGGATAGGCCCATTGTGGTATCTGTGAAAATGGACGTACACGCTAGAGGGTGTAAGCAGTGTTGCAAACTTCATTACTGCTTCTCAAGAGTCTCAATAAAACCGAGACTCTCATTTTTTAATTTGTAGTGTGTTCTTTGTTTTTAAGGCATTTTTTGACGTTTATTTGATATTTCGGGCAAGTGGAGACCATTTGCGTGAAATGTCAAACCTGTTTTCTGGGAAAAATAAGAAAAATATTTTAAAATGTCGTCTCTGAAATTTTTTTACAGAGTGCTAAATTTGAAGTCTGAAGCATGATCTGTTGAGTATGAATTGAAAACTGTGAAATGTCACCTCTCATTCTGATATTTACCTAAAATAAAATTTGCTTAAGTGTGAAATGTTAACTGTGAAAACAGGTAGAAGTTTAGTAAATAATTAAGGTGTCCCCATATTAATCTTTTCGCAGACCAATATATCTGTGTTCGTTTCGATGACGTTACATTCCTTTTTCAGTTGTTCATCAATATCTGCACCCCTACCCAATTATAGAGGAAGCAATTGCTATCGCAGGACAGCATAGCTCGCTTGAGTTGCGCCTTGTCTAGCTGTGATACGGCTTAGTGGACAGAACCCTTTGAATCAGGTGACCCTTGGGTATGGTGCACATAATCGAAGGTTATGCTATGGTATCATTATGTTTCACATATAGAAGGGTTCCGACCAGTAGTTGATAAGATATAAGTGTTATAAAAAAAAGCACCTGTCGTAAAACTTTATACAAGAAAGTGTAACCTAGTTTTTGACCCCTAAGACCCGCTCCAGGGTCTGACCATGGGGTATGGTTTTAGGGAATCTAAGGTTATGCTACGATTATGTTCCAAATACGGAAGGGTTCAGTCAGATGACTGCTGAGAACTATAAATAATAACTATAAATACTGAGAACTATAAATGTTCAAAAACTTTGTTGTAAAACTCTAAAGCGATTGTGACCTAGTTTTTGACCCCTAAGACCCTTTTAGGGTCTGACCCTGGGGTATGGTGTTACGGAATGTAAGATCATGGTATAATATGGTTATGTTCCAAATATGGAAGGATTCTATCTAGTGGTTGTTGAGATATAAATGTTCAAAGAAACTTTGCCATAAAATTTTCAAGTGAGGGTGACCTAAATTTTGATCCCTAAGACCCGCTCTTAAGTCAAAATCTGGGGTATGGTGTAACCGGATGACAACGATATTCAGCATTTTTTAACGAACTGTAGACTCTTCACGTATTGAGATCTTGGCTCGATTTTTAGCGAACTGTAGATTCTTCACGTATTGACGATCTTGACTCGCACCTCCACGTGACCTGCTTTATTTCTCAATGGAAACTGAATACGGAAGCTCTTTGTAGACTATAGAGAGACCAGGGATACCATACTCACCCTACCTTGAAAAGTTTAACAGAACGATTTCGTGGAATTGAGGAAGGTATAATAAGAATATGACTGATGCTTGACGCGGTTAAAAAGATAGGAGGGATACATGTATATCATCAAATGATCAATTTTGACACCAAACATGTTTGTATTTGGTTGTTGACAATTCACGACAATGGAAGAGTGGGGATAGGGGAGAGGGACGGGGAAGAAGTATGTGGATGCGATCGGGTAATAAACTGGTATTTCTCCAGTGGCTGAAGTTCCCTTCAAGACAGGGGTATATTCAATATCAGGATGTGCAAGAAGCCAGGATTTACCTAGAAAACTTGTTGATATTATGACTTTTAGCACTCCGCAGCAAGAACAAGTCGAAATTTAAATGGTTAAACTATTAGGATCTCTCTCACTTTGGATTCAACATATTACATCATGTTCCCTTTAACTTTTGCCGTTCTCTGGGCTAATTCAGCAGACGACACATTGATGACATTTTTCTTATATCTTCCTAGTAAACAGAATGTGACATTTCATGCAGATTGTCTCCATTGGAGAAAATTTGCATGAAATGTCAATACCTGTTTTCTGGAAAAGATAAGAGAAAATATATCAGTATGTCGTCTGCTGAAAACTTTACCCAGAGTGCTAAGCGTTAAGTTCTTTCTTCTTTTTATGTTATCACGATCTGAAGGTGTAATTGGTGAGCATCACTTACCTGCCGAACTCATTTCCCAACTTTATTTACTTGCGTCAGTGTTCGTGTAAGTCCGTGGGAAGACGGAAACCGTATTCCGTACTTTGCCGAGCCCATGTCATTTTCACAACAGGGTATACTTTTCTCGTTAAGAAATGCGACGACAGACTATATTTGTCACTGATTAGGAGCAATTAATACCCTAAACGGGTAACTGGCAAACAGTGCAGACCCAGATCAGACGCCACAGCACGCGGCGTCTGATCTGGGACAGCACTGTTTGCAAATAGTACAATCATTTTTCTTTAGGAATATCTATACAATATAGCCTGACATACTTAAAATCGAAAATGAACTCTTCAAATATATAGTGTGGCCAAGTTTGTTCAGTCTTTAATGGGTTAAGATTTAGAAGGAACTCGATGTGCAGGGACAGCAAACAGGAAGAAATAATAGTTTTCTCCTTTGTATAAAAATGGCTGAAAATCTGGGAAACTCATCCAGTCTTATGACAAATGTTTGTGTGTAGCCTGCGCGTTCACGTCGGCAAGCTGATCAAGGTCTACACTGTTCACGTGTGGCACAGGAGTTACTTTTCCTTGAGAGTAGCTTATAGCGATTCTGAACATTTTTCCAACATAGCTCAGCCTACTTTTTTTCCACTTATTAGATACATGTTTTTCACTTCTTACTGAAAAATCACATGAACTATGACTAACATGTATTCATCAAACCGGTTCAACAACAGTTTTATACAACTTTAAGTTCAAGCTGTTTCTTTTCATTGCTTGTTTGTTTGTTTATTACTTTCTTTTTTCTTTCATTCTTTCTCATCTTTCGTTCTTTCTTTATTTATTTTTTTATTATTGCTATATTGTTAAAATATTAGATACTAACACTGATTTTTTTATTTTTTAATTTCTTATTATTTTCAGCTATACATTAAGTATCAATTTATCATCACTAAACGTCAAATGAAGTCTAGTACTGAGTTAATATTTACTAAACGTTTTGTTTTTGTCTATTTCATATTAATTACAGATCTTTTACACCACACGCCAGATTGTTTTAATTTCATCACGAAAACATGCCTATATAATTTTGACCTCCTTAAACCCCACTTTTATATAGTAAAACTGGGATTTACAGGGGTATACATTATTTTTCTTATTTTGCTAAAAAATATCGATTGTGGGTACTCGTTAGAACCGCCTCGGCGAGGCGGTTCTAACGAGTACCCACAATCTATGTTTTGAGCAGAAATATGAAAACAATATCAGAATTTTTTATCTAAAAAGCTCCTTTTTTTGTTGTAAAATTTTCAATATATTTGAATAGGCATGTTTTTGTAATGTGACAAATATCAATGATACGTCTACCATTCGTGTATATTCATCACCGAAAATTTTTAAGCAGAGTCCGCTGGGTTGGGGCACAGGGGCCTATTTGATCTAATAGGGGTGAGACCGAAAAATCGGAAAAACAAAATGTGCTGAAATATGACTGTGGTTTCAGAGAACTATTTTACTGATTGTCCTTAAATGCGAAGAACTGAGGATTTGTGTTAAAGGTACGTCCCCTCTCCTGTCGGACAACCTAGAACTAAAGGATGAGCCTTGTGTTTGAATGTCCTGAGATATTCTCACATTACGAAAACACGCCTATTCAAATATATTGAAAATTTCACCACAAAAACTGAAAGTTTTCGGATAAAAATTCTAATATTTTTCATATTTCTGCCCAAAACATAGATTGTGGGTACGCGTTAGAACCGCCTCGCAGAGGCGGTTGTAACGCGTACCCACAATCTATGTTTTGAGCAGAAATATAAAAACATTATGTGTACTCCTGTAAATCCAAGTTTTACTATATAAAAGTGGGGTTTAAGGGGGTTAAAATTATATAGGTATATTTTCGTGATGAATAGGCCTATCCCCTGAAAGTGTTTATGGACGCGGTTCGCAGGATAAGGTTTCCGACTTTTTGATAAATTACCGACTTTTTTTTAATCTTATCAATCTTATTTGGTCTGTGGAACAGCCTGCTTCCATTTTGACAATATACTGTTAGAGTAGCAAAGTCATTTTGTAGACCTCCACTGGTACTAGAAAAAAATAACGATATGGTCAGCATTTTAATACACAAGTAACATAACCATCAAAACTTGTATTGAAATGCGGACAACAATTTACTTTAGGAAATATGTTTTACACGTTTAAAAAATAGTCAATGAATTTTAGCTAAGTCTCTGGAACTCAGTGAGATGAGAAATATAGCTTTGGTTCCGCGATATATATTTAAAAAAAAAAAAAAAAAAAAAAAACATATTAAAATGGTTGTTACGTACGTCACAGCTGAGGAAACTTATCATTTATTGGGCATCATCTCAACGATGACATTTTGGTTAAAGAAAGCTTGATCCTGAGAACTGAATGCAACTCCACAATTTTTTACATGGAGCCGGGAAGCGTCTCAGTATGAGCGCTCCAAATGACCTTGACCCCCTTAAACTCCACTTTTATATAGTAAAACCGGGGTTAACAGGGGTATACATTAGTTTTCTTATTTCTGTTCAAAAACATAAATTGTGGGTACGCGTTAGAACAGCCTCGCCGAGGCGTTTCTAACGAGTACCCACAATCTACGTTTTGAGCAGAAATATAAAGAATATCAGAATTTTTTTATCTGAAAACTTTTATTTTTGGTGATAAACTTTTACTGTATATTTGAATACGCTTGTTTTCGTAATGGGGATACTAAAACTATAGTACGCCTAAACACCCAAGCCCCTATGACACCAAGTGCAACCTTTTGGTGAAAATTTGGAATAAAATTTGGAAGAATTTGTTTTTATCTGGTCGCCCTAAAGGCTACGCTGACCATTACACTTCTTGGTTCCTCTGTCCTCATTGTATCTGAAAAACAAAGTCGGGCCGGTGAAAAATAATCTCGTTTAGTATTCAAAATAGTCCACTTTCATAAATATTCAATCCATTTATGGTCTCTATTCTATCTGTTAAGGGACAAAAAAAAGATGAAAAGCGGTGTTTTATTTTATCTATTTCTTTTATGGTGTCAAACAATGATTTTCTAAGCGTTTTCAAAAGCTAACCTCCCAGTAAGCATTCTTTATAAATCTATAGCGGGCCGTTATCGGCCCGTCAGGGTAGCTGACGGGCCGATAACGGCCCGCTGTAGATTTATAAAGAATGCTAGCTGGGCTTGTAGTCACACTGACCACAAGCAAAACTTAGCTGGATGCAACAGACTTTTCTTTTAATCATAGATACGATGCTTTCTTGTTTCTTTTGGCGTTATGTATACTCTTTAAATCGTTTTAAAAATATAATCGTAACACCGGAGGGCACGATCAAAATGTGATTAAAACCCACAACCAGGTTCAAAGTGGTCGTAAAGGTATTATAACCTGGGTTATCGAAGCAAAACCATCGAACGCAGTACAATTATTTATACTCTTATAATGCATAGTCAAACAAATTATTTTTCGGCCTCTTCGCTAGAAACAGGACTGTATGGAACAGGTGAACAGCGAAAACCTAGACTAGCCTGTGCAGTCAAACAGTCGTCAGTGCTTTTGTTTGTATTTTTTTTCTGTGCAGTCTTATCATAAATAAACGTATAGCGAGGGCCCAGCTCATTGAGCAGTCAGACAAAGGCCGGTCGGTGTTTGCGTACTTCGAAAGACGATCGGGTATATTTTGTCGTGTCGCGCTACAATTTGAGCCACGCTGAGCGAAATGGGGCATGCACGGACAGCGAAGGCCCTGATAAGACTGCGCAGATGCGCAGTCTGATCAGGGCCTTCGCTTCCCACTACCATAATCATTGGCTACTACAGAATGTGTCAATGGAGAACAGATGCCCGGATAAGACCATGCGCATGCGCAGGATAATGTAAATCTGCATATTTTGCTTATGCTCGAAGTCACTTTTTCGCTTGGCGCAGCCCACTTTGTCTTTTGTGTTGACGTAGGTCCACAGACGAAGAAAGTATAAAGTCTGATAATTTTTCAGTAACGACACTAGTGACATTCTGGTGACATCAGTGATACGGAAGTGACATTTTCAACTTAGATTTCATTTAGAAGCATAAACTATAATGATTGATCGCAGTAAATTCAAATAAACCAACAAAAACAACACATCAACAATTAGCTTTAAACAAGACAGAAACGCTGACTTTTATATAAGCGCAAAAATGTGGTTTATAATTATTCTAGTTTTCTTTGCTATAATTTGGTGTTGTCGACGGAAATCTGTCCAACGGCAGTTTCGCCGGTGGCCTGGTCCTTTAGGGCTACCTTTCGTTGGAATTTTATTAAAAGTAGGGAATCTCGGAGTATTCCATCATACTCTGACGAGATGGAGTAAGAAATATGGAAAAATGTTCAGATTCAAACTTTTGGGCCAACGGTCCATCGTTCTAAGGTCAGCGAGTGTTGCTCAACTCGCACTGGGTAATGCAAAACTGACAGGAAGAAAACCACCGTTCTTTCAAAAATACGTGTTTAATGATAAAAGTTTCGCTTTTGCCAATTACGAGGGAAACGTGCCTCGATTACTACAAACGTTTAAACACGTTCTTTACTGGAACTGGGAGTTAAGAGAGACAAGTGACCAGGGACTAGAGTTATGCATAAAGAAAATTAAACGCCAACTTATTAAGAAAGGGAAACCTGGCTACGATCCTAACAAAGACATAAGAAATTTGATGACAGACATGTTCACATGTTTGGTAAGTAATATTAATTTTATTGTTTTTGGGGGGTTTAAAGACGGCTTAATTATTTCATACGTTACGTATAACAAAACTGCATGTAGACACAATGATAACGTCTATTGAATACAACCTTATAACACCACCCCACCCCCCCCACCCCCCCACCCCCACACACACACACACACACCATGCTCCTCCATGACGTATAGTTATACGGGAATGCATGATTATACATTAAATGCATTTTTCAGTTTTTAAATCTGATTTCAAATTGTCTTGTGTATCTCTATCAGACTTTTAGACTGTAAAATGTGTCCAAAATTGCATTTCGAAAACACGCCTATTCAAATGTATTGAAAATTTCACCACCAAAAACCTGAAAGTTTTCAGATAAAAATTCTGATATTTTTTTATATTTCTGCTCAAAACATAGATTGTGGGTACTCGTTAGAAACGCCTCTGCGAGGCGGTTCTAACGAATACCCACAATCTATGCTTTTGAGCAGAAATAAGAAGTACCCACAATCAATGTTTTTGAGCAGAAATAAGAAAAATAATGTATGCACCGGTAGACCCCAGTTTTACTGTCGGGTTTAAGAGGGTCAAAATTATATAGGTATGTTTTTGTGGTAATCAGCCTTTTAGACTGTAAAATGTGTTAAAATTTGCCTCTGTTTTAGACTTTAAAGTGGAAATACTATGGTCTACATAGCTGAAGATAAGGGGAGGTGGCGGTGTCCTGATTTACATTGTGTTATTATATCTCCACGAAAACGTGTTGTGGTTACTCAATAAAGAAATAAGCAAAATATCAATACGTTCTGGTTGAACATTACGAAAACTCGCCTTTTCAAATATATAGAACATTTCACCTCCAAAAACGGAAGGATTTCAGATAAAAAAAAACTGATATTTTTTTTTTATATTTCTACTGAAAACATAGATTGTTGGTACTCGTTAGAACCGCCTCGGCGAGGCGGTTCTAACGAATACCCACAATCTATGTTTTTTAGCATAAATAGGAAAAATAATGTATACCTCTGTAAACTCAAGTTTTACTATGTAAAAGTGGGGTTTAAGGGGGTTACAATTATATAGGCGTGTTTTCGTGATGGAAAAAAATGCTTTATCTTAAGCAATGTACTAGACGTATGCATTTCACAAAGGCGTGTTATCGTAATGTTGAAATGAATTCATTTCGACATAGAAACCATTTTTTTTTTTTTTTTTTTTTTTTTTGCAAAGAAAATTCAGATGAGGCAATTCATCCAAAGAACGTCCCCGTGCTTTTCTCTATAATTTCTACGACTAAGAATTTACTTATGAACAATAAATGTGATGGGTACAAATTTTAAACAGATTTGGTACATCTGATAGATTTGCGCCCATATTTTGCAAGGGATAGTTAGTACCTTTGTGACTGTTTTGCTTTTTTGCACAGAAAATCCGTTTGTTTGTTTGTTGTTTTTTTTTGTTTTTTTTTGTTGTTGTTTTTGTTGTTGGTTTTTAATTCAAAATAAAAATAGATTTTATGAAGAGTTACCCCTGTACGAGTCACCCCTGTAGTTCTTAGAATTTTCTTATATATGTTCAGGAAATAAGGAGGTACATGTACCTCTTCCGCGGAGCCATTCCCGTAATTCGTATGCAACTAGTGAGCCGCCTGATTAAGAAAATCTACTCTGTTTGCAATTTAGTAAAACAAACATAAAAAAACTGGGCCCAGTTGTTCAAAGCGTCGTTAGATTTACGAGCTCGTTAAGGGTCATTTCGTTAACTGTTTTAGCAGATTCAATATAAATATTCTGATATTTTTTGCTGAAAAAATGTGAGTAGCTTTTCACATTTTTTCAGTAAAAAAAATTTAGCATATTTGTGTATCACTCGATGAAAATTTTAACGAATCGTTAACTAACGACATCGTTGGCTTTGAACAACTGGGCCCTGAAATTTCTACAAACCATGTTAGTAAACACAAGCCTATCACTTTGAACGTTAACCAAAAGGTAAACCTCAGACGACTCCCCACCGCCCGGACATCGCTATTTTACAGAACAATTTTTTTCCGCGAAAAGCCTGTCCAAAAATACAATTTCTATCAAAACAAAATGCTGGTTACTGATGTTGTCACTGGTAAGAGGCTCAGTCACTGAAGCTACAACCTGCATAAGTGAAAACAAATGTCAATTTCGGCTGCACAAGTTATCGGCTTCAAAGACGATAAGCATGTAACGAAGAAAGTCAGAGTTGTCTTTCTTGCATGCGACACGCATACTGGTCCTTATCTATGCCTCTACCAAATATTATCAAACTATCTTAAACCATTAAGAATTGGTGAAGTGTTCAAGAATTTGGCTTAGAAATTCGTTCAGGGAAAATAACTAGAAAAAAAGAACAAAGCAATTGTCCTTCTTGCTTGTGGCACTCTTACTTGACCTGATAAATGTCCTTTCCGAATATTATCAAATTATCTCAAACTGTATGGGAGTGATGGCCTGTACAAGATTTCAGTTCCGGGGGAGATAAGTACATGAAGAAGAAAGTTAGAGTTGTCTCTCTTGCAAATTACACCTCTTCTGATCCTTATCTATGTCTCTACCAAATATTTTCAAAATATTTCAAACTTTTAAGAAGTTCTCGAGCGAATAAGAATTTGGCTTGAAAATTCATCCAGCGGAGATAACTAGAAAAAAAGCAAAACAAGAGTTGTCCTTCTTGCTTGCCCTACTCCTACTTGGCCTGATAGTCCCTACCAAATATTATCAAATTATCTCAAATAGTATGCGAGTTGTGACCTATACAAGATTTCGGCTACAGGGGAGATAAGTACATAACGAAGAAAGTGAGAATTGTCTCTCTTGTACGCGACTAGCCTACTGACCCTCCTCTTCGTTCTTATCAAATATGAAAAGAATCCACTGAAGATTAAGGGTAACATAAAACTTTTTAAAAAGTTAACCAAAAGGTAAACCTCGGACGCCAGAGGAGATAAGTAATAACGAAGAATGTGAGAGTTGTTTCTTTTGCACACGACACGCCTAGTGGTCCTCTTCTTCATCCAAGTACCAAACATGAAAGCAATTCACTAAAGAATAAAGGTAACATATAACTTTGAAAAACGGTTAACAAAAAGGTAAACCTCGGACGACGCCCGCCTGCCCGCCTGCCCGCCTGCCCGCCCGGACATCGCTATTTTAAAGGACGGATTTTTTTTTTTTTTTTTTTTTTTTTTTTTAAATGTCAAAAAGTAACCAGACACTCCTTATGTAGGAAATGGACCTGTCTAAAGACGCGAAGCAGAAGAGTTTATTCAGCATAAATCGTTTAAGCTGACGGACACACGTGGTACATTTTCCACTATGTTTTACAAGGGAGTCAAATTTTGTGACCTCCTGGTTGGTTTCTGCACAGCAAGCTGCTTCTACTCTTTTAGAGTGGACACCTTTACCGAAATGCCCTAAGTAGATTTATAGAGTTGCCTGCCATCAAAGTGTATCATTTTCTCTTAAATATATATAAGGCTTTACAATAGAGAAGCAGAAACAAATTTACATAGTTGGATCCTCTGAAAATATATACATTATCTTTAAATATATACATGCTCTAGTTGCGCCATGCAACAAGAATGTTAAAAATAAGAAAAACTGTTAAAAATAAGAAAACATATTTTTTAATGCTTTCTGCTTTAATTCATAGACAGCAAGTTGAAGTTTAAGCTTTCAACTAAGACACTCTTTAATGTGCATGCACAAAGTTAGGCTTTGATACTTTTCAGTAGGTTGCTGAATGAATAAAAAAAAGGTTTCCTAGATAGTTTCTGAGGACTTAAACACGACCATAAGAACAAATGCATCATTTTGTCAGAATTCAGTTAGACCCACATTTCACCACTTTTTGTAGTAAAGAGAGTGTTTTAGTGATGTTGGGGAAGTCCGCTGCCCTTTTCCCATGACGTGACGCATACATATTTCATTATTTCATGGATCGTTAGGTCTCACTGTAGTTTATGTAGGAACGATCTTTGTCGATATTCAATTATACCAGTATTAAAATTACTATTTATCTGTTGAATGTAAGTATAAGTGGACGATGTTTTACCGTATATACCTAAATTATCGGGACACTTGAACTCCTTATCGTGTTTGTTCTAACTTTTGAACAATTCCGATTCATCACGAAAACATTCTTATAGAATTTTGACCACTTTAAACCCCATTTTTATATAGTAAACTAGGGTTTACAGGGGTATATACTATTTTTCTTATTTCTGCTTAAAAACATAGGTTGTGGATACTAGTTAGAACCGCCTCGCCGAGGCGGTTCTAACGCGCACACACAATCTATGTTTTGAGCAGAAATATGAAAAATATCAGAATATTTATCAAAAATTTTTCATTTTTTGGTGATAAAATTTTCAGTATATTTGAATAGGCGTGTTTTCGTAATGTACCGTTTTTGAATATAGCTAAAAGCCGCTGAAACAGATAGCGTAGTTACAGGCCTGAGAAAACAGAGTAGACCTAGATCAGACGCCGCGTCTGATCTGGGTCTACTCTGTATTCATAGACCTGTTCGTCTGTTTAGGATAAACAGGGTGAAATAATTCTTATTTTATCTTGAAACTGAGGCTTTACAGTTTATACAATTTTCTTTCTCTTATAGGGCATATATATAGGAAACAAACAATTACACTATTACTATGAGACTGAACGTGTAACGGTCGCTGCAATGTCATGTTGCCGGCCTCGGTGGCTCAGTTGGATGCGCGTCCGGATTGTGGGTTCGACTTCTGCCGGGTCGGCAACATTCTCACGAGGAGATTGATCATGAAACATTTTCTACGGTCATTTTCTCCCTTCCGCTGATTCAAGAAGAGCAGTTGTCATTTTCTGGCGAAAGACTTAGCCTGCCCAGTAAAAGTGTGGTAAGGTAAAATGACCGCCATTGGGTTGAGCGTAAAATCTCAAAACAAACAAAGAAACAAGCAACGTCATGTTGGTGCGGCGGTGTGTGTCTGTTGGGTATAAAGTGTCGTATGTTAACTGACCATTACGCCCCACAATGGAAGACTAAAATTTCAATTATGAACGTGGGAATCCTGTTTCTCGTCATGGTCAATAAAAATTTATTGAACAGCAAATTTTCAATATAACCTACAAATAAATATTGTATATGTTTAATTCCATCTTTGTACAGGGTTCTTTGTCCTCTTTTCGAACGAAATAAATACAATTACACTTCAGTGGCTCGATCATCTATGGGACCTTGGAAATTTGTTCTAGACACCGCCCAGTGGGCACACAACGTTGAAATGACGTCGTATCAACGTCGATGCGACGTGATGACGTCGCATCGACATTGATACGACGTCATTTTGAAGTTATGTGCCTGTTGGGCGGTACTTCGAGCCACAGAGGGTTAAGCGTAGCGCAGGGTCAGGAGGAAAATGGGGATAATTTAGGGGCGTCTTTTCGATCTATAAAATAATGGTGTGTTAAGTGTACTCATAAGTCTAGCCTCGATGATGCGGTTCTAATGTGTATACACAACATATATTTTTATGATGAAATAAGAAAACATCCTTAAAGTATTTCCTAATTCTGTTTTCTATAGCGACTGGAAGAAGTTCCTATGGAAACAAAAATGAGTTTGAATTAGCCACGGTAAACGAACCATTGGTGTTAGAGTCATTGAAGGTTTACTTTTAATGGAAGGGCTCCACATAAAAGTGTGTGACAAGTTTTGTTTATTACATTAGCAAGCCTATGTAATAAATATTGCCATGTTCCCCCGTAATATATAATGAAAATAGGGCATTTTTAAAAAAAAAAAAAAAAAAAAAAAAACTTTAAGTCTTTATATATTATTTTATTCTATTATTTCTGTCAACATTTTATACTGCATAGAACTTCCCACCTATTTTCCATGTTATAATTAGACTGCATCATGCAAAAAGATGTTTTGAGGCATATGCGAACACATTACGAAAACACGCCTATTCAAATATACTGAAAATATTACCACCAAAAAATGAAAATTCTGATATTTTTCATATTTCTGATCAAAACATAGATTGTGGGTACTCGTTAGAACCGCGTCGACGAGGCGGTTCTAACGAGTACCCACAATCTATATTTTAGAGCAGAAATAAGAAAATAATGTATACCCCTGTAAACCCCATATAAAAGTGGGGTTTAAGGGGGTCAAAATTATATATGCATGTTTTCGTGATGAGCAAAGGCACAGATCAGTCTGCCCATTTCACAGTCTGATGAGGGCCTTCACTGTGCGCTAACAGAATCATTGGACATTACAGAATGTACGAATAGAGAGCAACTCCCTGGATAATACTTTGCGCATGCGCAGGATGATCTGAATCTGTGCGTTTTTTGCATGTTCGAAGGCACTATTTTCGCTTGATAATAGTATGGCTAACATGACTTTAGATAACAGAGTTGTCAAGCGGAGACGCTTCTAATATATCTAATAAGTCCCGGGACCAAAGTTTATATCATTACGAAAACACGCCTATTCAAATATATAGAAAATTTCACCTCCAAATACTGAAAAGTTTCAGATAAAAAAAACTGATTTTTTTTTCATATTTCTGCTCAAAACATGGATTGTGGGTACTCGTTAGAACCGCCTCGGCGAGGCGGTTCTAACGAGTACCCACAATCTAAGTTTTTGAGCAGAAATTAAAAATTAATGTATACCCATGTAAACCCCAGTTTTACTACACTAAAGTGGGGTTTAAGAGGGTAAAAACTATATAGGCGTGTTTTCGTAATGGAAAGGAGAACAAATCTCTCATTATGTGCAGTTAGACATATCTATGCAATATATGAAAGGTGATAGGTATAACAATACAAATTTATCATGTTCAAAAACTAATAATTTCTGAAAATTCACCTAATATTGTATACCCCTGCGTACGCCGCTTTTGCTACATTATGGGGGAGCATTGGATCTACAAAAATAGACGTGTTAAAATAATTATTCAGATCAGCCATACTTTTGACACTGGATTGCCTCTACCAGTGTTCTATGTTCTTTAATATGATCTTTATATAGCGTAACTGATGGATGATCTTTGATCTAACCGTGCTGCATTTAGTAAACGCGGACGGTAGTTTAAAAATATATTTTTTATTTTCCCAGAAAATAAATGGGCTTGACATTTTATGAAAGTTGTCTCCTTTAGTTGTCTCTTTTGAGTGACGTGGCAAGCCCTTTTTCTGATAAATACTTTTTTATTACTTCTCAGAAACATATGTTTCTGAGAAGTAATAACATAGTATTTATTATTTATCAGAAAAAGGGCTTGCCATGTCACTCAAATATATGTTTCTTAGAAGTAATAACGAAAATATTTTCAGAAAAAGGGCTTGTCATGTCACTCAAATTGTCCTCCAAAGGAGACAATGTGCACATGTACTCATTTGAAGTGCCTCGCCATCACGAAAACATGCCTATATAATTTTGACCCCTTAAACCCCACTTTTATATAGTAAAACTTTTATATGAAAAACATCAGAATTTTTTTTATCTGAAAATTTTCATTTTTTGGTGGTAAAATTTTCAATATATTTGAATAGGCTTGTTTTCGTAATGGCGTGGATCAATACATAATGGTTACAAAGTGCCTAACCTAGAACAAAGACTTACAAGTTTACACCTCACAGACTATCACCATAATGGTTTGTTGAGTGCACAAAAAATATAAGTGAAGATACCCAGGAAATGCTCCCCTCCCCCCCCCTCCCCCACCCCCACCCCCACCCCCTCCCTCCCAACAAGCACCAAAAGAAGCAGATATGCAGATATGAGGAACAAATAATGACAAAACAAACGCCATATAGGAAACCACAGACGCACAAACAAGCAAGAACTGAAACAGACCCAGTAAGCATTCTTTATATATCTATAGCGGGCCGTATCGGCCCGTCAGGGTAGCTGACGGGCCGATAACGGCCCGCTGTAGATTTATAAAGAATGTCAGCTGGGGAGGAACCGACTTTGAACGCTCAGTAAGAATAGTACAGTTTTACTCGCGCAAAGCCTGAACAACATCCATGAGTTCATTATCATCCCTGTCCTTTTTTTCCTTTTCTCCATGTAGATGCTTATTCAGTTTTGGGATCAGATGATAGTCACTGGGAGCAAGGTCAAGTGAATGAGGTGACTATGGAACAGTTCGTATCGGTTGAGCTAAGCATTTAATATTCACATAGGCCCACTCGCGTCATTCGTATGACGTCAGCCATACATTCTGACATCAAAGTCTCTTAAGGTACAAATAGTCACGATTTTTGTTTTGTTTATTTCATTCAGTCTTAAGACTTCCACAAGCCACCTGGCTTTATTGTTTGTTACCTAGATCACATAAAACGGAAAAGTGTTGTCGAGTATACGACCAATGCGGACACTCAAATCACCTGTACAGTCCCCGTTAGGGCGTGTGTTCTCTGACGTAATATGTAGATATGTACCCAGCGGGCACATGACGTTTATACAACGTCGGCTCAACGTCGATGCAACGTCATGACGTTGCATCGACGTTGAGGCGACGTTGTATTAACGTCATGTGCCCGCTGGGTAGTATCTAATGATTTCTAAGCGGACAGGAAAGGCCAAGAGTCTGATCTGGACCTTCACTGTCCGCATATGCCTCAATATACCCTTTCACTTGACGGGGCACTGATTTTGTTTATATATCTGCCTTTGGTGAAATTATTTATAATTTATCTTGTTTATCATTCGTGCTCATCGGTTGAATACAATTAATTCCCTGGGCAGTTGTCTAGGAATATCGTTCATGAATGAACCGCCATTTGCGAAAATGGTCATTGGGACATATGCTGGCATCCAACGTAAAAAGTGCATGCGTACAGTTTGATCAAAGTCTTTGATGAAATCTTTCCATATTGAGGACTGTATCAAACAAAACCTGTCAAACAGGACCACAGCCTTAATTGTCAGACTATTCTCTACTCTCGCTCTGTGTGTGTGTGTGCGTGCGTGTGTGTGTGTGCAAGCGCGCGCGCGCTTTATTTAGTTTGATTTTTTTTTTACTTTTTATTGGCATATATATGTGGTAGATCAAAAAGGCCTTATTCCACTCCCTTCATACTACCCCGACTAAGTTGAATTATTCTAAAAAGTACTTCCTCCAGAAAACGCTTCTTTCCCAGGTGAAATTACTATTAATCACATACTATCAAACCTTCTAGTTGTTGTCTTTTCTTTGTTCATTTATGATCAATCGTTGCGGCTTGGTGAATTTCCAGAGCGATTTAAAAAAAAATACAGCCATATTTGTCCCGTTCATAAAATTGGTGAACCATCTATTGTTTCAAGTGATCTCAGTTAAGGAATTCTTCGAAAGCATTATGTGTAAAGACCCATTTTCATGACAAAAGCATACTTACATCCGTTTCATTCTGGATTCTACTACTTAAGGACTTATTAATCAAGTGATTTCGTACGGGCCCAGTTAAAAGTCCGAGGTCAGCTACATTTGCCCCGTAGCCAAAGGCCTCTGTAAATGAGCCAATACGACGTCAAACGATCAATGGCATTTTAGCTGGACCAGTACGGACACACCCAATATAGATTTCGCCCTGACATGCAATTTTTGTCAAATTTAGTCACAACCTTGAAACAAAAACAAACTGTTGTTTCTTGTGAACTGATGAGTGGACGATAAGGTCACGCGACGGCCCTCTTTGTCAATCAAATATAATGATTCCGGTATTGATAGTGGGTCATAGGTCGAGTTGTTAAGCGGAGGTCAAATTGGGTACATGACATGAAAAGGAAACGTCAGACTGAGCAACCGCACAGTTTAATTACAGCCTTCGTTCCTCGCTTACAGCTTACATTTGGTACATTGATATTGTAACAAATGTCGATGGACAACAAAAGACCCTGACCATGCGTGCTTATCTAAACCTTCGCTGCTCACGGATGACAAAAGGACAAGTGGCACAACAGCCATACTCGTAACACATATTGCAAATAGTACTGACGTAATTCTCCACAAGCCCATATACTATATATAATATAATACTAGACTATAACAATCGAATCGCACCATGCCAGTAACAATGTACCTTCGGGGCATCACGAAAACATGTCTATATAATTTTGACCTCCTCAAACCACACTTTTATATAGTAAAACTGGGGTTTACAGGGGTATACATTGTATTTCTTATTTCTGCACAAAAACATAGATTGTGGGTACTCGTTAGAACCGCCTTGCCAAGGTGGTTCTAACGAGTACCCACAATCTATGGTTTGAGCAGAAATATGAAAAATATCAGAATTTTTTATCTGAAAATGTTCATTTTTGGTGCTAAAATTTTCAGTATATTTGAATAGGCATGTTTTCATAATGATATGCGGACAGCGATGGTCCAGATCAGCCTGCGCATTTGCGCAGGCTGATCTGGGCCTCCGCTGTCCGTTTATAGTATCACTGGATACTATAAAACAGATCACCTTATGACAAAATTCCTCTCTTTATCAGATTGTGCGGCTTCCCTGCCTGATCTTGATCTTTAATGTAAGCATTCAGGACGAAGACACATTTTCCTATGAAGAGACTCAATTAAAAATTAATTAGCCGGACTCTAGCGAAACGTATTATGCATTTAGTACAATTCCATATGCTATCTATTCAAGACATTCGCTTACGTGTTTGTATTTAATACAGTATCAAATGGTCCAACAGGAAAATGCTCCAACAGCAAGCGTCTCAGTTGATTGGACTGTACAGATACACATGCTGATCTGGGTTTTCGCTAATTATACATGTCGTAAGACCCATTTTAATCTGACATGGGTCTTTATTTATGTTACGTTGACGTGATTTACATTTGAAGGTTTTAATCTTTGACGTGTTGTTTTTGTTATGTGTCAGTTTACAATAGACATAATTTAAATTGGATTAGCTTATACTTACGACCCGGTCACCGTAACAATAGCCGATTGAACTGGGTCGCGTGGAGTGAAAAAGTGCCTTCGAGCATGCGCAAAATGCGCGGATTCACATCATCCTGCACATGCGCAATGTCGCTTCCGCGCATTTGGTCTCCAATGAAACATTTTATGGTATCCAATGATTCTGTTTGTGGACAGCGACGGCCCTGATCAGCCTGCGCGGATGCGCAGGCTGACCTGGGCCTTCGCTGCCGGCTTATGCCCGAAGACACGTTTTTGAATGCCGTGGCCCAGATGGTTTTGGCGGTGTTTTGTTGTATTGTCTATTTATGTAAGTGATATTTGTTTCCTGTGGAACATTCTTTAGTATTTAAGGAAGTGTAACAGCGATCTCAAAATTAGTACTTAGACTGCAACATCCCTACAACCTTTGTACTTGTGTTTCTTTTCTTTTTATTAAGAGGACTGGATACAACTGGAAGATTTTGTACCATTTCATACAAGGGAGACACCACCGATGTAACTTCCCTATAGCGATCTCGCTCAGCAATCCCCGTATGAAAAGGGATTTACTCTAAAGGAAAGAATTTCCTCTCCCTTGGGAGCACATTATTTCCTTTTAGAGTAGGTCCCTTTTCAGAAGGGAGCAAACACAATTTTGGCAAAGTTGTCTCCCTGAAATTGTGTCCACTCCCATTTAAATATTCTTTAAAAATTGCCAGTTCATAGTTATAAATTTATACAAAGACTACGTGTATTGAGCAATGAACATATTTTCTAAAGCATTTAACTGGACTTTTATTTTATTTCGATGTGTTTCAAAGCACCAGGTATATAATATCCATCCCCGCCGGAAACTCCCCGGCCCTCGGGGATACCCAATCATTGGAAACTTGTTGGACCTAATTCCAAGCCGCGTTCCAGCAACTTTAGATCGTCTGGGCAAGAAATACGGACCCGTATGTCAGCTGAAAATATTCCAGAAGAAAGTTGTAGTTTTAAATTCCATCAGTGCTGTCAACAAAGTTCTTAAAGAACAAGGCGACATAACTAGCGATCGAATCAGTCCTTTCTTTCAAGAGTATGTCTTTGAAAATAAGGCATTCGGATTTAGAAACTACAGCAAACATGCATCCGGTCAAAAACTTATTCTTAAGACATATCTTCAGCGACAGATACATGTACATGACAGTAATCAAGAGAACCCGCATGTTTGCGTCGAGAAATTATTGACATCAGTTAAAAATGAAAGAGAAGGAAAGATTGACAGTTGTTTGAAATCATTTCTTACGGATTATTTTTCGAGACAGGTTAGTGGGTTAGTGATTTTGCAGCGAAAGAATGCCTTTCTTTCTTTCTTTCTTTCTTTAAAGACCTTTCTTTCTTTCCACCTTTGTAGAGAAGTGGACTAGTAAACATTTTCGCGAACGTTTTGTTTGTTCTAGCTTTTACCATTGATTTTGCAACTATCATTTTTGTTTTGCACAGGTCTAGTTTCGACTCCTCATGTAATGCTGTATGGTGATGCGGCGATGTTAAGTTTTTAATTTCATACATCACGAAAACATGCCTATATAATTTTGACCCCCTTAAACCCCACTTTTATATAGTAAAACTGGGGTTTACAGGGGTATATATTATTTTTCTTATTTCTGCTCAAAACATAGATTGTGGGTGCTCGTTAGAACCGCCTCGTCGAGGCGGTTCTAACGAGTACCCACAATCTATGTTTTGAGCAGAAATATGAAAAATATAAGATTTTTTATCTGAAAATTTTCATCTTTTGGTGGAAAAATTTTCAGTATATTTGAATAGGCATGTTTTCGTAATGAGAAGACTAGAATGAGCTGCAGCGTGAAAACACGTACCTTCTGACATGGGCGCCGATTGAAGACTGGTGAGAGTCTTCGTTGTCCGCATGAAGAAATTTTGCACCCTGGGCTGTCCAAAATGCGTTCAGGATAGATTCTGATCAGACTGTGCGAATGCGCAGGCTGATCTGAATCTTTATTGGACGCCCTTGTCCGAAGGTAGATTCTAAAATTGCGTTCCAATTGTTGTATCATACAGGGCTTGTTTCTGTGGGCGCCCCTCTTGCCCCTACTCTTTTGCATTTCTTTCTGCTGTTACTCCTCGTATGTACATGTATTCTATACTATTATTTTATCGTGTAAAATATAATTTAGTGTCTTGTTTATTGATTTTGTCTGATCAGTATTATTTACTGTATCAAATATTTTAGTTTTTACCATTTTGTTGCTGATGCCTATGTTTACTTGTCTTTTGCTTCCATTCATGCATTCGATATCTGCTGTATACTAAAAAATAAGTTGATATACATTACGAAAACATGCCTTTTCAAATATACTGAAAATTTTATCACCCAAAAAATGAAAATTTTCAGATAAAAAATTCTGATATTTTTCTTGTTTCTACTCAAAACATAGATTGTGGATACTCGTTAGAACCGCCTCGACGAGGCTGTTCTTGGGAGTATCCACAATCTATGTTTTGAGCAGAAATAAAGAAAAATAATGTATACCCCTGTAAACCCCAGTTTTACTATATAAAAATGGGGTTTTAAGGGGTCAAAATTATATTGGCATGTTTTCGTGATGAGCTGATGCTGTACCTTGCAGTCAACAATATAAATTGAGCCACACCGTCAGGAAATGTAATTTGATAACCGCGCCCAGCGAAGATTCAGATCAGCCTGCGCATTCGCGCAGTCTGATCAGAATATTCACTGGGCGCATTTTGGATACCCAAGGCTGCAAAGTTTCTTCATGCGGACAACAAAGTCGCCAATCAGCCTGCGTGGATGTGCATGCTGATTTGAGTCTTCACGTTTTCTCATGTTGCGGATCAAGTATAGATTAGGCCTTTTGTATTAAAAATGCTTTTGCAAACAGCGTAGATGTTGTATACTCACTCAAAAGTTCTTAGACACGCTCCCCCTGCCTCCCACTTCTTTTCACTCTATAAAGTAGTTAATCAGGGGATTACGTTCGTTTCTGAATAAATGCAGTTTTATTTTCAATTTATAATTATTAAAATTCATAAAAAGTAAGCAACCGTTTCTTTTCTGTTTGTTTATTAGACCGTCCGCTGAAAAAGCGGGGAGCCTAACCTTAGTAGCGTTAGCGAATTATAGCGTGTCCAAAGTGAAAGGAGTCCTCCTGCTGACTGCAAATACCAGAAAAAAGGAAACTGTATTTTTTTTTTTTTTTTTTTTTTTTTTTTACAGAAAACATTGCTTTATATTTCATTCAATTTTCTCCGGGAGATCTGATGTCTGTGGAAAGTAACAATGATATTTTGTGATGCCGAGTCCAATGTTCGAGGGGTGAACAATATATTTGCTGATTTTCACTATGTTGACTTAATTTTTTTATCAGTTGTCATAGCTATCCATCAACATAAACCAAGGTACAAACGAAATTAAAACAGAAATGTTGTTTAGAGAAAGTGACTAAATTGTGACGTATATTCGACGTTGACGACGTCAGATTTAGGCTTCATCCCCGAGAAACTTCAAGATAAGAGCCTTACTTTGTAAATACTTTGTAAATAATTAATGCTCTGTCAAGCCGCTTTAAATAAAAAAAAATGTCTTCAGTGTGTTTTTCCTCTACTTGTATACTGGGATATTGGTGATAAAATCTTCATTTTTCGTGTGTGTGTGTGTGTGTGTGTGTGTGTGTGTGTGTGTGTGTGTGTGTGTGTGTGTGTGTGTTGAGAGTTAATCAATAACAGTGCAAATGATTTGTTTACCTGAGGCCTTTCGGCTTTCGCCTTCTTCACAGGTTTTCTATTTAAAAAAAAAAAGAAAATAAAATGTGAAATTTACAGATAAAAGTCACATGAGTTACCGAAAGGTATATACGCCAATCTGAATGTTTCTTACTAATACTTAAAGCAGATGGGCCCAACTTACGCTGTGATTCCGGAAAATCACATAAACAAAACGTTATACATAAGCTGTCGCATGCTCTGGTTGATACGTCAACACGAAGGGGAGAAGGCTCGACTCAGATTTAGGCCTATAAGAAAGTAGGTCTTCTCTCTTCTGTTGCTCTCTCAATGGCAAGTAAAATTGCTTGTTTCTGATAACCCCGGCTGCAGAGGTGGTCAGTCAGTTCTCTTGCTCTTGATTGAAGTGTCCGAATCAGAGCAGATATGTTTGAGGCGAAGTGCAAGGCTGTAAGGAACATTTTTGCAGCAGTGTTTAGGGTGGCAACTTGTGGGTAAGAGATACTGGTGTGTATCCGTTGGTTTTGTATGGAGATCAACAGATAGTGTATCGCCCATAATTTGGTGTCCAGAAACACGTGCTGCTTGGTTGAAATTTCAGCTGTAAACTGTATGCTTGGGTGCAAAAAAAAGGTAGAAAAACGTCCAGGGAGTGCCACATTCACAAACCGCAGCCCTTCCCATACACCAAGAGGAAGAGGAAACCGACAAATTAAAAAGAAGCACAAATCAAACAAACGTACGAAAAGCACTTCCCATACACGAAGAGGAAGAGGAAACCGACAAATTAAAAACAAACACAAATCAAACAAACGTACGAAAAGCACTAAGATTAACTCTCTCTTCCCCAAGCGAGGTAATCGAAAAGCTAAAAGGACTGAAAAAAAAACACAAGAACAAAATGACACAAGGTAAGACATAAAACAAATCGCCTCGTAGGGTAAACCACAAAGCAACAAAAAGTAAGACTAATATCGGGATCACCGCTTAGAACGGTCAGTAGAATAAACCACCGGGGGTGTTAAAGCACTTTTACAGCTAGCAAACTTCCCCCTGGGTCCCGATGCTACTCTTAAAACAGAAATACATAAAAATTCGGTTCGCATAAAGGCTCCCAACTCAGTCAATGCATCAAAGCGAAAACATAAAAATCAAATTAATCACTATAATAAACAAAGACGAGTACTCACCGGCTAATTCTACTGTATGCCAGAATAAATGAAAACCAATGGTTGAACCACGGCGGGCCAAGCCAAAGACATATCGTCAAGCCCCTGCCCACTGGTTAAAGTTTTACGAAGAGGCCGTCATTGAGTCTGAGGACAAAACCGCCGTCGTGCAATTAAAGAGTGAAGCATAGCCATTAACAATGATTGGGTTGACAACTAGGCATGCAGTCTGCCGCATAATATCCAGGCTATAGCCAATTCTTTTATAACGGTTAATAAGTTTTCTGAATTGCTCCGAAAAGTTAGATTTTCCTACATTTTTTCTAAATCGGTACACTAAGTCATCGTAAAAATTCTGGTTCCGATATACCTTGTTGCAGAAGTGTTTTCAGACTGACGCTATATTTTTTCTACTAAGGCACTGTGTTTGCGATAAAATTTCGAAAACGCCTTACGAAGTTTAAAATAACGATATCCCTGCCTAAGAAGTTTAGCAGTAAGGGCTTTATTACGGTAGATAGTCGCTAAGAGTTGAAGAAGCTCTGGCGAATCTAATAAGTTGAGATATGTATACCCCTATATGAGGTACGCCGGGAGACATCGCCATCCAGAAAAGGGAAACTGACTACATCAAAATCAAAGTCGTCCCGTTTATCATAAATTTTGGTGGAAACTGTACCATTAGATATACATAAATTCAAATCCAAAAAAGGTGCCTCAGTATCGGAAGAATTTGCTCTATTTAATTGGAGTTCTGTAGGGTATATGCGGTCCACCATTTGGTCAAAGTAAATTTTGTCAATATTTAATAAATCATCAAGGTATCTTGAAGTTGAATTGAAAGCCTCAATAATGTCAGCCTGATTTTCACGTGAGAGAGACTTTATGACTTCTCTCTCATAACAAAAAAGAAACAAATCTGCAACAAGAGGAGCACAATTATCGGAATACCAATAGTTTGCCTATAAAGTTTAGTTCCAAATCTAATAAAAATATTATCCAAAAGATAAACAAGGGCATCACAGACTTTTCGACACGCTGTTGGTCTCGTCGAGGAAAGTGGTCAAAGCCTCACGGCCTCCTCATGTCAGTATCTTCAATGAACCTTAACTATGAATGGTCTCAGGGCCACTGATCTCAACAGCTGTCCCTCGAGACGACCCAAATGAAAATGTTGGCATAAACAGGTGCCATTTCGGTACCCATAGCAGTGCCTTGGACCTGGAGATAATGTTTCCCGTTGAACTCAAAGGTGTTGCATTTTAGTATGAGGGTCAAAAGTTTGACCAGAGTCTGTGTAGGTGGGTCCTTGATTTTTCTTTCCTCCCAAACCTCCTCGCATGCCTGGATGCCATCTTAATGAGGAATTTTGGTATAGAGGGAAGCTACATCCATGGAAACAAGGAGGGTGTCGGGTGGATATAGGGCCTAGGCATCTTGCTTCTTCAGGAAATCGGTTGTGTCCTTTAAGTAGGACGGCAGATTTTGAACATGAGGTTGCAGGTGCAAATCAAAAACTCTGATATCTTTTCGATGGGATGGCCATTGGCAGAAACTATGGGACGGCCCGGGTTGTCTGCTTTGTGTATTTTGGGGAAGAGGTAAAATCTACCTGCTTTAGGTTGGTCAACAATTGTTGACCAACCTAAAGCAGGTAGATTTTATCTCTGTTCTTCTGGCTTATATGGCCCTCATCGTGCATTTCACTGATCGCTTCAGACACCTCTTTGGCGAACTCGGGGGTGGGGTCATGATCTAGGTCTATAGTAAGTGGAGTCTCCTAGTTGTCTCTCAGCCTCTGGGATGTAGTGAACTCTATCCATGACAACAACCGCAGAATCCTTGTCAGCGGGTTTTATGATGATCTCTTGTCTATTTTGAAGATCACAGAGAGCACTGCGTTCGGATTTTGTGAGGTTGACATGTTTATGCTTCGAGGGCTTGTGTGGCGCTATGTCAGACTCCACACTGGCAATTTCACTTGCCATTGAGAGAGCATGGCAACAGAAGAGAGAAGACCTACTTTTTTATACTTATAGGCCTAAATCTGAGATCGAGATCTTCACAGAAAGACCGACCATGGCCTACAGAAGACCCAAAAGTCTCCGGAATCTTCTTGTACGTGCCAAGCTCAAACCAGATATGCGTGATGATGAACCATTTGGGGAGACACGACCGTGCGGCAAAGCAAGATGCAAAACCTGCAAAATGATAACTCCCACGCAGATCGCGAAGTCAGCGTCTGGGGCGACTATCAAGCTTAGGTGCAACACTAGTTGTAAGACGACACATGTTGTCTACCTTATAACACGTACCAAGTATGGAAAATAATATGTTGGTGAAACCGGTGATCATGTGAACCAACGGATGAACGGCCACCGGAATGATTGGAAACACTAGCGGTTCGAGAGATCTCCTGTCGCAGAACACTTCTGTTCACCAGAACATGATTTCCTCAACCACGCCGCGCTTTGTTGCTTAGATCATAACCCAGAGCGGACAGATCAAACCAGGAAACCTCGAGAGAGATATTGGATCCAACGTCTGAACACTCTACGGTCATATGGTACCAACAAGGGCGGCCAGTAGAGGGAATCATCGTTCCTTAGTCAGGGCATGCGACAGCTTATGTGGAACGTTTTGTTCATGTGATTTTCAGGAATCACATCATTTGCCTTAAGTATTGGTGAGAAACACTCAGTTTGGCGTATATCCCTTTCGGTGTAAGGTTTATATGCATTGTAGGCCTATACATTGCGTATATGGGCACAGTGATGTTGACAGGAAAGATAAACTTTTTACTTTTTGCACGTTGTGTTTATGCGCGTTGTTTCCAACTATTTCAACTCATGTAACTTTTAGTTGTATATATATTTTTTCCCCCTTTTTTTTTCAAATAAAAAACCTCTGAAGAAGGCGAAAGCCGAATGCCTCAGGTAAACAAATCATTTGCTCAGTTAATGATTAACGCTTAACATGTAGTTTAACGCCTGTCATTTCAACATCCTTTCTGGATCCAGTGCTACCAAAATTTTTTTTGTTAGATGATGTTATGCTACTTCTTCCAACTTGTTCATACATATCACACTTCATGCTAACCCATTTTTTGCCGAGCGGACTCCTTACATTAACTATTTGGACCCATACGTTTCCAATACGTATAAGGAGTGTCTGGTTAGGTTTTATTAATACCATGTTTTAAACAATTCCTGTCCTAAATGCAAACGTCATAGACCCTGATCAGACGCCGCATTCTGCGATCTGGGTCTACGCTGTTTGCCAATGCCCATTTCATGGGACGCTAGGCCTGAATGGGTTGATAGGAGGAAGCTCCATCAAAATGGTTTTCGTACCCCTTCTGTAGGGGTAGATCGCTTTTCAGAGGGGACGGTTTGCAGAAGAGCGAACAGGATGTCACAAAAGTTTCGCAATTTTCGCAGTCTGATCAGAACCGTAACTAAGCGCATTTTGGATGGCTAGGATACCAAGTGTCTTCATACGGACAACGAGGACTGATCAGACTTCGCAGATGCGCAGGCTGAGATAAGTCTCCGTCGGGCGCACATGTCAGAATGTACGTTTCTTCACGTTGTCGCTTAAATGTGTATGCTAAAAGGCGACAAAGCGATTATTGACTTTTTTTTAATCGAAGTGACTCAGTCTTACAATAGAAATAGGAATGTTTAGGGTGGAAGCGTCCTTCATTTTGAACTCATAAAAATCGCTTCGTCATGCGACTGACACTAATTATGGTTACAATATATCATTCAAAACTGCAATTATAAAGGTCAACCTTATATCTACTCAATTTAATCAACACTTGGGGTTAACAGGGGTATACATTATTTTTCTTATTTCTGCCAGAAACATAGATTACGGGTACTCGCTAGAACCGCCTCGCCAAGGTGGTTCTAACGAGTACCCATAATCTATGTCAGAATTTTTATCTGTAAATTTTCATTTTTTGGTGGTAAAATTTTCAGTATATTTGAATATTTGAATAGGTTTGTTTTCGTAATGTCAGTATGCGCATCTGCGCATCTGTGCCGTCTAATTAAAGTCGTCTTTGTCCGCATGAAGAAACTTTGCATTCTGTTCTATCCAAAACGCGTCCAGTGAAGATTCAGATCAGACTGCGCGAATGGACAGGCTGATCTGAATCTTCGCTGGGCGCACATGTCCGAAGGTACGTTTTCTGACGTAGCGGCTCGTATATAGAAAAAAATGGGAGTCATAAAGTTCAATCTCGTTTTATTTATTTATTTATTTATTTATTTTTTTAACTTTTCAAAAGTTACTAAAGCGATCTTTGTTCTGGTTAACGTCAAAGGTTAAAGAGACAGAAGTATTTGAAATATTTAAATCTAAATTTAGGAAGACATAAAGACTGTCGAGGGAGGTCCGAAGAGAGGAAAATTAATCCATTTATGTTTTATTGTGCTGGGACAACTGTGATCTGTGCAAAAGCTATAGACACTGATCGGATAACGCAAAATTCATTGTCTAATCACCATCCGCCCTGTTTGTCTTGTTATTAGCACTTGACAATAGCAGATCCAGCGAGGTACTATCTCTAGTTGTTGTGCAGACTTTAATGCTACCAAGTAACTAACAATGGTTGGTTTTCGTTTTGCTTTGTTTTTTTTTTTTTTTTTTTTTTGTTTTTTTTGTTTGTTTGTTGTTGTTTTTTTGTTGTTTTGTTTTTTTTTTGTTTTGTTTTTTGTTAACTAAGCTTGACGTTTCATACGAATCGCCGGGACGATTCACATGAAATGCCAAGTTCTATTTGAAAGAACTATTACAAACTTTCACTCATCTAATGTATAATCAGTGTTGTATAATCAATGTGCTGAACGGAAATGTTGACACCGTTACTAGGAGTAGAAACTGACCTTACTAATTACGTATGACCTTCTAATTGACATATTAAAATTTTTGGCATAGGGAAATTGACATTCTTTAGGCTTGTAGAGTCACTTGATTTTAGATAGTATTGTATAGTATTTTAAGTGTTGTTTGACGTCATGCCCTTGTTTGGGCCATTTTAAATGGGCAGCGTCATGGGAAAAGAGCCATTATAGCATACGCGAACAGCAAAGGTTCAGGCGAACCTGCGCATCCGCGCAGTCTCGCCTGAACCTATGCTGTTTGCTCACGTAAGCGGTAGGCCATAGAAAACTTCAACCATAGAACTAGACGTGGCCTTGCTAAGTGGGGCAGGCATGCGAACTGAAATAATGATTCGACGGAAAGTCCGAAAAGTGTTTTTCTTGCGACACAGCTCAGATAGTCACACGTTTGTATTTAAAGGCAATTTCACATTATTCTCATAAAATTATCAGAGGAACGACTGAAATTTACCTAAGTGTTAAAATGATGATGCTAGTACAGCTTTTGATGCAACTGTTTACCATAATCAAGCAAACAAGTAATAGCTTTCTAAAAACGGTTTTCCAACTGCTTCAACGAACTTATAAAACAGTGCCAGGACCAAAAGGAATCCCATTAATAGGATGCTACCTTCAGTTTGACCAAACTAGACCACACCATACGTTTACAGAATGGAATTTTGAATTTGGACCTATTTACAAATTCAAAATTTTTGGCAAAAAGGTCGTGGTGCTAGGTACATCCGAACTTGTCAGAACGGCTTTTGAAAACGGTGCATTATCTTTCCACACAAACGACAGACCCACTAATACGACAAAATATGTATATCAAGAACGAAAACATATAGGTTTTGCGGATATGAATTCCACTACATTTGGACTTAGGAATATATTGCAAACGGATATAAACACATACCTCACGGAGAAGAACAGAACTAACAATACGTTAGACAAGCTTAAATACAAACTATTAAGATGTAAACATGAGGATTTAAATCCGGATATTTACTTTAAAGAATTTCTTTCAAATTTTTATACTGTTTTGGTAAGTCTTGATCGAGATATTTTTATTTTTTCGTAAGTTTTGACCGAGATGTTTTTGTTTTGGTGAGCTTTTGATCGAGTTGATTTTGTTTTGCCAAGTTTTGATGGAAGCGTTTTTGAAAAATAGGTGTTCGGGAAAAGAAATGCATCAAAAATGCAAATAATTATTCCCTTCTTGAGAATAAACCCAGTAAACACACGTCACAACAACATCGTTACAATATCGCTGCAACGTCGCAGTGACGTTGTGGCGACGTTATGTGTTTACTGGGAAGGAGAAGAGTTCAGGGATAATATTTTTTTTTATTATTATTATTTTGTTCCTGAGTGGGTTTAGGGATGAAATTAATATAAGGGTAGATGTCTCAATAGGTAAAGAAGCATCGGGATATCCGAATATTGTTTGAGTATTACACAAAATCATCGTGCATCATATTTTTTTAAGGGGGTTTGATACACTTTCGGAGAAGACAACTCTGTCAAAATGGTTTCTGTCCCCTTTTTAATAAAGAGTCTACTCTATAAGGACAGAACTGGCTCCCAGAACTCTTCTGAAAAGGGTTCCACTCTATAAGGAAAGAATTTGCTCCCTCTGGGAGCAAATTCTTTCCTTATAGAGTTGACCCTTTTTACAGAAGGAGCTTAGTGTCAAGTAAAGCAAATAGAAATAAGAAAATTAATGTATACCTCTGTAAACTCCAGTTTTACTATATAAAAGTGGCGGTTAATGGGGTCAAAATTATATAGGCATGTTTTCGTGATGAATATCAGATTTTTCATCTATCTGTCATAGGCAGAATAGTAAAGAATACGTCCAGGATGGGCCACAGTGACCTAAAAATACATTATCTGTTCCTATACAATGCGCAGGTTTTCCTGTGCCAAGATAAACGGATTTTCATTGTTAACAAAGCACCTTTAGTTTTACACCAGCTGACTATAAACCAGACTCCGGCACTCTTTTCAAAGAGAGACCGACAAGTTTTGCAGACAGCAATTTAGCACTTACAGGTATCTTTTCAAACTTGTAAAGAAAAGAATTACATTCCTGAATGAGCGAATTCTTACCGTTAATAATAGTCCCGAATGAGATGGTTCGGGTTGGGGGGAGGTGAGGTGGTGGAGGGGTGTGGGAGGTAAAGATTTCCGTATTTCCCTTAAATCCAAGCTTTTTCTTTCTAACTAATAAGATGATTTTGCTATCATTGTGGGAACCTAGTTCAAGAAAAGCAAGTTTGAATGTTACTTTTAAATGGTTAACTAATGATTTGCATATTTTTTTTTCTCATCTGTTACGATAAGCCTACCGCTCACTGCAAAAACATTTGCATATGCAAAACAAAGAAGGACATCTAACATGCAATATTTCCTCTTTATTTTAGGGACTGCTATTAGAAAAGGAGAAAATTATTTCCTTTAGAGTAGCACCCCCCACTCCCCCACTCCCGCTACCCCCCAGCCACCCACACCTTTGGAAACGAAACTAGGGAGAGATGTTCTAGATTTTCTCTTAAGTGTGAAAATGTGATTAACAATAATTCCATACTGGCTACGCCACTAATTACTACAGGAATTGACTTATTTAGTAGCAAGTTATGTTCTTTCATTTCAGCTGACTGGCGAATCTTTACCGGAAGACGACCCAGATTACAACGCATTATGGGAATTCATAGACTTGTTGTACACTTTACTTGAGCCAAGCATAGATGGTCCTCTTAAAGCGTTTCCGTTCCTCAGATTTCTTCCCGGTAAACATGGCCGAACATTTCGAGATACGATCAAAGCAAGAGACAGGGTTGCCAAGAGATACTTTGATTCACAAAAGGTACACTCAGACTTTGTTTTAACGCATTTTCATGGAGGTTAATCGACCCATTTTAGTCCGAAAACCCCACAAAAGGGTAACTTGGCAAACAATGTAGACCCAGAACGCGGTATCTGATCAGGGTCTATACTGTTTGCACTGAACACAGGAATTTCTATAAAACTCAGTTATAAAAGCTATCTATACACCCTGATATTGGAAATAGACAGGTCTAAGTAGTAGTAGTAGAAGAGCCCACGCGACGTAAATGAGTTAATCCTTGTCCTGCTGAATAATTCAAGATGCCACGCCCTTTACAAATTTTCAGCCAGTCAGATCACTTGATCCAGATTGTTGATACATGTATAAATTCACATACTGAGTGGCAAACAGTGCAGATCCAGATCAGTTGGCTTCTTAGAAGCCAACTGATCTGGATTTACACTGTTTTCAAAGGCAGGGTATATCCGGGTTCAGCAGAACAAGGGCCAATAAAAGTTTGAACGTAACTGAATACTTTTCAGATGAGATGTAAACTCGTTTTACCCCTGACTTTTGTCAGCAGACGACATTTCCCTGTCCCATCACCCCAAAGAACATACCGTATTTAGTCTAAGTAGTCAGTCAGAGGCCTGAATGTATGAGCCAGCTGATGGCACAACCAACAAAATGGCATGTGCGCCCAGCGAAGACTCAGATCAGCCTGGCCATCCGCCCAGGCTGATCAGAGTCATAGCTGTGCGCTCATTGGGTAGTAAAGGACTCAAGCTTTCTTCATGCGGACAGCGAAGACTCCGATCAGACTGGGCGGATTCCCAGACTGATCTGAGTCTTCGCTGGGCGCACATGCCATTTTGTAGGTTTTGTCGTGCGCTGGCTCGTATGGTATATGTCAGTACCTAACTGACTGAACAGCATAGCAAATGAGCATACTCTGAAAGGTCTAGCGACTCTGCAGGTTGGATTGGATCATGAATATTTGCTTGCATACCATAAGTATTCAGACAGACAATGTAAACCCAGATCATACGCAGCGTTTTGTGGTGTCTGATCAAGGTCTACGCTGTTTGCCACTCATCTAGCAGTATATAGACACATTATCAGGTAGGAAAATGGAATTTGTTCAAATTTTAGGATAAGTATGGCAAGGAATAACGGTGTCCGAATATTTAGGTTACTATAGTAAAAATGGATGAATGTAATGGATCGTTCAGCTGATCCATCAGTCCATAAAATAATAAAGGAACCTCAACACGAGAAGAAGTAAATCTATCTTCGGACATGTGCGCGCCCAACGAAGACTCAAATCAGCCTGCGCATCCGCGCAGTCTGATCAGAGTCTTCGTTGTCCGCATAAAGAAAATCTGCAGCCTTTGTTATCCAGAATTCGCCCTAGTGAAGATTCTGATCAGATTGCGCGAATGCGCAGGCTGATCTGAATCTTCACTGGGCGCACATTTCCGAAGGTACGTTTTGTGACGTTGATGCTCATTGTACAAACGTTAGCCAAGAGTAGTTTAATTGCAAGCTTAATTAAAAGGAGAATTACATCTGTGTTTTTTGTTTTTGTTATGCAAATGATTAATGTTACCAGGCACCCGGGCCACATGGAGGCGGCGACGAATGTGTTATGTACATGTGTTTGTACAACCTTATTTCCAATGATCACCCATGCATACTTGGTGCCGTTGTCTGTCACCGAGCATCGCCCCGTCCAGTTTATATTTGACCCAGGGCAGGGCAAGTCAAGTCAAGTATAAGCTAGGTGTACTGGTCTGAAAATATTTCGCCCCGAGCGTGATTCGAACCCACGACTTGCCGCTTGCAAGTCGATGGCACTAACCACTTTTCCATCCAGCCTATTACCAAGAACATTTGAATACCAAACATTATATAATGATAAATTGACCTACATTTATGACCTACATGTATGTTTACTCAAAACTGTGTTGTTTTTCTTCTAGGCCACATACCGAGAAGGAGTCATGCGGGGATTGATTGACGTCTGCTTGAAGAAACAAGCAGACGAGATAAAGGAAACTGGTACTTCATGGCTGACAGACGATTACATCAAAGGTCTTATGTACGATACAGTTGCAGCAGGTGAGAAAAATCTGAGATGCACTGAAAGCCCTAGAAGATTTCTTCTTAAATGTATATCTCCACGCCTTCCTTCTTCGAAATTCATTACTTCTTACAACCTCAATACATCCCACTCGTAAATTCTGATTACCTACATGTTCATACTATTTCAAACACTTCAAGACTTCCTACTTCAAGCTTCACTTCTTTGAACTTCCAAGTTCAGTAAGTCTAACTTCCGAATTCTACACTGAAGTAGGGAGACGTGAAATTAGAAGTCTAAAGGAAGCAGAATAAAGTTAGAAGTAAGACGTCGCAAAAGAAAAAGAGAAAAAAAATCGCAAGTTAGAAGTACAATCAACCCTCAGTATACCGACACTCGATACAACGACAAAATTCGTTATACTCACAATTTGACTAGCACGGAAACCCTCTCGCAAGTGGTGACTGTTAATCAGAAATTGAACAGGAATATAATTATTGAATACTTCAAGCAACATATGTTTTAGATATTTGTTAGAATCGCCCCACTGAGACGATTCTAACAAATATCCAAAACATTCATTCTATGAAGAAATAAGCATAAAACATGGCATTTGTTGCATATCATTCTGCTCATTAAGAAATCTTTACATCAGAAAATTATTTTAATGGCAATATCTTTGGGAACAAATGCTGTCGTTGTAACGAGGGTTCACTGTATTCATGTAAGGTCAGAAGCAGTGGAGGTGGATTTCATCATAATGCAACATTAATTCAGAGATACGGTAAAAAAAAAAAAAAAAAAAACATTTCATTTTTGATCCACTTCAAAAACGAGAGACTAACTGAAATCTTACAGGCTGTCAGATGTCACATTTTATGATCGTATTAATACCATGTGTCAATTTATTAAACCTTTCTTGGGTAAAAAAATGTCCATTTTTGAGGAATCTGGAGCCTTTAAGCTGATGAATGCATGAGGGACTATTGATTTGATGCAAGTGGCATTCTTATATGCCACTTGTTAGATGCTATAAGATATTTTGCATGCTAAAATATTCCGAAGTTTCGATCCGTTGGAAATACAGAACAAATAAAAAACAGGAATTAGCAGATTTGGTTTTATTGAGCCTGTTCATGAATAACAACGAAAAACGTAATATCCCTCACCCCCACAATTGAACTGAATTCTGTTGTTACATTTAATGTATGTTAAATAGTCCCGAAGAACTCAGAAACACAGACTTTTTTTTAAAAAAAAAAATCGGAAGATAGCAGACTCGGCTTTACTGGTCAGTTATGGCGGAAAAGAAAACAAGAAAACTGCGATCGCATTTTCTTCTAAAATGGCATCTTGAAAATATAGCTTAAACATGAATGCTGGCGTGACCATTACAAAATAGGTCATGTTTCAGAATTTGGACAACGTTGCATTTTCAATCAACTGTTACACATTTCACGTTTGCGTTCACTATGGTCTGAAAATAAAATATTCTAAAAAGTACCGGTACTTTATTTTAAGAAAGAAAAAACAAAATCAATATCTTCTTATATTGTTTTAGGAATGACAGAAATGATGAAAACGTTACGTTTGTTGATTCTCCTTATGTGTCATCATCAAGACTGTCAAAGGCGTGTGCAACAAGAAATAGATGACGTCATTGGTCACCTGGACAAACCGACAGCCAATCACAGAAAAGACATGCCATATACGGAAGCAGTTATAATGGAAATGATGAGATATGTCAGCCAAACTCCGCTTGCAATTCCACACAAGTGCAATAAAGATGTTATATTAGATGGGTACCTCATAGAAAAGGATTCAGGGGTAAGTATTTTGTACAAATCATGACCATTTACAAATATGGCATGCTGTTGGATTCTTCGCGCTGCTATCTTGTACAGTTGACCCTCTTTGTACCGACACCCGATACGACAAACTTCGTTATAGTGATATGTTGACTGGCACGAATCCTTCGCTCAAGAGGTGACAGTTATTCAGAGATTATGCAGGGACATTGAATTTAATACTTCAAGAAACATGTTTTGGATATTTATTAGAATCGCCCCACTGAGGCGATTCTAATAAATATCCAAAACATGTGTTCTTTGAAGAAATAATAATAAAGGTTTTTCTTGCATATCATTTTGCTCATTTAGGATTCTATACAACAGTAAATCCATTTTAAGGGCAACGTTTTTGGGAATAAATGTTGTCGTTATAACGAGGGTTCACTGTGACTGCTTTTAATAACGCCAACACTGTTTAGACCATTGCCAGCATTGTATTTTGGTTTTAGTGGTTTAATTCCTACGATGTCAATAGCTGTATTAACCCTAAATATTAGGGCACATTCACTCCTTACAGTATTCGCCTATATTGAAAAAAGAAACATATTTACCTCGTACTACTTGTCGATGTGACAAAAAACTTCTGGATGGGTGACAAAACAGTGTAGACTCTGATGAGACGCCACGTTCTACACTGTTGGTTCAGGCGTGTCTGTACAAGTAGGTTTATTACGGTATTTGAGGTTTAAGTTAAGTGAATCATCTATTGAAGTCCGGTGAGGAATATGGATTGTTTTCTCTAAAAAATAGGATATTAAAATACTTAAAAGGACTGGATATACAGTAAAACCTCAATGACTCGAACACGGATAGCTCGTTTACTCAGTTCGCTAATTCGAACTCGTTTTTGAGTCCCTAGGAAATTCTCTTGGGCCCAGTTGTTCAAAACTAACGATGTCGTTAGTTAACGATTCGTTAAAATTTTAATTGAGTGATACGCAAATATGCTGAAATTTTTTGCTGAAAAAATGTGAGTAGCTTTTGCACTGCAAAAGCTACTCACATTTTTTCAGCAAAAAATATCAAAGTACTGTATATTGAATCCGTTAAAACAGTTAACGAAATGACCCTTAACGAGCTCGTTAAACTAACGACGTTTTGAACAACTGGGCCTTGATAGATAATAGTTATGGCTATTTAAGGAAACTTTTCTTACTTCCTCATGAAATGTCTGTTATGTGTACTCATTAGAATCGCCTCATCGAGGCGATTCTAATGAGTACACTCAACATACCATTATTATATAGAAGATCGAAAAGACAACCCTAAATTATATCCATTTGCCTCCTGACCTGGCGTTATAATTGACCCTCATTAGCTCGAACTACCTATGTCTAGAACAAATTTACATGGTGTCAGAGATGTTCGAGTTATTGAGGTTCGACCGTACCTTGTAGATTATTTGTCCCGTTACACGAGGAGACAACTTTTATGGCTTCCTATTTGTTTTCCTGTAAATCTAGCCCCTTTTTTAATCAGTCTACTGAATAGCTGAAGGGAAAGACTGCTCTCCAGTGGTGGGGTGGGAGTGCAAAGTTTTCCCTTTTACATCAGACCCCTTTTCAGAAGCGAAGGAAACATTTTAAAAGAGCTTTGCATTTTTTTTTTCTTCAAGTCTTACCGCTTCTTGCTGGTGAAAGTCTAAGGGTCGTGGATGATTTATACCCTACCCCTATACAAGCTTCAATATCAGTGGTCATGCAGACTTGCGTAAACGTGCCAAAATTTCCAGGATAATTACCATGGTCGTTTCACGCAGTAAAGTATAGGTTCCCACGATTATTTTCATCAGTTTCAATCGGTTCACATGACCAGATCCTTTAAATGGTTGCAATTTGAAGGACATTATCAAAGTTAAGCTAAACGGTTGTTGTTCAGTTTAGTTTTCAAAGGAAAGTAAACAGCTGAACGAGGTAAAACTTACATAACACATGTTTATCACATGAGAAAGGTTAGATTTTAGATTTTAAGGCAAAAGGTAAGCAAAACATACCGAATTATTTTGACTAAAACCTGTCACCCAATTAAGCGGCAAGCGTCAATCGGAGCTCCCATAAAATATACAACCTTGCCGAATCTTAATGAAAGCCCCAGAATAGGCACTTATTTCACCAAAAAAAGGGATTGATATTTTGCTTATTTTTTTCATGAAACATCACGAAAACACGCCTATATAATTTTGACGCCCTTAAACCCCACTTTTATATAGTAAAACTGGGGTTAACAGGGGTAAACATTATTTTTTCTTATTTCTGCCCAAAACATAGATTGCGGGTACCCGTTAGAACCGCCTCATCATTTTTTATCTGAAAATTTTCATTTTTTTGGTGGTAAAGTAGTCTATATATTTGAATAGGAGTGTTTTCGTAATGACATATGTTGTGGCACTTATTACAAGTGCCTCACCGAGGCGCTTCTAGTGAGTACACAAACATATGTTTGCGTCGAGAAGTAAGAATTTATTTTGTGGATACCCTCTCTTATCTGGAGCTCTGTAAATTCTATAGTAATTACAAAATGAAGGACTTACTTTTATTCTGCTATTGTAGCGACCGCTCATTTTAGAAAGATGGGTCTAGGTCATGATGTCTTTTTATTTAGAGGTTAAACTACTACAGAGTAAATTAACCTGACTGTTTGAAATAAAAAAATAAATAAATAAATAAATTGCCATAATAATGTTATTTAGAGGAATTGATACTCTTTCAAAGGAGACATCTCTATCAAAATTAGTTTGCCTTCTGGAGCAATTAATCCTTTTACAGTCTATCGCTTTTCAAAAGAAAATTGATGTACAAGAGGGCAAACAGAGAATTAAACGTTCTCTTGTAAAAATAGTGTATAATAGACCAAGTGCATGTAGTCCCCTCAAACAGACGGTCCTGACCCATGCTAGAATGCGAAGCTCATCTGTCCTTTTTTAATATAGCACAAAACGCCCTTTTTGTTTCGATATGTTTTGCTAAGTCAGGTGAAATGGGGCATTCATTGTAAGATTTTATCTCAGAAACGAGGGCTGACCAATTAAGCCGAAATATATCTATTTTATGATCATTTTTTTATATATATAAATTTTCACGGTGGTAGAGAGCATTAAAACAAAGAAACTGACTTCGTGGGACTAGATATATTTGGTTATTATCCGCCATTTGTTTTAAACAATAGTTTATTGAATATAATGTAACAAAAATGTACATAAAGGATCAGATAACAAGCTAATTATAGCTTATGTGAAATCTTCTCCTAGCACAAATATTGTACAAAACAAACGAGTGTAGAAAATAAAGACTACTATCGTTGAAATTAGCAAATTGCATACAGAAGTTTTTACAAATATACATATGAGAGAGAGAGACAGACAAAAAGGTTTCCCAAAGTTTCCCAGATGCTATTCCGACACGATGCCACTGTCCCGACTTATAAGTCATGTTAATTGACAACATAATGACAGTTATTGACCTGTCTCTTAATGTAGCTTTGGACTTTTACATATGGTAGACTATTCGATTAGCTCATTAAGGACTTTTTATATTTGCCAGGATCGTCGGTTTTTCACGATCCTGGCAAATATAAAACAAAAATCTTATAACAAATTGTGTCATTAACAGATTAATGTCTATTGTATTTTCATTTCAATCAAGAAATTTCATAAAGCTTAATAATAGCAAACATTAAAGATCACCTTTTTTCTTTTTACAAAAGGCAATTTGTGTGACTAACTTTTGAGTCCCTGGACATCAATTACTTTCTGGAAAAGGGTTTACCATAACAGGAAAGAATTTGCTGCCAAAGGTAGCAAATGCTTTCTTTTTAGGGAAGTTCACTTTTCAGAAGGGGCTGGGTCAAAATAAGTTTGATACAGCTGAAAGTGTATCCATTACCTTTAATTGTGACGTCAATGCGAAGGTGACAACGTCACATACCAAAGATTTTTTTCTCAGGATAGTTCAGAAACAAAGCCATACCATACATGAGGTGCTTTCTCTGAAAGTAAGCAAACATCATGAAGCCATTTTAGTAAACAAATTCAGACACATATTAATTGGTAAAAGCAGAAGATGATGGAGTATATATCAGTCTTAAATTTGTTATATTTTTATGGAAAGTTTTATTGTACACTGGAACGGTGAAACTGTCTTTACAAATGGGTAAAATTTCTATGATTATTCCGTCATCTTTTATTGTCCAGAAAAGTGTCCGTATGTAGTCGGTGAGGAAGTGATCAGTGACATATCATTGTTGCAGAACGAAATTATCGGAAGTTTTGAAATTTTACACCTGAAAAACTTCTCTTGACTATGACAGCATCCGTTGTGTCATTGCATGAGGTGTAGAACGACGTGCCATCAAATACTCAACCGAAACCATTGTCCAGTTAAAATCAGATTATTGTTTTCTCATTTAGATCTCAAACTTCTGTCAAGAAAGCTAGCTGACTTACTTGGCTTATTGCATGAATAAATTACTTACTTACTTACTGATCACCCCCTCGTATTGTCTGTGTGGAAAATGTAGTGCATTATAAATTATAAATAATGCGTATAACGTCAATTAATTTTATATAACTACACTTTAACGATTATATTTCCCATGTCATTTACAACAGCATGATTGAAAAAAAAAACTACTTAAGAAGTTTTTGCGTCAATAAAATCTGACATGCATTAAATGTTTGCGTTTTTGATAAACTTACAGGTGAAAAAGGATAAAGCCATCTCATGATAAAACCAACAAAATGGCATGTGCGCTAAGCGAAGACTCAGATCAGCCTGGCATCCACCCAGTCTGATCAGAGTCTTTGCTCTCCGCATGAAGAAAGCGTAGGTCCTTAGCTATCAACTGAGCGCACTGCAAAGACTGGTCAGACTGGGCGAATGCCCAGCTGATCTAAGTCTTCGCTGGGCGCACATGCCATTTTGTTGTTATTTGTTTTGAGGTGGCTCATATATATAATATATATATATATATATATATATATATATATATATATATATATATATATATATATAAGCTGCGTCAAATAAAAAAAAACATTACGAAAACACGCCTATTCAAATATATAGAAACTTTCACCTCCAAAAAATTGAAAATTTTCAGATAAAAAACTCTGATATTTTTCATACTTTGGCTGAAAACATAGATTGTGGGTACTCGTTAGAACCGCCTCGGCGAGGCGGTTCCAACGAGTACCCACAATCTATGTTTTGAGCAAATATAAGAAAAATAATGTATACCCCTGTAAACCCAAGTTTTACTATATAAAAGTGGGGTTTAAAGGGGGTCACAAATATATAGGCATGTTTTCGTGATGGTAAGAGAAAAGTCCAGGGAGTGCCACAATCACAAGCCGCAGCCCATCCCAGACACGAAGAGGACCTTTATGTCTTCAGAACATATTCGAATTCAGTTACACGTTGTTCATTGTGACATTGCGCATGTGCAGAGCCTTATCAGAGTATGCTCGATTCGTCCAGTATATATAGACTTTATAGAGTTGAAGGTGAAGGTGCATATACACTTGAAGACTCTGCCACTATTCTACGAAAGGAGACAATTTATGCATCCCTTTCAAAAATGATGGTGTTGGAGTTCTCTTATAGGGAAGAATTTGTTCCCAGAGACACTTATAGGGAGTAATTTGCTCTCAGGGAGAGCAAATGTTTTCCTTAAAGAGTTCTCCACCCTCCCCCCACCTCCAATGAAGAAGAGCGACCAATTTCATGCGGAAAAACTGCACAGTATATGTTCACAATCTGATCCAGACATACGACGTTTGAAAGTGCCCGAAGCGATATTTTGACGTAACGAGTGTCGTGCCGTAATAACCCAAAATATTGGTACAGCCAGGCCCGAAACAGTTTAGCCTCAGATCAGATGCCGCGTTCTACACTGAACACTCATCTGAATCATTTTAAACACGTCAGCAGGTAGTAAAAATAGACCCTGATCAAATTTTAGGACAAGCTTTGTAAGGAGTTAAAATGTCCCAATATCTAGGGTAAATTCGGTTACTGAGTTCCGTCATGAGAAAAAGGTACATTGGAGCATATGTGAAATGCAATGCTCAGACTCAGACTATCCTGCACACTCTCATCTGGGACTATAAGAATCCATCATAAATGACCATGCAGGACAGAGAAATTTCACCCGAGGGTTAGGAATTTCAACCAGGGATAAGGCTTGCCGTGTCACTGGTTGAAATTCCTACCCGGAGAGTGAGATTTCCCTATCCTGCATGAACTGGCTCATGATGGATTCTTTTTTATCAACCTCATATTGGCAAAGGTGGGAGAAATTACCATCCATCTGTATCGTTCTGTATCTTTCATTATTGCATAAAAAGCAGTGCCTTCGGCCTCGGTTTTCAACACCTCCTACGGGACCTGGCGGATGTTAATGCATGAAAAACCATGTTTGATCCCTATATTGATATTTCAAGCGGACAGCCAAGGTACTGACCAGAGCGTAAGGATGCGCAAAATGTTTTGTAATTTCACTGTCCGCATCTTTCCCGAAGACATATTTTTAAGCGCCATAAGTGTCATAAAATAACCCTTGATGAAATCTCTCAAAATTTATCGCATGGTGTATTATCACTGACATTTGCTTACGATGGATAACGAGTTGGTTGTCAGTTTTATGTGGCCAGTGACCCAGTACAGAGACATGTTGTCGAGAAAAATATCATGGCTACTCATTAGTATGACCGATATAGAGTTTTGCATAATAGATTTGAAGAAATAAATCAAGAAATATCTGTATAATCCCGCGGTTAAGTTATGAAACGTACTGCCGTATGAATTGTAGCAATTTTGTACTGAATAAAATATTTGAAACTGCATACAGGAATTTAATTCCTTAGTACTTGAAACATTTGGGTTGGCAACTCTTGAGCTCTAAACAGTTTTGGACCTGAACTAAAATGATGATTTAATAGCATTATGCAGCCTCCTAGCTCAAACTGATTATAAATTGTATGTTATATATATATATATTTTTTTTTTTTTTTTTTTTTTGTTGTTTTTTTTTTTTTTTTTTTTTTTTTTTTTTTTGTTGTTGTTTTTTATCCCCATGCCTTTTTAAAAAAAAAGTGAAGGGGGTATTGTGAACGCCTCCGCCCGTCCGTACGTCACTCTATCTCCACGGAAACCACTGGGCGGAATTTTACCAAACTTGCTACACGACTTTCCTTCATGGTAAGGGTGTGCGAAAGCAACATTATTTTTCCGTCCGTCTGGCGTCCATCCATCTATCCGTCACGCTATCTTCTCCGAAACCACTGGATGGAATTTATCCAAACTTGCTACATGACTTACCCTCATTTTAAGAGTGCGAGAGCAATATTATTTTTCCGTCCGGCGTTCGGCATCCGTCCGTCCAGAGCCCGGCCATCTGTCCGTCACGCTATCTCCTCCCAAACGAATGGACCGAATTGAACCAAACTTGCTACATGGTTTTCTTTCATGGCAAGGGTGTGCAAGAGTGAGTCGGTCTATCTGTCCGTCTCTTCGTCCTGCTATTGGCAACATTAGCACGGACCGTGGGGATTTGCGATGGCGCGCATTCTATTTGTTTTTATTTTTGCAGCCAGAGCAATAGTTTGAATCAGACCATCCCATTTAGAACTTAGTCATGTTTTTTACGCAAAAGCATTGTGTATTGTAAGCAGACAATTCGCATAAAATGCCAAGTTCTAATTTCTCTTAAAATTATGAAAAAAAACTGAATGTCATCTGCTACTATATTTGCTTAACACTTTAAGGATTGAGTCAATACTCCTCGTGTTTATTTCAGATTTTCCCTAATTTATGGGGCATCCACCATGATGAATCCGTATGGGGCGATCCATGGGAATTCCGTCCAGAACGTTTCCTTGACGACGACAATCAAATTCTTCCACCAGATCATAAACTAATACAGTCGTAAGTATATGTCGTTTTCATGAGCCGTTCTCACACGTATTCCGTTGACCCGTTGTAGTCTTGAGACCCCTAAAAGGGTAACTGGCAAAAACAGTGCAGACCCAGATCAGACGCCACAGAATGTGGCGCCTGATAAGGATCTCTACTGTTTGCACATAGTTAAGCCATTTTTCTTTAGAGATATCTAAACCTCATAGCCTGAAATCGGACTCGTCCAATATATATTGTTGGAGAGTCTATCAGTCTACAATGGGTTAACATATCTATGTGAAATGTATGCGTCTTAGCCACAACTCTAGATAAGTCACTTTTTACCCCCTCCCCCTTCCCCAATATGTATGGATATTTTTCTCGTTTCTCCACAAAAACATATGTTGTGGGTAATAATTAGAAGCGTCTCTACAATAAGAAAATTATATTCTAGACAACGCTTTTATCTATGGTATTTCACCATAAAATATGGGGAATGACGACGATTGTGTTGCTTCTTTAAGACGATATGTAGCGAACACAAATTGCGTTTACAGGTGTCTGTACGATGGAATAAATACATACATGTGGAAGGTAATAAACTCGTATTGTCTAAGCAACGAACGTATTTTCAATTACATGCCTTTAAATGTAGGGAGCTTTTCTTCTAGTTCTGATTTACGCTTTATGGGACACTAGGCACAAATGGAATAATACCTGTACTCTTTGATTCTTTTTTAGATTCATTCCATTTTCGGTTGGCAAAAGACGATGTCCAGGACAAACTTTCGCAATGTCAAGGACGTTTGTGATATTTACCTCGCTGTTGCAACAAATTCATTTCGTACCTCCAGAAGAAGAGGAACTTCCTTCCGCTGACCCACGATTATACACGACCAAATACCCGCTGTATATGCCCCTGTTTAAATGTAAAGCTATTCCAAGAACTTCATAATGTATGAGGAATATATTTGACTGAGCTGGGCATCACGAAAACACGCCTATATAATTTTGACCCCCTTAAATCCCGCTTTTATGTAGTTAAACTGGGGTTTACAGGGGTACACATTATTTTTCTTATTTCTGCTCAGGAACATAGATTGTGGGTACTCGTTAGAACTGCCTCATCGAGGCGGTTCTAACGAGTACCCACAATCTATGTTTTTAGCATAAATATGAAAAATATCAGACTTTTTTATCTGAAACTTTTCAGTTTTTGGAGGTAAAATTTTCTATATATTTGAATAGGCATGTTTTCGTAATTGATATATTCTAAAACAGCTTGCAAGAACAACGAAGAACCAGCCCTGTTTGCACATTTGTGCAGTCAGAGTCGTTACTGTGCATAATATCGAGACCCGTTTAGACTCTATACAGCGCGACTGCACAGATGTGTATATGGTGGTCTTTTTTTTCGATGTACATAGCACAACGCCTCTCTCCGGCTCAGTATTGTAATACCGTAATTTTGGCTTTTAGAGGACTTATACACTTGATTGTTTTTCCGCCATTTTTGTAAAGGAGATATATTTTTTACTTCCTATTTTGCTTTTCAGCACATTAAAACCCTTCTGAAAAGGGCTCTGCTCAAAAAGGAAATAATTTGCTTCCACGGGCACCAAATTCTTTCCTTTTAGAGAGACCCCTGTTTAGAATGGAGCGAAAACAATTTTTACAGAGGTGTCTCCATTGAAAGTGTATGTTTCCTTAAATATTCGGACACTATAATCCTAAGGCGTCTTATCCTGCTCATCAGCTTATCCTAAAATGGTCACTATTTTATGTCATCCATTTGACTACCAGGTAACATACCTAAAATGTAATGACTGACAAAAAGTGCAGATCAAGAAAAAAAGTTTGATCTGCTTAGAGCAATTTGATCTAGGTCTATGCTTTTTGTTTAGGCAAATTTGTCCGAATATTTCAGCCAGATATGGTATGTGTTGTATATTGTAGTCTTTGTTTTCATTGAATCAGTATTCTGTCCTCGATCGGTGCTTATAGTTTTCTTTTAGTCAGCACATTACGCAACTCTGTTTGTTTGTGTATGTTTTAGAGAATCGGATACACTTGTTATTTCCGGCATTCTTACAAGGGAGGCAACTTTTGTGACTTCCTATGTTTTTGTGTACTTTGCAGTGTTTTTTTATACTTTCTAGCCCACCAACTCGCTTCTAAAAAGGAGCAGCTCTAGAAGGAAATAATTTTCAGAAGGAACAAAATCAGTTTAAACAGTTACCTCCCATGAAAGTGTATCCATTCCCTTAATGTCGAGAGAAATAAATGTTTCTAAGTAAATGTACTTTAATTTTTAATTTACACTCCTGTATTGCCATTATATATGAGCAATGCTCTGAGAAAACCAGACTTAGATGGACATGAGAAAAAGATTTTGCTCACAACAACTCGGACGGACAGGGGTAACACAATATACCCTTTCCACCATTTTTCGAATGGCAGGGGCATAAAAATGTCCAGGAGGAGCCACAATCACAGAATATAGCCTGCGAGTGACACCAACAGGAAAAACAAACCATGAAAGACAGTATGTGTGCATGCTACAAACCAAAGAAATGCAAGGCATTCAGCCCGCTCTTTCCTAACGAGATGGAAACTTATAATGTTTTTACCTTGCACCGAAATGACAAGGTATTTTTGGACTAAAATGTTAGGCTATGAGCCTTTGGTGTCATGCGTTTTTCAATGAATCTGAAACAACTCTTTCCAAATGAAAATATAGTTAAATAAATTTCCATAATGAACTATTTTAGGAATCTCCTATACAAAATGTGATGTTTGCTGTGATTCTACGGATTTTGGGCTAGGTCGTTGATACTATGTTTTTTGTTGTTGTTGTTTTTTGGGTTTTTTTTCATGTTGATTGTTTTGGTAAAACAAAATGCTTTATATTTCCTTTGTTATCATTTAGGGCAAAAATAATTCAATTTAGATGTTGTGTTCATTAGTTTGTAGACCATCCAAATTCTTCAAAATATGGGTATAATTATGTTCGTAAATATGATTAAGTTTCATAAATGAAATTTGCAAACAAATCTGTAGACACTGAAAACGTCTTATATTTAACGTTTCTTTTTCAGAAGTCAAGAATTATAAATTAAATGAGATTTTAAATAAAACGTACATGCTTTATATGATTGCTAAAAATTAAGCCAGCGCACGACAAAACCTATAATACGACTTTGTACGACCAGCGAGGCATTACGAAAACACGCCTATTCAAATACATAATAAATTTCGCCTCCAAAAACTAAAAATTTTCAGATAAAAAAAAAAAACTGATATTTTGCACATTTCTTCTCAAAATATAGATTGGGGGTACTCGTTAGAACCGCCTCGGCGAGGCGGTTCTAACGAGTACCCACAATTTATGTTTTTTTCGCAAAATAAGAAAAATAATGTATATCCCTGTAAATCCCAGTTTTAATATATAAAAGTGGGGTTAAATAGGTCAAAATTATATAGATATATTTTCGTGATGGACAAATCATACTGCGCATCCGCGCAGTCTGATCAGAGTCTCTGCTGGTCGCATTTGCCTTCTACAGCGAGGCTGTTCAAAGTACTGGGTGGATGTAAAGGCTGATCTGAGTCTTTGCTGGTGTTACGAGCCAGGCGATGAAAGTGAAACCAGCAACACGCTTTAAATTATTAACAATATTTATTCACACAAAAAAATGAGACAAGATTCAAAACAAAAGAATGTAAGAAAACAGTACTTTTCAAGTTTAAGTCACAAAGTCCCTCAGAAATAACCCACAAGAATTTATAAGACACATCCTTTGAATAACAGTTTCTGATCCCACAATTTAAAGTTCCTGAATTCAGAATTTAAGTCCAGAATAAATAAAATATTAAAGTAATCCAGTATAGAATAATTTCCGATGATACAAAGATGCCCATATGAAAATCTTTTCTCCTTATATAATATCAAAGAACATTCTAGAAAAAGAATTTACTACAAGCATCTCTCATTTTCCAGTTTCAGTCAAGAAACTTCTAAATATTCTATGACATGCCAAAAATAACTCAGTCCAGAATCAAGGACATAAACAACATGTTATTGTAAACATGTTGTTCTAGAAAGTCATTTATAGAAACATAGTAAATAAAGTTATTTCTGGAAACATAGTAAACATGATGCTTGAAATAATTGAACACGCTATATTGAACACTGGTGTCATCTGGTATAGGTATATGATACACTTGTACTGCCTTGCGGTATGAGCCGGCTTTTATTGCGACGTGGTAGAGTGTAGAACTTTGACTCCAGCAGACCGGGTTCAATCCCCCGTCTGGGAAAAATGTTATTTCCATTTTTCAACCGTTACATTTGGCGCCCACCGTAAATAACCCACATATGTACATAAACCCTCGAGTCTCTTTTCACGTGATTCTAGACTCCTAGAATTTCAGGGAAGAATTGCAAGTTGGAGGGGAAAAATGTCATCGGGTATAGGTATATGATACACTTGTACTGCTTTGCGGTACAATACGGCTTTTATAACGACGCGGTAGAGTGGAGGACTTTGAGTCCAGCAGACCGGGTTCAATTCCCGGTCTGCGAAAAACATTATTTCTATTTTTTCAACTGTAACACTGGTTACATAGGTCTTATTATAGGTTTTGTCGTGCGCTGGCTCTAATATTAATTAAGACGTGCGAGAAGTGTCACGGAACATAACCTATTATTGATGAAATCACCATGACAAACAGGACCGACCAAACAAAGCTCCAGAAAGAACGAACAGCACAATACACAGCCGAAAGTCGAAACAGGGTGTAGGGCGTAGAGGTGGCAGGTTTAATTGATTTTTCTGGAACCAAATCTTCACCCTAGATTGAAATGTAAAACTGAAATACAAAAGGTTGTTTGGCTAACATAGAGGCTCTCTAATTCATTTAGTGATACATCAGAGAAAATAACATGTGAATCAAATCAAATCACTACAATGAAACTAGGATGAAGGCTTAGTGCAAACATCTCACATACTGGCAACCAGAACTAAAGAAAACCACATGTTGAACAACTGAGGGAGGCTTAAACCCGGTTTTACAAGCATTTAACCCTTAAACATAACCCTTTCATGCCTGTGTTTCTGAATTTGGACACATCTATTGTGCAAATATTGGTTTGAGTATAAATCAAAACCAGAATGGCAAACAGTATAGACCCTGAATAGACGATTCGTTACTAGCCGTTTCATCTGGATCTGCAATGTTTGCAAAGGCAGCTGTATTTGTGTGCTAGGCTGAAAGAATTAAACCAATGATGAAACAAGGATTTTGGCTCCTGGCAAACACCTGAGACACTGAAAACCAGAGCTATAGAAAGCAACTAGCAGATGATAAATGGGACGGAAAGACATAGGACAAAAGTACAAAAGAAATCAATGAAACACCAGGACTCATTAACTGAAGAAGATAAAGTTCAAAACTGTATAACGGTCTCCCTAAAACTGTAACGGTCTCCCTAAAATACACAGAAGTAAAACCATATCCTCAAATGCAAAAGCGCGAATTCATCTTACGTTGAAGTCAGATTTAAACGATTTGAAATTAAAACCAATCGTATCCGTTCCGTCATGTCTGACTCACGGACTGTAATTTGTTAGACACTCCATTAGACTAGATACGGACCATGTTAAAAGTAACTAAAGGGACACTACTGACTTTCTTGATAAACTTCCGGACAGAGTATCACCGCATACCATGGCTCCATTCGATACAGAGGCACTTCACTCCAATGTACCGTATAATTTAGGATTAGAGGCGGTGAAATATTGATTGGACTAGACAAAATGTCCATTGGACACGAATGCCCCCGCCTAGTGCTATGCCTAAATAATAGGCCAAGAGTGGTGATCCAGAGATATAATGCAAACAACATAAAGATCTTCTAGGTAAGAAAAAAGAATCAATCAATGATGTTTAATGGTGACGGGAATATTTAAACCTGGGGGTCCAACGTTCCAGTGTGAAATGAGACTGTGAATTTTCTTGAATATATTCTCTGCAGTTTGGAAATCTTTCAGACTTTGATTTTACCTCACTGCATCTTGTTTTAATGCCGTGTGACGGCCGTAGAACGTCTCCCCGTACTTCTCCATAGTGCAGATTATATTTTCATTTCCTTTGGGATCATTGGGCCCATTGAAATAGAGTTCTGCTCATGTATACGCTACAGAGCGTAAGCAGTGTTGCATACTTCATTACTGCTTATGAAGAGTCTCAATAAAATCGAGACTCCCATTTTCTATCTGTAATTTGTTCTTTGTTTCCAAAGGCAACATTTTAGACTTTTACACTTCATGTATATTAGGCAAAAGGGGATATTCCCGGGCACAATTAAAAAACTGAAGTAGCCAGAGTTGTCTTCTTTGTTCGCTACACATCATCTCACATCCTGGTTTAGCAATCTGTGAATTTTCTGAATACATTCCACGCTGTTTAGGAGTTATGAGCCGGACACTACATTAATTTTAAGCAAGGGGAGTTAATTCTAAAACTTAATTAACCAGAGATGTCTTCTTTGTTCACGGCACATCGTCTCGATATGATTTAGCTATCTGTGAAGCTTCATGAATATATTCTATATAGTTAAGGAGTTTTGAGCCCGACACTTAATGGATTTTAGGCAGTGGAAGTAAATTCAAAAAACTGAATTAGCCAGAGTTATCTTCCTTGTTTGCGACACATTGTCTCGATATGATTTAGTCATCAGTGAAGTGTCATGAATATATTCCAAATGGTTCATGAGGTTTGAGCCGGACACGAAGACAGCAATACACTTCATGGATTTTTGGCAAGGGAATTTTATTCAAAAACTGAATTAGCCAGACCTGTCTTGTTTACTCGCGATACATCGTTTCTATATGATTTAGAACGGGAACTGCCATCGGTACGACATTTGCGGCTGTATATGCTACACTAACTATTGGGTACCTAGAGGTTAAGCTTTATAAAAAAAAGTCACAGAAGTTTTCGGAAACGGGTTTGGAAAAGATTTCATTACAGACGGGAAGCGAGTCCTTGATGGTTGCTTCAAACCGTGGACAACACCAGTAAGCGATTCAGAAACATTACATAATATTTTGAACAATATAACCATAGATATTAACTTTACACTACAATTTAATAACACTGAACAATCATTCCTTGGTATTGTAGTGAAAAACCAAGACGAGAAAATAGAGACAGATATCAACTACAAAGACACAAACAGTAAGCAATATTTACTATTTTACTCATGTCATCCTGTTCGTTCGTCTGTCATTACTGACAATGACCAATCCTAATCAACTGTGTGATGTGTTATTATTTGTGTGTTCTAAGATGGCTGATGAGACCAATCTTAGCTCTAAACTGCCTGTTGCAGATAGAACAAGAGAGGTCTGAGGAAGAAAGCTCTGTTGGTGATGCCTTAGCTGTGGCTTTCCGCTGTGCACATTTCTGCTCTGCTTCGCTGATTCTTTTTGCTTCGTATTCACCAGCTCCCCTTTTTATGAGGCCTCGCCACTTTATACGATCCTGTACAATCTGTTCCCATGACTCTTTTGGTATGTTGAAGTCTTTAAGGGAGACTTTGAGGGTGTCCTTGTATCGCTTCTTCTGACCACCATGGGAGCGTTTTCCTACTTGAAGTTCTCCATAGAGGATTTTCTTTGGCAAACGTTCATCAGGCATTCTGGTAATATGACCTGTCCATCTTAATTGTGCCAATTTCAGAAGAGTATGTATACTCTGCATCCCTGCCCTTTTCAGGACTTCTGTGTCTGGAATCCTGCCTTGCCACTTGATCTTCAGAAGTTTTCTTAGACAGCTTGTATGGAAGTGGTTCAGTCTTTTGGCATGCCGAGGGTAAACTGTCTAAGTTTCGCATGCGTATAATAGTGTTGGCAGCACTACAGATCTATATACTTTCAGCTTTGTGTCAAGTCAGATTCCACTTCGGTCCCAAATACGTCTACGTAGCCGGCCAAATGCTGCACTAGCTTTGGCAATTCTAGCATTGACTTCATCATCAATGTGCACAACTCTAGACAATGTGCTTCCAAGGTTGGTGAACTTGTCTACCACTTGCAGTCGTTGACCTTTCACTGTGATGGTAGGCTCTTTGTAAGGCTTTCCAGGTGCTGGCTGATACACTACCTCAGTGTTTTTGATGCATACCATCATGGAACTGCCGCACCATTGCTATGAATTTGGCAGGACAGCCAAACTTTGCCATAATTTTCCAAAGTCCCTCACGACTGACTCTGTCAAATGCTTTAGTAAGGTCGACAAAGGTCATGTAGAGGTCGACATCTTGTTCCTGGCATTTTTCTTGAAGCTGTCGTGCTGTAAAGATCATGTCTATTGTTCCTCTGTTTTTCCAGAATCCACACTGGCTTTCTGGTAGAAGCCCTGACCGTTCAAGGTGTTCATTCAATCGGTTCAGTAGGACCCTAGCAAAGGTCTTCCCAGCAAGTGACAATAAAGAGATGCCTCGATGATTGTCATCCTAGACATACCAAGATAAACAGCCCGTACAATCTGGCGCGCCGACTGAGAACAATTGTTTCAGAAGAACAAGTTTTGCAGAGGCGTATGCAAGAACTAAAATCATTTTTAATTTAACAAAGCTATCCTGCACAAATAATACAACATGACTTACAAAAGGCAACGTCGCTAGACAAGAAAGTACTTCGCAAGGTCACAACAAAGGGTAAAGAAAATATAGTCCCTTACGTATCGAGGTATAATCCTAGAGACCCTGAAATGTTCAGGGTAATTATTGACAAAATGCCAGTGCTACAAGAAGACGAAAAAGTGCGGAAGATTTTGTCAAATTACAAAATTATAAAGAGAAAATGTCAACCATATAATCTAAAACGCGAAGTTTACGTCAAACGATACATGCGAAGTAAAACAAAATGTCATAAAAAAAACTGCGGCCTCTGTATATTTTTCTACAAAGAAAATCATATAAATTTAATTACGAAATGAACTCCAAAGTGCATGAAGACATGACATGTGAAGTCAAAAACGTTATCTACTTGATGAGATGCAGGGGCTGCGGGAAGGAGTACATTGGGAAACCAGGCAACTTTCTGCGTAAGAGAGTCACTATCCATAATCAACCGATTAGAGACCCCCGTACCAGAATGTTGCGAGTTAGAGGACACATCTACGAATGTGCAAGCATTTTAAATCCCAAATGTTATAGATTTCTATTTTATTAGATGTACTCAGAAAGTACAACGTTACAAAGGACTAAGGAGAAGTACTACATCACCAGTTTAAAAGCAAAGTTCAAACATAAAATACATTTGAATGAGTGTGGTGCCATCAGGATATTTATTAACATTACTGCATGAATACAATGCATGTTTTGTAAGCATAAACAATGGTAATATGTTAAGCTCGCAAACTGATGTTAAATTAGTTTCTTTAAATAGATTACATAAAGACAATGTACGTTTATATACACACGAGCAGGTATAAAGATATACACTTAGTACCAATTAAGATATTCAATTACCGGAAACTTTGTTAATGTCAAGCGGAAACGTTACTTATCTTATGACGTGACGTTTGTTGCTAGGTTATTCAATATGTCTTTTTGATATTCTGTAAATCAGTGAAAGCGCGTTAGAAGCAAATTAATTCAGTGTGTATTGGACATCGGACGAGTTTATAAATATAGTAACGATTGTAACATTGAACTGTATAGTTTGTATCTCCTGATGATCTTTTGTTAGAAGTGATACCGGTAGAGAAAATAGCTGATATATTGTATTATTTGGTGTTTCTTATTATTTTTAATATATATATATATATATATATATATATATATATATATATATATATATATATATATATATATATGTGTGTGTGTGTGTGTGTGTGTGTGTGTGTGTGTGTGTGTGTCATACAACGATGTATTTACAAATGGTCTGTAAAGAATGAAAAACAAACACAACATTATACATGATAACACAGATTTTATCACTATCCTAAAGTAAAATGAACAGCCATATATATCCTCTTGTATGAGAAAACAAACCCGTTTGAAAACTACTTTACTAAATCTAATTAAGGCAGTAAGTTTTCTTAATATATGTATCTGTAGAAGAAAGAGAAATGTTCTTCGTTAATGTATCTACAACAGAGAATTCGTCGGAACTGCATGCATGTATAGGAAGTAAATTAAGTAGATTTAATTTTAAAATTTTGTAGCTTCAAAAAGTCGAATGCGTTGTTATGTACCCAGTTACATTTGAAAATCAAACGCTCATGCGAATACACACTTAAAGTGTAATTGACCATACTAGTTACAAGAAAGACAACAAAGTAGTATATAATATTTAAGCTAAAGTATATTTTCTCCCTTGGCTGAAAATACAATTTTCAAACACAACATATTTTATCTCTCCTGAAAATATAATATTAGAAGTAACTGCTAAATTGTTTATGTCTGCATATAATAAAATATCAGCCCTCACCTCCGCGATATCGAGATAGCACAGCAAAATAAGTGAGGGTCTTTTAACACACAAAGAGAGAGAGAGGGAGAGAGAGAGAGAGAGACCTCCAGTTAATCGCCCAAGTAAAATGGGTAACCGGTGCTTACAAGGACTTATCTGGAGTTATGGAAGACAACTAATACAAAGCCGTCTTGTTTTCCTAAGTTTCATCCCTAAAATATACTAATTGATTTCAGCTTTTGTGCAAATACAAAAAAGAACAGTGTCTTTAAAATGTGCAGATTCGTATACGTAAATAGTAAAGGTCTAGAACAGTCCACACATCTGCTCAATCCGCTCCAACTTTTCACCGCTAGTATACATAGTTTACAACACCCAATTTGTGTACAAATAAAATCTGCAATATATGAAAAAATGGATGTGGACGCTATCTGTTGTCATTACGAAAACATGCCTATTCAAATATACTGAAAATTTTACCACCAAAAAAATGAAAATTTTCAGATAAAAAAATCTGATATTTTTCTTATTTCTGCTCAAAACATAGATTGTTGGTACCCACATTCTATGTTTTTGAGCAGAAATAAGAAAAAATAAAGTATACCCCTGTAAACCCCAGTTTTACTATAGAAAAGTGGGGTTTAAGGGGGTCAAACTAATATAGGCATGTTTGCGTGATGTTTTATACCGACGTTTGAAAAAGCACACTGGGTCCCTTAAAATTGTTAAGGAGTATTTGTAATTCTAGGTTTTTTTTTTTTTTGTTGTTTTTTTTTTTTTTTTTTTTTTTTTTTTGGGGGGGTGGGGGTGGGGGGTGGTCTTTTTTTCTTTTTTTTTATTTCTCCATAAACAACTTACGTTGACGCTTCTAATGATTACCATAACATATGCTTTTATAGAGAACTGGAAAAAATTACCCCAGAATTGTCAACAAATATTCCTCCTAAACAAATTCTATGACAGTCTATCACCATTCTTTGGGCGCATAGAAAAAGCCAGGGACCCAGTTGTTCAAAGCATCGTGAGCTTAACGAGCTTGTTAATTACAAATTCATGACAAATTCGTTAAAAGCTCCATATCCCTTAAACATAGACATTTTATTATTCAAGAAAGGTTTAATAAATTGATATATAGTATTAATACGATCATGAAATGTGGCATCTGACAGCCTGTAAAATTTCAGTTAGTCTCTCGTGTTTTAACAGGATCAAACATGAAATGATTTTTTATCGTATCTCTGAATTAATGTTGGCAACAATACGATAAAAAAAGTCATTTTGTTTCAAGAACGAGAGACTAACTGAAGTTTTTCAGGCTGTGTGGTGTCACATTTTATGATTGTATTAATACCATATATCAATTTATTAAAACTTTCTTGGATAATAAAATGTCTATTTTTAGGAGTATGGAGCCTTTAACTGCTGTAACTAAGGTATTTTCAAATACACTGATATTTTTGCTGCAAAAATGTGAGTAGCTTTTACAACTCACGTTTAGTTTTTTGTTTTGTTTTTTTTTTTTTGTTTCAGCAAAAAATATCAATATATTTAACATACAAGATAGAAATTTTAACGTCACGTTAGCTAACAACTTCGTTAAGTTTTGAACAACTAGGCCCAGAGTTTAGGGCAACATTCTGTATTTTATCATTTAACAAACCAGTGCAGGGAGAATAAGAGCCTAATTACTATCACATACTATTAGCAATGAGAAAAGGGCTCCGAGTGCCGGATTAGCAAAAACATCCACAGGTTGATCCGACCCCTCTCCATCTGTTTATATGTCGGTCTGTCTTCTACAGACCTTTATTCAACAGCTTTAACGGTTTTTATGCTGACGCGGGCAACAAACGTCCAGGTCAAACGTGTAGTTCGACCCGACCCCCACCACCTTGCGCCCACAATAGTGACAATATCCCTTACCCATGCCACACAGTTGCCAGTAGTTAGTACTTGATCTGCCTTGCATTTTACCTAACAAGGGAGATAGGAGAAAAACACTATGGTTATCTCTCAATGACACTCTTTACCCTGGCAAAGTTTATTTATTGATCATGTAATTTTAGATGTTTTTACTAGTGTGCTGGTTTAAACAACGCAAACCAGTTACAATATACAGTCGAACCTCAGTAGCTCGAATGCTTGTTTACCATGGCTAATTCGAACTCGTTTTTGAGTCCCTACAAAATTCTTCCGATAGCTCAAGAAAACGAATATTTAGGGAAAATTTCTTATTCTATCATGACATTGTATGTTGTGTGTAATTAGAATCGCCTCGATGATGCGATTTTAATAAAATTATTGCGTAGAAAACTGAAACGATTTCCCCGCTTAATTATCGCTATTTGCTTCCTGACCAGGCGCCCTGATTAACCTCAGTGGCTCGAACTACCAGTATCCCGAACAAATTTCCATGGCCCCAAAGATGTTCGAGCCATTGAAGTTCGACTGTACGCAGGCCTTAGCAAACTGTGTAGACCCAGACCAGATGCCGCAGGATGCGATGACTGATCAGGTTTCTATTTTATTTGCTACTCATACAACATGTAGTAAAATGAACTTGATCAAGGGCAAGTATACCAAATATTGAAGGTGTCTGAATACTTAAAGCATGTAGTATCAAAGAGCACATAAAAGAGTAAAAACAGGATTCCCGGTTTCACTGAGACTCTTCATATGACAGCATTGTAATTTGCGGAGCTGCATACAACCTATAGCACCGGCTAAAGTGGAGTTGGATTTTCCAAGCTACCAGAATGGGCTCCATGATCCGAAGAAAAATAAAAAAAAAAAAATAATAATAACGATGTTGCTATTACCAGTCGACTGGCTATAGCCATTAGACGGGAAAATGGCTATTACCAGATGACGAAGGAAGAAGAGCAATCTTCGTCGATACCTGCATTTGTTTTCGGATTGACATTCCAGTAGTTTATACCAATGCACGGTATGCAGGGATTTAGTTTCAGTCGTGATTCTGTAATAATTCAAAATATCAAATATAAGAAACCACATGAACCATTCAATATCGAAAAAGAGGGGACACAATGTGGCAGGCTCAGGAAGAATAATAAGATAAAAATAACATACAAAACCAACGGCACATTACAAAAACACGCCTATTCAAATATATAGAAATTTTCATCTCCAAAAATTCTGATATTTTTCATATTTCTGCTCAAGATATAGAATATGGATACTCGTTCGAACCGCCCCGGCGAGGCGGTTCTAACGATTTCCCACATTCTACATTTTTTTAGCAAAATGAGGCAAATAATGTATACCCTGTAAACCCCAGTTTTAGCATATAAAAATTGGGTTTAAGGAGGTCAAAATTATATAGGCGTGTTTTCGTGATGATGCGATCAGCTCCCTTTTCCCTACAAGAGGTGATCGTAATGCATTATCAAAGTTAAAAGTCTCGAACAACTAGTGAAATATCTACCTGACTGGTCATACCGGTTTTTCGTTTAATTAGCTAATACAAGGCATAGCAATTTTATTGTAAAATCGCTATTTGCAGTCGACTGGTAATAGCTATTTTGTCGTAGAATTGCTATTACCTGTCGACTGGTATTAGCCATTTTAACGTATAGACGTTTCCAATAAAAAAAAAAAACAACCTTTATTTCTAATTGTTTTATTGTTTCTTTTCTGGTACTTTTCCATTTTCTACCACTGCAAGTTGCACGTCTCCAGCATTCTCATGATTTGTAATCATGTCATCCAGGTCTTTGTGTTTGGTCTCCTCGAGAAACGCGCACAGGGCACTTGACAGGATACATACTATTCCTGACAACATGTATAGCAACCCTGGAACATCTTGACTCTGCAAGGAATAATAAAAACAACAAGACAAAATATTTAGACGCAAACGTCTAAGTACCGGCGCAAATTTTGCTCATATTTACATAGAGATATGGGACAAGAGTATACTAAAGTTTAATAAATTTTCAATGTAACAGGTAAAATCGAACAACAATATGATTCTTTAACTTTCACTGCCACAGACGATAATAATAGGCTTTGTAAACAGCATAGATCCAGATGAGACGGCTCATATGAGCCGTCTCATCTAGATCTACGCTGTTTGACATTCAGTTTTTCAACTTTACGTTTAAACTCCTTTTCAAGCGATAGTTCGTTAAAAAAGAAAAGCAGACGACAAATGTCGTCTGAAATTTGGCACCGAAAGAGTTAATGTTTGCTTTTATTAAGCTTTATGAAATTTCTTGATTGAAATGAAAATAAAATAGACATTAATCTATTGATAACACAGTTTGTAATAAGACTTTTTTATATTTGCCGGGATCGTCACAAACCGACGATCCCTGCAAATATAAAAAAAAAATCCTTAGTGAGCTAATCGAACACGCTCCCATATATAAAAATCAAAGCTATATTAAGAGACCGGCGCGATTCCTGCGCCGGTCAAATAGCCGGGTCACAGCATTTTCCTACAAGACTGCATGTGCACCCAGAAAATTAGTTTAGACATTACAGTTGTCTCTTTAGATGCATTAAATGTCAAGGCCGTTTTTCTGGGAAAATAAGAAAAAAAATAAAAGTGTCGTCTGCAGAAAATTTCATCTACCATCGTAAGCGTTGAAATCTTGAATGAATATTATAAATGTTCAAATTATTTAATAATTACAATGATTGTAATTATGATGATAAAAATAATGCTTATAGTAATAGCAGTATAGTTATTAGAGCCCGGATCTGAGCAATTCCTAAAAGACCGCATGTCCGCCAAGCAATGCACGGGCTCATCAGTCATTGCTTTGCGCTCTATGGGTAGCCAAACATCCAAAAAAGGTAAGAGAAAAGTCCAGGGAGTGCAACAATCACAAGCTTTCTTTAGACAGACGACATATGTTCTGTATTCTTTAGACAGATGATATATGTTCTGCATCCTTTAGACAGACGACATATGTTCTGTTTAGAATATGTGCTCAGGCTGATCTGAGTCCCACTTGTGGGCACAAACAATCTTGTAGGAAATGCTGTGCCCAGGCTAATTATTTTAGGCATCTTACAAATACTTACCAAAGTTATGATCTGAGGAGCGACCATAGATCCCACTCTAGACACAGAACTGATAAACCCACCGCCTATATTCCTGTCAAAAAAAGACAATCACTACGAAAACACGCCTATTCAAATATATTGAAAATTTTACAACCAAAAAAGGAAACTATTCAGATAAAAAAATTATATTTTTCATATTTCTTCTCAAAACATAGATTGTACTACTCGTTAGAACCGTCTCGCTGAGGCGGTTCTAACGAGTACCCACAATCTATGTTTTTAGCAGATTAAGAAAAATAATGTATACCCCTGTAAAAAAAGTCAAAACGGATTGCCTTTGGAAACAAGGAACACACAAAATCACGAAAATCGGAGACTCAATTTGATTGAGTATCTTCCTATGCAGCACTTTAGTTCGCAAGGCCCAGTTTTACTATATAAAAGTGGGGTTTAAGGGGGTCAAAATTATAGGGGCATGTTTTTATGATGAACGTGAACCCTTCAAATAGCTTTTCTTTGGGGTTTACCACCAGTCAGCAATGTTAAGGTCATGGACAGCCAGTCAATTAGTGAGCACTTTTTCCTTGTTAGGTTCAGTCATCTAAGCGGTTAACCAGTACTTTGTGTACATACTTACGCCAGTAACGGACATCTGCCCTTCTTGAATCAGTGGAAGGGTAGAATGACCATAGAAACGATTTCATGATCAGCATATCTCAGATAAGCCTGTGTATACGAGCAGTGTGTCGCTAACATGATATATGAGACGATATTCTATAGCAAACAACATATGATAGACCCTAGTCAGACTACGCAATACACAGGCTGATCTTGGTAATACACTGGCATATGTGGAAATATCGATTGTTTCTTTAGCTCACAGTATTATATTTCTACATATTCAAGGTAAATAACTCCGACATAAAAACATAAAAGAGAAGTCCTTTGAGAACAAATTATTTCCTTTCAGAGTAGTGCTAGAGAATTTTTCTAGCTTCAAAATTCTCCCTTAGAAACTGGCACCAAATCTTTTAGATGCATCCATTAACCTTTGAGAACAGAGAGCTTAAGGCTCAGCATGAATAGGGCCTTCCGTGTCGGCAGTCGCTGTCCAGTTATTGGTGATCGTAGAGCATACGAACGGAAGGATACAAGTAAAACATGTGGCTCTTATGGCAGTGACCTGATCCTATCCCACATACCTGACACTTGTAGGAAACATACCTGACAACTGTAGGAAACATACCTGAGAACTGTAGGAAACATACCTGACAACTCATTACGAAAACACGCCTATTCAAATATATAGAAATTTTCACCTTCAAAAACAGAAAATTTTCAGATAAAAAAATTCTGATATTTTTCATGTTTCTGCTCTAAACATAGATTGTGGGTACTCGTTAGAACCGCCTCGCCGAGGCGATTCTAACGAGTACCAACAATCCATGTTTTTGAGCAGAAATAAGAAAATTAATGTATACCCCTGTAAACCCTAGTTTTACTATATAAAATTGGGGTTTAAGGGGGTCAAAATTATATAGGCATGTTTTCGTGATGTGTAGGAAGCATACCAAACAATTGTAGAAAGCATACGTGACAATTGTAGGAAACATACCGGACATCTGTTTAAAACATACCTGACAAGTAAAGGTAACATATCTGACAGCTGCAGAAAACAAACCTGGAAACTGTAGGAAACATACCTGACAACAGAAGGAAGCATACATGACAACTGTAGAAAACATTCGTAACAAATGTAGGAGGATACCAGACAAGTGTTGGAAATATACCGGAAAAGTGTAGGAAACATACCTGACAACTACAGGAAACATACCTGGCAACTGTAAGAAATAAACCGGATAACCAAAGGAAACATACCTGACAACTGTAGAAAACATACCTGACAACTATAGAAAACATACCGGACAAGTGTAGGAAACATACCTGAAAACTGTAGGAAACATACGGGCCAACTGTAAAAACATACCGGTCAATTATAGGAAATATACCTGACAACTGTAGGAAACATACCTGACGGCTATATGAAATATACGGGATAACTGCAGGAAAAAGACATGACAACGGTTAGAAACATACTTGAAAAGGTAGGAAACATATCTTAAAACTGTAGGAAATATATCTGATAACTGTAAGAAACATTCCTGACTACTGTAGTGTACATACCGGACAGCTGTAGAAACATATTTGACAACTGTAGGAAACATACCTGACAACTGTAGGAAACCTACCGGACAACTGCAGAAAACATATCAGATGACTGTAGGAACATACCTAACAACTGTAATAAATATCCCTGATAACCATAGGAAACAAACTGCACAACTGTAGGAAACATACTGGAAATTATACCTGACAGCTGTAGAAAATAAGCCTTACAACTGTAGGAACCAAACCTGACAAGTGTAGGAAATTTACCTGACAGCTTTAGGAAACATATCTAACAGCTATAGGAAACACACCTTACAATTATAGGAAACATACCGTACAACTATAGGAAACATACCTGACAACTGTAGGAAACGATTCCACCGACCAGAGCGAATTCATGTCCCAGCCAGCGGAAATAAATAGTTTGGCGAGTAATGCCAGAATATTTACAGTGGATCCAGCACCCTCAGTACCTGTCAACATGTTAAATACATTGTATTTAATTCGAACTAACCCAGCAGCACACAACGTTGAAACAACATCGATTCAACGTTGATTCGACGTCAAGACGTTGAATCAATGTTGAATCGACGTTGTTTCAACGTTGTGTGTCCGCTGGGAATTCATTTATACCGAGTGGTTTCTTCTGCATTAACTATTTGGACCGGTTTATTTTCAATCTAAGAGTGTCTGGTTAGTTTTTAGTGTTACCAAGTTTTATAACAATTCCTGTCCTAAATGCAAACACTGTAGACCCTGATCAGACGCCATTAATATAATATTAGCCGCACAGCATTTCCTACAAATTTGCAAGTGTGCCCTGCGAAGACTCAGATCAGTCTGCACGTACGCACAGTCTAATCAGAGTCTTCGCTGGGCACTCTTTGGGTAGCCAAGGACCCTAAGGGTCTTCAGACGGACGACGAAGAGTCTGATCAGAGTGAATGAGAGGCTGATCTAAATATTCGCTAGGCGCAAATACAATATTGTAATATTTTAGGCCATGCTGTGCCGGCTCAGATGAAAAACTAATAATAATAATAATAATAATAATTGAGTATGTATAAAACGGAATGAGAAGTACTTGAACCATGTGAATATTCGGTGTGGGACAATTGTCCCACAGAGACCAAAAGGCAACTCGACGTAATCCATATTGAGGCCGCTCGAATAATAACCGGTGCTACTAAACTGTGTAGCGTGAGCAAACTACTCACAGACCTTGGATGGGAGACACTTCAAAACAGGAGAAAAAAGCACAGACTCATAATTCTCTTCAAAATCCTTCATGGGCTAACTCCTGTATATATTAACAATCTCCTTCCACCACTAGTGCAAGACACGACCTCTTACAATCTAAGAAATTCAAATCATTTCCAGAACTATCGCGCTAATACCAATTTGTTTCTAAATTCCTTTTTCCCGGCAACGATCCGTGCATGGAACGATCTCCCCACCGAGGTCAAGGATGCGCCATCAGTGGCTGCATTCAAATCACATTTAAACAAGGATCTAAAAAAACCTCCTTCGTATTATAGCACTGGTACACGTATAGGCCAAATTCTCCAAGCACGTCTGAGACTTGGATGTAGCTCCTTAAATGCCGACCTTTATCGTAGAAATATCGTTCCGAGTCCCACATGTGCGTGCGGAGGATTTGAAAGTGCATATCACTTTTTTCTTTGCATGTCCTAGGCTCTCTCATTTTCGAAGAAGGAATTTCTCGGATTCTCTTTTAAATTATACGGTTAAAGATTTTCTCTATGGCAGCCAAAATCTAACCTTTCAGGAAAACGAACAGTTATTTCTTAAAGTGCAAGAGTATATAGTGAAATCCGGAAGATTTTTGTAGTCCCTATAAATGACTATGTTTGGGGAACTGAGAATCAGCCAAAATATGTTCATGTTGCCGCTAGAAATTTTTACAGCTGTAGCATTTGAACTGAACAATATGCTTTGTGTTTCATAACAAACACTAAATCTACCTGTGTATCCGCTGAATTTACTAATCAGTTCGATTGTTACTTCATGTCAATACATATGAAATTCTTTCTTTCTTTCTTTTGTTCTTTTTCATATTCATTAAATGTGTTACACTGCCTTCCATTCATAGATGATGCAACATATGCTGTTTATTTCCAGGAGATGACTCAAATAAGCACTTATGCTTACCGTCAAATCCTGTGACATATATGTCTAATGCATGCATTGTATATGTCTCCTATAAAGTCAAATAAATACAGTTTAAACCAAACCATGTGAATATTCAGATGTCTTTATTTACTCTTTACTTAGTCTTACTCTTTGTGGCTTTGTGGATTATTCTACGAAGCGATTTGTTTTAAGTCTTGCCTTGTGTTATTTTGTTATTGTATTTTTCAATCCTTTTAGCATTGCGATCACCTCGCTTGGGGAAGAGAGAGCTGCTTTTCGTACGTTTGTCCAATTTGCACTTGTTTGGTTTTGTCTGTTTCCTCTTCCTCTTCGTGTCTAGGATGGGCTGCGGCTTGTGATTGTGGCACTCCCTGGATTTTTCTCTTACTTTTTTATGACAGAAAGCTCGACAAAATCTGATAAACGTGATTCCTGTAGGGAACAATTCTATCAAGCAGGATGAGTTTAAGACACAGGCGACGGACATGCATGATTTGGCGAGCAATGTCAGAAAATTTACAGTAGATTCAACACGATCAACGTCTGTCAGCGTCGAAATAAAAATGTTAATCAAATAAATGCAACATGACAAAACAAAAAAGAACAAAACCTTGTACACAAACAATTTGCGTTTTCATCCTTAGCATTTAGGGAAACAGGCTAGAGCAAAGAGTGTCGACCAAGATCATATGCTACAATATATATATATATATATATATATATATATATATATATATATATATATATATATATATATATATATATATGCTATTTGCCATTTATACATTTGAAATGTCTACAAATGATGTATGACTGGACAGCAGTGTAGATCTTCATCACACGCGTGATCTGATCTGTCACGCAGTGTCTTTCATAAGGTAAGACTGAATCTATAATTTTTCATGCCACTGCTACCGATTTTATTTTATTTTTTAAATTTTTTTTTTTTTTTTTGGTTTTGTTTTGTTTTGTTTATTCTTGTACCATAATGCTAAAAGTATCGATTTCTTGCACGAACATTATAGTTATAATCATCAGTTTCCAAGACATCCATCAAAATTTAAGCATTTTTGAAGATTTTTTACATTTTAAATTGTAAATATTCACCAATAGCTATTTTGATAAGAATGTGAATTTTACATGAGCTTTTCAACATAAGGAGTAATGGCAGATGGCTTTTTATATACACGACAAGGTCAATTTGCATTTTAGCGTGTACATGTACGAGTCTATGAGACTGTACGAAAATACGAGAACTGGAGTGTTCACGTTTTACACAAAAATATAATAAGCGTCTACACTGAATGCAATGCAATCAGGTGCAGATTTTAGACACATCAACAGATAGTGTAATTAAAATGTTCGAAATTGTACGACAAGTATAGTTAAGGAACTAGGGTGCCCAAATACCTCTGGTAAATATCTACAGCTATGCATACCTAAATATTTTATTACACCAACAGCCAATGCAAATGCTCCGCCAACAACATAAAAGGCAACACATGTCCACCGTCTACCGGCCCTTAAAACAAAGAAAAACATATAAACAATTTCGTTGAAGTTTATGAAGTTTATATCGCATTTGCTGACTAAAATGTATAAAAAAAAAACAACCACCAGAAGAGTGGAAGTTGTTATCGTTGTTTAGCTAAGTGTGCTGAAACTATCAGTGAAATTAACTGTAAAGTTTTGCAGTTTGTAAACTTCATTTAGTACATGGACAAATGAACGAACGAATGATCGGGCGGAAACTTGCATGCCTAAGTCGCCCATGCTATCACAGTTGCGACAAGACAAAATATTTAGACGTAAACGTCTATGTACCGGCGCAAATTTTGTTCATGTTTACTTAGAGATTTGGGACAAGGGTGTACTAAAGTGTAATAAATTTTCAATGTCATGACGAAAACACACCTATTCAAATATATACAAAAATTTCACCTCTAAAAACTAAAAAATTTTCAGATAAAAAACTCTGATATTTTCCATATTTCTACTCATAGATTGTGGGTACTCGTTAGAACCGCCTCGGCGAGGCGGTTCCAACGAGTACCCACAATCTATGTTTTTGAGCGAAAAGAAGAAAAATAATGTATACCCCTGTGAACCCCAATTTTACTATATAAAAGTGGGGTTTAAGGGGGTCAAAGTTATATAGGCATGTTTTCGTGCTGAACAGTTATAAAAGATCAACAATGTGATTCTTTAATGAATGCTTTTATTAAGCTTGATTGAAATGAAAATAAAATAAACATTAATCTGTTTATAACACAGTTTGTTAAAAGATGATTTTAGACATAGCATGGTTCAAAGATGTATTCGAAAAATGTATAGATTATATCAAAACTGATGGTCAGTGGCTATGTTTGATAACATCTACATATTTTTGTTTGGATATATCAAGATTGTTCATTACGAGAACAAGCCTATTCAAATATACTGAAAATTTTACCACCAAAAAACTGAAAGTTTTCAGATGAAAAATTCTAAAATTTTTCATATTTCTGCTCAAAACATAGATTGTGGGTACTCGTTAGAACCGCCTCGATGAGGCGGTTCTAACGAGTACCCACAATCTATGTTTTGAGCAGAAATAAGAAAAAAAAATGTTTACCCCTGTAAACCCCAGTTTTACTATATAAAAGTGGGGTTTAAGGGGGTCAAAATTATATAGGCGTGTTTTCGTGATGTTAAATAATACAGCTTATGCTTTGGGTTCCAAAATTTGTGTTATAAGCAGATTGTAATGTAGAACATTTTTGATACAACTTATCGCCTGACAGGATAGTTCGCCTGAAGTTGACTTTAGTTAGACCCAAGCCTGCTGCAGTAAAACCGGAAAATGAAATAAATCACCAACAACATAAACACAGAACAGTAATAAACTACAACAAAAGAACCGACTTGGAACGGCCAGTTATAATCCTCGTCCTCAACTTTCACTGTGGTTCAAAACATTTATTTGTACGGCTCGTTGAGCGATCTTCTAACTCATTGTGCAATTGTGCAATCTCGCCAGAACTTAAGCCAGTTGCTCATACGAGCATTCTTAGCCAAACAACCAGGTCCTAGCCCCTCTGAATATCTCAATATGCGCATTCAAAGTTAGACATTACCGAAATCAACAAATTAATAGCTTGGATGAAAAGTCAGACACTGGTGTTCCCGACAGATACAAACACTTAAACACGTGGGTGAAACGTCACACACCGACGATCCCGACAAATATAAAAATCGACGATCGCGGCAAATATAAAAAAATCCTTTGTTAGCTAATCGAACACTCTGTCATATATAAAAGTCCAAAGCTAAATTAAGAGACTTCAGTAATAAGCAATACTATGACATGTTCGACACTTGACACTCTACACTGGCCCAGAACGGAATTGTTTGAACATAACAATCAACAAAATATCTACATAGTATCACTTTCAGAACGGGGTTACTCCTAAAGGAAAGAATGGAGCAAATATTTTCATTTCTTCGATGCAAATTCTTTTCTTTAAGAGTAAACTTTCTAATAAAGGAGGGTTATCTCTCATTGTTGTGAGGTGATCTTTATTACAAATATTCATCCTTACGCACATGCTTAGTATATGTAATAAACTCTACGCCTACGTTCAAATTTTTCGTCCTTAAGCAGGGTTGCGTAAGTACCATGCCCGATATATCACAAAAAAAGTGAGCAACATGTTTACCTAGTCTTAAGATATTTGATTTATAGTTCTAGATGAGAGGAGTGTCCAACTCATTTTTTTTTTTTTTTTTTTTTTTTTTTTTTTTTTTTTTTTTTTTTTTTTCACTTTTTCTTCATAAAAAGGTCTGTGGTTGGTACCCATTGGAAGCACTCGGAGAGGCATTGCTAATGTGAACCACAATATTCGTTTTTGTCTTCATTCTCTATGTGGATGGGGGTAGGGGAGAGTGAAAGTGAGAAAAAAATGTATCAATTTTAGGACATGAAAATTTTCTTCAGACGACAGCATTATGACCTATGTATAAATAACAACTTTTGATGTTTCCAGAGCCTGGTACATAGATCGCTTGCCAAGATCAACCAGCTAGCCTTCTTGATACCCATTACTAATAACCCGTTTAAGCCTAGCACTCCATAAAAGGGACATTGACAACCAGTGTAGACCCAGATCAGAAACAAAGAACGCATAGTTTGATCAGAGTCTACACTGTTTGCATTAAATGTAGGAATTCCTAGACAATCAAACTACCTTTAAAACTCACCAGACATCCTTTCTATAAACATGGACCAGTCCAAAGAGATGAGATAGAAGAATCCACTAGTCATAAACGGATTAATATCACATATATTATATTACAGTGAATATGAGAGCATGGGCCGACGTGGTCTTGTCTGCTCGCAAGGAGCCTAAACTAATAAAGTCTGAATCAGTAAAAACCGGAGCCCGACCCGTTTAATCGTTATGCCTTTAAACCGTAAGCATTGTTTGGAAGAAGTAAATAGTCGGATAGGTAGAGGAGGCACGTTTTGCCTTGGGGATACTATAACCAAAACTTTAATACCTTTCATTGCCGACCACCATAAGTAATACTACAATTAAACCCCTACCCAGCTAGCATTCTACATAAATCTATAGCGGGCCGTTATCGGCCCGTCAGCTACCCTGACGGGCCGATAACGGCCCGCTATGGATTTATGTAGAATGCTTACTGGGTATCACCAAATACTGAAGCTCATCATACCCAAAATAACTCGATACATCGCATCAGTTCATTCAAGAGACTTTACCTGACCGACGTTTGTTACGTGATCGTTAAATTAAGCTTATCAACTCTTTAGTTAGCTCTGCATGTTGCCTCTTCAGATTCAAGAGATTCTGTGCCCGCAGTATTCGTCATGCTGAAATTTTGCACCTCGCTGTGTTTGACCATTACATTTGTCAACGGACAACTGCCCTACACAACGTCATTGAAAATATGAACCCGGATATGACCTGCCTTTGCAAACAGTGTAGAAGCCAACTGATCTGGATCTGTACTGTTTCCCAGTAAGTATGTGAATTTATCTGCATCAACAATCAACAATCAACAATCTGCATCAAGTATTTGATTGGCTTAAAATTAGAAATGGACATGGACAAGGGTTAAGCTAATTCCAATAATTTGTCCCGCGTCTGGTTGTAATAAGAAATACTATCTGAAATTTGGCACTTTACAGTGCTTACCTTGAAAATGTCAGTCATCCAAACCTAGTTATGTGAATAATATATCCGCGCCATCAAATCCTTATTAACTTAAGAACCATTCAAGATTTATTTTTCAATGCCGTGCCTGACATTTAAAGGTGTCCATGTCACCAGAACATCATTTAACATATTTAAATTCTTATACTCCATCTAATTATTTTATTTGTGTTTTTTTTTTACGTTTGTGTGTATTTGTGTTGTTGTTGTCGTTGTTGGTTGTGGTTTGCACAATGTTTCCGTTGAGAAAAAAAAAATAATCGCTATACCCACAAAAAAATTGAACTGTAACTATCCAAGCCAGGACTATTTTGTTTGTTTGTGTTGAGGTTTTACGGCCCAGTCAACCCAATGGGGTCATGTCGAGCGCGGTCAGTTTACCTAACCACACGTTTACTGGGCAGGCTTAGTCCTCTAAGCGGTAAACCAGTATTGTGCACATTCTTTCGCAAGAAACTGACAACTGCCGTCTTGAATCAAGCCAGGACTAACAAAAGCTGCAAGAGTATACGGTTTGCGTGGCTGCTTAAACAAACTTTTGGATTTTCTTTAATAATTACATGTGTGTAGCAGACATACGTAGTGGTCTGCCACACAGAAACATATACTGTCCGATCCGGGCAATATATATACATTTTCAGATGGTACGATTCAATAAGAAGTAATTATATTGTGTACCGTGTAAACGCCCTTAGCTCAGTGATACGGTAGTTATGGCTATTTCTAAAACAGTATAGTAGATGTCCAGGAAGAGCCACAATCACAGAACATACCCTATCAATGTCACCAAGGGGAAGAGCAAACAAACCACGAAAGACAGTACAAAAGCCAACAACAAAACAAAAGCAAAACAACCAGCTCCCTCCTGTTCCTAAACAAGGTGATCATAATGCTGCTCTGCTTTCGACATATTCCAGAAAGCTTCTTCTTTTTTTTTTTTTTTTTTTTTTTTTTTTTTTGTGCTTTTCTTGACTTTAGTCTGAAAAAGTAAATATGCAAACTTGTTCTTTTGATTCCATTACGAAAACATGCTTATTCAAATATACAGAAATTTTTACCACCAAAAAATGAAAATTTTCAGATAAAAAAATCTGATACTTTTATATTTCTGCTCTAAACATAGATTGTGGGCACTCGTTAGAACCACCTCGACGAGGCGGTATCTCTGAATTGGTCAGCAACATTAATTCAGAGAAAGAGATACGATTAAAAACCATTTCATTTTTTGATCCAGTTCAAAAACGAGAGACTAAACCCAGGCAATGTCAAGTGCTCCATATCACAAGATGAAAGCAACCACTACAGACCCATTATTCCCTCGTTGGTCAAATACTGGAAGCCGTAGAAGATGTCAAAGATCTTGGGGCAACTATTTCAAAGGATCTGAACTGGAATACCCAAATAAACAGTAGACCGGTTTTGTAAAGAGACATGTAAAGACCCAGAATGATTCAATAAAAGATTTGGCCTATAAAACCATGGTGCGCCCCAAAGTTGAGTACGCCATCATACACTGAACCCATTCCGAAAACACGCCTGTTCAAATATATAGAAAATTTCATCTCCAAAAACTGAAAATTTTCAGATAAAAGCTCTGATATTTTCATATTTCTGTTCAAAACATAGATTGTGGATACTCGTTAGAACCGCTTCGCATGTACACTCATGTAAACCCCAGTTTTACTATATGAAAGTGGGGTTTAAGGGGGTCAAAATTATATAGGCATGTTTTCGTGATGCGCCCTTAAGAGACACTCGTTACATGCATCCTCTAACCTTTAGGTAGACACATACTAGTGCCGCCTACTACCAACATCCATTCTATCCTGGTTGAACAGTTCTTTGGAAAATACTTCCTTCTGAGATTGCCTTATTGGAAAATCTTGACTCCTACCGGGAAGGAGTCTGTAAGATTGCTCATCAGTGCTGATGGGGGCGGTTGCCTGAACACTTCAACTGATTGGGATTTACTTTTAATTAAAAAAAAGCAACACATAAACAGTACTCAATAATGGCAACCCGTTTGGGTTTTACTCATTTAATGCAATTATCTGCATTTCAAATACAGATATCTCTTTTGATAATACAGATATCTATAATTTTGAAATTACAGATATCTTTATTTGAAATGCAGCTATCTGTAATTGAGATAGAAATATATCTAACCGAAATGCGGATATTGATATTTGAAATACAGATATCTCTATTTTCGATCATAACAAAGATATCTGCATTTCAATTTGAGATATCCACATGTGAACAGATATAATTATACGCATTTCAATGTCTAGATTAATAACAAAAACCTATATTTCAATTAGATATATCTGCATTTCAATAAGAGATATCTGTATTTATCAATGAATTATACAGATATCCCTAGTCACTCCACTTATGGGAATCTGATACCTCCCTTGCCGATTTTTACATGCGCACCGTTCACCGGTTACAAAAACCAATGTGACGGACGGCGCAGTTCGCCCCTATACAGACGACACAATGAAACTAATTAAAGATGCTCAAGATTTCACATCATCATCTCTTTACAGTCAAACGCGTCGCTATAAACAATTCTATATTTTTTGGTTACAAACAAGCATACATAAGCTTTATTCGCATAGGCCACCATCTTTGTTGTGCCAAAAAACAGCTTTAGAATAGCCCTTCCTCTGCCCTTTTTCTGTGGTTAGTAGAACAGTGGCTGGGGTAACTTTTTTTTCTTCAGAGAATACTATAGAGCGCAGGATTTGCACCGATTTCTGGTGGCCTCATACAGTTTAATGTACTGGATGGGAGCGTGCTTCAGCAAATAAAAAAATAACAATTCCCGCAATTTTTGCGCGATTTTCATTTTTTCGGATCTTAAAGTATTAAAGAAGTTGTTTTTCGTTCATTTTTCTCTGACATGAAGGCAATGTATCAAATATTGATACAAATTCAATGATATCACTCATCTTATCAGTGGATGTTACACGTAACAAAGAGTAACAACTTAGCTTATCCGTTACCGAGGCTATACAAGGAAAACAACTCAATCACCAGATAACATTATGTTGGCAGCTATGCCAATTATATTCTTTAAATATTTTATTCTGATAGTGATCTTGGAAAGTAAGAATTTGAAGAACTATTTTGTTATTGTTTGCATTTTGCAGGTTCTGAAGCAGACATTAGCCAACTATTATAACGGTACGAAATGATCTACTACAAAATGTCCCGCCTATATTACCGAGAAATATAGGTAAAACTGGTAAATTCAAGCAATACTTCTCGCTCAGCTTTTACTAGGGCGATAGATAAGGAGAAAGAAAAGAAGAACGCAGAGTGTTTAATAGGTGAGTTAATGCCTCGCATCTTGTGGATTTTGACCCTTCACACCCCCAATCTGTGTCTTACAGACGGGGCTCCCCCTCTATTGCAAATTCCTAAAATCACCACCGCTTGACAGAAAACGCTTTAGATATGGTTTGCTTTACTGGAATACTGAAGTATTTATATTCGTCCGCCGACAGTGTACCCATTGATCAAAATCATATTTCTTCAAAAGTTTGACGTTTCTTTTGCTTTCGTTCATTTATTCCCTATTTATAAGCATCGGAGTGTATAAAGCTAATACGTTAATTTAGCGTTATCAGCGTTAGCAGGGAACTATTTTGAGGCGGTTTTATGTGGTTATTAGGTAGGTATTTTTCAGCTGCACGGATAGTTGAAATGCGGTATAGTAAATCTGGTGGCGTTAAACCGCATAAAAACACTGCATGTATCCCGATTTTAACTACCATTTCTCCACTAACACGTTTCGTTTTCATCTTGTCACACTATTGCACTTTTTCTGTCTCCTTCAATCTTTCTTTTACCCATACACTGAAAGCGTAGCTGTACATAATACTTGTAAGAGAGTGCTGCAGATAGATAGATAGATAGATAGTGTGTGTTTATTGCTCTCATGGACCATTCCTTTTATGTTCTAATGCTACTGGAAAACTGTTAGCGTTAGAGAGAGAGAAAGAGAGAGGAGGGTAACTTCCGTGGTGGCAGAACGATAGCATTTTCTGAAACTCTGCATCCATCCCTGTATTTGCCCAAAAGTGCCAGATCAGATCATCTGGATGAAGTAGTAATACTATGCACAACAAGAAAGCTTCTATCTGAGAAAGAGTCACAAAATAATTCTGAAAATGAAAAGTAGGCCTAAATCATTAGAGCAGAACGTTATAACTGATTCAAAGCAGTTCAGTCTATAGTAAAGAACATCCTTGCCTCACCATTATGAAAACATGCCTTTTCAAATATATAGAAGATTTCACCTCCAAAAACTAAAAAAATTTTCAGGTAAAACCTCCGATATTTTTCGTATTTCTGCTCAAAACATCGATTGTGGGTACTCGTTAGAACCGCCTCGGCGAGGCGGTTCTAACGAGTACCCACAATCTATGTTATTTAGCAAAATAAGAAAAATAATGTAAACCCCCTGTAAACCCCAGTTTTACTATATAAAAGTGGGGTTGAAGGGGGTCAAAATTATATAGGCATGTTTTCGTGATGCTATGTAGACCATAAGTACAGCATACCGATCCGAATTGGACAGTTTTAACCCGTTTTTGTCAGGAAACCTCCAAAAGATTTTTTGGCAAACAGTGCAGACCCAGATCAGACGCCGCAGAACGCGGCGTCTGATCAGGGTCTACACAGTTTGCATTGAAAATAAGAATTTCTATAAAATATAGTAATAATGAACACTAACCAGACACCCTGCTGTTGGAAACAGACTGGTTCAAAGAGCTGTGTTAGAGAAGTCCACTCGACGTAAATGGGTTAAACCATCACGAAGACACGCCTATGCAGCTTTGACCCCCTTAAACCCCACTTTTATATAGTAAAACTGGGTTTTACAGGGGATATACATTATTTCTCTTATTTTTGCTCGCAAACATAGATTGTGGGTACTCGTTAGAACCGCCTCTCCGAGGCGGTTCTAACGCATATCCACAATCTATCTTTTGAACAGAAATATGAAAAATATCAGAATTTTTTATTTGAAAATTTTCTTTGTTTTGGTAGTAAAATTTTCAGTATATTTGAATAGGCGTGTTTTCGTAATGCAAACCAAATGGTACGCAATGTCGGCTAAAAGGACACATGATCATACCCAGCTAACACACAACGTTACTGTAACGTTACCTGTAGGTTCCAGACAGGTTTTGTTGGACCTAACATTGCGAGAACCTTGCTAGAACGTTCTTTATAGGTTGAATTTAGGGTTAGTCGGAACTAACATAGTGAAAACGTTGTTAGAACTTTCAGAACTGACATTTTGCAGACAATTATATGAGCTTTTATAACTATATGTAGGCTTTATTTCGGTTATAACCATTCTGTTATAGTATATTGGTGGCGAATGACCGAGACTGGCGTTTAAACCAATTTCATGTGGTGACAGACAATAATTATAAGAATCCTGCAAAAGTATATTCAGCGTAAAACTTCTCATTATACATGGAAATAAATAAATAGTATTCAAATATAATTAAACTTCCCAACTTTCGATTAAAATTTTGATTTTTGTGATGGTAAACGTTTTCGTTTTGTACTACGTTTTCGGGACGTTCCAAGAACGTGCTGCATCTCTAATTTATATAGTTTCGTATTTTTCTTGGATTCATTTTCTGTCGTATTTATTTAAATATTGCAATATTTTCTTGTGAACCAGCACCAAACAAGTTTTTTTATGATAGTAATCACCTAAAAGTGATCGGTTCTGACGTGCCGATAAACATATCGTTAAGTTCGAAACTAAGCAAGATAATAATTTCCTTTGTTTCGCTCTAAATATTACCGCGAATATCAACCACGCATGAACAAAGAAGAAAGTTAGGTGAGTACATGTTCTTTTCAGTCTTAGTATCTTTAGTTATACCACGTTAGATTTTCCGCTATTCTTTCTCATCTGTTTTATTTGGCTGTATTAATTTTGGCAGTTATTAAACAATCATTTGCCTTTGTGTAAACATCCAAAACAGTTGCCCAACGTCCTATCTGGGTTGTACGAAGGTTTCATTGTAACGTTTAACCACAACGTTGTGAAATCCTCTAGAAAACGTTTCTGAAAAACGTAAGTACAGCGTAAATCTGTAACGTTATCAGAACCAAAATAAAACGTTGCAGCAACGTTCCAAGAACTTTTTTTTTTTTTTTTTTTTTTTTTTGTTAGCTGGGTACCTCTCGGTAAGAGAGAATAACCATATAATATGTTTCTTATTTCTCCACCAAAACATACGTTGTGAGGACTCGTAAGAAGCACCTCAGCATAACGAGAACATGCCTATTCAAATATACTGTAAATTTTACCACCAAAAAATGAAAGTTTTCAGATGAAAAATTCTAATTTTTTTCATATTTCTGCTCAAAACATAGATTGTGGGTACTTGTTAGAACCGCCTCGTCGAGGCGGTTCTAACGAGTACCACAATCTATGTTTTGAGCAGAAATAAGAAAAATAATGTACACCCCTGTAAACCCCAGTTTTACTATATAAAAATGGGGTTTAAGGGGGTCAAAATTATATAGGTATGTTTTCGTGATGGTGAGGTGCTTCTAACGAGTGTCCACAACATAGGTTTTTTGAGAACTGAGAAAATTCTCAGTACAGTTTGCTTGGAATAAGTGTTTTATCTGGAGCTATATAGCTAGATGATATTCTGTACAATAAAATTGTGTCAATAATAGTAGAATACAGTCAAACCCCAATGGCTCGAACATCCTTAAGAGGATGAAAATTTGTTTGAGATATGAGTTGTTCGAGCCACTGAGGTTTAATCAAAGCGCCAGGTCAGGAAGCAAATTACAGTGATTTACGTACGTCTTTTCGATCTTCTACAAAATAATGGTATGTTGAGTGTACTCATTAGAATCGACTCGATGAGGCAATTCTAATGAGTACACATAACGTACAATTTCATGATGAAATAAGAAAATTTCTCTAGATATTTCTTTTCTGGATCGATCGGAAAAATTTCGTAGGGACTCTAAAAACAGTTCGAATTAGCCGTGGTAAATGATCCTTCGATGTTCGAGCTACTGAGGTTCGACTATACATAGGAGACGTAACAGCAGAAAAACAATGCGAAGGATTGAGGGCGAGATGGACGTGCATGGGAACGACCTCTGTATGAAACTACATTATTGCATAAAAAGCAGTGCCGCACGTTATTAACAGCCGTGCATTAACCGGCGAAAGCCGTGTATTAACAAGGCAATTCACGCGCTGTTAATGCTCGACAACGCAACTTTCAATATGATCGTACCGGGGCCACAGATTTGCTGCCGTTTCGAGATGTGTACTGCCCGGCCCTAGAACGAGCATAGTCAGTGGAAATTACGTTCGCGAGACATCGGTGAAAAGGTGAAACAAAATAGTGCAAGAAATAACGCGAAATGCATCAAATGTTTTCAGTTTTTATGCAATAATAGCGATCGAACATGGTTTTTCAATGCATTAACATTCGCCAGGTCCCTAGGGAGGTGTTGAAAACCGCGGCCTCCGGCCTCGGTTTTCAACCCCTCCCTCAGGACCTGGCAAATGTTAATGCATGAATAACCATGTTCGATCCCTATAATGAAGCCCCAACGTCAGACAACGTACCTATCGACATATGCACCCAGCGTAGATTCGGATCAGTCTGTGCATTCTCGCATTTTGGATAGCCAAGGTTGCAATTAAGGAAAATGAAGTCTGATCAGACTGCGGAGATGAGCAGACTGATTTGAGTCTTCGCAGGGCGCACACGTGCAAAGATACGTTTCCTGAAGCTGCGGCTCAAATATTGATTTTACTCTTTCCCCGCTATCGGTGGCTCAAATTTCCCCGCAATCGGCGACATTTGTCGCCTGCTGATAACCTTTGCAAACAGTTTGAACCCAATTAGGCCCGACTAAACGTCGCGCCTGATCTGGATCCAAACTGGTAGACACTCTGATTGTATTCCTTAAAGATGTTTCTTAAAAAACAAAATAGTCTAAAAAATCAACAGACGACAAAAAAAGGGGGGTCACCTCTAAAAGGAAAGAACTTGCTCCCAATTGGAGAGAACTCATTCCTTTCAGAGTAGACCGATTTTTCAGGAGGGTTACTCAATAAGCTATGATAGTTTTATCCTCTGAACGCGCATCCGTTCCACTAAATCATACCTTCCAAGCTAGCATTTTGCTTCAATATACCCAGTCAGCATTCTAAGTAAATCTATATCGGGCCGTCATCGGCCCGTCAGGGTAGCTGACGGGCCGATGACGGCCCGATGTAGATTTACGTAGAATGCTAGCTGGGTATATCCTACCATTATCGATGTGTCCTGTCGGGTCGATAACGGTCCAATATAAATTTAAGCAGAATGCTAACTAGTTATCAGTTATTAGTTATTTTTACAAATGAACATTTCCATACTGCCCTTTTACCAGAAATTAAATTAAATTAAATTTGCAACCTGTACTAAGAAGAAAGTGGGGTTTATGCATACCAAGCATTTAAGATGACTGTGAGAATGTTGCCAGGGAAATCGACCACGCTGAGAAGAAAGAGATTAAGGTAGAGGTTGCCAGATAGTTCTTGAACAGCAAACGCTATCCCATAGTAGCTGTATGACGAAAACAACCTGTAGAAGAAATAGTCATTTTTATCAATCCTTATGGACACGCATTCTGAAACCAATTATATTCTCTTTTCTAAAAGTGGAGCTACATGTATACTCTTAAAAACGAAAACATGCACCCTGAGATTGTTAAATAGGCAGATACTTTCAACTTTTAATGTTCCATCTTTGAAGTGTATTCATATACATCAATAATGAGTATTTACCTTATAATTCAAACAGAAAACATGTCTATTCAAATATACTGAAAATTTTACCACCAAACAATAAAAAAAATTTCCGATAAAAAAATTCTGATTTTTTTAATGTTTCTGCTGAAAACATAGATTGTGGGTACTCGTTAGAACCGCCTCATCGAGGCGGTTCTAACAAGTACCTACAATCTATATTTTCAGCAGAAATAAGAAAAATAATGTATACCCCCGTTAACCCCAGTTTTATTATATAAAAGTGGGGTTTAAGGGGGTTGAATTATATAAGCAAGTTTTCGTGATGAACTATTGGAATACAAAACCTCAGCATCAAAGACGACGCTTTAATTTGGTCCGCAATGTAAAAAAAAAGACCTTCTGACTTGCTCCCAATCAGGCTCAAAGCAACCTGCGTATAAGTAAGTTGGCTTTATTTAAAGAGGGTGACTCATTTGGCAGAGCCAATCTTCCATGAGGCCCTCTAAAATACATACAATACAAATTAATAAAACAACAAATACAATGCAATAGATACAAGTATGAAAATGAGAGGATGATTAGCATGATACTGACTGAGCTAAAACATTGTATAACTTTAGCATCATTATGTTTCACTGTTAATTGTATTACATTTCAGTTATTCCATAACAATTTCTAGATATTGCATCAGGTATAAAATACGGACTTTTTTCATTTTTTTTTTTTTTTTTTTTTTTTTTTTATAGAAAATTGAGAGCGAGGCTCACTGAAGACGTCTATTAGTATGCAATATTTACTTTAAATATTGTGACTCCTTACCATACTTGTCCTATAATTTGTAAAGGTCTATTCCACCACAAGATGATGTGCCTAAAATATTACTGGACGAGTGTCAAACGTTGACAGACATAGCAGACACAGCATTCTGCAGCGTCTGATCCGGGTCCACGCCGCTTGCTCAGATCTGTCTGTCCCAATATTAGGATTTTTACAGTAAATTTATAATTAATGTATTGATATTGTGATGGCGGTGGGGTCAATAAAATAAAATATCCATACGAAAACACGCCTATAAAATTTTGACCCCCAAGAGCCCCGCTGTTTTATAGTAAAACTGGGGTTTACAGGGGTATACATTATTTTTTCTTATTTTGCTAAAAAAAACATTGATTTAGGGTATTCGTTAGAACCGCTTCACCGAGGCGGTTCTAAAGATTATCCTCAATCTATGTTTTGAGTAGGAATATGAAAAATATCAGAATTTTTTTTATCTGAAAATTTTCCTTTTTTAATTGTAAAATTTTCAATATATTTGAATAGGCGTGTTTTCGAAATGCCGCGCACTTTGGTCAGAATCTTTGTTGTCGTCATGAGAAACTTTGCATTCTCGGCTATCTAAAATGCGCCAAGTGAAGGTTCTGGGCAGGCTGCGCGAATGCGTAGGCTGATCTGAATCTTCGCTGGGCACACATGTCCGAAAGTACGTTTTCTGACGTTGCTGCTCATTTATAAATAAATAAACAAGCACATTATGAAAACATGCCTATTCAAATGTACTGAAAATTTTACCACCAAAAAAATGAAAATGTTCAAATAAAAATTCTGATATTCTTCATATTTCTGCTCAGAACATAGATTGTGGGCACTCGTTAGACTCGCCTCGACAAAGTGGTTCTAACGAGTGCCAACAATCTATATTTTCAGCAAATATAAGAAAAAAAATGAATACCCCTATAAACCCTAGTTTTACTATATAAAAGTTGGATTTAAAGGGTCTAAATTATATAGGTGTGTTTTCGTGATGACCAGTCGCAATAACAACACCATCCGTTTTAACAATAAAAGCAATATAACGGTACGGCTATAAATACACTTTTAAGCGATGATATTGATTGTATAGATCCTAATTGTATCGTTAACCTCAACTTACTATTTTAAAAGCTTAAAGGTTTCTAAAAAGAAAACATAAATACCTGCCGCTGAATTTTCAAAATCTGATTATTTTAAAACTGTTCCTATTTACCAATATACAGTCAGATTGTTGACAGTGAACAGTGATGCATGGATAAAAATCGATCACCAATAAGAGTTGACAGAAACTGAAGACCATAACTTAGGTGTTTATAACGGTAGACACTTACCAAATCAATGAAAATAGAATGGTTGTTTTTCTGATACGGCTTGTACGAAACAAATCCAGGACAGTGTAGACTTGAAGAGCTTTTGTTTTCTCTGCTTCCTTTTGTTCATATTCTGAAATATAGTCAAATGTTTGCAGATTATGCCGTTTATTTTTTGATACCATACTCGCGTTCATCTCATGATATGCACTCATGTTTAATACTTGTACTATATATCGTTCAGAAGATTTCTCCTAATAACTGATATTGTAACGAACATATTGCTCCAAGCAGCTAAACCTGTTATCTGTGGTAATAAGCCTTAAATTATCTATAGTATTACGCCTTAAATATCACGAAAACACGCTATATGATTTTGACCCCCTTAAACCCCACTTTTATGTAATAAAACTGGGGTTTACAGGGGTATACATTATTTTTCTTATTTTGCCAAAATAACACATAGTTTGTGGGTACTCGTTAGAACCGCCTCGCTGAGGCGGTTCTAACGAGTACCCACAAACTATGTTTTGAGCAGGAATATGAAACATATCAGAATTTTTTTATCTGAAAATTTTACTTTTTTGGTAGTAAAATTTTCAGTACTCGTATTTGCATAGGCATGTTTTCGTAATGAATTCGATATGAGTGCTTTGACTCTTAAAGCACTGACACCTGGTTTAGTCCAACTGCACGAACATACTGCGCATCGCGAGGACAGGGTCCTTATTTCATATTCAAATTGTGATGGCCAAGCTCAGCTTCTGTGTCTGCGTCTGACAACCCCTACCTTTGCAAACAGTATAGATCCAGATCAGATGGCTTCTGAAGAAGCCATCTGATCAGGATCTACACTGTTTGTCATTCAGTTTGTGAATTTGAACGAAAACATTATATGATGTAATCCGGTTGGCTGATAGTCAGAAACGGGTGTGGCTAATTAAATTATTCAGCAGGATAATGGTTAATATCGGAATCTTATCGGTCTGGCAGGAATCCTGTCAGTCCGTAGAATACTAGCTGGGTACATTAAGTAGAATATTAGCTGGTTACATTCTACTGTAGCTATACTCCTGCTTAAATCTATATCGGAACGTATAGATTTAAACAGACTACAACCTGAGTACATTCTACTGTAATTAGAACTCCTCTTAACTGTAAGGTAAACACGAAAATTCTATTCTCACCTATTACAGATGCAAGCTTTTTCAAATCAGGGACTGGTTTCCTGTTGAATTTAGCCACATACTTTATTGTTTGTTGTGCTCTTTTTATACGTCCATGGGACACAAGCCAGCGAAAACTTTCTGGTACAATACTGAAAAGAACTGTAAGCATTACGAAAACATGCCTATTTAAATATACTCAAAATTTTACGACAAAAAAAATCAAAATTTTCAGATAAAAAATTCTGATAATTTTTATATTCCTGCTCAAAACATAGATTGTGGGTACTCGTTAGAACCGCCTCGATGAGGCGGTTCTAACGAGTACTCACAGTCTATGTTTTTGAGCAGAAATAAGAAAAATAATGTATACTCCTATAAACCCCAGTTTTACTATATAAAAGTGGGGTTTAAGTGGGGTCAAAATTATATAGGCATGTTTTCGTGATGGGAAAGAAAATACATCTTAGAACATGACGATGGAAAAAAAAAAATATTTAGATAGTTATATTGCTGTGTGTCACAGTAAAAGAGCCAGGTGACAGCAGTTTTTATAAGATATCAGGTGCCCCTTATAAAGACCCAGTTCAGCCTGGACATCCGCGCAGTCTGATCAGTCTTCGCAGGGCACTCTGTGGGTAGCCAAGGATCCAAAGCGTCTTAAGGCTGACAGCGAAGACTGATTCGCCTAGATGAAGCAGCCGCATGGTATTTTGCTGCCTTAAATTGAACGACCCGAATGTGTGCCCTAAAATCACCTTGTGTGTTCGTCCATCCGAAGTCAGTTTGAGAAAACGGGTGATCAGTTAGCGAGTTAGCAAAACTGGTCATGACGCTTACACGTTGTTGATTTGGTATACTGATAGATACCAATAAGAGCTAGCCAATGGACTTACCGAGTGCCAGATCTTACTGACCGAGACTTTGCCGAGCATAAAATTGTAAACATAAGAAAATGGTCAAAATCCTTAACTTCATCCCCTTCCATATCCCCACCCCAGCTCCTCCACTCAAAAAAAGATAGGACTTCTCATAACAATGCTATTTTATGCAAAGTAAAATGGTAAAATAAGCAATTGACTGCCACATTTACCAGTTTTCGTAAACAAAGCTAGCAGAGGAGATTTAAGTGATTGATGTATACATAACATCCTGCAACAAACATCACGAAAATACGCCTATATAATATTGACCCCCTTAAACCCAACTTTTATATAGTAAAACTGGGGTTTACAGGGGTATACATTATTCTTCTTATTTCTGCTCAGAAACATAGATTGTGGGTACTCGTTAGAACCGCCTTGCCGAGGCGGTTCTAACGAGTACCCACAATCTATGTTTTGAGCAGAAATATGGAACATATCAGAGTTTTTTATCTGAAAAATTTCAGTTTTTGGTGCTGAAATTTTCTATGTATTTGAATAGGCATGTTTTCGTAATGAACAACTACTTAGGCAGTATTCACTAATTGTGGCTACCTTTGTCACCGAAAACAAGGAAATTTCGCCTTATATGAGTATTTGTTTACAATTATTCTAAAATATAAACCAACTGTTTTACAGTTAACAGTTTGAGAATACTTTATATTCATATCGTTTTCGTAATTAGCTGTGTATCTTCTAGTTTTCATGAAATTCTATCGCCTATAGGAATCTATAAGTGATAATCAAAAAGGGCAAACACCTTCTCGCGAGATCTCCGCGAGAGGCCAACGAGATTTGACTTTGACTACCCAGTTGTTAACATGTGAGTCGATCGCGCATCAAATATGACGTCAAAATATAAATACTGTGGCCGAATAGTTAAAATCCGCGGAATACACTAACCAGTTGTCATTTGGTGCAGACTGTTCTGATTGCACGTCATATTGTTGGTTTTGTCGTGCAAATACTTTTCTGCATTTCTGAGAAAATTCCTTCTGTCAAAATAGACCTCTTTTCAGAAGGAACGCAAATTGAAAGTCGCAAAGGTTCTCTCTTTTGCACGTTTTACCAACTGTATTCATTCTCTTTAAGAAAAATGTTAATTGGTCCATCTCGTGAATATGAGCAACTTCGGTAGAGATCAAGCTACACGTTAGTGCAGTCCGTTTAGGGTTTCATTGCCCGACAACTGAATCCGTGTATACTTTATGATAGTTGGAAAGACAGTGACGTTCCAGATAAGACGTATTCGTAGGCGGATCTAGGCTTTCGCTGTTACCATATGACTTATATTATAAATAAATTATTGTCAGCTTGAAAATAAGGCACATTAACCCATTTATGCCTGGAGTCATATAAATGGGATATTGACAGGCACTGCAGACCCAGATCAGACGCCGCAATCTGCGGCGTCAGATCTGGGTCTGCAGTGCCTGCCAATGTACTGTTTACATTAAGTACAGTAGTTTCTACGAAAAATGATAGTAATAACATAAATCAGACATTCCTTCGCCTGAACATGGACCCGCCCAAAGAAAGATGGAAGAGTCCACCAGGCATTAATGGTTTAAGTGTCCTTTTGAAAGTGAGTGGCAGAACTGATCTTCTGTCCAATTACGTTTCACTTGGACGGAGGACCAGCCTTGTCATTAGGAACGCTTCCAATCGAGAATGATGGTACCAATACTTTAAAACAATACTCACGGCCAAGAAAACATGTACAGTCCAGCAATAACAGCTATGACAATGTGGATATATCGCCAGTCCTGGATTTTCCAGCAGAACAATGCTAATAGTGAGCCAAATATTGCCCAGCCCGGTACTAACATCATCCAATACACGCGCCATTTGTTTCGGACGTACTCCATAGTTACCCCTGTGGTCATAGCAAGACCGAACCCGATGCAGAATCTCATTGCGGCAAACATTTTCCAGTTTACAGAGAAGAAAGAGATTAAGTTGAAGCTGAACATCATAAAGAGGGCTATATACATCACTGGTTTCCGTCCGATGCCGTCTGCCAGATGGCCACTCAGCAACCCGCCAACAAGAAGACCGGACATTTGGATGGTTGTTATTGAATTTGTTATCCATTTCCGGTCGCACAGAAGGTCCCACTGAAATATGTCAATAATCGAATTTGGCATACAAATTGTATTTGCATTAAAGAGATAGAGAGAGAGAGAGAGAGAATGCCACAGCGGTAGAATTTTGCACCATCTTACGGAAAACAAATTCAGATAATCTGCATAAAAAAGACTTAATGTGTGTATTTCGGGCTTACATTGATTCTAAGGATGGTTTAAATTTATTCTGACTTCCGGGTTGAAGTCGAACCCTCATATTTGGTACATTAGTGTTGATAAGTTAAGGTAGTTTCCGTGATTTAGGAGTAAATTCTTTCCTTTTCGTAGTAACTATTTTCAGACAGAAATCAAAAACCATTATTATGACAGAATTGCCTCCCCTGAAAGTGTATTCATTCTCCTCAATTCTAATCAACGTACAGTCGAACTTCGATGGTTCGAACATCTTTTGGACCATGGAAATTTGTTCGAGATATGGGTAGTTCGCCCCACCAATGGTTAATCATGGCGCCAGGTCAGGAGGCAAATGGCGATAATTTAGGGAAATCTTTCCGATTTTCTACACAATAATGGTATGTTGTTTACTCATTAGAATCGCCTCGATGAGGCGATTTTAATGAGTACACACATATAATTTTATGATAAAATAGAAAAAATCCTTAAATTTTGTTTTCTTGAGCTAAGAAAGAATGTCGTATGGGCTCAACATTACAAAAACAAGCCTATCTAAATATACTGAAAATTTTACCACCGAAAAAAAATGAAAAAATTCAGATAAAAATTCTGATATTTTTCATATTTCTGCTCAATACATAGATTGTTGGTACTAGTTAGAACCGCCTCAATGAGGTGGTTCTAACGAGTACATACAATCTATGTTTTTGAGCAGAAATAAGAAAGATAATGTATACCCCTGTAAACCCCAGTTTTACTATATAAAAGTGGGGTTTAAGGGGGTCAACATTATATAGGTTGTTTTCGAGATGAAAACGAGTTCGAATTAGTCACGGTATACGAGTCATCGGTGTTCGAGCTACTGAGGTTCGACTGTACATGTAAAGCTACAGTTAGTGAGTCGCATTACATAAAATAGAGCGTGCGTGTGAGTAGCGAGGCGCGGACCATCCAGAACCTTCCCTGAAGGGTACCGGATCTTTCAATACAATTTGATTATGTTGGTAATCTGTTGCAATTTCACAAAGGTATAGTGTTCCGTCAGGGAGGTGACGGGTCCGATCCATGGTCAAACAAATAACGTTCAGGTTTGCGGCTAACTATGAATGTTAATGTCTTGATGCTAATTGCCTTGAGACCTTTGCCTTGTTTCATCACTGTGTTGTACTATGGGGTCTCACTGTTAAGGTAAAGGACCTATATGCGGACTGAACATATGTTTAACTTTGTAATTTGGAGCTACATCAGAATCAGAGCTGGGTATTATCAGAAAAAAATATCACGATATTAACATAAATGTTTTTTGTTGTTGTTGTTTTTTTTTTTTTTTTTTTGTTTTTTTTTGTTTCTTTGTTTTTTAAATTGTCAAAAAATATATGAGTATTGTGTCAATGTTTAGCATGCTCGGTAAAAACTTCAGGAGATAACAATTTGAAACATTTTTTTCTTATTTTTCTAAGAAACTAGGCTTTGACATTTCATGCAAATTGTCTCCTTAGGAGAAAATTTGATTGAAATAGCAATGCCTATTTTCTGGGAAAGTGAAGAACATATTATAAACATGTCGGCTGCTGAATTCGTCCACAGTGTAGTAAAGGTCAAAATCCCATAATCATGATATCTCGATGCATTGATGATATCGCCCCAGCTCTAATCAGAATTTAGGGTGTGGTTATGCGCAAATAAAACAGCTTAAGTCCCACAGCAGGTTTTCTACTAACCGTCCCAAGGTGGTTCCTCAGTTGCAGTCCTTCTTCATTCGTGCGTTGGTGGTTTCATATATGGTGGTTGTTTCCTCTTTTGGTACAAATGTACCTCGAAAAGGCAGCGCACCATGGCTGTGACATTACCTGAGCATTTTCACTTACATTTTTAAGTGAGATATAACCAATATAAAATATAAATTTACTCTTTCTAAGGAAATCAATGAAAACTATGGTCCGCGCCAAGTATCTACGGGCATATGCGGACAGCGAAGTCCCAGATCAGCCTGCGCATCCGCGCAGTCTGATCAGGGCATTTGCTGTCCGCTAACCTATTCATTGGACACTATAGAATGTATCAATGGAAAACAAATACTCGGACGCGAAAAAAGTAGTCCGGGCATATACAGACGGCGAAGGCCCAGATCAGCCTGCGCATCCGGGCAGTCTGATGATGGCTTTTGCTTTCAGCTAACAGAATCATTGGACACTATAGAATGTATCAATGGAAAGCCAATGCCCGCTACAGATTTATAAACAATGCGTACTGGGATAGAATATATCAATGGAAGGCAAATGCCCGGATGAGACTTTGCGTTGGTTGAATCTGAAGCAATGCATTTTGTGACTGTTCGAAAACACATTTAGCTTGGCGCTGCCCATAAACACTAAAAGGATAGTAATATAACCCAGTGCAGTAGAAAGTAGAGGATATGCACAGTGTGACGAAAACAATAACAACAAAAAGAGGGTCAAGATGGCCCTCTATCGCTCACCCTTGGGAGGGGCGATTTACACCCGAGTGCTTTACTTTGGACAAGTCACCTCGAAACTTCCACTGAAGAATCGAGGCAGTTGGACTTTGGATTTAGGAGAAATTCGAAACAGGTTTTCAAGATGGCCACCGTAACGGCCTTTTTGGATTTCCGATCAGAATGATTTTAGCTGTTTTTGATCTAAAACTCACCCCGATACTTCCTATAAAGTTTCGAAACAATTGGCCTTTTTGGTTCAGGAGAAGTTTAAAATAGATTTCAAGATGGCAGCCGTGGCGACCATCGCGGTTATCTCGGATTTCCCATCGGAACTTCGGATCGTAACTATTTACTAATAATTTACTATTTACAAATAGCTCTGATACTTCCTACCAAGTTTCGAGTAAATTGGCATTTCCATTCAGGAGAAGAAGTTCTAACTGAAATACATTTTCAAGATGGCGACCATGGACGCCATGTTGGATTTCCAATAGGAACGATTTTAGCTATTTTATCTGTTGCGCCGGTACTTCCTACCAAATCTCGAGTTCCAGAGTTATGGTCAAAATAAATTGGCCATAGTGGCCAGTTTGGATTTCCTATCGGAACGAGTTTAGCTACTTTTGATCAACATGTCATATCCCTTCCTATCATGTTTTGAGTCAATTGGCCTTTCGGTTCAGTAGAAGAATATCAACATAGATTTTCAAGATGGAAGCCATGGCGTTCATCTTGCATTTCGGATCAGGAAGATTTGAGCTATTTTTGATCTACAATACATCTAAACTCCTATCGTTTCGAGTCAAATGTTCTTTCGGTTAAGGAGTTGGTTCAAAATATTTTCTTTAAATCGCGGCCATGGCGGCCATCTTGGATTTCCGATCGGAAAAATTTTAGCTGTTTTTACTCTACAAAGTCACTCTGAAACTTCCTATCCAGTTTCGAGTTAATTGGCTTCCGTTTAGGAGAAGAAATTTAAAATACATTTTCAAGATGGCTACTATCTTGGAAATCCAATCGGAACGAATATAATTGTTTTTGATGTATGCCATAATACTTCCTATCAAGTTTCGAGTCAATTTGCCTTTTGGTTCAGAAGAAGTTCAAAATAGATTTTCAAGATGGCGACCATCTTGTTTATTTGAACAGAACCATTTTAGCAAATTTCGTAGAGAGTAAACCAGGCAATATTCCCGTGAAGTTTGATTGAGATTTGCAAAGGATTTAAGATGTTGGCATTTAAAGCAAATTATTGTATAAAACGCAGTGTCGCACGTTATTAACAGCCGTGTATTAACCGGCGGAAAGCCGTGTATTAACAAGGCAATTCACGCGCTGTTAATGCACGGCTACGCAACTTTCAATATGCTCTTACCGGGGCCACAGATTTGCTGCCGTTACGAAATGTGTACTGCCGGCCCTAGAACGTGCATAGTCTGTGGAAATTACGTTCGCGAGACATCGGTGAAAAGGCGTAACAAAATAGTGCAAGAAATAACGCAAAATGTAGCAAATGTTTTCAGTTTTTATGCAATAATAGCGATCAAACATGGTTTTTCAATGCATTAACATTCGCCAGGTCCCTTGCGGGGTGTTGAAAAACGCGGCCGCGATTTTCAACGCATCCCACGGGACCTGACGAATATTAATGTATGAAAAACCATGTTTGATCACTATATTGTTGACGCCGAACGATGTACGACGGACGACGGAGAGTGACTGATCATCTTGTGCACTTCGTGCTCAGCTATGCTAAAAATGAACAAATGTCCTGAAGTTTAAAAGTATAAAACAATCAAAACAAAATGTACCACTCTAACGTCAGATCGACGGATACATGTATAAATGTAAAATTAAACGCACAATGTGTTCTCGGCTACATCGGAAAGAAGCACAAGCGGGCACACATCACGAAAACATACCTATATAATTTTGACCCCCTTAATCCCCACTTTTATATGGTAAAACTGGGGTTTACAGGGGTATACATTATTTTTCTTATTTCTACTCAATAACTTAGATTGTGGGTACTCATTAGAACCGCCTCGGCTAGGCGGTTCTAACGAGTATCCACAATCTATGTTATTGAGCAGAAATATGAAGAATATCAGAATTTTTTATCAGAAAATTTTCATTTTTTGGTGGTAAAATTTTCTATATATTTGAATAGGCATGTTTTCGTAATTATGACGTGAACACAACGTCGTATCAACGACCCGCTGGGAAAAATAACGTTGAGCTGTTTTTCTATTTTTTTACCCGTTGGATATAAATACCGATAGTCGACGTTTTAAATATTTGTCTTTGTTTCTCACACTATGCGGTTTGATAGTTATCATCACGAAAACATGCCTATATAAATTTGACCGCCTTAAGCCCCACTTTAGTATAGTAAAACTGGGGTTTACAGAGGTAGACATTATTTTTGTTATTATTGCTCAAAAACATAGATTGTGAGTACCCACAATCTATGTTTTGAGCAGAAATATGAAAAATATCAGTTTTTACCTGAAAATTTTCAGTTTTACGTGAAATTTTCTATATATTTGAGTAGGCGTATTTTCGTAAAGGCGACCGGTTTCCTTACCCTATTACCTTTTAAAGTAATAAAAACTATCATTAATTTATCGGCTGCTGATTTTCCGAGGGAGTGTTAACGGTTAATAGAAGACGTATCAATAAGCTATTACAAGCCTCCGCAAAGTAACCAAAATGTAACGGACGTACGGACGGTCGGACAGCGTGAAAACAGTATACCAAGGTTGAATAAAACGGCATTTATTGAAAAATATTTCCAACCTATTTGTTTTAATCCTTGCCATGCTAAAACAATATGATGCCACACCTACCTGTTATCGTCATCCAATCAGATTACTTGATCCAGGTTGTTAATAGAATTTTACCTACAGAATGACAAACAGTGCAGATCCAGGTCATTTGGTTTCTGACGAAGGCAATGATCTGGATCTAAACTGTTTGCAAAGAAAGGGCAGCTGGATCAGGGTTAATACTTCACCTCACTGACGGCGGTCCTCATGTCGTCACTGAATGTTATTCTGTCACAGGAAGTTCCATTTATACTGCAAACATTTTCCTCGAACAAGCTTCCATTTTCATTTTGACCAATCGCCGGTGCGAAGCAATGCCAGTTTGGGGTCGTGGCTGTGTATGCCATGGCCATCATACTCCAGTTGTAGACAAGCATGGTTGGAAACATGAAAACGGTCATAAAGATTTGAAAACGACCGAAATCTCCTGTCTCCTTTATGATTTGGCCAAGGTGCATAGTATTTGTTTCCATGTTTGTAAGGCAGCTCTCTTGCCGGTAACCACAACTGAAAACCATTACGAAAACACGCCTATTCATATATAGAGAAAATTTCACCTCCAAAAAACTGAAAATTTTCAGATAAAAATCTGCTATTTTTCATATTTCTGCTCAAAACATAGATTGTGGGTACTCGTTAGAACCGCCTCGCTGAGGCGGTTCTAACGAGTACCCACAATATATGTTTTGAGCAGAAATAAGAAAAACAATGTATACCCCTGTAAACCCCAATTTTACTATATAAAAGTGGGGTTTAAGGGGGTCAAAATTATATAGGCATGTTTTCGTGATGAAAAGTAGAAAATTTAACCCATTTATGTATAGTGAGCTCTTTACCTTAACTCTTTGGACCGGTTTATTTCAATGTAAGGTAGTCTGGTTAGATTATATTGCCACCCTGTTTTTAGAAATTCCTGTCCTAAATGCAAACAGTGTAGACCCTGATCAGATTCCGCGATCTGCGATGTTTGATCTGGCTTATACTGTGTCTATGTTCCTTTTACTCATATAGACGCCAGGCACTAATAAGTTATCCAAGGAGGGTTTTACGTTCTAATCATGGGAAGCCATGTGTGAACGATTTCTTTGCACAGAAGGGTTGGGAATATTCTTGTGAGAACTCCTCGTAGGACAACCTCGAACTATTCGACTATGAGTGAAGCATAAGTGCATACATTCTAAGGGCATTTTCGGAAAACAAAATGTCCAAAAATATGCAATAAGAGCATGTACCTTTGCACAGTGGCAGTCTAGATCTTTCACCGATAAACAGCATTTCATTGGTACCTAGTTTTGTGCATTCAATCTCTTAGGCACTGATTATTTATCATACTAAAAACATGGAATAAAGAACAGAAGCAGCATCACGAAAACATGCCTATATAATTTTGTACCCCGAGAAACCCCACTTTTATACAGTAAAACTGGGGTTTACAGGGGTATACATTATTTTTCTTATTTCTGCTCAAAAACAGAGATTGTGGGTACTCGTTAGAACCGCCTCTGCTAACGAGTACTCACAATCTATATTTTGAGCAGAAATATGAAAAATATCACAGTTTGTTTATCTGAAAATTTTCCGTTTTTGGAGGTGAAATTTTCTATATATTTGAATAGGCTTGTTCTCTCTCTCTCTCTCTCTCTCTCTCTCTCTCTCTCTCTCTCTCTCTCTTGCTTGTTGTCATGTTGTATGTATATGTTACATGCTATCCTTAATCAGTCATAGCTACTACATTAACGCATAAAACCATATGCCCTGGCATAGTTTTCTATTGGAATAGTGACACGAGATAAAGATACTTTTTGTCCTCTGTGAGAACGCTCTCAAATACGCATGCCTATTCATCTAGCGGAGGCGAGCTACCGTAGCACAGTTGATAGGAGAGTTGACTCTTAATCCATTATGTCTCTCACCGTTGTGATTCGAGCCTCGCTCGGGTGACATGTAGGAAACCCGGTCTGCTTACGGAAGGTCAGGTGCTTTTTTTCCCCGGGTTCTCTGGTTTACGCTCACTTTTGATGAACTCCGGTTTACGCTCACTTTTGATGAACGATCGGCTCGATATAAGAGAAATATTCTTGAAAGGGCCGTAAAACCCCGATCAAAAAAAATCGACTAGTGGAGCTAGATGTCTGATTACCTTCGTTGTCTGGTCAATTTGCTTCATGTCTGCGAGCAGGCAGTTGCTCCTTGGGCCTTTGCTGGTCGCATATACCATAAGTACCATTATCTCGTGCACCGCTCCATTTTAATCATTGTTTTAAATAACTTGTTGTATGTATTTGTATGTATGTAGTTTTGTTGAGGGCCCCAAGGAAGATTGGTAAAACCAATTGGGCTACCCTCGTAAAATAAAGGATTTACTTACTTATTTACTTACTTCGTAATGGAAACCAGCCTCAACGTCAAAAAAACGTACACACTGACATGTGCACCCAGCGAATATTCAGTTCATTCGCGCAGACTGACCAGCATCTTCACTGGGCGCATTACGGAAAGGCATAGATGCAAAGTTTCTACATGCGGGAACAAAGACTCTGATCAGAGTGCGTGAAGCGCAGGCTGATCTGAGTCTTCACTGGGCGCACATGCCGGAATTTACATTCTCTCAAATTGCAGCGGCTTAAATGAGGTTTATACTTTTTGTTTATTCCAATTATTTCTCATATCCCTATTTTTCACCCTGTATCTTAACCCATACAAACCTAGCGTTCCATAAAATGGACACTGGCAAACAGTGTACACCTAGATCAGACGCCGCAGAACGCGGCGTCTGATCAGGGTCTACACTGTTTGCATAAAATACAGGAATTTTTATAAAACATGGTAATAATAAAAACTAACCAGACCCCATTCTATTGGAAATGGACCTGTCCAAAGACGAGGTATAAGATTCCACTAGACATGAATGCGTTAAGAGTGCAGGAGAACGTATATGACATTAAATAATTTTGAGACAATTGTGATCAAGCGGACATTGTGTTATTATTCTACAGGATATTTTTGGAGTGGAGAAAAAAAACAACGGACCGGCCTATTTCCCCCACTCTAGGAAAAAGAAAACAATATACCAGGAACAAATACGAGACCGTTTACATCCTCTAAATCTGAGTTTCCCTATTAGAAACATAGAAACATTTGTTGTTGTTGTTGTTTTTGTTTTGTTTTTTTTTTTGTTTTTTTTTTTTTTGTTTTTTTGTTTTTTTTTTGTTTGTTTTTTTTGTTGTTGTTGTTTTGTTTTTGTTTTTTGTTGTTTTTTTTTATTATCTTTCAGAAAAATGTAAAACTGACTAAAGGTGAGGTCTTTTTTTTTTTTTTTTTTTTTTTTTTTTAATTTTTAAATCCACTTAAAATTTACACCCCAATCACATGCACATCTTAAGACCATGACAAGACATCTGCACATTTTTTTTATCAAAAAAACTGTAGATGGAGTTACGGACACAAGATACATACTGTCAGAGAACAACGCACAACGGACTACGGACTATGGACAGCCAAATAATATGCGTCCTCGCTTTTCTTCGAAAAGGCGGGCCACAACAAAGAAAGAGAAACTTCAACAAAAAATCCTTGAAACGGGCGACAGCAAAGATGTCGGGCGCTTAAAATAGTATAGGAGATGTCCAGGAAGAGCGACAGTGACAGCCCAACAAAGACACCAAGAAGAAGATCAAACATACAAAGTCAGACAGTACCATTACGAAAACATGCCTATGTAATTTTGACCCCCTTAAACCCCACTTTTATATAGTAAAACTGGGGTTTACAGGGGTATACATTATTTTTCTTATTTCTGCTCGCCGAGGCAGTTCTAACGAGTACCCACAATCTATGTTTTGAGCAGAAATATGAAAAATATCAGAATTTTTTATCTGAAAATTTTCCGTTTTTGGTTGTAAAATGTTCAATACATTTGAATAGGCGTGTTTTCGTAATGTGAAAGAAAAGCAAACAGCTTCTTCATCCCCAACAGGATGATTACAACGCTAAAACAGGTTCTACCTAACATAATAAGACAACGAACAAGACAAAACCCGAATACAGTCAAACAGCGAGCAACCACAAGACTAATCATTACGAAAACAAGCCTATTCAAATATATTTAAAAGTTCACCACCAAAAACTGAAAGTTTTCAGATGAAAATTCTGATATTTTTCATATTTCTGCTCAAAAACATAAATTGTTGATACTCGTTGGAACCGCCTCGGGAAGGCGGTTCTAACGAGTACCCACAATCTTTGTTTTAGCAGAAATAAGAAATAAAATGTATACCCCTATAAACCCAAGTTTTACTATATAAAAATGGGGTTTGAGGGCGTCAAAATTATATATAATAGGTGTTTTTTCGTGCCTAGACCCAGGGTGAGCCCTACGGCAGACAAGTAAAGTCTGGCACACGCCAACATTAAAGTGTATAGGAAGCCTACCATTTGCATTTTATTGCCGAATACAAGGAAAATGTGACATTATCCCTGCAGGCACATCACGTTGAAACAACGTCGATAAACCTTGATTCTGTCTAACGTTGAAACAATGTTGAATCGACGTTGTTTCAACGTTGTGTGCATGGCTGGGATAATATTTAGAGTAATTATTATATTTATAAAACCGTTACAGTATAAAAAACGAACAACAACTTACAGTTCAATTGGTATTCTTTACAAAAAATGCAATCCAGTTTCGCACATTCATAAAGTGTGAACCTTTCTTGTTATCACAGCATATATAGAGTATATTATGTAGGTCCTGAAGACTGGCACAGATACAAGTCTCAAGTCATATTTATATCCAGCAGCTTAGTGGAACCGTTATCTGAAAAAATAGGTCAAGTTGATGTCGCACCTGCACCCCCACCCCCTAAAAAGTAATGTTTATTTTAGTAGAAGAAATTATTATAAGAATTTCATCGAAAGCATATGCATTTTCTCATATGGTGCACGAGAAGTTGGGCTCATAAAGTACCCACAGTCAGTACACTTTTATAAAATCTGAGGTAAGAAAATGACAAAGGTAAAGTGGAAAAAGTGACAAAAATAAAATTATTAATCATATCCACGTGCACTTCTGCAGACCTGGGATAAACATGTGCAAAGTTTTAAAAAGACCGGTTTAAAATTGTGAGAAGTTGCAATCACACAAGGTACCCACTGTCTATACATCTGAGGTCAGAAAATGACAAAGTTCAAAAAGTAGAAAAAAAAAACTGACAAAACTTAAGGCAAGTATTATATGAAAAGCACATGCACATCTTCAGACTAAAGAAAAAAAATGACTGTGCAAATTTTCAAAAAGATTGGTAAAAATTGTATGAGGAGTTAAATGAGGAGTTGTATTCAAGGGGAAACCACTGTCTATATAGTTAGGGTGAAAAATGACTAAATTCACAGTTCGAAAAAAAGTTTAAAAATTATCTAACAATTATATCCAAACCACATGCACATCCTCATACCATGAAAAACAAACGCATGGAAAGTTTCATAATAATCGGTACAAAACTGTAAGAGGAGTTCACAATGTAGAAAAAGTGACAAAAACGATTTAACAACTATATCTAAACCACATGCACATCATCATACCATGAAGAAATCATACGCAAAGTTTCAAAACGATCAGTACAAAATTGTACGAGGAGTTGCGCTCAAAAGAGGTACCTATTGTCTATATATACAATTATATCCAAATCACGTGCACATCCTCATACCATGAAGAAAACACAAGCAAAGTTCCAAAATGATCGGTACAAAACTGAACGAACGGACTGACGGACGAACGGACGGACACTTGCACGCCCAAGTCGTCCTGCTAAAGCAGGTGCGACAATAAAGGTCGTTACAGCGAATTTCCAGGACAGTCTAGCTATCCGTGCCTTCACCTTCTCGTTTCTTATTTACTAGTCTTACTCGTCATCGAGACTTGTAGACGGTAGCTCTTAGATCCGCTCTGATATCCTTTTTTCCATACATCTTTTTTTTTTTTTTTTTTTTTTTTTTTTTTGAGTTTTCGTGACGTTTAATTGTGATAAGGCCAATATCTATAATAAGCAATTCTGGTTTGCTTTTACAAGAGAAAAAGACACCGATACGCCATACAAAGTATCTAGTTCATTCCCTACTATGGACTTTGGATGAACGATATTCGATGTCGTTGATTTTACTAGATCCTTTAGACCCTTATACATCACGAAAACATATCTATATAAAACTGACCCCCTTAAGCACCACTTTTATACAGTAAAACTGGGGTTTACAGGGGTATACATTATTTTTCTTATTTCTGCTCAAAAACACAGATTGTGGGTACTCGTTAGAACCGCCTCGGTGAGGCGGCTCTAATGAGTACCCACAATCTATGTTTTGAGCAGAAATATGAAAAATATCAGAATTTTTTATCTGAAAATTTTCAGTTTTGTTGGTAAAATTTCCAATATATTTGAATAGGCTTGTTTTTGTAATGAATCATCCTACTGTCCTTTCTACATCACTGGGCGCGTTTTGCTTGGTGTTTTACGTTAAATGAAAATATTTTGTTCGGATTGACCATATCTTATCAGAAACCATTTGTCTTTTCTGTTTCCGTGTTTTCATTACGAAAACATACCTATTCAAATAAACTGAAAATTTTACCACCAAAAAATGAATATTTTCAGATAAAAAATTCAGATATTTTTCATATTTCTGCTCAAAACATAGATTGTGGGTACTCGTTAGAACCGCCTCTGCGAGGCGGTTCTAACGAGTACCCTCAATCTTTGTTTTGAGCAGAAATAAGAAAAATAACGTATACCCTGTAAACCCCAGTTTTACTATTTAAAAGTGGGGTTTCAGGGGGTCAAAATTATATAGGCATGTTTTCGTTATGTGTTCTCAAATATGTACCTTAATATCAAATTTACGGCCAAAAATCGATCTGTCCTATGCAATTTCTATAGTAAAGTGATTTGTTTTTAATTTTTTGTCTAAGAAAATATTCTTTTTTTACTTTTCTTTGCTGAATTTGAATTATCATTACGAAAACAAGCATATTCAAATACGAGTATACTGAAAATTTTACCACCAAAAAATGAAAATTTTCAGGAAAAAAAATCTGATATTTTTTCATATTTCAGCCCAAAACATAGATTGTGGTTACTCGTTAGAACCGCCTCGATGAGGCGGTTCTAACGAGTACCCACAATCTATGTTTTTGAGCAGAAATAAGAAAAATAATGTATATCCCTGTAAACCCCAGTTTTAGTATATTAAAGTGGGGTTTAAGGGGGTCAAAATTATATAGGCATGTTTTCGTGATGTCACAATTATTACAATACGAGTATTGTGAAAAATTCAGGGAAAATTGAGCAAGCAGAACGTGTTGAAAATCTGTCTCTAAGTTACCAACACCTACAGATTTCTGCATAAATTGCATTTATTTTTACTATGGGAAAAAGTGAAAATATTTGATGTTTTAAACCAATGACTAGAATAAAAAATTTTCGGTAGTTACGACAAATGATTTTGCAATAAATCATGACAGTTGTTTGCAAATTTACTTATTCTGTGTAAAGCGCCAAACAAAAGATAACTCGACAGCACAGTAGTTTCGGCCCGCTGTAGAATTATAAAGAATGCTAGCTGGGTAAGACTGCTCAAGTGCGCAGATGCGCAGGCTGCTCTAAGTCTTCGATGGGCGCATATGTAATCTTGTAGGGAATGCTATGGCCCGGCTGATTTTTTTTTTTTTTTTTTTCATTTCGTAATGAAGCTTGTCCTAAAAAACAGAATGATACTATATAACTGCAAACAAGTCATAAATTAGATTATATAAACAAAGATTATGGATTCAAAAATATTTGATGATAAAATTATTACATTTAGGATGCACTTTTTGGTGGCCAGACACGTGAATAGTATAGCAAACCTCGGTTAAAAGGTAACTTTTATTGCCTAGTGTCCCATAAAATGGACATTGGCAAACAGTGTAGACGCAGATCAGAAGCCGCAGAACGCGACGTCTGATCAGGGTCTACACTGTTTGCATTTAAGGCAGGAATCGTTTTAATGCATGGTAACAATACAACTTAACCAGATACATGTCCTCCTTATATCGAAATGAAACTGTCCAAAGAGTTAAATGGGATAAGTAACATGAAACCGAAAGTACTTTGTCATGATGTACCGGTATGTTTATCAATATGGGCCAAAATGCATAATATGATTACAGCGACAGAGGAATGACGCCGCTGCTTTCAAACTCGTAGAGCAATATTCAGACAGGCCTATATTAATGTTATATATACCTCAGGGGCGTGGCCAGGAACTGTATGAAGATGAAGCCTGCTAATAAAATCTTTGAAATGATGTCATCTGAACAAGTTATGGGAGAAAATAAGATTAAATTGCCAAATTTATTTTTAAACCCTAGGCGTCATGGCTATGCGCCTATATAAGCCGGGGCATAGCATTTTTTTTTTTACAATACAGCATGTGCGCCGAGCGAAAATCGGATCAGCCTGCGCATCCGTGCACTATGATCAGAGACTTCGCAGAGCAATCTGTGGGTAGCCAAGGATCCAAAGCGTCTTAAACCTTAAATGCCAAGAAAACCTGCATCTGAAAATGTCGTTTATGTCCCCTGCTGAATATTCTTACAAACTTTTCGTATTTATCGTATCTATTTTTGCATACAGGCAAACAGTGTGGACCCTGATCAGACTGCTTCTAGAGGAGCAGTCTGATCTGGGTCCACACTGTTTGCAAAAATGACTTTTATAATCGCAAGCAGTTGACAAAGCAGACGACAACTGTTGTGATTGGCAGTTTAAGGATTAAAGCGGATAGCGAAGATTTAGATCAGCCTACACAGGCTGATTTGAGTCTTCGCAGGGCGCACATGCAATTTTGTCCTAATTACACAGCTCTCTCTCTCTCTCTCTCTCTCTCCAATCAAATGCTTCCCAGTAAACATGTACGTATCGTCGTAAAAACGTCGTTCCGATGTTACTGCGACGTCATGACGTCGCTGCGACTTCAGACCGACGTTGTTACAACGTTGTGTGTTAGCTGGTTTGATCCTTGATCCTGTGTCTCCTGTGTGTCTGAACGTATATGTAGAAATATGATCAGAGACTTGCAGGTCACTCTATGGGTGTTGGTGGCACACAAATCTCGTAGGAAATGCTGTGCTTAAATGTGAGTTTACTCCATTTCTGATTAACTATATGATCTGTATGATTATACCACATTCGACCTAATTACAGCACTTTGCGCTTAGGTTTTCAAAACCTATTTGACCCCCTCCCCCCCCCCCCCCCAACCCCACAATCAGTAGATTGTAGAATGCTAGCTGGGGCCTCACTGGCCAAATTTGGCTGGTCTGGCCTAGGGATCTTGACACTTTGGCTGTACTTTTGTTGTTGTTGTGTTTTTTTTTTTGTTGTTGTTGTTGTTTTGTTTTTTTTTGTTGTTTTTTTTTTGTTTGTTTTTTGTTTTTTTTTTTTGTTTTGTTTTGTTTTTTGTTTGTTTGTTTTTTGTTTGTTTTTTTGTTGTTGTTTTGTTTGTTTGTTTATTTGTTTTTTTTTTTGTTTGATTTGTTTTTGTTTTTTTTTGTTGTTTTTTTGCTGTCGTTTGTTGTTGTTGTTGTTGTTGTTGTTGTTGTTGTTGTTGTTGTTGTTGTTGTTGTTGTTGTTGTTGTTGTTTTGTTGTTGTTTTGTTGTTTTTGTTGTTGTTTGTTGTTTTGTTATGCTTTTCATTTCTGTGAGTATATTCATTTCTTGGAGGCAATTCCTTTAAGAAGCTTTTGCAGATGTTGATACTGTTAAAGACACATTTTGGATTGCATAACACCCTAATGACTCTAAGGAGATTAAGATAAGAAATTCTTGGTGACTTTAGCCATCCTTACAAGTAGGGGCCTGATAAGGGGAAATTAGATTTTATATCAGCAAAATTTATGATGAAGACAGAGAAACAGATAAGATGGGTAATTTCGTGATAATTTGATGTTTTTTTTTTCTGTTTATTCAATAAAATATACCTGTTTACCTGTTTTTTTTTATTCATTAGAATTACCTCTCCTAGGTAGTCCTAATGAAACCCACAACATATTTTATGGAGAAATACAGATATTTATGCCTATATGCTAATTTATCACCAAATGCCCTCTTTATCTGTTTTCTTTGTTTCAAATACAGAAAATTAGGAAGATAGATAGTATTTTATTTAGTTATTTATGTATTCATTGAAAAAGAGAAGCTTTTTGGCATAAAATACACATTCTAAATTGTCTAAGAACTTTTTGACATATTCCATAATGTATTGTTTTACTGAAATGGAAATGGAATGATTGTGCAGTGTTCTTATTTACTTTAGAAAATAAATAAGTAAATATTTTCAATTTTATATTTCTATTTCAGTTTATTTGTACTTTTTTTCACAATGAAAGAAAAAACAACACTTTTGTATTTAGGAAAAAAAACTAATCAAAAATAAATAAATAAAAGAATAAAGTGATACAATACAAATCAACAAATAAAATCAACAAATTAAATGTAAAATTTGCAAATGAATTTATTTGGTTCTAAAGTAACATATTGAATACTGCTCAATTTTATGAATTAACCGTTATAGGGCCCCACCTAAGGAGACTTAACAGCCTTATAAAGACTCCATAATCACTTAGATAAGATAAGCCTTTGATGTGCGCTCTGTTATCAGGACTGTATATTAGGGGTGATCATGAAGGGAGGGTCTAGCCAAAGAAGGAAAAAAATGTGTCTTTAAACAGCTGCTAAAGACATTTAGAAATTAGTGCAATCAACGAGCTTCTAGTTTGAAAGAGTGCTCGAAATGCTACTAGTGTATTTCACAATTGCTTGAAAGCTGCTAATGTTACCCTAGTAGTGAAGAAGAATTGGTAGGTTTTGGAATTATTGTTCAGTAACTGGTAGATGCTGATGATGCAAAAAAGAGATGCTGGCGTGGTTAACCCATTTACGCCGAGTGGACTCTTCTATCTTAACACTTTGGATCGGTCCGTTTTCAATAGAAGGGGTGTGTGGTTAGTTTTTGTTATTACCATGTTTTAAAACAATTCCTGTACTAAATGCAAACAGTGAAGACTCTGATCTGACGTCGCGTTCTGCGGCATCTGATCTGGGTCTACACTGTTTTCCAATGTCCCTTTTATTGGACGCTAGGCGTAAATGGGTTAACACTTTCATCCCTTTCTGAAGTGGATTCTCCCGTCCTTCAGTTTGGACATGTTCACTGATGCAAATAGGGATGTTAGTCTAAAATCAAAAACAGAATAGCAAACAGTGTATATCCTGATGCGACGGCCCGTTATGAACCATCTCATCTGGTTCTACATTGTTTGCACATGTATCTGCTATTGTCTGTCGGGCTGAAAAGATTATTGTGAGTGCAGTTAAAGAGTACTGGTGGTTTTGGAATGCCATCACGAAAACATACCTATATAATTTTGACCCCCTTAAACCCCACTTTTATAAAGTAAAACTGGAGTTTACAGTGTAGACATTATTTTTTCTTATTTCTGCTCAAAAATATAGATTGTTGGTAATCGTAAGAACCGCCTCGGCGAGGCGGTTATATTGAGTACCACAATCTATGTTTTGCGCAGAAATATGAAAATTATCAGATTTTTTTTATCTGAAAACTTTCAGTTTTTGGCGGTGAAATTTTCATTATACTTAAATAGAGGTGTTTTCATAATGGCTGTTGACAGACACTTGTGTTGTTAAACTTGGTCCTGCTGAACTCATATATGTCCTGCCTAACCACACAGTTTAAATCCAGATCAGTTGGCTTCTTCAAACAGTGTAGATCAAGATCATCTGTCCTTCTTTTGGTGTCTCGGGAGGGCTATCCGTCGTTATTGTGCCACTTTCTAGCTATCTTTACTTACATTTTTACACATTAACAATAAAACACCAACCGAAAAATATCTTTCCAAGCCTTTTGAATACCTTGGACATGTTTAAAAGTGTTAATTAAAAGACATGCACTGCGTAACCCGATCAAAATGATCACTTAGGTTTAGTTCTACACTGTTTTTTGAGGTATGATTGGCATTATATGGGTGACAAGCGTAAACGTGTCCTCGATTATATACGGACAGATAAAGTCCAGGAGTGAGTTGCATAAGGAAAGCGCTTTCAGGTAGCGCTCTGTAGCGATTTGTTCTTGTTATGCAACGGTCCGTTTGATCGGAGCGCTTTCTAAAATGTCTGTCAAAACGACACAATTTTCATACTGGGAATTTCTCGTAAAAAGCTAGCGGTGCTTGCTTAAGCGATTGGTTTTGTGTTCTATGGTCATTTCTACACAAAGCACTTCGTCCAAGGACAAAAAAAAAAAATAATAATTTCTTTAAACGGGCCTGACTACGTCCGGCGCCGCAATTTTGTTTCGTCTGGTTGCTTTGTAACGGTCTGTTTCAGACAGCGAGTCAGCTCCGAACACAGTTACGAAGCGCTACGAAGCGCTTTTTGGTAACTTACCGTTGCACAGCGAATCGCTACAAAGCGCTCTGTAATGGTCGCCTTATGCAATTCACCCCGTCAGCCTGTGCATACATACAGTCTGATCAGGGCCAGCATTGTCCGCTAACAGAATCATTGGATACTACAGAATGTATAAATGAAGATCAAAGGACCTGACGATACTTGTCGCATGCGCAGGATGATCTTAATCTGCCAATTTTGCGCATGTTCGTAAGCACTTTTTCGCTTGACTTGGACCATAAATGAGCCAGCACATGAGAAAGGGTACTTATCACATGAGAAAAGGGCACTTATCACATAGTCGACCAGCAAAGGCATAAGCGATCCTGCACATAAGTGCAGTCTCGTCAGGGCCTTTAGTGATCACTGACATGTAGTAGAGACCTTGAGGATGCTTCAGAAAAAAAGCATGTGTCTAGCGCAAATAGGGGACTGAGCATTTGTATTTGAGGAACCTTAAAGCGGAAAACCATAAGGATCATTTTTCTTATAACGACACATATAAGTTAAATGTGGTCATCACCTCAAATCTTGAAACTGGCTGTGAAAAGCTGATACTGAATGACTCTCTTTTTGGTTTCTTCTCAAAATCAACGGCAAATCGACATTCACCTTCAAATCGCGTGCCTACAGGCATGTCCCTGTAGCAAATGAATTCCATGCATTGGCAGTAGGGCAGTAGGAGGAGGAGGTTGAGCAGCAGAAGCAGCAGCAGTAGCAGCAGTAGTAGTAGTAGTAGAAGTAGTAGTAGTAAATGTAGCCGAAAATAAACGACTTTAACCTTTACCACTTTCTGGACTAATTTAGCGGACGATAAATTGATGACACTTTTCTTATAATTCCCAGAAAACAAGATTTGGCATTGCCTACAAATTGCATCTTCATGAGACAGCATTGCCTATGACAGCATTGCAGTGTGTAGAGCTGCATACGTCGCCTTGTGCCGGCTAAAGTGGAACTCGATTTTCCAAGATGCTGTCGTGGGCTCTATTATCTCAAAGAAAATATAAACTGCATTATGATGAAGTACCAAGAGACGTTTTAAGGCCGCCATTAGATAACCAATAGTCTAATGTCGGCCGTAAAATAGACTCCCGTTACTTTATCATAGTGAAGTTATTTTTTGTGCGTAGGCTTGCTAGCTGAACCCTAACTATACTGTTCCTTTAGGAAAAGTTTGATCTTAGTTTGCAGCGTTTACTCCCGTATGTCTCTACGATGTTTTAAGGGGATTTTTAGAATTTACGCCAGTTTTAATAAGGAAACCATCACGAAAACTTGCCTATATAATGTTGACTCCCTTAAAACCCCACTTATATATAGTAAAACTGGGGTTTACAGGGGTATACATTATTTTTCTTATTTCTGCTTAAAAACATAAATTGTGGTACTCGTTAGAACCTACTCGGCAAGGCGGTTCTAGCGAGTACCCACAATCTATGTTTTGAGCAGAAATATGAAAAATATCAGTTTTTAATCTGAAAATTTTGAGGTTTTGGAGGTGAATTTTTCTATATATATTTGAATAGGCGTGTTTTCGTAATGAAGTTTTGTGACTTCATGTTCGACTTTCGAATCAAGACCCTTCTGAAAAGGGGTCTACCTTTTAAGGAAAGATCCTTTTTCAGAAGGAGAAAAAAATGGATAGAGGTGCAACCCCAAAAAGTGATTTTTTCACACACAGGCTTTTCACTAAAATTATAATTATTTACAACTAAACAATCATAAATTCATTGTCTTGTCTTAGCATTCTGAAAGTGAAAAGAAACACATGTAAGAAATAGACATAATATATGTGCATGCACAAATATGTATTTCACGTGGTCATGACTGACAATAGTTACTAGACAATTAGTTAAAGAAGCCGTATGCCATATGTGCTAGGACTAGATATCGGATTAGTACATTACTATTATCTTTATCTAAAGGGCAAAAAATATAATAAACATGTGTATGTATGTATGTATGTATGTATGTATGTATGTATGTATGTATGTATGTGTGTGTGTGCATGCGTGCGCGCGTTTGTGTGAATAGCCCTCTTTTTATACCGTTATTATAGGTCGTGTAATAATATCGCAACTGTATGTAAGCGCTATATCCTTGACCTGTCCAGCAGAGAACCACGCAAGACAACCAGCGCACCCATGTGCTTGGACTCCCGTCGCAAACCTCCCGCGAATGCATCGGATCTACCAGAATATGGTCTTAACTTTTTGCACTGATATGTAATGCGTGTACAACACAGATAAATGGGCTGCATAAAGCGAAACAGTGCCTTCGGAACATGTGCAGAGAGCGAAGGCCAAGATCAGGCTGCGAGGACGCGCAGTTTAATTAGTGCCTTCGCTGTCCGATAAGGGAATCATTTGTCGCTATAAACTGCATCAATGAAAAGCAAATGCCCGGATCAGATTGCGCATGCGCGGGATCGATGTGAATATATGCATTTTGCGCATGTTCGAAGACGCCTTTTAACTTGACTTGGTCCAAATAATCATAAAGTGACTTACAAGTCACAGTCAAGGTATATGTTCCGTGTATGGTAAGTTGATGTGCGAGCTTATGTCAGCCTCGCCAGCGATCGCTGTCCAGAAACAACACGATAATAATAAAATGCTTATATGTATACTCAATACCTTCTGGAAGACCAACGGCATATTTGTTCATAAGGTATGCAGCTAAAGAAACTTGATTTTGTTTGGTCCAGCATTGCCAAAGTATACATAAATTGTGCCTATACATAGTATCCCCACCCCACCATATTCCACTGCAAGAGCAAGATGCTACGGTCCGTCAATCCGAAGACTTATCTTTGAGTAAGACGGCCCACTACACAAACAAGCGACGCCGAAAGCATACGCCTGCAGTTCAATTACGGACCAGTGGCTCACTTAAATAGACGCATCCAAGACTTTTTCCATACAGGTGGTACATACCTAAATCATGCTCAGGGCGCAATGTCAGAAGACGAGCCATCGGACAAGAGCACTCACCGAAAATTCTGATCAGCTTGCGCATTCGCGCAGTCTGATCAGAATATTCACTGGGTGCTTTTGTTTAGCCAAGGGTGCAACGTTTCTTATGTAGACAACGAAGACTCAGATAGCGCAAATGCACAGGCTGATCTGAGTCTTTCTTGGGCGCACATGTCAGAAGGTACGATTTCTCACGGTTCGGCTCACTTACAATCGCTGTTAGGTAGCTGTTGTAGATGTGCTTGACCCAGCTGAAGTGGTGCTTGACCCAGCTGAACTGGTGCTTGACCCAGCTGAAGTTGTGCTTGACCCACTTAAAGTTGTGCTTGACCCAGCTGAAGTTGTGCTTGACTCAGTTGAAGTTGTGCTTGAACCAGCTGAAGTTGTGCTTGACCCAGCTGAAGTTGTGCTTGACCCAGCTGAAGTTGTGCTTGACCCAGCTGAGGTTGTGCTTGATCGAGCTGAAGTTGTGCTTGAACCAGGTGAAGTTGTGCTTGACCCAGTTGAAGTTGTGCTTGGCCCAGCTGAAGTTGTGCTTGACCCAGCTGAAGTTGTGCTTGAACCAGGTGAAGTTGTGCTTGACCCAGTTGAAGTTGTGCTTGACCCAGCTGAAGTTGTGCTTGACCCAGCTGAAGTTGTGCTTGACCCAGTCGAAATTGTGCTTGACCCAGCTGAAGCTGTGCTTGACCCAGTTGAAGTAAAAATAGAAGTTGACACACTTGTAGATTCAGTCGAAGTAGTTGGACCAGTAGTAGTGAGCTCCACAGTTGTAGGAGTAATGGTTGTAGAAGAGGTTGTTGTTGACACGAATCCAGGGAGAGTACTGTAGCACATGACAGTAGGTAAATTTCGTCTTGGAGACGTGGCTTGGAAGAATACTTCCTGTACAGGAGCGTGTATCCAGTGCTGGTTCTTCAGGAAAAAGTTAGTGCCAGAATTGGACCTGGGACTAATTTTGTAGAGGACCCATTGCTGAAAAATAATTCGAATTTAGAGACATGCATTTTGAATTTTTTTATATATATTTTATTTATTTTTTCAGAGACAATAGAGATTGACATTCCATGTGAATGGTCTGCTATTCAATTCTTTTTTTATCTGAAAACTAAAAGAAAATAGAATGTCATCTGCTAAAAATTAGAATGTTTTCTTCTGTAAATTAGAATGTCGGCTACTACAAATGTTGCTTGGCGCTTTAAGGGTTAAGCATCCGTTCGAATACGTACCTGCGGCTATAATGACCATATTTACCGTCCGTATTCGACACCTTAATCTTTACCACTCTCTTGGCAAATTCAGCAGATGTCAAATTGATGATGTTTCCAGAAACAAAATTCTGACATTACATGCTGTATCCGAAAGAGACAATCTTTATGAAAGATCAAAGTCTGTTTTCTTAGATAGACGGCCGTCCGCTGATTTTTTTTTTTTTTTTTAAAAAACAGGTAATACATTGACTGCTTGCTTGTCCTTAAACTTTAATAAGTCATTTGACTACTTGATGACGTTGGTAAACGTTTTTGGATGAGTGGCAAAGTATGCAGACTATGATCATTAAATGTATATTGGAAAATAGGAAAGTTTTTGATAATTAAGCATATACTGGGTAAAAGTTTCAGCGTTTTAAAATTTATCTCGCCCCGGAGACGAGGCCTGGAATACCAGTTCCTGTACGGGTGTGTGTATCTAGTGCTGATTCTTCAGGAAAAAGGTGGAACCAGAGTTGGACCTGGGAATAATTTGTACTGCGTCCATTGCATAGTTCGCATTTCTAAATAGACCATGTAAACACATGCTGTTGTTGTTGTTTTTGACATCCCTCTCATCTAGAGTTTTTATTTGTAATAAAATAAATGTAGGGATCTGCAATAATACGGGAATTTATTAGAATTGTGCAGTTTTTAAACCAGCATTTCCATTTTCATTACGAAAAGAAGCCTATTCAAATACGGTATTTAGTTTTACCACCACAAAAATTAAATTTTCAGATACAAAATTTGATATTTTTTCATATTTCTACTCAAAGTACTCTTTAGACATTATGAAAACAAGCCTATTCAAATATACTAAAAATTTACCACCAAAATAAAAAGATAAAAATTTTGATATTTTTTTCATATTTCTGCTCAAAACATAGAATGTGGGTACTCGTTAAAACCGCCTTGGCGCGGCGGTTCTAACGAGTACCCACAGTCTATGTTTTTGAGCAGAGATAAGAAAATAATGTATATCCCTGTAAATCCTTGTAGCAGGTAAGGGTAGAGGGGGATGTTTTTATTTCTTCTGTTCTTTCATTTTCATTCTTGTTCTCTTTCTTCCCTCCCCCTCTCTTTCATCTCCTCTACTATCTCTTCTCTCCCTTTCTCTTGGAGACGACACAAAATGATCCACAAGGGTTGACGTGTCGTTAAACCCCAACGCAATCAATCAATTTAAATCTGTCTTAATATGCCGAATTATTAAACACTATCCCACATTCCATATTATAAAAAAATAGGCATGTTAACTAGTAAACGATAATATGTTTTTTTTTTAAACGTATCACATAGTAAGATGTAGCCATAAAGAAGGACACGCACGCACACGCACAAAATGATCAGAGGGTGTACCGGAGCGTTACATAGAGCCTCTCATCAACTTGATATGAGCCAACTCAGTTCCGACTGTGCCATCTATACAGGTACCATACCGAAACCCGATGGTAGAAAGAGCAGGTGGCGGAAACGAATTTCCAAATAGCATGCTCTTCACACCGGGACCCGCCATGTTGACACATTAAGCACATCCGATACAGAGCAGGCCTTAGGTGTGCGTGAGGTGTGAGGTGGAGCAGCATCTCCCTATGTTTGATTAATGAACAGTGATTAAATACCATTAGGATTAAATTTGTTTCGGAATAAATTATTCCATCTAAACCACTGTTTTAAGACTTTTCTAAAAAGCATTTCATATATCACAGTTTCTGACTGGCTGAGGTAGAGAGTTCCATAGCTTGGGAGCTGAGTAGGAAAATGCTCCATAATAGAGCGTTGTACGTGAGTTTGTTGCTTGAAATATATGCTGGTGTCATATTATTCAACGACTTATATGTTAATACCGCTTTGTTTTATTTAAGCCACCTTTCGACTGATAACCACCCAAGCTCTGTGAGCATTCCTGCAGATGGTGTTCTTATCTGTCTTAAGAATTGTTCTCGCAGCTCGCTTTTGTAATTTTAGGAGTCTTTCAAGATTTGACAGAGACGTCGAGCCCCAGACAATAGAACCTTAATCCAGGCCTTTATGTAACTTTGGTAAAACTGTTCTTGAATTTCTACCGATACATATCCAGATAGTTGCCATCATAATGATATTTTAGATGAAACATTTGAACACAGGTAATCAATATGCGCAGACCAATTTAGGTTTTTTTCAATATAAGTGCCTAGGCGCTTTTGTTTAGATACGTTCTGAATGCAAATATCGTCTGGTTTCAGCTCTATTTCACGAGAGTCGCCTAGTTGTTGTATTGTACTAACGGACATGCAGGTATTTTTATAATTTATTGACAATTTATGAAATCGCCTAGAAAATGATGTTCAATAACATTAACGCTGTTACTATTGTTACTATGTGTATGAAAGGTTGCATCATCGGCAAAGAAATCTGCAAAGCAGTGATTTAAGAAAAGCGGCAAGTCATTAATATATAGGAGAAATAGTGTAGTGCCCAAGGTCGATCCCTGAGGCACACCAGAAGATACATTTACGAATTTAGACAGACCGACATCGTTTGCTATTGCTTCTTTACGAGACGATATGTAGGACTGGAACCAACGTAGAGATAGTGGACTGAGTTTGTACAAAGACAATTTGTTGATGAGAATAGAATGATCTACAAGATCGAAGGCTTTACGAAAATCTACGAAAAGAGTACCTACTATATCTCCCTTGTCGATGCATGAATGGCACTGATCAACAAATTTTACCAAAGCTGTTTGGCAACAGTGCTTTTGTCTAAATCCAGACTGAGTTTCATGAATAAGTTTGTGTTTATTGAGGTAACCTATTAAATGTTGGTTGACATGTTTTTCGAAATTTTTTAAAATAGTCGGTAAAATCGATATTGGTCTATAGTTGGAGGGATCAGTTGTTTCTCTACCTTTATATATTGGGAACACTCTTGCCAGCTTCATTTGGGAAGGAAAAACCCCATCTGATTACTTTTGTTTGTCAGCGTGGTTTACTAGCTGCCATTTTGATTATTCTTGGTTTTAAGCCATCAAAACCTTTAGTAGAATCAAGTTTATTGATAAATGATAAAACTTGGTCACCTGTTATCAATGGAATCGTAAAATATGAGTTATGACTTTGTTGTCGACAAAATTACTCAAATGTCGATACTTCATCGGTATGCTCATTCAAAATGTCAGCGATTGATGAGAAATATGCATTCAGTTTAGCAACAATATCCTCAGACTCAGTTATTGTTTCACCATTTATAATTAACTCGCTGGGGAGGTTATTCAACGTTGTTTTCTTCTTGTTATTAACTGTATGCAGATGATTCCAAATTGTTTTAGAAGCTTTATAATTTTTAACGAAATCTGAAAAGTATTTTCGTTTGGATAGTTTTATTTCGATACATTTAATAATCAGTCCACTGCTTAAGTTTTTTGGCATTATTCCGTCGCTTTTGCATATGCGTGATTTCAGGTGTGAACCAGTCTGGTAAATGTTTACATTTAACTCGCTTGCTTTTTATAGGCGCATGGTTATTTAAATGTTTCATTATGATATCATGCCATACAGCGAAATCTTTATCTACAGTTGACTGATTTGCGATAAATGAAATAAAGTCATTTCGAGATCATTTAGAAACCTGGTTTCATCAAAATGCTTACAAAAAACGATAATTTGTAGTAATATGGCTAGTACATATAAATACCGTAATAACAGACAAACAGTGTAGACCCAAATCAGACGCCGCAAAACACTCTTTGCCACGCGCCTAGCAATATTTTAAGCGCATAAGCAGGCTATGTAAGGTTCTTTTACAAGTTTTAGAACAAGTAATTACAACAACGACGATAGTTCTTCTTACAACTATCGGCACTAACCTCAAAGCGCTGAACTGGCGATGAAAAGACCATTTCAAACTTTTCAAGTCCTGGTGGGGTTGAATCCTCCACAGCAAACCGACATACCCCTTCGAACCTGGTTCCTCCACCATCCCTCCACCGACGTAAGAGTTCCATAGGCTGGCTGTAGGGCACTGAATAGAATGGTATTATAACAAACATGAACACTTGCCACTCTCTAGGCTAATTCAGCAGATGACTGGTTGATGGATGCAAAATTTAGCAAAGGACAATTCAAACTTTTTTTTTTCTTATTTTTTCAAGAAAATGATTTGACACTTCATGCAAAATGTAAAAAAAACATATTTCGAATTGTCGTTTGTTGACATTTTCACACAGCATATTAAGCGTTAAATGACACTTGGCCGGGAAGTTACTATATCAACTGCAAACCAATGATGACGTACCTATACTCAGCGTATCAGCCTTTAGAGTAGGGATAACCGCTGAGATATGGTTCATCAAATCAAATTTTAAGCGCTAGTCACAACTGCAGCAGATGACATTTTGATTTTTTTTTTTTTTTTTTTTTTTTCGTATTTTGTATTTTTCAAAGTAAATACGACTTGACATTTTATATGAATAGTCTGAAATGCCTACTCTTGTTTTTTTTTTTTTTTTTTTTTTTTTTGTTGTTTTTTTTTTCTGAAAAAAAAAAACAAAAAAACTCATGGATAGAATGTTGTGCGCTACAACTTTGCTCCGCAATTTAAGGGTTAATCTCTAAGGCGAATTGATGCAGTTTCTATTGAGGTAACCCTGCCAAAATGTTACATGTACCTGTTCAACTGCGTTTGTTTCCCTTATGAAAATGGGTCTACTCTAACATGAAATACTTCCTCCCATTGGGACCAAATTCTTTTCTTTCCATTTTGTTTTTTGAAAGGGATTGACGAGCATATAAGCATACAGGAAGTCACAAGAGCTGCCTCTTTGTACATTTGCACGTCATGGTGGAAAATGTACCGGCTGTATCTGGGCCCAGTTGTTCAAAGCATCGTTAGCTTAACGGGCTCGTTAGTGGTCAAAATGTTGACTGCTCTAGTAAGTACAATATCTAATTCACAGATATTTTTGCTGAAAAAATGTGAGTAGCTTTTGCAAGTGCAAAAGCTACTCACATTTTTTTTTCAGCAAAAATATTAGCGTATATGTCATATTTAATGATCAAAGTTTTTACCATACCTCAACTAACGACATTGTTAGTTTTGAACAACTGGACCCTGGAGCCAATATTCCTCTGGAAGGGAAGTGTGTATGGTGAGTGGGTGATCAGTGGTCCGTTTATGTCGAATGGATTCTTCTACCACAACTCTTGGCTCGGTCTATTTCCAATAGCAGGCTTTTCTTTATTATTATTACTATGTTTTATTGAAATTTCTGTGATTAATGCAAATGGTGTGTTGATATATAACATCGTAATGGAGCACATAAAATATAATGTTGACATATAAGTTCCAGCTGCTAAAATTCTTTTAAAAAGTTTAACTATTGGTAAAAGAAATATGTCACTGCCAAATTTGATGAATTCATTCAGAATTTGCAATAAGGCTGGCTGAACATTATTTTTAAGTTTATATATCTTTACAAGTGAAGAAGTTGTCCAAGGGACGATTTGTACTTAATTCAAGGTTGTTTTTATTTTTTTTTTTTTTTTTTTTTTTTTTTTTGCTTTTTTTGTGTGTTTTTTTTTTTTTTTTTTTTTTAATTCAATTTCCTTGTTTTGATCTGAATATAGTTCGGAGAGGTAATCAAACCAATTTGACATCTGTATCGGGTTTATTATATTTGTATTGTCTTCGTTTAGGTTGTCCAAGGTTTTCCAAAACATTTTTGGATTATGCTCGTATAATGTTTCCAGTTTCTGTTATCTTCTTTTTATATGCATGCATCAAGCTGTGAAAAGCCATATTTAAATGAATACTCCCTGAATTCATCTGCAGCTTTTTGCCTAACCGTCTTAATTCTCTTTTTATATAATACAAATTGCCATTAACTTATTTTCTTTTAAATTGCTTCTTTTTCTTAATGCATCTTAGCATTTTAAAAGTGGAAAAAAAAGGTTAGAGAAAAGTCCAGGGAGTGCCACAATCCTGTTGTTGTTCTTACTCTTTGTAGCTCTTGTAGCTTTGTGGTTCCCGCAGTGTTTTCTGTTTTTTCTATATGTGTTGTGATGCTAGCATTGTGGTCACCGTCTTCAATAGCTGCCCACTTTGCTTTCTGATTTACTAGTTGTGTTGTGATGCTAGCATTTTAGTCGCATTCAACAGCTGCCCATTTTGCTTTCTGTTTTACTGTTGTATTAAGAGTAGCATCTGGACCCAGGGTGAAGTTGGATGGCCGTAAAAATGCGTTAACCGCCCCCCTCCCCCCCCCCCCCCGCCAGTAAGTTTTGTTTAAAATTAACGATGTTAACGATTGTAATAATTAGCAGTGCCTCAGCTTGAAAGGTTGGTTTGGGTAAATTATTTGCTTCAGTGCAGATTGAATTCTTATATGGAAAACAATAATCTATATAATGAATTTTAAACAGGATTTAGACCAGGTTATAGGACAACCTTTAATAAAGTTTTGCAATTAGAAAATTGTTTCAACACTGTTCAAATTGTGCGTGGGTGGCAACGTCTATAAAGTGGTTAAACACGTTTACCAAATTCCAAATTCATATTAAAGAAAGACAACCTTCTGTCATCTATGGGCAAATATAAAAAAAGGTGTAATCAGGGAGACGGACTAAGTACCCTCCTTTCAATGTTTACATCAATGATATAAATAAGATGGTTGATGTTTCCATTTCAGATCAAGTTCCTTTAAACTCCGCAAGACTCAATCATCTTGTTTATGCTGGCGATTTAGTGTTGTTGTCAGAAAGTAAAGAAGGTCTACAATCCTGTCTTGATTCTTTGCCAATGTATTGTGATAGATGGCAGCTTAAAATTAATGTTGAAACCAGAGGACCAATGGTCCTAAACCGCTCACCTGAGTGCTGAGTGTATTTTAAAATGAATTTGAAGGTCATGATAGAATGTTTCATGGACCGTTAATATGCTAAGTGATTTGTGGCTGTAAAGATATACATATACGAAACACACTTGTAAGGTGTTCTAGGTGTTTTAGGTTTTTACCTCCGGGGGAGGCTTTTAGCCATGAGTACTCGTGTTTGTTTATAATAGTGATTAATTTGATTTTTATGTTTCCGCTTTGATATATTGACTGGGTTGGGAGCCTTTATGCGAACCGAATTTTTATGTATTTCTGTATTAAGAGTTGCATCGGGACCCATGGTGAAGTTGGCTAGCTGTAAACCCCCCTCCACCCCCCCCCCCCCCCCCGGTAGTTTATTCTACTGACCGTTCTAAGGCGGTCGTCCTGGTGTTATTCTTACTCTTTGTAGTTCTTTGTAGCTTTGTGATTCCCGCATTGATTTCTTTTTATATATATATATATATATATGTGTTGTGATGCTAGCATTGTGGTCACCGTCTTCAATAGCTGCCCACTTTGCTTTCTGTTTTACTAGTTGTGTTGTGATGCTAGCATTTTAGTCACATTCAACAGCTGCCCATTTTGCTCTCTGTTTAACTGTTGTATTAAGAGAAGTATCTGGACCCAGGGTGAAGTTGGCTTGCCGTAAAAATGCTTTAACCACAACCCCTCTCCCGCCCCCTCCCCCCTCCTCCCCCCTCCCAGTAGTTTACTGACCGTTCTAAGGCGGTGGTCTCGGTGTTAGTCCTACTCTTTGTTGCTTTGTGGTTTATTCTACGAGGCGATTGGTTTTGTGTCTTACCTTGTGTTATTTTGTTCTTGCGTTTTTCAGTCCTTTTAGCATTTCGATTACCTCGCTTGGGGAAGAGAAATCTAATCGTAGGGCTTTTCGTACGTTTGTTTGATTTTTGCTTGTTTGTTTTTGTCGATTTCTTCTTCCTCTTGGTGTCTTGGAAGGGCTGCGGTTTGTGATTGTGGCATTCCATGGACTTTTCTCTTACCCTTTTTTCACATGAAATTTGTCTTCAATCGGCCAAGTGGTTTCAGAGTAGAGGAGGTTTGAAATCTTTGACAGATGACAGACGACAGACTACAGACGACGACAACGGAGCTTTCATTTACTATAAGCTTACCAGAGATCCAAAATCTCAGGTATGCTTACAATCCACTGTTTGGCTTTTTTCCACACAAAAGCCTAAGTGACCGAATTTGACCTTGTCGTAAAATAAGTCAAAATCAACCGAGGTCATTATTTGAACAATCTTGGTAGGGCCTAATATCAAATGCTGCATACCAAGTTTCATGGTAATACGTCATTCAGTTCATGAGATGATTTTCAAAGTGTTTTACCATATCTGAGCATAGTAGCCTTCTTGGTCATTTGACCAAGGTCCATGAACATATTTTCTTTCTCTCATCCTATACCGGGTCCACATATAATCTGACCAGTCTTAATCAGCCCAGTAGTTAAAAAGGAGAATAAATTAACAATACTCATGTTAGACAACCAGGAAGAAGGTCAGTAAATGATATTGACCTTTATTATTTCTAATTGTTACAGTTCATTTAGCTGTTTGCATATATCAACTTTGATGTCATAGGCTACAACAAAATCTGAAAACCTACCTTTTGGCCCTTTTCATACAAAGCCTCTGTGACCGAACTTGACACTGACGTAAAACAAAAAAAGGTACGTGAAAATCCAGGGAGTGCCACAATCACAAACCGCAGCCCTTCCCAGACCCCAAGAGGAAGAGGAAACCGACAAATTCAAACAAGCACAAATCGAACAAACGCACGAAAAGCACTAAGATTAGCTCTCTCTTTCCCAAGCGAGGTAACCGCAATACTAAAAGGACTGAAAAACACAAGAACAAAACGACACACGGAAAGACATATAACAAATCTAAGTCAACTTAAGGTCATCATTTGAACAGACTTGGTAGGACTCGAGTCCCCAGTGTTGCACACAAAGTGTCAAGGTAACCGGCCATTCTGTTTCTGAAAAGCAGTTTTTTAAAGGATTATTTCCATATATGGTCATGGCAGCCATCTTGGTCATGAGACCTGGACCATTTGAACAAATTTTCGTCCCTCTATGCCATAAAGGCTTCATATGAAATTTGGCTTCAATTTGCCTAGCTGTTTAAATTAAAAAAAAAAAGTTTTCATTTTGATATCTGAGTGTCCTTGGAGCAAGGTCAATGAGTAACCCTGACCTTTGGTACCCATGCAGCTTTATTTACTCATTTAGCTGATTGCATATACCAGCTTAAAATTCATAGGGAACAATCTTTTTGAAAAATTAACAGTTTCCATTTTTCCCATACAAAAGCATAAATGACCAAATTTGACATTAGCGTAAAATGGGTCAAGATCAACCCAGTCATTATTTGAACAAACTATAATAGGCCCAAGTTTCAAGGCAATCGGTTCACAGGTTCGTATGAGAATGAGATTTTTGAAGAGTTTTTACCATATATGGTCATGGCGTCCATCTGGGTCATGGGACCTGGACCATTTGAATAAACCGTCGTCCCCATTTCCCAGAGAGGCTCCAAATAAAATTTGATATGAATCGGCCTAGTGGTTTCAGAGGAGAAGATGTTTGCAAATGTTGACAGACGACGACAACGAAGACTACTCGTACAGAAAGCTCACCAGTGAGCCAAAGGCTCAAGTGAGGTAAAAACTAAAGTAATTATTTTAGAAATGATAAAATAGACAGTAATTCTTTGAAATTAATGATATACAATTTGGAAATTGAAATTGTAGAGTAGTACAAATATCTTGGTGCGGCATTGTTTTATAATGGTAATTTAAAACACGCTGCAAATCATTTGTATCAGAAAAGTTTGAAAGCGATTTGTTTTGCTTGAATCTAAAGTAAAACTGAAACTTTTTATCATACTTATACGTCCCGTAATAACGTATGGATCTGGATTTGGATCAGTGATTTTATCATTAAAGGGGAATGCAACCTTAAAAGGTATTGTGCTTTAAAGTGAAGAACTTTGCAAACAATGAATTTTGACACGAATTTGATGAAAATCGGTCGAAAGTAAATTAAGATATAGACAATTGAATATTTTAACATTGGTGGAATGGGCGCCGCCATTTTGAATATTTAATGAGTTTCATAAAAAAGATTAAAATTTGTTTTATAAAGGTAGTTATTCTCAAAAAGTTGGTTTATTTTGGGGGAAATGATTGCTTGCCACTAGACTTGAAAGATTATTAAAAATCTATAGTAATTATTCTTTAAAACCCTTTATAATTTGGTTTTGCATATTTAATTTGGGCTTTGTGACGTCACAAAGCCTACAATACGGCGACATCCATGACAGCCATTTTAAATATATTTAAACCACTATAACTTCCTTATTTCTTGGCCGATTTTCAAAATTCATGCATCAAAATACATGACTTGGTAAAGGCTTTACTCCAAGATATACTCACAATTTATATTGCGTTCCCCTTTAAAGATAAAACATTAGATATTCTTCTCTTTGAAAAGTAAAAGGGAAGGCAATGATTAAGAATCGATACAATTATTTCACACCTCCCATCAGAGACATCAAAGATAGAGAAACACAAACACGAAATAACTAAACCCTAATGGAAACATCACTAGCAGAAAGCCAAACGGACAGTTACTTTCCCACAAAGTGGCCAAATGGCTGTCCAAAACAAAAAGCTTAGTAATATAATCCCAAACAATATATAAGACAGAACAAACACAAGAAAAAAGCACCAGAAAGGATGGGGCAAAATAATACTTTTTATCATGTATGCGTGTAACTGATAAATCAGCACATGACCAATCACCTCGTGCTTGCTAGAATATTGGGAATCAACCTTTGGGACAAATCAAAAACCGGAATGGACCCTAAGCTGCACTGCTACTTATAATCCAGCACACCTGTACATAACCGATTTTGTAAAATTGTGCTAGGAGTTCATAAAAAGTAATCAAATACTTCCAGACTTGAGTTAAAAAGAGGAAGAACACTTACTTTTGTTACCTGCTAAGCACTGGAATTCAGTGAGCGTTTTAACAAAAAAAAGTACGAGAAAACAAACCTCCAGCCACTCATTTTTCTTAAAGAAGTTAATGAAGTCGACAAATACCTCCATCAAGAAGGTTACAGAAGCTGGTATTCTTTTATCCAAAATTCTATGCATAAACTTAATGTCAGTTAGAATAACTTGGATTGCCGGGATGTATCACAAGATTTCGAAGAATTATTATTCATATATATATGAAGATATAAATTTATTTGAACGTCAAATACATGACAATAAACTGCATACATACTCAAAAGTAGATGACAGTTTCTGTTTGCAATCCTATTTATCATTTGTGCTCCCAAAATCGGTAACAAAAGAACTTATAAAAAATACAAATTTGTGCTCATTATTTATTATTTGATCGTGGTCTTTACTTAAGACCAAGAATTCTACGTGAGCAAATTCTGAAACTCAATACTAATGATTTTTTTTTAATTATTTAATGACTTGATGAACCCCAGTAGTGCTGTGGATACAAAACTTGTTTGTAAATTTATTCAGGAGGCACCTGAAGTAAGGTAGTAGTGCTATTGTTTGCTTTCTCATGTGTATTCTGTTAAATGTTTATATTATGTATTTCATGTGAATGAAGAAACAATTCTGTATACATGTAGATTTTCCAATGAATATATTAAAATATTCTATGTGTTTTGACATATAACATCGTAATGGAGCACATAAAATATGCATTTCGATACATAACGCCGCAATAGAGCTCATAAAATATATGTGTTGACATATAACGCCGTAGTGGAGTATATAAAATGTGTGTGTATACATATAATGCCGTAAAGGAGCACATAAAGATATGTATGTTAACATGTAATGTCGTAATGGAACACCTAAACTATGTGTATTGACATAGTGGCACGTAATGGGCCACATAAAATATGTGTGTTTAAGTACAACGTCGAAATGTGTGGTCAACGCCGTAATGGAGTATATAAAATGTGTGTGTATACATATAATGCCGTAAAGGAGCACATAAAGATATGTATGTTAACATGTAATGTCGGAATGGAACACCTAAACTATGTGTATTGACATAGTAGCACGTAATGGGCCACATAAAATATGTGTGTTTAAGTACAACGTCGAAATGGACCACACAAAATGTGTGAGTTGACAGTGTTTCTAGGAGAAAAACAACTGTAAACACTCCAGACATGTGAAATGATAAAACACGGAAACAATTTCTGCAACCTAGTTTTGGAATGTTAAAAGCATAATTATACTTACACGAACGTATTGGGCCCGCATTAGCTGAAATAAATAGAGAAAATTATTTAAGAAAATAGTCAAAATCATTACAATTACAAGAACATGTACAGATTTCGAAGTGATTCAACTCTCAAAAATATAGAGATTTTTTCTTCAGAATTTTCCTAAAATCTATTTTGAAGCATGTGGAAAATATTGTTTGGACTAATTCTACAGTGCTTGAACGATATTTTAAGGTATTAAAGACTGAATTTGTATCAATAAAGATTTATTACAATTTTATCAAGCATATTCCCAGCTAGCATTCTACATAAATCTATAGCGGACCGTTATCGGCCCGTCAGCTACCCTGACGGGCCGATAATGGCCCGCTATAGATTTATGTAGAATGCTTACTGGGTTAAATGTGAACAATTACAATAATATTCGGCACGTCCGCATAGAAATTGCCATTATACATCATATGTGACCACAAATCCATTTATTTGTAAATATAGAAAAATATTTTGTACATGCTGTATAAGAAGCTGTTTGAACAAATCCATTTATTTGTAAATATAGAAAAAACATTTTGTACTCGTACATGCTGTATAAGAAGATGTTTGAATAAATCTAAACTAAGGTACAAATAGAAAAAGTGAGTAAAACCAATGCATTTTGTGTGTAAATATCTAGAATAGAAAGTAGAAACAGCTTTATTTGTACGGTTTCTGAAATATTGAATAGTCCTGGATATCTAATTCACTATTTTCGAATTTTTCGAAATATTCAGTACCACCCTTAACTTTTACCACTATCTGGGCAATTTCAACAGACGACAAACTGGTGACATTTTTCCATTTTCCCCAGAAAAAAAGATTTGACATTTCATGCACATTGTCCCCAAAAGAGTCAAGTCCTATTTTCTGGTAAAAGTAAAACCGATTTTTTTCAGTATGTCGCCCACTGAAAATTTTATCAAGCATATTAAATGTGAACAATCACAATAATATTCGGCACGTCCACATAGAAATTGCCATTGTACATCATATGTGACCAGCGTATATTTAGTTCAAGCCCGGATCGACCTGCGCATTTGCACAGCCTGATCAGGGTCTGCACTGGTCGCTAACATAATGTTTGACTTAAAAAAAAATCTGTTTGCGGAAAATGAAGATCAGACTGTGAAAACTGGTATGTGAGCAGGCTGGTCTTGGTCTATGTTGGTAGCATATGTCATAAGATTATATATATATATATATATATATATATATATATATATATATATAGAGAGAGAGAGAGAGAGAGAGAGAGAGAGAGAGAGAGAGAGAGAGAGAGAGAGAGAGAGGCTCTTAAGTTGGTTTGACCTTAGACATATGACAATTTTTATGTATATTAAAAAAAGTTACTTTACCATACAACATCCCTAACAGAAATGCGAATCCTACTCCAAAAGCTCTGAAATAAACAAATAAATAGTAATTTACATAAGTACAGTTTTATGGTCCGTACAATCATGGAATAGACGTTACAATACCCATTACCACTGTTACAAAGTTTATCATTAAGCGGATTGTCATTAACTGCAGTTTTCAAACCAGGTTTTCAGTTTCTTTGTTACTTGTAACAACCTTTGTGTTACTTAAATAAATGTCTTAATGTGCGGAATTATCCAAAATATTTCTCATTTCTCATATTATATAGTCAAAATACCATGGCCTACATAACTCTGGATAAGTGGATATCTAGATAAATGTTGTTTTTTTTTTTTTTTTGTTATTTTTTTCTGATTTCTCTATAAAAGCATGTATTGTGGGTATTCGTGAGAAGCGCCTCTGCGAGGCTCTTCTAATGAGTACTAACAACATACTTTTGTGTAAAAATGAGAAAAAGAATAGTATCTTTTTTATCTGTAGCTAAAAATAGTACATTTTATATGAGTCTGAGCACATTTCCTACACGATTGCATGTGCGCCCAGCGAAGACTCAGATCAGACTGTGCATTCGCGCAGTCTGATTAGTCTTCGCAGGATACTGACGATAGCAAGGATACAAAGCCTCTTCAGGCAAACAGTGAAGACTGAGTCTTCGCTGGGCGCACATGCAAACTTGTAGGTAATGCTGCTCCGGTTCGTTTAGGAGTGTTAACGTAATAAAATTAACCCATTTATACCGAGTGGAATTTTCTACCTTCACTCTTCTGAAAGGTCTATTTCCTATATAAAGGGTGTCTGGTTAGTTTTTATCATTATCATGTTTTTAGTAATTTCCGAATTAATGCAACTAGTGTAGACCCTGATCAGACGCCGCGTTCTGCGGCGTCTGATCTGGGTCTACACTATTTGCCTGTGTCCTTTTTATGGGACGCTAGGCTTAAATGGGTTATATTGTATACCTCAAAGACATGTTCTTTCCTCCTTTGACTATTGTCCTGCAATGCGTTATCCGGACAAGCTATTATTTCCTGGACAAAGGTGACTGAGGTACCTTATTTTATAACCAATCCACAAAATGAGAGGAAACATGTGTTTGACTGACAGCACTTGGATATCTGATTCTATTAAATCTGTCCCAGCGTTCGATGAGTTCTTCCTTAAGGCAAAGGTTATACAGATGTCAAACAAAAAACGGACCACAACAAAAACCAATAACAAGAGGATCCAGAGGGCCCTAATTCGCTCACCTGAGTGTCATTGTCTCTAGTATATTCTAAAAGACTATGCTTTCTCTTCATAGGACTATGTACGTTTAAAACTTATTGAAAATGAATGTTTTCAGATGACAGGCTGGGGGTAGCTGGACAGAAGCATGATCGCATGGTGCCTTATTGTTGAATAGGCATGGGAACTAGATGTAGCTATGTAACCAAATATCAAAGGCCATGGCTTTCTGGTTTCAGACAAAAAGATTTTTAAAGGTTTTCCCTCTTTAAGCCATGGCCATCTTGGATTTCCAATAGGGACGATTTTTTATTTTTGATCTACAAGTCACTCCGATGCTTCCTACCAAGATTAAAGTCAACAAGCCTTTCGATTCAGGAGATGAAGCGAAAAATAGATTTTTAAGATGGCCGCCATGGAAGACAGCTTGGATATCAGATCTGAAAGATTTTAGCTATTTTTGACCTATAAGGCAACCCGATGCTTCCTACCAAGTTTCGAGTCAAGTGGCTTTTTCAGTTTAGGAAAAGAAGCAAAAAATAGATTAAATAAATAAATAAACTAGAAGCAGCCATCTTGGATTTCCGATCCGGACGAGTTTAGCTATTTTTAATCTACAAGTTCTCCCAATGCTTCCTGCCATCAAGATGGCCACCATGGCGGTCATCTTGGATTTCCGATCGGAACGATTTTAACTATGTTTGATCTATAAGTCACCCCAATATTTCCTACTAAGTTTGGAGTCGATTGGCTTTTGGGATTAGGAGAAGAAGTGAAAAAAAGATTTTCAAGATGGCCGCCATTTTGATCTACAAGTCACCCCGATGCTTCCTATCAAGTTGGGAGTCAATTGGCCTTTCGGTTCAGTCGGTTCAGGAGAAGAAGCGAAAAATAGATTTTCAAGATGGCGGCCATGCCGGCCATCTTCGATTTCCGATCGGAACGATTTTAGCTATTTTTGATCTACGAGTCACCCCGATGCTTCCTACCAGGGGTGTATGAGGAGTAGGTTTTTAAAGTAATTGTTGACGCCGCACAACGCACACGACGCACGACGCACGACGGACATCGACTGACCACAACAGCTCACCATGAGCACTTAGTGCTCAGGTAAGCTAAGGCATGCAATGTGCAATTATCGAATACGACGATTAGCCTATGGTCAGATTATTTACATGTACTATTTAGTCTGTGGAATCTCCAGAGTTTGTAGATTGTTCATGCGACCATTGAAGACATAAACTAAACTGCGCGGGCGTGCTGGCTGGTCTGAGTTTTCTAGTTGGGCGTTTGCGCATGCCTGTTTTGGTTTTCATATATCGCGGCTCAAATATACTGACCATAAACCTTTCAGAAGTGGATTAAAACGCCAATTCTTTCCTTTAATCGTAGACCCTTTCTATACAAAGACTGGTATAAAGGAAAGAAAATATGAAGTCACAAAAGTAGTCTCCCTTTTCACAAATAGCAAAAAAAAAACTACCAAGTGCATCCTCTTCCCTTAATATTAATGTTAAATGTCAAGTATAAAAGCTCTTGTTGTCTTCGGTCACGGGACAGAGTACCACATCGGACACCTCAACTCCTTACCATACTTGTTCTAGAATTTGAACAAACACAATTTACTACCCGATATTGTGACTAAAATTTGCTAGATGAGTGGCAAATAGTGTAGTCGCGTTCTCCACAAAAGAAATTGCCGACCCGGCGGGGCGAGCTAAAACGTAACTTCCTTCCTATCAACGTAAACTGTGGCTCGTGTACAGCGGTTGATTTGAACTCGCTTTTGAGTCAATTAGAAATTCTTCCACTAGATCAAGAGAGCAAATATTTAGGGATGTTTTAGGGCATTTTGCTTATTTTATCATGAAAACATATGTCATTGAGGCGATTCTAATGAGTACACTCAACATACCATCATTTTATAGAAGCTCGAAAAGGCATCCCTAAATTATCGTCCCAGTTGCCTCTGTATATGGACTGGCGCTATGATTATCCCTCAGTGGCTCAAACTAACCGTGTCCAGAACAAATTTTCATGGTCCTGATGGTGTTCGTGCCGTTGAAGTTCGACTGTAACTCAAAACAACATGCTGAGTTCGTATCTTACTATTAAACGTTGTCTGAAGTGTTCCACCTCATATCTGTTTTAAGCTTTTGTACCCTGTAGGTACAACCATTCTTTGAAAAATAAGAAAATCTATGTACAATTTTGTCTGCTTTTATTAATATTCAGCAGGCTAAAACCTCTCTCATTTGCTTGCACAGAATTAGGCTCTGCGGTTTAATAAACAATTAAGAATTGAAGTAAATTCATCAATTTACCACATTAAACGGTTAAAAGTGGAAATTGAGGAGTGATAGGGAGGCTCAGAAATAATGAGGACGTTTACGTGATGGTATCGAACAAGTTTAGATGCTGTACTATAAATATGTCGTTTCGACATGTCTGCAGAGATTCTAAATTGTCTTCTACAACATCGATATAGAACAGTCCAATTTACTGGCATATATTAGTTATAATATAATGCTTATCTGGGATAGAACAGTTGTAGTATCAGAATTTTGAAAAATTCACTAGTGATGAAGATGTAAATGCTCTTTATGTTAACACACCAGCCGCATATACTATATACTTTTAGCCCGTCACTGTAGATGAGATGTGTTTTTAACGAGTGAGTTCCTGCACGAGTGAATACAAATTACCATTACTTACTGATATCATTGCTAGATACGCGATAAAATTACCATATTTTCCCGAAATACTTCGACTGCCTGGCCTGAGCAAACAATGTAGAACCAGACGAAAAGTATTAGCCGGGTCTACAGTGTTTGCTATTTCTCACAATATTGTAGAACAGATAAAAGAAGAGAAAGCAGCTTTTTCAAAATTGTTTAACGTCCCTTCTAAACAGTGGTCTACTCTAAAATGAAAGAATTTGCTCCCATTGGGAGCAAATTCTTTCATTTTAGGGTAGACCCCTTTTCAGAACGGATATGGTGTGCAGACAAGCAAACAGTATGTCACAAAAATTGTTCTCCTTGTAAAATATTCGCAGACCTAGATCAGATGATGCGAGGTACCCTTCGCTCACAGAACATTACATGTGCATTAGATGTTGAATGGACTGAGCGAATGTACATGTTACGCTGGGTGTCATAAGGTCGCTCTAGTCAGGGAAAGCGAAGCTTATATATGAATACAAATATACGAATATTTTATATATACATGTATTATATAACTGAACTTCTACCGTACGATTATTTGTTCGTCATAAGAAATTATCTTTTGATCTACTGATGAAACATTTTAATCTATTTCACCCTCCGGATTATAGCAAATAATAACAGATCGGTTTATTAACAGATTAACAAACTCTGCCATCTGACTTAAGGTTATTGACAGAGATTCTGAGCACATTGAGACACGAAATGATCCTTACATTGTATACGAACAGCGAAGGATCAGCGCAAACTGCGCATAAGAATAGTCTTATAACGAGAACTTTTCTCTTTGTCAATACATTGATCATGTGATAAGGACCGCCGGAACAAACATGAGCGCATGCGCAAAGCTGTACTGCACTTTCGTTACCTGTATATGGCATCAACGCCATTGCACATGATTTGAGAACAGTCTGAACACTGCCTTTACAATTCGATAACATATTATTTGAATGCTAAGTATAAGAAGTATCTGTTAAACGGGAATAGACCCGATCAAAATACAAAAAAACTTCATACAGAAAATAAATAAATAAGACTAAGTAGTTTTTCTGCTAACCGTTCCAAGGCGGTTCCTCTGTTGCAGTTCTTTTTTTCTTTGAGCGTCGGTGGTTTCATATAAGCCAGCGCATGACAAAACCTAGTCTGATCAGAGCATTCGCTTGCTCTAAATGGGTAGCTAAGGAACCAAGCTTTCTTCATGTGGACAGCAAAGTATCTGATGAGACTGATGGGATACCCAGGCTGATCTGAGTCTTCGCTGAGCGCACATGCCATTTTGTAGGTTTGTCATGCGATGTTTGTTTTGCCCATCACGAAAACATGCCTATATAATTTTGACCCCCTTAAACCCCACTTTTATATAGTAAAACTGGGGTTTAGAGGGATATACATTATTTTTCTTATTTCTGCTTCAAAACATAGATTGTGGGTACTCGTTAGAACCGCCTCGCTGAGGCGGTTCTAACGAGTACCACGATCTATATTTTGAGCAGAAATATGAAACACATCAGTTTTTTATCTGAAAATTTTCCGTTTTTGGAAGTGAAATTTTCTATACATATTTGAATAGGCGTGTTTTCGTAATGATTATATCTTCCTCATCTCTCCTTCTGTTGGTATGGCATATCTGGGTATCTTCACTTACATTTATGCATACCATTACGAAAACATGCCTATTCAAATATAAAGAAAATTTTGCCACCAAAGAATGAACATCATCACGAAAACATACCAATGTAATACTGACCCCCTAAAACCCCACTTTTATATAGTAAAACTGGGGTTTACAGGGGTATATATTATTTTTCTTATTTCTGCTCAAAAACATAGATTGTGGGTACTCGTCGAGGCGGTTCTAACGAGTACCACAATCTATGTTTTGAGCAATAATAGAAAAATATCAGAACTTTTTATCTGAAAATTTTCATTTTTTGGTGGTAAAAGTTTCAGTATATTTGAATAGGCCTGCTTTCGTAATGTTTCGGATAAAAAATTCTAACATTTTTCATATTTCTTCTTAAAACATAGATTGTGGTTACTCGTTAGAACCGCCTCGACGAGGCGGTTCTAACGAGTACCCACAATATATGTTTTTGAGCAGAAATAAGAAAAATAATGTAAACACCTGTAAACCCCAGTTTTACGATCTAAAAGTGGAGTTTAAGGGGGGGGTCAAAATTATATAGGCATGTTTTCGTGATGCTCATTATCAACAGCCTAAGGGAACTGGGTATACCTGGTAGATTCATCTCCATCTTTCATGAGGGAGTCGACTTTTGTGACTTCCTGTTTGCCTGCACACCAGATCCCTTCCAAAAAGTGTGGCGTTTGTTTTGTCGTTATTTGTTCCTCGTCTATCCTCCCTTTGGTGCATTGGGAGAGCTATGCTTTCGTGACTATGGCATTCCTGACTTTCTTTACTTATATTTTGGGTCGCTCCGTACAATCGTTTGATGGTCTTCCTCACATCACATCGGTAATCAAGGTGGCTTAAGGCGAATGGATGTTGCTGGTAGTTGTTTTCTGCCATTGCGTATAAGAGGGGCTATTTTTGTAACTTCCGGTTTCCTTTCCTGCACACCAAAACCTTTTTGAAAAGTAGTCTATTCTAAAATAAAATGATTTGCTCCCAGCCAATTCTTTCTGTTTATAGTAGAACATTTGCCCCCAGCAAATTCTTTTCTTCAAGTTTTGTACACCACTTTTAGAAGGGGGCAGAACCATTTTGACAGAGGGAGCAGCACCAATTTTGACAATGTGTCTCTCTGCAAGGTATTTTCATTCCCCTTAATAATGTCCTGAAATAACATATTGTTTTTTGCACTTGTATTTTCATTATTTTTGTCAAAAGCTGTAAAATGATGAGTTTCAGAAATGATATGGTGAAAATAGGAAAATATGTCTATAAAAAATAAGTACGTGAGGCAACAGAAAAAAGTACCTTGACGCACTCAAAGAGACATACACAGACAGACAGACACATGGACGGACAGACAGACAGACAGCCAAATTTACAAACCCACCAACAATATATGAGCCTCAACGTCAGAAAACGTACTTTTTGGCATGTGCGCCCAGCGATTGATTGTGTTGGGGTTTAACGACACGTCAACCCTTATGGGTCAGTTTGTGCCGTCTCCCAGAGAAAGGGAGAACAGAGATAGAAGAGATAGTATAACAGATGAAAGAGAGGGATAGGGGAGACAGAGAAAAATGAATGAAAGTGAGGAAACAAGCGAAATAAAAATATTCCCCTCTACCCTTACCTGCAACAAGGACAGCAGGCCTTGCCCAACTGTAAGCCAATATCAGTTGGACGCCCCGGTGACGCAAGATACACGACACCTTTGCCTCACCCAACCACCCGCGTGCGCCCAGCGAAGACTCAGATCAGCCTGCGCATTCGCATAGTCAGATAAGAATCTTCACTGGACGCATTTTGGATAGCATAGGATGCGGACAGCGTAGACTCCTATCAGACTGTCCGAACACGCAGGGTAATCTGAATCTGTGCTGGGTTTACATGTACAAAGGTACGTTTTATGACGTTGTAGCTGATATTTATTGTTGGTAAACACAGAGCGTGAACCTTTACTGTTAATGATTCACAATATCTCGATATGACAGAACGATTAACCTACGAAATACATTTGTGTCTTAGGTTAACTTAAGATTTGTCTGATATATCTAGAAACTTAAAGTCTTCCCAGCGGGCACATGGCGTCTATACAACATCGCCTCAACGTCGATGCAACGTCATGACGTTGCATCGACGTTGAGACGATGTTGCATAAACGTCATGTGCCCGCTGGGTTGTAATCAACATGGATTTAGAGTTAGTAATTGATGAGTTGTCATAAACCATACTCATCGTAAGGAAACGGCTGCTATGCAATATGTGCACAGCGAAGTCTCCAATTCAGACGGCACATCGGCGCAGTCTGACCTGGCCCTTCTATCTATTTTTCGATATATGCTAGAGTTTCTAATGATTCTATAAACGGACAAAGAAAACCATGAGCACTCGCATAATTCGTGGTAGATTTCTATTTTCACAAAGGAGACAACATTTCTAATTACCAGGGCCCAGTTGTTTAAAGCGTCATTAGCTTAACGAGCTCGTTAAGGGTCATTTCGTTAACTGTTTTAGCGGATTCAATATATAATATTCTGATATTTGGAGCGCTGTGGTGCAGTGGTAAAGCGTCGGACTCGAGATCGAGAGGTACCGGGTTCGATCCCCACTAACTGCAAGTGTTGTTTCCTTGAGCAAGAGACTTTATCCACATTGCTTAGTACTGGTTTCTACCCAGGAAAAAAGAGGGCCACATGGAAGATTAGTACTAGATTACTAAATGTGTTACCCTCTATAAATAAAGTCGATTATTATTATTTATTATTATTATTATTATTTTTTGCTGAAAAAATGTGACACACATTTTTTCAACAAAAAAAATCTGCGTATTTGCGTATCACTCGATGTAAATTTTAACGAATCGTTAACGAACGACGTCGTTAGCTTTGAACAACCGGGCCCTGTTTGCTTTCCTGCACAACAAGTGCCATCAGAAAAGAGGTCAATTCTATAAGGAAAGAATTTGCTCCCATACGAAGCAAATTCTCTCCTTTTAGAACAAATCCTTTTTTAAAACGGAGTCAAAACAATTTTGAAAGAGTTAAACCCCTTGAAAGTGTACCATTTCCGAAGTAAGACCATGTTCTTCCTTTGAGTATTACTACCTGTAATATTTCCGAGGACATATTACTTCTTAACAGAACAGAACATAACTTTAGTGAAGATAAAATCAGGCCACACGCAGGTGGCGTAAGAGCATAGTATACAAACAGACAAACAAAGGCATGTCATAAACAGACATGTATAAACATGAGCAAATGCAACAATGAAAAGGAAGCAGAAGCATCACACCACCACGTCTATGCAAAACAGTCAGATTTATCTGACTTTTACCACTGTAAAAAATCCTGTAGGTTTTACGGTAAAGTCACTGGCAGCTGGCTACCAGAGCATTTACTATTACTTTTTATGGGTGCCTATAGAACTTTTGCAGAAATTATCTCGTAGAATGGGGTAAGGGTTGGTAGGCTTCAGATACGGTGCGGTAGTTCACATCCCTACTCTGCCCTACGTTACGTATCTCGCCCTACTATGCCCTGCCTAACGCGGTGATTCCTCGACATAATCTACAAGCGTCCGTAGAAATTAACGGTAAAAGAACTGGCAGCCAATACGATAAAATCTATGGGATTTTTATAGTGGCATTCTTGTTACAAGATTTGAACAAGTCCATATTACCAGTTGTTGCTGTAACTAAAAACTGCTTGATGAATTACAAATAGTGTAGACACTGGTCAGACACCGTCTGATCTTGGCGTACACTTTTTGCTCAGGCCTGCTTATCCGACTGCTTAGTTTTTGGATTTACATTTATCTGTTGTAGATGGGTTTGTTTCCTGCAAAATTTATGATATACGCGATGATTTTGATTTTGAGATTGTAAATTTTCCTTTCTTGGATGGTGATGTTCCTCGTGCGGCATCCTACGGTGTTTATATTTCACAATTAATTCGATTTGCCAGAGTGTCTAGTCATATAACGGACTTCAACCCTCGTAATTAATTGCTAACTGCTAAACTTCTTAATCAGGGTTATCGGTATCATAAACTACGTAAACCCTTTTCTAAGTTTTATAGACGTCATTCCGATTTAGTTTCTAGATTCAATGTTGGACTTAAATCTCTTCTGCAACAAGGCCTATCGGAACCCGAATTTTATGGTGACTTAGTATATAAATTCAGAAAAATATATGTTTGCAGTGACTTCAGTACCCAATTTCGTAAAATCATTCTTCGATATAAAAAGATTGGGTACATAATAAATGTTATACGACAAACTGCATGCATGGCTGTTAACCCAATCATGGTTAATAACTTTGCTTCCCTCTTAAATTGCACGCCGGCGGGTTAGACCTCAGATTCTATGATGGTTCCAGGGTAAAGGCTTACTTGAAATTTAATTTTGGGTAATGTTGGTTGGTACTTGATGCTCTATATTTGGTCGGGCCCACCGGAGTCTTACTGTTGGTTTTCTTTTGCTCTAGCATTTCAGTTATTTTGTGCTGTCGAGTCCTTATCGTTGTTTCATCTCTGTAATTTGTTGATTTTTGTGTTCTCGGAGATGTAGCACTGATGAGTTAGGAAGCCTTCATGCGGACTGAATAAATTATGTGTCTAAATCGCGGCAGAAGTAAAGGCGAGGATTGTGGCTACGTAAAATCGATTTAAGCCCCCCCCCCCCCCCCAGTGAAACATTTTTCACTGACCGTTCCCCCCCCCGCCCCCCACCCCCCCCCACCCCCCCAGTGAAACTTTTTTCACTGACCGTTCCAAGGCGGTTCTTCGGTCATGGTTTATTTTTGTTATAGTTCGTCTTTGAATGTGTGTGTCGCTTAAATCTTTTTTGTTTTGGATATCCATTTGGCCACTTTGTGGGAAAGTAACTGTCCTTTTGGCTTTCTGCTAGTGATGTTTCCATTAGGGTCCAGTTATTTCGTGTTTGTGTTTCCTTCCCTTTGATGTCTCTGATGGGAGGTGTGGGATAATTGTACCGATCCCTGAGCATTGCCTTCCTTTTTATTTTAGAGTAAAAGCAGTTAACTGTATCCGGGAGAATAATCTCTGTCATAATGTTAACATGAGAGCCTAACAGTGGAACTTGCTGTGGACAGAAATTACAAGACCCATAGAAAAGTCGACCGATTGGAAGGTTGACTTCCGAAGAGTGCTGTATAATCACAAAATGTATTTTAGGGGATGTATTTTACGAGTCAGTAATCAGAGTGACTCCAGCTTGGAACCAACGATATAAGCTTATACTGTCTAAGACACTATATGCGGGCTGATAATCTGCACAAGAACTGTTGTTATGAAGCTGAAAACAAATTGATAACGCATATGAAAACAAAATTTCGATTTTCCACTTAGTTTTCCTGACTTAATAGGATTTCGTTTTATAACAAAGGATGCGTTCTACTCATAACTCAGTTTGAGCGGAACCTTCTGTGGTTCATGTGTATGAAATATTGTCAGTTGAGTGAAGGTTTGTACTTACCACAAAAACGGTGATGACTGTATTTTCAAGAAAGCTAAAAAGGGTAAACGTCTATATGAGCAGCGAAAGTCAAGGCTAGCCAACGTGACCGCTGTTTCGACAGGGCACCCACTGCTCGCCCACTCTCATGTTAAAAGGTAAATTATCATCAAAAGGAGCAGCGGAAGTCCGGGCGAGCCTGCGCATCTGCTCAGTCTCGCCAGGGCACCCGCCGCTCGCTCGCTCATGCGCAAACCAAACACTTATCATATAGAATGGCAGCGATAGTTCGGATAGGCCTGCGCATCTGCACAGTCCCGCCAGGGCACCCGCCGCTCGCTCGCTCGCTCATGCGCGAAAAGAACACCTATCATGTAGAATGGCAGCGACAGTCCGGGCAAGCCTTCACATCTCCACAGCTCCGCAAGGGCATCCGCCGCTTGCTCGTGCGCAAAAAGAACACCTCTCATCTAGAATGGCAGCGACTGTACGGGCAGGCCTGCACATCTCCACAGCTCCGCAGGGCATTCACCACTCGCTCATGCGCTAAAAGAACACCTATCATATAGACGAGCAGCGAAAGCCCGGGCAAGCCTATGCATCCGCATAGTGCTCACCAGGGAACCCACCAGCAACAGTCTGAACAGGCGTCCGCATCTGCACAGTCTTGCCAGGGCACCCGCCGCTCGCTCGCTCATGCGCAAACCAAACACTTATCATATAGAATGGCAGCGACAGTTCGGATAGGCCTACGCATCTTCACAGTCCCGCCAGGGCACCCGCCGCTCGCTCGCTCATGTGCAAAAAGAACACCTGTCATGTAGAATGGCAGCGACAGTCCGGGCAAGCCTTCGCATCTCCACAGCTCCGCCAGGGCATCCGCCGCTTGCTCGTGCGCAAAAAGAACACCTCTCGTCTAGAATGGCAGCGACAGTCCGGGCAGGCCTGCACCTCTCCACAGCTCCGCTCGCTCATGCGCTAAAAGAACACCTATCATATAGACGAGCAGCGAAAACCCGGGCAAGCCTACGCATCCGCATAGTGCTCACCAGGGCACCCGCCGCTCGCTCATGCAAAAAAGAACACCTATCATCCATAGTAGCAGCGAAAGCCCGGGCAAGCCTGCGCGTCCCCAAAGTCTCGCCAGGACACCCGCCGCTCGCTCGCTCGCTCGCTAGCTCATGCGCAAAACGAACTCTCACTTAGAGGAGCAGAGAACCCCGGGCAACCCTCCACATCTGCATAGTCTCGCCAGGGCACCCGCTGGCCACACGCTCATGCGCAAAAAGAACTATCATTTAGACGAGCAGCCCGGAAAAGCCTCCACGTGTGCGCAGTCTCTCCAGGGCACCCGCCGCTCGCTCGCTCGTGGGCAAAAAGAACACCTATCATCTAGAATGGCAGCGACAGTCCGAGCACGCCTGCGCATTCGCATTGTCTCACCAGGGCACTCACCGCTCGTTCGCCCATGCGTAAAAAGAGCATATCGAGGGTTGAGCGCAAGACTGGCGTAAGTCAGATGGTTGTTTTTCCCCAAACCTAATCTCCTCACCATGAAGGCGTTATGAAGATTACAACATTTCTTTCTGTAAACAATGAAAATTTAGATGCCATTGCTCGTATGAGCAATGGCACATAAATTTGCATTGTTTACAAAGGGGTCCAAGTTGCCCCTAAACAAGGGTTTCAAAAATATGTTTGAGTTACCATAGTCTTGCGCTCAACCCTCGACATATCGTCTAAAAAAACAGCGAAAGCACGTGCGAGCCTGCGAATCCGCAAAGTCTCGACAGGACACCTGTTGCTCGTTCGCTCTCACGTAAAAAGGTCATTTGTCATTTTTAGGAGCAATGACTGTCCGAATGATTCTATGCATCTGCACAGTCCCACCAAGGCATCTGCTGCTCCCTCCCTCTCATGCAAAAAGGGCACCTATCATCTAGAGCAGCAGCGAAGTCCCGGGCGAGCCTGTGCATCTGCAAAGTCCCACCAGGGCACCCGCTGCTCGCTAATTCCCACATTAAAAAGGGAACCTATCGTCTAAAGGAGCAAGGAAAGTCCGGTACGCCTGCACATCCGCAGTCCCACCAGGGCACCCGCTGCTCACTATCACCAACGATATTAACCACCATTTAGATGACCAGCGATAACCCGGGCAAGTATGCGCATCCACGCAGTCTCGCCAGAGTCCTCAACAGAGGTCCCTGTTCCCGCGTTATTATTCTTCCACATAAATGTAACCCTAACACTAATAACGCAAGTACTATTTCGGTTGTTCTTACCTTATGTAGCCGATGGACCTAAAAGGAGATACAAAAATAGTAAAATGAAACCACTCTTGCTAAATGAATAGTAAATTTTAGTAGATTGAGTATCTCCATCAATGTTCCGTTGTACCTCTCCACACCGATTGAGATCCGTCCCTAGTGTCACTGTATTGAAACATTTGGCTGCCCAAAGTTTGGATACTAGATTGTTTTCAAACAAAATTCTTAGACTCAATAAAGGTTGATGACAGAGGTATTAAAATGGTAGATACACAATATACGACCTCGTAGAATCAACTTCCACAATATATTATCCGAGAGCATTTGATCGGCTTCGCGAATTTATTTTACATTTAATAATAAGGTAGACATGTACATACCAGCCATTTCTTACTTGTCGATTCTGTCAGAGGCTCTATTTTTGCACAACAATTATTCCAGTTCGTAGCTATTCTCAATATTTACAGTTGCTATTAGAATACTTCCTCAGAAATCGCACAATTTTGAAGGTATTTTCGACTTACACATTCTTTACTTTTTTCGACATAAAAATTGGCTGCCTAGTGTCTCTATCCAACGGAACACCGGTGAAGATTCTCTATCTAAATGAATATCAGTTATATAGTTACATATATGAATTCCGTATAGACCTTAAGTCGTCAACAGGACGTCAGCATCTTCAGCTTTTAAAAAGTCTCTACCCTTATAATAGCCCTTCAGGCCCCAATATTAGGTCTATCCCACAGACATTAGGCCACCGATTAGTCTTGATCTGCAATGGACCTTGAACGCATAGTAGACCGTGAGCTCAGCTTAGGTGTTGACTCCGAATATAACACGAGCCCCGCTCCCCCCATAAGCCTTCAGTACTAAATCGGTTTGAGCCCTTCATTAAACAATGAGTTCCAAATCGCCAGAATAGTGCTTGTACTCTACTAGTTGACATTCCTGGAATTGATATTTTGACTTAGTATGAATTGGAATTACTGACAAAAGTGTTCTTTCAAAGCTTATATCGACTTCAAACCGAAGCATTTAGTGAAAACTCAGTTAGAACGCTTTTTTTCTGGATGGAAGAAACAACTGCCATTCTGATTTGACGTCCATGTTAGCCTGCAAAGTTTCTCCACCGCCGTGCGTGTTAGCCAAATAAAATTGATCTGTAGGCAAAGGCAGTCTTTTTTTAGACACTGGCTCCGTTTGGAAGCGTAAAACGAGCTGCGACGCCAAATTTCACAGAATTACTGTTGAATAATTGCAGATTTATTTTATGTAGGGCAAAACAACAGGTTTTGTTCCTGGGAAGTGTGACACTAGCAAAAAACGGATTTTCGCGCAAACATTTTGTTCGACCACCTCACATAGGCTTATGCGGCAGTGAAATTAAATCAGATTACTAATGCCGGGTCTTCAAACATTATAAGATACCCCCGTAATGCATAAACGTCAATGCTTTCTTTCTGGATTCTTACCAGGACAATTTCTTCACATACCCTTTTTATGCCAACAATGTTTACATCTGTTGTCTCGTTAGCCATCTGGGCCCAGTTGTTCAAAGCTAACGACATCGTTAGTTAACGATTCGTTAAAATTTACATCCAGTGATACGCAATTATGCTGAAATTTTTTGCTGAAAAAATGTGAGTAGCTTTTGCAGTGCAAAAGCTACTCACATTTTTTCATCAAAAAATATCAGAATACTGTGTATTGAATCTGCTAAAACAGTTAACGAAATGACCCTTAACGAGCTCGTTAAGCTAACGATGCTTTGAACAACTGGGCCTTGATGTCAAAGGCGCCGGTTGTACGGTGTGTTTATTGACGCCAAAAAGAATTGTTGATATCTATTGTGTATGCACAGACTGTTGTTCACGCACAGACACTGCCTGGGTAACAGAGAAGATGGCTAAATAAACTTTTAGTGTCTCATAACTCTGAGAAACGATAATTCGGTTGACTGTAACCTTAAAACAAAATGACAAGGCTAGAAACAAACACATGGCTAGAAAGTAAGTTCTTACTCGTACTATCTTAACAGAGTATTTAACTTTCTCTAACTTTGGTTAACTGCAACCTCAAAATAATATTCACTGCTCCATACCTTCAAACTTTAAGCGTGTCTCTATGAAAACGATGGGAGGAGCTATAAGCAATTATTGCATCAAAAGCATTGCCGTACGTATGCTATTAACAGCCATTAACCGGCGAAAAGCTATGTATTAACAAGGAAATTCACGCGCTGTTAATGCACGGTTGCGCAGCTTCCAATACGCTCATACCGGTGCCTCCAAATTAATCCACCACGCGCTACTGTGTCAAAGGAAAACAATGGACGCCGTAGATTTTGACGCCATTTTAATTGTTACCTGAAGATTTTGAAACCGGTAAGTATAATTATAATTAAAACAATAAACTTCCATGTGCTGATGTTGTTTATTTTTATGTATAATATACTTGTTTCGGGACAGTATATACATAATGAAATTTGCTACTAGCTTAGGTACGGGAATTCGAGATAACAGTAGGCAAAGTTTTTCAGGTACCGTAAGAACTTGAAAAACAACCCTTGTTGCGATAATACTGTAGTTATGTCAGATATAATTTTGTTTGATATCATTAGTAGTTGCGCACTTTAACAAAAAATGTTCTTCGGTCTCGGGTTCACTTCGACAAAGTTTGCATAAACGATGTTCCACAGGGACACCTCGGTAACGCCCTAGTTCTATTTTTAAAGGATAAGAACCGTTTTTCATTTTAGATAGGACAGGCCCCGAGGTTATAAAAGTTTGTTAATGCTCAACTGAACTGAGCATGAAATTTGTCCTGCTAATACATCTCAAATTACTAACAAAGAACGATTCTTTCTTGATAAACATAGCTGAGCATGAAAATTTCTCTGCCAATACATATGAAAATGCCAACTATTTTCATATTTATTAGCAGAGAAAATCTCATGCTCAGCTGAGGTGAGCATGAATAAAAGATTTATAACCTCGGGGCCTGATCTTTGTCGCTTGTTCAGGACAGTTGCTTTAACACAGTCCTGTTTTAAACACCGTTTTAAAAAGCTTAACGGATCTCAATTTTGGCATATATTTGTAACTGAGGTTTTTCATGTATCAGTGTAGTCATGCAACAGACATGATTCCAACGTGTTTAAAACCACTGACAAAGGTTATCCGATGACACTCTTGGAATATAAAACACCACTAAGGTTACGTACCTTTATTTATCAAAACTTTTAACCGTGGAGTCGAAGGGTTTCGAGTGAGTTTCGAAGTGAAGCCCTTGACTATTCATTTACAATTGACTCGCGTTATCTCGCCTTCGCTTATCTCGATTAGGACAGACAAGCCTGAGCAAACTGTTTAGACCCAGATTAGACGCCGCAAAACGCGGCGTCTGATCGGGGTCTACACTGTTTGACACTCATTTAGCAATTTTACATTAAAAATATGTAGTAAAACGGATTTGGTTAGGTTTTAGGATGCGTATGGTAATTAGGGTGTCCGAACATTTAGGATAACATGCTATATGAGCCGGGACACAGCATTTCCTACAATATTGCATATGCGCCCAGCAAAGACTCAGATCAGTCTGCGCATCGGCGCAGTCTGATCAGAGTCTTCGCTGTCCGCCTGAAGACGCTTTGGCAACTTGGCTATCCACAGAGTGTCCTGTGAAGACTGGTCAAACTGTTTGAATGCGCAGGCTGATCTGATTCTTTGCTGGGTGCACATGCAATCGTCTAGGAAACGTTTGGGCCCGGCTAAATTTACAACTACTATGCTAGACTCCAGGTTCTGAATTTTATTCGGAGCTTTGATTAGTTTGTCTGGGACATAATTACATTGTAGAAACAGGCTTATTGTTTTAGGCGTCGAATTGCTGCATTTAAAATTTGTTTATACATTTGACAACAATAAAATTAAGTTACTCGACAGATCTGAATATTTGTCCATGCAAATAGTCATATCATAAATGTTTCTGTTTACAACATTGACCCATTGTATATTGAATAGACTCTTCCACACTATATATTGGAAGAGTCCAATTTCAATTTTAGGTACATCCGGTTATGAGATTTACATATTCCTAGAGAAAAATGACTAAACTATTTGCAAACAGTGGAGACCCTGATCAGACGCCGCATTCTGCGGCGTCTGATCTGGGTCTGCACTGTTTGCCAATTACCCTTTACGGGTCTCCCAACTACAATGGGTTAAAACGCGTACTGCCTAATATTTATTTACAGATTAAAGCTTTAATTTGTTTTATTACTTGTTACATGCCGTGCAATGAGAAAATAATTCTACAAGCCAAATACAGACAGAGAAGGTCCAGATTAAGAAGACTGGTAAACTTGGTAAATTTTTTGCCATTCAACGGGGGATATAAATTTTGTGACTTTCTGTTTGCCCTCTTGCACACCATCACCCTTCTAAAATGCCTACTCTAAAAGGAAAATATGCTTATGAACAAAACGTTTCATTTAACAGTAGATCCCTTTTCCAAAGGGATGATCTGAAAAGAGGTTTACTCTTAAAAGGAAATAAATTGCTGCTCCCAGTGGAAATGCAAATGCGGGGGTGAATCAGGGCCCAGTTGTTCAAAGCTAACGACATCGTTAGTTAACGATTTGTTAAAATTTACATTGAGTGATATGCAAATATGCTGAAATTTTTTGCTGAAAAAAAAAAAGCTACTCACATTTTTTCAGCAAAAAATATCAGAATATTGTGTATTGAATCCGCTAAAACAGTTACTGAAATGTCCCTTAACGAGCTCGTTAAGCTAACGACGCTTTGAACAACTAGGCCCTGGCAATTGCTTATACCGTATTTACTCCAAGTGGGGACACCTAACTTCTTACCATACTTGTCTAAAACTTCAGCAACTCAATTTTACTATGTTCATGTGTGTAAAAATTGCTGGATAATTTGCAAACAGTGCAGACCCAGATCAGACCCTTATTAAATGCCGTATTTTGTAGGAGCTGATCAGGGTTTATACTATTTACTTGGGCATGTCTGTCATAATGCGACATATTTATTTTCGTTTGGTTTCCTGAAAAGTTGTTTTCAACAGGAGACAATAAAACGAGAATTGATTGAACAAAACCATCTTTGCTTGCCAAGTTGCATATATAATGAATTATTGAGAATTAAGAAACGTTTAGATCATTGAAATCTGCACGGAAAATCTCTCCGATATCCTCCAATAGGGAATTTCTTTGTGTAGCTTTCACATAAAAACTAAAAAAAAAATATATATTGGTGATTTCAGTGTCGAAGAAAAAAGCATATATTGGCTAACCTATGTATATGACGTATCCTAGTCGTTATATTTTAACCCACCCATGCATTGCGTTGCACAAAAATGACCCCTGAAATAATGTACGATCAGGATCCGCATTGTTTGACGTGATATTCACAATTTATAAAATATCGTACATATTTGAAAGAGAAACATGTTGTTTTTCTGTTTTGGGTTTTGTTTTGATATTGTTGTTTTTTTTTTCCTTTCTTTTTTTAACAAAACTGAATAAAATGCATTAATTTTCCTAGCTCGAAACGCCGAAGGGTATTCTGCAATCCTTGCTTGTTAAGTTATAACATTGTTAGACAATTGTTTGCAGTATTTACCCACTTTAAAATGAACAGATGAGATCAGAGATGAAAGAAACCCGTCAATATTACCAAAATAGCAAATAACCTGGTTTGTCTTATACAATAATGTTTTCCATGTGTGGTATCTTTTTTTCAGCATTCTTTAAACTTGCTGATAATTAACTGCCATCGGAAATTTAAATAAAAGCACCGCAAGCATAATACCCCGCCATAGCAATTATTTGTTTATGTATTAAAGTTATCGTTGCGAAAATGTCTGGAAAGAAAATGACGGAGGGACAGATAACATATAGCAAGTTTGGTTAAAAGACCTTGTTATTTACTCAAGTTATCGCTCAGAAATGAAAATATGGACGTGTCTCGGGCAGATAACCGTAAAAATTTGACAAAATTTGCCCATTAGCAATTCCAAACCTTATCTCCTTACTGTAAATACATATAACAAGTTTGGTTAAAATTTCTTGTTATTTACTAAAGTTATCATCCGGAAACGAAAATATGGGCGTGTCTCGGGCAGACAACTCCGTACAAATTTGACGAAATTTGCCCATAAGCAATCCCAAACAAAATCTCTTTAATGTCAATGCATATAGCAAGTTTGATGAAAATCCCTTGTTATTTACTCATCATCCGGAAACGAAAATATGGGCGTGTCTCGGGCAGGTAAGTCCGTAGAAATTTGACGAAATTTGCCCATTAGCAATCCCAAACCAGATCTCTTTAATGTCAATGCATATAGCAAGTTTGGTGAAAATCCCTTGTTATTTACTCAAGTTATAGTCCGGAAACGAAAATATGGACGTGTCTTGGGCAGATCACTCCGTCAAAATTTGACGAAATTTGCCCATTAGCAATCCCAAACCAGATCTCCACAATATCAATGCACATACCACGTTTGGTGAAAATCCATTGATGTTTAGTCAAGTTATCATCCGGAAATGAAAATATGGGCATGTCTCGGGCAGATAACTCCGTCAAAAATTGACGAAATTTGCCCATTAGCAATCCCAAACCAGATCTCCACAATATCAATGCATATACCAAGTTTGGTGAAAATCCATTGATGTTTACTCAAGTTATCATCCGGAAACGAAAAACGGACGGCTGGACGGACGTACGACGGACGGACGGACGGATAGTCGGACGGACTCACGGACGACCAACGTGAACCATAATACCGCCACTACGTGTCTCGGGCAGATAACTCCGTAGAATTTTGACAAAATTTGCCCATTAGCAATTCCAAACCTGATCTCCTTACTGTCAATACATATAGCAAGTTTGGTTAAAATCCCTTGTTATTTACTAAACTTATCATCCGGAAACCAAAATATGGGTGTGTCTCGGGTAGATAACTCCGTACAAATTTGACGAAATTTGCCCATTAGCAATCCCAAACAAGATCTCCTTAATGTCAATGCATATAGCAAGTTTGGTGAAAATCCCTTGTTATTTACTCAGGTTATCATCCGGAAACATATATATGGGCGTGTCTCGGGCAGATAAGTCCGTAAAAATTTGACGACATTTGCCCATTAGCAATCCCAAACCAGATCTCCTTAATGTCAATGCATATAGCAAGTTTGGTGAAAATCCCTTGTTATTTACTCATGTTATAGTCCGGAAACGAAAATATGGACGTGTCTTGGGCAGATAACTCCGTCAAAATTTGACGAAATTTGCCCATTAGCAATCCTAAACCAGATCTCCACAATATCAATGCACATACCAAGTTTGGTGAAAATCCATTGATGTTTAGTCAAGTTATCATCCGGAAACGAAAATATGGGCGTGTCTCGGGCAGATAACTCCGTCAAAAATTGACGAAGTTTGCCCATTAGCAATCCCAAACCAGATCTCCACAATATCAATGCATATACAGTTTGGTGAAAATCCATTGATGGAAGTTATTATCCGGAAACGAAAAACGGACGGATGGACGGACGTACGACGGACAGACGGACTCACGGACGACCAACGTGAAACCATAATACCCCGCCACTATTGTGTGGCGGGGTATAAAAACAAATCTTGTAATGATAATAATGAAGTTTATTTTTACAGCAGTTAGCAACACGAACTTCGAAATGCTCATTAGGAAAACACGCCTATTCAAATATATTGAAAATTTCACCACCAAAAATGAAACTTTTGAGATAAAAAAAAATTCTGATATTTTTCATATTTCTGCTCAAGACATAGCTTATGAGTACCCACAATCTATGTTTTTGAGCAGAAATAAGAAAAATAATGTATACCCCTTGTTTTTCTGTATAAAAATGGGGTTTAAGAGGGTCAAAATTATATAGACATCATTTCGTGATGTTATTTTCAGTGCAACGACAAAAACGGCAAGTCGTTGACAAATCACATATTTGAGAAGCACTCTGTCAAAAGCTGTGTACACTGATAATGAAGCAAACAACGGGATTGCTAATTCCAGTGCACCATTTGACAGGCTATGTGTAATTGTCTGAGATCGAAGTAGACTGGATACAAAGCTTTAAGTATATAAAACGGCAAGACTACCAACATTTTTATATGCATACGAGACTTGGACAGTCTACCAGCGTCATGGTAAACTACTCAACCACTTCCACTCAAGCTGCGTGAGGAAAACTGCCTAAAGATTAGTTGACAAGACAAGGCAAAGAAGTCTTACAAAGGACATGTAAGCATAACATACATACTCTTCTTAGCTGGTACAGCTAAGATGGGCTGGCCATGTCTCCAGAATGCCTGATGAACACTTGCCAAAGAAATGAAAATCTTGTGAAGAATGTCAGCAGTGAAACCATTGCCAGGGTGGCCAGAAGAAACGCTTCACAGTCACCCTAAAAATGTCTTTCAAATAGTTCAACATACCCTGCCCCCACCACAGAGTCCTTGAAACCCAGTCAGCATTCTACATAAATCTATAGCGGGCTTTATCGGCCCGTCAGGGTAGCTGACGGGCCGATAACGGCCCTCTATAGATTTAAAAAGAATGGTAGCTGGGAAGTGACATCACATGACCGATCAAAGTGGTGCTGCCTTATCAGAAAAAAAGAGAACATATGATCACGAAACAAAGAGAATCTGCGAAGCTGAGAGAAATTGCTAACACCGAAAAGCAAGAGGCAATGCATCACTTTCAGAAGACTTCGTCAGAACTTTCTTACAGACAGACAGGCAAACACTTTTATTTCTCTCAAGCCAAAACATGACACATGAGTAGTAATATATTAACAATACAAGCGGCAGATACTTTACACGTATGTAACGCCAGTTTTATTTATTTATTTATTTTTTATTTATTTATTTATTTTATTTTATTTTTTTTTTTTTTTTTTTTTTTTTTTTTTTTTTTTTTTTTGGTTAATATACTATTGGTAACATGTCGTGTACCTTGATATACACATAGAATGTTTTTAAAAAATATAAAATGCTGAAGCGTGACTAGAAACTTTACGAAGATGAAGCCGAGGCACAGCTTTTCCTACACGACTGAACGTGCGCCCAGCGTTCGTCTTAAAGCTTATATGTGTGGCATATGCGTAGGTTGAGTTGAGTCATTGCTTAGCGGACGTGTGTTCTTGTAGGAAATGCAGTGGTCCGGCCCATGTGATGTCATCTGAACAAGCCTGAGGTGAAAATAAGATTAAATTGCCTGCAATTGACAATTCAGATTGGTCTAATCAGTCATCAAAGAACACAAGCAAAGCAATTGCACTGCAGTCACCAGACAAAGATCAAGTTGCTAAAGTCAGAATTGACTGAGGAACATTACAAACACCAGCCCTTATTACTTGAGCACCAAACGTCAGGGTGTTTTATGGGTTGTATGTGAAGCAAACTTACTTGTTTACAAATTATTGGCCAGTAGAAGCAACAGTGCCAACCAATGCTTTTATACGTTGTTGGAGAAGTGATTTGCATTCAAGAGAAGTATTCTCTTGGCAACCTAGTGATATGCTAAATATATTGTAATCAAGGAAAATTAGAATAGGTGAAAAGTGTAAGAGCAACTTATCTGTGGCTGAGCTAGAATGCACGCGTCGTGTGTAATTAATTTTATTGAACTACTGACTGACCTTAGATTTTCCCTGAGAAGATATAAACGTTATAGCAGAGATCGTACTTAGATAAGACTTTCGAGAAGATATAAAGTTATAGCAGAGATCGTACTTAGATAAGACTTTCGAGAAGATATAAAAGTTATAGCAGAGATCGTACTAAGACTTTTTTCAAAGGGATTTTTATACTGCCTTCATTTATCTCAAATATTCGGACATCTTAAAGATTTACCATACTGCCGCTTGTATTGTCAATATATTACTACTCATGTATCATGTTTTGGCTTGAGAGAAATAAAAGTGTTTGCCTGTCTGTCTGTAAGAAAGTTTTGACGAAGTCTTCTGAAGGTGGTGCATTGCCTCTTGCTTTTCGGTGTTAGCAATATCTCTCAGCTTCGCAGATTCTCTTTGTTTCGTGATCATATGTTCTTTTTTTTTCTGATAAGGCAGCACCACTTTGATCGGTAATGTGCTGTTCCTTCCCAGCTACCATTCTTTTTAAATCTATATGACGGGCCGATAAACGCCCGCTATAGATTTATGTAGAATGCTTACTGGGTTTCAAGGAATCAGTGCTGGGGGCGGGGTATGTTGAACTATTTAAAGGACACTTTTAGGGTGACTGTGAAGCGTTTCTTGGGAAACTCAGCAAACCCAATTTTACTACCTGTTAACGCGTCTTAAACTACTGGATAAATGAAAAAGGATAGATACCGATGAGACGGGACGTTCTGCGGAATCTGATGTGGGTCTACGCTGTTTACCCATGACTGTCTAATGAATAGTTCGCGTGCCTTAAGTAAATGGGGAATTATGGAAGAGTTTTTCTTTACCCTTGTCATGCTGAGCCCGGATATGTACTGCCTTTGTAAACAGTGTAGATCCAGATCAGTTGGCTTTTGAAGAAGCCAACTGATCTGGATCTGCACTGTTTGCCATTAAGTATGTGAATTTATAGCAACAATCTGGATCAAGTGATCTGACTGGCTGAAAATTAGAAGTAGGTGTGGCATCTTAATTTATTCAGTAGGACAAGGGTTAATTAAACCGGGCAGAATAACGCGCACTGAACTGCCAGGGGAGAAATATATGTGCCTAGTAACTCGAGACAATAAACTTTTTGCAGACTAAATAAAGGACTCAAGAGATGCTTCAATTTATTTTCGGCGACACGTGGACCAGCGTATGAGTTAAACGCGGCAAGAAAGGAAAAGCGGTGAAGCTGATGGGAACCTTATTCAAGTCCAGAGTTTTCACATCAAATATTTATAAGAAATACAGATTTCAAAGTGTCTAGTATCTTTAAATGTTAAGAAATATATGGATGCATGTGCATGTGTACAGACTCGCTAAAAGTTCAAAAGCAGACATGGCAGGTTATACGTCATTCAAGTTTCTGTCTTTTCAGAATGACTGCTATAGATCTTTGACGAGGTCACGGCATGCGCAGTGGTAATTCGTGCTCAAGGTGAATTTTCAAAGTGGTTGAAGAATGATCAAATGGTCGAATTGAGTTTTCAGTTACTGACACTTTATCATTCCGTTTTTGAATACGTATTTCGGGCTTTACTCTTTCAACACTGAATTTCTGAAATAGACTTCCATTTCTGCATTTGGACACATCCAGTGCTGTCAAAAGGGTGACAGTTGTAATTCAATACCACAGTGGCAAACAGTGTAGATCCTGATGAGACGGCTCATTATGAGCCTTCTCATCTGGATCTACATTGTTTGCAAAAGTATCTGTTTTGGTCTACAGGCTTCAGGACTGAAAGGGTTAATATTTTATGACGGTTATGTGATTTTTATTGCTTTTCTTACCTTATTCTGTGTCTTGTAACGCTCCCTGCACACAACCCCATTCCTCCAGTAGTTCCGATATCTTGTAAAGCACCCCCATCCCCCTCTTCTCTCCCCCCCCCCCTCCCCCACATACACACACCCAAGTAGCCTTAATACTGATCGTTCCAAGGCTGTGAAAGTTCATCTGTGTTTGTGCGTCGGTGGTTTCATTTGCGACGTTTGTTTAGTCATTATTGTTCCTCATCTCTCCTTTTTAGTCCCTTGGGAAGGCTATGCTTCGTGATTGTGCTGACATTTCCTGAGTATCTTTACTTATATATTTGGAGGGTTGTGTTCCGTGATTGTTGCTTTTCTTGGAGTAGACGCATAGATGTATTTCTACGTAAGAAACGATTAGTGCCTTGGTGTTGTTGTTAATGTTGTTGTTGTTGTTGTAGAAAATAAGGAATGGTGCGGATTTTAGGATTTACGGATTTCGCAGGCAATTAGAAGGTTTTCGGATGAAAATTCCTCTCTTCTAAATATTTGTACTCATACTGATCTATCAGCTGTAAGATGATAGTCATTGAAATCCAATCCACGTTGGAGAATGCATTAGTAAACATACAATATTATTTTTACACCCATGAAATACCTGAATCACGCAACAGTCCTCCCAAGACACCGCATAAGGTTAGAATGGCACGAAACGACATCACAGAACAGCACCCTAACGAAAACAGAACAAACAAAACTGTAGCATGTCACGTTTAGCCGAGTGGTCTTAAATAATTTGTAGCGAGTGTGAGCGCTCAACCTGGCTCTCTAACAAGTACATATGAGTACTTAAACACCCTGTTCTTAATTTAGACTGAGCTGTCTGCTCAATCTTTGATCGTTCTCAATTTAGACAGAGCTACTTGCTCCAGAATAATGATTTAAGTAGATACTCTCAGTTTTCTTATTGAGAAACTGAGCAAGCATGCATACATACAATAAAACAAACATACAATAAATACAGTTAAAATAGTATCCATTAATCAAGTCATTTAACACATAACTACAAGGCGACTACTCATTTAGTCTCAGTCTATGCTATAATGATCGTCGGTCCTCAAAGCGACTCGTTCAGGCTCAATGTTCAATCGAAGAACTCGCTGTAACTCAGTTGGGCTCCAATTATTAGTTCAACGTTGAATGCTAGGCTCTTGCCTCAATACCTAATATATCTACAAGGTACATTAGATATATACGGTTTGTCTGCAGAGTAGGAAAGACGCTATCTTTTCCAAAATGTGAAAATGAAGAGTTCATGGTAAAACAAGTTGCGCAATGTTCTACGATGGATGATTGAAAACATCAGTCAGATTAGTCGAAGAAAATTAATTCATTTATAGGGAGGTAAAAACAAAAGTAGTGTATCCCCACAGCTAAAAAGGGAAACTATTTCTTTGTAACAAAGTTTCTACATCCTTCATGTGGTTTAGTCCCCTCAGTAAATATAAACGCTTTGCAGAAAAAAAAACTCAGGAATTCAGCAGTAATCACTAGAACTAAAAGTACTTGCCTATCGGCAGCAAATGCCACCTTTCCGGAGCCCGTTTGATACGAAATCAAATTTCAAAGGTTGGCTCCTTTGCAAAAGCACTGCAAAGTAAAGAAAATTGTGAGCTAATTGCCTGCCTCTCAATACTTCCGGTACTTTGATTTATTGACCGGCGCGGGAATCGCGCCGGTCTCTTAATATAGCTTTGGATTTTTATATATGGTAGAGTGTTCGATTAGCTCACAAAGGATTTTTTTATATTTGCCGGGATCGTCGGTGTGTGACGTTTCACCCACGCATTTGAGTGTGGTATCTGTCGGGAACACCAGTGTCTGACCCTTCATCCAAGCTATTAATTTGTTGATTTCGGTAATGTCTAACTTTGAATATGTATGTTGAGACACTCAGAGGGGCTAGGACCTGTTGTTTGGCTGAGAATGCTCCTATGAGCAACTAGTTAAGGTTCTGGCGAGATTGCACAATTGCGCAGTGAGTTAGAAGATCGCTCAACGAGCCGCACAATAAGTGTTTTGAGCCACAGTGAAAGTAGAGAGCGAGGATTATAACTGGCCGTTCCAAGTCGGTTCTTTTGTTGTGGTTTATTACTGTTCTGTGTTTATGTTGTTGGTAATTTATTTCATTTTCCGGTTTTACTGCAGAAGTCTTGGGTCTAACTAAAGACTCCTAGATCGGAAAACTATGGCAGAAATAAAATAAAACCGTGATATCCATTTCAATGTTAGGAGTCTAAAGAATAAGAAAACAAAAATGATAAACAACGTTCGTCTTTAAGTCGCGCGCCTTGGGCGGTGGGGGGTGGTGGGGGGGGGGGGAGTATCTACTGTCGATTTTGGTATAGATTTGTTTGCTAAAATCTGAATACCCACTCCATTCATATACTTGGACCTTGAAAAAAAGGACCCATTCATATACTTAAAAAGTTCTGACGCATGCTAAAAAGCTTCTAGATAAGATCTGGTAACTTATTTAAGTTCTGGCTTGTTTTTTTTTTTAAATAATAATGTATAAAATAAATCGTGTGGAGATCCCAAAATGACTAGGATTCCCATATTGCTTGACATAGTCAATACCGCAAAATTTGGTCCTGGCTCCAAACCGTGTGGTATTTATTTTGGTTCACAACGGGAAAAGTATTTAATAGAGAGACTAAATCTTATATGCATGTAAAGAAGAGGCTATATTCTACACATGCTCCGAACTTTATCCCGCATGTTTAGTGCCATAATTTGATTGTCCGAATTTAGTCCCGACTTTTGACCCCGACTCCCGAACTTTAATCCCGGGTTTTAAAGTATTCCGCTTGAAAGATTTGATAGTGCAATTAAGTCAAAGGTCAACTTCAGGCGAACTATCCTGTCAGGCGATAGCTTTATCAAAAATGTTATACATTCTGCTTATAACACAAATTTTGGAATCCAAAGCATAAGCTATATTATTTAAACAATCTTGTTATATCCAAACAAAAATATGTAGATGTTATAAAAAAATAAACATTAACCATCAGTTTTGATATTATCTATACTTTTTCTCGGATTCATCTTTGAACCATGCTATATCTAAAGCCATGTTATAACAAACTGTATTATAAACAGATTAATGTCTATTTTATTTTCATTTCAATCAAGAAATTTCATAAAGTTTAATAAAAGCATACATTAAAGAATCATATTATTGTTCTTTTTTATCTGTTACAGAGAAAATTTATTAAACTTTAGTATCCTATATCTCTGAGTAAACATGGACAGAATTTGCGCCGGTACTTAGACGTTTACGTCAAAATATTTTGTCGTGTATCGATTAATACTCTTTTTGAATTGTCCAGACAAATCAGGATTACCAACAGTGCTCCTGATTTTATACACAAGTCACCATAAAACCGAAGTTCCGAAAGAAAGAAAAGATATTATAAGAGATTGTACACTAAAGATAATGTAATGTGTGTATCAAAATATAATCATCGTAGTATGGCCAGTTCGTTCTTATGGTGAAATAATATTAACTCTTCGTTGTTTCGACATTGAGTGGGAAAAGGAAACTCGGAGCTTCAGGATGAGATGAGACTGGTAGAAATGTGACAAGTGATACAAACATATATCATACGTACTTCTCTCTTGTATTACATTTGTTTTATGTAGTTTAAAGCCGTTCTGCAAACGCTGGTCTCTTTATGTTTACATGCTTTGCCTTTGGCTTCATTTTTTTTTTTTTTTTTTTTTTTTTTTTTATGTTTGCTGTTAATTGTTATTACATCTTGCACTTCCTTATGTGAAGGATATAAAGACTGCCTATCTATCACCAAATTAAATCACTGTACAAGTAACCAGGGACAGTCACTCGTTTAACCCTTTCTCTCTTGATATTAGGAAGAGGACTTATCCGTCTTTGAATTTGAATGAGTCCTTTGTCTCAAAAAGGGGTGTCGCGTTGACAAAAAAAACGGACACAAAATGCCAAACGGCACAGTGTCAAATTAGAAAAAAAAACTGCATCGATCCAGATGAGACGGCTCGTGGATCGATGCTGTTTTCGAAGCCTGTTTTCTGGTCTGTAGAGATGAAAGATTTAAAAACGCATGCAACGTACAAAAGGATACAATCGCATTATACTGACACAGGGTTGACCAGTCCTAGATATAGTTTATGAAACCTGGATTCCGGCGAATTATTTAAAGTACTTGGCGTGACTCGGCTGTGATTGAACATACTATCAGCTTGTCCAATCGATTTAAATCCCATCCTGCTCTCCCACCCCTCCGGTAGTTTATGCTACTGAACGTTCTAATGCGGAAGTTTTAGTGTTGTTTGTTCTTTTGGGCTGAGGGCTACTAACTGCTTTTTTTTTTTTTTTTTTTTCTTTTTTTTTTTTTTTTTTTTTTTTTTTTTTTTGTTTTCGGCATTGTAATCACTTCGGTGGGGAAAAGGGTGTTGGTTGCTTTTCTTTTCGTTGGTTCCCAGTAAACACATAGCCTAGAAACAACGTCGTTACAACGTCGCTGCAACATCGTGACGTTGCAGCGACGTTGTAAAGACGTGTGTTTGCTGGGTTTGTAACGCGTGTGTTGTCCGTCGTAGTTTGTTGCTCTTCTTCCTTGTGTAATTCGCAGGTTATGTTCTCTGACTATGGTTCTTCCTGAACGGTTTCATTACCATTTGAGCCAGGGCACAGCTTTTCCTACAATATTGCACGTGCGTCCAGCGAAGACTCAAAACATCTTCAGGCAGACAGCGAAGACTGATGAGCCTGTGCGATTGCGCAGGTTGATCTGTCTTCGCTAGGCGCACATGCGATCTTGTAGGAAAAGTTGTGCCCCGACCCATTTGTATTGTGGCGGTATGTAAGAACAAAGGATGCCGCACTAGAAAAACTTAGATTGTAAGTCTTCTTATATTTTAAAGACATATTACATGTTGCTAAAATAAGTCATGTAACTCTAAAAAAATAAGGAATTCATGTCACATGCGCGCAACGATGCCCATATCAGCCAGCGCATGCGCACAATTTGACCCCGCTCATACAATCAAATGCTGTAAGATATATGTCGAAGGTATTAGGAATATTGTAATCAGACTGCGTGGACGCTCATTCTGAGCTGCGTCTTCATAATAAGTACATGGCTTGAGAACCGTTTTCTAACATTGCGCCTTACGTATTTTTTTTTACTTCCGGTAGCTTTAGAAAAGCATAGAACTATCAATCAGTTGATGTTCTGTAACACAGACAAGAAGATATTGGAAAATATGGAATCTTAAGTTTACTTCAACAAGTATTCTGCCATATAAGTAAATAACACCAAGTCTTTTGTTTGAGAGTGGTATTGGATGTAGCTTCATTCTAACCCTTAAAGCGTCTGCACAATTACAGCAGACAACATTCTATTTTCCTGCTATTTTTCAGAGAAAATTACACTTGGCATTAAATGTGAATCGTTCACTAGGCAGACGATTCATATGAAATATCAAGCTTTATTTTTTTTCTGAAAAATGTCAAAACAAATCTAAGTGTCGTCTGCTGCAGATGTGAACAGCGTTTTAATGGTTAAAGTACAAAACAGCCATCTGTTCATTTCACGCTGGTCAACAACACCAGTGGTGGGATATTGGAATATTGGAATATATTGAAGAAGCATAAACTTGTTTTAAACGTTACCCTCTAAGGGCAAATTTAGCAGATGGCAAATTGATATTTTTGCATTTTAGACAATTTGCATGAAATGTTAATACCTATTTTGTGGGACAAATATGTTAAAATGTCGTCTGCTGTATTTTTACCCAGCATGCTCAGCGTCAACACTCTTCCGCATAAAATTATTTGAATGTAATTTTTGTTAATGACACTGGTGGATGTGACTGTCTTCTTAAGGTAGGAAAAATATTATTGTTACAACACATTTGTTCAGCAGTTCTAATACGGTATATCAAGATATGAGGGATTTCAGGATATATAATATGGACCATGCCATGCGAAGACGTGTCTTCGACTATAAACGAACAGCGAAGACCCAGATCAGCCTGCGCATCCGCGCAGTCTGATCAGAGCCTTCATTGTCCGCTAACAAAATCATCGGATACTACAAAATGTATGAATGGAGCGCAAAGGCCCGGATGATACTTTATGCATGCGCAGGATGATCTGAATTTGTGCATTTTGTGTATGTTCGAAGACACTTTTTCGCTTGACGCGGACCAGATATTTATTTTTCCATTCAAGAGATTATGTGGTCGTTATTGAAATGGCCTCGGTCGATTCCTATATTCCATAATATGAAAATAGGCTTAGCCTAAATGCGAGCACAGCACAGACCTATCTGTAGTCTCTTCAAAAGTGCTTCACAGTACCAAATATAGAATGAATATCAGTATATAAAATATATGTAAAAGAATAATCAATAATAAAAATAATCAGCAAAATATGTTCGTGACACTTACTGACGCTCATTTCTTTTCACTTCGCGACGCTTATTAGTGAGACGCAGATTTTATGAATAGCGGTATAGTCAAGTCCGCCCCAGTCACTTCTGCCAACTGCTGGAAGAAAACGGAAGAAAATTGGTCAGAGCGATTTCTGCTGAAAGTATATATCGTTGTATGTTACTTTTCCTTGATCATATTCTGTACCGTAGAGGTTACTTCGTTCGCGACGCGCTTCGCGCGTCACGAGCTGTGCCTGCTAATATGAAAATAGGCTTAACCTAAATGCGAGAACAGCACAGACTTGTTTGTAGTCTCTTCAAAAGTCCTTCACAGCATCATTAAAGAATGACTATCAGTATATAAAAATATATGTAAATCAAAAATAAATAATAAATAAATAATAAAAATAATCAGCAATATGTCCGTGACACTTGTTGACACTCGTTTCTTCTCACTTCGTGACAGTTATTAGTATCATGTCCGCTCCAGTCCTGTCAACTTCCGGTGACAACTTTTGAGAACTTCCGGGAAGAAAACGGGAAGAAAATTGGTCAGAGCGATTTCTGCAGAAAGTATATATCGTTGTATGTTACTTTTCATTGATCATATTCTCTACCGTAGAGCTCACTTCGTTCGCGACGCGCTTCGCGCGTCTCGAGCTGTGCTCGCTAATATGAAAATAGGCTTAGCCTAAATGCGAACACAGCACAGACCTATATCTGCACTCTTCAAAAGCCCTTCACAGCATCATTAAAGAATGAATATCAGTATAAAAAAATATTATGTAAATCAATAATAAATAATAAAAATAATCAACAAAATATGTTCGTGACACTTATTGATACCCGTTTGGTCACTTCGTGACGCTTATTAGTGAGACCCATAATCAAGTCCTCCAACTTCCGGTGCAACTTCCGGGAAGAAAAAACGGAAGAAAATTGGTCAGAGCGATTACTGCTGAAAGTATATATCGTTGTATGTTACTTTTCCTTGATCATATTCTGTACCGTAGAGCTCACTTCGTTCCCGATGCGCTTCGCGCGTCGTGAGCTATTCTCGCTAATATGAAAATAGGCTTAGCCTAAATGCGAGCACAGCACAGACCTATATCTGCACTCTTCACAGCATCATTTAAGAATGAATATTAGTATATAGAAATATTATGTAAATCAATAATAAATAATAAAAATTATCAACAAAATATGTTCGTGACACTTATTGACACTCGTTTGGTCACTTCGTGACGCTTATTAGTGAGACCCATAATCAAGTCCTCCAACTTCCGGTGCAACTTCCGGGAAGAAAAAAACGGAAGAAAATTGGTCAGAGCGATTACTGCTGAAAATATATATCGTTGTATTTTACTTTTCCTTGATCATATTCTGTACCGTAGAGCTCACTTCGTTCGCGACGCGCTTCGCGCGTCGCGAGCTTTGCTCGCTATTAAAATGAATTCGGTCGGATCAAATGAGCACTCAGTAAACAAGCGTTCTCTTTTGTTTGATGAAAAAAGGATTAATTTGTAAAAAAAATAAAGTCCATAGCAGAGTAGACATATATAAAATATAATACAAAATTGCCCCACAAGCTCTGTTCCGTGTTATAACGCACTTGTTGCTCATAAATGGGTATGGTAACGTTTTGTGAATTGTCATTTCTCTTCAAAGCTTCCCTTCCCCCACATGACTTCATTACCCTTAAAGCACCAAACGAAATTGTAGCATACGACACTCTATTTTACTTTTTTTCTTTTCAGAGTAAATAGGAACTAACATGAACTTTCAAGCCTTATTTTCTCTGAAAATTTGTCGTCCGATGCAGTTGTCAAAATCTTTCCTATCAGAATATATGCATGTACGTAGATACCTTTTCATAAGAGTCTTCGTGTGCAAGAAAGCAAACAAGAGGTCATAAAAGTTGCATCACGAAAACATACCTATATAAGTTTGACCCCCTTAAACCCCAATTTTATATAGTAAAACTGGGGTTTATAGGAGTATACACTATTTTTCTTATTTCTGCTCAAAAACATAGATTGTGGGTACTCATTAGAACCGCCTCGGAGAGGCGGTTCTAACGAGTACCCACAATCTATGTTTTGAGCAGGAAAATGAAAAATATCCGAATTTTTTCCCTGAAAATTTTCATTTGTTTGTGGTAAAATTTTCAGTATATTTTGAATTGGCATGTTTTCGTAATGTCTCTCTTGTAGAAGACGCCGGCCTCTGTGGCTCAATTGGATGTTCGTCCGCTTGGTGATCAGGAGGTTGCGGGTTCGACCCCCGCCGCGTCGGCAACATTCTTTCGTGGAGATTGATCATGAAATATTTTCTACAATCATTCTCTCCCTTCCGCTGATTCAAGAAGGGAATTGATTATAGATTTTATTTCAAAATTCCTGTAGGCTTTAAAGCCGATGAGGATGTAATACAAACATATACGATGGCATGTGACATAATCAATAAACATACAAAAGTGTTTTCTGTTATTACCTGAAAACCATGCTTCAATTTATACAAACTCAAATGCGTTGTGGATATAATTAACATTATGTGGAGAAGGTGATACCACACAAAATAGGGAAATCAGCATATTAGAACAGTAGATTGTTTGTTTGTGTTGAGGTTTTACGGCCCAGTCAACCCAGTGGGGTCATGTCGAGCGCGGTCAGTTTACCTAACCACACGTTTACTGGGCAGGCTTAGTCCTCTAAGCGGTTAACCAGTATTGTTCAAGCTGATAACTACCCTTCTTGAATCAGCGGAAGGGAAAAATGATCGTAGAAAATATTTCATGATCAATCTCCACGAAAGAATGTTACCGACCTCGGTGGGGGTTGAACCCGCGACCTCCTGGTCTCCAGTCGGGCGGCGTATCCAACTGAGCCACCGAGGACGGCAGAACAGTACTTTGTGACCAAACCCAGTTCCACTAGCCGTACCTTGCCAAACTTATCTTTAGGAATCCAGTACTACAGGGAACGTGTAGCGGACCAATGTCCAGACAGCACATCCCATGCATTTCTTCCTCCTTATGCAAGACACAGAACCGAATTTTTATGTATTTCTGTATTAAGAGTTGCATCGGGACCTAGGGTGAAATTGGTTGGCCGTGAAAGTGCTTACAACCCCCGTAAGCTTATTCTACTGGCCGTTCTGGGGCAGTGGCCCCGGTGTTGGCCTTCATTTTGTTGCTTTGTGGTTTATTTTACGAGGCCATTTGTTTTACGGTTTGCCTGGTGTTGTTTTGTTCTTGTGTTTTTCGGTCCTTTGAGCATTGCAGTTACCTAGCTTGCGGAAGAGAGAGCTAATCTTAATGCTTATTGTGCGTTTGTTCGATTTGCGCTTGTTTGATTTTGTCTGTTTCCTCTTCCTACTGGTTCTGGGAAGGGCTACGGTTTTTAAATGTGACACTCCCCCGACTTTTCTCTTACCTTTTTTTGAACAGAAATGGCCACAATCCGCCGTTCCAAATCCAGTACTACCAATAGTTAGCTAACATGTAAGTAATACTCGAACGTGTCTCAATTTTATTTCTGTGCATAAAAGTAATAGTAGTAATAATGTTCAGCTCTTTTTTCAAATAATAAACGGATATTTATACTAACACTCATTCATTAAACCTAAGATCATGCGAAAATGGAACGCTATACATTCCAATGGCTCAAATATCACTCTACAAAGGATTATTTGCCTGCTCAGCTCCGCAACTATGGAATGCTCTACCTCAAGAAGTCAGAGACAGAAGTTCTCTTACATCATTTAAAAATGTCTTCGAGCACTTTTATTGGATTCCGGCTAGAATCACAATACGTTCATACACATTTACATATACACTTATTTCTTAAGCTTTTTGCCTGATCGAATTGCCTTTTAGCCTCTTTGCCAGGGGAAAAACGGTATATAATGTAGCTGTTTGGCAGGGGGAGACTTGCTGTCTGGACATTGGCTCCACCACAGGGCTCCCTGCTCGACTGGGCATTTGACTTTACACGATTTTTCCACGGTACAGATGCAGGGCTCTTTACAGATACAGGGGTATTGGTTTTATTAGGCTCAAGTCTGTGATTGCGAAGGTTTTAACTCGTGTAGATTGTTTTATGCATTTTATTCATATGTTTCTATTCGTGTGTAAGCAGCACATGTTTTTGCTATATTTTGCTTAAACGTGGACCTTTTATACGCTCGCAAAGGATATGTTTAATTGGTGCATTATTTTTAAGTATGAAGGGTTATGTTTAGCATTTATGTTTTATTGTACGCACTGGTGCTATCTATGTCTTACGAGATTTAGAACTGCCTATTTGTTTCTCCAGCATTGTATCATTTTTTTTGTTTTATGAACTTTGTGGCAATGTGTATGATTCTTTTATATATATACATAGTTTTCATAGAGGGCCGCAAGGTAGAATAGCGTATTAGCTAATTGTATCAACCTCTCAAAATATTGTATAAATACAATGTAAATAAATAAATATTTCACAGTCTGAGGACATAGAGTGGCAAATGATATGGTCTATCCACACCAACATGTCAACATGTCATATATATATATATATATATATATATATATATATATATATATATATATATATATATATATATATATATATATATATATACAGTCGAACCTCGTTATCTCGAACTCTCTTATTTCGAATTACCGCTTATCTCGAAGTGAAAATCTGGTCCCTGTTTTAACATCAAACTATGACAACAGGTAACAAAATAATGTGGAAAAGAGGAGAAATTGCAATTTCTTCTCTTTTCAACATTATATATATATATATATATATATATATATATATATATATATATATATATATATATATATATATATATATATATATATATATATATATTTGAAACTTTAGGAGTCAAATTACATATTCATTTGTTAGATGTGGTTGTTCAATTCATTGTTTTCCTCACTCTCTCAACTCTGATATGTCGAGGTATCTATACGGATATCTCGAAGTGTTTAAGTGGGTACCTTGGAATTCGCGATAACGAGAGTCGACTGTATATATGAAATAATACCACTACTGGGCTGAGTGAGGTTCGAACCCACGCCGGCTACGACGGCAGCGCCTAGCCCTTCAGGGTCAGGAGACATAACCACTGCACCACTACTCTTGTTAAAAACAAACTTCATGAAACAGTATTATGCTTGATTTCTCTGAATGACCCGTCGGATAGGATATATTTTTGGTGCGCTAGCGCACTCATTATATACAGAAAACTCTCTGGATTCACAAGGTGCTGAAGCTTGGAAATATTATTATTTAAGATTTAAACAAACTTCAACAAAGAAATCCGACCCAGGATCATAACTGATGCAAGTTCGTTAGAAAAAAAAATGTATAGGGAGAGATATGAAATACTACTGGGCTGAGTGAGATTCGAACCAACGACGAAAGAACTTTCTCCCCTTACCTTTTTTTCTCGGAAAGGTGCCAATTATTATCTTTTTCTACTTGTATGAGCAGGCATCGGATGAACTCCTAAAGAAAAGAGTTTGCCCTAAGGGGAGCGAACTCTTTCCTTTCAGGTAGATCCTTTTTAAGAAACGAGGTAAAACCATTTGGACAATGTTGCGTCCCCTGAAAGTGCATTTATTATCTTTAATCCCAGAATTTGTTGCAGATTTTTGCTCTAGACAGGATGTATTTTGTAGGTTTCCTTCGTCTGTCATTGGTGTTAATTTGTTATTTGTACCGTCTTTTGAGAACGAATATGCAAATACGGAATTTGTCATTTTCTATGTAATCTGGTGTGCATTTGTATGCATAGCTAATACCATGATTTAGTTACCTTAGCAACTATAAAGTAGACACATGCTGAGCTCTGTGTGATCACTTTGGATGAGGTTGTAAAACTGTCAAGCCTGAGTACAAAAAATAAAGGCTCAAAACAACCTTACCTTCGCGCGTAGTCTGACCTTGATCTTTGTTTCCTGGTTACAGAATCAGTGGATGTGTAGATTTTACATACAAACAGAGCAGGCCCTGATCAGACTGCGTGACTTCTTAGGTTAATCTGGACCTTCGTTGTTCGCATATGGTTTAAGGACTCTTTTCTATCGTTATGTGTCTAATTCATTTTTCGCGTTTGTTTTATATTAGTAACAACTTGATCACATAAGAGTTCTCTGATCATTGTTTTAGAATATGCAATCTTATGTGGGCCTTCTCTGTCTTCTTATTTTTGGGTGTCTTTCAGAATTACTTTTTCCATGCTATGTTCGGGTTGAAGTCGGGTTCTGATTCACTAGACATTTTCATCCCACTAAGGCAACAAACATGCACATCTACTCTAGGAAAATTCCGTATAAATTAAGGAGAAATGATACGCTTTCAGTGGAGGTAACTATATCAAAATGGTTTTCCCCTTACGAAAAGGGGTCTACTCTAAAAGGAAGGAATTTGCTCCCTGTGGGAGCAAATTCTTTCCTTTTAGAGTAGATCCCGTTTCGGAAGGGTATTAGTGTGCAGAAAAAAACAGGAATTCACCAAAGTTGTCTTTTTGGGGAAGATCTACCAGGTTTATCCAGTCCCCTTAAAACACGGCAGCTCTTGCCCAGTGAGTGGAAAGGGTATTAATGCTATACGTAGACAGCCAAGACTTATCTCAGCCTGCATATAAGTACAATTAGGTCAAGGTCCTCGCTGTTCGTTGATGTATTCTATAGTCTCCAGGTCTACATGTGCGCTACAAAGGCCCCAATCAGACCGAGCGAATGCACAGACTGGTCTGAGTCTTTGTTGACTGCATAAGGATTTAGGGCCCTTTTACTGGCTTTGTGATCGTGTGTCTTTACTGGAGGCTAAATTCGATTAACACCGAGAAATGTACGTAATAAGTAGATTATATAAAATGAATTGATACAAAGCTGACAAAAAAAAAGAAAACTAAAATATGTATTTTGGATCTGTTTGTCGTATGAAAGAACGTACACATTTGTAACATGGAGGTTTCTGTCATGTCTTTGATAAAATGTAAAACACCGTTCTGAAACTCAGAAACGTCTAGACAGCGAAATCCAGTGGATTTACGCATGAGGGAAAATTGTTTGCATGTGTTTCTACAAAACCTTTCGCTGAAATTGAATCATGACCTGCAATGATACGTTTTCAAATGCACTCGTTGATCTTTTCTATTAATCAGATGTATGTATTTCAACTGCAGTGAGATCACCGAGGCCCTCCCAGGGGTTATGGGGAACAGGGGAATAATGTCACTTATTTCAGGGGAACAGGGGAACATAAATAAAAAAAATGACGGGAACAGAAGGACGAAGGTAATTTTGGGGAGCAGGGAACATAGAAAATTAAGATTTTGAGTATGGGGAACAAGGGAAAATGCTATAATATTTCAGGGGAACAATGACGGAGGTACCCCCCCCCCCCCCGCAACCCCATGGGAGGGCCTCATCACTTCTGACCCAGCAGATAACCTCTGACTTCAAAGGCTATTCTGTATGAAACCGTACCAGTGTTATAGCATATCTATGTCCATATCGTAGGTTTAAATGCAGAAATGGAAATAAATTAGTGGAGGCTTCATAGTCTGTTTAAAATAACGTACGAATATTACACATTGAAAACACATTTGGTAATCGTTGTTTAGAATGACAAGATAATTTCAGAAATAAACAAAACTTCAGTCATTCGAAGCGTTTGCTGTGTTTTGCCTAGAAAATAGTATTGAAAAGTGTGATGAGCCAGGAACTCAGAATCTTTGATTATTTACATTTGTCACATGGCGATACAGAGTCATCTTGTTGAATGGCATTACGAAAATATGCCTATTCAAATATACTGAAAATTTTACCACCAAAAAATGAAACAATTCAGATAAAAAAATTCTGCTAATTTTCATATTTCTGCTCAAAACATAGATTGTGGGTATTCGTTAGAACCGCCGCGACGAGGCGGTTCTAACCACTACCCACAATCTATGTTTTGAGCAGAAATATAAAAAAAAATAATGTATATCCCTGTAAACCCCAGTTTTACTCAATAAAAGTGGGGTTTAAGGGAGTCAAAATTATATAGGCATGTTTTCGTGATGTCTATCTCTATTAATGTCATTTCTTTACCATGCTGTAGATTATATTTTATTTGCTCTTTGAAAATGGATTACCGCTTAAGCCGATGCTAGGCGGCGTATACAGCCTCGCAAACTACATAGCTGTATGTGAAGAGACTTGATAAAACCGAATCTCCGATTTTCGTTCTTTTTTGTTCTTTGTTCCAAAGGTAATCAGGGCCCAGTTGTTCAAAGCTAACGATGTCGTTAGTTAACGATTCGTTAAAATTTACATTGAGTGATACGCAAATATGCTGAAATTTTTCGCTGAAAAAATGTGAGTAGCTTTTGCAGTGCAAAAGCTACTCACATTTTTCCAGCAAAAAATATCAGCATATTGTATATTGAATCTGCTAAAACAGTTAACGAAATGACCCTTAACGAGTCATTAAGCTAACGACGCTTTGAACAACTGGGCCCTGTTAGACTTTCATTTTATTCAGATGTTAGTATTTTTCTTATTTCTCCATGAAAACACATGCTATGGTAATAAGAATGACGTCATATACGTACACCCTTCTTATCTAGAGCTATATCAGGGCCAAAGTTGTTCAAAGCATCGTTTGCTTAACTAGCTCGTTAGTGGTCAAAATGTTAACTGTTCTAGTAAGTACAATATCTAATTCACAGGTATTTTTGCTGAAAAATGTGAGTAGCTTTAGCAAATGCAAAAGCTACTCACATTTTTCAGCAAAAATATTAGCGTATATGCCATATTTGATGATCAAAGATTTAACGATACATTAACTAACGACTTTGTTAGTTTTGAACAACTTGGCCCTGAATTTCCCCAGTAAACACACAGTGACATTTTGACGTCTTCGTGATGTCATGATTTGCGATGAAGTTGAAACGTCGTTGTGTTTTTGCTTGGTATACATTGAGTAATGGGTTAGTAGACCATCTAATGGAAGAAAACAAAACTGACATAGACTTAGTTAATTATAATGATATGTTCATTGTTACCATAACTGGTACGTGTGCAGCAACTAGTAATGCTGATACTGTTTGTTACCACAGAAAAACCTCTGCGTGTGTGTGTGTGTGTGTATGTGTGTGTATGTGTGGTTAAATTTAAAACCGATTTCACACTAGAGACTTGATCCAGATCAATATGATATATGTGTGTGTGTGTGTGTGTGTGTGTGTGTGTGTGTGTGCGTGTGTGTGTGTGTGTGAATTTAAAACCGGTTTCACACTAGAGACTTGATCCAAATCAGCATGATCTGTGTGTGTGTGTGTGTGTGTGTGTGTGTGTGTGTGTGTGTGTGTGTGTGTGTGTGTGTGTGTGTGTGAATTTAAAACCGGTTTCACACTAGAGACTTGATCCAGATCAGCATGATCTGTGTGTGTGTGTGTGTGTGTGTGTGTGTGTGTGTGTGTGTGTGTGTGTGTGTGTGTGTGTGTGTGTGTGTGTGTGTGTGTGGTTAAATTTAAAGCCGCGTTAACACTAGAGACTTGATCCGGATCAACATGATCATTTTTGTTGTTCTTTTCACTAACCGCCGCGAACATCAGGATAACATGCCTATATAATTTTGACCCCCTTAAACCCCACTTTATATCGTAAAACTGGGGTTTACAGGGGTATACATTATTTTTCTTACTTCTGTTTAAAACCTAGATTGTGGGTACTCGTTAGAACCGCCTCGCCGAGGCGGTTCTAACGAGTACCCACAACCTATGTTTTGAGCAGCAATATGAAAAATATCAGAGTTTTTTATCTGAAAAGTTTCGGTTTTTGAAAGTAAAATTTTCTATATATTTAAATAGGCGTGTTTTCGTAATGAGACCCATTTTGGTAAACATTGCGTAACTATAAAATCTGTTCTCCTCCTAGGATTAGCGTTAGAGTTTAGGTTAGGGTTAATCTTAACTTTCAATGCGTTCACTTGGAAAAGCAAAACATGGTCATTTTAGGTGGCGGACAGATTCTTTAGTCGCTCCCCCATTTAAATGGTGAGACTTAAATGCCACGCGGCGGTGTTGGAAGCCTTACGAAAACACGCCTATTCAAATATAAAGAAAATTTTACCTCCAAAAACTGAAAACTTTCAGATAAAAAAAACTCTGAATTTTTCAAATTTCTGCTCAAAACATAAATTGCGGGTACTCGTTAGAACCGCCTTTTGCAAAGTCTATTGTTTTACAGCAATTAGCAACACGAACTTCGAAATGCTTATTTTCGGTGCAAGGACAAAAACGGTAAGTCATTACGAAAACACGCCTATTCAAATATATAGAAAATTTCACCTCCAAAAACTGACAATTTTCAGATAAAAACTCTGATATTTTTTTCAAATTTCTGCTCAAAACATAGTTTGTAGGTACTCGTTAGAACCGCCTCCCCGAGGCGGTTCTAACGAGTACCCACAATATATGACTTTAAGCAGAAATAAGAAAAATAATGTATATCCCTGTAAACCCCAGTTTTACTATATAAAAGTGGGGTTTAAGGGATTAATATTATATAGGCATGTTTTTGTAATGGGAATAAGGAAAGCAACAATGTATAATTGAGCCGCAACGTCAGTAAACGCCCATCACAGTCTGATTAGCATCTGCGCAGTCTGCTCAGAATCTTCACCGTGTACATTTTGTGATAGCCAAAGACGCAGTTTTCTAAATGCGGACAACGAAGACTCTGATCAGACTGCGCAAATGTGCAGGCTGATTGAGTTCGTGGGGCGCATATGTCCTAAGGTACGTTTCCTCACACTGCGCACCAATTGCGTTTTGTATCATTATCACTGGTTCATTTACCTTTGAATGGACTATTAGACGTGACAATAGCCAAAAATTTGTGATGGAGGATATTTCATTACCGTTCAATACAGTGTGAAGCCAAATAGAGAGAAATGAAAGCTACAAATAGCACACACCAAATAAAATCATTTTCTAAAGAAATTCATTATTATTATTATTATTATTATTCAACATTAGACAACTTTCCGGGGATATTTCTGTTAGGTGTACCTCAGAGTTTGAGCTTGAGTTCTTGTTAAACCCATTTACGTCGGGTGGACTCTTCTACTGCAATTCTTTCAACCGATCTATTTCCAATAGCAAGGTGTCTGGTTAGTACTTATTATTACTATGTTTTATGGAAATTTTTGTATGAATACAAACAGTGTAGATCCTGATCAGACGCCACAGAACGCGGCGTCTGATCTGGTTTTACACTATTTGCCAATGTCTTTTTTGTGGGACGCCAGGCATAAATGGGTTAAAATATTACAAATATTAACAGAGAACTTTCCAGGACAATCTCTGATATGTGTACCTCAGCGTTTTTAGCTTGAGATCTTGTTTAACGACATGACAACCCCAGAGGATTCTTTTTTGTCGTTTCCCAGAGAAAGGGGTAGAAAGAGCTAGTAAAGAAGAGGAAAGACAGAAATTGAGATAAGGATGAAGGAAAAAGCAAATAACAATGCAAAAAGAAAGAAATATCCCTTTCCAACACCTGCTGTAAAGACAGCCTTACATGTACTACTACCTACCGAATGTGTAACTCAAAAAAAAAGTGTGTAAGGAGAAATAAGAAGCCCCGGTGGTCATGTTTGTTTGTTTTTTTTTTTGTTTTTAACACTTAGCATTCTGAGTAAAATTTTCAGCAGACGACATATTGAAATATTTTTCTTATGTTTCTCAGAAAACAGGACTGGACATTTTGTGCAAATTGCCTCCACCTTGAAGACAACTTGCATGAAATGTCAAATCCTGTTTTCTGGGAAAAATAAGAAAAATATGTTCAATTTATCGTCTGCTGAATATAGTTAACCCGCGACGGCTGTGGCTACAGCGGCTCTAGTGCCATGCTGAGAATTGAGCCACTATGCCTGCCGAAAATGAGTTGTATGGAACAGGATTATTCTAGATTTGTCTGACTAGTCTGTTGGATTGACTTTCTATTTTCGTTGCGCAGACGCAATCTTTTTATGAGCCGCGTCAAGCAAAAAAAATGTCTTCGAATGCAACAGAGGAACGGCCTTGGAAACTACGGGGAGAGCTACGGGGAGAGCTTAGACCAGTTTTACTAGCGCGAAACCTCACGTTTCATTCTGATGCAGCTCCAAATTACATTACAAGCGTATGCTCGGTCGGCGTAAGTGTCCTCTTTGTGTGAAACAAATATAATCAAAAACACTGTGATGAAACAAAGCAAAGGGCTCAATGGGGATCTGAAGCCAGAAAAGAAAACCAAATAGAAAAATAGAAGAAAATATCCCATATGTGACATTCATTTATCAAATAGCCCTCCCGATATAAAGTAAAATCACTGGTCCATGAAATGGAGGTACGCGGACTACTTGGGAGATTGCAATAGTTATCCTTGTAAACTTCACAAAAAAAAAAAAAAAAAAAAAATTCTCGAGATGTCTTAGGATTTGATCTTTAGCCAAACCTAGGGACATAAGTCGCGGGGTAAGGAGTCGTGTAAAGAAAGCAGATCCACTATTAGCGTTCCAAATACAGATCATGAGTGTTTGCCGAGACTGACTTTTGTAAAACTCGCTGGAAAGTTTACAAAAGTGATTAATTTAAATTTTATCATCATGATCGCCGCATTTTGTTCCCTCAGCAAGTTACCAGGCGATATAATGCGTTGTTAGATTAACCATTTCAACCCTGTAGACCGATACATATACCTGTGCAAACAGTGTAGATCCACACTGTTTTTAAATCTGTTTTGATTTTTGACTGATCAGATTCAAAGATGGAAGAGTATTTCAGAAACTCAGGAGTAAAAGAGTTAACGTTAACGACTGCACTGCTTTTTTTTTTTTTTGTGAACCTAGCAACGCATTTTATTGACTGGTTACAGATTGCATAGGGTAACAAAAATGCGATGTTATAGGGTCATTATGTCGCTCGCTAATACTGACTGCTGTGAAACATGTATTAATAAAGTAAATCTTCGCCTGACTTAAATTCGTCTCTTGGCAACTGAAGTAGTTAACTGAAACAGAATCCTTACACTGTAATTGTCTTGTCGTATGGCTTCACATAACATTTTAACCCTTAAAACGCCTAATTTAAACATTATCAGATGCCATTTTAAGCAGTTTGGTTTTCAGTTTTGTTTCCGAAAACATACTAGAATTGAAATTTCAGGTGACTCTGTGGAAACGATTCACATGAAATGTCAATCCCTATTCTTCGGAAAAATAAGACACCGTCGATATGGTATTCTGCTAATTTTGTGACCAGCATACTAGCGGTTAAAGTAAAGTTTCAGTAGTTACACTAAATATCTGAATCTTGTGACAACCCAACTCCTTCATTAATTGTCCTACAGTTTGAATAAGTCCATTTCACTACTTGCTGATGTCTGAGAACTGCTAGGTAAGGGTGCAGCAAATAGTGTAGAACCTGATCAGACGCCAGCGTCTGATCTGGGGCTACACTGTTTGCTCAGGCCTGTCTATCCCAATATTTAGGATAAATACTCTTTTTGTTGATTTCAAAGTTAACGTAAACATGAAAATCGATAATGTTGCTTATATGTTGAAGCTGTAAGAAAGTAAATAAGAACCGGGACTCTATATAAAAACCGTCACTCAAAAATAGAAAATATTAAATATGAAAATATACATTGGCAAACAAATACAATTTTGGTATATATCGAGATGAAATGAGTAAAGAATAAAGCGTTAGAAAATCAAATACGTGAATATGTACGAGGGATGTTCGAAATGAATTGCTTATTTCTATCTGGAGACTTCAAATTTCAAGTTAGCCCAAAAGTACTCATTTCATGCCCTCAAGGTACTCCCCGTGGCTAGAAATGCAAAGTTTCAGCCGATGAATCCACTTCTTGAAGGCGTCACGGTACGCTGATTTGGGTACAGTAATAAGGTACTGATGAATGGCAGATCCAAGTGCCTGTCGGGACTGGTATTTCCGCCCAGCAAGGAATGCTTTCAATTTCGGAAACAAAAAGAAATCACATGGGGCAAGGTCTGGGGAATACGGGGGGTGAGGCAAAACAGTTACTTTTTCTTTCTTCAAAAACGCCGCAACTATTGCGGAGGTATGAGCTGGGGCATTGTCATGTAGAAGACGGACATGTTTAAAACCAGTGGCAGGGCGTCGTTTCTGATAATACTTTTTCAGTTTCTTCAGTACTACGTCTTTGTAGTACTTTTCGGTGATGCTTTTGCCCTTTTTCACTGACACTTTTATTGCGACTCCTTCACCAGAGAAGAAGATTGCATACAAAACCTTCTTTGTACTCAAAGAACGTTTGGCAATTATTGGGAGTTTGCTGTGTTTAGTGGCCCAGATCTTATTGCTAACCTTTCTGACGGGCTCAAAATAATGGACCCAGGTTTCATCAACTGTGACGACATTGGCAAACTGCTTTTTATCATATTTTGGAAACATTTGAAACAGCTTTTTGGCCACTTTAACCCGTTGCCTCTTTTGCTCGTCAGTCAACAGATGTGGCACCCATCTAGCAGAAATCTTTCTGACTTTCAAATGCTTCTTCAAAATAAGGTGAACCGTTGATAGTGATATGCCTACCTTTCGTGCAATATCACGAACCGTAAATCTGGCATCTCCTTCAATGATTTCCTTTATTTTGGAAACGATTTCTTTACGAGATGCAGATTTTGGCCTACCTGATTTCGGTGCATTTTTGATGGACTCTACACCAGACTCAAATTTCTTTTTCCACCGCCGAACTGTGTCATAACACAAAAAGGTCCAAAAGCAGTAGAAATTTCAGTCATCAGCTTCTTCAAAGAACAACCAAGTTTTGAGCGAGCTTTGATGTAAGCCCGTATTTCATCTTTTTTGTCGACGCTTCTACCAACCATTTTTACTGCAGTGGTCAATGACTGCGTGTATTCAAATGGCAAATTTTATGTCTTACACTTAGTCTAACATGTACATTTATATACCATTGTGTAGATATTGAATAGCTCTATACAGGTATGTATTGGTTTTTATCGTGCCCTACGTGGATATCGAGCTAGAGGACAATAAGCAGTTCATTTCGAACATCCCTCGTACCCATTTGAGCCGAGTGGACTCTTCTACCTTAACTCTTTGGACGGGTCCATTTCCTATATAAGGGGTGTTTCTGGTTAGTTTTTATTATTATGATGTTTTGTAGAAATATCTGAACTTAATGCAAACAGTGTAGACCCTGATCAGATGCCACGTTCTGCGGCGTCTGATCTGGGTCTTCACTGTTTGCCAATGTCCCTTTTATAAGACGCAAGGCTTAAATAGGTTAAAAACACCAGATGATGAATGAAATTAATAAAATTAAAAAAATAATACAAAAAAAAGATTCAGTTGCTTCTCTCTTTAATTGCACAACGGTGAGTTGGTCTTCAGACTAAATGTCTCTTTCAGACGGTTGGATCTTGACTGTCAATATCTGTGGTCAGGCACATCGTGGTCCTGTTTGTGGTTAGTGCGGGTCGCCGTTGCGAGGCACATATAAAGGAGTTATGGTAATCACATAACTTATACGGGAATTATACCGAACCCGACTTAAGCGGAAGTAACTACCAAGACTGTTGACATAGCAGTCGTGCATCTGATAAAGAATAGAATAGAATAATGTGTTTTATTGTCCAATTATGAAATCTTTAGGACATACAATTAACAAAATCGTTCGCTACCATACCGATTTCGCCCTTAAATAAAATTATGCTTCAGCAAGTACGAGAATTCATCAAGACATTAAAGGAGCAGCTAATAAAGGATTGGTGCGTCCAGTCCTGGAGTAAGGCAGTCAGGTTTTGTGGCCAAAGGTGTAATAAGGTAGAACTGGAATGCGTGCAAAAGCGCGCAGCCAGATTTGTAACAGAAAATTACAATTATCATATATAAGAAGCAGCTTATTTCGCCCTTAAATGAAATTATGCTTCCGCATGTACAAGAATTCATAAAATTTCTTTATTGAAAGATTTTTATTGTTTGTGTACACGTCAGAGGTAAATTTGACTGTTCGGTGTGAAACAAAACTCGGAAAATAACTTAAGTCATTTAGGTTTGTTCAATGAATCTTGATACATATGCCGTCATGTGCGGCATAAGCGTACATGCAATTGCTGAAGCTAAACGACACGCTAGCTTTTGAAAAAAAGCTAATACTTTTCTTGTGTTCTAGCTTCAGATCGCCATTAAGCCATTCACTTTGTTTCATCACAGTGTTTGTGATTATAAGTGTTTTACTGTGATGTTTAAGTGATGGGACAGAGTACCTCTATGCAGAACAAACATACAAATGTGTGTGTACTTATAATGTTATTTGGACCTGCATCAGTATTAAGATTATACATAAGTTTGTCCTTTCAATGTGTACTTTCTAGTATAGCTTAAATATTCTAATCAATCATTCCGTAACCCTTGTCCTGCTGAATAAATTAAGATGCCACGCCCACTTCTAATTTGCAATCAAATTACTTCATCCGGATTGTTGCTATAAATTCACATAATGTCAAACAGTGCAGATCCAGATCAGTTGGCCTCTTCAGAAGCCAACTGATCTGGATCTACACTGTTTGCAAAGACCGGGTATATCCGGGTTCAGCAGGACAAGGGTTAAGTTAAATATATATAGAGTCGTTGCTGTGTTGCTAACCCTTGTCCTGCTGAAGAAATTAAGATGCCACGCCCACTTCTAATTTGCAGTCAGATTACTTGATCCGGATTGTTGCTATAAATTCACATACTTAATGTCAAACAGTGCAGATCCAGATCAGTTGGCCTCTTCAAATAAGGGTTAAGTTAAATATATATAGAGTCGTTGCTGTGTTGCTGCAGCAAAACAGTGAAATGGGATTAAACAGACAAATAAGGCTACTGACGGTGATAAAAAGTATCAAAACGGCAAGTGCAAAAACGAATGGAGCCAGTCTACAAATACGAGTACTGATAATAAATTTCTTCAAGCTGAACTAAGGGCGTTTGATCACAATTCACTACGAAAACACGCCTATTCAAATATACTGAAAAATTCACCACCAAAAACTGAAGTTTTCAGATAAAAATTCTGACATTTTTCATATTTTTGCTCAAAACATAGATTGTGGGTACTCGTTAGAACCGCCTCGCCGAGGCGGTTCTTACGAGTACCCACAATCTATGTTTTTTAGCAAAAATAAGAAAAATAATGTATACCCCTGTAAACCCCAGTTTTACTATATAAAAGTGGGGTTTAAGGGGGTTCAAATAATATAGGAATGTTTTCGTGATGTTTTCACACCTGAGAGTCCGTCTCGCCAGTCTCTATCCACTAAGCAGGCCATCATTTGAGCCGAAACGTCAGAAAATGTATCTTCGGACATGTGTGTCTAGCAAAGATTCAGATCAGCCTTTGCATTCGTGCAGTCTCATCAGAATCTTCTTTGGGCTCATTTGAGATGGCTAAAGATGCAAAGTGTCTTCATGCTGAAAACGAAGACAGATCAGACTGCTCGAATAAGTAGGCAAATTTGAGTCTTCATTAGGCACACATGTCAGAAAGTACGTTTTCATACCTTGTGGCTCATATAAGTTGACAGGCAAACCAATATTGCATTTGTTGTGACTTGTACATGTTGTTCAGTTTTATGTTTACCAAACAAGATACAGGTTATAGTTTAGCAAATATGGCAAACGTAATAAACTATGAGAAAAAGTAATTGTTAAAATTATTTTTAACAAGAACATATTTCATCGAAGTCTATCTGAAAGTACTCACTACTTTCGATGACGAAGACACTGACCTTGACTACACCACTGCCAATTTCAGTTTAATAAAGACTGAAACAACCGAAGAATTCCTTAGTACGAGATGTCGCAAAAAAAATAAAACAAGAAAATAAAAAACAACATAAAGCGCCGAATCTCATGGTCTCTGTCATGAGAAGGAAAATCCGTAATAAGCAGACAGAAGGAAAGACAATTAGGTGGAGTTGAAACAATACAAGGAATCAAACAAGGAGGCTAAGAAATGAGAAGAAGGCAAGGAGAATTTGACAGTGAGATATCGACATGCCTTAAAAAGAACAATTAAACTACTTGAATAACGAAACCCAATATATATGCAACCATCCAAGGCCGCAAATTGTCTTCATGAACAAGAAAGCTTAAGAAGAAAATTGTCTTCATAAAAAGAAAAAAAAAAGTATTGCTCAGAACCCTGCAGTCATAAATCAGACGTAGACACTATAGAACTAGACTGGCCACCGAGTTTTGGTGATGATTTCCACCCTGTCATTCGATTATAAGTTGAAACTAACATCAACTGGTCAAAACAGATGAAAATATTACACAATAAACCACTCAATGGTAGCTGAACTCCCTATGAAAGGAAATTTGACCAAATTCATGTTGCGAGTTAGACTAAAACGCCGGTTCCAAACGGAAGACGAAAATTGTTGAAGATGAAAACTTTGACCTCGTGATGTCTTGGGATTTAGACTGCTTACCACTAGACTTGTTACTAGTGGTAAACAAAAGACCTGTAGACGTTGCTAAGGTTGTATGTCCCAAGGTTTCGGCTCATGACGTGTGGCGATTGATTGATCCCGATGGCCTCTTTATACTTTAAAGTCTATGATTATTCTCAATGCCAACAACTTTTGCCTCCTCCCAGTTGATGTCATGGTTAACTTTATCATTAAGATATGTCACTGCACTTTTGTTAAAACATGTTTCAGACGACTTTCGCTCTTGCCTGGTGTATACCGGTGGTAAATTTCTGGTATCTTTCTTATGTTCACTCAGTCTCATGTTGAATTTTCTGCCAGTTTCACCTGTATTTCAATGCATTTTGATTCACAACTGCGGTACGGGCTCTCGGACACGACACCATAGTAGTTTCCTTTTCCACTTTCTTTGGGATGGACTAAGGCTTTCCTCAGCGTGTAATGTTTTTCATTACCCTGGCTACACTTTCCGATAAGCCTTTAACATATAGAATAACTACACAGCCTTTGAATTTTTCCATGTCATTTGTGATGTTTTTCTTTCCCCTTCCAGTTTTTTTTTTTCTCGCTTTATTTACCACTAAGTATTTCCATTTTTCTATTGACCACCGCGGATCCCACATGTCTTGAGTGCAGATGTTATTTACACCACCTCTTCTTCCCTGTCCTTCTCCTCCGTAACCACTGAAAACCATATATCCAGTAATGTTCTGATTTCACTGAGTGTGGTGGGAATCAAATTGGAGATATTGACATTGGTCCCTGTGAAATGATTTACGGTATGCCAACAATTTCACTGTCCAAACATCCTTTCTTACAACCAGTATATCTAGGAAAGGCATTTTTCTTTTTTACCTCTTCATATATGACTGATGCTCCCGGTGTCAACCAGCTTGATTTAGGTGCTACTTGTCCTGTCTTAATAATTTCTGAAATATCACCCACATATCGTTTGCACGATTGAGTTGCACATCTGATATGTGCTACAGCAGTAGCATATTGTTCCAAGAACTGAATGTGCAAGCTCGCAACTATTGGAGAGACAGGACTATCCATTGCCGTACAAACTTTTTGCTGATATATTTTACAATGGAACAAAAAATAAATTGTGGTTTGCACAAATTTGAGGAGCTTCCAGACAAGTAATTTTGTTCTGTTTTTCATGTATACTGTCATTTCCAAGTCTTGTATAAATTACCTACAGCGCTTTGTCTGTCGGGATGTTTGTGAACAGAGAAAAACACAAAGTAATTTAATTTTAATCCCTGCCATGTACGTGCTGGTTCTTTATAACTAGTGGTAAACAAAAGGCCTGTAGACGTTGCTAAGGTTGTATGAACCAAGGTTTCGGCTCATGACGTGTGGCGATTGATTGATCCCGATGGCCTCTTTAGACTTTGAAGTCTATGATTATTCCTCCCCAGTTGATGTCATGGTTAACTTTATCAATAAGATATGTCACTGCACTTTTGTTAAAACATGTTTCAGACGACTTTCGTTCTTGCCTGGTGTATACCGGTGGTAAATTTCTGGTATCTTTCTTATGTTCACTCAGTCTCATGTTGACTTTTCTGCCAGTTTCACCTGTATTTCAATGTATTTTGATTCACAGTTGCGGTACGGGCTCTCGGACACGACACCATGGTAGTTTCCTTTTCCACTTTGTCTTTGGGATGGACTAAGGCTTTCCTCAGCGTTTAATGTTTTTCATTTCCCTAGCTACACTTTTCGATAAGCCTTTAACATATAGAATAACTACACAGCCTTTGAATTTTTCCATGTCATTTTTGATGGTTTTTTCCCCTTCCAGTTTTTTTTTTTTTTTTTCTCTCTCTTTATTTACCACTAAGTATTTCCATTTTTCTATTGATACCCACATGTCTTGAGTGTTTGGGTGTTTTGTTTATGTACCTTTAATTTACAGTACATCTTGGGAATGTTATCTGCTGTGGGGTATAGGTGGTTGGTCATACTTTGCTACCATGATCTTATCCTCGTTTTTCAGTCTCCTTAATATACAATGTATTTCAGGGTAGTATCCTTGCTGAGTTGTTCATATGTTTTACCATCACTTTGCATCAGAACCATCTGCCCTCATTCTCTTTCTTGTCCAATATTACGGTTGCCCTGCCTTTATCTGCAGGAAAGATAAATAGATCATCATCCTTTTTCAAGTTTAACTTATTAATTGACTGTCTTTCCTTTTTTGTAAGATTCTTGAGATTCATCCTGAACAACATCTACAGGCTTTTGTTTACCACTAGTAACCAGTCTAGTGGTAAGCAGTCCATGTCCCGTGACATCATGAGGTCAAGGGCACAGTCTGATGATGATTCTCGATGAGAACCGAAATCGTTACAGTAAGTGAAAATTCTTTTTTGAACATGTTCAAAAGAATTATTCGGATTAATTTGATATTCTAGCCTGATGAATCTATTCAGTAAGGAATGAAGTTCTCGTGTTTTTTTTTTTTTTTTTTTTTTTTTTTTTTTTTTTTTTTGTTTGTTTGTTTGTTTGTTTTTTTTGTTTGTTTGTTTTTTATTGTTGTTTTTTGTTTGTTTGTTGTTGTTTTTTTTTGTTGTTTTTTTTTTTTTTTTTTTTTTTTTTTGTTTTGTTTTTTTTGTTGTTGTTGTTGTTGTTTTTTGTTGTTGTTTTGTTTTGTTTGTTTGTTTGTTTTTTTGTTAATCTGCTTACAACTGAATATATATATTTTTCTCAAAGAAATTTAACAGACTTCATTACCCCACCCACTGAAATCTATTACTTTAGGCAACTATGATATATTTTCTTTCTAATCTTGTCAGAATCGTTTGGACTATATCAAAGCAGAGGCTTGATTTAGTATTACTGTTTAGCGGAAATTGAATTTTTACTTTGAAAGCAATAATCTTCAAACCATACAGATTTTTTTCGTTAGACCACTGCTACAAAACACAAATTACAATACAATTGAGTTGTCACCATTGATGGTATTTTCGAAGAGAATCTCTTCATAAAAAAAACAAAATGCCATAGTTTAGTCAGTTTAAATTCCTGTCTTTTTTTTTTATTAAAGAAGGATTCTTGACTCAAGGTGGGCCTTGTCAAAAAGTATTTTCTAATAACTCTGCTGCTCACATTTCTCATATTGCTTTTGGTTATATTTGATTTTGCTGTCGTTAAATTAAATAGTAGACCATTTCCAAGATATCTTCAAACAATATTAGCACACATTCTGATTGTGTTCTTTCAAAGACTCAGAGCTAGGTTTTAAAGAGAGAAATTAAATTACTAAGAAACACAAACATGTGTTCGTCTCTCTTAATTTTAAATTGAAACGGCATTTAGTGTTATTCGAATTGATTTATATAGTATTTGGTATTTGGCTTTTAGACCATCTATTTTTATACCCCGCCGTACGATAATTAACGTAGCACTATATTTCCTGCTGGCATGCGAACAGCGAAGGCACTAATCAGACTTTGTATTACCTCTGAGCGCCAAAGAAACCTTATACGAATAGCGAAAGTCCTGATCAGAATGCAAATGTGCAAGCTGAGCAGACTTGTCGTTACTCATTGCACATGCCACAACTTAAACTTGATTATGTGTTTTTACCTAGTCATCTTATTGTGCGCTGACAAATTCTTACTTGATAATAAAATGTCCTTTCAACATCTGTCTACTTCAAATCTTGAATCTACAACGAGAACATACTCGAAAATATTGAGTCCCGAATTTCATGCCGTGCAATAGAAAAGGTAGCTTCTAGTCACCCTCTTGGGTCTCGACAGTTTTCAAAAATGGCGGCATTCCTGGAATACGCAATTACGTCTTGCCTTAGTGTATGGAACAGTGTGGCAATAATGAAAACTTACTGGGCACCTCTTGTATTGGTAAAGGACCGCTCCGAAGAATGAAGGTAGAAGAGTCTATTCGGCATAAATGGGTTAAAGAAACATTATCATCCTTTGGGTAGGGGCGGGATAATGAGCGCTTGGTACCGATAATTGAAAAGGATTTTCATAACACACTGTTTAGGATAGCTTTTTTCAAGCAAACATGTAGATACACGTTTTGGGAGTAAAGCGCCACCTTCACGTCCCCATCCCACGCACCCGGAAAGGGATGGACAGCGTGTCTGTGCTCTCCCACTTTTTACTAGTGTTCCTCATTTACTTTATTTTATTTTATCTGCCTATTTTTTCTTTCTTTTTGCCAATCTGGTTCCATAAATATAAGCCAATGATCCCCTCTTGTTCTGCAGCTTTTGGTAAGGTTAGTGCACCAACGGTGTCCTCACTGTGACGCTTCTATGACCTTTTCTGTATTTGTCTGACATAATGAGAGATAGCAGCAGTATTTCTATTATCTCACTTGACAGGTAAAGTCCAAGGTATATCAAATACTAACCAGGTCCTTCTAATTGGAATCCTCTGCTTTTATCATAAGTCATCAGTGGAACGTAACAAATTTTTAACTTTACATTTCTCCATATCCACATGGAATATTAATTAATATTATATATTTCATTGCACAGAAAATGTTTTTTTAAAATATTTTGGAAGCTGAATTGGCATATGACCTTGTTAAAATTAGATTTATTAAGGAAAAGGAAGTGATACTTAATGGAAACACTAATGATAAAAGCAGAGGAATCCAATTAATTGGACCTGGTTATTCACAGAAAGTATTCAAGGGAGTTAACTGACTGCTTTCTCCTATTACAAATGCAAGAAATATTTTAGCGTACAATTTTATAGAGCGTAACTGTTTCATAGTGGCGACAATGTGCCCAAATTTGCTTTAGAAACTGAAACGGCGCATGTTTTGGCCTCACCTCACTAACGTTGCCGTCGCCGTGACGCTACTTTTATCTTATCGTATTTGTCTGACAGACGTACAAATGCAATAGATATTTTATTTTTTTCACAATTTAATAGAATGTAACAGTTTCATAATGGCGACTTTGCGCCTAAATCTATAAATAGAATATTTTATTAAATCAGATACCCCATCTTTTTTCATGGAATCATTACGAAAACACGCCTATTCAAACATATAGAAAATTTTACCTCCATAAAGTGATTTTTTTTTTTTTTTTTTTTTTTTTTTTTTTCATATTAAAAAAAATCTGATATTTTTCAAATTTCTCAAAACACGGATTGTGGGTACTCGTTAGAACCGCCTCGGCGAGGCGATTCTAACGGGTACCCACAATCTATGTTTTGAAGGCGAAATAAGAAAGTAACGTATATGCCTGTAAACCCCAGTTTTACTGTATAAAAGTGGGGTTTAAGGGGGTCAAAATTATATAGGTATGTTTTCGTGATGTGGTCTGGGACTAATTAAGCACCCGAACTGTTCATTTATGTAAATAAGCCATGTTTTGTTTTTCAATATCAAAGAAGGAATTTGAGATGGGAAAGCGCTTACAGTTATTGAAATTATCAATTTTCTTTTGAGTGACGAGTTGGGGCTGCCCAGTCAGATTCACCTTCGATGCAGCAAAATTAGACAAATCGAACAAATTTTAATTAACTATTCTTTCTTACTTGATATCTTGCTTGGTATTCAGGAACTACTGAGCTCCTTGGCTCGTCTTCCTCCTCAAAAACTCCTAATCTCAACTATGGGTCAGGACTTCCGATGCCTACATGTAGTTTAAATGATGTCCCATAAAACTCTGTCGATGGTTGAAATGTAAATTGTTGTAGTTCTAAATTACTAGAAATAACTATTTACAAACAACTGTATACATTAATAAATTTCAGTGTCATCAAATAGTTTAGAAAACCATGATTTATCCAAGTTGGCCTTAAACTGAAGCACTGACTTTGACGAAACTTGTTTGAGATGCTTAGCTGCAATCTAGCTGATGAAAGTTGCTAACAAATACTAAAACTATTTTTTCTTATTCGGAATCTCTCTCTCTCTCTCTCTCTCTCTCTCTCTCTCTCTCTCTCTCTCTCTCTCTCTCTCTCTCTAAGGGTTTTATTCCGCCGGCCCCTCAGTGTTCTCTTTCAGGTTTTATATTTCGCTCTCTCATTCGTGTTACCGATACGATTACTGCCAAGAATAGACGAGCGTTTAAGAGAAAGTACGATTGAGCGACTACAGCACCACAGTACGAGCATAATCGGAACTACAAGTTGCAAAAGCGGAAGAAAAAGTGAAAAACCCAAGGCAAATTCTAAAAGCAGACTCTCAACAGCATGCATATCATAACTGCTGCACACTTAGGCCTGATTGCAGCACAGAAGATCCAAACTGCAAAAGCGAGAGACGCCATGATAAACTGTAATCAAAATGTTACATAATTGAGTTTTTACCCATCACGAAAACACGCGTATATAATGTTGCCCCCTTAAACCCCACTTATATAGTAAAACTGGGATTTACTGGGGTATACATTAATTTTCTTATTTCTGCTCAAAAACATAGATTGTGGGTACTTATATAGTAAAACTGGGATTTACTGGGGTATACATTAATTTTCTTATTTCTGCTCAAAAACATAGATTGTGGGTACTTGTTAGAACCGCCTCAGCGAGGCGGTTCTAACGAGTACCCACAATCTATGTTTTGAGCAGAAATTGGAAAAATATCGGAATTTTTATCTAATATTTTTTTTCATTTTTTATTGGTAAAATTTTCAGTATATTTGAATAGGCTTGTTTTCGTAATGTAAATACGGTTCCATACTAGAGATATGTCACACTGTATTAATCAAAAGCTCGGAAGTCATACGTCATACCACAGTAACTAATCAAACGCTCGGAAGTTCACTGATCATGCAAGATGAAGCATTGGCCGATTAAAGTCTCTTTAAACACACCATTCACCTATAAAAATCTGTCTACACGAGAGCACAACGAGAACGGCTAAGAAAATAATGCACCCATCAAAACTGGCTTACTCGGCCAACGTTTGACGGACCGTGTAATAACGTCATTTTCTGAGGTTGTTTAGTATTCTTACGTTCAAGCTGAAATAGCTTTGTAAGGATTTCCAGAAAGCGCTTCTATTACACTGTCACAAATACATGTATATAGAATAAATCGGCCACGTTCAGCGAAAAAATGTGCCTTTGAGCATGCGCAAAATGTGCGGATTCACATCATCCTGCACATGCGCAAAGTGTCATCATGATATTTGGTCTCCATTGAAACGTTCGGTTGTATTCAATGATTCTGTTTGCGGATAGCGAAGGCCCTGATCAGACTGCGCGGATGGGCAGGCTGATCTAGGCCAACGCTGTCCGCATATGCCCCGCCACACAATAATGGCGGAGTATTATGGTTTCACGTTGGACGTCCGTGTGTCTGTCCGTCCGTCCGTCAGTCGTACGTCCGTCCGTCCGTTTTTCTTTTCCGGATGATAACTTGATTAAACACCAATGGATTTTCACCAAACTTGGTATGTGTCTTTATATTGTGGATATCTGATTTGGGATTGCTAATGGGCAAATTTCGTCAAACTTTTACGGAGTTATCTGCCCGAGATACGCCCATATTTTCGTTTCCGGGCGATAACTTGAGTAAATAACAAGGGATTTAAACCAAACTTGCTATATGCATTGACATTAAAGAGAGCTGGTTTGGAATTGCTAATGGGCAAATTTCGTCAAATTTTTACGGAGTTATCTGCCCGAAACACGCCCATATTTTCGTTTCTGGACGATAACTTGAGTAAATAACAAGGCCTTTTGACCAAACTTGCTATATGCATTGATATTATCAAGATCTGGTTTAGGATTGTTATCTGTCCCTTCGTCATTTTCTTTCCAGACATATTCGCAAGGATAACTTTAATATATAAACAAATAATTTCTGTGGCGGGGTATTATGCTTACGGTGATGTTATTGCATGGTGCGATCCAAATACTAGAAGTATTTCAAAATATATCACTCAGGAGTGTGGATAATTCGATGAAAACAACTTCGGACTCATTTTCACCGACTTACCACTCCGCTTTCGAGTGACATTTTAATGGGTTATATAAAACAATATGTCCTTTAAAATAGCGATGCCCGGGCGGGCGTCCGGCGTCGTCCCAGGTTTAACTTTTGGTTAACCTTTTTTTTCAATGTGATATGTTACCTTTATCCTTCAGTGGATTGCTTTCATATTTAGTAGGGATAAAGAGGAGGACCAGTAGGCATGTCTCGTGGAAGAGAGACAACTGTACCTTCATTATGTAATTATCTCCCCTGAAGCCGAAATCTTGTGCAGGCCGTAACTCCTATACTGTTTAAGATAATTGATAATATTTGGTAGGGACATATATCAAGTCAAGTAGGAGTGTTGCATGCAAGAAGGACAACTTTTGCTTTCTACGTTTTCTGATTCTCCCCTGAACAATTTTCTATTTCAAATTCTTGTGCACTCCATGACTTCTTAATGGTTTGAAATATGTTGATAATATTTGGTAGACACACAGATAAAGACCAGAAGAGGTGTTGCGTTCAAGAGAATCGACTCTTACTTTCCTCGTTATGTACTTATCACTCCCCTGAAACCGAAATCTTGTGCAGGCCATAACTGTTTGAGATATTTGATAATATTTGGTAGGGACATATATCAGGTCAGATACTCGTAGGAGTTCCGCATGCTTTGTTCTCTTTTCTAGTTATCTCCCATGAACGAATTTCTTTGCCAAATTCTTGTGCTCTCCTTAACTTCTTAATGATTTGAAATGTTTTGATAATATTTGGTAGAGGCAAAGATAAGGACAGTAGGCGTGTTGAGTGCAAGAGAGACAACTCTCACTATCTTCGTTATGTACTTATTTCCCCTAAAGCCAAAAGCCTGAACGAATTTCTAAGCCAAATTCGTGTGCACTCCATAACTTCTCAATGGTTTGAAATATTTTGATATTATACAGGTTGTAGCTTCATTTACTCAGCCTCATACACACAATATACTTACCAAATCAGTTAACATCATTTTTTTTTGGATAAAATTTTATTTTTGGACATTTTTTTTTCAAGGAAAAATACTGTCCTTTCAAAAATAGCGATGTCCGGGCGGTCGGGCGTCGTCAGAGGTTTACATTTTGCTTAACCTTTTTCATTGATATGTTACCTTTATTACTCAGTGGAAAAAACAACCGTCCATAATGCCGTTAGGCATTTTTCTTGTTTTTTTTTTTTTTTTGTTTTTTTTTTTTGTTTTTTTTTTTGTTGTTGTTGTTGTTTGTGTGTGTGTGTGTGTGTGTGTGTGTGTGTGTGTGTGTGTGTTTTGTTGTTGTTGTTTTTTGTTGTTGTTGTTTTTTCTTTCTTTTTTTATTTTTTTTTTTATTTTTACATTAATCAAAAACTATTGATTAAACGTCTATTTAATTGTCGCTACGAGGGCGTGTAAATAAATAACCAGCCTATCCCATTTCCGATGGACCGAGACGGTCACGATTTTCATGCTTTGTTTAAATATATGTTTTATACATGGGTATAAAATTGCACACGTTTCGAGTCATTCTTTAATAAGACATGGCTAGTGATGCAAAGGCATGCTTTTCATCTAAAGTTGAGTACCGTGCTGTAATTCGGTACTTGTATTTAGAAGGTAAAACAGGCAAGGAAATACACCGCGAGTTAGCCGATGTTTATGGGTCTTCTGCACCATCTTATGCTCAGGTTAAATTCTGGGTAGGGGAATTCAAACGCGGTAGAACGTCTTTAGAAGATGCCACCGACGAAGAAATGTGTAAGAAAGTTCGAGATCTGGTATACTCTGATAGGCGAATTTAGGTGGAAGAAATAGCGCAGGCATTAGGCATTTCACATGGTAGCGTTTCAACAATCTTACATGATCGTTTAGGTATGCGCAAGCTAACAGCCCGTTAGGTCCCCAAATCCCTTAGCGATGAGCAAATGGCAACCAGAGCATCAGTATGCAGCGCCTTGTTGAAGCGTTTTAGGTCAAAAGATGATTTTCTTTTGCGTCTGGTGACTGTAGATGAGGCTTGGGTTCATTATTATGAGCCAGAGAATAAAGTTCAGAATCGTCAGTGGGTAGGGCCTGGGTCCCCGAGGCCAAAGAAGTTCAAGACGCAACCATCTGCTGGCAAGGTGATGACCACAGTATTTTGGGACGCAAAAGGCGTTATAATTTTGGACTTTTACAATTACATCGAAAAAGAAAAGGTGGATCTCAACCGGAAATAAGTTAGGCTGGTTACTTATTGACTCACCCTCGTAGTTAATTGTACGAGTAAACCTTATATTTTGTTAAAAGTAAAAGCAATTCTAAGAACCTCGTCAACGCAGCAATAATTAAAATTGATAATATTTTAACAACAGCAAAACGTTTTACAAGCTTCGTGTATTTTATAGCAATAATTTGATAGCGTCCTTCAATTTGAGCTGGGACATGGCATTTCCCGCGGCGAGCGAAGACAGATCAGTCTGTGTATGCTGATCAGAGTCTTCGTTCTCCGCCTGAAGACGCTTTGGATTCTTGGTTCCACACAGAGTGCCCTGCAAGGACTGTGATCAGACTTTGTGGATGCACATACTGATCTGAGTCAGCGGCGTAGCGCTCACTACGCAAAATACGCATGTGCGTAACATGCGTACGAAAAAACATTAATAATAGAGTGGTATTAACATAAAATATTTTGTTTCTCTTTCCACAGGGGCTGCTCTTAAAGGAAAGAATTTGCTCCCTCTGGGAGCAAATTCTTTCCTTTAAGAGTAGCCCCTATTTTGGAGGGATTCAAGGCATAGTTTTCAAGATTTTCCTAGGTGTGCGTAAAGATAATTCCGTTCTGGCTACGTCACTGTGAGTTTTTTGCTTGGCAGGCATGCAATCTTCTATGGAATGCTGTGTCCTGGCTAATTTGTTTTTGATTGTACTTTATTAATTAACTTTGCAAAAAAAAAATAAACAAATAAACCCATCAATTTCTTGAACCTGTACTCTCTCATGGCTAATTCAGCAGACGGCAAGTTGAAAATATTTTTTCTTATTTTTCCAGAAAATAGGCTTTGATGGTTCATGCAAATGGTATCCTAAAAGAGGCCATTTGCACGAAGTGTCAAAGCCTATTTACTGGAGAAAAATAAGAAAAATAAATTATTTCAAAATGTCTACTGATTTTTTTCCCAGAGTGATAAGCATCAAAGAAATAATATCTGTGTATCATAAAAATGTGAAATTCAATTCAAGTTTGTTAGAACAAAGCGAAAGGCAATACCGTTGGTATTTTAGATCAGTGTTAAACCAGCAATAACTTCAATAATTTAATGCAAAAGCAGACATGAACGTACTCTAGAAAAGTGTGAAAATGAATTGTAAAGATAGATCTTCCACCATGTTTTACTTCACAAGGGAGACAACTTTTTTAACCTTCTGTTTCTTTCCTGCATACCGCATTACTCTAAAAGTAAAGAATTCACTCCCTTTGGGAGCAAAATACAGTCGACTCTCGTTATTTCGAAGTCCAAGGGAATCTCTGAAATACTTCGAGATATCCGTACCTCGACATATCAGATTTGCAGAATTGAGGCAAAAATAAATCGAACAACCACATTTAACAAATATATATGTAATTTGACTCCTGAAGTTAGAGATATACTTAAAATATTGTGGAAAAGAGGAGAAATTGCTCCTTAGGAGCAAAGAATTTTGAAAGAATTACCTCACAATGAAAATGCATCAGTTCCTCTTAAAACCAAAGCAGACAAGAGCATACAAGGGAACACTGTTAACCCATTTGCGTCGAGTGGACTCTTCTACCTCAACACTTTGGACAGGTCTTTTTCCAATAGGAGGGGTGTCTAGTTATTTTTATTATTATTAGCATGTTTCATAGCAATTCATATACAAAATGCAAACAGTGTTGATCCTGATCAGACGCTGCGTTCTGCGGCGTCTGATCTGGGCTACACTGTTCGCCAATGTCCCTTTTATGGGATGCTATGCATAAATAAGCTAAAATTAAGTTTTACTTTTATAACACAAACATCTTATTCATACATGTTAATGTCATAACTATAAGTATCATACAAAAGGGATTCAGAAGAAAGTCAAATGAATTGACTCCTCCGCCAGGCAGTTATAACCACGCCCACGTGAATTTTCTTAGATAAACTTTGTATTGATATACCTGTGCTTACCTGTAAAAAGCACATGTTGATTTGTTTGTTTAACTAAAAACATTGACAATTACCTTATTAGCTATTTTGAATGGTCAGTTGCGGTTGTCAGTTAAATGGTCAAGTGACTTCACGGAGGAGTCAGTTATTTAAATCTGTATCCCTGGATTATAATATCATCGTTCTAATTATAAATGTAATTCTCAGATTTACTTTGAATTTGCAAATTATTGTCTAACGTTTTCATTTACGAGTATATTATTAAGATAAAGAATAGATCGTATTTTAAAGAGAGAACTTGTTACTTTGTAGCACAAGTGTTTTAATTTTCGGATATACAAATGGTCGCCAGCAGAGGCAACGTAAGAAATACCATATTTTTCCTAAACATTAGGATATTTAACTCCTTACCATACATGTGCTAAAAATTCAACAAGTCCATTTCATTACAAAACACGCCTAGTCAAATATTTAGAAAAGTTCACCTCCAAAAACTGAAAATTTTCAGATGAAAAACTCTGATATTTTTTTATATTGTTGCCCAAAACATAGGTTGTGGGTACTCGTTAGAACCGCCTTGCTGAGGCGGTTCTAACGAGTACCCACAATCTATGTTTTTAGCAGAAATAAGAAAAATATTGTACACCCCTGTAAACCCCAGTTTTACTATATAAAAGTGGGGTTTAAGTAGGTCAAAATTATATAAGCATGTTTTCGTGATGTTATTTGCTGTTGATAAATCCAAAATATTGCTAGATGAGATGCAAATAGTTATAATCTAGATTAGATGCCGCGTTCTGCTGCGTCTGATCTGGTCTACACTGTTTGCTCAAGCATGTCTATCCCAATACTTGGGTTTTAACATTATCGTCAGTTTTCCGAGATCATTTCTTCAATTATTACCAATGAAAACACGAAAAGACAAGAATACTAAAGGGCTTTGAAGACTTAACGCTTGCACTCTGGGTAAAATTTTCAGCAGAACACATATTGAAATATATTTTTCTTAATTTTCACAGAAAACAGGTTTTGACATTTCATGCAAATTGTCTCCAGTGGAGACAATTTACATGAAATGTCACATCCTGTTTATTGGGGAAAAAAGAAAAAAAATGTCATCCATTTGTCGTCTGCTATATTAGCCGAGAGAGTGGTAAAGGTTAAACCATCTTGGAGACTTCAGACTCTAGAATTGTTCTAACAACGTCTGTAATTTGACAATTATAACAAGGTGAAGTCGCCTACTGTTATTACGGAACCATGCTAACAGGCTCTTGTTAAGGTTCCCGGAAAGAAATGAACAGTTGGAGGCCATTAATCATTGTTACAGTTCTAACAACATGTGGAATAACAGAACAGACATTTATTTAGACTGAAAAGCTGCAGTTGTACCATTACATATATGAAGAATATACGCCGAACCAAAACTTTTCTAATAAACATTAAATTTAGATTAGGAGATTTCATCACGAAAACACGCCTATATAATTTTGACCCCATTAAACCCCACTTTTACATAATAAAACTGGGGTTTACAGGGGTATACATTATTTTTTTCTTATTTCTGCTCGAAACATAGATTGTGGGTACTCGTTAGAACCGCCTCGTCGAGGCGGTTCTAACGACTACCCACAATCTATGTTTTGAGCAGAAATGCGAAAAATAGCAGCATTTTTTATCTGAAAATTTTCATTTTTGGGTGGTAAAATTTTCAGTATATTCGAATAGGCGTGTTTTCGTAATGTGTTTGCTTTTAGACCATGGGACTAAGTACAAATTATAACAACATTTATAAGCGCACTCCTGAGGCACATAGAAAGCATTGTTCAAAAAGAATATGTAATATTTTATATAAAACAAGCAAAGCAAACTCAAACAAACCATTACGAAAACACACCTATTCAAATATCTGAAAATTTTACCAACAAAAAATGAAAATTTTCAGATAAAAATTCAGATTTTTTTTCATATTTCTGCTCAAAACGCCTCGACGATGCGGTTCTTACGAGTACCCACAATCTGTTTTGAGCAGAAATAAGGAATATACAGTGGCGATTGCGTTTTTCTTGTCCACGGAAACGCATGCGAAACGCTTATTAACGATTTGGAAACGCAGCGTTTGGACCACGCTTAAACGATCGTTTACGGTTTTAGCCAATCAGAGCATCGTTTCTGAAACGTTTCAAGCGTTTCGAATATTAGCCAATCAAATTAGCGTTCGGAAAACGCTGTCATGGAAACCCTGTCTGGTTGCAAACGTTTCATCGTTTGCATCTTTAGTCAATCAAAACCCCGCGGACTCAAGTTATTTAAGATTTTTTTTTTTTCAGTTTCACTTAATTATAATAACTATTCAAGTCACGGTTTTGCAGATGTAGCATTCACTATATTACCGTATACGGGAGTTACCCTTTCGAGATTCAAGATTGCGTTTTCGTAATATTTTGCCTCAGTGAGACAATTCTAATAAATATCCATAACAAAATTATTTTAGTGGCGAAATGAAGACTCATATTAATTATCATCAAATACTCTATGCCACATGAATCTGGAGTAATTAATGTGTATAATATCATAATATTTTCCAATTTCATTTATATTTTTTATTTATTTATTATACCAGTTCCTTTTGTTCTAAATTTAATCTTTTGATCTTTCAAATGTAACATAATATTAGCTAGCCTATGTATTGCTTAAAGAGGATGAGATACAGGAAATACTAATTCCATGTACTGTTTATTGGAAATTTAATGACATGCAGGTGCACCTCCAAGGCTTTTTCAGCTTATTTCTGATTGGCTGAGAAAAAACACATGAAGTATTAACGGATTTATTGCTTGTTTATTTGTAATTTAGACAACACCAGACATAATGGAAGTCATTTTATTCTTCATTTATATTTGGATAGAAATTTCATGAGTGTATCTTTTTTAATTTCTTTAATTTGGGATGAAATTTCAAAGTACCTTTTTTTGTGAAAAAAAAAATCAATTTTAATTTAATAATTTCCAGAAAAATTTTAATTCAGTATTTATATAATATCCAAAGATATTCTTTTTCTTTCTGTCTTTCTTTCTTTCTTTCTTTCTTATCCATAATCAAACATGTATTGAGATTTTGATGCTTAAATCAAGTTGACAGTGGCTAGGGAATATATTTATCACTCTGTGTGGATCGCACAGGTTTGAGCTATAAATATGATTGATTTTAAGCTTTCATTGTCATTCATGTAAATAATAATAAAAATAATAATAACAATTAGGTATGATAAGCAGGTATTCATTTGTTTTGGACTACAACATATCTGAATAACTTCGTTTGTAACATTACCTTCAGTAGCATTTGTTTTATTTACCCCATTTTAAAACTTTTTATATCTACATAGATGTTGTCTTTTACACATATGTGTCCTAAATGGTTTCTTCAAGATCTCATTTATTAGCATTTTTCAAACGAAAATTTGTGATAGTTTAAAATGTCGTCTGCTGAAAATATTACCCAGAGTGCTAAGCGTTGAAATAAATTGACTGCAAAGGATTATTTTGCATTGCATTCTGACATTCCAAATGTGTTAAAAAATATACTTACTTCTTAATATTTTCAATGTTCTATTTTTATTTATTTATATATATATATATATATATATATATATATATATATATATATATATATATATATATATATATATATATATATATATATATATATATATATATATATATAATCCTGTGAAGTCCTATTATAGTATCTGATATGACATGTCATTCACCTGATAAGACGTGCCAATCGTTTGATAATACCTGTCATTCATTTCATTTCAGACTATCCTAAATCTACTGGCCGGTGAAATCCATAGCTGAAAAGCTTTGCAGTCCACAGAAAAAAAAAATCAAAGCAAAGCTCAAATATTCCTATGGTGATTTTAAATTATTTTGTTCAATTTTAAATTTTCACTGTAAAAATGAAAAATAACCTTGACGCCATGTGCGTCACTGGAATAAACAAAGGTTGAAAGAAGTTAACAACATATTGAAAGATTTGGGACATAGACAACGCATTTGTTTTGTGTGTGTGTGTGTGTGTGTGTGTGTGTGTGTGTGTGTGTGTGTGTGTGTATGTGTGTGAACCTACAAATAAATACAGTTACGGGGCATTAGTTATACCATGGTTCCTGCGCATGTACGATGTGATAATGCACAAGCGTGTTAGTATAAACTGATTTAACACATTTTAAGTAGATCATTCTTTTCCCCAGATATTTTATGCTGGATGTTGGGAAGTTTGGCCACTATATGATAAATATAGGGCATCCGCGCATTCTGATCTGGTTCGTTTCTGCCCATCTGTACAATGTCTTACTCGATACGATTTGCCAATAGTTTGGCACATCATATTCTAACATTTAACTTATTGTAGACTGAATGAACTCACCCACACTATATATTGGAAGATTCTAATTTCGATTTTAGGTATGCCAGGCTATATTATTTAATTATTCAGAGAAACACATGGTTGAACTAATTGCCAACAGTGGAGACCCTGATCAGACGCCGCGTTCTGCGTCGTCTGATGTGGGTCTCCACTGTTTGCCAATTACCGTTTTAAGGGATTGTGGACTATAATGGGTTAAATACAGCGTGCTTTAAATGAGAAATTCTAAATTAGTCTAATATTTAAGTATAGCTTGCAGTATGCAAACTCCATGCATTTTGATCTGATTCGTTGCAGTTTGTCTGTACATTGTTTTTTTTTTTTGTGTGTTTTTTTTATTTATTCGATATGTTCTGCTGTTACTCCAGTGCATTTAAGTATAGCTTGCAGTATGCAAAATTCTAGATTAGAATGTGCATCCGCGCATTCTGATCTGGGTAAATGCTACTCGTCCACACATTTGTTGCATTTGGTGGATCTGTTAATCCAGCACGTCGTCTTCTAATATTTAAATATTGCTAAATATAGTGTGCTAAAGGGTTAACAGCTTTGCATTATCATACCAAAAATGTTTTCATAGTGGAATATACACTTTCACGAAAGCCCTCCAGCAAGTTATTCGCCGACTGACCACATAATTGTTCTGATGTGCACAGTGCATCGTATTTGAAAAATAATGGTTCAAACAAGTAAAAATGAACCTTTTTACATTTTATAAATCTGATCAGTCTGTGTATAAGTTGGATACTGTGCAATTCATGTATCACAGTATTTTATATTATTAATACCTAATCAGTGAACTGAGTGGACACCATTATGCACTAGACTGCGTCACGCACTCTGATCTGAGTAATACATATGCTCAGAGGGAGATTTTCACTTGGTAAAGATCTAATAAAAAGATTAATATTGATGATACTTAATTCTAGCAATATATTTCAGTAATGCAGATCATCTGTTCCAGCACTATTTGTTTAAACGTCAGTACACATTTCATTTTTTAAAAAAAACTCAAAACAATAATAGAAATTCACAGGTTTGACGTAATTCAGTTTGGTGCAGAACGAAAATCTTTGATCTTGATCACGCTGCGATGGTGATCTGGTTGAATATATATTGAGCCCCTTCAAAAAGAAATGAGAAACGACCTTATGGTATTTGAGACCACCTTAGACCAAGATAAACCGGCATTTCCGCGCATTCTGATCTTCTGAATCTACACATTTCGCCAACAAAATGCAGCATGTCAACGATTCGTTGTCCAGTTGAACCTTTATCACTCTCTGGGCTAACTCAGCAGATGATCAATTCATGAACTGTTTTCTTATTTTCTCCCATACAACAAGTTTTTACATTCACGCAAATTACTGATCTCGACTGAAGACAATTTGCATAGGAAGTCATATCCTGTGGAGATAATATGTATGAAATGCCGACACCTTTTTCAAGGTAACAGAAGAAAAATACTTCAAAATGTCATCTGCTGAAAATTTTATACAGTGTACTTATAAGCCTTAAAACATTTATCTGTCAAAACAAGTTGATTGTGGTGTGAAAATAATACTGGGCTTCACAAAATATATTAATGCTTTTGAAAAAAGAAAATTATCTCAATAAAACAATAAAATATGTTTTTGCAAAAAAGTAATAAAAAAAAATTACAGAAAATGACAAAAAAAAAAAAAAAAAAAAAAAAAAAAAAAACGTAGATAAATATTATCTATTTGTAATACAAATGTGGTTTTAATATGATTCAATAAATGAGAGAGAAAAAAAAAAACAAACTTCAAAATGTCATCTGCTTAAAATTTTATACCGAGCACTACGCGCTAAAACATTTAATTGTCAAAAGAAAATGATTATCATGATTGTAGTGTGAAATATTAGACTTCACAAAATATAATAATCCATCACGTTAATTCGTTTGAAAATACGAAATTATCTCAATTATAATTATTTTATAAAAAAAAAAAAAAAAAAAGAGAAAGAAAATACAATAAAATAAATACAATTTTTATACGTAAACTCATATTACTTAAGTTGTAAAGACATGATTTAATACGGTCCAACAGGTATTTATTATTCGATTGGTCTATACATACAAACGGTCATATGATTGGCCGAAACGGAAAACAGCGTTTCGATAAGGCCCGATGATTGGCCGAAACGGTGAAAAGCGTTTCGATAAACGTTCGTAGCTCTTCAGTGCGCATGTGCAAATTTAGCGTTTGCATGAAACGCTTTGCTCTGTAATTTGATTGGCCGAAACGATATGAAACGCTAGAAACGTTGTCGAAACGCAAACGTTATACAACGATTTCAAAACGCACACCAAACGCGTAAGCGGACAAGAAAAACGCTATCGTCCCTGTAATATATACCCTGTAAACCCCAGTTTTACTATATAAAAGTGGGGTTTAAGGGGGTCAAAATTATATAGGTATGTTTTCGTGATGTCAGACCGTAATAATTATTGGGATGTTGATGCGAACCATTGCCTTCAAGAATCTGATAGGCGCATTGTCACTGGATTGTCTTTCCCGCACGTTTCAAATTCCATGATGACGACTATGTCACTGATAAAAATATACTCAATATGCTATAGAGAATAGCCCCCACCTGGATGATTTAACATTCTTCCTAAGATTGATAAATATGCTAATCATGGACGATGCATTGTATCAGCCAATAGTCGCCAAGGAAGATAAATTTTACATTCATTGACTGAGTCATTCCATATTTTGAATTGTTTACCAAGGAATACATGCGCTTTGGAGATGTAAACTTTCCTTTCTTTATGAAACCATCAAGAGATACTTGCTCATGCGTCCATGTCATGTAGATGCCATAGATAAAGCGGAACCACATGAAAGATTAAATGGCTATGGAGGCTTAAAGACGATCGTCCAGAATGCCCATTAATATGTTTGCATGTGATGGTCCCTCTTGGTGTTCATAATGCTGACCAACAAACTGAATGAATCTGGTATGTTTGTTGCCAATTGGCCATTTGTCCCTCGTCTTTTTACACGTTTCAATACACTTACCATGCGGTATGTTTTTTTACAGCAAGCAACATGAGATACCAAAACACGAGTATGGCATTTAGTATGTTCAGGCACTGGGCTGTCCTTAGTAGAATGCTGAATATAGTCATTTATATCATGGTAATTGTGCCAAGAATTGATTTGTATAACATAAATAGTATAGAAGATCTCCAAGAATAGCCACAATTTGAGAACATAGCCTACCAATGACACCATGAGGAAGAGCAAACAAACTGTGACAAGCAATACACAAGCCTAATACACAATACACAAGCAATACTAAAAAAAAAAAAACAAGGCAATCATCTCAGACACTAGCAACCAGGGCCCAATTGTTCAAAACTAACGATGTCGTTAGTTAACGTATCGTTAAAATTTTGATCATTAAATATGGCATATACACTAATATTTTTGCTGAAAAAATGTGAGTAGCTTTTGCTTTTGCAAAAGCTACTCACATGTTTTCAGCAAAAATACCTGTAAATTAGATATTGTATACACTAGAACAGTTAACATTTTGACCAGTAACGAGCTCGTTAAGCTAACGATGCTTTGAACAACTGGGCACAGAACTAAAAAACAAACCGCTAACAACTCTGATGCTCAGCAATACCTCCTTCCCTGCCTTGTGTTGCAACCAACGACACTTCATCAGCAAATATTCCAGGTTGATTAGCTTTAATAATAAAGCGCATATGCTTTGGTTTGATGATGACTCCTTTGAGCGTAGAGTGTCCGAATTACTGTTGCGTTAAACCAGACGTGGTCACAATTAATCGTCTGAAGACGTCTACTAACAAGACACATTTTTAAAAAGGAAGATAAAGGACGAAGAATAGGAGATAATTTTTTGCATTTGTTTTTCAATATTATAATAGAGGTTCTTAAAACAAAGTCAACACCGGAAACTTTGACAGTTTCCTTGTCAAAATCACACCACACTCTATTTAACGCTGAGTACGGAATTGATATCTAGTTGACTGCGTACGCGCCTTTCTTCGCTTGATAGCTTCTTTTTTGTCATTTAGACATACCTCAATATAAATGTATGTAATGACTGTCACAATCCTCAAATTCTTAAGACGACTGAATGCACCCTTTCTTTTGGGGTCAATGCCTGTTCATCTAAACTTCTGACCATCACGAAAACACGCCTATATAATGTTGACCCCTTTAAACGCCACTTTTATATAGTAAAACTGGGGTTTACAGAGGTATACATTATTTTGTTATTTCTGCTCAAAAACATACATTGTGGGTACTCGTTAGAACCGCCTCGACGAGGCGGTTCTAACGTGTACCCACAAGCTATGTTTTGAGCAGAAATGTGAAATATATCAGAATTTTTTATCTGAATTTTTTTCAGTTTTTGGAGGTGATATTTTCTATATATTTGAATAGGCGTGTTTTCGTAATGCTTGCCAATGGTTCAACGTTTTATGATTGCTCTTGTGCACATGCAATCTTGTTAGAAATGCTGTGTCCCGGCTCAAATTTATTTTATGGTAACGTACTGACTTATCTAGTGTCAAAAGCATCATGGATAGTCATCGGAATACAATATCCACTTCAGACCACATGAAAGTATTTTAGAAAAAAAAAAAAAACCCTGATAGTGTATGGATGACCCAAGAATCTGCGGGAAATTATATACAGAACAAAACTAAAACCTCTAGTGGTCTTGCCGATGTATTCAATTAATATTTAACACACAAAATGGGCCGAAATAAATGAACCATATTGAATTTGTTACCAAGCAAATGGTATACAACTTAACCATCACGAAAACACGCCTATATAATTTTGACCCCCTTAAACCCCACATTTATATAGTAAAACTGGGGTTCACAGAGGTATACATTATTTTTCTTTTTCTGCTCAAAAACATAGATTGTGGTACTCGTTAGAACCGCCTCGCCGAGGCGGTTGTAACGAGTACCCACAATCTATGTTTTGAGCAGAAATATGAAAAATAACAGAGTTTTTTTATCTGATTTTTTTCAGTTTTTCGAGGTGAAATTTTCTATATATTTGAATAGGCGCCTGTTTTCGTAATGTCTTTCACTGCCATAGGAGATAACAGTAGGCTTTTGCAAACAGCGTAGATCCAGATGAGACGGCTCAAATTATTTGCATGCAATGTCAAACCCTCTTTTCTGTGAAAAATAAGGGAAACTATTTCAAAATGTCGACTGCCGATTTTTTTTCAGCATGCTAAGCGTTAATATACTATACTCACATGGAATTAACAAAAAAAATACAAAAAAATGACTTGTTTATCGCAATCGCATCCTTGACGGTCCTATCACTCTATAAGGAGTATCAATTTTACTTATTCTGTCTTAGTGATAGCTTGATATGGCTTGGCTCTGCAACCTTAGTATCTAGTATGTTGTATTTATGGCTTTCGGAATTGCATTCATGAAGTCTTTTATTCTACATACAATAAACACCACATTGCATCAAATCTGAAAATTCAAAACTGCTAACATTTCAGATATTTATTCATATTTCTGATATGAAACTGGTAAGTATACCTAACGGTTAAGATTTTATTTGCTTTTGTACTTGTTTTGTGTGTGTGTGTGTGTGTGTGTGTGTGTGTGTGTGTGTGTGTGTGTGTGTGTGTGTGTGTGTGTGTGTGTGTCGTAAATATCCCTGAAGAAGAGTTCCTTGTATTTGAAAGATCTCGGATATAGTATGCCTTATTGCACAGTTTAATCAGCATACTTCCATTCCAACTAGCATTGTTTATAAATCTACCGCGGGCCGTTCTCGGCCCGTCTGTAGCTGACGGGCCGATAACGGCCCGCTATAGATTTATGTAGAATGCTTACTGGTTTATATATCCGGTGTACCTAAATGACATAAGCTTCACTCAAACAAATGTACATATATTTATTACTGCTAGGTGAAATGAAATAAATGTGGATCTTATATAACAAAATCGCGTGTATTTTTGTGGTTATTGTATATCTCGAATTAAATAAATTTTTGAGATACGCCGCTTAATGTGAATTGACGTCTGTGAGATCGCTGAGGGATCTTTTCTTTTCTTTCATTTAGAATAATTGTGATTTATAAATTAATATTTAAGGGGCATGCTGGAAAAATCAGCAACGTTGTCTAAAATGTTTTGTCTCCCTTCTGAAAAGGGGTCTAAAAGGAAAGAATTTGTTCCCCTTGGGTAGAACAAGACTCTAGGACCCTTAAGAAACATCGATACACTTTCAAGGAAGACAATTCTTTCAAAATTGGAAGAAGCCTTTGCTCAGTTACAGGATTCTATATTTTTTGCTACCGTAGTTAATCTAAATTTTCGGACACCTTAACTTAACTCTTTCTTATACTTGTCCTTAAAGATAACATGTCCATCTGACTGCCTATTCCTGTGCTAGAATTGTTGTATGAGTGTCAAACAGTGTGTACCTGATCATTCTCCGCCTCCTGCGACGTCTAGTCTGAGTCCACACCGTTTTTCCGAATATTTAGGGTGATTAGGGTATTTCCATTTTCGGTTTCTTATAAACTTGAGGTAAAACAGTAATGTAAAATTATCCTGTCAGACTCCAAGCAATGCTCTTTGTTTTTTGTTGTTCTTTTTGTGTGTGTGTGTGTGTGTGTGTGTGTGTGTGTGTGTGTGTGTGTGTGTGTGTGTGTGTTTGTTGTTGTTGTTGTTTTGTTGTTGTTGTTGTTGTTTTTGTTTTCTTCTTTTTTGTTTGTTGTTGTTGTTTTTTGTTCTTGTTTTTTTTTCTGTGTGTGTGTGTGTTGTTGTTTTTCTGTTTGTTTGTTTTTTGTTGTTGTTTTTTGTTGTTGTTTCTTTGTTTTTTTGTTTGTTTGTTTTTTTGTTGTTGTTTTTTTTGTTGTTGTTTTTTTGTTGTTGTTTTTGTTGTTGTTTTTTCTTTTATTTTTTCTTTGTTCATTTTTTAATCATTGTTTAATTTTTTATCAAAAGGATAAAATATTGACTCATTATGAGTTATAGTGACTAGCATTTGAAACCTTCAATTGCCTTGCCTTATATGGGATTATCCTTTTTACCCTAAATACTGGAATACCTTATTCCAAGACCATTCCTGTCTAAACTTTTAGACAAGTCCATCGACCTTACTGTTGATGCGTCTAAAAATGCTGTATGAGTGGCAAAACAGTGTAGACCCTGATCAGAAGCCACGCTCTGTTGCGTCTGATCAGGGTCTACCCTGTTTGCTCATGTATATCAATATCAGTCCGTAGGGTCTTTATGGTATGTAGTATACAAAAGCATGTCTTTCTCAACCAAATTCAAGACATCGTTTAGCTGAATAATAACAGACGACTTGTTGCAGCGGCATTCTGTCTTTATTGGTTTGAGAGAACGGAACAATCAATCTTATGTCAGTAACTTCGATAGCAATGGATCTATTGGTGCTTATTGTAAGTTGTTACTTTTTTTATTCTTCTTTTCAGTTATATCACTCTCTGGGCAAAGTCAGCATACAACAAACTGGTGTTATTCTCTTTTTTTTTTTTTTCCAATAAAATAGGCTTTGACATTTCATGCAAATTATCTCCTTAAGAGACAATTTGCATGAATTGGCAAAGCCTACTAAGGAGACAATTTGCATGAATGTCAAAGTCTAATTTCTAAGTAAAATAATAAAACTAGTTCAAAATGTCGTATGCTGAATGTTTACCCAGCATTCTAAGTGTTACGCTTACTGTCCTTAGCAAGTGATTCACAGTGCAGCAAACAGGCCCTTTGAGGATATGTGGGAAGCAAGACCCGGGCCTGTTTTGTCTGCTTATCCCGCTTACATAATCAGTTGATACTGTAAAATATACCGAGCTGAATTATCACAATAGTCTGAGCAGTCGCTCTTTGCATATGGCACAATGGCTGTTTTGTAGCATTGCGCATCAAGTATTTAACATATGCACTGCGTCATGCCAAAACCTTTCTCCAAGCATACGTGATTCCGCATGCCCAGATCGGGTTGTAGACATGCGCAGTATGACTGTGGCCGTTCTACGTTTTAGATGAAGAGATACGCCAGCAAATTCTGCCAGAGGCAAGTTTTGTTGACAATAATCTGCTTTAATAGTATTGATATCCTTTCAAAGATATGGGACAATTCTTAAAGGAACGAATTTGCTCTTGTCTTTTAAAAGTAACCCTACTCCAATGTGAAGGGAGGTAACAATTTTCATGAAAACATTATTTCCCTTGAAGATGTATTTGATCAAGCGTGGTTCGCATATACCCGAAAGTAGATATTGCCATTCTGCGACAGTCATTGTTCACATATATCATATGGTCAATATGCATGGGTGATATGTTCTTGTCCATCTTAACTGAGGAGGCATTAATTGGGATTGACACATAGCAGTGGAGGTGTCCTTAACAGGCCACGCTTGTAGCTTACCAATGCCTCGTCTTCGGCAATTTTAGCTCGAAAAAAGCTGTAGTGATCACGTTCTGACCGTCGTTCATCCGTCCGTCTTCGACCGGCCACATGTTCAAACCTGTTTTCTGAAGCCACTTGGCCACTTATTATGTCGGTCGAGAGATAGAAAGATTGCTTAAATGGCCGTGGTTCTTGAATCAAGATGGCCATGCCCATATATGGTTAAGACCTATAAATGCTCTACTCCAAAACCAAGAATGCTTTGGTGCATTGGGGACTAAAGATCTACCAAGTTAGCTAAAATTGTAGTTTGACATTTTACGGCAGGGTAAAATTGCTTCCCTATACTGCTGTATAGTGAAAATGTTGAAAAGGTTTTCTCAGTGTGAATTAAAGACTAATGGTCGAAACTACAATTATGACTGAAGTAACAAAAGTCTTTAGTTACAGTCAAATAATATCTGACGGGGTTATATGCTGTGTCCTTGGGCTATAAATAATGTAGAAAATCATATATTGGTAAACGATTTCTCCTCTGAAACTGCTGTGCCAATTATTCACCAAACTTAGTTCAAAGGGTGACCATAGAATAACCTTTGACTTTTTTACGGCAAGATCAATTTGTTTCCTAATACATTTGTATTGACCAAGTGTTATATAGCGGACACTTAGTTGCATTCAACATATAATCTTTCAAGGGGTATCTGCCTTTTCTCGTGTGTATATCCTATTGTATTTCCTTTAGCTTTTGGAGGACTTGTTAGGTTCTAAATGGGCAGCAAACAACTCCTGTCGAGTACATTTCAGCGTCATGCCACATATCCCATCCTTTCCTCACCTGTTTCAATGAAATAAAAACATGACATCAAACAAGGGATGAGACCTATAGTGATCCCTCATTACAACGACAGCATTTGTTCCCAAAGACGTTGCCATTAAAATGAATTTGCTGTTGTACAGAATACTTCATGAGCAGATCGATATGTAAGAAATGTTTTGTTTTGTTCTTATTTCCTCATACAACATATGTTTTGGATATTTGTTAGAATTGCCTCACCGAGGCGATTCTAACAAGTAGCCAAAACATATATTTCTTTAAAGTATTAAATACAATATGCTTGCATAATTTGTGACTAATTGTTACCTCTAAAGCGAAGTTTTCGTGACAGTCAAATTGTCATTATAACGAATTTTGTCGTTGTATCGAGTGTCGGTATAAAGAGAGTTGTCTGTATTATTACGAGTAACCCTTTCATTCCTGAGTTTCTGAAGTGAGCTCTTCCTGTTTTTAAATCTGGTCAGAACCGTTGCTCCAAATATGACTCAGTCAAAAATCAAAACAGTATGGCAAACAGTGTAGATCGTGATGAGACGGCTCCTTATGAGCCGTTTCATCATGATCCACATGGTTTGCAAAAATGTGTTTCGGTCTGCAGGGCTGAAAGGATTAAACCGATTTACCAAAAAACAAGGGGCATCCAATTTTAGCTATAAATATAATTTATCCGTCTTGTTTTGGATATGTTCAAACATTTAATTATGAATAAAACGAACAGTATAGCAGTAAATAAAACAAATAACCACACCAAGTAATCTACTGGAAACATATTTCTGCACCCATCCCCACCCGCCCCGTCACCCCTCCCGCCCCCCCATCCCCCCCCCCCACCCCCGCGAACCCCTCACCTGTCGGCAGCATTTATAGTTCTAAAAGTCGAGAAAGGGCAGGCCCATGATCCACGACTCGCCATTGTATATCTACTTTTGCCATGCAACAATTTTCCAATATTGCACAGAAACAAATTAAAACAGAGAATAGTCTTTAGAAACAAAAAACAGGTCAATGCCAAGCCTAGACGGATTTGAACAAACTTGGTAGACCTGACTTCCCCAGTGTTGTATAATAATAATAATCAGCCTCAACGCTATCTTGGTTCTGTAGAAGAAGTTTAAGTACTTTTTACTAATATGGGCATGGCGGCCGCCTTGGTCAACTTAGCTTAACCACTTGAACAAATTCTCAATCTCCTGTCAACGGAAGAGTCCACGTGAAATTTCGAGAAAATTAGCTCAGCGGTTTGAGAGAAGGTCGTTCACCTATATCATGATTTTATGCATATCTACAGACTATTCTATTCAGAGAGTTTCTGATGAAACTACATTCAATGCGAAATGCAGATCTTAACCCTTGTCCTGCTGAACCCGGATATACCCTGTTTTGCAAACAGTGTAGTTCCAGATCAGTTGGCTTCTGAAGAAGCCAACTGATCTGGATCTGCACTGTTTGCCATTAAGTATGCAAATTTATAGCAAAAATCTGGATCAAGTAACCAGATTGGATGAAAATCAGAAGTGGGCGTGGCATCTTAATTTATTCAGCAGGACAAGGGTTAAGATTTTAAAAGATCTTGTAGTAACACTGGTATGAGCTTTGGCATGAGATTGTGGAAGAAACTTACCATAGGGCATAGACAAAACCAGAGAGAGAGAGAGAGAGAGAGAGAGAGAGCAGTAGTGGTAGTAGTAATTGTTGTTGTGTTGTTGTAGTTGTTATTGTAAATTAAATGGTCCTAAGAAAACATGATAGTTACAAACTCGTAATCCAATATTAACCCTAGTCCTGCTGAACCCAGATATACCCTGCCTTTGCAAACAGTGGAGAGCCAGATCAGTTGACTTCTTCAGAAGCCAAACAATCTGGATCTGCGCTGTTTGTCAATTAGAGTGTAAAATTGTATCAACAACCTGGATGAAGTAGTCTGATTGGCTGAAAATTAGAAGTGGGTGTGGCATTAATTTATTAATTAATTTATTCATCATGACTTGGGTTAAAATCTTTTAGCTGGCAGCCCAAACATATCACACCGCTATTGTGTATAATCCGATAGGTATCGAATATAGCTAAATGACGAAAGCTGACATCTATACATTATATTTTAGTATGATTAAATACGAATCTTTTATAGTATGTAGCGAAATTGCGTGTCTGTGACTGTGGTTATTGCATTTCTAAAATTGACTCTTAAAGCGCCAATCACAACTGCAGCAGACGACACTTTTGAATTATATCATTTTTCATAGAAAATAAGACTTGACATTTCATATGAATTGTCTGCTTTGAATAAGTCTTGACTTTTCATGTGAATCGTCTGCTACAAATTTTGTTTGGTGCTTTGAGAGTTAACTGCTTGTATTATGACATAAGGCGTTAAGTGAATAGATAACAGCGAGATTGTCCAATCTTTTTTTTCTGGTGTTTTCGAAAATTCTGGTTATAAACAGGAATTTTATTGAGTGGATGATATTGAGCAAGATTCTGACAGATTTATGTACGTATATACAAATGAAAGTATTGATAGTATCTTAATTTAACTCTTTCACTGCCACAGGCGATAATAATATGCTTTTACAAACAGCATAGATCCAGATGAGACGGCTCATTGATCTGGATCTACGCTGTTTGACATTCAGTCTTTCAACTTTACATATAAACGTCTTTCCAAACGATAGTTTGTTAAAATAAAAAGGCAGACGACAAAACATTACGAAAACATGCCTATTCGAATATACTGAAAATTTTACGACAAAAATGAAAATTTTCAGATAAAAAATTCTGATATTTTTCATATTTCTGCTCAAAACATAGATTGTTGGTACTCGTTAGAACCTGGTACTCGTTAGAACCGCCTCGATGAGGCGGTTCTAACGAGTACTCACAATTTATGTTTATGAGCATAAATAAGAAAAATAATGTATACCCCTATAAACCCCAGTTTTACTATATAAAAGTGGGGTTTAAAGGGGTCAAAATTATATTGGCATGTTTTCATGATGGTCGTCTGAAATTTGGCACCGAAAGAGTTAAGGGGAATGGAAATATTTTCAGGAGAGGTATCTCTGTCAAAATTGTTATTCCTTACTTCGGAACAGGTGCCTGCTCTAAAAGTAAACCATTTGCTCCCTAGGGGCGCAAATTCTTTCCTATTAGAGCAAATCCCGTTTCAGAAGGGGATTCGTTTGCAATAAATTAAACAGGAAGTCCCTAGAGCTGTATCCTTTTTGGAAAATGAAGGAAAATTTACTAAAGTTAATCCAGTTTCCTGAAGTCACTTATTTTTGTCTGTTAATATGCAGTTATAAATGTTTGTTGTTTTTTTTTGTTTTGTTTTTTTGTTGTTTTCTTTTTTTTTTTTTTTTTTTTTTTTTTTAGATCAGGGCCCAGTTGTTCGAAACTAACGATATCGTTAGTTAACGTATCGTTAAAACTTTGATCATTAAATATGGCATATATACTAGTACTTTTGCTGAAAAACCAGTAGCTTTTGCATTTGCAATACCTGCGAATTAGATACCATACTTACTAACAGTTAACATTTTGACCTCTAACGAGCTCGTTAAGCTGTTTTCGTTCGTCTGTTATTACTGGCAATGAACAATCCTAATCAATTGTGTGAATTGTTATTATTTGTGTGTTCTAAGATGGCTGATGAGACCAATCTTAGCTCTAAACTGCTTGTTGCAGATAGAACAAGAGAAGTCTGTGGAAGAAAGCTCTGTTGGTGATGCCTTAGCTCTTACTTTCCGCTGTGCACGTTTCTGCTTGGCTTCGCTGATTCTTTTTGCTTCCTATTCACCCAGCACCTCTTATTATGAGGCCTCGACACTTTGTTCGATCCTGTGCAATCTGTTCCCACGATTCTATTGGTATGTTGAAGTCTTTTAGGGAGGCTTTGAGGTACCCCTTGTATCGCTTCTTCTGACCACCATGGGAGCGATTTTCAACTTGTAGTTCTCCATAGAGGATTTTCTTTGGCAAACGTCCATCAGACATTCTGGTAACATGGCCTGTCCATCTTAACTGTGTCAATTTCAGAGGATTATGTACACTCTGCATCCCTGCCCTTTTCAGGACTTCTGTGTCTGGAATCCTGTCTTGCCACTTGATCTTAAGCGGGTTTTCTAAGACAGCTTGAATGGAAGTGGTTCAGTCTTTTGGCATGCCGTTGGTAAACTGTCCAAGTTTCGCATGCGTATAATAGTGCTGGCAGCACAACCGATCTGTATATTTTCAGCTTTGTGTCAAGTCTGATTTCACTTCGATCCCATATATTTCAATGTAGTCAGCCAAATGCTGCTCTAGCTTTGGTATTCCTAGCACTGACTTCATCATCAATGTGCACAACACTAGACAATGTGCTTCCATGAACTTATCTACCACTTGCAATAGTTGACCTTTCACTGTGATGGTAGGCGCCTTGTAAGGCTTTCCAGGTGCTGGCTGATATACTACCTCAGTTTTTTTTTGTTTTTGTTTTTTTTTTGTTTGTTTTTTTTATGCTGATTGTGAGATCATAGCTGTCACATGAATTGGATACTTGATCCAGACCTTTTGGCATTTTCTTTTCTGTTGGAACACCTTTTGCCATGTCATCAGCAAAGAGGAATTCATCCAGCACCTCTGTCTGCACCTTGGATTTAGCTTGCAACCTTCTTAGGTTGAAAAGTTTCCTATCAAAGCGATGCCTAATAGGTATACCATTGCCACCATCCTAGAAAGTATCTGTAAGCATGGCAGAAAAGAACATGCTGAACAGTGTTGAAGCTAGTACACAGCCTTGCTTAACTTCATTTATCACAGGAATGGACCAGAAAACTCGCCATCATTTTGGACCCTTGCAAGCATACCATCGTGGAACTGCCGCACCATTGCTATGAATTTGGCAGGACAGACATACTTTGCCATAATTTTCCAGTCCCTCACGAATGACTGTGTCAAATGCTTTGCTAAGGTCGACAAAGGTCATGTAGAAGTCCACATTCTGTTCAGGCATTTTTCTTGAAGCTGTCGTGCTGTAAAGATCATGTCTATTGTTTCTCTGTTTTTCCTGAATCCACACTGGCTTTCTGGCAGAAGCCCTGAGTGTTCAAGATGTTCATTCAATCGACTCGGTAGGAGCCTAGCAAGGATCTTCCCAGGAATTGACAAGAAAGAGATACCTCGATGATTGTCACATTCTTAAAGGATGTCTTCTTTTCTCCACATAATTTGAAATAACTCTGTCAGTTTCTCTGCAACTGGAGGACCTCCTGCTTTGTAGATCTCTGTAGGTATTGCATCTGATCCTGAAGCCTTGCCAGATGACAGCAGTTTATTGCTTTCACTGTTTCAGAGACAGTTGGGAGCTCATCAAGCTGCGGATTACACATTCCACCTGTGGTAGTCTGTTGATAGCTTCATCACTGATCGATGATGGCCGATTAAGGACACCATCAAAGTGTTCAGCCTATCTTTTTAAGATAGCTTTTTTGTCAGTCAGAAGACTAATTCCATCTGCACTAAGGATTGGGGCTAATGATGCTTTGAACAACTGTGCCAAGATCTTAACATTTAAAATGCCAAGAAAACCTGCATCTGAAAATGTCGTCTGTTTATGTCGTCTGCTGAATATGCTTGCAAACGTTTCAAACCAATTCTTGCATACAGGCAAACAGTGTGGAACCTAATCAGACTGCTCTTAGAGGAACAGTCTGATCTGCGTCCACACTGTTTTCAAAAATGACTTTTAAAATCACAAGTAGATGACAAAGCAGACGACAATTGTTGTAATTGACAGTTTAAGGGTTCAGATTCTTCTGATAACTTTTAAGGTTCAGTTTATTCTTAAATGGTGTTATAAGGCTTAATAATGTCCTCATTTCAGCAGACATCATTTTTTAGGATATTTTAATTTGTTTTATTCGCTTAGTATTCAAAGAGTCTTTTAACTGATACTCCTGGACTGTTTAATTTAGACTCCAGTTATGTTTTATGTGTTAGATTATATTTTGTCCGGACGGACACTCAGCGTTGCTCTGGCGTCGACCCGCCGAATTTGTCGGCCGCATTTTACAATGTAAATATGTAGAAAAATGTACGACAATAAATACATTATTATTAGATTTGTATTATAAGAACTATATTGTTTAGGGACATGCGGATTAAGGATTTTGCATATTTTAGGTTATCAGTAACATTTCATTAGTTGCTCCAGTAGCATAAAGATATATAAACTCAAATCTTTTTTATCTTTCTTCAAGTTGAAATATCGCGATAGCTTTTAAATGTACATTGCGAAACTTGTAGACACTTTCGTGGACGACACTTGTACAGGAATACACAGGCGCAGAAGTCTCAGAGAGGATTTAAGTTTGAAATGTTCAAATACGTTTCATTATAATTAGATGAAGGTTTTACAATCTTCTGAAGTTCCGTGGAAATTTAACTTCGAAGAGCATCGCCTCTCCAGACCTCAATAATTTTCAAAACCGAAGATCAAATTTATGATTACTTATGTTTATTACTATTTGCCTCAAAAAATGCACCTTTTTGAATACAAATAGAATTTTCTAAGCGAGATGATGCCAAATACATCACGAAAACATACCTATATAATTTTGACCCCCTTAAACCCCCACTTTTATATAGTAAAACTGGGGTTTACAGGGGTATACATCATTTTTCTTATTTCTGCTCAAAAGCATAGATTGTTGTACTCATTAGAACCACCTCGGTGAGGCGGTTCTAACGAGTACCCATAATCTATGTTTTGAGCAGAAATATAAAAAATATCAGAGTTTTTATCTAAAAACTAACAGTTTTTGGTGGTGGAATTTTCAATAATTTGAATAGGCGTGTTTTCGTAATCATCTTGAAAAGTAATAGGGAAAGCACAGCTAATGCTCTGCTTCTCTGTCACCCTGAACTATTCTTATTTAAACAAAGGTTGACTGAATGCTTATTAATAGCAGTGAAATAGCACGCATTAAATCAATGATTGACTATCAATAATAAACATTACTGGGCGTCGATCATAGACATAAACTAGAAAATCTGTAGAATTCTTACACTTTTGAAAATCTCAATCAGTGTGCAGCATAACTGCTTAGTAAATGTCCATGGAATATTATAAAAATGTCGGCGCCTATATTTCCCAACAACTCTTTTCTGGATACGTTTTATTGCATTTTATGTGAGTGCATTAATTGCTGTCAGTGGTCATTGCTTTTAGAATTCATTTATCTTGATAGTGCCGCATCATTACGAAAACACGCCTATTCAAATCTGTTGAAAATTCCGCCACCGAAAATAAAGTTTTCAGATAAAAAATCTGATATTTTTTCCATATATCTGCTCAAAACATAGATTGTGGGTACTCGTTAGAACCGCCTCGGTGCGTGTTTTCGTAAGGGGGAAGGTTATGTTCCGTGATTGTGATCTTTCCTGGTGATCTTCATATTTTTCTTACTTATGAATTCGCGATTGAAACATATTGAAAGCAATACCAAGCAACTGGATTCCCATGCCGGTTCTATACAGAACGGCAGTCTGATCAGGCTCTTCACCATTTGCACTACATATTCTATTAAAATCATTGAGAAGTTTAAAGGCTGTCTGATTCTTTACTTTTCGCATATTGGAAAATAACGTGCCTTTTCTTATAAAGGAGAATCAAAATCCTGTCAGCCTGCAACTGGCACTTTTTTTTTAATTTTCAATACAATATGAGCCGAGGCACAGCATTTCCTACACGTTTGCATGTACGCCCAGCGAAGACTCAGATCAGCCTGCGCATCAGCGCAGGCTGATCAGAGTCTTCGCTGTCTTCCTGAAGATACTTTGGCTCCTTGTCTGTCCACAGAGTGCCCTGCGAAGATTCCGATCAGATTTTGTAAGTTCGCAGGCTGATCTGAGTCTTCGCTTGGCGCACATGCAATTTCGTAGGCAATGTTGTGGTCCTCTGTAATAGTGACTAGCCTGTTTTATATCAGATCTATACAATATCTAATCATCTAATACATTTCATGGATTAAGGATTGTACAAAAGCACGGATTTTACTTCCCATTTTAGAAATAGTTTTGTTTTGCTCAGTTATAAAAAGGCGGCATTCAACCTTCACCATTCTCTGGGCTAAGTCAGCAGAAAACAAATTAATATTTTTTCGTATTCGTCCCAGAAACTAGGCTTTGAAATTTCATGCAAATTATCTCCTCAGGAGACAATTTGCATGAAATGTCAAAACATATTTTCTGGGATAATTGAGAAAATTCAAATTGCCGTCTGCTGAAATTTTTACCCAGCATGCTAAGCGTTAATCATTGGATCGCAGATTATAGATACGAGTCGCGCCATGAGAAAAGATGTCTTCGGAGAATACGTAGATCATGAAGGCTCAGATCGGGCTGCGCATCCGCGCAGTCTGATCAGGACCTTGGCTCTCGCTTACATAATTATTGAGTTCTGTAGGATAAGACTGTACACGTAATCATACTGTGCACAAGCTCAACGTTTTCGTCAGTAGTAGTCTCTTTAGGGCGCACAGACCATTCATTACATACTGTAATCATCCACGCTCTCTCTCCCTCTCCTAAATTCAGCAGCCAGTTTCTTCACTGTGGTGTAAGAAGGAGACTTATCTCCAAGGGTTTTAATGGTCGTCATGAGTTTCATTCGGGGACATGCCGTTCTTACAGAAGTACTTCATGACTGCACTTACTTCAATTTTGTCCATTTTCTAAGTTTAAAACACCTTTCCTCTGTTTGCAGTGAATTCTATTGAAATCAATAGCTTTGAAAATTTATTCTTTCTACCAAAGGTGTTGAATAAGATAAACTTATCAACTCAGCTAGCATTCTACGTAAATCTACATCGGGCCGTCATCGGCCCGTCAGCTACCCTGACGGGCCGATGACGGCCCGATATAGATTTACGTAGAATGCTGACTGGGAACTGATTGGGGTTTCCTTTCAATTTATTAATTTTAAGTATATTGGGTCGAGTATTTTTTATCGTACCTCGTATAGCAAAGGTCCAATGTAGCAGAAAGAAAAGATATGAAGCAGTTCTATGATGCATTGATGCTTTATGTCCAACGTAGATTAGGAGCCACCCCACTTTTCAGTGCAGATGGAAGTACACTTCTGACAGACAAAGGAGCTAGCTTGAAAAGAACACTTTCACAATGTTCAGTCGCCCGTCCATAATGAATGATGACGCCATGAACAGACTTCTACAAGTGGAATACAATACACATCTTGACGAATTCCCAAATGTCAGTGAAATGAAACGATGAAAGTAGTTAAGCAACTGTCATTAAGCAATGTCCCTGGATCAAACGCAGTTCATTTAAATATCAACAAAGCAGGAGGTCAACCAATGGCAAAACAATTACAGCCATTTCACTGCAAGTGGAGAAAGGAGGCAATCCCAAAGGAATCAAAGGACGCATGTATATTCCACCTCTACAAATGGAAAGGAAATCCGCAAGTATGTGATAATCATAGTTGCATTTCTTTGCGGTCAGTTGCTGGAAAGATACTTGCAACAGTCCTGTTGAATCGACTGAATGTGAGCAGAATGGATTAATTCCAGAAAGTCAATGTGGATTCAGGAAAGAGAGAGGAACAATATGCATGATCTTTGCAGACAGACAACTCTAGGAGAAGTTCCAAACTCAAAATGTGGATCTCTATATGACCTTTACCGACCTCGCCAAAGCATCTGACGCAGTCAGTCGTGATGGACTTTCATGTGAATGATTTCAACAATCGAATAAAGTTCTGCTGATTGCTAAACCCTTTACACAAGGCTATCGATATCATAAACTCGATAAAGTTGTTTTTTTTGTTGTTGTTGTTGTTGTTGTTTTTTGGGTTTTTTTTCAAAATTTCACCACTAGCACTCCGAATTGATTGAAGAAAATAAAGCTAGCTTGAAAACATTTCTGCAGCAGGGAATATCAGAACCAGCCTTTTACGGTGGCCTAGTTTATAAACTGATGAAATTTGCTGGTAAATCCATTTTTAAGAGCAATTCAAAATAAATATTAAAGGATGGAATATAACTTCTGTAGAATATTTTAAAGTACAAACGACATTCTTTTTTTTAAATTTTACAAAACATTATTACATTTTTAGATTGACAGATGAGCTAACTGATCATTTGATTATAAAAGGCTAGAGTAGAGAGCAGATTTACTTTAAGTTTAAATGATCACATGATTTTCTCCACATCATTCGAAATCGGCTAATAATGTGATAGAGCATGATCTGTAAAGAAATCGGGGTTCAAACCCCACATAACCTCTGACATTTTATTAATTCCAACACCAGTGGTAGACATCTAAAACTCAAAATACATGGCAAACTAAGTGACCCTACTTCCTGTTCAAAGGGTTATTCATTTCCGACCCCGTCCTAAATCTACCCGTCCAACCTGGTAATAAATGATTCGGCCCTAGAGGTATCATTCAAGCGATGAATTAACAATGTTTTTTTAGAAACCTTCTCAGCTGTTGTTACTATGTACATGGCATTCTGAGGCTAGTATTGCTGTCATTGTCTATTGGTAATCCCACACAAATGATAACAGATGGGCATTTGTTTTCATATACATTTATACACTGAATAATGTATTAATGTTTACATCAACACAAGCTCATTTTAGTCGGGAAACGCCAAAAAGGGTAACTGGCAAACAGTACAGACCAAGATAAGACGCCAAAGAACGCTGCGTCTGACTTGGGTCTGTACTGCATTAAACACAGGAATTTATATAAAACATATTAGTAATAAAAAATAACCAGACACCCTGCTACTGGAAATAGACCGGTCCAAAGAGAAGAAGACGGCAGAAGAGTTCACTCGATGTAAATGGGCTAGTCTCAGAGGCCGACTGTACTGTATTTACCCTAAGTATTCGGACAGACATGCCTGAGTAAACAGTGTAGACTTAGAACGCGGCGTCTGATCAGCATCTGCACTGACTAAGAGCCATTAAGCTATTTAGACATATCAAGTGATTAAAATTCTCTTATTTTACAATTAGCTGGGTAAAAATGCTAAAATTATTTTTTCTCTTTCTTTTCCCCACCAAAAAATAGGCTTTGAAATTTCATGCATATTACAATTTGCATGACATATCAAAGAATATTTTCTGGAAAAAAAAATAAGAAAACAAATATCACCAATTAATCGTCTGCTGAAATTTCTTGTGAGTGGTAAAGGTTCAATTTAAGGACTATAATCAGGCCTCATTAATATTATTTTTACATCTTATTTTATTTGTAGGTTTTCCTTGTCTTAAAGCGCCAGTGACAACTGCAGCAGACGATATTTTCTTTTCTTTTTTTTTTTTTCAGAGAAAACAAGTCTTGATATTTCATATGAATCGTCTGCTTTGCAGACGATTCATATGAAATGTCAAGACTTGTTTTCTCTAAAAAATATACAAAAAATCGAATGTCGTCTGCTACAAATTTTGCTTGGCGCTTTAAGGGTCAAAATTGAAGGACTGGTATAATAATGAGTTGAGGTGTCAGCATATTTAAGGTTAATACGATATATATTAAAATGTTATACATCAATAATAGGCTCCAAGGCGTAATGTAGGTCTCATTTATATCATTATTAAATCTCAATTGTTTGCTTCTTTGTATTAATATATCAGGTCGATATGGGACGCGCCATGCTAAATGGGCCGCGCCATGAGAAAACGTGTCTTCGGGCATGTGCAGACAGCGAAGGCCCAGATCAGACTGCGCATTCGCGCAGTCTCATCAGGGCCTTCACTGTCAGCAAACGGAATCACTAGATACGACAGAATATATGAAGAGAGCAAAGGCGCGGATGATACTTTGCGCATGCGCGGGATGAATCTGCGCATGTTACGCTTGTTCGAATGTACTTTTCGCTTGATGCGTCCCAAATGGTGTCCTTGGAATATATGCGGACAGAGATAAATAAATTGGCTCAAATATTGTTTTTAAACGGATCCTTTAAGAATCAAAGGAAACACTGCTACATATAAGAAGGGGTATCCACATAATATTTTTCTTATTTCTAGACAAAAAAATATTTGTTGTACGTATTAGAAGCGTCTCTGCGAACTCATTAGAAGCGCTTCTAATGAGTACCAACAACATATGTTTTTGTCGAGAAATAAGAAAACTGCCAGTCCAGTACTTTTCGGTTGAAACCAGCAGACTCCTGTGCAGTACTGGGCCATGCGACGCTGCAGACGCGCTCTGACCTCGAGTTGAGCACAACTCTGTTTTCCGTACAACCAGAAAACAGTGGCGGATTCAGAGGGGGGTTGGTGGGTTCATTCGAACCCACCTTTGCCTTAAAATTCATTTTCATGGGAAATTTTGGATAAATTTTGAATAAATTTTGGATACCGTATTTACCCTAAAAATTCACACACATTACCCGTTACCTTATACTACTCTCCAATAAGTCAGTTTTACTACCGGTATGTGTGTGTAAAATTGCTGAGTGAGTGGCAAACAGTGTAGACTCGGATCAGGCGCTGCGTACTGCGACATCTGATCTGGATCTACAGCGTTTGCTCAGACCTGTCTGTCCGAATACCTGGAGTAAGTATGGTAATTTGATCAAATTGAACCCATCCTAGAAATCATCCTAGGTCTGCCCCTGGAAAAAATAATCCATACTATGAAGAAGTATCACATTTAGTGGCAAAAATAAGAAAACAAAACTCTAACAATACCTCAATAAACATACCAAAAATACTCCGCCTATAATTGGTATTATTTGTACAATTGCCAGGCGAGTCTTTCAGTGACGTCATCCCCTGTTATTGGGCCGCGTCGAGCTGGGTGCTTTGCCAACTTCATGTACACTCAGACCCTTCACCAAAGTATAATTATCACCACGGAAACATACCTATATATATATATATATATATATATATATATATATATATATATATATATATATATATATATATATATATATATATATATATATATATATATATATTGACCCTCTTAAACCCAACGCTTATATAGTAAAACTGGGGTTTACAGGGGTATACATTATTTTTCTTATTTCTGCGAAGGTTCTAACGAGTACCCACAATCTGTGTTTTGTGCAGAAATATGAAAAATATCAGAATGTTTATCTGAAAATTTTCAGTTTTTTGGAGGTGAAATTTTCAGTATATTTGAAAAGGCGTGTTTTCGTAATGTGAATACGATCAAGTATGGATTTTGTAATTATTTTTGTTATGTCGTCACTAGCTGTAAACAATTTTTACGTTTCTAAGTAACTGTCTATTAGAATTACCCTCCGTGTAAAATTGTTTCTATTTATTACTGAATGTGTTATATTAATTATGTGAATCGCAACGTGAGAAAACGGCCCTTTTGTCATATGCGAAGAGGAATGTCCAAGATAAGCCTCCCATCTATATTATTTATTTCATAGGTTGATATCCTTTATAAGTGGGCATTATCAAGTTGTGGCCATTTTAAAGATCAGTACTGTCCATGCGAAATCATATAAAAAGACATTTGTTTCCTATTTTTTTTTTTTTTTTTTATTGTTGTTGTTTTTTGTTGTTGTTGTTGTTGTTGTTTTGTTGTTTTTTTGTTTGTTTGTTTTTTGTTTGTTGTTTTGTTGTTTTGTTTTTTGTTGTTGTTTTTTTGTTTGTTTGTTTTTGTTGTTGTTGTTGTGTTGTTGTTTTTTGTTTGTTTGTTTTTTTAGTTTTTGTTTGTTTTTTGTTGTTGTTTTTTGTTGTTGTTTTTTTTTTTTTTTTACTTTTTTTTCTTCTGTTTCAGTGCACTAAAACAAAGAAGCCAAAGCCGACTGTTTGTTAACCTGAGTGAAACAGGTCCTTTTAGGGTGGCTTTAGTAATGTTGAAATGACTGCGGTGTCTGATTTGCGTTTTCACTGTGTGCTCCCTTCAGTTCAAATATTCAGTGTGAAGAATGCAATGTACCATATTAACCTAAGTATTCGGACAAAGTTTTATTTTATTGTCATCGACTGTGAACGCAGCCCTTTGGCTTAACGATTCACCACGGAGCAATGCTGATTAATCGACTTAGGCTGGAACATAACTTATGGCGCCTGATACAGTTCAAACTCTGTACAGTTACAGTAAAGTCAAACGCTCGACCGTTGTTGCACTGAGCTCCACAAAATTGTAATAGCAACCAAACTACTAAAACCATAGAAATAAACAAGAGGATTATGGGGTCCTGAATCGCTTATCCCAGTTTAAGAATATATTTAGTACAATGTACATGGACGTGCGCGGTCTTTGTTACTGTGGATTTGTGCAATATAGATATTACAAAAATCAGATACTTAACAAACCCAAGTAGAAAAAAAACATACTATGCTACTCATATCATGTAGAAAAAGTGTTTGTTTGATGTATATTTTATACCTGCCAGCCGAAATACATGTTTATTTTTACATGTATATTTCAAATGGTAAACATAACCCGCTTGATGTATTTATTTCTATACTGTACGTAGATGAACGGCAGTTACGACATACGAGAGCGTAGAACGTCAGTTATACGCATGTCTGCCATCTTATATAGTGATGTTTGTATGATCACGGGCCGGTTGGCCTATTGCATCTATTACATTTAAACAAAGTAATGTTAGTATGCTCGCGGGCCATTTGGTCTATTGCCTTTTGAAACTAACTTATTTTTATGTCAATGTTTTGTACGTACAACTTAGGCCGATAAGGTCAGATAAAATATCAGCTTTTTGATTTCCAAGCGGTCGATCTTATGTTTTTAACATATACAGTCAAGACGGCCATCAGGTTAGCTGGTTCCCAGAATTTCTCTTTGTCTTGTACCATTTTCTCTGAAGGATGCACCATTTGTTATTTGCGCTTAACGCTATCACCTTCAGCCCTCTACTTTGTTTTATTGCAGTTCTAGGTTTATTTGTGTTTTGCTTTGATGCTTTACTGATGAAGTTCGGGCTGTACATATTTTATAACTGCATCAGACTTAAGAGGGAGGTTTCAATCGAGAGAACTAGTTCACGCCACCCCACAGTCGTTTCTGACAATTCGAAGGGATCTTGTCTTGCCAACCAATCTTTAGGAGTTCCCCTCGGGCAGCTTGTGTGGAAGTGGTTGTGTCCTTTTGCGTGACGCTGGTAAATTGTCCAGGTCTAGCATACATATAAGATTACTGGCAATGATGCAGCTTTATAGACTTTCAGCTTTGTATCTAGCCTATTTCCACTTCGATCCAAGACATTTCGAGGTAGCCTCCAGTCCAGCACAGGCTTCAGTAACCCTATTGTTTACTTAATCATTAATGTGCATACTTTTCAACAGAGTACTTTCAAAATATTTGAATATGTAAACAACTTGCAGTTTTTGTCCTTACATTGTGATGACCGGATGATTGTACTGCTTTCCAGGAGCCGGTTGGTGGACACATCACGAAAACATGCCTATATAATTTTGACCCCCTTAAACCCCACCTTATATGGTAAAACTGGGGTTTACATGGGTCTACATTATTTTTCTTATTTCTGCTCAAAAACATAGATTGCGGGTACTCGTTAGAACCGCCTTGGCAAGGCGTTTCTAACGAGTACCCACAATCTATGTTTTGAGCAGAAATATGAAAATATCAGAGTTTTTTATCTGAAAATTTCAGTTTTTTGAGGTATAATTTTCTATATATTTGAATAGGCATGTTTTCGTATTGACCTTGGTCTTCTTGGTGCTAGTTGTGAGATCATAGTTACCACAAGCTTGTAAAAACTCGAATCATACCCTCGATTCATACCTTCTTGTTTTTTCTTCTTTGTTGAGGTATTTTTGCTATGTCATCAGCGTAGAGAAGCTAGTCCATCATTTCTAGCTGCACATAGGTTTTGGCTTGCATCTTACCTTGGTTGAATAGCTTGCCATCACATCGGGTTTGAACACCATCATTATAATCCTGAAAACCGTCTGTCAACATGGCAGAAACACACTAGACTGAACAGAGTTGAAACCAGCGCACAACCTTGCTGTACTTTATTCCTCACCACCGGGAACTGTTCAGAAAAGTGCATTATTTTGGCCCATCATGGAATTGTTGTTCCAATGGTCAACCTTTAGTGGACAGCCAAACTTTGCCATGAGTTGAGAAAAATAGTGTAAAAGATGTCTAGGAAGAGCCACAATCAGAGAACATAGCCTACCAATGACACCAAGAGGAAAAGCAAACAAACCAATATAGCCAGTACACAAGCCAAAACTATAGTGTAGCAAAACAGCCAGCTCCCTCTTGCCCAACAAGAGGATCACAGTGTTAGACAGGATCCACAACATAATAGTAAGACAGCAATCAGGACAAAACATAAAAAGCCTCGCAGTGAGTAGCCACAAGGCCACACAAAGAACAAACAACATCAGAACCACCACCTTAGAACGGTCAGTAGTAAAAACTACCATGGAGTTTAAATCGAGTTTACTGGTACCAAATCGTCACCATAGGTTCAGCAAAATTATAGTTCGTCTCGCACAGAGGCCACCTAACTGAATCACTCAAGCATCAAAGAAAAACGTGTATATCAAATTAACTCTTTTACTGCCATAAGCGATAATAATAGACTTTTGCAAACAGCGTAGATCCTGATGAGACGGCTCATAATGAGCCGTCTCATCAGGATCTATACTGTTTGACATTCAGTCTTTTAACTTTATATATAAACTTCTTTCCAATCGATTGTTTGTTTAAAAAAAAGCATACGACAAATGTAATCTGAAATCTGGCACTGAAAGAATTAATTCACTGTGATAAAATAAGGAGGAGGGCTCTTGGCAATCACCACCAGCCGGACACTATCAGCCAGAGCTAAAGAAAAGCACCAGCTGAACCACGGATATACCAAAGACATAAGATCGGGCATGTACCTTCTAATGAAAAGTTTATGTCGGCACCAAATAGTCTGAGACCCCACCTGATCGTGCAGTTAAGGAGGAAAGCATAGCTGTCAAACATGATTGGGTTAAAAACTAGGCATGCACTCTGCTGCATAATATCCAAGTCCCCTGTCATTAGCAACGTGCTTAGGCTCCTGTGGGCACCAGCAGCATAATCATACTTTCAACTTCATTTTCATGAAAAAGAGTAGATGGACTTTCAATCTTGAAAATACATTTTGAGGCATTCTGTCTACGTTTTGCTAACTTTTTTTAGAACAGACTCATTTAACTAGGCTAGGTAGTTACTGTGGTCTGTAACATTGAAACAACTGGGCCACGTCAAATGAAAAGGTGTCTTGGATGATGCGCAAAATGCACAGAGAGATTCAGCTCGCGCATGCGCAAAGTCTCGTTCGGGGAATTTGCACTCCAGTGATACATTTTAAAGTGTCAAGTGATTTTGTTAGCGGACAGCAAAGGCCCTGATCAGACTGTGCGTCCGCACATATTCTAAAGGCACATCTTTGCTTGGTGGGTTCAGTTAGAATCACGTTTTGCAAGAGAGGGTAATACTTTTTTCTACATATATCTGGGAGAGTCACGGTATTATGGGCGTCTTTTTGTGGGTGGGGGAGGAATCGGGAAAATTTTGGGCATGATATGAAAATGTACACAGCCCTCCCACCTGATAATAAATGAGCCAGACTTTATAGCATCTGAAACAACATGGACACCTACCTGTCAAAACGAAATGATGTAAATGTGTATGTATTGGTAACACTTGTTAATGTGAGTTTTCGTTTGAGAGCTATTTGTCATTAATGCCAGATATGATAACCATATGAGCTGCGACATAAGAAAAGGGTCTTCGGGTAACTGCAACCCGTTAAGAGCCAGATCAGCCAGCGGAGATATATACCGTTGACTTTCGTTATCTCGATCTTGCTTATCTCGAAAAACCGCTTATCTCGAAGTGAAAATCTGGTCCCTGCCTAAACATGAAAATCCAACAACAGGCAACAAAATGTTGTGAAAAGAGGCGAAATTGCTCCCTAAGGATCAATTTCTCTTCTTTTTCATAATATTTGCAGTATATCTCTAACTTCAAGAGTCCAATTATATACACTTCCTCAATTCTGCAAACCTTATATGTCGAAGTACGGATATCACGAAGTATTACAGAGAGTCCCTGGGAATTCGAGATAACGAGAATCGACTGTAATCTAATCAGGAACTTGATCTGGGCCGTCCGTATTTGCTCGAAAACACATTTTCGCATGGCACGCCCGTATGTACCTTAAAAATTCGACGTCGCCACACCGCCTTGTGTTAGTTACGATCATACTGGGCATCTGACAGAAAGAAAGAAGAAACACTTCAAGAAAATGACTTAATGAAAATATATCAATGATAGTTGGGAAAAACATAATATGATATTTACCCTAAATACACCTTAGGTAACTCCTTATTACTTTGATAGTCTTAAACTTGAACAAGTTAATTATGCTACATGACTATGTGACTAAAACACTGGATGGCAAACAGAGTAGATCCAGATCAGGCGCCACATTCTGTGTCTTTTGATCTGGTTTTACAGTTTATTCTCCAGCCTGTCTATCCCAATAATTAGGGTAAATGTGGTAAGTTTGGTACACCTGGGATTTCAGATGATATTGCTGATTTTGGTATTCGAATTATTAAAATTCTGGGCTTTCCTTTATATCCGTATTAATGATAAAACGGTGACATAATCTGATATGATAACCTTAAATAAAAGGCTAGAGTCTAGCTTAAAACGGCCTGCTTATGATACAGCCAATTTGACAAGGAGAACGCTTACATTTTCAAGGAATCAACTCTTTACAAATTACTTTAGATCCCTTCAAAAAATAGGTCTACTTTAAGAGGAAAGAATTGGGAGCAAATTCTTTTCTTTTAGAGTAGACTCTTTTCAGAAGGGACTTGGTGTGCAAGAAAGCAAACAGGAAATCACAAAAGTTGTCTACCTTGTAAACTATTTTTGGAAAATCCACCAAGCGTATCCTGTCGCATTAACCCATTTATGCCGAGTGGACCCTTCTACCTGAACTCTTTGGACCAGTCCATTTCCAGATTCAGGGGTATCTGGTCAGTTTTTGTTATTGCATTGTTTATAGGAATGTCTGTAATTCATGCAAACAGCGTAGACCCTGATCAGACGCCGCGTTCTGCGGCGTCTGATCTGGGTCTACACTGTTTGCCAATGTCACATTAATGAGACGCTAGGCAAAAATGGGTTAAGTGTTGCTGATTTTCGTAGAGTTCAAAACATGCGTATAACGAACAGTCAATCCGATTTCACTTGATGAAAAAAAAAAAGTCATTTGACGTATTACCGTAATCTATTTCGATCCAGATTTCTGACGAATTAGTAGTGTCTTCTCCGCAAAATACGGTTTTATATTCCCTGTGAAATGTCTCCTATTAAATCCATTTAAAATGTCAAGTCAATTGTGGGAAACAATCAACAAGAAACTTCTTCAGCTAACATTACATGGTAAGCGGATACACATGGTATAAATGTAGCATTTCTGTCATTTTGTTTGCAATGCAGGCAAATTGTATGATTCCTGATTGCTTTCAAGCACAAAAACCGACTATTGTAACAGAACAGAGGGTCTCCCAAGGGTAGCGGTATCTTGTCTCCTAATAAAGACCCATAGCTCTTGATAAGATGCTTTTTTCAATCCAAAAGTATTTGGTATTTTCTTATTTCTCCACGAAAACATATGTTTTGGTACTCATTAGAAGCGCCTCGCCGAGGCGCTTCTAATGAGTACCCACAACATATGTTTTCTTGGAGAAATAAGAAAAAAATAGCTTCTAATGAGTACCCACAACATGTTTACGTGGAGAAAAAAGAAAAATGTCAATACTTGTTCTCAATCTTTTCTAGACCTATGAAAACCCTTTTGCAGAAGGGAGGCAAAAAGGCATATTGTTCAATTAAAATAGTTAAGTTTGTGCAGTGTTTCAATGATGATGTTTAAGGTAATTCACGTATTTCTAAATTAGCTGGTTTGATGTGCTTTCCTTAATCAGAAATTGGAATAAATGAGAATAGGACATACGTAAAATGGTAACTATAAACGGGAAACAAACGGGACTATTTTGACCTTTCTTCGTTGGGCGCACACGTCAGGAGGTACGTTTTTCTCACGTTCCGGCTCAAATTTTGTTATCAGCCAATATGTCGTATCATTTCCGGGAACTTAGAAATTATCAGCCACTCTAGTATTCGCTCTGTAAGCGCAATAGGACCTACATATAGATTCCCTTCCCACACTGCTTTCAATGTATGTTGGGAAGACAATTCTGCTGCTTTGCAAGAATATTGTAAACGTTGGTTTAAACGAGAGCACGTTGAGCACTGAACAATTCTATGTAGTGCGAATAATGTCGAAACTTAGGGTGAAGATTAGGATCCTGTAAAACTGGTTATTGGTCGTATAAAGTCCTGCAAACTACAGTCGACTTTTGTTATCTCGACTTCGCCTAGCTCGAACAACCGCTTATCTCGAAGTGAAAATCTGGTCCCTATTTAAGCATGAAAATCTAACAACAAGTTGCAAAATAGGAGCAATTTCTCCTCTTTCCATAATATTTTCAATTTATCTCTATTTCAGGATTTATTTTCGCCTCAATGTTGCAAATCTGATATGTCAAGGTACGGATATCTCGAAGTATTTCAGAGTCACTTGAACTTCAAGATTGCTGTTCTTTTATCTGATCTTTGTTTCCAAGGGCAACTGTATTGATTGCGGTTACCTTTCATTTCTGTCCACCTTGTTTCTTCTATTTGTGTTTCATTATATTCATATATTATGGCCCCAGCAGTTCTTATTACTGACCGTTCTAAGGCGCTGTTTGTTCTTTTTGTGGCCTACGACCTGCTTGCTTGGAGCTTTTATCGAGTTCATTTCTCTCAAGGATCGTATCTTTTTTTAGAATGTATCTATCTTCACTACAGCTAGTGTTGGTGCCATGTAGTGGCAGTAAAACGTCTTCCCATACTTTCACTATAAAGTACATGTAGTTTTTATTTTGTGGTCTTTTGTGACAATTGAGCCCATTCCAGGAAGTTTGAAAATTTATATGAAAGTCAGTGATGAAACTCGACACTTAAGATGTTTCGGTTCTGTTGGTGTATTCACTGCGCGCAAGGACATACTTTTAAGAATCAATTTGTCCTGTTTATTGCCTTATTATTGCATAAAAAGCAGTGTCGCACGTTATTAACAGCCATGCATTAACAAGGCAATTCACGCGCTGTTAATGCACGGCTACGCAACTTTCAATATGATCGTGCCGGGGCCACAGATTTGCTGCCGTTACGAGATGTGTACTGCCAGGCCCTAGAACGAGCATAGTCCGTGGAAATTGCATTCGCGAGACATCGGTGAAAAGGCGAAACAAAATAGTGCACAAAATAACGCGAAATGTAGCAAATGTTTTTAGTTTTTATGCAATAATAGCGATTGAACATGGTCTTTCAATGCATTAACATTCGCTAGGTCCCTTGGGAAGTGTTGAAAACCGCGGCCTCCGGCCTCGGTTTTCAACACCTCCCACGGGACCTGGCGAATGTTAATGCATGAAAAACCATGTTTGATCCCTATATTGTTGTATTTTTACTGTGTCCTCTCTGACATTGAGCCAATTGCTTTGTTTGTCGTTAGTTTGTAGCATGTGTGATGTCCGTGGTGATTTGTTTACTTTTCCTTTTAGTGCCATTGATAAGTTATGTCCTGTGATTATGGTTCTTCATGGATATCTTCTAACTATTTTTATAGAATTTTTTATTCCCCACCGCCAGTGTTTTGTAACCGCTGACCGTTCTGAAGGGTGGTTCTGATAGTGAACCACCTCATGGCAAAACCAACAAAATGGATAAGCACCCAGCGAAGACTCAGATCAGCTTGGGCATCCGCCCTGTCTGATCAGTCTTCGCTTGCGCTTCGGTAGCTAAGGACCCAAGCTTGCTCCATGCGGACAGCAAATACTCTGATCAGACTGGGCGGACGCCCAGACTGATATGAGTCTTCGCTTGGTGCACATGCCATTTTTGTTTTATTTGGTTTTTTGGTTTTGTTATGACGTGGCTCATAGTGTTTGTTCTCCTCGTCCGTTTGTTAGTTCTGTTGCAATTCCCCGTCGTTTCGTTGTTCCGTAATGTTTCGTGTCATCCTTATCTTATTAGGTGCCTTTGGAGGACTGTGTTCTGTGACTGTGAACAATACCGGGTATCGCAATATTATCTTTGAAAGTTGTCGCTTACGTTAACATCATTTAAGCCAGAGCACGACGAAACCTACAAATTAGACTTGTGCGACCAGCGAAGACTCAGATCAGCCTGCCCATCCGCGCAGTCTGATCAGAGTCTGAGCTGATCGCATGTACTTTCTACAGCCTCCGGGCTATCAAAAGAGGGGTGAACGAGAACCCTTGCCATACTTGGTGGATGTACAGGCTGATCTGAGTTTTTGCTGGTTACACAGGTCTTGAAGGTTTTGTCGTGCGCTGGCTCATTTAGAAAACTGGTGCTAAACCTTTTGCACGTAGTGTATAGGTCAATTTCTAACAATGACATTTCGACAGGGCAACCACCACAAAACTAAAAACACAATTTCGAGCAGTATTAACGCTTCTGACATTCCTGATTTCGCTTGATTAACTTCATTGCATGTACCAAACTATCTAAATTGCATTTTGCATAAAGGCTGTATAGAATCATTATCTGAACCGGAAACGCTTGAGATTGCATTTCCCGGTTCGACTGACTGCTCTTTGATTAATTTGTTTCACTCGCAGTTTCGCCAAAATCGTGTTATATGACGGGTAATCAAGAAGTTATCAGAAAATGTTTCAGTTTTTTTTTAATGTTCTAGTTTCTTTAATTTACAATTGAGCTAGACGAAACTTCGGCGTACAAAAGCATGTGAAATTAACTCTTTCGATGCCAAATTTCAGACGACAATTGTCGGCTGCTTTAAAAAAAAAAAAAAAAAAAAAAAAACTATGGCTTGGAAAGCAGTTTTATGTAAAGTTGAAGGATTGAATGTCAAACACCATAGATCCAGATGAGACGGCTCATGAAGAGCCGTCTCATCTGGATCTAAGCTGTTTGCAAAAGCCTACTTTATCGCCTATGGCAGTGAAAGAGTTAATGATTTTATAGAATCAAACATTTGGTAGTGCTTCTATATCGGGGACAATATTATAAACTAACGTCCTAACTTTCTCAAGCACTACTGTAGTTATCCTAAATATTGGGACACCTTAACTCTTTCGGCGCCAAATTTCAGACGACATTTGCTTTTGTAAATTTTACAAACTATTTTTTGGAAAGACGTTTATATGTAAAGTTGAAAGACTAAATGTCAAACAGCGTAGATCCAGATGAGACGGCTCATTGAGCCGTCTCATCTGGATCTTTGCTGTTTGCAAAAGCCTACTATTATCGCCTATGGCAGTGAAAGACTTAACTCCTTTCAATATTTGTCGTAAAGTTTGAACAAGTCCATTGTTTGATGTCTGTCCCAACAGTAAGGGTTATTACGGTATACCCTTAAATTATTCAACTTGTAAAGTTTTAAAGGAGACTTGATAACTTTTCTGCCATTTATACAAGGCGGACAACTTTCATGACATCCTGGTTTGCTTTTTTGACAAAAGGCCCTTCTGAAAAGGAATCTACTCTTAATGGGGAAGAATTTGCTCACAAGGCAGCAAATTGTTACGTTTTAGAATAGTTTCCTTTGCAAAATGAGGACAAAACAAATTTGATAGCGCAGAGTTACGTGAATTACCATTCTTGAACACTTGGTTTGTCCTACATATATACCAAATATCATCAAACTATCTCAAAGTATATAACTAAATATTACCAGAGGATGTCATAAGTTTGTTATAATTCAACCAGCCATACATGCAAAGAAGCTGATGGAAATTGTCCAATCTTTCTATTCCGCTGCAATACGATTTCCCCTCTGCATGATTAAACCGCAACCCTGTATCTGAGTGTGATAGATTTTACAGCCTGTGGCATCCCTTTCCTACTTCTACGTACAGTGCAAAGACAGTAAATCCGATCGCCACGTGAGCTCTCCAACAAAGCAGGACTCGAGAAACAATAAAAAAAAACATCCAAATACACATGTAAGACTTTCTTTTCTATTTATTTGTCAGATCGTGTACCACTCGAGCACCCGTTTTGCTCCGCCGTGTTTGCCGGTATAAATCTTAACTTCATGCACACAGCCATTTGGCGCCATGGCTCCTTCCTACACGTTTATTCCAAATTTTGCCGGTTTTGCCGGAAATACTAGTTGAATGTAAGTCTGCCCTTAAATGCTGTCATCCTTTCGTAAGCTGACTGCTCTCTGTGTCGGAAATGCGTAGTTATGTAAACTTGACCTTAGAAGCTGCATCCAGTAATGTCCTTATGCGACAAAGCTTGTCGTTACCAGAGTGGTCTAGGAGGAGAATTTGTTTCAAAGCGTGTCCTTGTTATTATTTGGGGTATACTGGGAATAGCAAATAGGTAAATGAATGTCACTTGTATTGTTAAAGGGCGGAAATTCATCCAAACAGTATGTCCAAGTCGAGACATTTTATACTGTTTGACTGTCCGATACTCCCCACAGCGACCGTCACATTAAAACCAGCCAATATACCGTCTCTTTGATATAACAATTATCGAAACTTTGTCTCTTCAGGTGCATTTGACGTATCTTTACAATGTTTTAGCTCATCGAGACCTTGAAGGTATTACGCAAAGGTTCTAAGGGAAAGGTTTCCGAAAGGTGGCCGATATTTCCCGGCCCTTCTCTCCTTTTTCCGATCGCATGCTTTCTAGTTCATTACGAAAACACGCCTATTCAAATATATAGAAAATTTCATCTCCAAAAACTGAAAATTTCAGATAAAAAAAAACTCTGATATTTTTCATATTTCTGCTCAAAACATAGATTGTGGGTACTCGTTAGAACCGCCTTGGCGAGGCGGTTCTAACGAGTACCCACAATCTATGATTTTGAGCAGAAATAAAAAAAAATAATGTATACCCCTGTAAACCCAAGTTTTACTATATAGAAGTGGGGTTTAAGAGGGTCAAAATTACATAGGCATGTTTTCGTGATGTGATCCGTTCTCAGAGTGAGTAATAGGGTTTACTATTGTAAACATGATAAAAACGGACACACTATGTAACGAAAATAATTACGGAACAGAAAAACAACGAGAAAAAGTAAAAAGTATGACATGATACTTCATGTTATACAAAGGCGTTGCTGATAGTAAATTCATCTTTTTAAATGTTTAAGTATTTGATAAAATCTACAGGGAAAAAACTATCTATTAGATATATTATGGGCAGATAACTTAAGAACCTAAATGACAAGAATAGTGGCTCTTGGTCTTAGTATTCTTTACAGCGTAAAATTTTATTAAGATATTCTATAAAAGAACTTTGGTAAAACTTGATTTCTTCGCATATATCAAGGGCAGATAACTCAAATACAAGAATATGTAACATAGTATTCTAAACATCTGTAAAATTTCATCAAAATATTCCATATAGTAATCGAGCTACAGGTCAAAATTCATGTTCCATATACGGCCGCCGGGACAGCAGCCGCTGGTAATTCACCCGTCTACCGGTTGTCCGACATCTTATACACCTGGCAGCCGTGTGAATATACACGGCCGCAGTATGAATGGCCTTTGACAGCAGTAGACGGGTTTTCCAACTATTCTTGTTTCTAAAGATGACTGAGCCCTGAAAACGAGGACAAATACAAACTAAAACCGGAACGAACTTTGCATTCCAAATGGCTTGCGCAAGCCAGTGAATGAATGTCCAGTTTTCTTGGCCAGACTAGCTAGTTTCGGCTAATAAGGCATCATTAGTGAATCTCACATAAATTTTAAAAAAATAACGGAATAAGTTCAATGATCACATAGGATAGGAAAATATTAATTGACCCTAGTCCTGCTGAGCCCGAATATACCCTGCCTTTGCAAACAGTGTAGATCCAGATCGGTTGGCTTCTGATCTGGATCTCCACTGTTTGCCATTAAATATGTGAATTTATAGTAACAACGCGGATCAAGTAATCTAGCTGGCTGAAAATTAGAAGTGGGCGTGGCATCTTAATTTATTCAGCATGACAAGGGTTAACTATACTAAAGAGGTACGAAAGGAAATATTTTACGTACACTCAGAAAAGAGTCTAGACGTAAAATTCACCCCAGTAAGACTTCCAGAACAGAGGCAGGAGGCTACTCTTAAAAGAAAGAATTTGCTTCCAGAGGAAAGATGAATGATAAACATTCAGCTAGATGAATGACAAACAGTGTAGACCCTGCGTTCTGATCCAGGTATGTCTGTCGCAATACTTAGGATGGATGTGGATTCAAATGACTCTTGCCACCCTGTTTTACGATTTTCTGCCAGGAAGGAGTCGGAAAGAAATCACTACATCCTGAAAAGATCAATGGCTGTCATACCTATAAATTATAGGCCAGCAGCTTAGCATGCTGGGTATAATTAACAGTAGATGACATGTTGAAATAGTTTCTCTTTTTTTTTCAGACAACAGGTTTTGGCATTTCATGCAGATTGTCTCCATTGAAGACAATTTGCATGTACTGGCGAAACCTGTGTCTGGGAAAAATGAGAAAATTGTCATCAATTTATCGTCTGCTGAATTAGCACAGAAAGCGGTAACGGTTAGCGGCTCAATATGTCAAAAAGTTTAATGACACTAATTCTTTAATTAGTATTCCATCATTGGTTATTGAGAAAAGCATAATTCAGCGGATTTCTTGTGACGTTTTGTTAGCTTTTCCAAATCCTAACACGTATTAAACTGTTCAGCTTCCAACCACTTATCCAGCAGCTTTATACACATCAACAGGTAGTCATATGGACTTGTTCAAGTTTTAGCCCGGGACAGGTATTGTAAGTCGTTAAGGTGTTCGAATACTTTGGATAAATACGATTTGCTGTACAATTTGCATGAAAATATATACTTCTGTAAAACAGCCGCACTGGTATCAAGAAAACTGTGTCCCAGAAAAATGCGCTCCATCCAGCCCCGCCCCCCCCCCCCTGAAAATTGACCCCTGAAAACTGCCCCGGGACCCCCCCCCCCCCCCCCCACAAGCTGCCCCCCCCCCACACACACACACACACGTACACACTCCACGGAAAATTGACCCAGGACCCAGGATAACTGCCCCAGGATATCTGGAAAATTGATCCCCCTCCCCCCACCCCACCTTATTGAACTGCTGGTATAGATGTTTTTGACAACATTTATTATTTTGATAATGTTTCTGATGCTGATGCTGTGTTTTTACGGTCATTTGTGTTTGAATGTTCCCAGTACGATCTCAGTAGTACTTTCGAACAGAAGGAAATTATTTCTTAATGATTTTAGGTGTTAATTCTAACATGAATACAAAATATATATAGCGGGGATATCTATGACTTTTATCCTTAGTGAACTTTTATAATAGATATAACTTGTCAGCACCGCCAGATGAAGTTCATGGAGGAGATGAAATAGTTTTTTATAAAACATGAAATGCATGCAGTTGAAAGAAACAAAATAAATTCATTGTTTCTTTTCAAAACTAATGTTCAACTAGTATTCTAAAGCAATTAGTTCACCCAATGCATAATATAAATATATGGGCGGGGCTGCAATTTTCCTAGGGGCAGTTTTCCTGGGGGCACTTTTCGCGCGGGGGACCGGGGTGGGGCGCAGTTTTCTCAGGAGCAGTTTTCTTAGGGGCAATTTTCCCGATGTCGGTTTTCGGGTGGAGGGCAATTTTCCGGAATGGGGGGGAGCAGTTTTTTTTTCGGGAACAGTTTTCCTAAAACCAGCCGCAAACGTTGCCTTCGAATCACATGTACGCAGCGACAGCCAAGAGCAGCCTGCGTATCTGTCCAGTCTAATCAGTCTACCCGCTTAAAAAGTCATTGGATACTGTAGAAAATATCAGCCTGGTTCATCACGAAAGCATGCCTATATAATTTTGACCCCCTTAAACTTCACTTTTATATAGTAAAACGTGGTTTACAGAGGTATACATTATTTTTCTTATTTCTGCTCAAACACATAGATTGTAGGTACTCCTTAGAAACGCCTCGCCGAGACGGTTCTATCGAGTACCCACAATCGATGTTTTGAGCAGAAATATGAAAATTATCAGAATTGTTTAGCTGAAAATTTTCATTTTTAGTGGTAAAATTTTCAGTATATTGTTATAGTCATGTTTTGGTAATGATTTGATTTTTTTCCTCAATTCTGCAAATCTGACGCAGAGGACGGATATCTCTATTTCAAAGAGTCTCTTGGACTTCGAGATAACAAGAGTCGACTGTAATAATAAACGCTCGGTCCGTACAGAGGTAAACAATGCACAAAGTCCATTAAAAAAAAACAGAAAGCAAAACGGGTAGCTATTGAAGTGGGATGACCGAAATGCTATCCTCAGGAGAAAACAATCTGACGCACGAAAACAAAACAGCAAGCAAAGTGGGTAGCCGAACAGCGAGTGGCCAAGTTTAAGACCTCTCATTGAGGCGCGTGATTGGTCGAGTCTGGTCCGGAAAACTTGACACTCCTGCTACAAAATATCAGCCTGCATCTCCGTAATAAGACAAAATTCGCAACTGAAGCAAAACACCATTTCAACGAAGACAAAATAAACAAAACGAAGACAGACAAAAGAAAAGGAACTGCAACAGAAGTACCGCCTTTAGCCTTTTCGGTGCCACACTTCAGAGGGAGTAAATTCTTTCCTTTAAGAGTAGCCCCTATGATAATAAGAATTTATTTTATGTTAGGCGTAATGCGAGTAATGAGCACTACACCAATAAAAAAATGATATCTAACTGGATACGCTTCTATGCGCGAATGAGACTGACTATATACAACGAATTCTGATGCGCACAACATAGCACTTGTTTAACCCATTTATGCCGAGTGGACTCTTCTACCTTAAGTCTTTGGACAAGTCCATTTCCTATATAAGGGGTGTCTGGTTAGTTTTTCGTATTATCATGTTTCGTAGAAATTTCTGAATTTAACGCGTTCCGTGGCGTCTGATCTGGGTCTACACTGTTTGTCTAGGACGCTAGGCTTAAATGGGTTAAAAGTTCAATTTTATCTGTAGATATACAGATAGATAACAGATGGAGTACTTTGCCTAATGATCCAAGATTTTCAGAATTTCGTCTATCCAGGCGAGCATTACATAAAAAAATACTACAGTCTTTGTACGGGGACAGTTATATGAAACTGGCCTGACAAGTGAATGCTTCCATAACTTGAGAAAGACTATTGCATAGTCTAATTAGGTCATTCTTAGTAAATTCTGCCGTAACCAATGTATTTATAAACGAACAACAAAGGTCGTGATCATACGTTTCTGTGGGTAATCGGACTGAGCTTTCACTGTTTGCCTTTTTGTGTTAAGGTACATTTTTAGCTTTCACTGTTTGCCTTTTTGTGTTAAGGTATATTTTTATTTAACACGCCTGACTGTTTGGTTGAACGAGATCCATATTGTCAGGAAACTGTCTTTGAGCGTAAATGCAATTGGTTATAGCTCTTCTCAAGAAATAAAAGGTGTCCAAAGTGGCAATCAAGGGCCATATGTGATCTATATCACAAAGAAATACAATTTAGTGAGAACATGAATTGCCTTTTATCGACAGTGATAGATTAGACGAAAAAAAAACTGTATAACTCGTCCACAGACATCAGCGGCAGATATTGGATTTTTTCCGCTTACTGGATGGAAGGATGGATGATAAGACTAACAAAAAGCAGACAGACAGACAGACAGACGGAAAAGGGAATGGATTGGTGGATTGACGGTTAGTTACATTTTAGGGCACGTCCTTCTTTAAACACATGAATAACCCTCTATGTTTCTTTCTTTCTTTCTATTTTCATTTTTTCTTCTTTTGCCTTCTCAACCTTTTCCGTGTTTACTTTACCATATTTTAAGCATACGAGCCGAGTTACCCAAGCAGAAGTATATAGACAAATCTTGGAGCAATCTCCTCTAACCTGAAAAATAAAAAACGTATATGAGCCAGGCGCATCATTTCCTACAAGACTGCATGTGCGCCAGCAAAAACGAATCAACTTCGCATCCGCGCAGTCTGATCCAAATCTTTGCAGGGCTCTCGGTGGGTAGTTAAGGATCCAAAGCGTCTTCAGCCGGACAGCGAAGACCCTAATCCGCCTGGATGCACGGACTGATCAAGGTCACCAGGTCAAGATACCTGCCGAGTCAGTACATCCAGGAGAAGCACTATGCAAGGTTTGGTGGCTAGAGGTCTTACACTTGAGATCTAGAACGTTGACGTAAATTACGTCAAAGTCACTGCAGCCAAAATATAGGTCAAGGTCACCAGGTCAAGGTATCTGCCGAGTCAGTACATTGAGAAGAAGCACTTTGCAAGGTTTGATGGTTGTAGGCCTTATAGTTGAAGAGATATCGAACATCGACGCAAAATTTGTCAAAGTCACTGGAGCGCAAAGTATAGGTCAGGATCACCGGGTCAAGGTACCTGCCGAGTCAGTACATCTAGGAGAAGCACTATCAAGGTTTGGTAGTTGTACGCCTTTTAGTTGAGAAGATCTGGAACGTCAACGTAAATTGTGTCAAAACCACTGGAGCGGGAAATATAAGTCAAGGTCACTGGGTCAATGTACCTGCCAGGTCAGGAGGCCAGGTAGATTTGTCATGCAAGGTATGACGGTTGTTGTAGAATTGTAGTTGATTAGAATACCAACTTTGACGTAAATGTCGAACTTCGAAATAAATGAAGAGACGGACGAACGGACGAAGGACCGGAAAAGGGGATGCCTATGTCGCAAAATCAGGAGGTCAGGAAGATGTTTCATGCAAGGTTTGATGGTTGTTTAGTCTTGTAGTTGATTAGAATACTAACTAACATAAATGACGAACTTCGACATAAATGTTGACAGACGGGCGGACGGACGAACGAACAGACAGACGAACCGAAAAGCGGACTCCTATGTCGCAAAGTCAGGAGGTCAGGGAGATGTTTCATGCAAGGTTTGATGGTTGTTTAGTCTTGTAATTGATAAGTATACTAACTTTGACATAAATGTCGAACTTCGACATAAATGTTGACAGACGGACAAAAGGACGTACGAACGGAAAAGCGGACACCTATGTCGCAAAGTCAGGAGGTCAGAGAGATGTTTCATGCAAGGTTTGATTGTTGTTTAATCTTGTAGTTGATTAGAATACTAACTTTGACATGTATGTCGAACTTCGACAGAACAGAACTGTTAACAGACGGACGGACGGACAAACGGACAGACAAACGGAAAAGCGGACACCTATGTTGCAAAGTCAGGGAGATGTTTCATGCAAGGTTTGATGGTTGTTTAGTCTTGTAGTTGATTAGAATACTAACTTTGACATAAATGTCGAACTTCGACATAAATGTTGGCAGACGGACGGACGAACGGACAGACGAACGGAAAAGCGGACGCCTATATCGCAAAGTCAGGAGGTCAGGGTGATGTTTCATGCAAGGTTTGATGGTTGATTAGTCTTGTAGTTGATTAGAATACTAACTTTGACATAAATATCGAACTTCGACATAAATGTTGACAGACGGACGGACGGACTGACTGACGGACGGACGGACATAAAAGCGGACGCCTATATCGCACCCTGCTACAAGCAGGTGCGACAAAAACGTTATATGATTAGAAGAAACACACTAACAGTTAACTTTCTTGTAAAAACTTAAAGCTCCTGAAGTTTACTCCAGTAAACAGCGCTTACTTGTACAAAAGAATGATTGTGCTACCTTGAAAACTGACATAACAGCCTATTAAACCCAGAACTTGTCAGTATCAGTGAAAATGATATATTTGTCTGAACGCTATCAATTCCTTTTCAAGATACTAAGTGAAAACGATTGATTGACATTCATAAAGGGTCATAACTCTGTTGAAATTGACGAAAAATTCCATATGGTAATCCCAGCCTGTATTCCCTACCTGTCGATATCAGTACATATGCAAAAACGGTAGGATAGGAATTCTTCACTTATCATCACGTAAACATGTCTATATAATTTTTATATTGTAAAACTGGGGTTTACAGGGGTATACATTAGTTTTCTTATTTCTGCTCAAAAACATAGATTGTGGGTACTCGTTAGAACCGCCTCGCCGAAGCGGTTCTAACGAGTACCCACAATCTGTGTTTTGAGCAGAAATATGAAAAATGTCAGAGTTTTTCATCAGAAAATTTTCAGTTTTTGGAGGTGAAATTTTCAATATATTTGAATGGGCGTTTTCGTAATGTTTCTCGAGATATTCAGAGGAAACATTGTTGGCGTCAATCAACGGCAGTAGCTGTTTTGAAAATTCATGAAAACAGTCGTGCTGCAATCCCAGTCTAGAACATGTAATTCTAAGAGCACATACAAAACGTGACAAATATACATTGGCACTTTCAAAAGCTGTTGAGCGCAAACAACTTTTATCTTTCAGGGCATTGATCTGTCGAGAACTGGTGAATAAAACATGTTGCACTTCAAACATAAGCATCAAGTACATGAGCAAAATTTAAGTGAAATCCATCATTTCTTCTGAGGATTTAGATGTTGCTGACGGACGGACATAGTTTTTTACATAATTAGGGGCTCAAACTATGTTAAAACTGACAAAAATAGCTGTGTTACAATTCCTAAATAGAACTCTGTCACGTGACAGTGAATGAAATAATTCATGGAACTCCAGCCATTCTTTCTAAAGATGTTGAGGGAAAACGAATATTTGACGGACAGAAAAAGTGCAAACATTACATCCCTACTCATCACGAAAACATACCTATATAATTTTGATCCCCTCAAACCCCATTTTTATATAGTAAAACTGGGGTTTACAGGGGTATACATTATTTTTCTTATTTCTGCTCAAAACATAGATTGTGGGTACTCGTTAGAACCGCCTCGGCGGTTCTAACGAGTACCCACAATCTATGTTTTGAGCAGAAATATGAAAAATATCAGAATTTTTTCTCTGAAAATCTTCATTTTTTGGTGGTTTTCAGTATATTTGAATAGGTGTGTTTTCGTAATGTCCTTCGCGCCCACGCCCTTTTTCTTGTCCCCATCTCCATCACACGGGACTTTCATTTGTATCTGTTCGCTGTGAACTTAAATTTGACTGAGCATTTTTGTTTTGTGCACTACTTGCACTGATGTAGATGTAATGCTGATCTGCCCATTGAATTCCACTATATTACAACGTATTTCCCAGACTACATTCCGATATATTGCAGTTTAATACAATGGCATTTACAAACTCAGACAGTGTTAAACTCCAGGGCCCAATTGTCGTTAGCTTAACGAGCTCGTTAGTGGTCAAAATGTTAACTGTTCTAGTAAGTACAATATCAAATTTACAGATATTTTTGCTGAAAATGTGAGTAGCTTTTGCAAATGCAAAAGCTACTCACATTTTTTCAGCAAAAATATTAGCGTATATGCCATATTTAATAATCAAAGTTTAAACGGTACGTTAACCTACGGCATTGTTAGTTTTGAACAATTGAGCCCTGGCATATAAAGTCGTGTGCTTTTGTCCCAAGGTTATTGTATTTCGTGACCAGTACTCTGACAATAGCCACTAGCATTTTATTCTGATAAAAGTATATAACTTTCGCTGGAAATTGCTGTGAAATCCAATTTTAGAAGAATTCAACAAAATTATAAACCGTTGTAAAAGGATGGGACATGACATGGATATTATGCTATCGTCCGCAAGCTTAGTTTTTAATCCAGTTATAGTTGATAGCTATATTTTCCTCTTTAATTGCACGACGGCGGTCGGGTCTCGGACTCTAATGACGATGCCGACCTAAACTTTCATTAGAGGATTGATGCCAGATGTTTTGTCTTTGTTTAGGTCCTCCGTGGTTCAAATAGTCGTTTTCTTTTTCCCTGGCTGTCACCCAGTAAGCATTCTTTATAAATCTATAGCGGGCCGTTATCGGCCCTATAAATCTATAGCGGGCCGTTATCGGCCCGGGTAGCTGACAGGCCGATAACGGCCCGCTATAGATTTATAAAGAATGCTAGCTGGGCAGTATCTGAGCTGTGTGAGTGCGCATATGTCACACATACGAATACGTAACAAATGTGTTACATATGCGTACAGTTAGTACAACTGTACGCATATGTAACACATGACAACGTTAATGTGATACGTTTGCGTACTATTGTACGCATATGAAACATGTGGACAAGTTACTATGAAGAGTTCGTATGATATGTACGAACCATACACATATGTGACATCTGTTCATTACATGAAGTAGAGGTCACTATTTCGGGAACGATCACTATGATCGATTTGTTACCTAGTATACATGTTTTTATTTGACATATGGCCGTACTTACCATCACGAAAACATGCCTATATAATTTTGACCCCCTTTAACCCCACTTTTATATAGTAAAACTGGGGTTGACAGGGGTATACATTATTTTTCTTATTTCTGCTCAAAAACATAGATTGTGGGTACTCGTTAGAACCGCCTCGGTTCTAACGAGTACCCACAATCTATGTTTTGAGCAGAAATATGCAAAATATCAGAGTTTTTTTATCTGAAAATTTTAAGTTTTTGGAGATAAAATTTTCTATATATTTGAATAGGCGTGTTTTCGTAATGAAAACTTATATTTTGGCATCTATAATATTATGCAGAACAAACTTTTATATTCAACGTAATATGTAACGTGTGTTATTATAAAACATTCTAATTGTTCTTGTTTGCTATCTGTATATTAAGCATTGTTAAATATATATGTATATTAAGTTTGTATGCAAAGGTATTGCAACCACTTGACATGCATGGTTTTGTTTTGTTTTGTTTTTTTGCTTTTTAGAGTAGGTCCTTTTCAGAAGAGGACAAAAGAATATCGACAGAGTTGCCTCTCCTGAAAGTATATCTATTCCTCTAAGGAGAAAAAAAAGTGCGAGAAGACCTAACTAGAAAAAGCTTATCGCTTTCGTAACCTTTTGACCCCACCCGAAAGTCACTTGGGGCAGAGCACATAATAATGTTACTCTCGCACACTTTTACCACGCGGAGATTATATAGCAACTTTGGTTAAATTCCGCCCAGCGGATGGACTGACGGACAGACGGACGGGCGGAGTGAAGGCGTTCACAATATCCCCATCGCTAAAACGTGCGGATAAAAATCTTACATCTTGCTGCGATGACATCAAAGTGTTACTAAGCGGTTTATGCGGAATGAATACACCTATTGTCCTTTCAACATCTTTTGGAAAGTCATTTTTTGTATGGCGCTTTACACAGCAGACAGAAATTTGCAAACTTTTGTCATGATGTAATGCAAAACCATTTGTCGTAACTACCTATGCACAAAAAGTTTTAGTCTAGTCTTTGGTTTTTAAAAAATCAAATATTTTCACTTTTTCCCATAGTAAAAAAGAATGCAAATTATGCAGAAATCTGTTGGGTAGGTAACTTGGAGGCAGATTTTTCAACAAGTTCCGCTTGTTCAATTTTTCTGAAATTTTCACAATATTGTTGTGAAACCTCAATAAATCAAATTCTGCAAAGAAACATGAAAACTATTTTCTTAATAAAAATTCCCCCCAAAAAAAATCACTTTACTATAAAAATTGCATAGGTCAGACCAATTTTTGGCCATAAATTTAATTTTTGGGTACATATTTGAAAATTAAACACAGAAACAGATAAGACAAATGGTTTCTGTTAAGATATGGTCATTCAGAACAAAATATTTTCATTTAAAATAAAACGCCAAGCAAAAAGCGTCTTTCCGAGTGATGTCGAAAGGACAGTAACAATTTGCTGTCATTTTCAAATTGGAGATAATCTTTACTGATAGGAATTTTAACTCCACAACACAAAAAAAAACTTTCAAGAAAGGGGTCTACGTTAAAAGTGACTTTCTTTCATTCATCAGCAGCTAAAATTAAGAAAAGGGGAAATATTTTCGTGTCGGAATTATTTCCCTTGAATATATATCCTTTCCTTCTAGATTACACAGTAGAACTGAGCAATCGGAGCTCAAATATGAATTAAGCTTTGTCGTTGATTCGCCTTAGATGATACGAAAAAGAAAGACGTCAATAAATCTTCGCATTTTCGAAGTTTCACCGCAGTTACTTTCTGCAAAAAGAAATGATTCTCTTCTACAGCACGATGATATTCTAGTTAACATTCTCCCCTCCTTATTCTTAGTCCTTTCCAGCTTACCCAGCTGACGGGCCGATGACGGCCCGATGTAGATTTACGTAGAATGCTAGCTGGGTAGTTATTTCCCAAGAATTGATCCTTAAAGCGATAAACAAAACTGTAGCAGACAACATTCTATTTTTTTTAATTATCTTTTGGAGAAAATGAGAAAATAATGTTTGGCGTTTGATGTGAATAGTCTGCTACGATTCACATGAAATGTGAAACCTTATTTTCTCTGAAAAGTACAAAAAAATGTGTCGTCTGCTACCATTGTGATAAGCGCTTTAAGGGTTAATGACTATAATTTCGACAGTAACCTTATCAAGTTTAACTTGATGTCTACGTCTCTATGCAATCTTGTGCTTTAATGCTTAGCATTCTGGGTAAAATTTTCAGTAAATGACATACTGATTCTTTTTTTCATTTTTCCCAGAAGACTGGTTTTGATATTTCATGCAAATCATCTCCTTTTGCACTATTTCCAATGAAGACAATTTGCATCAAAAGTCTAGTCCCGTTTTCTGGAAATTATAAGAAAACTATCATCAATTTGTCGTCCGCTGAATTAGCTCAGAGAATAGTAAAGGTTAAATTAAATGCCATTCCCCGTTTGAAATGCTTCCAGTGCGATTTAAAGCTATCCTGATCCTAATAAGAACCCGTGTTCAATTCTTAGCACGCTGCTGTAGGAACTAGTAGACAATAAGTGGAATTTCTTATTTTTCTCTGAAAACAGCACTTGACACTCGTCTTCCGATTCCCATGAAATGGCAAGTGCTATTTTGGAGAAAACTATCAGGTCCTGTTTTTAGAATTTAAAAAGACAATTGCAATTTAAAATGTCGTCTGCTTAAAATCAGCAGGTTAAGAATTAAACGGGCCGCACCAAGCAAAAACGTGTTTTCGGGGCATGAGCGGACAGCGAAGACCCAGATCAGACTGCGCGGATGCGCAGTCTGATCTGGGCCGCGCAGTCTGATCTGGGCCTTCGCTGTCCGCTAACAGAATCATTGGATACTATAGAATGTATCAATGGAGAGTGAAGGTCCGGATGAGGCTATGTGCATGCGCAAGATAATCTGAACCTGCGCATTCTGCGCATATCTGAAAAAAAAAAAAAAAAAAAAAAAAAAAACGTTTTCACTTGATTTGGCCCAAATAACAGGAAATTTTATTTCAGGTTGGCATTACCGGAGAGACACTGTTGTATTCTCAATATTCTTGATTCAACTCAGCCTAATGAAGTGAGCCGGGACAAAGCATTTCCTACAAGATTGCATGTGCGCCCAGCGAAGACTCCGATCAGCCTGCGCATTGACGCAGTCTGATCAGAGACTTCGTTATCCACATGAAGAAATTTTGCATCCTTGGGTATCCAAAATGCGTCCAATGAAGTTTCTGATCAGACTGCGCGAATGAACAGGGCGGTCTGAATCTTTGCTGGACGCACATGTATGAAGATACGTTTTCAGACGTTGAGTAGCCTTGACCTTGTTATTTATAAGATGCCGCGGTTTCCTGAAGTTCCGATTTTGTTTAGTTTTTCTTACATACCTTTCATGTTTTTGTTCCATTTTTAGTTTCGGGTTTCAAGATTTTTAAAACACTTTTGTTTTCAATGCTATTGTTTTAAAAGGCAGTTGTTTTCATTTTTAAAGCTATTGCTTTCCATGTTGTCCTTTAAATTCTTTGAATTCAGCCGGTTGACACTTTTCTTCTTATAATATTCAGTATTTGTTTATAGATTCTGTAAAATCACGCAATAAGAATAATACTGATATAGCTAAACGGGAACTTTATAAACAATTTAAGTAAGGACTTTAACAGTCAATCGTATAAACACTGCAAAAGCCGAGATTTTTTATTTATGAGAAAGTCAACATACGCTCGTAATACTGCAGGCATGCATGTTTCGGTCTTGTCTTCATTGCCTGCTTATAAAACAAATGAAGACTGTAGAATATATCGACAGAAAAGGTCCTGATCTGACTGCATCACGAAAACATACCTATATAATTTTGACCCCATTAAACCCCACTTTTATACAGTAAAACTGGAATTTACAGGGGTATACATTATATTTTTTATTTCTGCTTAAAACCATAGAATGTGGGTACCCGTTAGAACCGCCTCGTCGAGGCGGTTCTATCGAGTACCCACAATCTATGTTTTGAGCAGAAATATGAGAAATATCAGATTCTTTTCTGTAAATTTTCAGTTTTTGGAGGTGAAATTTTCAATATATTTGAATAGGCGTGTTTTCGTAATGGTGAGGATGCGCGGGATGATCTGGGCCTTCTCGGTTCGCATAGACAATGTCCTTTGCCCACTTTGCGCTTCATTTTCATGCCCTGCTTACCTGTTCCGCCTATGTGGATCTGGGTGTTCGTTTTCGCTTAGCATTGTGGGTAAAATTTTCAGCAGACGACATGTTAAACTATTTTTTTCTGTTTTCCCAGAAAGCAGATTTTGACATTTCATGCAAATTGTCTCTGATGGAGACAATTTGCATGGAATATCAAAACCTGTTTTCTGATAAAAAAAAAATAAGAACAGTCTTTCGTCTGCTGACTTAGCCCAGAGTGGTAAAAATTTTAAAGAACATGGCAAAATTGTAGCCGCCGACATTCTATTTTTTTATTATTTTTTATTTTCTCTGAAAAAAAAATCAATATGATAAACACTTTAAAGATTAATACCAGTGTCTCGGTTTCCATGTTTCTTTTGCTTTTAAATTCATACTGATATACCGATTGCGTGTAAAGACAAAAGTGTTTTTTTCTCATTTAATGGACTCATTAAATACGGAAATGGGAATGCGAAAATCTTGTATGGCGTTATAAGGAAACTTGCTGACTCGCGAAAGGGAACATGGCGAAGATTCGTTTTAAACACTATATAAATATTAAGCCATTCGTGCCTGAGCAAACAGTAGATTCGCAGATTAACCTGGGCCCAGTTGTTCAAAGCGTCGTTAGCTTAACGAGCTCGTTAAGGGTCATTTCGTTAACTGTTTTAGCGGATTCAATATACAATATTCTGATATTTTTGCTGAAAAAATGTGAGTAGCTTTTGCACTGCAAAAGCTAATCACATTTTTTCAGCAAAAAATTTCAGTATATTTGCGTATCACTCGATGTAAATTTTAACGAATCGTTAACTAACGACGTCGTTAGTTTTGAACAACTGGGCCCAGATGTACTTTAACTATCGCTTAGGATCCACTGTCCGAATATTTAGGGATATAAGGTATTGAGGACATTCCCTAGCATTTTTCCTTAACAATACATCTATACAAAACTGCATTCTTCTGAAAATGGTGATACAAAGAAGAGTTCATTTTATTAGCTGTTAATGTGTCCCTTAATCAATTTACGTCGAGTGGGCTCTTATACCACAACTCTTTGGGCATGTCTGTTTCCAATAGCAGGGTGTATGGTTAGTTTTTATTATTACCATGTTTTATAGAAATTCTGTAGTGAATGCAAACATTGTAGACCCAGATAAGACGCCGCGTTTTGTGGCGTCTAATCGAGGTCTGCACTGTTTGCCAGTTATCCTTTTTGTGTTGAGGGGTGGGGGTTGTCTCCACACTGAAATAGGTTAAACTATTTTAGCACAGGGTATTCAGAATCTCCCGGGTTCAGACGTCTAAAGGCGATTTCAAGCGTCTGTGTTGAGTTGCAAGCAGTGTAGACACTGATCAGACGCCACTTTTGGCGGCGGTCGATCTGGGAATTAGACGCTGTGTTCTTTGGCATTAGATCTGGAACTACAGTTTGCTCGGGCCTGCCTGTCTGAATATTTAGGGTAAGTATGGTTTGTATGTTTCTTTCTTTCTCTGTTTAAGGAACAGCGGCGATTTTCATTTTTTCTCTCTTTCTATGTTTAAGGTCATTTTTCTCTCTTTCTATGTTTAAGACACAGCGGCGATTTTCATTTGTTACAAACCACATTTACCGTTTCGCGGGAAAAGTACTATTCCTACGCGATTACAGGGATAATTCTGTTCATTTGCGAAATGATTTGTTCCTATAACAACGAACTACGTATACACTAATACGGTATTTATCAGATTAGTGAGACAGGCAGGTCTCAGCAAACTGTGTAGCTCTAGATCAAACGTCGCAAATTGCAGCATCTGATCAGGGAGTGCGCCTTATGCCACTCATCCAGCATTTTGAGACACGTCGACAAGTAGTACAATAAGCGTGTTCAAGTTTTAGACAAGTATTGTTCAGAATTAACGTATCCGAATATTTAGAATATATACAGCAATATCGACCACTTACCAGACTCGAAAAACAAATATGTTTACATGAACGTCAGAATTCGATACGTTATTCTGAATAAAAGCTAATTATCGATTATATAACCCTGATCATTTTCTGAGCTGATTCCCTTAATTTCCTGATTATGTTCTGTTGACTCTATGATCTATCTTGAGTTTCCATCATGGTATTGCCTTCCAATAGGGGTGTAACCAAGTGAAAAGGGCTTTTTCATACCAATTGATAACCCATCACGAAAATATGCCTATATAATTTTGACCCCCTTAAACCCCATTTTTATATAGTAAAGGGGTATACATTAATTTTCTTATTTCTGCTCAAAAACATAGATTGTGAGTACTCGTTAGAACCAGGCGGTTCTAACGAGTACCCACAATCTATGTTTTTGAGCAGAAATGTGAAAAATATCGGGGTTTTTTATCTGAACATTTTCAGTTTTGGGATGTGAAATTTTCCATATATTTGAATAGGGGTGTTTTCGTAATGACTGGAGAATACCTAGACTGACTCCAGTCCCTGATGACTAAATTTTTTAATGTTTATAAAGCTTTTGTTAGAAACAATATAATTTTAAAACAAAGACAATATTATCATGCTAAGATTATGAAGCGCTTCTTTATCTTAGCATGTTAAAGATTTAATAAAAACGTTTTTACTGTTGCAATGGAATTGTTATATACTGATAATGCTGCCAATGCGAATAATTTTACCGAAAACCGCATTAAAAAAGTCCAACCCATTGCGAAATTATGCCGGTTGAAAGTCAAATAGGATATTTTTCACATCCGAAAAAAAAAATCTCTGCTACAAATAGAAATATTACCCACAATGCTATATTTACATCCCTCAATGCAACATTCTGTGATGCCATTTGCATTTTTAAATTTTTAATCAAAACTTTAAAACATAAAATATGTAAATTTCTTTCTGGAATTTGCAGTTCTATGATAGTTAACAATGTAACTTTTGATTGACAGTGCGATAAATAATGTTTTAAACCATATGGCACGGTTGAAAATTGTTTTTATTATTAAATTTTCTTAAAACCCACATTAAAGCTAGTTATAGTATAGCATTTATACCAAATATAGATGTTTAGATATACATTTAAGTGAAATTGTAAGCCACTTTTAAGAAATTTTATCAAATTAAATCACAAAATCAATTTAAACTATATTTAAAATAAAATTTAAATTGCAGATATTATGGGTCTTATTTAAGTTGTTGATGATTTTTCTCAAAATATAAAAGAAGATATAGGTCTTTAACTTTAATATGACGATAAACTGTCTCAGCTGACACTTTAAAGGTCATAAATCCAAGTTTTTATATTTCATTTTTTTTTTTTTTTTTTTTTTTTTTTTAAATAAATGACCACTATAACGCCATAAAGCCTCATTAATATTCATGAGCTGTTTGAAAACTGTTTGGAAAGAAGACCAAAACTGATCAAGTTCAAATCGCCATAACTCGGAAACTAATTGAAATTTTTGCATGCGGTTTTCTGCCTCATGATCTTTGAATTCATCACAAAAACATAACCTATATAATTTTGACCCCCTTAAACCCCACTTTTATATAGTAAAACTGGGGTTTACAGGGGTATACATTATTTTCTTATTTCTGTTCAAAACAGATTGTGGTATTCGTTAGAATCGCCTCGTTGAGGCGGTTCTAACGAGTACCCACAATCTATGTTTTGAGCAGAAATATGAAAATTTTCAGAATTTTTTATCTGAAAATTTTCGTTTTTTGGTGGTAAACGTTTCAGTATATTTGAGTAGGCATGTTTTCGTAATGAATGCCTTTAAGCCTATAATAAAGAGACAGGAATGTATGTCTTTGTTATTTATCTTTAATATTGTCATGCTTTTATTTTAGTGTCTATATCAAACAGAAGTATAAAGCTTTTGATATAGTCACAATGATAAGAAAAAGGCAATATTAACCCTTGTCCTGCTGAATAAATTAAGAAGCCACACCCATTTCTAATTTTCAGCCAATCATATTACTTGATCAAGGTTGTTGATATAGATTCACATACTTAATGGCAAACAGTGCAGATCCAGATCAGTTGGCTTCTTCAGAAGCCAACTGGTCTGGATCTACACTGTTTGCAAAGGCAGGGTATATCCGGCTTCAGCAGGACAAGGGTTAACATGTTAAGATAATGAAGCACTTGTCACCGAGTATGTTGATAGCGTCTTGGTTTTATTTTAGTGTCTATATCAAATAGAATTAGACAAAAATAATAAATTTAATCACTGGGGACTGAGCAAGTCTAGCGAATACCCAATCTTCCTATCTATTATATATTCTACTGTCCCACAAAACTCCCTTGGTTCTAGAATCTGACAAATCTGTTATGCTAATTTCTTGAATAGGATTCTAAGAGCTTTAGAGTAACAGAAAATTCTAAACCCTTAGTACGCTGATGACAAATTAGCGGAAAACAAATGGATTATATTTTTGTGTTGTTTTTTTTTTGTTTTTTTTTTTTTGTTTTTTTTTTGTTTTTTGTTTTTTTTTTCAGAAAATATAAATTTCCATTTCATGCGCATCGTCTCCTCAGGAGACGATTCGCATGAAATGTCAATTTATATTTTCTGGGGTAAAATAACAAAAGTAGATCTAATATAATTTGCTAATTGATAGAACAGAACAGAACAGAACATATTTTTGTTTGACTTGTACATAGTACATCGTCACACAAAGTAGCATAATATCAAATGCATATAATGTCACGAATCAGTATACTTTTTATCCGAGTCTACCAGAGTTTCGTTACGAAAACGCAACCATTTAAACATGCAAAAAATTCAACCAAAAAAAAAAAAAGGAAAACTCTCAGACAAAAAATCCTGATATTTTTCATATTCATGCCAGAAACACAGACCGCGGGTACCCGTTAGAACTCGGCGAGACGGTTCCAACGAGCACCCGCAATCCATGTTCCTCAGCAAAACCAGAAAAATAATGTAAACCCCTGTAAACCCCAGTTTTACTATATAAAAATGGGGTTCAAGGAGGTCAAAGTTATATAGGAGTGTTTTCATGGTGGAAGTAGGATTCTCTCACCCATTTACAGTTACATGAGGATGAACCATAAAGTAGTTTTAGCATAAGTTTAAGGAGCTTGTTAAATTTGTTGTCTCATTCAACCCAAAATATGCACATATGTACGAGTATATTAAAATAATTGAAGTCACTTACCTATAGTTATTTTGAATATTTGATCTCCTTTTTAAAGCTCGTTTAATATATTTGGATAAATTTTGCAGTATAGACATACTAGAAGATTTAAACAATTCTATCAATTTAAACATGGACGGTCTATGATAATAATAGTTGTTAATATAACTTTCTCTTAATTCACGATAACATGGACAAACAAAAATAAAATGAAACATATCTTCTATATTTGTTGTTTGGCAACATAGACAATATCTTTCATTTCTTGGAATTGCATTCCTAGCATGTCGACCAGATTGAATACGCAATGAATGGGCCGACAATCTGAATCTAGAAATGTAGAATCTCAAATCGCTACTTAACATATCAAGATATTTTTCATACCCAAAGCCATTTTTTGAAGTATTTGTACTCCTCTAATACAACACTATTATTAATTTTACCATACCATTCCTGGAAAAAAGTAGTCAATGACACTCTGTTTAAAAATGCATTGAAAATTAGTCAAATCTACATTAAAAGCATCTGTAAAAACAAAAGAATACCCATATTCATTTAATAATTTTTTCACACTTGTTACCCAGTTGATATTTCCGTTCTCACAGCCTCTTAGCCCTTGCTCGTATAACTTTTTAATAATAATATTATCTGAATTTACAACTTTACACCAATATTTAATAATCCTAACATACCGAGAAATATAAAGTGGGTATCGTCCAAGTTCACCATATACCCCTGCTGTACATGTGTTTAATCTTACATTTAGTATACGCTTGCAAAACTTTAAATGCACCCTTTCAATTTCTTTAGAGTTTGAAAATCCCCATATTTCCGAAGCGTACAGTAAAATAGAGCCCACGAAAGCATCAAATAGTTGACATAAAATTTTGGGCTTTAGTGGTAATTTCTTACAATTTACTAACAATACGTTTAAAGCTTTTAAAGCTTTACCGACAATATATTCAGTGTTCGATGAAAAGTTACCAGTATATTTAAAAATAGTACCCAAATAGTTAAACTCATCTACCACCTCAATCTCTTGGTTATTATATGTCCAGTGTTCTCCCCGAAGTAAACGCCCCCTTTTCCTAAAGACCATAATTTTTGTTTTCTCTGCGTTAACTTCTAATCCCCAGTTGCAACAATAAGTATGTAATAAGGATGCTAATTGATACGAATACTTAAATTTAGCTTATAAATATACATTGTAGTTAAAAGCAGCGAACATCTTTAACTTCAAATGCTTGACCACTGCAATACAGTAGATCACTTATCTAACAGTTATAATCTTTTATCAAAGATCCTTCACAAAATAAACATTTTCTTGCCAAGTAGTTAATCAGAATATGATTTTGGTGGCTGGCATAAGAAGTATAGCCTGTTAAACTACTGAATGTACGGTTCGTCTGACCGCGTCTTCGTTATTCATCATTGTATCCTGTTGTTTTTTAAACCCATTTATGCCTAACGTCCCATAAAAGAGACAGTGACAAACAGTGTAGACCAGATCAGACGCCGCAGATATCTTAAATTTTCGGTAGACCTTAACTCTGAGGAATGATTGAAAACCTGGGTCCAGACAATCGATTTTGTTGGATAAACTCCTTAAATTTTCGAACCTTAATTCAAGTAGACCTTTAACTCTGGAATGATTGTAAACCTAGCCCCTGTATTTGTACCACTGACAACATTATATATGTAGTTGTGACCCAACTATCGCACACGATTACAACAAGGCCAAGATCTGGTCCTTCGTTGTCCGCTGTAGAGTATATCAATGCACATAGAATGCCCTGGTCCTACTGTTTTTATCAAAGACTGTTCTGGGTCTTCGTTTTACGCAAGTCGCGAGGCTTTTTTATCATGTTGCGCACTAGTTTTGCTTACACTGATCAGTGAACATCCTGACTAAACTGTGCCGAAGCGCAGGCTGGTCTGGGTATTGGCTGTCCGCATACGGGAATTTAAAAATAATTATTTCGCCGCCATCATGAAAACATACCTATATAAATTTGACTCCCTTAAACCCCACTTTTATATGGTAAAATTGGGGCTGAACAGGGATATACATTATTTTTCTTATTTCTGCTCAAAACATAGATTGTTGGCACACGTTAGAACCGCCTCGTCGAGGCGGTTCTAAGAGTACCCACAATCTATGTTATGAGTAGGTATGAAAAATATAAGAATTTTTATCTGAAAACTTTTATTTTTTGGTGGTAAACTTTTCAATATAGATGAATAGGCATGTTTCGTATTGGCACAATAATCATACTGAGATAGTGATTTCGGAAATCAGGCTTCATTGTAGATTTCCTTCTGATTTCTCCACTTTGCGATAGGGCCAATTTCTTATGGTGCGACCAATATGTAAATATTTACACGTCTTGAAACTGGAAAAATATTGCAATAGTCTAGTGTTCCACAGTCATGCTCTTTCTCTGTACGTTGGCCATTTTCTAAAAGGTTATTAGATGGAATTCACGTTTCTGTAGAAATACGGTGTCTTTGCAAAACCATTTCATGTAATTTTTGGATTTTTGTAAATAAGGACCAGGGTGAGTTCTATAAAAATCCATATCCTTAACGCTTAGCATGCTTGGTAAAAGTACAGCAGACGACATTTTGAAGTGTTTGGCCTTATTTTCCCCAGAAAATAGGTTTTAACATTTCATGCAAATTGTCCCTTTGGGAGACAATTTGCATGAGATGTCAAAGCCTCTTTTCTGGGAAAAAAAAAGAAAAAGGTTATCAATTTGTCGCATCACGAAAACATACCTATATAATTTTGACCCCTTAAACCCAACTTTTATATAGTAAAACCGGGGTTTACAGGGGTGTACATTATTTTTCTTATGTATGCTCAAAAACATAGATTGTGAGTACTCGTTAGAACCGCCTCGTTGAGGAGGTTCTAACGAGTACCCACAATCTATGTTTTGAGCAGAAATATGAACAATATCAGAATTTTTATCTGAAAATTTTCATTTTTGGTGGTAAAATTTTCTGTATATTTGAAGAGGCGTGTTTTCGTAATGTCCACTGAATTAGTCCAAAGAGGAATAAAGAACAGTTTAGGTTCTAGGAAGTATATCGCCATATTCTGTCTATGCATACATGTATTATTCATATATATATATTACTCGGACAATATGCAAATCCTTGGTCTACAGTAATGTGATATAGAATCTTCTATGCGTGTTCGGTGCGTAAAGAGAAAAAAAACGTCCCAAGGGTTACTGTCTGACATCACGAGGCTTTGTCACATCAGCGTTTTCAAGTTTTCTGTATGAGGAGAGACTAAAATTGTCGTTCATCCTGTTGTGTGATTTATTACAATAAAATATACTAATCTAAATCTCGGTCTATATTGTTTGCTCAGGCACATCTGTCTAAATATTCAGAGAGGTAAGTTTTTGTTATTGGTTTTCTTCCTTTGCCAATCCTCGGTGTACCTCATAACATCTGTGGAAACAAGTATCTCACAGGCCGGTTGTATTAAGCCATCACCTGTGTTAAAATGCATTTTTTTTTTTTTTTTTTTTTTAATGTCTAGAAATGCAAAGATTTGGAAGTCAGAAATCAACCTATATTGTCCCATTTATGCCGGGTGGACTCTTCTACCTTAACTCTTTGGACATGTTCATTTCAATACAAAGAGTGTCTGGTTATTTCTTATTGTTACCATGTTTTATAGAAATTCCTGTCCTAAATCTAAACAGTGTAGACCCTGGTCAGACGCCGCCTTACGCGACGTCTGATCTCGGTCAAAAATGTTTGCCAATGTCCTTGTTTTATGGGAAGCTAGGCACGAATGGGTTGAGCAAGCACCTGTGTTAAACAATCACTGTTTTGCTTTTCTACAGGTGCTTGCGTAACACAGGTTTGACTGTATTTGTTTTATTTGGACATTTATTTGAATAAAGTATTGACTAATGCGTACAGTGAACCCTCGTTACAACGACAGCATTTGTTTCCAAAGATTTTGCCATCAAAATGAATTTGCTGTTGTAAAGAATCCTTTATGATGTGTAAGAAAGACCTTGTGTTATTCTTTCTTACTCATAGAACATATGTTTTGGATATTTGTTAGAATCGCCTCAATGAGGCGATTCTAACAAATATCCAAAACATATGTTGCTAATGCAATATTCTTGCATAATTTCTCATTAACTGCCCCCTCTTGAGCGATGGTTTCGTGACAAAAAATTGTCATTATAACGAATTTTGTCGTTGTATCGAGTATCGGTATAAAGAGGGTTGTCTGTATTTCTTTTACTTTGTTTGAGAGCAATTTGTACATACGAATCAGCTGCTTTTGACGAGGCGTCCTGTTTTTGTTTTTTTTTTTTTTTTTTTGTTTATTTTTTTTTTTTTTTTTTTTTTTTTTTTTTTTTTTTTGTGTTTTTTTTTTTTTTTGTGTGTGTTTTTTTTGTTTTTTTTTTTTTTGTTTTTTTGTTTTTGTTTTTTTATTTATTTAATTAATTATTTTTTTATTATTTTTCTTTTTTACTGACAATAAACTGAGGCCTGGAAGGCAAATGTACAGATAACATATGCTCACAAAGTCAGGACTACCAATCTGGTCAGGGCCTTAAGTTTTCGTTGTTTAGCTTTATTTTAATTCTATACAGTCTAGACATTTGAGGCGCAACACACGAAAAGAGCTCTTATGGCATATGCATTTGCGCACACTGGTCAGGGCCCTTCTCTTTTGCTCACAAAATCAGTGGCTATTGAAGATTATATATATATAAACGAATAGAGAAGATCCTAATCAGACTTGGGGAAGCGCAGGCTGATCTGGGCCTTTAACTTGTCAAGGTCTTCTAAAACTTTTATTAACTTGAGACAATTCCAATGGCATATCCATGCTACATCACGAAAACACGCCTATATAATTTTGACCCCTTTAAACCCCACTTTTATATAGTAAAACAGCGATTTACAAGGGTAGACATTATTTTTCTTATTTCTGCTCAAAACATACATTGTGGGTACTCGTTAGAACCGCCTCGCCGAGGCGTTCTAACGAGTACCCACAATCTATGTTTTGAGCAGAAATATGAAAAATAGAGTTTTTTATCTGATTTTTTTTTAGTTTTAGGAGGTGAAATTTTCTATATATTTGAATAGGCGTGTTTTCGTATTGAGTCCAGTAATAATCCATCCACTGGTTCAAGAGATGCTGACTAGTTTGGCACTAGTCTTCAAGTTCAATGCTTCCCTCTTTCATTGAAACTTGTTTTCATTTCATCAAAACGTATTGTCGTTTCATTTAAACGCGCCTGCTTAACGTTCAGTCTTCAAGACTACTTATATGCATGTCTTTTATTTATGAACCAAAACAGGCAAATCTAAATGCAGGGCTCCCAGTTTGTATGATCGACTGAATGCTTAATCACAGTCTAGAACTACCGCAAAAAAAAATGTTATAATGTCTGGCAGATTTAAACTCAAGCAGCTAAGCACAAATGATGTTCAACGCACGAAAATGGCCCGTATGCAATTTGCGGACAATGGGGACATGATCAGCCTGAGCATTGGCGCAGGCTGATCTGGGCCTTCGTTGCCCGCTTACAGAATCAATGGATACTGCTGTATAGGTCAACGAACAGAGAATGTCAATGTCAGACTGCAATGATGCGCACGCTCATCTGGATCAGCGCAGTTCGCACATAGCATGAGGGTCTTTTTCCCTCGTTGCGCATCAAATGGAATTTTACCAAATTCAGCACTTTATGTCTGTCTGTATATCTATATGAATACATGCATGTATGTACATACTTTAATAAGTTTTGAGACGGTATGTAAATTTTGGAGGCAAATGATGCGTGTGTATTTATTTACGCCGGGCTGGGAGCCGGCGTATCTATTTGAGGTTGTTTTTGTAAAATGTGTATGCATTTGAAGAACATCGGTTTTCTTCCAGTTTTATGGGGTTCTTAGTGGGGTTATATATAACTATTCACCCAAACCCCCTCCCCCCTCCCTCCTGAATGTAGCAATGTGGGTTTTGCTCATTTAAAAGAGAAATGAGCAGTTTTCCCGTTGGAGCCCCAATTTGACCATTCGACCTGAAATGAGCTTGTTGCTTGTTGCTGTCAATATTCGTACACGTTTGAAATTTTTCTTTGTTTACGATTGGAAATATGCATTCTCAAATCAAACGGATTATAAGCTGGTTTAATAATAGAATTTAATTTGATATTCAAGCATGGAAAGATTTGGGCCGAAAGAAAACGTTATGAGTGGAGAAAAGAACGAAACACTGCTACATAGATGATTTCGGATATAGTATGTTCGGCCGAGGCTATGGATGGCGACATGTAATTATGTATGCGGGCTAGAAAACAGACGATCATAGTTGATTTTTTTACATAGCTCTGATAACGAGCTAAGCATTCTACTTAAATCTATATTGGTCATGATCGGCCCGTCATGAATCCTGTCGGACCGATAATGGTCCGATATTGATTTAAGCAGAAGGCTATAGATGGTTTTCTGCCTTTTTTCCAGACTGAGATGGGTCAAGCCTACAGACAACTGTGATAATGTTGGGAATCTTTATTTGTGGTTCGCTGACGTGATTGCGTTTTGTCTTACCTGAAGGACTTGAAATGGCGGTGGAAAGAGAAACTCCTTTAAAGGTATATTTTTTTTCTTGATGACACCATTTGGCCATGTCGAGAGAATAAGAGTCTTCAAGCGTACGCACAGTCTTATCAGGGCTTTCCACTAAACATCATTACGTTCCCAGCGGGCACATAACGTTTAAACAACGTCGCGTCAACGGCGATGCCATGTCATGACGTTGATGTGGTGTTGTCTCAACGTTGCGTGCCCGTTGGATTGATACACCTATTTGAATGTTCTTTTTTCTTAACTAAAATAATGTGTTTTTTTTTTTTTTTTCTGATTTATCTACAAAAATATTGGCTGTGATACTCATTCTAACTCTTTCGGCGCCAAATTTCAGACGACATTTGTCGTCGTTTTTTTTTTTTTTTTTTTTTTTTTTTTTTATTTTAACAAACTATCGTTTGGAACGACGTTTATATGTAAAGTTGAAAGACTGAATGTCAAACAGCATAGATCCAGATGAGACGGCTCATTGAGCCGTCTCATCTGGATCTATGCTGTTTGAAAAAGCCTGTTATTATCGCCTGTGGCAGTGAAAGAGATAAGCGCTTATAATGAGCATATGTTTTTGTAAAGAAATTCAGAAAAAAAAGTCGGGATATTCATGTTATCTAGATCGATGTATGCCATGTTTTTCATTTAATACGGGAAAAGACAGCAAAAATTTTGGTAATTAACCTTTGCCTTACTGAATAAATTAAGATGCCACGCCCACTTCTAATTTCCAGCCAATCAGATTACTTGATCCGGATTTCTGATAGAAATTCACATATTTAATAACAAACAGTGCAGATCCACATCAGTTGGCTTCTTCAGAAGCCAACTGATCTGGATCTACACTGTTTGCTAAGACAGGTCGGGTCGTGTTCAGCAAGAGAAGAGTTAAGTAAATTATGACATATTTATGCGGTAAAAAGGATTGCTAGAAATTTGTTTTTTAACACAATTGAAAAGCTGCTTTAAAATTGCACGTCTGAAAATCCGCCTACATACCCTCGTTTTCACTATATATCATGGGAGAACATGGTACACTTTACAAAGGTTTGTTAACGTATGTTATCCAGCGATTCTGTGAACGAAATCAGAATGCATGAGTGTGCAGGCTGAGCTGGGCCTTCGTTCTCCGCATAAACTCAAAGACATGTTTTGTCATGGCACAGCCTACTTGTATTATAAATACATTTGAGGTTTGCGTTTTAACCCTTGTCCTGCTGAACCCGGCTATACCCTGCCTTTGCAAACAGTGTAAATCCAGATCAGTTGGCCTCTGGACCTGCACTGATTGCCATTCAGTATGTGAATTTATATCAACTATCTGGATCAAATAATCTGATTGGTTGAAAATTGAAAGTGGGCGTGGCAGCTTAATTTATTCAGCATGTCAAGCTTCATTGTGATCGATGACTATTTATGCCGAGTGAATTTTTCTACCAATCTATCTAAAATTGCTGGATGAGGGCAAGTAATATAGACCCTGATCAGACGCCGCATTCTGATCTGATCTACATTGTTTGCCAATATTACCTTTGTGGCTAGGCATTTATGGATTAACACGTTCAGAAAAGTGAGCAGTAATTTTATTACATATTTCTATGTTTGGTTAACCGTTGTTGCTTTATATTAAGTGCTTAGCTGTGTAGGTAAACTTTTTAGCAAATGTATTTGTTTTATTGTTATCCTATACTGCCTAATAGTATTTAGAATATTTTCGTAAATCTTCAGCAAAGGAGATTTATCTCTCCTGTCAATTTCCGCTTACTTTACATTACAAAAGCACGCCTATTCAAATACACTGAAAATTTTACCACCAAAAAATGGCAATTTTTCAGATAAAAAAAAAATCTGATATTTTTCATATTTCTGTTCAAAACATAGATTGTGGGTACTCGTTAGAACCGCCTCGTCGAGGCGGTTCTAACGAGTATCACAATCTATGTTTTTGAGCAGAAATAACAAAAATAATGTATACCCCTGTAAACGCCAGTTTTACTATATAAAAGTGGGGTTTAAGGGGGTCAAAATTATATAGGTATGTTTTCGTGACGACATAAAATAATTAAGGAGGTTACCCAGGAAGGCCATAATGATGAAGCGAAGTTTTCCCAGGACGCCAAAATAAGATGCCTCACGAAAACGTGCCTATACAATTTTGACCCCTTAAACCCCACTTTTATATAGTAAAACTGGGGTTTATAGGGGTATACATTATTTTTTTTTATTTCTGCTCTAAACATAGATTGTGGGTTCGTCAAGGCGGTTCTAACGAGTACCCACATTCTATGTTTTGAGCAGAACTAGGAAAAATATCAGAATTTTTTAACTGAAAAATTGTTCATTTTTTGGTGGTCAAATTTTAAGTATATTTGAATAGGCATGTTTTCATAATGTGGATGCGGAACAAGCAATGGCAAGACAAAATAGCACATTTACATAACAGAAATGATGACGTTGTTTTTAGCATGCTGGGTAAAATTTCAGCCGATTACATGTTAAAATATTTTTCTTATTTTTTTTCCAGACAACGGGATTTGAAATGTCAAATCTTGTCTTCTGGGGAAAACAAGAAAAAATAACATCAATTGCCCATATACTAAATTAGTCCTGAGAGTGGTAAATAAGCTATGAATAAATATAACTAACGTTAACACATTATAGACTGAATAGACTCCCCCACACTATATATTGAAGAGTCCATTTTCAATTTTAGGTACGCCCGGCTATGAGATTTAGATATACCTTGAGAAAAATGGCTAAAATATTTGCAAACAGTGGAGACCCTGGTCTGCAGCATCTGATCCGGTCTGCATTCTTTGCCAATTATCCGTTTAGGGGTTTCCAGGCTGCAATGGGTTAATATGTAATCCAGATGACAAATTGACCCTAAAGCGCCAATCACACTGACTGCAGCAGACAACAATCAGAATTTTATTATTATTATTACTATTATTATTATTATTATTATTATCATTCAGAGTAAATAAGACCTTATTTTTCATGTGAATCGTCTGCAAAGAAGACGATTCACATGAATTATGAATTCCTATTTTCTCTTAAAAATAAAAACAAAATGAGAATATCATTTGCTGCACTTTTGCTTGGCGCTTTCAGAGTTAAGATAAACCTGCTTTATCAAATCTGGGGCTTTAACACATTTATAAACTCCAACCAAAACCTCTGCCTCTATACCAATGGTCCCACCAGGTGAACAGCAGGTATATCATTACGAAAACACGCCTATTGAAATATATAGAAAATTTCACCTCCAAAAACTGAACATTTTCAGATAAAAAAAAAAAACAAAAAAAAAAAAAACAAAAAAAAAAACTCTGAAATTGTTCATATTTCTGCTCAAAACATAGATTGTGGACCCACAATCTGTGTTTTTTAGCAAAAATAAGAAAAATAATGTATACCCCTGTAAACCCCAGTTTTACTATATAAAAGTGGGGTTTAAGGGGGTCAAAACTGTATAGGCATGTTTTCGTGATGGCAGGATTAGTTGAGCGTTAATTTTTGCATGAGTTCTATAAGAACCGTTTTGCATATTAACACGGCTGTCTTATTGATATAGTTATCATTATTTTATTTTATTTTGTTTTCAGTCGCGTGTGGAAACAGAGGCATTTGGTTCAGAAACGTCACTTTCCCGGCGACTTACACCAGGTAGAACCTAAATACAGTAGTAGTATTGGGTGCCACCCAATACTACTTACAGTAAAACTTCAGTGATTCGAACTCCCATTATGAAAACACGCCTATTCAAATATATTGAAAATTTCACTGAACAACATTTTCAGATAAAAATTCTGATGTTTTTCATATTTCTGCTCAAAACATAAATTGTGGGTACCCGTTAGAACCGTCTTGACGAGGCGGTTCTAACGAGTACCTACAATCTATGTTTTTGAGCAGAAATAAGAAAAATAACGTATACTCCTGTAAACCGCAGTTTTACAATATAAAAGTGGAGTTTCAGGCAGTCAGCATTACATGATAAATGGCTCGTTTACCGTGGCTGATTCGACCTTAGGAAATTCTTCCGATAGCACAAGCAAATATTTAAGGATATACTGGGGAAATTTTCTTGTTTTATACTGAATGTATATGTTGTATGTACTCATTAAAATCGCCTCATCGAGGCGATTCTAATGAGTACATTCAACATGCAATCATTTTAAAGAAGATCGAAAAGACATCCCTATTGATTTATACCCATTTGCCACCTGACACGGCGTTACGATTAACCTCGGACCTAATAATAATGTATATTGGGTCCAAGGATTAACCCTCAGTAAATCGAACTACCCATGTCTAGAAAAAAAAAAAAAAAAAAAAATTGTCATAGTCCAAAAGATGTTCGAGCCATTGAATTCGAATGTAATTACTGTTATATGTGTACAAGTACACAAAGTGCAATCAGTCAGTCAAGCAATGTTTTTTGGCAATTACGCAAATACGACACGGGATATATGGTTTTTGTCATGGTCGAATGGGAAATAACTGCGATTCTGGATATGACAGGAATTCTTTCGTTACTTGCCTCCTCTCTCCTTCGGGGTATAACGACAGTGAAGTTATATATGTTAACTAGCGTTAGGACACATCCAATAAATAGCATAACCTTGATAAATGAAAATATGGTCAAGTTTTTATCGTGTTTCTTGATCATCATCAAACATCATATATATAAATTGTTTCTGTCTTCATGTTTAGTCACGTTTTCATGTATTTATGATTGATATCTTAACACATCGTCTTTGGAACGATTGCACCTTTTTAAAATGAGACAACGCCTGAAATGGAAATGGAGGAATATTTCGTAGGATGTCCGTAAGGTGACTTTTTTTTTTTTTTCGTTTTAAAAGTGTTACATCATAGTGTGGTAAAAGCTTTCGAATGTCATGCTCAAAATCCGACGGTTTCGTGGTATGACTTACGTTTTCTGATGAACGAAGATGGAGAATTGTTTTCATTATTATTATGATTTTATTTATTTTTATGGTCTGTCACAAAAGTGGCGAGGGTATTACGTTATACGTCAGAAATTTTGTGTGTCTGTCCGTTCCCACGTTCAGGCATTTATTGGGTATTTATATGTTAAAAAATACCCAACAGTAAGTTAAAAGTACCCACTAGTAGTCTACGGAATAATGGGAATAGTGTAAAAAAGTACCCAACCATATGCCTATTCGTGTGCCCGTCTGTCCGTCCGTCAGTGCTTTCATCGTTCGTGTACGCTCCATAACTCTGATAACGTCAGAGATATTTCCACCAAACTTCACACAAATGTAAAGCACTATAAGACGACGTGCAGAGCACATGAACTGTAACTCTGGTTTGCCTACTTCTGGAGTTATTGCCCTTTGAACATTGAACATAGCCATTTCTACCATGTACTCGTGTCCGCTCTGTAAGTTGAAAACCGTTCGGGATATTTTCACTAAACTTCACACAAATGTAAAGCATTATAAGACGACGTGCACAACACATGAACCGTAACCCACCCTGGTTTGCCTACTTTGAGTTATTGCCCTTTGAACATTGAACATAGCCATTTCTACCATGCACTCCTGTCCGCGCTGTAAGTTGAAAACCATTCCAGATATTTGGATGAAAATTCTCACAAATCAAATGTAAAGCATCATAAGACAAGGTGCAGAACACAAGAACAATAACTCTAGTTAACCTACTTGTGGAGTTATGGCCTTTGAACATAGTAGATATTGAAAACAGCTGTTTCTACTATATACTCGTGTCCGCTCTGTAAGTTGAAAAACGTTCCAGATATTTTAATGAAACTTTTCACAAATGTAAAACATAATAAGACAAGGTTTAGACCACAAGAACAGTAACTATGGTTAACCTACTTATGGAGTTGTGGCCCTTTGAACATTGTAGATATTGAAAATAGCCATTCCTAATATGTACTCGTGTCCGCTCTCAAAGTTGAAAATCGTTCCGGATATTTTGATGAAACTTCACACAAATGTAAAACATCAAAAGACGAGGTGCAGAACACAAGAACAGTAACTCCGGTTAACCTACTTTTGGAATTATGGCCCTTTGAACTTTGAAAATAGTGATTTCTGTAATATATTTGTGTCCACTCTGTAACTTGAAAACTGTTCGAGATATTTTCTTGAAACTTTATGCCAATGTATATCACCATTATACAATTTGCAACCGCAAGAATAGTAACTCTGGCTTACCTGCTGTTGGAGTTACCGTCCTTTGAACATTATCAATAGTGATCCAAGTCATATACGTGTGCCCTTTCTATAACTTGAAAATGGTTCCAGAGATTTCCATGAGGCCTTGCAAAAGTGTAAAGGGGCATAACACATTTTATTTTTGACAAAGTTATGGCACTTGATTGATGTAAATGCTGTGGTGGGGCATGGTGCAGTGCTTGCAGCGCTTTTAAATTTTTTGTTGTTTTTAGGGAGGTTTGATCATTATAGTCTGTTACCGAATATAATTAACATCTGTTCTGGTTCACTCCAACGGTGAGTAGATAGATAGAACTGAAAGGCAAAAATAATAATATTAGCACAAGAAAGATTATAAATAAACATTTAAAAAAAAAATCAACATCTGTACCCCACCTGCCCACTTTCCGCACCTCCCCCCCCCCACCCCCCCACCCCCCCACACACACACACATGCCCCGGGTTCATAGAAATACCGGAACAACACACCGAAACACATTGGTAATTACCGGAACACACTTTAATATTTTTCATTTTATATTATTAAAGATCGTTTTTTATAATTTAATTGCTGTCTGTTTGTGTGTCGGATGTTGTTAATAATAAATTTGATCTTAGCATACAATAAATTAACCTCATTCCAGTGTTTTATAGAAATGCGTTCCGGTCCCTTTGTGATAATGCATTTGTAATGTCTTCTGTCAATACATTGTTCACTCATCATTAATATTCCCTTATGAGGTTTAATGCAAACTAACATCCATGATTATAAAATTAATCACCATCATAATATTTATCATGGTTAATAACTTTTTAATACCAAACTCATCATGACAAAAATTCACCGGATCACACTGCCATACAATAATATTAATTATTTGATGCTTAATTGAGCTAAGGTTTATAAGATGTTCACGTGTTACAAACGGTCAAAATAGACATAGAATATATAAACGGACCACATATTCCCTTCCCCCCCCCCCCCCCCCCCCCCCCACCTCCCCACCAATCTAAAAAAAACCAAAACAAACAAACAAACAAAAACTACTTATTTATAGCAAAAAACAAAATACATTTTTGAGTGTGTTCCGGTAATTACAAGTAAAAATTTTTACTTGGTCCACTGCAGAAGGCTTAGTAACATCGTAAAGGCGCGTGGTAGTGTTGAAGTGTGTGGGAAGCGGATGTGGATAAGTTTGATGTTCCAGTCTTCTTCCCAAAACAATTTTGCAGACTACCATAATTATGATATGAAGCAAAAGAAAAATGAGTCGGGGGACAACATTTCCTACAAATCTGCATGTGCGCCCAACAACGATTTATATCAGCCTGCGCACCTGCGATCAATGTATTCGCAGTCCGCCTGAAGACACTTTGGATCTGTGGCTATCTATAGAATGCCTTGCGAAGACTCTATGGCTGCCTGGTGGCGCAGACTGATCTGAGTCTTCAATAAATGCAGCAAGCCAAATCAGATTGAGGAACGGTTCATACTAGTCGTTTCACACGGAGTTTGAGTAAATAGTTACTTGGAAGGATTATCTCCCTTGAATATTTTCCCGCCAGACGTCAGATACTCCTTCCGGTATGTAATTTAATTTTTCTGTTTTCAACTTTATATGAGGTAAGCTATCCACTCTACTTGAAATTTGAAAAGAAGAAATTATATATGTGAAGTGCATATGTAAGCATACCAAGAATTTCAGTTTTAAAGGTATTGGTAAGATACTGTCTTCGCTTTGAAGCGGACTGTATTGTGATTGCCCCATTTTCGTCAGGTACGGAATTTCCGAAAGATAGACCTGAACACATGCACTTCGTACATTACGCTACTCCCATACATAAGAGTTCGGATAGTCTGACGTTTATTTTTAGTTTATATACTGATATTTTCATTTTTGTTTTAAAGTAAACCCGCTAAGGTTACCCTTTTAAGTCCTGTATTGTGCTGCTCCGGGATTCCTCAGCTTCCAAACACGTCCTTCCAGCAGGGCACTCTAAGAAGAAGTAGGCCAAAATATTGGTTTGCACCAGTGACGTCAGCTGCTTTTAAACTACCGGCAACGCCTGTCAATGGACTCAAGCGTTGCTGTTGTTGCTGTCTAGCCACTATCGGCGCACCACTACACTCCTCCCCACTTTATAAAAAAGGGAGGGCGCATTCGGCAAAAAAGGACGTCAAAACACCAGACCAGTAAATATACTTGACCAAAGCATGGTATCTTTATATTCATATATGTGTTGAGGAGACATCCGATCTTGGACCCAGTATACACTGGACTAGTAACTACGGTACAGGTATTGTATTTACTGGAAATATGTTGTCGTGGCTGAGTTTTCATAATTTTGTCTGATGAAATTTAAATGCTCATATTTCAGTTATTTTTCCAAAAAGATTTGTTTTCAAAAAGCAATAGGTCAATATATTACCTGTAAGACTGCAGCATTATATTTAAGGAAAAACCAACAGTTTTTGTAAACATCAACGAGAAAACTAAGTACCCATTTTAGCTATTTTCGGTACTTTTAGCAGAAAGTCATCAGAAATTTGCCCAAAATGAAGTTATAACTTCAATCTAATTAATTGTGACTTGACATTTTTCAACCAAACCTATTAAAACTAATTTATTACAACTTCAGTTATTATCCAAAATAATTTTTAATGACCATAGTGCTGTAAAATAGCGCTAAAATCAAGCCACGACAACATATTTTGGCAGTTCCGTTAGTGACAAGTCCGGGTATTATTAGGTCCGAGATCCGATGCAAAAACATCAATGCTTACTTTACTCCATTCAACTTGCGCATCAGACGCCGGTTTTGCAGCTATTTTACAAACTGACATACAATCGTTGGACCATTTTTAGTTTTGTTAAATGGTATACATACATCATGCACCTTGTAAGTACCGTCTCATGTCATCTCACAGTTTTCTATCCTGGCACTTTGACTGTTCACAATCAGTTGAAACATATCCCAGTGCCAATCTGACCACAGTACCATTTCACACCACAGCCCTCTACACAGTACCGCAGTGTCAATACCATACTGCTGCCAGGGCTAACTTGGTAATATATTGCTTCTGTGAGACATCAAGTAACAAGGTGTCTTGGATGTATGGATTTGACTCAAGACTAATACAGAGTGGTAGTTCAAGTTAATTTGTAGAATGTTTTAGGTTTGATTTGATCAGGTTGTAATTGTGAGAGGCCAACAGAGGGATTACAGGGAACACTTTGTACAGACAATGATACGAAGTACCATATGATCTTGCAGACCAAGTGGCCATCTACATTGTTGTCAGCTGTTTATTTTGGGCAGTGCTATGAAGCACCATACTATCTTATTGACCAAGTGGCCATCAACATTGCTAGCAGCTGTTCTCCCTCAATTTGTTGATCAGTAGAATATTTCCTTCACCCTATAGCAATGTGTTTATCACCTCTTTCATCTTGGAGCAATGAGAAGAACCATATGATCGCCATATGACCAAGTGGCCATCTACACTGCTATTGTATTACTTTCATCATAGAGCAATGAGAAGAATCATATGATCGCCATATGACCAAGTGGCCATCTACATTGCGTGCATATCCTTCATGAGCTTCAGACCAGTAAAAGTATCTTACTTTTCATAGCAATAAGAAGTACCCTATGACTGCCAAATGACCAAGAGGCCATCTGTATTGCTTTTTGCAGTTTTCTGCTGCTGTTAAGTTACTGATCAAAAGAATACTACTGATCTATGTTCTACTACCCTATGACCTCATGAGCCGTTCTACAAAGTCTCTGCACAGCGTTAATCTTATTTTCTTTCAGCCTCCACTACCTCCTTCCAGGACATCCCCCATTGTTGAAATCTTATCTTTTCAACTTTACTCTTCAGAAGGATACAGAGATCCTTCTCGTTATAACAGCCGGTCACTTCCAAAGTGGGGATAGTTTTATATATTTGCCTTTTAACACCTGCCGCATAAAGCAGACACACTAGACCACCCTCGTCGTAGGTTCTGTCTAGTATCTCTCTTCATGCGGGGAAGAGAAGGTTTGAGTGTATTCCTGGCAAGGTCATGAGCTTTCTGGATGCTACCCGTGCATCTGACAACATAGTCCTCTACGTCAGTTAGCCTGGTCGCAGCAAGAGGGAACATGAGGTGAGCTGGGAAATTTATGTCCCTACCTAATATCAGCCTGCTAGTCGTATACTGGTAATATGGCCAACAGTCGATTTTAGGGCTCCCGCAAACTGTTGCAAATGAAGGTTTCACTAATTCTGCGACATGCCAATAAAACACACGATAGCAGCCATAAGGAATTTGTTAAATGTATAATTTTCCGTTTGGCTGTTACAACCTAGAAGTTCCGTTTGGTGAAGTCCTGGATATATGGATCTGGAGCGCTTTCCACAAGGCGGCACACAATTTTGAAACTTACGGCCTTGTTCTGAGAACACTTGGAATGGACATCTGAATCTCGAAGTTATCCACAGCTTCTTTTGCTGTGACTTCCACTGTCTGTGATGGAAGTGTCACACATTCTACCCACTTCGTGGACTGGTCCACCATCATGAGGAAACGTTCAAACTGATATGGAACCCCCCATGGGAGCTCCCGCCTGATACCTTCCATGGGTGTCCAAAATCCATCAAGGCACCCATGAAGCAACATATCAGGCAACAGTCCCCACGACCATCCCATACCAATAGAACACCCTCAGTCAGGCTTTTGTTTGGGCCACACTTTGATGACTTGGAGATGACAGGTCAAAGCTCAACCTTATAGCTTCTGTTCTCAATCCTTTGGGGGCAACGAGATCCTTCTCGTCACAGTGGCCTCTATTGCGGTAGAGTACTTCATCAATTTGTGTGAATTGTTCCTTATTATGCCAGTATGCTTTTGCCACTGGCCCAGCAAGGAACAATACACCTTCCCCCGGTTTGACAGCATCCGCCAGCTGGTCAAGTATTACTGAAAGATCCGCATCTTCTGCTTGTTTCTCAAATCAGTGAGGGGGAGGCCCCAGCATGTTGGTCCCTCAGCCACAATAGCATTAGTGACTTGTGTCGTTATCTCTCCATTACCATCCACATACCTAATTCCTGTGCATAGTTTTGCTCCTAGTCTCACATTTTTATCGCATCAAGGGACAATTCAATGACCTCCTCATGCTGGCTGTTACCTGTGACCTGCAACAGTTGTGACCCCAGGGGCAAGCCAAATTCACATACCCCAGGTGTTGCTGCTCCTTCGCTATCACTCTATGACCAGTTTCCTGATCATTCTTTCCAACTTTTACGCTTCTGCAGTTCGAATTGAAACCTGTGCTGGACCCTGGTACCTGTGCCTCTATCCCCAGATTTGACAACTGTACTTCTTCAATGGCGCGTCATCATTCCCCTGTTTTTGAATCCGACATTTTCTGGGTACCAATTTTACACTCCCCAGTTGCATCACCTTTGTGCATCCATCATTGCTAGCCATGGTCCTATGCAGCCCTTGTGATGCCATTGTTACTGTGCAGTTTACCACCCTGGCTAAACTGCCCCAGATCCTGTCAGCCCTTGTGCAGTAGTCACAGCCTCCACAAGGTAGATTACTAGGCTTCTCCTCAAGCTTAAAGGGCCTTGTAATATTCTCTAGACACAGGAATGCCATCCAGACTCGAAGCATCAGCATTCCCGTGTCTAGCCCCATACCTGCGCTCCAGTATCACGTTATACTGAGATAATTCTTCTACAGAGATCCACCTAGCAAGCTGACCCTCTGGATTTTTTAACCGCAATAGCCATGTGAGACCAGCCTGATCTGTTCTATTCGAAAAACTGTCAGGCGCCCTAACATAATACCCGTACTGACAATCAAATCCTACAGCCATTCTTTCCCTGTAGTGCAGTACCGCCTCTGATCTGAGTCAATGCAAAACTGCCAATGACCTTTTCCTGGTCATTCTGCACTTGGATTGACCCTGCTCCAATCGCCGTGCATAACCTGAACCACTTCCTGTTGAAACAAGAGGCATTTCTTTGGCTTCAATGTAGACCATACTCTCTTTCACCTAAGACGAGTATGTCATCTAAGAAGGCCAAAACCGTTTTCCATGTGAGAGCCCTTAATGCAAGGTTCGTAACTTGTTAATGTTGCAGGTATCATTTACAGCATTGACTCGGCCACAAGACGGGGATTAAAATACAAGCATTTTTTCTGCGAACATCTGTCTTAGACAATGTTTACTGACACTTTTTAAGATTCTCATACAAGGGGGAAGCTTGTTATAAACAATTCCAAGCAATATACCACCCCTGAGAAGTCTTTTAATACCACCGTCTTTCAATCAAATCATCCCACAGCCAGATCAATACGTTATTTCATTACAGAGCCCAAACCAAATAAGCCGTACTTGGAAATGAAGGCTGTCTCCCCATCCTCCTCCTTTATTCCTACCTGCCAGCATGTGGAATTTGCATCCAGCTTTGAAAACCACAAACTGCCAGCCAATGTATCTAAACAGTGTAAAGGAAGAGTAAACATGTTTTAAACAGCGACTTCATCTAGTGCTCTGTAATTAATACACCACCTCACTGATCCATCCCCGGGGATCCATCTCTTCCGGATCAGTACAGGTGCCTAAGTCTACTCCGTAGGGCCTCCTCTCCCCCACTAAAATAAGCTGGGGTTCGCCTCGTGTTGTTCCACAGGTTTGGCATTGGCTGTATTGATTCCATGCTGTTTGTCATGGAATGTGCCCGAGTCAAATTCTGATTTGGCAAAGACATCTAAGAACATCATCAATAATTGTGCCAGTCTATTGCTATAATGATTAATGAGTGATGCGTCTTTTACTTCTCATGTAACAGCCTTTGAAGATGCTCCTGCATTTCTGGTTCATGGCTGAAATCACCACCATTGAGCATCTGGATTCATCTGGATTCACCTTGGTGGTCTGTACATCCTCTAATTTAATTCATCTTCTGCCATGCTTTCTTTTTCAGCAGTCCACTTTCTGGGACACACAGCCGGATCTGAGTCTGCTTCCCTCAATAATCTCAGCATGAGCACCTTCACATCCTCTAATTTAGCATCTCTCCCTGCATGTGGCACTTCACACGCACCACTATTTGGGTGATATTCTCTGCTCTTTCTGGTGCACCATGACTGTCCTCCATATTAAGTTTAAGGATCTGGCCATCAAACATAAGGGTACCTTGGGCCTTGTCTATGATTGATTCTCCTCGGTGAACAAGAATAACTGTTAGACTTTTGCGATCTCGTTAAATAGTAGCCACGTGGAATTTTTCTGTGTACAACTGGTTGCCTATCTTATCTTGACTGGCCCGATAATTGTCACCTGGGCTCCTGAATCTTCCATGGCATTCATCTTTTCTTCTACCTGGACTTATAGGCTGAATTGGGACACAGAATGTACAACTTCACACAAATGTTGGGTATGACAATATCTCAAGCAAGTTCAACTTTCAGGATCCTGTGCTCAAGATTAAGGTCACTCTGGCTATTTTTAGAAAAACTTTGTCATCGCTCTAGCACCTACATCTATTGATAGATTTTAATGTGACTTCACACAAATATTGGATATGACAATATCTCAAGCAAGTTCGACTTTCAGGGTGCTGGGCTTAAGGTCAAGGTCATTGTGACTATTTTTAGAGAAACCTTGTAATTGCTCTAGCGCCTACATGTATTGATGGATTTTAATGTAACCACAGAAATGTTGGGTATGATAATATCTTTAGCAAGTTTGACTTTCAGGGTTCTGGGCTCAAGGTCAAGGTCACTGTGGCTATTTTAAGAAAAACTTTGTCATCACTAGTGTCTACATTTATCAATGGATTTTAATATAACCACTTAAATATTGGGTTTGACAATATCTCAAGCAAGTTCAACTTTCAGGGTCCTGGGCTCAAGGTCAAGGTCAGTGTGGCTATTTTTAGAATGAGGTGTCATCGCTCTAGTGCATACATTTATTAATGGATTTTAATATAAATTCTCATAAATGTTGGTTATGATAATATCTCAAGCAAGTTCAACTGTCAGGTTGCTGGGCTCAAGATCAAGGTAACTGTGGCTATTTTTAGAAAAAACTTTGTCATTGCTTTAGCCCCTGCATTTGTCAATGGATTTTAATGTACAAGGGTTGTGCAAAAAGTTCTGTCACTAATAGGCTTCCTTGGTTTTATCCCAGGTATATTTTAAAATGCTTCACTGCACTTGAATGGTGTGTTGAATGGCTAACAATACCCGTTTATTTCGTGCAAATTGCTTTCCAACTGACCGAGTTATTTCAAATTGAAATAGATGCAGTCATATACACTGACCAATTTACTTGTTACATTGGAACATGGACCAGATGACTGAAATTCGTAGCTATATTAAATGCCGCATTAGGCTTAATATAGATTCTAAGCAGATATTTAATGAATTGTGTAGTATATATGGACCTCAGACCATTTCAATGTGCACAGTTTTTAGGTAGGTTAAAGCTTTTAAAGTTGGGAAATTTTCTGTTGAAAATGATACCCGTCCTGGAAGGACTAAAACCTCTGTTACCAAGGCTAACATTGCTGCTGTAAAGATTGTGGTCGAACAGGATGCGCGATTGTCTGTCAAAGATATAGCTAGTTGTACTGGCATATCAGAAGCAGTGTGCAAACAATTCTGAAAAGGCATTTGGACCTGAGAAAGGTTTGCGTTAGGTGGGTACCTCATTTGCTCACTGAGGAGCAAAAGACACAACACCTTAAATGTGCCCGAGATCTTTTGAAAACATACAAAGGCTGTAATAGTCGGGTTATTTCTAACTTGCAAACAGGTGATGAGAGCCAGCCTTGGTAGCTCAGTTGGATGCGCCGTCCGACTGGAGACCAGGGGGTCGCAGGTTCAACCCCGGTCGAGGTCAGCAACATTCTTTCGTGGAGATTGATCATGAAATATTTTCTACGGTCATTCTCTCCCTTCCGCTGATTCAAGAAGGGCATTTGTCAGTTTCTGGAGAAAGAATGCGCACAATACTGGTGAACTGCTTAGAGGACTAAGCCTGCCCAGTAAACCAGTAAACGCGTGGTTAGGTAAATTGACTGTGCTCGACATGACCCATTGGGTTGACTGGGCCGCGAAACCTCAACACAAACAAAACAGGTGATGAAACCTGGGTGCCAATGTTTGAGCCACAAAGAAGGGCTGATGATAAGCAATGGAAGTGAAAAGATCAAAAAACGCCCATGTATTGCCAAGAGAACCATAAGTTCGAAAAAGATGTTGTACACAATTTTCTTTAATTCAAGTGGGCCAGTTGATCAAGTGCCTTGTCCATCTGGTCACACAGTCACAGGCCGATTCTACAAGAATTCTGTACTGAAGAAAGTGAAAGAGTTTTACAATAAGAAACAACCAAGCAAAGGATGGTCAGGAGTCCACATTTTACATGACAACACCTCCTCTCATAAGTTTGAGGTTGTTAAGTCTTTTTTGGCTTCTGAAAAGGTGAAAGTTTTAAACCATCCACCTTATTCACCTGATCTGAGTCCCTGTGACTTCTTTTTATTTCTAACGCTTAAGAAAATGCTAGAAGTTCTCTTGGCAGCGCTATTTATCAGTGTCTCCAACAGATACCAAAAGAAGACTATTTATCTGCTTTTCGCGACTATTTATCTGCTTTTCGCGACTGGGTAAAAAGGTTACAAAAATGTGTTTCAATAAATGGGGAATACTTTGAAGGTTTGTAATAAAAATATGTTTGATAAAATGTAGCAATGAAGTAATGCAAACCCAGTGACAAAACTTTTTGCAGGACCCTCCTATCATCACACAATTGTTGGGTATTATAATATCTTGAGCAAGTTCAATTTTCATGTTGCTGGGCTTAAGGTTATGGTAACTGGCTATTTTTAGAAAAACCTTTGTAATTGCTCTACTGCCTACATTAATTTTATCAATGGAATTTAATAGAACTTCACATAAATGTTAGGTATGTTTAGGTAACTGTGGTTACTGTGGCTAGTTTTAGCAAAAACTTTGCCATTGCTCTAGCCCCTGCATTTATCAATGGATTTTAATGTATCTTCACACAATTGTTGGGTATTATAATATCTCCAGCAAGTTCAGCTTTCAGGTTGCTGGGCTCAAATCAAGGTAACTGTGGCTATCTTTGGAAAAAAACTTGTCATTGCTCTAGCCCCTGCATTTATCGATGGATTTTAATATATCTTCTCGTTGTTGGGTATTTTAATATCTCGAGCAAGTTCAACTTTCAGGTTGCTGGCATTAACGTCAAGGTAACTGTGGCTATTTTAAGAAAAAACTTTGTCATTTTTCTAGATTTTAATATATCTGCACATGATTGTGGGTATGATAATATCTGGAGCAAGTTCAACTTTCAGGACCTGGGCTCAAGGTCAAGGTTGACATGACTGAAATTTTCTATGGTGAGATCTAATCTCTTCCAACCTGAAAATCTGAATGTTTACAATACTGTGGCTTAATGTCAAGGTCATATATGACCTTTACATTAAGGTCACAGGGTTTTTGTTTCTTCATTTATAGAACTATTATATGTTATGAAATTTCCCAGTTCAGTGTTTGCCCACACCAAGTAGTGTTGTGCGAGGGGATTTGTATCGCCTGCGATGCCTTTTTATTGGAGGGCCATCAATGTTTCTTTTTTCTTATTTCTCTTGAGGAAAAAAGTGTGTTGTAGGTACTCATTATAAGCACCTCCCTGAGGTGCTTTTAATGAGTATTCACAACATACCTTTTCCTGGACAAATAAGGAAAACATCTATATGGCTACTCCTTTTTTCAAGAGCTATGTGTGGACACTATCACTACATGGTCAAATAGTTATGTTCATTTTAGGAGAAGTACAATTAATAATTCAAACACTTTATCACATTCTTTTTTGCCCAGATTTTGTCGTTTTTGCATTTATTTTACAAAATTCTTGGTGAAAGGGCAAACAGACTCTGATCAGACTGCTCTACTCCTTTGGGAGCAGTCTGGGTCTGCACTGTCTGCCATTTTGTCACAAAGATTGGTATAAAAAAAGTAGTGTTAAAACATTATCAGTCCCAAACATTAAAGGGTAATTGTGGTAATTTTATTTTCAGTGATATATGTAGAGGATATTGAAAGTGGCTCAACAGTGGCTATGCCCATGCTTAGAGGAGGGAGTTTTTCAGAAGCATTAGGAACCTCACCACCGAGAGTGAATGGCCCAGGAAACATGTCAAAGACATCTTCTGGTAAGCTAAATAACGTTTACTGTTAAGGCCACTTTTCTAGGAAAATATAGTTCACACATTGCCATGCACAGACATCAGTATGGTCAGTGTTCAATGTAGAGGAAACTTGAGAAAACTTTCTTCCTTGAAAAAGAATTTACTGTCCACACAATGTATGCCCCAGAGTCATGTTTTTCATATGGCACAGATCAGAAGGTACTTAACCCTTGTCATGCTGAATAAATTAAGATGCCACGCCCATTTCTAATTTTCAGCCAATCAGATTACTTGATTCAGATTGTTGATATAAATTCACATACTGAATGACAAACAGTGCAGATCCAGATCATTTGGCTTCTTAGAAGCCAACTGATCTGGATCTACATTGTTTGCAAAGGCAGTGTACGTGTATATCCGGGTTCAGCAGGACAAGGGTTAACTTCACCCATGATGATAACTGATAAATTACCTTAGACAAACTTTACAAAATACCTTTGAAATATACAGGTAAAATTGGTATAAAATGTTTGTCTAACCGTTACTATCACTTTCATTGGTTGTCAGCCAGTTTTGCAGAGGAAATCTATTCTTTAGGGATCAGTTGTTCGAAACTAACAATGTCATTAATTAACATATTGTTAAAACTTTGATCGTTACATTTTTCAGCAAAAATACCTGTGAATTAGATATTGTACTTACTAGAACAGTTAACATTTTGACCTCTAATGAGCATGTTAAGCTAACAATGCTTTAAACAACTGGGCCGTCTTTGCTTTACAGCAGCTGTTGCTACTGTAAACAAATGCCCTTACTGCACTACCATATTTACCATAAATATTCAGAAATTTTTTACGTGTTTATCCTAATTGGTGGAGTTATTAAGAACTAGTATTTGACTATAATTCTGGGTTACTTTTCGCCAGTTCTCCACAAAAGCCTAAGTTGTGGGTACTCATCGGAGTACCCACAGCATATCCATATGTTGTGGGTAGTCATTAGAAATGCCTCAATGAGGCATTTCTAATGACTACCCACAACATATGTTTTTATGGTAATGAGAAAAACTGGTCCAGAATTATCACCAACTGTTCCTCCTTAACACCCATTACGAAAATACGCCTATTCAAATATATTGAAAATTTTACCACCAAAAAAGGAAAAATTTTAGATAAAAAAATTCTGATATTTTTCATATTCCTGCTCAAACCATAGATTGTGGGTACTCGTTAGAACCGCCTCAGTGAGGCGGTTCTAACGAGTACCCACAATCTATGTTTTTGAGCAGAAATAAGAAAAATAATTTTTACCCCTGTAAACCCCAGTTTTACTATATAAAAGTGGGGTTTAAGGGGGTCAAAAATATATAGGTATGTTTCCGTGATGTCTACCTAATGTTTGAAAATAACTTGACTGCTTGATGATATATCTGAAAGTGCTGTTTGAAAAATAAACAGTGCATGCCTTAATCAGACTGCTTCTTTAGAAGTAGTTTGATTTATTTTTGCACTGTTATCTAAAGGGTGTGTCTGAGATTTAGGGTGAAAATGGTAGCCAGTTTTATTTACAGACTGCTATTTTATGATGTATGAAGTCTCTTTATAAAAGCTGCCTCCCAAAGTTGGTTTATTGTATGCTTTCCCTGGTGTGGCTGTTGTAGCCAGATTTCTGATGGTAAATCAGCATAGCTATATTATCATCCTGATACACTTTACCATACACATGCAGCATCCACACTTATTACAAACACAGGCCTATTCAAACATATTGGAAATTTCACCACCAAAAACTGAAGTTTTTAGATAAAACTTCTGATATTTTTCATGCTTCTCTGCCAGCCTCTGTGGCTCAGTTGGCTGCGCCGTCCGACTGGAGACCAGGAGGTCGCGGGTTCAACCCCCGCCGAGGTCGGCAACATTCTTTCTTGGAGCTTGATCATGAAATATTTTCTACGGTCATTCTTTCCCTTCCGCTGATTCAAGAAGGGCATTTGTCAGTTTCTGGTGAAAGAATGTGCACAATACTGGTTAACTGCTTAGAGGACTAAGCCTGCCCAGTAAATGTGTGGTTAGGTAAATTGACCGCGCTCGACATGACCCCATTGGGTTGACTGGGCCATAAAACCTCAACACAAACAAACAAAAATCATGTTTCTGCTCAAAACATACATGTAAATTGTGGGTACTCTGTACAGTGCTCCAGCTCGGATTTTAGAGCAGAGGGGTGCCAGGTATGGCACTTTCAGCGTGGTCATACAAGAATGAGGGCACTATGTGTCATGTGATATGCTAAGTATCATGACATATTACAAAATATAATCCCATTCCACAAAAAATGCCTCAGACTAGATCTCCAAATAGAAAATGACCTTGACATATGTGACTAGTATAGATTCAGATCAACCTCTGCATACGTACAGTCTGATCAGAATCTGTGCTGGTCACTTATGTATTTTGTGGGCCTTAAACATTCTTTTAATGAACTGTAGAGACCCTGATCATACTGTGCAGATGTGAAGGCTGAGCTGAGTCTAACCTGGTTGCACATGTCATCAGGTCAATTTCTGTTTGGAGTGACTTACACTGGTTTATCAAGGATCAAGAGCTGTATTTGTTTGTTGGAACAGAATGAAGACATGCAGCTCTCTTTATAGATTCAAGGGATATAACTATTGCTAGTGTTACTGAACTATATCTGAAATGTGTTTTCCCTTTATGATAAAAATATCTATTTTAGCCAGCAGTTGTGAAAAGGGATTTTAGTGCTTACGTGAACTAGTAAGGCCAGAATCAGGCAGCACATTTATGCAGTCTGATTGAGGCATTCAGTGTTCATTTAGAAAGTCATTACCTGTTGTAGTGTACTTGTGATTTTTGTACACATAGCAGAGCTCTAGATATGAGAGAGTAAAGGGTATTTCAGCTTTGAATTTTTGAAAATCTACATTGAAATTGAAGTTGAGGGGGTAAAAATACTCAATGAAATTTTGGATTTCAGCATTGAAATCAAATATAGGGGGTAAAATTTTTCAGTAAACTTTGCATCTTTTAATATGAAGGTATTTCCCTCACATTGATTCTTTTGTGAGCAGTAGCAGTGCCCTATATCAGAAAGGGTTTATCCCCTTAAATCACCAATGACAAATATGGTACATTTCTAAGTGTTTTTATTCTTATTTTTCAGATAAAATAAAGCTTGGCATTTGATGTTAATGACAATTCACATCAAATGCCAAGCTTTATTTTCTCTGAAAAAGTTAGAATTTTGTATGCTACACTTATGCTTGGTGCTTTAAGATTTAAGAGTTAAGCATTGCAAATGGGCATTTACATTAAGCATTAAAGCAGGTGGTAAAATACTTATTGTACCAAAACCTTACCGAGAATACTGCATAGGCTGTGACATAGCTCTAGATAAGCTCCAGATAAGATGCTTTTTTCAGCCTACGAGTATACATATGCTGAAAGACTATTTAGGAAGTAATTTTGTGAAAGTTTATTCAATAAAAAATATTTATTTTTTTTTTCTAAATTTTTGTGTGCTAAAAGTTTAATTTAAAAAAGGATGAATCTTCATCTGCAATAAAATATTTGATGCAAATATGCATACAATATCGTCATCATCATCATCATCATCATCATCATCACAGTCATCAGATTTTGTATATTATCCTGCAGGTGCAGGGGCAACATCCATATCTGTGGGCCCCCATCCAGGTAGCTGGCTTGCTGCAGGCATGGCAGATCTCACTTTAGATCTCCAGGTATGTCTATCATGAGGGTTGATAGCATAGAGCTTCCACTCTCTGCAATCCCTCTCTGTCAGCTGCTTCCATGTCATCTTTGCCTTCCCAGGCCCACTATTTCCATCAACCTGTATGTCAAAGGCTGTCTTGACTGCACCATAATGGAGCGTTCCACAGGTCCATACCAGTGGAGCCTTCTTTCCTTCAGAATGATGTCCAGATCCTCAATGCCAAGCTGTGCAAGTAGCTCATTGGACCTGGTGGTGATAGTGTCTCACGGCTTGACATTGCAGATCTGTCTGATCGTTGTCTTGTCATTGCGCTGCAGACATCGGAGGTTTGGCTTTGTCAATGGCCAAATACACTGGCATGGGGCATTGTGCTCCGCAAACAAGATATTTACTCGCGGCCTAGTGTCTTGAAAGAGTGGTGGCGGGAAGAGAGAACTGGTAGCAGCTCCTTGAACTTCTTCCAAGCGGTTTTCACACGTGTTGTGGTTGAAAGTTCACAGCTGCTGGCTGCTGAGAGCATGTCTCCTAGGTAGCAAAAGGAAGCTACCACCTCCAGCTTGTCAGGTTCGACTTGGACTTCCCTCTGTGGTTTGCCGTCCAAGGAGTGTGCAGTTACCTGGCACCGTGTACATCTGTAATCAGGGGCCTTTGTCAAGCTCTTGAGCCCACTGCATTTCTTGCGCACCCAGTGCTTGCAGCTGTTGCAGAAGATGCTGTTGCTGCCCACTCCAGTGCAACAGATGGCGCATAGAAATTAGCTTGAACTCTGCAGGAGGTCCAGGCCCATACCATAGATCATAATCTTTGTCTTTCTTCAGGTCTACAAAAGCTATGTAGAGTCTCTTATTGGCAGCTAGATACTTCTCTTGCAGCTGCCTGACAGCAAAGATTGTGTCTGTTGTACCTCTGCCTGGGACGAAGCCAAACTTGGGTTGATCGTGGGCCCACCTATAGCCTAGTGGATAGGAGAGTTGATTCTTAATCCATTAGGTTTCTCACCGCTGTGGTTGGAGCCTAGCTCGGGTCACATGTGGGAAAGCCAAGTTCTGCTTACAGACGGTCAGGTGGTTATTCCCTGGGTTCTCCAGTTTTCGCGACTTTTGATGAACAATCGGCTCGATATAAGTGAAATATTCTTGAAAGGGCTGTAAAACCCAAATTAAAAAAAAAAAAAAAAAAAAATGGGGTTGATTGACACCAACTGTCTGATGAGGCCATCCACAATCCTATCCAGGACTTTCATGACCTGCTCTGTCAGCTTGAGACCGCAGTAGTCGCATCCCCCTTGCTCTTGTAGAGGTCCAATGAAACTCAGCTACCAGTCAGAGGGTACCTTGCCATTGCGAATGATTGCAGCTGCGAGGTCACGGATCATGGAGGCGCCTGTGTTACCGGCTGCTCATATCATCTTCACCACTATATCGGATGGGCTCGGTGCTTTGCCCACCTTCATCTGAAAGATAGCTTTCTTATCAATGGTGATTGTGATGGGTTAGAACATAATGTAGACCCTGATGAGACTTCTGCTTTAGGAGCAGACAGATCTGTGTCTGCACTGTTTATATATGTCAGAAAAGTTGTACAGAACTTTAGGACATTTCCTGTCCTGTGAATTATGGGAATTTTTTTGCCTAGTAAAAGTCTTTGTGAAATTTTATCCACCTTTTGTTTGAAAAAAAAAACACAAAAAAACATTAGGGATTTTGTTCAGGTACTGTATATTTGAGGAAGGGGACATAGATTTTGTCTGCTTTGACATGCAAACTGTATTTAAAGCACTACCATTCTGACGTTATACTTTGTCAGAAGACAAAAAAAAAAAAAAAATAGAGAGCTTAATAAAGCAATTTTAATAATGTAGAAAATACATGAGTTTAACCTATTTTAGTCTGAAGAATACCCAAATGGTAATTGCCAAACAGTACAGACCCACATTAGATGCTGCAGAATGTGTCATCTAATCAGTGCCTACTCTGTTTGCATTAAATACAGAAATTTCTATAAAACACAATAAATGTAATAATAAAAACTAACCAGACACCCTGCTGTTGAAAATAGAACAGTCCAAAATGTTGTGGCAAAAGAGTACACTTGACTTAATGGGTTAAAGGCAGACTGAAGTAGTGAAGTAAGGCAGACAAGTAGTGAAGTAAGGCAGACTGAAGGAGTGAAGTAAGGCAGACTGAAGTAGTGAAGTAAGGCAGACCGGTGAAGTATGGGCTGTGACTGAAGACTGAAAAATTGCTTGACTGTGCACTTAAAGGGGTATTTGTGGTAATTGTATTGATGAATTTTTTAGTATCCATTAACCTTTATCACTCTATGGTCATATTCAGCAGATGACAAATTGATGATATTACTTTTCTTTATCCCAGAAAACAGGATTTGACATTTCATGCAAATTGTCTCCACTGGAGATAATTTGCATGAAAAGTCAAATCCTGCTTTCAGGGTAAAATAAGAAAAATATTTCATGTCGTCTGCTGAAAAGTTTCCTGCAGTGCTAAGCATTAATTCTGAAAGCGAACACTTGGGTGGTAATCTTCAGAATTAATCCTGATTTGAGGATTGAGAACTTACACGTTAAGCATATTGAGAACTTCCATGTTAAGCAGGAAAAATCACTTTTGCTTGTTCATAAGACCATTCTTTAGGTGTCTTTAAAGGACATATTTAGTAGTTTTTGATAAATACATGCCTGAAATAACTTTAAAAAATTTTAGTCTAAGTTCTCAGTCCTGCTCAGGACACTGTTTCAATATCAGGATTTATTTAATCTAAACAATTAGTCAAATAGTCATAACCAAATATTGTAGACTCCGATCAAACTGCTCTAGTTAATCTGGGTCTGTACTTCTTGTCATGCCATCACTACATTTTAGTTGTATCTTGGACATGTACAAATTCTAATATAAATATAAACATGGTAAGATGTGCAAATATTAAGAGTTAATAATATGGTGTGTGTATATAATAGTTACACATTAAAGTCATACATGTATGTGAAAAGCAGAGGCTTTGATCAGCCTACATGATCAAACAATTTCATTGGGGCCTTTGTTTTTTATCAGTAGCTTTGCAGTATTGTTAGTGTAGGTCTTGAGCAGCTAGATGATCTGCGCTTCCACTGTTTGCATATGCTAAATATTGGCCCTTTTTTCTTGACATGCCCTGTGATTTGTACACAGCTTGTAACATCTGGTGCATTGACACAGGATATGTATAGAAATTATATATCTCTAGATAAGGCACTTTTTTCATTGAAAAAGTATTGATATTTTTCTTATGTCTCCATGAAAACATATGTTGTGGGTATTCATTAGAAGCGCCTCGCTGAGGCGCTTCTAATGAGTACCCACAACATATGTTTTCATGTAGAACAAAGAAAACATATTTTTTTAGATACCATTAAATTTTGTCTAGAGATATGATTACTATTATCATAAAATAAAACCATCAAGTATCAGTGATAGTTTATTTACATCTTGTTATTCTTACTCATATGTGCAGAAATGGAGATAGATGACATAAACAATGTTTAAGAAAATTTACATTCGTAGAGGTATGTATCCACAACCGTTTATCATTATCACTGCTGCTACTACTATATCATAAATCATAATTTTTTCACAGCTGCTGCTTCTGTACCCTGTAATCAATCCTTCAAAACACTGGCTTCCAAACATCCGGCTGGCCTTGTTGTTAGTGCTTCCAATGTCAGATCATGAGATTCTGTGTTTGAAATACCTGCTGAAGGCAGAATTCATGACAGTATGGTGCTTCATTGCACAGAGCCATTCATAAGCATCCTGCATCGTCTTGATATGACTAAAATAATGTTGAACAGGAAGTAAAACACCAAATCATCATCATCCTCATCAAAACAGGCTTCACTGATATGCTCTTTACCACCAAAGGATCCCTCTGTACAGCACACATCAAAGAATCCAGTTACAACTTCGAGTGTCTTCCCTGCCCACAAAACATTGTGGCTGAGTTAGATGCGCATCCTACTTGTGATCAGGAGATTGCGGTTTCAACCACGGTTGGGGCGGCAACATTCTTTCGTGGAGATTGATCATGAAATTTCTACAGTCATTCCCTTCCACTGATTCAATAAAGGCAGTTGTCAGTTTCTGGCAAAAGAATGTACACAAAACTGGTTAACCGTTTAGAGGGAAGTTTAGTGGTAAGTTAAACTGAAGGGCTTGACATGACACCAGTGGGTTGACTGGGCCGTAAAACCTCAACACAAACAAAATATGGAAAACAATCTAGTATGAACCAGAAGAGGTTCCAGTGTGTTACTAAGTAATCAAAAAGACATTAGAACATTAGGCTGAGTATAGTAAGGAGTTAAGCTGTCCAAATATTTGAGGTAATTATGGTATTCAGATATTTTCCTTTTTTGCACAAAAATATATACAGTAAAACCTCAATGGCTCGAACACCGATTACCATGGCTAGTTAGAACTCGTTTTTTGTCCCTACGAAATTCTTCTGATAACTCCAGAAAACAATTAAATATTTTGGAAATTTTCTTCTTTTATAATGAAATTGTATGTTGTATGTACTCATTAGAATTGCCTCTTTGAGGTGATTCTAATGAGTACACTCAACATACCATTATTGTCATGAAGATGGAAAAGAGTTCCCTAAATTATCGCCATTTGCTTCCTGACCTGGCGCCATGATTAACCCTCAGTGGCTCGAACTACCCATGTCTCGAACAAATTTCCATGGTCCCAAAGATGTTCGAGCCATTGAAGTTCGACTGTATTGTGGTTACTCAGAGACCATTTCAATGGGTACTACAACTGGGGCTCTGTTCAAAAGTTCTTTTTCACCTTTGCTAAAGGCTGTCAGCTTATGTAGCAGTGCACCCTGTATACTATTACTTACTGGCCCTTTTGAGCAAATATTTCAAGCATAAACCTAGCTATTGATGTGATGCCTGACCCCAAGTTTCTTCCATGGGTGTACCTTAACCTTTAGCACTCTTGAACAAATTCAGGAGATGACAAATTGTTGATATGGAAAAAATAAGAAAAAAAAATTCTGGAATGTTCAGTCAGCATGCTAAGCATTAACCCATTTATTTCAGTCTAGAGACCTCCAAAAGGGTAATTGGCAAACAGTGCAGACCCAGATCAGATGCTGCAGAATCTCCACTGTTTGCAAATAGTTTAGTCATTTTTTGCTAGGAATATCTAAATCACATTTGATGTCTAAAATTGAAATTGGTTTCTTCCAATATAACGTGTGGGGTAAGTTTATTCAGTCTAAAATGGGTTATTGTAATAACCATAAAATTTTGGAACAGACAGGTGTGAGCAAACAATGTAGACCCAGATCAGACACTGCAGAACACAGCATCTGATCAAGGTCTACACTGTGTGCCACCCATCTAGCACTATTTTAGACACATCAGTAGGTAGTAAAATAGAATTTAATATCCACCAAACAATTGTAGTGGGGTATTATGGTTTCAAGTGGGTTTTCCATGTGTCCATTCATCTATCATACGTCTTTCATCCGTATTTTTGTTTCTGGATGAAAACTTGAGTGAATGTCAGTGGATTTTTACCAAACTGGGTATGTGCATTGATATTGTGGAGACTGGTTTGGGATTGCTAATAGGCAAATTTTGTCAATGTTTTGACGGAGTTATCTGCCCGAGACACATCTGATTTTTCATTTGGGGATGATAACATGACGGACGATAACATGAGTAAATGTCAATGGATTTTCACCAAACCAGGGCACAGTTGTTCAAAGTGTCGTTAGGTTAACAAGCTCGTTAAGGGTCATTTCGTTAACTGTTTTAGCGGATTCAATACACAATATTCTGATATTTTTTTGCTGAAAAAAATGTGAGTAGCTTTTGTACTGCAAAAGCTACTCACATTTTTTTAGCAAAAAATTTCAGCATCTTTGCGTATCACTCGATGTAAATTTTAACGAATCGTTAACTAACGACATCGTTAGTTTTGAACAACTGGGCCCTGGTGTGTGCATTGATAATGTAGAGATCCGGTTTGGGATTGCTAAACGGTAAACGGGCAAATTCCATCAATTTTTTAGACTTATCTGCTTGTTTGCAGACAAGAACTTGAGTAAATGTCAGCTGATTTTTACCAAACTTGGTATGTGCTTTGATATTGTGATGGGCAATTTTCGTCAATTTTTGACAGTAACTGCCCGCAACACATCTGTATTTACGTTTTAGGACAATAACTTGAGTAAAAATATCAACGGATTTTCACCCAAAACTTGATGTGTGCATTGATATTGTGGAGATCTGGATTGGGATTGTTTTTGGGTGCATTTTGTTAATTTTTGACAGATCTCCCCATGACATGATAATCTGTCAGTCTGTTGTACCTCCGTCCATATTTTTGTTTCTGGATGATAACTTGAGTGAATATTGATGATTTTCACCAAACTTGGTATGTTCATTGATATTGTACATGTGTAGATCTGGTTTGGGATTGCTAGTGGGCAAATTTTGTCAATTTTTGACTAAATCATCTGCCTGTAGCAAGTCTGATTTTTCATCTCCAGATGATCACTTGAGTAAATAACAATGGATTTTCACCAAATTTGGTATGTGCATCTGGTTTGAGATTACTATAATAGGCAAATATCATCATTTTTTTTCAGAGTTATCTGTCTGGGACACATCCATATTTTCGTTACTGGACTATTACTGAGTAAATATTTGTGGGTTTTTACCAAACTTGGTATGTGCATTGATATTGTGGAGATCTGGTTTAGGATTGCTGATCGGCAAATGTTGTAAAGTTTTTACAATAACTCGAATAAATCACAATGGATTTTCACCAAACTTGATATGTGCATTGATATTGTGGGGATCCGGTTTAGGATTGCTATTGGGTACGTCACTGGGGCGTCCAACTGATATTGGCTTACAATTGGGCAAGGCCTGCTATCCTTGTAGCAGGTAAAGATAGAGGGAGAATGTCTTTATTCTGTTTCTTCATTTTAATTCCTGTTCCTCTTTCTTCCCTGTTCCTCTCTTTCATCTCTTCTGCTATCTCTCTTCTCCCTTTCTCTGGGAGACGACAATAAATTACCCACAAGGATTGATGTGTTGTTAAACCCCAAAACAATCAAAGACCCTTAAACGGGTAATTGGCAAACAGTGCAGACCCAGATCAGATGCCCCAGAATGCGGCATCTGATCAGGGTCTCCACTGTTTGCAAATAGTTTAACCAGTTTTTCCTCTGAATATCTAAATTACATAGCCTGATATACCTAAAATCAAAATTAAAATCTTCTAATATATAGTGTGGTAGAGTTCATTCAGTCTACAATGGGTTAAGTAACATAAAGACAGTCAGTGTAAACGGTGTTAAACCCCAAAACAATCAAAGACCCCTAAACGGGTAATTGGCAAACAGTGCAGACCCAGATCAGATGCCGCAGAATGCGGCATCTGATCAGGGTCTCCACTGTTTGCAAATAGTTTAACCAGTTTTTCCTCTGAATATCTAAATTACATAGTCTGATATACCTAAAATCAAAATTAAAATATTCTAATATATAGTGTGGTAGAGTTCATTCAGTCTACAATGGGTTAAGTAACATAAAGACAGTCAGTGTAAAACAGCCCTGTACAGTAAAATTCAGAAATGTTGCCACTTCCTGTATGGGCATAAAATCATTTTAGCTGGTACTATTTATGTTGAAAATGTTCTAAGCAATCAGTACTACTAACTTATTGTCCTCCGCAGCTGGCAAAGCAAGGAACATTGGTAATAGTAGGATTCTATTTGTCCTTGGTTCTGTTACGCTTCTTTGCTGGGCTGTAACTCATTAAACGTGATATATTGACATGAAACCCCACACATATTAAGCTTGATGAGATGATGTATCAAGCTCATTAAAAAAGACAACTCTTGCCATTTTGATCCTGTAGTTACTTCTCTTACCACTTGTGGCAAGGGACTTTTGGTCACTTTGTGGCAATCTCTTGTTTCCCATAGTAGGAATCTGAATGATTTTGATACTGTTTCAAATGATTAAGAGATAGCTATATAGCTTCAGATAAGAGGGTATCAGGTAAGTATTTTTATGCCCCCGCCATTTTCAATTGGGGGGGAACATAAAGTATCACTGCTGTCCGTACGTACATCCGTCCCGTCCATCCATCCGTCCGTCCATCCCGTCTGTAACACTTTTGGTTTCCGTGCGATATCTTATGAAAGGATTGGTGTATTGGATTGAAATTTTATACACAAGTATATAATCATAAAATGTAGGTCAGGTTCGATTTAGGGTAAAATCCACCAATTATTTTGGGAGTTATGGCCCTTTTCAACTTTGAAAAATGGTTTCTGTGCGATAGCATTTGAAAGGATTGGTGTATTGGATTCAAATTTTGTATACAGGTATATAATCATAAAATGCTGGTCAAATTTGATTTAGAGTAAAATCCATTCATTATTTGGGGAGTTATGGCCCTTTTTAAACTTTGAAAAATGGTTTCCATTCTATAACTTTTGAAAAGACTAGTGTATTGGATTCATATTTTATATACAAGCATATAATTATAAAATATAGGCCACGTTTGATTTAGGGTAAAATCCACCAATTATTTTTGGAGTTACGGCCCTTTATCAATGTTGAAAAATAGTTTCTGTTCGATATCTTTTGAAAAGATTAGTGTATTGGATTCAAATTTTATACACAGTATAAAATCATAAAATGTAGGTCAGGTATGATTTAGGGTAAAAGCCACCAATTATTTTTGGAGTTATGGCCTTTTTCAACTTTGAAAAATGGTTTCCATTCCATAGCATTTTAAAAGATTAGGGAATATATTGGATTCATATTTTATACACAAGCATATAATTATAAAATATAGGTCAAGTTTGATTTAGGGTAAAATGCACAAATTATTTTTGGAGTCACAGCCCTTTATCAATGTTGAAAAATAGTTGATAAATGGTTTCCATTCGATATCTTTTGAAAAGATAGTGAATTGGTTTCAAATTTTATACACAGGTATATAATCATAATATGTATATCAAGTTGGATTTAGGGTAAAATCCACTGATTATTTTTGGAGTTATGGCCCTTTTTCAACTTTGAAAAATGGTTTCCGGTCCATAACTTTTGAAAAAATTAATGAATTGGATTCAGATTTTATACACAAGCAAGTTGGATGCGCCGTCCGACTGGAGACCAGGATGTCGCGGGTTCAACCCCCGCCAAGGTCGGCAACATTCTTTTGTGGAGATTGATCATGAAATATTTTCTACGGTCATTCTCTCCCTTCCGCTGATTCAAGAAGGGCAGTTGTCAGTTTCTGGCGAAAGAATGTGCACAATACAGGTTAACCGCTTAGAGGACTAAGCCTGCCCAGTAAACATGTGGTTAGGTAATGACCCCATTGGGTTGATAGGGCCGTAAAACCTCAACACAAACAAATATACACAAGCATATAATTATAAAATGTAGGTCAAGTTTGATTTAGGATAAAATTCACCAATTATATTTGGAGTTACAGTCCTTTTTCAATGTTTTTCAACGTTGAAAAATAGTTTCAGTTTGATATCTTTTGATACATTAGTGTATTGAATTCATATTTAACACACAGGTATATAATCATAAAATAGAGGTCAAGTTCCAATTAGGACAAAATCAACTAATTATTATGGAAGTTATGGTCCTTTTTCACCTTCAGAAGATGTTTTCCTTCCGATATTTTTTTTAAAAAATATTGATTTGTGTATTGGATTCATATTTTATACCCAGGTATATAATCATAAAATATGGTCAAGTTCAATTTAGGGTAAAATCTGCCAATTATTATGATAGTTATGGCCCTTTTTTTCAACTTCTGTTTTTGCAAAATACCTGCATGTGGGTGAGGATGGCCTTGGGCGGGGCATCTATGTCATACTGACACATTTCTAGTTCTTATTTCTTCAGAAAAACATAAGTTGTGGGTCCTCATTAGAAGTTCCCTGCTGTGGCATTTCTGAGTACTCATAACATATGTTTTCATGGAGAAATTAGAAAAATGTGAATACTTTTTGGTTAAAAAATGCTGTGTTTGGAACTTATATTCACAAAGTATTGAGTATTATTATATGTATTAGTGATAGGGAGATGTTCCTGTGATGAGTAAAATAATCTCCCATGTTCCCAGGCTATAGCAGCCTTGAACTGGCCGATTTCTCAAATCTGATCCATAGGTCTAGATAACAGTGGGTTGCAGGCAAATAGTTTTCTTTTCTTATTTCTCGACGAAAACATATGTTGTGGGTACTCATTAGAAGCGCCTCAGTGAGATGTTTCTAATGAGTACCCACAATACATGTTTTTGTCGAGAAATAAGAAAAATAAAGATACTTTTTGGTTGAAAAAAGTGCCTTATCAAGAGCTATGTGATCTGTCACAAGTTAAAACATTGCCTTAATCTATTGCAATAAATATCTAGATCTATAGCTGCTAGTCTGGAGTTTTCAGATTGGGTCAATATTTTGAACAAGAGCCTCTCTTTAGTGTAATAAAACTGCCTTTCAGTTTACAGTATTGCAGAGAAGATGGGCTTCAATATAATTGTTTTTCTTATTTGTGTTGTAGGGTCTTATTTGAATTGCCTGATGAAGCAGGTCTTAATGAGCTACAGATGAGAGGAGTATCCGGAAAATTATTATTTTTTTTTTTTATTTCTCCCTGAAAAATTATAATGAGTACTCATTAGACGCACATGGCTGTAGCACTTTTTTCGAGTACCCACAGCGTATGTTTTCAGAGAGAAATAAGAAAAAAACTCATACTTTGTGTTTGAGAAAAGCCTACACTGGGGGCAATGCTAGTGACCTAATGAACCAGGCCACATGGCATAGCTAAGAAAATCACATGCACACCTCATGAGTGATTTTCTTCAAATAAGCTACTTCAAGAATTTCCTAGAATAGGAAAGATTTCCATTTTAATAGGACTCATGGGAAATCAGTGCTCAAAAACTAGCTATATTGTTGGAAAGTGTAGTTCTACTGAGAGCTGTTGATGATACATAGATCTTGATGAGATAGGTATCCAGATAAATACTTTTTTATTTTTCAAAAAAAACACAACATGCATGTATGTTGTGAATATATGGGAGGGGAGGGAAAGGGTTTAAATTTTCTTCACAACAATAAAAAAAAAAAATCTAAATCCATCGTATAAGACAGATCTGGATATTTAGGACCATTTTGGAAGAGAAAACCCCATTTCATACCTAAATTACATGAGACTGGTTTATATATTTGTGGTAATATTGGAAACATAAGCTCCCATCTTATGCCTTTATAAATACGGTATTCATTAAAAGTGTCTCGAATGGTGCTTCTGATGAATACTTTGCCTGGCATTCAGGCCCTGTATTTGAGTGACCATTTAACAAGGTATGCAAATGCTATGAACCTACAAAAAGACATTCTTTGAGAGTAAAGTGACAGAGTACAATTGTGCATTTTTAGCTCACCAGAGCTGATGTAGACACTGGTGTCTGCGTTCAACGTTGTCAAGCATCACCTCCTCTGAAACCTCAGGGCCAGTTGAAACCAAATTACATGTGGAGCCTTCATGGGGTGGGGAAACAAAGTTTGTTCATGATGTCTGGGTCACAAGACAAAGATGACTGCTCTGCCCATATAATGGTAACCTTTGAAAATCATCTTCTCAGGAATCAAATGGCTGATGACCTTGAAACTTGATATACAGCATCAGAGACTCAGGCTGTATTAAGTTTATTCAAATGATGATCCTTGGTTGGCCATTACCTATTTTACAGAAGGACAAATTCGGTCACTTGGGCTTTTGTATGGGAAATAGGCAAACAGTGGATTTTTAGCTCACCTGAGCTATACTCAGAATGAGCTGTTGTGATCACTTTTCGTCTGTCATCTGTGCATCCATCCGTTAACATTTTCAAACAACTTCTCTGAAGCCGCCGAGCCCATTTTGCTCAAATTTCATATGGAGCCTCCCTAGGTTGGGGGAACAAAAAATGGTTGTGGTCCGTTGACCAAGATGACCGCCATGCCCATATATAGTAAAAACCTTTAAAAATCTTCTTGTCCAGAACCGAGGATGCCTTGGGACTGAATCTTTGCACAAATCATCGGTGACGAGAGGTCTACCAAAGTTGCTAAAATAATTGTTGTACATTGATGTTTGACCGTTTTACGATGAGGTCAGGTTTGCTTCCCTATGCATTTGTATGGGCACCATACATTTGTATGGGAAAAATGTTGAGAATTTCAAACGAGTTCTCCTCTGGATCAGTGTTGCTCAAATTTTATGTGGAGCCTCCTTAGATTGGGGGAACGAAAGAATGCTAAAATGGTCGCCGTCCATTGACCAAGACGGCTGCCATGCCCATATAATTATGGTAAAAACTTAAAAAATCGTCTTCTCCAGAACCAAATAAACCCTGGGGCCTTATCTTTGCACAAATCCTTGGGGACAGGAGATCTACCAAAATTGCTAAAATGATGTCCTACATTGACATTTGGCCTTTTTACGGCAAGGTGAAACTTGCTTCCCATGCATTTGTATGGGCGTTATACATTTATATGGGAAAAATGTTGAGAATTCAGATTTTGGACATCTCCTGTTTAATCCAGTTGAATCTAAACTTGATGATGAGCATTAGGGCACTTATGAGACACAAAACAGCTAACTGAGCTGATAGAAAAATCCAAGATGGCCACCACAGCCACCATCTTGAAAATCAATTTTCGACGTCTCTTCTCAAACCTTAGATCGCTTTGAGCCAAAACTTGCTCTTTAGCAACAGGATGACTACTGGATCGAAACAAGCTAAAATTGTGTCGATCAAAAATTCCAAGATGGCCACAATGGTTCTGCTCCATTGAACAAGATGTCCGCCAGAGCTGAAAAATAGAAAATCTTCAAATGACATCTCGACCTTGGCCAATGGCCTGATTTCAAAATATTTGCACAGAAGTATTCCACCAATGGCCCTCAACCAAAATTATTAAAATGGCTCTGCTTGGCTGAACAAAATGGCGGCCAGAACTAAAAATAGAAAAACCTTTAAAAGACTCCTCCGCAGCCAGTGTCCTGATTTCAAAGTAATTTCACAGAAGCGTTCCTCTTATGGCCCTGTACCAAAATTGCTAAACAAGTTCTGCTCGGCTGAACAAAATGGCCGCCAGAGCTTAAAATAGAAAAAAACCTTAAATATCTTCTTGGCCAGTGGCCTGATTTCAATATGATTTCACAGAAATGTTCCTCTTATCCCCCTTTACCAAAATTGCCAAAATGGTTCTGCTCTGCTGAACAAAATGGTCACCAGAGCTAAAGATAGAAAAAAAAACCTTTAAACAACATCTCCGTGGCCAGTGGCAAGATTTCAAAATAATTTCACATCAATGTTCCTCTTCTGCCCCTTTGCCAAAATTGCAAAAATGTTTCTGCTCTGCTGAACAAAATGTTTGCCAGAGCTAAAAATAAAAATAATAAAAAAAAACCTTTAAAGGACAGGATAAGTAGATGAACCAAATGACTTCTGAAAAATGTCTGACCTTTTTTTCACTTATGGCATTTTGAAAATGTCAGCATTTTAACCTTGTAAGCAAGATATCTCAAAACATGTTTAAGCCATTGCCTTGTCATAAGAGCATTGGAAAAATGTTGCATGCCATCTGCATATCTGCAGTAGTGGTTTCACTCAGGTGAACGAGTTGTGGCCTATGGGCCTCTTGTTTCTAAGGTTATTGTAATCTGTGGCATCAAAGTTGCATTCAGCTAAATGATTTTTATAAATACCAAAGGTCAAGGTCATTTACTGACCTTTGTCCTAGGTGTCTCAGATTCTCCTCTAAAACTGCTGGGTTGATTGAAACCAAAGACTGGCACCTCTTTTGGATGGGGGATGAAAGTTTGTTCATGTGATCTGGGTCACATGATCAAGATGGTGGCCATCTTGATCATGTGACCCAGATCACATGAACAAACTTTCATCCCCCATCCAAAAGAGGTGCCAGTCTTTGGTTTCAATCAACCCAGCAGTTTTAGAGGAGAATCTGAGACACCTAGGACAAAGGTCAGTAAATATGGTAAAATCCTTTGAAGATCTTCATCTCAGGAACTGAATGCCATGGACCTTGAAACTTGGTATGCACCGTTGGGTACTCTGGCTCTACCAAGTTGTTCAAATGATGACCCTTGGTTGACATTGACCTATTTTACGGCAGCCATCTTGAAATTCTTCAAACGATATCTTCTCTCGCAGGGTAAGTCGAATTGAGCTGAAACTTGATTAGAAGCATCAAGGGGACATGGAGATTCAGAGTTGCTAAAATCTTTCCATTCAGATATCCAAGATTGCCACCATGGTGACAGTCTTGAAAATCTTCAAACTTCATCTGCTCCCAAACAGTAAGTCAGTTTGAACCCAAACTTGGAGGGAGGCATCTAGGCCACATGGAGATTCAGAATTGCTAAAATGATTCCATTCTGATATCTAAGATGACGGCCGACGGTCATGGTGGCCGTCTTGAAAATCTGCAAATGACATCTCCGGAACAGTAAGTTGGATTAAGCTGAAACTTGGTTGGAGACATTCGGGAGACAGGGAGATTAAGAATTGCTAAAATCTTTCCATTCTGATGCTCAAGACGGCCACAATTACAGCCATCTTGAAATTCTTCAAACAGCATCTTACAAAGCGTGAGTTGGATTGAGCCAAAATTTAATTGGAGGCATTGCAGCGACATAGAGACTCAGAACCGCTGAAATAGTTCTGCTCCTTTATCCGAAGAAGGTTGAAAATCTTCAAACCACATCTTCTCCCAAATGTTAAGTTGGATTGAGCCAAAACATTCAGAATTGCAAAAATCATTTTGTTATGATATCCAAGATGGCCACCATGGCCATCTTGGAAATTTTCAGTAGTTATATGCTCCCAAACAGTAAGTAGGGTTGAGCAGAAACTTGGAAGGCATCAGACAACATGCTAAAGTCATTATGTTCCAATACAGATGGCCGCCACATCAGCCATCTTGAAAATAAATCAAACCACATCTGCTCTGGAATGCTAAGTTAGATGAGTTGAAACTTGGGCAACATGGAGATTCAGAATTGCTTAAGTCGTTCTGTTCAGATATCCAAAATGGCCACCATGGTGGCCATCTTAGAATTCTTCAAAAAGACATCTTCTCTAGAAGCATAAGTCAGATTAAGATTAAATTTAGTGGGAAGCATCAGGGTGGAATGGAGATTCAGAATTATTAAAATTATCTCATTCCAGTAGCCAGTATGGCAGCCTTGGCAGCCATTTTGAAAATCTTTAAACAACATCTTCTCCCAAATGGTATGTCCAGTTGAGCAAAACTTGCTGGCAGGCATTGGAGCGACATTGAGATTTGGAATTGCTATAAGTTTCCAATTCTGATATCCAAGATGGCCGCCCTTGTGGCCATCTTGAAAATCTTCAAAAAAATACATTTACCCCCAGACAGTAAGTTTAATTGAGCTGAAACTTCGTGGAAGGCAAGGTGGCAGTCTGGAGATTCAGAAATGGTGAAATTGATTTGGTTCCGATATCATTAATAATCAATTGTGATACCAAAGATAGCCGCTACAGAGGCCTTCTTCAAAAATGTAATATATCATGATCATCCTAATCCAGGTGAGTGATTGCTGGCCAACTTTGGCCACTAGTTTAGCTTAAATGGGGCTACAGCAGTGCAAGCAGTCCGCATTTCCAGTGGATGAGTAAACAACATTGTTTCTGTTATTGATTATTAACCACAACTGATTGATTTTTTTTTTTCAGAGAAAATAAGGTTTGACATTTCATGTGAATTGTCTGCCTGGCAGACAATTCACATGAAATCCAGTCATTTTCTCTGAAGAATAATAATAAAAAATGAGGAAGCTGTCTCATAATTTTACTTGCACTTTAAGGGTTAAGATGGATCTTCAGAGATTTCAGCTTTTGAAAACCTTGATAACAAAAACAATGACTTTATCCAGTAGATAAAGTTATTGTTGTAAGCTTGCTTGAGAAACTGCAGTAATAGTTAACTCTTTTCCCTAACAAACAATAGAAGAAAAAACAATACAACAAACTTGTAATTTATACTGTCAGGGAGTACTGCAGTGACAAATAGATGTGGATTGCTGATTGCTCAATTTTCTAGTTTCTTACACTATAGTTTGTATTTTTTCTGTCCTTTGTAATCACAGAGCCCATTCTTGGATTTCTGAAAAACTGATGAGGACTAATTTGCCAAAACCAGCTAGTTATAGTCCTGCTTTGAAAAAGTGGGGCTGTACTGGATTTGCCATGTCCTTCCGTGTTTCTGTGACTCTGTGATTCCATGACTCAGTCATTCCATGATTCCATGACTGCAAAATTAAAACTCATTTTGCTTAATAGCATTTATGTTTGTGGTCCTACTTCAATGAAACTTATACTACACTTGGTCTCTAAGTAAGGTGTAATCGCAGAATAGTGGCCAAGGGCCCATAACACTTGGAGTTACTATGTCCCTCTGTGGGTTTTCAAAATTTAAAATGCATTTTCCTTAAAAACTTTTATGTTTGTGGTCCTACTTCAGTGAACCTAATACCACTTTTGGTCTCAAAGGTAAGGAAGGTGTAGTGGCAGAATGGTGGCCAAGGGCCCATAACTCATGGAGTTATGTCCCTTGATAGGTTTTCAAATTTTGCCATTCTTGAAAATTTTCATCACAGATTTCTCAGGAACTATGAAAGTTAGAAAGCTGAAAGTTTGTATAAACATAGACAATGACTGGATGTATTGTGTATACCGGAATAGTGGCCAAGGGTCCACAACTCTTAGAGTTACATCCCTTGGTAGGTTTTAAAAAAATTAAAATGCATTTTGCTCAATAACTTTTATGTTTATGGTTTATTCCATGAAACATTTGGTCTAAGGTAAGGAAGGTGTAATGGCAGAATGGTGGCCAAGGGCCCATAACTCATGGAGTTATGTCCCTTGGAAGGTTTTCAAATTTTGCCATTCTTGAAAATTTTCATAACAGATTTCTCAGAACCTAAGAAAGCTAGAAAACTGAAAGTTCGTATAAACGTGGGCAATGACTGGATGTATCATGTATACCGGAATAGAATCAAAGGGTCCATAATTCTTGTAGTTATGTCCCTTGGTAGGTTTTTGTTTTCAACATATTTGTGTCTTTCTCCTCTGATGGCACTGTAGCAGGGCTATAGTCAGCTCCTCTGACAGCTCAAGTTAACCCTTGTCATACTGAATAAATAAAGATGTCACACCCACTTCTAATTATCAGTCAGTAAGATTTCTTGATCCAGGTTGTTGATACAAATTCACATACTGAGCTACAAACTGCAGATCCAGATCAGTCAGCTTCTTCAGAAACCAACTGATCTGGATCTACACTGTTTGCAAAAGTAGGACATCTGGGTTCAGTAGGACCAGGGTTTATAATGAGGCTTGGAAAACTTTGACACTTCAGCTGTTTTCAGTTTTTACGCCCTGCCACAAAAATGCTGAGGGTATCATGTTATACCGTCCGAAATTTTGTGTGTCCGTCTGTCTGTCCATATGTCTGTCCGTCTGTTTGTCAGCACTTCCATCATTTGTGTCCGCTCCATAACTCTGAAACCGTCCAAGATATTTTCACGAAACTTAACAAAAATGTTAAGCACTATGTGACAACGTTCAGAACTCATTAACTGTAAGTCTGGTTTGCTTACTTTTGGGGTACATTGAACATAGCCATTTCTTTTATGTACTCCTGTCTGCTCTGTAAGTTGAAAGTTGAAAACCGTTCGAGATATTATCATGAAATATCTCACAAGTGTAAAGCACCATGAACCAACATGCAGAACACAAAAAACGTAACTCTGGTTGACCTACTTTTGGAGTTGGGGCCCTTTGAACATAGTAGATATTAAAAATAGCCATTTCTACTATGTGCTCGTGTCTGCTCTGTAAGTTGAAAACAGTTCCAGATATTTTGATGAAACTTCACACAAATGTAAAGCATCTTGCAACGAGATGCAGAACACAAGAACAGTAACTTTGGTTAACCTACTTTTGGAGTTTTGGCCCTTTGAACTGTGAAAATAGTGATTTCTGTAATATATTTGTGTCCACTCTGTTACTTGAAAACTGATTGAGATATTTTCTAATGTATATCACCATGATATGATGTGCAAAACACAAGAACCATAATTACCTTTTGGAGTTACCTCCCTTTGAACATTGTTAATAGAACTTGAAAACGGTTTCAGAGATTTTCTTGATGCCTTGAAAAATGTAAAGCAACATAAGATAACATGTAGAACACATTTTATTCTTGACAGAGTTATGGTATTTGCTTGTTGTAAGTGTAGTGATTGGGCATGGTGCACTGCTTCATACGCAGCACTTTTATTGTGTGTATGTGTATTCCTTGCTCTCTGGGGTCATTTTTTAGAGAAAACAAGTCTTGACATTTCATGTGAATTGTCTGCCAAGCAGACAATTCACATGAAATATCAAGACTTACTTTGTCTGAAAAATAAAAAAAAAATGAAAAAAAAAATAATAATAATTTTAGAATGACTTGTCTGCTACAAATTTTGCTTGATAGTTTAAGGGTTAGTATGGGCGGCATAAAGAAAAAAGCTGTCTTTGATCATGTGCGAAAAGCACAGACTCAGATCACCCTGAACATAACCACAGTCTAATCAGTGCCTTTGTCCTCAGCTAATACATTCTTTAGTATTTGATGATTCTGTAAAAGGAAACCATAGACCCTGCTCAGATTGTTAAGTAATCACAGGCTGATCAGGGCCTGCATTGTCTGCATATGCCCAATGATACTTTCTTTCCTGGCAATTTTGACCTGTATAATGGTATTTCTCATCTCAAGTCCAGTTTGTTTAGCTAACATGGAGCCGGCCTAGGTAGCTCAATTAGGTGTGCCGTCCGACTGGAGACCAGGAAGTCACAGGTTCAACTCCAGCTGAGGTCGGCAACATTCTTTCGTGGCAATTGATCATGAAATATTTTCTACGGTCATTCTTTCCCTTCCGCTGATTCAAGAAGGGCAGTTGTCAGTTTCTGGCAAAAGAATGTGCACAATACTGGTTAACCGCTTAGGGGACCAAGCCTGCCCAGTAAACGTGTGGCTAGGTAAACTGACCGCGCTCGCTATGACCCCATTGGGTTGACTGGGCCATAAAACCTCAACACAAACAAATTAGCTAACATGGTGTTTGCTTAGGATCCCAGCAAAAGTGTTATACAGTGGTTTTGTTATAGTTAGTACCAGCAACATCTGTTTCGGTACATATTTTAATAAAACTAAAGTGTCCTAAATTAAGACCAAAATAGCGGGCCCCCGTAGCCTAGTGGATAAGAGAGTTGACTCTTAATCCATTAGGTTTCTCATCGCTGTGGTTCGAGCCTCGCTCGGGTCATATGTGGGAAAGCCAAGTTCTGCTTACGGATGGTCAGGTGGTTTTTCTCCGGGTTCTCCGGTTTTCGCCCACCTTCGATGAACGATCGGCTCGATATAAGTGAAATATTCTTGAAAGGGCCGTAAAACCCAAATCAAAAAAAAAAAAAAAAAATAAGACCAAAATGACCATCATGTTCTCCTAAAATAGCTGTTTTGCCCTGATAGTAAAAAAAAAAAAAAAAATAGTGTACAGATTTATTGAATGTTGATAAATTGTATATATATAGCTATATAAAATAAGAAGTCTGCTTTGTCCAGAGGTACAGTAAACATTGCTGGCCTGCCTATTCAATTCATTTCTTTGATTCAGAAGACAACTGAACCAGAATCAGAAGTCGGAAATAACTTCAGAATCTCTACATCAGAATTTTGTCTCTGGGACCATTAACCCTTGTCCTGCTGAATAAATTAAGATGCCATGCCCACTTCTAATTTTCCAATCAGATTACTTAATCCAGATTGTTGCTATATAGCCACATACTTAATGGCAATCAGTGCAGATCCAGATCAGTTGGCTTCTGCAGAAGCCAACTGATCTGGATCTACACTGTTTGCAAAGGCAGGGTATATCTGGCTTCAGCAGGACAAGGGTTAAGTAAATGTTATTTTTGAGATAAAACTACACTGCTTTGTAATTTGTCTAAAAATACTCCACCACTGTCTTGTATTGTAAAAACAGAATATGAAAAATGACATTTGTGAGCCAAGCTGTAGAAGATGGTTTCTAGGGAAGACATACTTACCTGCGGCAAACTTTCAGAAGAATTGTTACGGAGGAGTATTCGATGATAAGTCTGGAATAAGTTTCTCTAGTTCTCCATAAAAAGATAGATTGCAGGTATTCATTAGTTGTGCCTCATCAAGGCACTTCTAATGAGTACCCACAACATATGTTTTTATGTAGAAATAAGAAAAATTGTCACAGAATTATCATCATCTGCTTTGCCTTAACAACTCCACTGATATTTCATAGTTATAACAAAGGTCAGCCATTAAGGGACTGATGCATTTACTTAATTGAATTTAGTTGTTAATGAATGATAGATTCCCTTGCTATTAGCTGTTCAATAATAGTGACGCTTGTTAATTCCATCCAATTCTGGTAAACTAGTGTGTTTCCTCCATACAAAAGGGGTGACCTCCAGTGCATATCAATAATAGTGAGAGTTGTATCATGAAAAAAAAAGGACTTGCTGTCCTTCCGACATAAATCGGAAAGACGTTTTTTGCTTGGCATTTTATTATGTTTTGTTCTTAAATATTTTCCCAAAAACTAAATTTATGGCCAAAAATTGGTCTGATCTATGTGATTGCTATGTAAAGTGATTTTGATTTTTAATGTTTGACTAAGAAAATACTTTTTACTTCTCTCTGCTGAATTTTTTTATTATTGATGTTTCACAACAATATTGTGAAAAAAACAAACTGAAAATGCAACAAAAGTTGAAGCAGAACTTGTTGAAAATCTGCCTTGAAGTTACCTTCCCTACAGATTTCTGCATAATTTGCATTCATTTTTATACCCTGCCACACAATAGTGGCGGGGTATTATGGTTTCATGTTGGTCGTCCGTGAGTACATCCGTCTGTCTGTCCGTCCATCCATCTGTCCGTTTTTCGTTTCCAGATGATAACTTGAGTAACATCAATGGATTTTCACCAAACTTGGTAGATTTTAGTGACCTTGACCCCATTTTCAAGGTCACAGGAGGGCTCAGATTGTTGGAAAATGGCTTTTCTGCACCCTATCTCCAGAATGAATGGATGGATTTTGACTAAACTTGTACAGCTATATTGTTGAGACAGGGATAAGAACTGATTAGATTTTGGTGACTTTGACCCCATTTTCAAGGTCACACTAGGGCTTAGATTTTGGAAAATGGCCCCCGTCCACCACACACATGCAAAAAAAAAAGATAAATTATAGATACAACCTTTTTCAACAATAGGTCTGTTCAAACTGGTGGGGGACATACGTTTTCCTCTGAAAACACTGTTCTGGTTTTTCTATATAATCTATCCATTTTAGATAGGCAGCAACACTTTTGGGTTCAAGCTTTAAAGTCTTATAATGAATAACAGTCTTATAAAGTAGTTCCAGTGTACCTGGCTTTGACAGTCTGATATAGGCCCAGTCAATGTTTGTTAACCCCCCCACCCCCACCCCCACCCCCGTTTCAGTCTGGAGACCCTCTAATGGATAATTGGCAAACAGAGCAGAACCAGATCAGATACCACAAAATGTGGCATCTGATACTGCATGTATGCCCAAGCTGGTCAGGTCCTTCAGTATTGGAATATGACACTAGATGGATTTTCTCACGATACAGTTCATCCACACAGTTTGATCAGGGTCTGTCTGCTTACAGACTACTACAAAATGTATGAATATAGAACAAAGGCCAAGATGATATTTTGTGCATGCGCAGGATGATCTGAACCTGAGCATTTTACTCATGTCCTGAAGGCACATTTTCACTTGGGCAGCTTGTATAATTAGCTGTTACTGTACCGACCAATTTTGCTGATTGATTGACTCCATTTACCACTACTGTCACTTTCTCCCAGTTTTGTGGCTCTAGATTAAAGGGGTTAAAATAAATGTTTTTTTTTATTTAGTTCTCCAAAAAAAAATATGTGCTGGGGCACCCATTGGAATTGCCTCATTTAGAAAAATGAAGATAATCTATTGAAGATCAGCAATTCTAACCTGTGGGTCCACCATTCAAGTGGGAAATGGGACTTTACATATCTCCACTGGGCAACATTGATTGTGTCTAATCTCTACTGGGCACCTTGATTGACTATTTTTCTCACCAGACTAAATGCTGCCAAAACTGAAAAGAAACTTACTTTTATAACATATATTTTTGGCTTCACTGTAGCACATTCTTTGCAAAATGACATTACTTTCTTTTATGACTGCAGCAGACGACATTTTCATTTTTTTTTTTTTTTTTTTTTTTCAAGACAAAATAAGTCTTGTCATTTCATGTGAATTGTCTGTCAAGCAGACGAGTCACATAAAATTTCAAGATTTGTTTTCTCCAAAAAAAATATAAAAGAAATTTTGCTTGGTGCTTTAATGGTTAATATTGAAAACACAAGAAATGATGGTACCGTACCTTCTGCAAAAAACCTACAATTAGACCTACATGACTAGTATAGACTAAGATCAGCCTGTACATCCACCCAGTTTGACAAGGGTTCTTGTTTATCTCTCTTTGGATAGCCTGGAGGCTGTAGAAAACACATGTAATCAGCAAGGACTGATCAGACTGGTGGCAGGCTGATCTTATTCTTTGCTGGTTGCACATGTCTAATTAGCTCACCTGAGCACGAAGTGCTGATGGTGAGCTATTGTGGTGAGACAATGTTCGTTGTGCCAATTGACTAGAAACTTGGTAGGAAGCATCTGTGTGACTTGTAGATCAAAAATAGCTAAAATCTTTCTGATTTAATTTGGCCCTTCTCCTCCTGAACTGAAAGGTCAATTGACTCGAAACTTGATTGGAAGTATCAGGGTGACTTGTAGATAAAAAATAGCTAAAATCATTCTGTTTGGAAATCCAAGATGGTTGCCCTAGCAGCCATGTTGAAAATTTATTTGAATTTTTTCTTCTGAACCAAAAGGCCAATTGACTCAAAACTTCATTGGAAGTATCAAGGTTACTTGTAGATCAAAAGTAGCTAAAGTCGTTTTGATTGGCTATCCAAGATGGTCGCCATGACCGTGGCTATCCAAGATGGTCGCCATGACAGCCATCTTGAAAATCTGTATTGAACAGTAGTTCTCTTGAACCGAAAGGCCAGTTGACTTGAAACTTGTCTAGTAATCAGGTGAGTGACACAGGACCATCTTGGCCCTCTTGTAGTAGGTTTTGTTGTGCACTGGCTCATAGTAAATTATCCTTGCAGTTATTTCTCATAATAGGACTCTGAATGATTTTGGTCCTGTTTTGGAGGATTTAAAGACAAAAGAATGCTCGAAGTTTTTCAGATATTAGATAATCTGTGTTAATGGCATGGAGAATTCTCTATGATGTAAGGCTCAAATTTTGCATCTAGGCCTACAGGAGTTCTCATGTTGGAAAAACTAGGGATGGCTGTCTCTGATTGACAATAGATTAAGACCAGGCATTGTCCCATTTTTCTGGCCAAGTAAAGCGAGCACAGAACCAAACTGGACCTATGACAACAGTAAACAATCTTTTACTATAGTGGATGGAAAAAATATGTCAGTATAATGTTTATCTAGAACTGCAAGCTCTTGAAAAAAATAAAAAAATTGTGGCAGACAGCATTCTATTTTTTTTTTTTTTTTTTCATCAAATATGAGTCTTAAAATTTCATGTGAATTTGTCTGCCAAGCAGATGATTCATATGAAATGTCAAGACTTATTTCTGCAAAAAATTATAATGAAAACATTTAAGTGTCATCTTCTGCAGTACTGATTGTCACTTTGACCCATTTCCCCTAAAAGGCACAGTTGGCAAACAGTGCAGACCCACATCAGATGCATTGTTTTGTGCATATTGGATCATCAGGGTCTCCACTGTTGTCCACTCCTCCAGCAGTTCTATATACATACCAGCTGCAGTTATTAAAATTTTCAAATTTTAGGAGAAATATAAAGCATTAAGGTGTCCAAATACTTTGGGTAAACAGTACAGGTATTAATATGACTCCTGACAAAAAAGCCAAGTGCCAGAGTGCAGTCAGTAGGGGGTTGAAGGTCACATTAGTTTGAATCCTAGCTTGTCAACATTGACCATGAAATCATTTCTCCAGTTATTCTCACCCTTGCGCTGATTCAAGAAGGGCAGTTGTCAGTTACTGGTTAATTCCTTAGAGGACTAAGCCTGCCCAATAAAAAAGTGTGAGTTGGTTAACCCATTTAAGCCTAGCATCCCATAAAAAGGGACGCTAGCAAACAGTGTAGACCCAGATAAGACGCCACAGAATGTGGCGTCTGATCAGCGTCTTCACTGTTTACATTAAATTCAGAAATTTCTACAAAACATGATAATGATAAAAACTAACCAGACACCCCTTATATAGGAAATTGGACCTTTCCAAACAGTTAAGGTAGAAGATTCCCCTAGGCATAAATGGGTGACTGGCAAGACATGACCTTTACAATGTTGACTAGGCCCAAAACCTCAAACTGAAACAAACCATCCCAACTAATGTGGTGGATTGGTTAGATACTGTATTTATTCTAAATACAGTCGACTCTCGATGTCTGGACTGCTTATCTCGAATAACCGCTTATCTCAAAGTGAAAATCAGATCCCGGATTAAACGGGAAAATCTAACGACAGGTAACAAAATATTGTGGAAAAGAGGAGAAATTGCTCCTAAGGAGTAGTTTCTCCTCTTTTCCACAATATTCTCAATATATCTCTAACTTCAAGAGTCAAATAAAATATTAATTTGTGAAATGTGGTTGTTCGATTTATTTTTTCCTCAATTCTGCATATCTGATATGTCGAGGTACAGATATCTCAAAGTATTTCAGAGCATCTCTAGGAAATCGAGATAATGAGTCGACTGTATTCAGGCAGACAGGCCTGAGTAAACAGGAGCAGTTTGATCAGGGCATTTACTGTTTGTCAATCCATTACCCTGTTATGGATGATCCACAACATTTATTTTGTAGATTCGCACAATACCCTGGGGGTGGTTGGGTGTGGCGAAGGTGTTGTGTATTTTACGTCACCAGGGCATCCAACTGATATTGGCTTACAGTTGGGCAAGGCCTGCTCTCCATGTAGCAAGTAAGGGTAGAGAGGGAATGTTTTTATTTCTACTGTTTCTTAAATTAACTTTCATTCATTTTCCTCTTTCTTCCCTGTCCCTCTCTTTCATCTCCTCTACTATCTCTTCTATTTCTTTTCTCCCTTTCTCTGGGAGACCACACAAAATGACCCATAAGGGTTGACATGTTGTTAAATACCCTAGGTGTTAATGTGAAGATGACACTTGTGTAATTGTGAAACTTGGATATGTTTGATATTTTAACCCATAAAGTGCCAATCACAACTGCAGCAGACGTCTTAAATTTTTGCTATTTATTTTTTGTAGAAATTTATTTTTTGGAGAAAATAAGATTGATATAGCATGTGAATCATATGCCTATAATATCAGATCTTACCGTATTTACCAGAACGCGGCGTCTCATCTGGGTCTACACTGTTTGCCACTCATCCAGCAATTTTTAGACACAACATCGGGTAGTGAATTGTACTGGTTCAAATTTTAGAACATATATGGTAAGGCGTTGAGGTGTGCAAATACTTAGGGTAAATACGGTATTATTTTCTCAAAAAAGTAATAAAAATTGAGACTGACATCCGCTACAATTTTGCATGGCTTTTTAAGGGTTAACCCACTATTGTATTCTAACCATTAGCCTGATAAATTTAAATGTTTGAAAAGCTTTTTCTCCTTTTCCCATGTAAACACGTATGAACACACCCTGCAAAACATCTTTGGAGACATTGCATTAAATTCAAGCCTTATTTTCTCAAATTCCAGGAAAATAAATAAATAGTCATTTGTTATTTGCTAATTTTTGTCATAAGCATACAAAGGGCTTAAGTAAATTTACCCAGAATTGATGATACAAGGTATGTAATTCTATCCTAAACAAATCAAGCAAAAAAAAAAAGAAAAAACCTTCAAATTTAACCTTTACCACTCTCTGGGCAAATTCAACAGGCAACAGATTTGTGAAAAAGGGAAAAACGGATTTGACAACAGATTTATGAAAACAGTGTTAAACAATTCGTGCAAATTGTCTTCAAAATGTCAGATCCTTTTTTCAGGTAAAAATAAGAAAAATATTTCAATATGTCGTGAACTGAAAATTTTACCCAGCATGCTAAGCCTTAGAGCAAACATAACAAGTCATCCCTCTTGATGATAAAGACTCTTGTAGGGTTTAGAGAAAAGGTCCCGATCAACCTGATCATCTGTACAGTGTCACGAGGACCTTCAAATTACAGGGTATGTAAAATTATGACAGCAAAATAATACTGATCACAGGCATAGCTCCAGATGGCACTTTTGTTTCAACCGAAAAGTATTGATATTTTTCTTATTTCTCCACTAAAAACATATGTTGTGGGTACTCAATGGAAGCGCCTCGCTGAGGTACTTCCAATGAGTACCCGCAACATATGTTTTTCGTGGAAATTTAAGAAAATAATATGTGGATACCGCCTCTTAATTGGAGCTACGCACATACACCACACAGCTTCTTTTTGAATGACAGTTTATTTCCTTAAGTGCAGAGGACAAACATGTCTAAAATTATGTTACACAATTACCCTTTTCATGCTGAATAAATTAAGATGCCACACCTACTTCTAATTTTCAGCCAACATATGTTTTTCGTGGAAAATTAAGAAAATAATATGTGGATACCGCCTCTTAATTGGAGCTACGCACATACACCACACAGCTTCTTTTTGAACGACAGTTTATTTCCTTAAGTGTGGAGGACAAACATGTCTAAAATTATGTTACACAATTACCCTTTTCATGCTGAATAAATTAAGATGCCACACCTACTCCAATTTTCAGCCAATCAGATTACTTGATCCTGGTTTTTGATAGAAATTCACATATTTAATGACAAACAGTGCAGATCCACATCAGGTGGCTTCTTCAGAAGCCAACTGATCTGGATCTACACTGTTTGCTAAGACAGGGCATGTTGTGTTCAGCAAGAGAAGGGTTGAGGTAAAAACAGTTGATAGCTTGGGACATAATTTTTGTGCTATCTTCTTTTTGGAGCTCAAACTTACTCTTTATTTTGTTAGTTAACCTAATAGGTGTTTTGATAAATCTGTTCATAGCAGCTGACATTCAAAAATTGATATTGTTATTTTTCAGAGAAAACTAGACGTTATATTTCATGTGAATTGTCTGGTTAGTAAGGCAGACAATACAAGGTTCTTCCTTAGTTCTAAAGATATGATGTTTTTGGCCTGACAAAATTCATGTTTTTTATTATTTTATTTTTCTACAGAAACATGTATGTATTTATTAGCTCACCTGAGCTATGCTCAGGATGAGCTATTGTGATCACTTTTCGTCCGTCGTCCGTGCGTCCATGCGTCCGTCCGTTAACATTTTCAAACGACTTCTCCTCTGAAGCCCCTGAGCCAATTTTGCTCAAATTTCATATGGAGCCTCCTTAGGTTGGGGAACGAAAAATTGCTAAAATGGTTGCGGTCCGTTGACCAAGATGGCCGCCATGCCCAAATATGGTAAAAACCTTTAAAAATCTTCTTCTCCAGAACCGAGGATGCCTTGGGGCTGAATCTTTGCATAAGTCATCGAGGACGGGAGGTCTACTAAAATTGCTAAAATAAATGTTGTATATTGACATTTGACCTTTCTACGGCAAGGTCAAGTTAGCTTCCCTATGCATTTGTATGGGAAAAACCTTTAAATATCTTGTTCTCCAAAACCGAGGATGCCTTATGGCTGAACCTTTACATATATCATCAGAAACTGAAGGTCTACCAAAATTGCTAAAATAATGGTCGTACATTGACATTTGACCTTTTTATGGTAAGGTCAATTTTGCTACCTTATGCATTTGTATGGGAAAAATGTTCAGAATTTCAAACGACTTTTTCTCTGGAGCCTCTGGGCCAATTTTGCTCAGATTTCATATGGAGCCTCCTTAGGTTGGTGGAATGAAAGATTGCTAAAATGGTCCTGGTTAGTTGACCAAGATGGCCGCCATGCCCATATATGGTAAAAACCTTTAAAAATCTTCTTCTCCAGAACCCAGGATGCCTTGGGGCTGAATCTTTGCATAAATCATTGGGGACAGGAGGTCTACCAAAATTGCTAAAATAAATGTTGTATATTGACATTTGACCTTTTTATGGCAAGGTCAAGTTTGCTTCCGTATGCATTTGTATGGGAAAAACCTTTAAAAATCTTGTTTTCCAAAACCGAGGATGCCTTGTGGCTGAACCTTTACATATATCATCGGAAACTGGCGGTCTACCAAAGTTGCTAAAATAATGGTCGTACATTGACATTTGACCTTTTACTGTGAGGTCAATTTTGCTTCCTTATGCATTTGTATGGGAAAAATATTCAGAATTTCAAACGACTTCTCCTCTGGAGCCTCTGGGCCAATTTTGCATAAATTTCATATGGAGCCTCCTTATGTTGGGGGAATGAAAGATTGCTAAAATGGTCGCGGTTCATTGACCAAGATGGCCGCCATGCCCATATATGGTAAAAACCTCTAAAACTCTTCTTCTCCAGAACCGAGGATGCCTTAGGGCTGATTCCTTGCATAAATCATCGGGGGACAGGAGTTCTACCAAAGTTGCTAAAATAATGGTCGTACAAGTTTGCTTCCCTATGCATTTGTATGGGAAAAAACATTAAAAATCTTATTCTCCAAAACCGAGGATGCCTTATGGCGGAATCTTTGCATATATTATTGGGAACATCTGCATGTCTGCAGTGGCTATGTCACTCAGGTGAGCGAACCGTGGCCCATGGGTCTCTTGTAAGAAATGCCTTGGTATGGTGATTTTAAACGACATGACATACCCTATTCTACCTAATTATTGTACATGCCTCTATAAGCGCACAGTCAAGCAATTCCATAGTCTTCAGATTACAGCCAGTGTACTTATATATCTACTTCTTTATAAAGGCATATGTTGTGGGTACCAGTTATGCTTTAATAAAGAAAATCAGAAAACAACAACAACACAAAAACATAGCATAAGCATTATTTGATGAGTCCTTAGCTGATTTTAGGTAGATACATATTTTACCACAAAATTTCCCAGCAGTTTTGAAAAAATTAAGCACACAGTGCAGTAATTAGGTTGAATGCGGTAAGAAATAATATATATCGGTATACTCCTGTTATCTGAGCTACGGTATTTAACCTAAATGTTTAAAAAACCTTAACTTCTTACTATACTTGCTTATTTCACTACCCAGTGATTAATCTAAAATCTGCTGGATGAATGGCAAACTAGACCCAGACCAGATGCTGCATTTTGTTGAGTCTGATGTGTATTTTTACTGTTTGCTTAGGCCGATCTGTCTCAATAGTCAGTTTCAATACAAAACACTCCAAGTTGTACGGAAATGAACGATTGTTTTCAGAAGAGAGGAAATGTTATGGCATTTTGACATTATGAGGGATCAAATATAATATTTCTAAGTCTGTGAGCTTGACCGTGAGGTCATAGACATGGGTGGGGGTGATGATGAATAAAAATTTGGATCTGTATCTATTATCATTCCAAATATGAACCAATCTGTCGTATGGTTTGGAAAATGTGAGCTCTTAAAACACTTTAATATAAAATTTCTAAGTTCTTAACTTTGACCTTGAGGCCATGGGCATGGGCAGGGGGTATTGCTGAATAAAACTTTGGACCTGTATCTAACATCATATCAAATATGAACAAAATCCATCATATGCTTTGGAAAATATGAGCTCTTAAAAACATTAATATAAAAAGTCTGTGACCTTGACCATGAGGCCATAGGCATGGGCAGGGCATTGCTGAATAAAATTTTGGAACTGTATCTATCATAATACCAAATATGAACAAAATCCATCATATAGTTTGGAAAATATGAACTTTAACATTAAAGATGTCTAAGTCCATGACCTTGACCTTGATGTAATGGGCTGGGACCTTGAAGTAATGGGCTGGGGTATTGCTGAATAAAACTTTGGAACTATATCTATCATCATACCAAATATGAACCAAATCTATCAAATGGTCTGGAAAATATATGCTCTTAAAAAACTTTAATGTAAATGTGGATGCCAACGCTGGGGGTTACTAAGGGCAGTAGCTCCTCCTGGACTTAATCCAGGCGAGCTAAAATTGCAAATTGATAAAAAGCCATTGAACTCCATTGTTAAAGGATGCAAATCCTATGAAAACAGCATTGATGATGTGTATTTCCATCATCTCCCATAGAGGAATGAAAAATCATTATGAAAACACGCCTATTCAAATATATAGAAAATTTCACGTCCAAAAACTGAAAATTTTCATATAAAAATCCCTGATATTTTTCATATTTCTGCTCAAAACATAGATTGTGGGTACTCGTTAGAACCGCCTCGGTGAGGCGGTTCTAATGAGTACCCACAATCTATGTTTTTGAGCAGAAATAAAAAAAATAATGTATACCCCTTTAAACCCCAGTTTTACTATATAAAAGTGGGGTTTAAGGGGGTCAATATTATATAGGCGTGTTTTTGTGAGGTGTAAGAAACAGCTAATTCGAGCTGGGAAGATGGAAAGAACTAGTGAGAGTCATTGTTTTCTGCCAATTGATGATCTGTCCATGTGACTTGTTTCCCATGAGATTTATGAAGAATTATGGAACCACTATGAAATGGACTGTCCTTGAGATATTATATATATATAATACTTTATATTGGAAATAAATGCCTATATCAGTCTGTGTATTTGTACAGTCCCGAAAGCGGGCTATACTGGATTTGCTTTTCCTTCCCTCATTCCTTCCTCCCATCATTCCGGCCATCCTTATCAGATACATTTTCGTTGCACTTTTCTCTAGAATTGTAAGGGTTACAAAGTCGAAACTTGGCATACACATACCTAGTGGGTTGATGTATTATATATTGGAATCAGGGGAAAGGGTCCACAACTCTTGGAGTTATATCCATTGTTAGGTTTTACAATTTACCTTTAATGAAAAATTTTCGTTACAGATTTCTCAGGAACTATGAAAGCTGTAGAGTTGAAATTTGGTACACATATGGAAAGTGGGCTGTTGTATCATGTGTACTAGAATCAGGGCCAAGGGCCTATAACTCTTGGAGTTAATCCTTTGATAGGTTATACAATTTGCCTTTAATGAAAAATTTTTGTAGCAATTTTCTCAAGAACTATAAGGGTAACAAAGTTGAAACCTGGTACATGCATGTATACTGGAATCAGGGCCAAGGGCCCTTAACTCATGGAGTTAAATTCCTTGATAGGTTTTTTGTTGCCATGTTACCATGTCCTACAGTGATGTTATCTGGTAAGCATGAATTTAAAATATGTCAACAATATGGGTATTTCTCCTCTGATAGCACTGCATCAGGGCTATAGTCAGATCCTCTTAGAGCTCTAGTTCACACTATACTGCCTGCTTACAGAATGAAAGAATATGTTAGAACATATCAACAAATAGAAAAGGCCCTGATCAGACTGACAATAACTGTGGATATGCAGGTTGATCCGGGAGTCAGAGCCATTTGCATATGGAACAGGGCATGCTTTCTTGCATTTTATGTCTTCATATTTAGCTTATTTCCAGAATTTATTAAAAACTCCTACCCCAGAATATACATTTTATTATTACTACAAATATTATTATTATTTTGTCCAGAAATGAGAAAAATATGAATATTTTATGGCATAATCAGAAATTGCCTGTCTGTGTATCAGTCTCCAGTTAGGCAGTAAATCATGTTTTATTAGTGAGAATTATTGAGTCTGCTGGAAATATATCTTACCATATATATCTTAATTGTTGGGACACCTTATACTCTTTAACATACTTGTCCTAAAATTTGAAAAAGTCTATTTTACTACCTGTTGACCTGTCTAAAATAGTGCTGGATGAGTGGCAAATGGTGCAGACCCTGATCAGATGCCACATTCTACAGTGTCATTTTATTGGGTTGACACTGTTTGCTCTTAGGCTGTCTCAGTATTAACCCTTGTCCTGCTGAACCCGGATATATCCTGCCTTTGCTAACAGTGTAGATCATTTAATGCTTATCATACTGGGTAAAAATTTCAGCAGAAAACATTTCCAAATATTTTTTTCTTATTTTTCTCAGAAAATAAGTTTTGATAATTTATGTAAATTGTCTCTTAACAATTTGCAAAACAATCTATGCCTGTTTTCTGGTAAAAATACGAAAAAAATATGAGTTTGTTGTCTGCTGAATTAGCCCAAAGAGTAGAAAGGTAAAAGTCCAACACACTGCCTGATTATATTTAACAAATGAGCCAGCGCATGACAAAACCAACAAAATGGCATGTGCGCCCAGCAAAGTCTCAAATCAGCCTGGGCATCCACCCAGTCTGATCAGAGTCTTTGTTGTGTGATCAATGGGTAGCTAAGAACTCAAGCTTTCATCATGCGGACAGCGAGGACTCTGATCAGACTGGGCAGACGCCCAGCAGATCTGGGTCTTTCCTGGGTGCACATGCCATTTGTTGGTTTTGTCATTCTCAAAAAAAAAATTCTCTGCAAATTCTATTTGATATGCACAAATGGAAGATTGGATTACATTTTAGTGCAGAATTTATGCTTTATTTTATGGCTAGCTATTTCTGCAGACATTGCCGAATTAAAACCACTGCAAAATACTGCCGTTAGCAACTGACTACAGTTTATCCAATATTAAATCATGCACTGAGCCGCAAGATAAAGATCAGCTTCCTAGTTTATTTGTATAGAAAACGTGCTTTAGTGAAACTGTTGGACTACATTATGAAAATAGAAGGCCCTGGCCAGTTTGTCTATATCATGCTTGGCATGCTGGGGAAAAAAAAAAAATCAGCATATAACATTTTGAAATGCTTTGCCTATTTTTACTAGAATACATGGTTTGACATCTCTGGGAAAGCCAGAAAAACATCATCAATGTCATCTGCTGAATTTATGACAACGTTAGGATAGGCAATCTGAAGCATTGAACAGGCTACAGAGAAGGACAAAGGATACCCTCCCTACTTTTTGCTAACATTCTACCTTAGGCAAATTCAGCAGATGGCAAATTGATGATATTTTTCTTACATTGTTTCTTATTTTTCCCAGAAAATAGGATTTGACATTTCTTACAAATTGTCTCCATTAGAAAAATAAGAAAAAATATTTCAAAATGTTGTCTGCTGAAAATTTTACCCAGGGTGCTAATTAAGCATTAAGACGAAATAGTTTTGTCAGTTGTATTTGTCCAGTTACTGTACAGATGTTTACTAATAAGGCAGTGATGTTAAATGTTTTTCTCTCTTATCAGGCATTGAGTTATCATGGATTGTCCACTTTTGGAAACTTAAATGTCATAATATGACTGATAGTTATCATTCCAGATAAGTGGAGTAGTTATCATTCCAGACAAGTGGAGTATTCAGTTGTTTTTATTTTTGTACCAAATATATAGGTACTCACTGGAACTGCCTAATATTTGGAGTAAACCACAGGATGTGTTTTGGTTTAGAAATTATCCTTAACCTTTACCGCTAGCTGGGCAAATTCAGCAGGCAACAAATTGATAATTTTCTTATTTTTTTCCAGAAAATAGGCTTAGGCATTTTGTGCAAATTGTCTCCATGAAATATCAAAACCTGTTGTCTGGGAAAAAAAAAAAAAAAAATTCCAAATGTTGTCTGCTGAAATTTTTACACAGTATGCTAAGTATTATTACCCTTAAAACGCCAAGAAAAGCTGCAGCCGAAAAAAAGTTGTCTGTTTATGTCATCTGCTGAATATTCTTGCAAACTTTTCAAACCTATGTTTGCATACAGGCAAACAGTGTGGACCCTGATCAGAGCAGTCTGATCTGGGTCCACACTGTTTGCAAAAATGACTTTTAAAATCACAAGCAGATGACAAAGCAGACGGCAATTGTTGTGACCGGCAGTTTAAGGGTTTTAATTAGTTTCACCATTGCTACTAGGATCCAAAGCAAAAATTGTGTTAGATTAACAGCCATGTTGTATCCAAACAAAAACATATAGATTACATAGCAAAATGACCATAAATAGTTATTTTTGTATAAACTTTATACATTTTTGTTCCAAGATAGATACTATATATTATGATCCATCTTTAATTCTTTCACTGCCACAGGCGATAATAATAAGCTTTTGCAAACAGCATAGATCCAGATGAGATGGCTCATAATGAGCCATCTCATCTGGATCTACACTGTTTGACATTCAGTCTTTCATCTTTACATATAAACTTTAAAAAAAAAAAAAAAAGCAGATGACAAATGTCATCTGAAATTTGGCACCGAAAGAGTTAAAGAGTTGGTCAAAGTGCAACACTGAAAACTATTTAGGAGAAGGAAACGTTCTAATTTCATGAAGCAGTAAAGTAAAAAGAGTGTTTTTATTCAGCATAGCTCCAGATAAGGCCCTTTTTTGCAGCCAAAACGTATTGATTATATTTATCTGCATGAAAACATATGTTGTGGTACTCATTAGAAGTGCCTCACTGACGTGCTTCTAATGAGTACCCACAACATATGATTTCATGGGGAAATAAGAAAAATATTTACCTGATACTTCCTGACTAGAGTTTTGTATATGGGATTATCTTTATCAAATATTAACTTTATTAATAAATTTCCTCTTGAAAATTATATAAATTTAAATACTTTAGAGATCGTGAATTACAGTAATAACCCTAATAACTGGGACAGACTGGCTTGAGTAAACATTGTAGACATTGATAAGGCCTAAAAAATAAACATTCTGTTTCTGATTTCATCACCAATTTGCCATAGGGTCGGAAGGTCTGCAATTTTTTTATTCTCTCCTTTTTTTTTCCAAGTCAAATTATGGTCGGTGAATTGTATTTTTTTTTTTTTTAATGGAATCTTAAAATATTTTGACTTCTCCTACCAAACATTTGACCGTTTTTGAATACTGGGGTGCTGTGTTAAACGGCTTTTATTTTATTATAGGCTGAGATGTGGCTGCACACTTTGAAATAAATTGCACTAATGTGCTTGGTTTGGCTTGTAAGGGTGCAGCTATATTGGAAATAAATAGACGAATGATGAAGGCCGACAATATCTGAAATATCCGAAAATAGATACGGACAAATTATGTAACGAACGTATATAAAACCGGGATTGTCCAGGGTCGGTCGCAGATTAATTTTTTCCTTTGTGTGCAAAAAACAAATTAGTCGGCGCATTATTTTGACAGTCAGTTGGGAAATCGGAAACGTAACATTATTTTAGGTCTAAACACTGCAGTTCTCAGCATCTGATCGAGGTCTACACTATTTGCCACTTGTCTAACTTGTCTAACAATTATGGGACCCATCAGCAGTGAAATAGACTTAGTGAAACTTTAGGACAGGTATGATAAGGATTTTAGGTATTCTGATCTTCAGGGTAAATATGGTCATAAAAAAACACTAAGTGAAACAGTTGAGTTAGCCCTTGCCTTGCTGAATAAATTAAGATGCCATGCCCACTTCTAATTTCCAGCTAGTCAGATTACTTGATATGTGTTTTTGGTAGAAATTCACATATTTAATGACAAACAGTGCAGATCCAGATCAGTTGGCTTCTTCAGATGCCAGCTGATCTAGATCTACACTGTTTGCTAAGACATGGCATGTCATGTTCAGCAAGAAGGGTTAAGTTTATTATGAAATTAGCCAACAAGAAGCAATTGATATTTTTCTAATGGTAAATGTTCTAAAAATTCTGACAGTAAAATATCAGTTTCAAAAAAAAAAATTAAAGATGAATTCCTTGCGGGCAGTAACTAATTTTGTAAAGGGAAGCAATTCAGTTGCCTTCCCTCCCTTTATAAAATTGTTGATTAAGTGAAGGAAACAATATGTGGGCCCCCCTAGCCTAATGGATAGGAGAGTTGACTCTTAATCCATTAGATTTCTCACCGCTGTGGTTTGAACCCTGCTCGGGTCACATGAGGGAAAGCCAAGTTCTGCTTACTGGTGGTCAGGTGGTTTTTCCCCGGGTCTTCCGGTTTTCACCCACCTTTGATGAACAATCGGCTCGATATAGGTGAAAGGGCTCGATGTATTCTTGAAAAGGCTGTAAAACTGTAAAACCCAAATTAAAAAAAAAAAAAAAAAAGGGATGAAGAAAACTAATGAATTGTATTCAATTGTTAAAACATTTACAGCAGAATATTACAGTTTGACATTTCATGTGAAGCATGAGAAGATGATTTGCTTAAAAAAAAAATGAGAAAAATATTTTGTTTCAGCATTTTAGTGTCAAGGGATATGCAAATATTTGAGATGCTTTTTATCCTGCAAACTATGAAAGATAACACTAATTGGTTCAAAAAAAGAATTGGGCCTCCAGTGACAAGCTTAGTTTAAAATCTAATTTGAACTTGAACTATAAAAAGACTTAAAAAAAAACAAAAAACAACAACTGAACTGACAGCATGAATGCACTGCTAATCAGGTCCTTCACTATTCACACCTGCTCTGAGCCTTCCTTATCAAATCTTACAGGGACTATTTTAACATAAATTATCCCCTCACACAACGAAGTGGCAAGGGGATATAGGGTTTGTCCCATACATAAGTACAGTGTAGCTCCAATACATCGCGGCCCGTTATTTCGCGAAATCCAGTATATCGCGATTCGGCCATGGCTCCCAAATTTTCCATAAGCAAAAAAATTTAAAAACATAAAATGTTTGTTTTATTAAACTTCAGAAAAAAAACGCGTTCCGCCTCCGGTAATTGATTTTTCACGCCTATCTCAACACTAAGTCGCGTCAGGTATTATGACAAACAATCCACTCCCCCACTTAGTGTCAATCAGTGCACACGTTGATTATAATTGGCAAACAATAAATTATACCCCTGTTATTGTCATAATCATTATCATCATTGAATACATAGATCTACTCAATGCTCAATCAGTCAATGATGCCCACAAACTAATTTTGCTCAACAGGTGAAAACGGTCCACCTCCTTTTCAACACCAGCAAATTTTACGACAGTAGTCTTACAATGTTTCTGTCCCACATACACATATCTTAGTCTGCTTATTTTACACTTCTGTAGCAATAAATATTTCAAAAGAAAACAACTGTGTCAAAAAAAAAAAAAATAATAATAAGAGCAATAAAACTAAAATAAATAGAAACGACAGTTGTTTCTTGTTTGTTTTTTTTGCGCCCGCAACACAATAATAAGCAAAGGGAAGCAACTCAAATTATCTTAGCTGAACTAAACTGAAGCAATTTTAGTAACTTCCCGTCGCCGTTTAAGGGAGCCAGAGTATCCAAAATGGCGTCCTAAATCGTCAACCCAATGATTTCTTGTTTCCAAACGTTGTTTATCAGCTGGTTTCGATTGAAATTACTTGGTAGACATAGCGCACCATTGTAAATTATGCCATTGAGCAATTCTAATCCAATTTTAATTAGAAAATATGGTGACAGCATGACTGAATGCCATTTATCCGTGATGTCTCAGCAAACTACCACAGCGACAAACCGAGCAAGAGTTATGCATGCCGTTATACATGCATGGTACATGTCTGGACTTATATCGCGCTCCGTTTATATCGCGATATCGGACTCTGGACCCAGAGGACCGCGATATATTGGAGCTTTACTGTACTTATGTATGTACGCATGTAATGTACCTACATATCTAACGTACGTACATGCGTATGTTCACCTTTTGTCATCGCTCTAGCACATACATTTATTGATGGATTTTAATGTAACTTCACACAAATGTTGGATATGATAATATCTCAAGCAGGTTTGACTTTGAGGGTCCTGGGCTCAAGGTCAGGGTCACTGTTTCTATTTTTAGGAAAAATTGTCATTGCTTTAGCACCTTCATTTATTGATCGATTTTAATATAACTTCACACAAATATTGGGTATGATAATAGCTCAAGCAAGTTTGACTTTCAGGGTCCAGGGGCTCAAGATCAAGGTCACTGGCTATTTTTAGAAATATTTTGTTAGCCCACCTGAGCACAAAGTGCTCAAGGTGAGCTATTGTGGTCAGTTAATGTCTGTCGTATGGCATGCGATGTCAAAACAATTGCTTTAAAACCCGACTCCTCCTACACCCCTGGGCCAATTGACTGGAAACTTGGTAGGAAGCATCGGGGTGACGTAAATCAAAAATAGCTAAAATCATTCCAATCAGAAATCCAAGGTGGCCGGCTTTGCAGCCATCTTGAAAATCTATTTTTTTGCTTCTCCTCCTGAATTGAAAGGCCAGTTGACTTGCAACTTGGTAGGAAACATCGGGGTGACTTGTAGATGAAAAATAGCTAAAATCGTTCCGGTAGGAAATCCAAGATGGTCTCTATGGAGACCATCCTGAAAATCTATTTTTAACCTCTTCTCTTGAACCAAAATGCCATTTAACTTGAGCCAAGGTCGGCAACATTCTTTCGTGGAGATTGATCATGAAATATTTTCTACGGTTATTCTCTCCCTTCCGCTGATTCAAGAAGGGCAGTTGTCAGTTTCTGGTGAAAGAATGTGCACAATACTGGTTAACAGCTTAGAGGACTAAGCCTGCCCTGTAAACGTGTGGTTAGGTAAACTGACCGCGCTCGACATGACCCCACTGGGTTGACTGGGCTGTAAGACCTCAACACAAACAAACAAACCATTTAACTTGAACTTGATAGGAAGCATCAGGGTGACTTGTAAATAAAAAATAGCTAAATTAGTAAAATCATTCTGATCAGAAATCCGCCATGACGGCCATCTTGAAAATCTATTTTTTGCTTCTTCTCCTGAACCGAAAGGCCAATTGATTCAAAACTTGATAGGATGCATCGGGGTGACTTGTAGATCAAAATAGCTAAAATCATTTCGATCAGAAATCCAAGATGGCCATCTTGAAAATCTTCTTTTCGCTTCTTACCCTGAAACAAAAGGCCAGTTAACTCCAAACTTGGTAGGAAGCATTGGGGTAACTTGTACATTAAAAATAGCTAAAATCTTTCTGATCAGAAATCCAAGATGGCTGCCATGGCCGCCATCTTGAAAATCTATTTTACACTTCTTCTCCCGAACCGAAAGGCAAATTGACTCAAAACTTGGTAGGAAGCATTGGGGTGACTTGTAGATCAAAAACAGCTAAAATAGTTCCAATCGGAAATCCAAGATGGCCGCCATGGTGGCCATCTTGAATATCTGTTTTTTGCTTCTTCTACTAAATGAAAAAGCATGTGAACTTGAAACTTGATAGGAAGCATCAAGCATCAGGGCGATTTGTAGATCAAAAGTAGCTAAAATAGTTCCTATCGGAAATCCAAGATGGCTGCTATGGTGGCCATCTTGAAAATCTATTTTTCTCTTCTTCTCCTGAACCGAAACTTGGTAGGAATTATTAGGGTGACTTGTAGATCAAAAATAGCTAAAATCTTTCCAATTGGAAATGAAAAACTATTTTTCGCTTCTTCTCCTGAACCAAAAAGCCAATTGACTTGAAACTAGGTAGGAAGCATCAGGCTGACTTGTAGATCAAACAAAAAAAAAAAAAAAAATAATAAAATTGTTAACCACTTAACCCCTTAAATGTCAAAGCCTGTTTTTTGGGGAAAATATCACCAATTTGTCATCTGCTGAAGTAGCCCAGAGTGTGGAAAAGGTCAAAGCTAATAACCTACAGAAAAGCACATGAATTATTTGCTATCTTGATGACTAAAAGATTAGTTTAATCGAGTTTAATGAAATATTAATGTTTATCAGATCTTAAAGTGACTCTGAATGTTGATTTTCTTAAGGAGAAAGTTTGTATGAAAAGTCAGACTTGTATTTTCTGTGAAAAAGAAGAGAAAAATATCATCAATCTGTTTTCTAATTTATTTTGTACATAGAGTGCCAACAGTTGTTCTATGGCTGTGGAAAGAAGCAAGAACAGAAATGGTGTGCACAATGTTAACCCTTGTCCTGCTGAACCTCAATACACCCTGCCTTTGCAAACAGTGTAGATCCACGTCAGTTTGGCTTCTGAAGAAGCCAACTGATCTGGATCTGCACTGTTTGTCATTAAGTTTGTGAATTTGTATCAACAACCGGGATCAAGTAATCTGATTGGCTGAAAATTAGAAGTGGGCGTGGCATCTTACTTAATTCAGTAGGATAAGGGTTAACATTTGAAGGTGCCATGCAAATTTGAAGCAAACATACTTTTAGCTCACCTGCTCCTTTAGGCGCATAGGTGAGCTTATAGTATAGGCAGGCTCTGCCGTCTGTCTGTCCATTGTCCACACTCTTCAAACCTTGATTATTGTCAGCATTTTCTTTGCGCTCAATATATCCAGAACGAATTGATTGAAATAGACCAAATTTTGCAAATGCATTGATGTTGACCAGATCTAGGTTTGGATTGTTTCGTATCAATTTTTGTAAATACATGTATGCAACACATTTATGGTCTTTGATTATTGTCAAAATTTTGTTTCCGCTCAATATCTGGTGAACAAATAGATAGAATTCGATCAAATTTTGCAGATGCATTGACCTTAATTAGTTCTACATTGGGATTATTACGCATTAGTTTTCACAAATTTACAATGCAGTTATGGCCCTTGATTGTCGTAAGAATTTCGTTTTTGCTCAATATCTTGAGAACAAATTCATGGAATTAGATGAAATTTTGTCTATGCATTGACCTTAACCAGATCTACTTTAGGATTGTTATGGATCAATTTTAGCTTACTTAAAAAGAGTTATGGGCATAATGGCCCTTGATTCTTGTCAGAATTTTGTTTTGCACTCAATATCTTGAGAACAAATTGATGCAATGAGACTTAATTTTGTGGAATCATTGATGTTGACCAGATCTAGCTTGGTTATGTTACCTGTTAATTTTTGCAACTATACAACATTGTTATGACCTTCGGTTAATGCCAAAATTTTGTTTTCACTCAGTATCTTGTGAACAAATCGACAAAATCTGATAAAATTTTGCATATGCCTTTCCCTTAACCAGTTCTAGTTTGGGATTGTTATGTGTGAAGTTTTGCAAATTTACAGCAGAGTTATGGCCCTTGATTGTCATCAGCATTTCATTTCTACTCAATATCTTAAGAATGACTTGATGGAATTAGACCAAATTTTGCATAATTATGCATTGATGTTGACCAGTAAGTTGGGATTGTTACACGTCAATTTTTACGCATATACAACACAGTTATGGCCCTTGGTTATTGTTAATTTCATTTCTACTCAATATCTTGGGAACAGATTGTTGAAATTCGACCGAGTTTTGCATATGCATTGATGTTGACCAGTTCTAGGATTTCAGCTTGTCTGTCCATCTGATACATTTTGGTTTATGAGTAGGGGGTATCTTAAAACCACTGCTTATTGACATTCTTGTTTTATCTGAAGAACAAATCTTAACCCTTAAAGCACCAGAAAAAACTGCATCTGAAAATGTTGTCTCTTTATGTCATCTGCTGAATATTCTTGCAGACTTTTCAAACCTATTTTTGCATACAGGCAAACAATGTGGACCCAGATCAGACTGCTCCTAAAGGAGCAGTCTGATCTGGGTCCACACTGTTTGCAGAAGTGACTTTTAAAGTAACCAGCAGAAGACAAAGCAGACGACAATAGTCTGGATCTACACTATTTGCGAAGACAGGGCATGTCGTTTTCAGCAAGAGAAGGGTTAAAGTACTGAACAAGAAAGAACTGGTTAGTGACCAATGAAACTAAGTGATAAAAAAACAAGTAACCCATTAATTTGTTTCATTGACAAGTGTAAAGAAAATATAAACCCATCAGAATTCTGTCTAAATTCTAAGCATATTCTACAATAAGGAATTCAGGAATATAATCAAAACAGCTTTGTCATCTCCCATATCTCATCATAGTGCAGATTATATTTTCATTTTCTTTTGGATCATTGGGTCCATTGTTGTATCTTTGAAAATGGAGTTCTGCTCATGTATACGCTAGAGGGCATAAGCAGTGTTGCAAACTTTATCACTGCTTATGAAGAGTCTCAGTGAAACTGAGACTCCCATTTTCTGTCTGTAGTGTGTTCTTTGTTTCCAAAGACTGACTTGCTCTCCCACACCCTTACCATAAGGGGCGGTCATGTAGCAGGTTTGGTTAAATTCCACCCAATGGTTTAGGAGGAGATAGTACGACGGTCAGATGGATGGATGTCAGACAGACGGAAAAATAATGTTGCTCTTGCACACCCTTATTATGAGGGGAAGTGATGTAGCAAGTTTGGTAGAATTCCACCCAGTGGTTTAGGAGATAGCTTGACAGACAGATGGATGGACACCAGAAGGAAAAATAATATTGATCTCACACACCCTTACCATGAGGGGAAGTTATGTAGCTTCAAACTTCAAATCTCAGTAACTTTGTAAGTGTTTGGAAAATTTCAATAGGGTTTTCACCACTGACTCAACAGCAATGTCTTTCTTTTTAGCATATATACAACCAAAAATGAAATTAGGATATGCATCTGCTTTAGGAATCAAAATATGCTCCTCTGCTTTCAGTAATATGGCCCCAGATAAGGTGCTTTTTATTTCAGCCAAAAGTTATTGATTTTTAAAATTTTTTTATACCTCGCCCAATGTTAATGGCTGGGTATTATGGCATCATTTTGGCTTTCCATCCGTCCATTCATCCATCCATCCGTCTGTCCCTCTGTCTGTCTATTGTATGTCCATCCATCCGTATTTTCATTTCCAGATGATAAGTTGAGTAAATATCAATGGAATTTTACCAAACTTGGTATAAGCATTGATATTGTGGAGATCTGTTTTGGGATTGCTAATGGGCAAATTTCGCCAATGTTTGACAGGTATCTGCCTACGACATGTCATCTGTCTGCGACATGTCCATAGTTTCGTTTCCAGATGATAACCTAGGTAAAAGTCAATGGATTTTCATCAAACTTGGTTTGTGCATTGATATTGTGGTGCTCTGGTTGGGATTGCTAATGGGCAAATCTTGTCAAATTTTGATAGAGTTATCTGCCCATGACATTTCCAGATTTTCATTTCTGGATGATAGCTTCAGTAATGTCAGTGGATTTTTATCAAACTTGGATTGTGCATTAACATTGTAGAGATCTGCTTTTGGAAAGCTAATGGCCAAATTTCATCAGTTTTTGCCAGAGCTATCTGCCCTAGATATGATAATGGCAGGGTATTATCATTTCACATTTTATTTTCTCCCTTCATAAAATTAAATGTTGTGGGTACAGATTAGAATCATGTCTGGAGATGCTTCTAATGAGTACCAACAGCATATGTTTTTGTAGAAAATGAAGAAAAATACTAAATAGATACCCCCTTTTATCTGGAGCTATGAGTGTTTTGATACTTGGAATCAGCAGAATCTGATAAGCAATAGCTGTTCTATCAGGTGAGAAAGCTCTGGCCCATGGGAGTCTTCTTGTTTTTTTTTTTGTTTTTTTTTTTACCAAATTATTGTTGTTGTTTTTGTGGCACCTGCTTAAGCAGGGCGACTTCGTTGTGCAAGTTTCTGTCTGACCATCCATTCGTCTATCCGTCAACATTTATTCTGGGTGTCTTCTGAGCGCAACTCCTCTTACAGTTTTGTACCGACCACTTTAAAAGTTTGCATGTGTTTTAGTCATGGTATGAGGATGTGGTTTGGATATAATTGTTAGATTATTTTTTGTCACTTTTTCCACATTGTGAACTTAGTCATTTTTCACCTTCAGTATATTGACAGTGGGTACCTCTTGTGAGCGCAACTCCTCTTACACTTTTGTACCAATTGTTTTGAAACTTTGCCTGTGTTTTCTTCATGGTATGAGGATATGCATGTGGTTTGGGTATAATTGTTAAAATATTTTTTTGTCACTTTTTCCACATTGTGAACTTAAGTCATTTTTCACCCTCAATGTATAGACAGTGGGTATCTTGTGAGCACAACTCCTCATACAATTTTATACCAATCTTTTTGAAACTTTGCACATGTTTTCTTCATAGTCTGAAGATGTGCATGTGCTTTTCATATAATCTTTGCTTTAATTTTTGTCACTTTTTTCTACTTTTTGAACTTTGTCATTTTCTGACCTCAGATGTATAGACAGTGGGTACCTAGTAATTGCAACTTCTCATACAATTTTAAACCGGTCTTTTTGAAACTTTGCACATTTTCTCCCAGGTCTGCAGAAGTGCATGTGGTTTGAATGTGATTTTTAAATTACTTTTTGTCACTTTTTCTAGTCTTAACTTTATCATTTTTGTACCTCAGACTTTATGAAAGTATACAGACTGGGTACTTTTCGAGCCCAACTTCTCATGCATCATATGAGAAAGTGCATATGCTTTCGATGAAATTCCTATATTACCGTATTCAACCTAATTACCGCACTGTGCGCTTGGGTTTATCAAAATTTCTCGGAAAACTTGTGGTCAAATATATATGTACCTACCTTTTCTAAGGGTACACTTAAAAAAAAGAAAGAGCAGCGAGTGTCTCATCAAATGATGCTTATGCAATGTTTTTGATTTTTTTTTTCTGATTTTCTTAATAAAAGCATATGTTGTGGGTACTCATTTGAATTGCATCAACAAGTCGATACAATTTAAATGGGTATCCACAGCATATGCCTTTATAAAGAAGTAGACAAAAAGTATACTGTCTGTAATCTGAAGACTACGGAATTGCTTGACTATGCACTTATAGGGGTATGTGCGGTAATTAGGTCGAATACATAGTTTCTTCTACCTGAAATAAACATTACTTTTTTTAGCTCACCTGAGCTATGCTCAGGATGAACTACTGTGATCACTTTTCGTCCATCATCCATCCGTGCGTGCGTCCGTCCGCAGGTACTTGTGTGGCTTACAATCAGTATTTTAGATACTTAAGTGGCAAAACAGTCATCAGAGGCCACATTAGAGAGAGCTATAGACAGGTAATCCATACTTAATCTGGCTAAATAAAGTTATTTTAATTTGTAGGCACATAATGATGGTCAGAAATCCATCCATTCCTAGGGACGTCCAAGTACCCTTGTACCAGTTTTTTTTTATGCGCATGCGCAGTAATACTCTTTTGAAAGCCACTTAAAATCAGTAGCTCCTTAATGATGTCTTTGCCACATACTGCATAGCCTCCGTGATAACTTAATTGGCAAAAATGTCATATGAGGCTAGCCACAGAGCTATGGACAGTTAATCCATACCTAATGTGGCTAAATGGCTAGTCACATAGGAGAATGATAGCTATGGACAGGTAATCCATACCTAATGTGGTTAAATGGCTAGCTGCATAAGAGAATGATAACCTGATGTGACTAAATGTAATTAGTAGACACTTAATGATGGACAGTAATAGGCACTTAAAATCAGCAGCCACTTTGTGATTTTTGCCACATGGTGCATAGCCACATATGTCGTGTTCGTCCGTCCATCCATTAACATTTTCAAACGACTTCTCCTCTGAAGCCGCTGAGCCAATTTTTCTCAAATTTCATATGGAGCCTCCTTAGGTTGGGGGAACGAAAGGTTGCTAAAATGGTCTCGGTCCGTTGACCAAGAAGGCCGCCATGCCCTTACATGCTAAAAACCTTTACAAATCTTCTCTAGAACTGAGGATGCCTTGGAGCTGAATCTTTGCACAAATCATCGGGGACAAGAGATCTGCCATGCAAAGTTGCTAAAATAATTGTTGTACATTGTTGTGTTTGACCTTTTTACGGGGAGGTCAAGTTTGCTTCCCTATGCATTTGTATGGACACCATACATTTGTATGGGATAAATGTTGAGAATTTCAAACAACTTGTCCTCTGAAGCCTCTTGGTAAATGTTGCTCAAATTTTATGTGGAGCCTCCTTAGTTTGGGGGAGGGAAAGATTGCTAAAATGGTCGCAGTCCATTGACCAAGATGGCTGCCATGCCCATATATGGTAAAAACCTTTAAAAATCTTCTTCTCCAGAACCAAATAAGCCCTGGGGCCTTATCTTTGCACAAATCCTTGGGGACAGGAGATCTACCAAAATTGCTAAAATAATGTCCTATGTTGACATTTGGCCTTTTTACGGCAAGGTCAAATTTGCTTCCCATGCATTTGTATGGGCGTTATACATTTATATGGGAAAAATGTTGAGAATTCAGATCTTGGACATCTCTATAATCCAGTTGAATCAAAACTTGATGATGAGCATTAGGGTGCTTATGAGACACAAAATAGCTAAATGAGCCGATAGAAAATCCAAGATGACCACCACAGCCGCCATCTTGAAAATCAATTTTCGACATTTCTTCTCAAACCTTAGATCGCTTTGAGCCGAAACTTGCTCTTTAGCAAAGGATGACTTCTGGATCCAAACAAGCTAAAATTGTGTCTACTGAAAAATCCAAGATGGCCGCAATGGCTCTGCTCTATTGAACAAGGTGTCCGCCAGAGCTGAAAAATAGAAAATCTTCAAACGACATCTCGACCTTGGCCAATGGCCTGATTTCAAAATATTTGCCCAGAAGTATTCCACCAATGGCCCTCAACCAAAAGTACTAAAATGGCTCTGCTTGGCTGAACAAAATTGCGGCCAGAGCTAAAAATAGAAAAACCTTTAAAAGACATCTCCTCCGCAGCCAGTGTCCTGATTTCAGAGTTATTTCACAGAAGTGTTCCTTTACCAAAATTGCTAAAAAAGTTCTGCTCGGCTGAACAAAATGGCCACCAGAGCTAAAAATAGAAAAAAAAAACCTTTAAACATCTCCCCCTTGGCCAGTGGCCTGATTTCAAAATGATTTCGCAGAAATGTTCCTCTTATCCCCCTTTACCAAAATGGTTCTTCTCTGCTGAACAAAATAGTCACCAGAGCTAAAAATAGAAGAAACCTTTAAACGACATCTCCGTGGCCACTGGCAAGATTTCAAAATAATTTCACATCAATGTTCCTCTTATACCCATTTGCCAAAATTGCTAAAATGGTTCTGCCAGAGCTAAAAATAGAAAAAATAGAAAAAAAAAAAAAAACTTTAAAGGACAGGATAAGTAGAAGAACCAAATGACTTCTGAAAAATATCTGAACTTTTTTTTATACTTATGGCGTTTTGAAAATTTCAGCATTTTAACCTTGTAAGCAAGATATCTCAAAAACTGTTTAAGCCATTGCCTTGTCATAAGAGTACTGGAAAAATGTTGAATGCCATCTGCATAGTGCTTCTCCTAGATGTACTGACTTGGCAGGTACCTTGATCCGGTGACCTTGACCTATATTTTGCGCTCCAGTGACTTTGACGTATTTTGCGTCGACGTTTGATATCTCCTCAACTATAAGACCTACAACCATCAAACCTTGCAAAGTGCTTCTCCTCAATGTACTGACTTGGCAGATACCTTGACCTGGTGACCTTGACCTATATTTTGGCTGCAGTGACTTTGACATAATTTACGTCAACGTTCCAGATCTCCTCAAGTGTAAGACCTGTAGCCACCAAACCTTGCATAGATCTTCTCCTATATGTACTGACTTGGCAGGTATCTTGACCCGGTGACCTTGACCTATATTTTGCGCTCCAGTGCCTTTTACACATTTTACGTCAACGTTCAATATCTCCTCAACTATAAGGCCTACAACCATCAAACCTTGCATAGTGCTTCTCCTCAATGTACGGACTCTGCAGGTACCTTGACTGGGTGACCTTGACCTATATTTCACGCTCCATTGACTTTTACACCTTTTACGTCACCCTTCCATATGTCCTCAACTGTAAGGCCTTCAACCACCAAACCTTATATAGCACTTCTTCTCGATGTACTGACTCAACAGGTACCTTGACCTGGTGACCTTGACCTATATTGTGCACTCCAGTGACTTTGACACATTTTATATTGATGTTCGGTATCTCCTCAAATATAAGACCTACAACCACTAAACCTTGCGTAGTGCTTCACCTCATTGCATTGGCTTGGCAGGTACCTTGACCTGGTGACCTTGACCTATATTTGACACATTTTATGTTGATGTTTGATAACTCCTCAACTATAAGGCCTACAACCACCATACCTTGCATTGTGCTTCTCCTTGGTGTACTGAATTAGCAGTTACCTTGACCTGTGACCTTGACCTATATTTCATGCTCCAGTGACTTTTACACATTTTACGTCAACGTTCCATTATCATTCGGCTGTATGATACGAAAAGTCAGTGCTGAAGATATAGCCATTAGAGGGAATGGGACTGGCCTGGAATATATGTGCCCCACTAGGCACTTTGTCTACATTTTTTTCAACCCAGTTTTCCAAGTAAGCACTGCTAAGAATGAAATAAACTTATTTAATAACCACATTCTGATTGTGGCTCCTGTGACTTTTGCCCCAGCAGGTACGATGACGCCTTCCGCGGAATTCTTGTTAATTTATTTATGGAGAAAAAAACGGGAGCCATGGAACACCCGCATTATACTGATTACCGCGTTCTAACGATCAGCGTTATAACGAGGTTACAGTGTAGCACCATTGACTTCCATCAGACAACTGAACCTTTAAGTATGGTGAGTAGTAAGGGTATTGACTTCCTTTGAATATTTACAGCATTAGACTTCTGAACTTTTAGTATAGTGAGTAATAACAGTAGACTTCCATCAGACTGCTGAACTTCTAGTGCAGTGAATAAAAGTATTGCATTCCATCAGATTACTGAACTTTTTTATGTAGTGAGTAATAACAGTATTAACTTCCATCAAACTTCCAACCTTTTAGTATGGTGAGAAGTAACAGCATTGACTTTCATCAGGCTATTGATCTTTTAGTATAGTGAGTAATAACAGTATGAACTTCCATCAGACTTCCAAACTTAGTAGTGGCTAGTAACAGTTTTGGCTTCCATCAGACTACTAAACATTTTAGTGAAGTGAGTAATAACAGTATTAGCTTCCGTCAGACTACTGAACCTTTTAGTATTAACTAGAGTAGTAACAGTATTGATATCCATCAGACTACTTAACCATTTTCATATAGTGAGTAATAACAGTATTGACTTCCATCAGACTACTGAACCTTTTAGTTAAGTGAGTAATATCAGTATTGACTTCCATCGACGTGCTGAACCTTGTAGTATTTAGTACAGTGAGTAGTAACAGTATTGACTTCCTAAAGGCTACTGAACCTTTTAAAATGAGTAAAAATAGTATTGGCTTCCATCAACCTACTGAACCTTTAGGTAAAGTGAGAAATAACAGTATTAGTTCCATCAGATTACTGAACTTTTTAGTTAAGTGAGTAATATCAGTATTGACTTCCATCAGATACTGAACCTTTTATAAAGTGAGTAATAACAGTTTTGACTTCCATCAGACTACTGAACCCCTTTTAGTAAAGTGAGTAATAACAGTATTCACTTCCATGAAACCCTGAACCATTTTTAAGCAAAACGAATAATAACAGTATTGGCTTCCATCAGACTACTGAACCTTTTAGTAAAGTGAGTGATAACAGATTGACTTCCATCAGCCTACAGAACCTTTTAGTATAGTGAGTAGTAACAGTATTGATATCCATCAGACTACTTAACCATTTTATATAGTGAGTAATAACAGTATTGACTTCCATCAGACTACTGAGCCTTTTAGTTAAATGAGTAATATCAGTTTTGACTTCCATCAGCTAACTGAACCTTTTAGTACTTAGTATAGTGAGTTGTAACTGTACTGACTTCCATAAGGGTACTGAACCTTTAAGTAAAATGTGTAATAATAGTATTGACTTCCATCGGGTACTGAACCTGTAAGTAAAGTGAGTAATAACAGTTTTGACTTCCAGCAGACTACTGAACCTTTTTATTTAGTAACTACAGCATTGACTTCCATCAGACTACTGAACCTTTTTTATATATTGAGTAACTACAGCATTGACTTCCATCAGACTACTGAACCTTTTTATATAGTGAGTAACTACAGCATTGACTTCCATCAGATTACTGAACCTTTTTATATAGTGAGTAACTACAGCATTGACTTCCATCAGACTACTGAACCTTTTTATATAGTGAGTAATAACAGCATTGACTTCCATTGGACTATTGAACCTTTTTATCTAGAGGGCTTTGATAGTATTGACTTACATCAGACTACTGAATCTTTTTATCTAGAGAGCATTGATAGTATTGACTTCCATCAGACTACTGAACCTTTTTTATACAGTGAACATTGATAGTATTGACTTCCATCAGACTACTGAACCATTTTAACTAGTGAGCATTGATAGTATTGACTTCCATCAGACTACTGAACCTTTTTATAAAGTGAGCATTGATAATATTGACTTCCATTAGACTACTGAACCTTTTTATATAGTGAGCATTGATAGTATTGACTTCCATCAGACTACTGGACCTTTTTATATTGTGAGCATTGATAATATTGACTTCCATCAGACTACTGGACCTTTTTATATAGTGAGCATTGATAATATTGACTTCCATTGGACTACTGGACTTTTTTGTATAGTGAGCATTGATAATATTGACTTCCATTAGACTACTGAACCTTTTTATATAGTGAGCATTGATAGTATTGACTTCCATTAGACTTCTGAACCTTTTTATATAGTGAGCATTGATAATATTGACTTCCATCAGACTACTGAACCTTTTTATATAGTGAGCATTGATAATATTGACTTCCATTGGACTACTGGACCTTTTTATATAGTGAGCATTGATAATATTGACTTCCATTAGACTGCAGGTTGCCTGAACAAAGTATGTATTTAGGAGAAAGATTGAATTTATAATGTGGCAGCACTGGCAGATAACTTGACATCTAATCTAACCAGAAGCAAGAAAGAGGTATATATTCTCTAGACATGACACTGAATAATACAAGTGTGTTTATTGGAAAGCCAGAACAAGTTTTTCAGCTTTTAATGTCATGGCTGCTTAGGAGTTTATGGGCAATATGTCTGCCAGTTTGAATAGGATAGAGCTGAATTTATAGAGGAACTGTCTGAACCACAGCCGGTAATGTTAACCCTTAAAGCAATAATCACAACTGGCTTAGACAACATTTTGAATTTTATTATTAATAATATAAGAAAATAAGACTTCACATTTTATGTGAGTCATCATCTGCTGGATAGATGATTCACTTGAAGTGCCAAAACTTATTTTCCTCTGAAAAAATAATAATATATAAAAATAAAATAGAATGTCGTCTGCTACAATTTCGCTTAACGCTTTAAGGGTTAAATATTTGTATGCTGGATTAAATATTAGCATTTTGATGGGTTTTTTTTCTTACACTCTCAGAAGATAAGACTTGATATGTGAATTTGCTTTGTTATGTTTATAGGAGAGTATTCCAATTAAATGTCAGGCTTTGTTTTTTAGGGTAAATGAAAAAAAAAATATCATGTTTATAATCTTCTTGCCTGACCATCGGAGTCAGCTTAGAGTTAAAATTTTACATTTCAGCATATTTTCATGATTTCCTTTCTTTTTTTTTTTTGTCAAGAAAACAGAGTTTGACATTTTATGGAGGGTCTCTCCTAAAATGTTAAACCCTATTTTCTGGAAAAAATAGGGAAACTAGCATCAGTTTATCAGGTGCTGAATTTGCTTAACCCTTAAAACACCAAGAAACCCTGGATCTGAAAATGTTGTCTGTTTATGTGGTCTACTGAATATGCTTGCAAACTTTTCAAACCTATTTTTGCATACAGGCAAACAGTGTGGACCCAGATCAGACTGCTCCTAAGGAGCAGTCTGATCTGGGTCCACACTGTTTGCAAAAATGACTTTTAAAATCACAAGCAGATGACAAAGCAGACGACAGTTGTTGTGAGTGGCAGTTTAAGGGTTAAGATTAAGATCTCTGTAAGAAAGAATGGATCAAGTCTTTGAATCAGAAACTGGTTCTTTTCATACTGAATGTGATTTCAGCAGATGACAAATTCATGGTATTTTATTTACATTACTTTTTCTCGAAAATATTGTTTGACAGTTCATGTGTATTGTCTTGTAAGGGGAAAATCTACATAATATGTTGAGCACATTTTTCTGTGAAATTTTACAGAAAAATGTTTCAAATCATTGCCTGTTGGTATTCTTAGTTAGGATACAAATACAAAGTTCAGATAATTCTTTTATGATTAATCAATTTATTTCTCAAGAAATATTGTTACTTTTTATATCTTGTTAGATTTATTTTGCTGTCAGTCACAATATTAGGTTTGTTTTGGTGGGTTTGTGTGTATTTTTGTCTGGAAACATAAGAAAATCTGGATGTCCTGCTTATCTGGTCCCAACAAGCAGGAATTATAAAGGAATATGATTGGTTGAAAATGGAATTGATGTAACACTCTTTTCCTAGCAGACTTTAGAGACAGTGGTTTTTGCATATATGGAAATTCTGGATTTGAAAAGTTCAGTGACATTTTTCATTTGAGAATGGAATTATTGAAAATATATGTATTAATACAAGACAGAAATTGACAATGCTGAAGCTAACTAAAAGTCCCAGTTTAAAGCTTTCTCGACACAATTCATCAAGTATCAAGGAGAAACAGAAGAGAAGATCTTTTTCAGCAGGTAAGTAATAGATAAATAAACACTTGAGTAAAATGGATCATTGTGAAGCAAATAACACACTTAAAGTAAAAAAAGCAGACTCAGTTTAACCCATTTATGCCGAGTGGATTTGTCTGCCTTAACTCTTTGGACTGATCCATTTCCAGTAAAAGGGATGTTAGTTAGTTTTAATATTATTACTGTGGTTTACAGAAATTTCTGTACTTAATGCAAGCAGTGTACTACCCTGATCAGGCCCAACCTGATCTGGGTCTACGCTGTTTGCCAATGTCCCTTTTATGGGACACGAGGCATAAATCATCATCACCAGGGTTAACCTTTTATGTCAAGTAGACACTTCTACCACAACTTTTTGGACTGGTTTATTTCCAATAGCAGGGTGTCTGGTTAGTTCTTATTATTACTATGTTATATAGAAATTCCTGTATTTGATGCAAACAGTTTAGATCCTTATCAGTTCTGCATTCTGCAGCATCTGATCTGGGTCAGCATTGCTTGCCAATTACCCTTTTGAAGGTTTCCAGACTAAAATGGGTTAATTGAGTTTGTTGTGGGTCAGGTCAGGTTTGGCAAAGGTGTCATGTATCTTAATCACCGGGGCCACCAATTGGCTTACAGTTAGGCAAGGCCTGCTATCCTTGTAGCAGGAAAGGTAGAGGGGGAATGTTTTTATTTCATGTTTCTTCACTTTCATTCCTGTTCCTCTTTCTTCCTTTACCCTCTCTTTCATCTCCTGTACTCTCTCTCTTCTATCTCTTTTCTCCCTTTCTCTGGGAGACAACATAAAATAACCATAAGGGTTGACATGTCGTTAAACCCCAACACAACCAATGAGTTTGTTCATCAACAGTAATGTAACTTGCAACACTCACTTAGTGCTCACACCTAGCCCCAGCTTGAGCCATGTTCTATTTTCAGATTTGATGATTGCAGAGGGCTGTATTTGTAAATTACATTATGATGAAGTAGGGGTAGAAAATTCAGATGTACATTTTTAGCTCAGATCCTAGCTCTAGATAAAAGGGGTAACCAGATGAATGTTTTTCTGATTTCCCTGCCAAAAAAAGTGAGTACTCAATGGTATTGCTTCACTGGGCCAAGTCCCGTGACAACATATTTCTTGATTAAATCAGACAAATATCAGTACTGGTTGAAAAAAGTGTCATGATATGATTAAGGACTCTTGATACACTTGATATAGGGAGACAACTTTTGTGACTTCCAGTCTACTCTCCTGTACACCAACCCTGGGCTTTCTGAAAAAGGTCTACTCTAAAAGGAAAGAATTTGCTCCCCTTGGGAGCAAATTCTTTCCTTTTAGAGTAGAAACCTTTTCAGAAGGGGGGCAGAAAATCTTTCCTGAGTTGCCTTAATTGAGTCTATTAATTCCCCTTAAATTGAATACTATAATGGACTGTAGTCGTCACTTTTTTATCTGTCATTGTTCTATGCATGCGTCCAACCATGCACCTTAAAATCACTTCTCCTAAACTGCTTAAGCAGTTTTAACCTAACTTGATAGTAAATGATGCATAGGTAGAGGAAGTGAAAATATCTAAAATGTTTCCTATATTTGAAAACGGAGTTCTGCTCATGTATACGCTAGAGGGCGTAAGCAGTGTTGCAAACTTCATTACTGCTTATGAAGAGTCTCAATAAAATCGAGACTCCCATTTTCTAATCCATAGTGTGTTCTTTGTTTCCAAAGGCAATCTTTTTAATGTTTATTATAATGGGAAAGTGATTGAATCACAATGTTGTTTTCTCCGTAATCTAAGAAGAGATTTAATGGACTAAACTTGGCACTGATGTTTCTTGTGTTATTGATCCTGTACCAAGTTTTTATTGTCATCCAGCATATTCAGGGAAGGGACTTATAGATGTGACCCCACTTCTGTCTGTGCCTTGTGTCTGTCCAAGATCTTGGGTCCATATCTCAACTTCCTTAATCAGATTCTTTTGAAATTTTGCATATTATCTTCCTGTGATGTGAAGCATGTGATTAACCCTTGTCCTGCTGAATAAATTAAGATGCCACGCCCACTTCTAATTTTCAGCCAGTCAGAGTACTTGATCCGAATTGTTGCTATAAATTCACATACTTAATGGCAAACAGTGCAGATCCAGATCAGTTGGCTTCTTCGGAAGCCAACTGATCTGGATCTGCACTGTTTGCAAAGGAAGGATATATCCGGGTTCAACAGGACAAGGGTTAATATATTTTGGATATGGTTATTTTGTTAGACAGTTACAGCCCTCTGGGACTTAGAATACCATCAACACTGCCTGTAACCTCCTCCTCCTTCATCTTTCATCTGATTCTTGTGAAGCTATATTGCATGTGATTTTGGATTTTTGATTCAACAATTTTTGACAGAACTGCAGCCCTTTGGGGCTAAGAAGTCACATCAGATTAGCAGAATCCCAGATCTTGTGTTGGCTACTGATGCTACTCATCTCACCTGATTCAAGAAATTTCCCAGATTTTCTCCCTTGTGACGGTATTTTATCTTGAGCTATGAAATGCAAGCTTCTGTCTGACAGGAAGTAGCTCAGTGATTACCATAATAACTATGTATTTGGACAGATAGGCATGCACAAAACAGTGCAGACCCAGATCAGATGCCACAAAATGTGGCATCTGATCTGGGTCTACACTGTTTGATATCATCTAGCAGTTTTTAGACAAACAAGAGGACTTCTTCGAAGTTTAACTCTTTCAATCCTGTTTCTGATTTCTGCATTTGAACACATCAGTTATAATTCCAAAAGGGTGACAGTTATAAAACAAACAAAATAGCAAACACTGTAGTCCAGTTGAGGCAGCTCATTACGAGCTGTGTCATCTGTATCTGCGCTGTTTGCAAAGGTATCTGTATTAGGCTGTAGGGATGAAAGGATGTAGGAGTAATGTGTCCCAATATTTAGGGTAAATGAGGTATGATAGCAACTGTATACATATTAAACCAGAGCACTTCAAAGGGTTATGGCTTTGAATTGTGAACGATAAAGATGAAAGCAGTGCAGATTGCCATTGGATCAATCTGATGAAAGGCAGAATCAGGTAGATAGAATGATTGAATTGAATTTACTGTATTTCACATTGTACCATATTTATTGTAAGTATTGTGACAGATAGGCGTATGTGAGTAAACACTGGAAACTCAGATCAAACTGTTTTTAAAAAGCAGGGCGCTGTTGTTCAAAGCATTGTTAGCTTAATGAGCTTGTTAGTGATCAAAATGTTACCTGCTCTAGTAAGTACCGTATCTAATTCACAGTTACTTTTGCTGAAAAAAAAATGTGAGTAGCTTTTGCAAATGCAAAAGCTACTCACATTTTTTTCAGCAAAAATATTAGCGTGTATGCATATTTGATGATCAAAGTTTTAACGATACATTAACTATTTACTACTAGGCTTTACGACAAACGGGATAACTTCAATTTTCCCATCGTTAACTTTCCTTTCCTGAGCAGTAATATCCCTTCTGCACCAACATACGGCCTTTACGTTTCACAGTTAATCCGTTATGCCAGAACTTGTTCAAATTATCAGGACTTCATGGAGCGTGGGAAAGTGCTCACTCAAAAGTTGTTGAGCCAGGGGTATCAAAAAACCAAACTGGTAGCAACACTTAAGAAGTTCTATGGGAGACATCATGATCTAGTCAATCCCTACAATGTGGCAGTTTCCAGAATTGTTTCTGATGTTTTTTGCCAGTGACGCGCCATAAGTAGACTTCCCAAATCCCGGACATACGCTTCTACCGATATTTCCTTCGTTCAGGCCCATGGGCATGGTGGGCGAAACTTGCTTACCAAGTAATGCTTACTATCCGCGGACGCCTGATTACACCCTTTTTTCTGGGGTCCATGTCTGTTGGTCTGAACATTCTGATTCGTCATTCGTTTATGGATTTATGATTTTGAATTACGGCTTTGGTACCATGACCGCAACTACTAATGACATCGTTAGTTTAAAACAACTGGGCCTAGTTTGATCGGGATCTGTTTTGTTTGCCATTTTGTCAGTATTACTAGGTACTTTATGGTAAATGGCCTAAACTTTCTTACACCAAAGTTTTCTGATCAAATGGCTTATGCAAACATTGTAGATCCTGAAGGAGCAGTGTGATCAGAGTCTACACTGTTTGCCATTCCACTAAATATTTTTAGAAATAAATACATAAATTTAGGCCAAAAAAGTATGGAATAAAGTGTTCAAAAGTTATTGTAGGCTGCATACGCTCATAGCATGTCAAGTGTGAATGATGGGTTTGGTCTGGTTATGTCCTCTTTAATTTGAGAAATGGGACAAGCCAAGTGACAATGTGCCTTCGAACATGCTCAAAATGTGTAGATTCAGATCATCCAGCACATGCCAAAAGTATCATCCAGGCCTTGCTCTCCCCTTGTACATTCTGTAATATCCAATGATTCATTTAGCAGACAGTGAAGGTCCTGATCAGACTGTGTGGATGCACAGACTGATTTGGGTTTGCTGTCCTCATATGCCCAAAGATATGGTTTTTGCATGGCACGGCCCATAAAAAGTGGTTTTGAAACCTTTTTAACATTTTGTTATTTGAACAAGAGTGTTACAATAAAACTAATATTTGTTTTAATCTTGAGACTTTTGAAGTGTCTACAATACTGGTGGATTGTAACAAATCTCTGGATTGTCAATATGATTTGACATGATTGTGATGGAATAGCAATTAGACCAGATAGGAGTCCTGTCATGACAAGATCTCTCAGTGGTCATGTGTTAACAGACAAGATAATGTACACCACTTTCTCAAGGTTGGGTCCTCACAGTCTGATCTTTTTATGCCCCCAACTTCAAAGAAGTTGGAGGGGCATATTGCTTCTGGGTTGTTCGTCCGTCCGTCCGTCTGTCCGTCCGTCCGTCCGTCCGTTCGTCACGCTTTTTGATGCATAGCATAACTTTAAAACCGTGAATGCTACTGTTTTGAAATTTCATATATGGATTCCTCATGAAAAAATAGCTGACACGTATTTTTTTTCTTGACAGGATTATGCCCCTTTTCTGAGTTATGGCCCTTTGAAAAAATATGGATGCAATCTTGTCAGCAAAATATCTCAAAAACTATTAAAGCTAGAGCCTTGAAACTTGATGAATAGACTGGTAGTGATGAGTAGACAACCTGATTAACTTTTGAAGAAATTTTGAAAATACTTCTTGAGTTATGGCCCTTTGTAATTTTGGGCAATTTTACCTTGTCAGCAAAATATCTCAAAAACTGTTAGAGCTAGAGCCTTGAAACTTAGTAAATGGATTTGTAGTGATGAGTAGATGACCTGATTAACTTTTGAAGAAATTCTGAAAAATACTTCATGAGTTATGGCCCTTTGTAATTTTGGGCATTTTTATCTTGTCAGCAAAATATCTCAAAAACCGTTGGAGCTAGAGCCTTGAAACTTAATGAATAGACTGATAGTGATGAGTAGACAACCTGATTAACTTTTGAAGAAATTTTGAAAAATGCCTTTTGAGTTATGGCCCTTTGTAATTTTGGGCATTTTTACCTTGTCAGCAAAATATCTCAAAAACTGTTAGAGCTTGAGCCTTGAAACTTAGTAAATGGATTTGTAGTGATGTGTAGATGACCTGATTAACTTTTGAAGAAATTCTGAAAAACACTTCATGAGTTATGGCCCTTTGTAATTTAGGGCATTTTTAACTTGTCGGCAAAATATCTCAAAAACTATTGAAGCTAGAGCCTTGAAACTTGATGAATAGACTGGTAGTGATGAGTAGACAACCTGGTAAACTTTTGAAGAAATTTTGAAATATACTTCTTGAGTTATGCCCCTTTGTAATTTTAGGCATTTTTATCTTGTCAGCAAAATATGTCAAAAACTGTTAAAGCTAGAGCCTTGAAACTTAGTAAATGGATTTGTAGTGATGAGTAGATGACCTGAATAATTTTTGAATAAATTCTGAAAAATACTTAATGAGTTATGGCCCTTTGTAATTTTGGGCAATTTTACCTTGTCAGCAAAATATCTCAAAAACTGTTGGAACTAGAGCCTTGACACTTGATGAATAGACTGGTAGTGATGAGTAGACAACCTGATTAACTTTTGAAGAAATTTTGAAATATACTTCTTGAGTTATGCCCCTTTGTTATTTTGGGCATTTTTATCTTGTCAGCAAAATATCTCAAAAACTATTAGAGCTAGAGACTTGAAACTTGGTGAATTGATTGGTAATGATGAGTAGATGACCTGATTAATTTTTTTATAAATTCTGAAAAATATTTCATAAGTAATGGCCCTTTGTAAATTTGGGCATGTTTCCCTTGTGAACAAAATATCTCAAAAACTATTGAAGCTGGAGCCTTGAAACTTGATGAATAGATTGGTAGCGATGAGTAGATGACCTGATTATGCCCCCAGTTTCGAATGAAATTGATGGGGCATATTATTTTGCCTTCATTTGTCCATCTGACTGTTTGTCCGTTCATCAAGCTTTTTTTGTGCATGCCATATCTTAAGAACCCTGCACGCTAGGGTTTTGAAATTTTATATTTGGGTTCCCAATGAAAAAATAGCCGACCCGTATTTTGTTTCTTGTCTAGCATGTTTATTTAAAGTTATGCCCCTTTGAAAAAAATCAGAATTAAATCTTGTGAGCAAGATATTTTGAAAAGTATTTAAGCTGGGTTCTTGAAATTCGATACAGTGAGTGGGAATGATGTGTACATTACCCGATTATATTTTGAGAGAATTCCATGAAAATATTGATAAAGTTACGGCCCTTTGCAGTTCTGCTCATTTTGACCTTGTCAGCAAGATTTCTCGAAAAGCACTTAAGCTAGGCTCTTGAAATATTATATGCTGATTGGGGATGATGTGGAGATTACCTGGTTTGTTTTAGGGAATTCCATGAAAAATTGATGTAGTTATGGCCCTTTGTAGTTCTAGGCATTTTGACTTTTTCAGCAAGATATCTCAAAAAGCATTTAAGCTAGAGCCATGATATTTGGTATACTTATTGGGATTGAGGAGGAGATCACCTGAATAAATTTTGAACCAATTAAATGAAATGTTGGAGTTATGGCCCTTCGCAATTTCGGGCCATTTAATGTCGTTGCTTTATTGTGTATAGCATAAGTTTAGAACCATGTATGCTAATGTTTTGAAATTTCATGTTTTGATTCCTCATGAAAAAATAGGTGATCCGTATTTTTTTCTTATCCCAATCATCTCCTATTTTAGAGTTATTTCCCTTTGATAAAATAACATTGAAATCATATATTTGTACTGTTGTTACCGTCATGGCTAAGCAGTGTTGGAGTCAAACAGTGTTAGAGTCAGGCAGTTGGGGGCATAGTGTTTTACAAACACCAGCTCTACTTAAACCTTGCCATACACTGTTGGCAGGGTATTGTCGTTTCTCATTGGTCGTCTTCCTGGCAATAGAATGTGCACAGTACTGGTTAACCGTTTAGAGGACTAAGCCTGCCAAGTGAAAGTGTGGCTGGGTAAACTGACTGCACTCAACATGACCCCATTAGGTTGACTGGCGGTGAAACCTCAACACAAACAAACAAATAATGTTGGTCGTTGGTACAGTGTCTGTCAGTCTGCCTGTTATACATCTGTCTATATTTTCGTTTCTGGAAGATAACTTTAGTAAATGGATTTTCACCAAACTTGGTATGTGTATTGATATTGTGGAGATCTGGTTTGGGATTGCTAATGGGCAGATTTGGTCAGTTTTTGACAGAGTTATCTGCCCGTTTACACAATAGTGGCAGGGTATTATCTTTTCACCTTTTTATTCCTTTTTAATTCACCTGAGCCTATAGAGCTCAGGGCCCAGTTGTTCAAAGCTAACGATGTCGTTAGTTAACGATTCGTTAAAATTTACATCGAGTGATATGCAAATATGCTGAAATTTTTTGCTGAAAAAAATGTGAGTAGCTTTTGCAGTGCAAAAGCTACTCACATTTTTTCAGCAAAAAATATCAGAATATTGTATATTGAATCTGCTAAAACATTTAATGAAGTGACCCTTAACGAGCTTGTTAAGCTAACGACGCTTTGAACAACCGGGCCCAGGATGAGTTGTGAACAGACATCATCTGCCATCTGTCTCATATATTACCTTGTTAATGCAGTAGATGTCACATGTTTTTAGCAGCCATCCTCAGATTTGCACTGCTTGACAGAAGATTCACTGAATTGGAAATATCAAGACTTGTTTTCTCTGAAAAATCAAAAAAATCAAAATGTCCTCTGCTGCAACTGTGATTGGCACTTTAAGAGTTAAATTTAAGGGTTCATTAAAGGTAACCTGTTTATTAAATTTTCTTCCTGTTAATGGTTTGGATTTTATCTCAACTATCTGTAGTCATGGGACCATTTTGTTAATTCACATAAGACCACATTTACTTCAATTATTAACAGACTGGCTATGTTTATGGCTGTTCATTTTACAATTTTCATGCCCATATTGCAGAAGTCTTAAGAACAAATCATATATCATCATAATCGGATTTTTGATTAACGTGCAGGTACAGGGGCAACATCCACATCAGTGGGCCCCTCTTCCAGGTAGCTGGCTTGCTGCATGCATGGCAGATCTCTCACCAGATCTCCAGGTACGTCTATCATGAGGGTTGATAGCCGAGAGCTTCCACTCTCTGCAATCCCTCTCTGTCAGCTGCTTCCATGTCATTTTGGGCCTCCCAGGCCCACGCTTTCCATCAACCTGTATGTCAAAGGCTGTTTTGATTGCACCACTGGAGCGTTCCACATGTCCATACCATCGAAGTCTTCTCTCCTTCAGAATGAGGTCCAGATCCTCAATGCCAAGCCGCACAAGTAGCTCATTGGACCTGGTGGTGACAATGTCTTGCGGCCTGACATTTCAGATCTGTCTGATCATTGCCCTGTCATTTCGCTGCAGACACTGGAGTTTCGGCTTTGTCAATGGCCAAGTCTCGCTGGCATGGAGCATTGTGCTCCGCACACAAGAGCTGTACACATGGCCACGTGTTTTGAAAGAGAGGTGGCGTGAAGTGAGGACTGGTAGCAGATCCTTGAACTTCTTCCGGGCGGTTTTCACACGTGTTGTGATTGAAAGTTCACAGCCACCTGCTGCTGAGAGCATGTCTCCTAGGTAGCAAAAGGAAGCTACCACCTCAAGCTTGTCAGGTCCGACCTGGACTTCCTTCTGTGGTCTGCCATCCAAGGGGCATGCAGTTCCCTGGCACCGTGTACATCTATAGTCAGGGTCCTTTTTCAAGCTGACTTGAGCCCACTGCATTTCTTGTGCACCCAGTGCTTGCAGCCATTGCAGAAGATGCTGTTGCTGCCCACTCCAGTGCGACAGACAGCATATGGAAACTCACCTGAACTCTGCAGGAGGTCCAGTCCCATACCGCAGATCATGATCTTTGTCTTTCCTGCATTTACTGTCAGTCCTTTCTTCTCCATTGCTTCTTTCCAAGTCAAGAGCCTCCTGACATATTCCTCAAGCGATTCAGCGATGATAGCAAGGTCATCGGCATAGAGGTCCTCCCAGGGGACCCCAGAGCGGAACTCTCGTGATAAGGCTTCAAGCACAATAATGAAGAGCAGTGGGCTGAGTACTGATCCTTGGTGAACACCAACCTTCACTTCAAACTCTTCACTGTACCTCTCACCAACACGGACATGGCTCCGTGCATTTGCATATATCCCCTGCACCAGTCACACAATCCATTCCTCCACACCAAGTTTTCTCAGCCCCCACCAGATGACCTGCCGAGGTACTCGATCAAACGGCTTCTCCAGGTCTACGAAAACCATGTAGAGTCTCTTATTGGCAGCTAGATACTTCTCTTGCAGCTGCCTGACAACAAAGATTGCATCTGTAGTGCCTCTGCCTGGGACGAAGCCAAACTGGGAATCATCAATTGACACCAACTGTCTGATGAGGCCGTCCATAATCCTCTCCAGGATTTTCATAACCTGCTCTGTCAGCTTGAGACTGCGGTAGTTGCCCCTTTCCAATGCGTCCCCTTTTCCCTTGTAGAGGCAGACAATGAAACTCTGCTCCCAGTCAGAGGGTACCTTGCCATCAGGAATGATTGCAACTGCGAGGTCACGGATCATTTGATAATAACAAACAATGATTAAATTTTCAAATGATTACAGAAAACTGAATGGTATTGACTAGTAGGAAAAATATTCAGAGCTGATAATACATATCTTGAGTTTGATTGTAAAATTCCTATAGAAAGTTGCCAAAATGTTGATTTTTCGTATTCCTTATAACTCCTTGGAATATGTTGCTATTATAGACAGTTACAGTAAATCTCCCTGTCTTGAAAACTATTTTTTTTCCCAACCTTCTAGAATATATGGGCAGTTTCAAGCAAAAACATGTTTTTGTGTCCCCTGTGTAGCATGACAAACACATAGGGATCATGCTGTCCATCGGCGTCATCATCACACGTTTCATTCTCGCTCAATAACTTTTGAAGGGATGCATTGATTTCATTCAAAGTCTGCAGAATTTTTTATCAATATAAAATACAGTTCAGGTTCGATATTGGTAATCTTCCAAATTTTGGCTAAGTTATGGCCCTTTTTCGACTAAGTTTTTATTGTTGGTTTAAGATGTTGGTTTTCATTCGATAAGTTCTGAAGGGATGCATTGATTTTATCAGAGGTTTGCAGAAGGATTATATCATTGTAGAATACAGGTCAAGTTGGATATTGGTAACCCATTCGCAAAATTTTGGACGAGTTTATTATAATGGCCCTTTTTCAACTTAGTTTTTGTTGTTGGGTTATGTACGTTGAAGCATTCTTGTGTGCTCCATAACTTTGATACCCTTAGAGGTATTTTGATAATAATTGGTAGGGATGAAGTGGAGGACCAGTAGGCATGTCACTTGCAAGAGAGACTACTCTTACTTTCTTCATTATGTACTTATCTCCCTGAAACCGAAATCTTATACAGGCCATAACTCCCATACTGTTTTGAGATAATATTATATTATTTGGCAGGGACATATATCAGGTCAAGTTTGTTTGGTGCATGCAAGAAGGACAACTCTTGCTTTGTTCTTATTCTAGTTATCTCCCTTGAAAAGATTATTGGCCGAATCCTTGTGCACTCCATAACTTCTTTATGGTTTGAAATATTTTGATAATATTTGGTAGAAGTAAAGATAAGGACAGTAGGCATGTTGCATACAAAAGAGAAAACTCTGATTTTGTTCATTGTGTAGTTGCATCCACTGAAGTCAGAATTGTCTCCCATACTGTTTGAAATAATTTGATAATAATTGGTATGAACATATATCAGGTCAAGTACAAGTATCACATGCATGAAGGACAACAGTAGGCATGTCACTTGCAAGGGAGATTACTCTCACCTATTTCATTATGTACGTATCTCCCCTGAAGCTGAAATCTTACACAGGCCATAACTCCCATACTGTTTGAGATAATTTTATATTATTCAGCAGGGACATATATCAGGTCTAGTTTGATTGTTGCATGCAAGAAGGACAACTCTTGCTTTGTTCTTTTTTCTAGCCATCTCCCTTGAACAAATTTCTTAGCCAGGTTCTTGTGCACTCCATAACTTCATTATAACCTGAAATGTTTTGATTATATTTCATAGAAGCAAATAAGGACAGTAGGCATGACGCATGCAAGAGAGACAGCACTCATTTTCTTCATTATATACTTATAGTCCTCAGAAGCTAAAATCTTATGCAGGCCATCACACACATACTGTTTGAAATAATTTGATAATAATTGGTAGGAATATATATCAGGTCAGGTAGGAGTATCACATGCAGGAAGGACAACTCTTGCTTTGGTCTTCTGATTAAGTCCCCTGCATGACTTTCTAAGCCAAATTCTTGTGTGGACCATAACTTCTTAATGGTTTGAAATATTTCGATACTATTTAGTAGAGGCATAGATATGTACCTGTAGGTGTGTCACATGCAAGAGAGACAACTGTCACTTTCTTCATTATGTACTTATAATCCCTGAAGCTGAAATCTTTTGCAGTCCATAACTCCCATACTGTTTGAGATAATTTGAAAATGTTTGATAGAGACATATATCAGGTCATGTAGAAGTGTCACATTTAAGAAGGACAACTCTTGTTTTGTTCTTTTTCTAGTTTTGATATTGGTGTCTGCTCAATAACTTTTTTGCAAATGCATTGATTTCATTGGAATATATATATCATTGTAAAATACTGGTCAAGAGAGAAGAACAATTATTAGGATAAATACCTTATTTTTTATTCTTTTTTCATATCAAAAGGTTGGCGCTTAAAGCAAGGGACACATCCGATTCTTGGAATTCTAGTTGAAGTGAAAACCTAGATCAGTCTGCCCATCCATGTAGACTGATCAGGGCCTTTAATTTGCTGTTTACATATAAAATCATTGGATACTAAAGTCAGAGGATATTAACCCTTAAAGTGCCAATCACAACAATTGTCGTCTGCTTTGTCTTCTGTCGGTTACTTTAAAAGTCATTGTTGCAAACAGTGTGGACCCAGATCAGACTGCTCCTTTAGTCTGATCTGGGTCCACACTGTTTGCGTATATGCAAAATTTAAGTTTGAAAAGTTTGCAAGATGATGCAGCAGACGGCATAAGCAGACGACATTTTCAGATGCAGATTTTCTTGGCGATTTAAAGGTTAAAAGCAAAGACACTGCTAAGACTGTGCAGGTATGCAGGCTGATCTAGGTCTTTGCTCTATTCTGAATGCTCCTAATGATTTTTTTGTGTGGCCTGTGTACCAAGGCAGACACATAGAGATCATGTTTCCAGTCTGCGTAGATGTTGTCACACGTTTCGTTTCTGCTCAATAACTTTTGAAGGGATGCATTGATTTCACTCGAAGTCTGCAGAAGTTTATATCATTGTAAAATACAAGTCAAGCTAAATGTTGGTAATCTTCTTCCAAATTTTCCTGAGTTATGGCCCTTTTTGGACTTAGTTTTTGTTGTTGGGTTAAGATGTTGGTTTCCGTTCAATAAGTTTTGAAGGGATGCATTGATTTTATCAGAAGTTTGCAGAAGGGTATACCAATCAAAAATACAGGTCAAGTTCGATGTTGGTAATCATCTGCAAAATTTTGGCCAAGTTCTGGCCCTTTTTTGACTTACTTTTGGCCTGGGCTTGGCTTGCCAAGCCAAAGGCCAAAGTAGTGATACCAAAATTTCAACCCGTGCCAAAACATTTATGGAAAAAACATGAGTAAAAGTGCAAAGTACCACTTTCATCTACGCTGAAAAAAACAACAACAAAAAACGACCTGTGAAAATAAAAATATATGTATGATTGGGTTTGAACATAATAATTAGATTTAAGTTTACAACAAACTTTGATAGATGTGCGATGTTAATCATACAAAACTGTTTGACTAAGAAGTTTTAGCCTTGATGAGTTTATTCATAACTGCAAATTAGTATGCTGTAACATTGAAAGAAAACACGATTGTTTACAGAGATAGCCGGTCTAGATAGCCGATAGTAGAACAAAAAAGTACAAGTATTTGCGTATCTGGAAAGCTGAGAAAAAAAAAAAAGAAAAAATAGTCAATACATTTTGATATTTGGAACCTTCTGATAACTTTTGGGATTAGAACCATTTTTCACACGTGCATAAATAAGGTTGGTCTTTTACCATTACCACTCTCTCGGAATATTCAGCAGATGACAAATTGATAACAATTTCTTTATATTTTCCATAAGATAGGTATTGTCAAAGCTCAGGAAAAAAATATGCAAAATATTTCAATGTATCGTCTGCTGAAATTTTTACCCGGAGAGCCAAGCGTTAATTCAATAATATTTTGTTGGATGTTTGGTCTTCAATTGCCTGTCATCTCAACAGATGAGTAGTTCTATTTGATTGAAAAAAAGTATCTTATCCAGAGCTATGGTAATAATAACTAACTCAAAGTTTTGAATAAACGCTTATGAAAACCTGTTGACAATAGAACACTATTCCAATGCCCAGGCCTCCAGCTCCTGTATCGCTTTGATTGTTGTTGTGTTGATATTTGTTTTTACTCAATAACTTTTTCAGGGATGCATTGATTTCAATGGAAGTTTGCAGAAGGATACAGCATTGTAAAATATAGGTCAAGGTAGATACTGGTAATCATCCTCAAAATTTTGGCCAAATTATGGCCCTTTTTTGAGTTTTTGTTGTTCTGGTAAAATACAGGGTAAAGCTATTGTTTCCCCTGAATAACTTGAAGGATGCACTGATTTCATTCGAAGTTTGCAGAATGGTATATCATTATAAAATAGAGGTCAAGTTTGATTTTGGTAATCATCCGAAAAATTTCGGTCGAATTATAGCCCTTTATTTACTTAATTAATAAAATTTAGACAAAGTAGTGAGGGGTTGCCAATAAGGATAGGAGTGATTGTTAGGACAAATACAGTGTTTTTTTTTTTTTTTTTTTTTTTTTTTTTTTTCTTTATTTCTATCAAATGGTTGGTGGTTTAAGCAGGCAACACATCTAATTCTCGGAATTATAGTCTTCATATCAGATCATATAGTTACCCATATTAGGATATGATCTATCATGCGTATGGCAATTTCACCGAGATAAAGTTGTCAGTTTATTAAAGCTTGCTTATTTCCTGTCAGATATTTGGTACTGACTGAGCAGTTCTACAAAGTAGAAGGATATATGTATAATAACTCAGTATACTCTAAAATCTTCTCTCAACTCATCCCCTGATAAGCAAATGTACCATACCAGTCCCCAGTTTAAAACTTTTATTACTGGGTACAGTAATCAGCCTGGTAAACTATTACAGGTACCTCCGCGGAGGTACTGATTAAATGGTTGTGACAGATATCCGGAGCTACCTGTGATGGTCAAAAACTAGTTATAAAAAGCTAAGTGTTCGTCTTTTTTGATAAAATACACAATAACCAAAGAGTTTACTGAAAATCAAAGAGTGCTATTCGACCCATATAGGCATAAAGTTTTGTCACACGTCATATCCCCCAGAACTTTCCATATTTATCAAAGATACAATCTTTAAGGTGGCTTCGAAGTCAGTCCGAAGTACTCGAAACAGAAAAAGGTCGATCGTTTTTGGTTCTAAATGCAGGTATCTTGTGTACGAATATGTTTATCTCGGTACACTGATGTAAAGTAAACCTGCTTGCCTGAATACAGATATCGATAAACTCCAAATAAGGCTGGATTCTTCATAAAAACAGCTGGAGGTGCCTGTGACGTCGTGGAGGTGCCTGTGATGTAAAGAAATATAGCGAAAATCTGAAGAGTTATTGCTGCTGCAAATATTGATATAAATTCTTCTCTACATTACTGCCTGGAAAGAATCATTCATTCAGCGTCCTTATAAGCTATTATAATGTGTATATTATGAATTTCCATATTAAAGTTATAAAACATAATCTCAAAGAATTATTTGCGCTTTTGAGTTAGATTGTTATAGAATGCTCACTGGAGTAAGACTTTTTTCTTGACTGATGATGACTCTAATCGGGAGGTGCTGCCTGTTCGTCATTCCAACTCGTAGAAAATTGTCTTTGCTCAATATATCACACGCCAAAGGTATAAAAAATGCCGATGCCTGTCACCGTAAATTATGAGGCAATTTGAGCAATACCAGAACACCTAAATAATCTACGTTGTTGACACTTTTGGTAAGTCGTATGCGTATCGCTCGTATATGTCGTATGAAGCTCGCTGTATGTATTGTTGTAGTTTTGTATCTTTACGTCCACTGTAAACAACTAAAATCATGGCGGGACTGTCAGTTAATCTAACCAGGCGGGACTGTCAATTAACCTTACCACACTATTCCTGGGCAGGTTTAGACTTCCTAAGGGGTTAACCAGTAGTAAGTGAACATACTTTCGTCAGTAACTGACAACTGCCCTTCTTGAATCATAATCTCGACATTACATCTTTAAATATGGTGAAGTGATCGGAATCTTACTGTAAATCATGTGATATTCAGTCTCCAAATAGCCACGAAAATATTTTGTCGAAACGTTTGCAAAATCAACAGTATGTCGGAAAATTGCTCATTAGTCAGCATATTTGATGCACTTAGTGGCTATTTGGACACTGAATTTCACACTATTAACAGTAAGATTCCGATCACTTCACCATAATAAAAGATGGAATGTCAAGATTATGTCATGTGTTGATGATGTAACACCTAGGCCTTACGGGTGTGTTTGAATTCTAGCGCTGGCAATATAAAATAGCAAGAGTGAATCACTTGCAACACCTTCGAGTCCACTCACCACAAAGTTAATATAAACGGCGAGCCAGGCCATGTAGCACAGTCGGTAGAGCGTCTGACTCAAGAGCCAGAGGTCCCCACTTTTCTCTCTCCTTCCGCTAATTCAAGAAGGGCACTTGTCAGTTACTGACGAAAGTATGTTCACTTATTACCCCTTAGGAGGTCTAAGTCTGCCCAGGATTAGTGTGGTTAGGTTAACTGACAGTCTCGCCATGATTTTAGTTGTTTACAATGGACGTAAAGAAACAAAACAACAAAACTACAACAACACACACAGCGAGCTTCATACGACATATGCGAGTGATACGAGTTACCAAAAGGGTCAACAACGTAGATTAATTTAGGTGTTCGAGTAATGCTCAAATTGCGTCATAATTTACGGTGACAGGCATTGGCATTTTTTATACTTTTGGTACACCATATGTGTAGCTGGCATGGCATGTCATATATTGAGCAAAGACAATTTTTTACGAGTTGAAATGACGAACAGGCAGCACCTCCCGATTAAAGTCATCACCATTCAAGAAAAAAAGTCCTACTTCAGTGACCGTTCTATGACAATCTTACTCAAAAGCGCCAATAATTCTTTGAGATTATGTTTTATAACTTTAACATGGAAAGTCATGACATACACATAATGATAGCTTATTGCGACACTGAATGAATGATTCTTTCCAGACAGTAATGTAGAGAAGAATTTATATCAATATTTGCAGCTGCAATAACTCTTCAGATTTTCCCTATATTTCTTTACATCACAGGCACCTCCACGATGTCACAGGCACCTCCAGCTGTTTTTTGAAGAATCCAGCCTTATTTGGAGTTTATTGATATTTGTATTCAGGCATGCAGGTTTACTTTACATCAGTGTACCGAGATAAACATATTCGTATGCAAGATGCCCGCATTTAGAACCAAAAACGATCGATCTTTTTCTGTTTTGAGTGCTTCGGGCTGACTTCGAAGCCACTTCAAATGTTGTATCTTTGATAAGTATGGAAAGTTCTGGGGGATATGACGTGTGACTAAACTTTATGCCTATATGGGTTGAATAGCACTCTTTGATTTTCAGTAAACTCTCAGGTTATTGTGTATTTTATCAAAAAAGACAAACAGGTAGCTCCGGATATCTGTCACAACTATTTAATCAGTACCTCCGCGGAGGTACCTGTGATAGTTTACCAGGCGTGGTAATTACTTAAAAGCATTTATAAAGTGATTTTTGATCCTATGAATAGCTATGACCTTACCTATTTGAGAAGGATCTATAGGAAGCTTGGGCCAGCCAACAGATACAGCAGTCACTTTTGCACATTGAGGGCAAAATTGTTATGAGTTGATGGTCTTGGATACCATACCTTAATTAACTCTTTGCATGCTGGGTAATTTTGCATGCTTTCTTTGTTGTCTGTGGATTTTTTTTTTTTTTAATTTTTTCAAAAAAAAAAAAAAAAAAAAAATCTTTCAGGAGTACTATCAGATTGTCAAACAGTTTGGATCCAGATCAGGCCAGACATTTTGTCGGGCCTGATCAGGGTCCAAACTGTTTGCAAAGGTTATCAGCAGACGACAAAAATCGCCACTAGGGGGGAGAGAATTAAGAACGCTTGCTATCTTTGGACTTGCAATATTTATCTATTTGATAGAAAGAATTAATGTTGTCTAACAGTATTAACTAAAATGCATTTCCAGTCTTGGATTGCATGTTATTGCAGTCTCATCTGAAGTAATTGTTTAGAATTTCCAATACAAACACAATTCACATTTCTCCAACAGCCCCATGCAAGCCTTAACCCATGTCATGCTGAATAAATTAAGATGCCAAGCCCACTTCTAATTTTCAACCAATCAGATTACTTGGTCCAGGTTGTTGATACAGGTTCAAATACTGAATGGCAAACAGTGAAGATCCAGATCAGTTGGCTTCTTCAGAAGCCAACCGATCTGGATCTGCACTGTTTGCAAAAGCAGGGTACATCCGGGTTCAGCAGGACAAGGGTTAATGATCTTGAAAATTAGAAACAGCTTCACTTAGCGAATTCTTTATTATGAAAATGTTACAAATCAATTCTGCATTATTGCCATTTTGCATTAATTCCAAATTCTCACTGTTATAAATCATTTCCATATTATTATTCTAAACCCTCATACTGTATTTACTCTAAGAATTCAGACACCTTAACTCCTTACCATACTTATCCTAGCTTTTGAACAAGTCTCGTTCTTAACCCATTGTAGACTGAATGAACTCATCCACACTGTATATTGGAAGAGTCCAATTTCAATTTTACATAGAGGAAAATGGCTCAGCTAATTGCAAACAGTGGAGACCCTGATCAGACGTCGCAGAATGCGGTGTCTGATCTGGGTCTGCACTGTTTGTCAATTACCCTTTTAGGGGTCTTCCGACTACATTGGGTTAAATGTGGCTAAAAATTGCAGAATGGTTGAAAAAGTGTAATCCCTGTCAGATCAATCAGCAGACATTCTGCGGTGTCTGATTTGGGCCTACACCATTAGCTCTAGCTCAGCACCATAATGATCTGTCCGAACACTAAAGAAAAATAGGGAATACTGATTCCTTTGCAATAAATTAGCTATTTAATACCAGATGATGGACTTGTGAACCATTCCATTCAGGTTATGTTGTTTTTGTTAATGTTGATAATTATTGTTACTAGTACCATAATAGCCCCAAGTATTTGGACAGACATGCCTAAAGCTAACTGTGTAGACAATGCAGAATCATTAATGTGCATCTGATTAGGGTCTGTTTGCCACTGACCCATCAGATTTTAAACACCACAACTGGTAGTAAAATGGAAACGATAAACTTTATGGACAAGTATGGTGAGGAGTTAAGTTATCCCAATATTTGGACCTATCACTGCCATTCTGATTTTGATTTTTGAATGGCACCCCCATTTGCAGCAATGGACATATCCAGATACAGAGAAGTGAAAGGGTTAAATCTGGTCCTGCTGAACCTGGATATGTCCTGCCTTTTGAAACAGTGTAGATCCAGATCAGTTGGCTTCTGAAGAAGCCAACTTATCTGGATCTGCACTGTTTGCCATTCAGTATGTGAATTTGTATCAACAACCTGGATCAAGTAATCTGATTGGCTAAAAATTAGAAGTGGGTGTGGAGGGGGAGGTCGGGTGGTGCAAAGGTGTCGTGTATGTCACGTTACCGGGGTGTCCAACTGATATTGGCTTACAGTTGGGCAAGGCCTGCTATCCTTGTAGCAGGTAAGGGTAGAGGGGGAATGCTTTTATTTCTTCTGTTTCTTCACTTTCACTCCTGTTCCTCTTTCTTCCCAGTCCCTCTCTTTCATCTCTGCTACTGTCTCTTCTATCTCTTTTCTCCCTTTCTCTGGGAGACGACACAAAATGACCCACAAGGGTTGACGTGTCGTTAAACCACAACACAACCAATAAAAAATGAAGTGGGTGTGGCATCTTAATTTATTCAGCATGACAAGGGTTAAGAAGTATTCAGACAAACAAGACTGAGCAAATTGTGTAGACATAGATTGGACCTCACAGAATGCAGCATCTGATCAAGGTCTACACTCTGTACAACTCATTCAGCATTTTTTAGGCATATCAGCAGGTAGCAAAGTGGACAGTTTTAAGACAGTTATGGTATGGAGTTAAGGTGTTTGACTATTTAGAATAAAAATTAAATTTTTGAAAGGCTATGGTGAAGGCTTAACTTTTAGAATGTTGGGTAAAAAGTATCAGCAGTTAACTTCGTAATATGTTTCTCTCTCCCTTATTTTCTCAGAAAATATGGTTTCACATTACATGTACATAAGCTGGTCTCGCTGGTTCAGTTGGATGTGCCTCCAACTGGTGATCAGGAGGTTGCGTGGTTTTGACCCCTGCCGGGTCTGCAACATTTTTTCGTGGAGATTGATCATGAAATATTTTCTACAGTGATTCATTCCCTCCCTTTCTCTTATTCAAGAAGGGTAGTTGTCAGTTTCTGGCAAAAGAATGTGCACAATACTGGTTAACCACTTAGAGGACTAAGCTTGCCTAAGTAAAAGTATGGTTAGGTAAAGTGACCACGCTTGACATGACCTCATTGGGTTGACTGGGCCATAAAACCCCAATACAAACAAAATACGTGTACATCAAAATGTTTCCCAGAAAATAGGATTTAATATTTCATGTAAATTTTCTCTTAGGAAAAAACTCTACATCTAATTCTGGGGGAAAAAAGACAAATGTATCACCAGATTGTTGTCTGCTAAATTTCCCAAGAAAGTTAATGGTAAAGATGTCCAACTATTTAGGGTATATATGGTTCTAAGTATTTTGTGGACCAATAATGAAGCTCTTGACAGACTGCATAAAGTAGATGCCCAGGTTTAGTTCTGGGCCCAGTTGTTCAAAGCTAAGGATGTCGTTAGTTAACGATTCATTAAAATTTACATTGAGTGATACGCAAGTATGCTGAAATTTTTTGCTGAAAAAATGTGAGTAGCTTTTGCAGTGCAAAAGCTACTCACATTTTTTCAGCAAAAAATATCAGAATATTGTATATTGAATCTGCTAAAACAGTTAACGAAATGACCCTAAACGAGCTCGTTAAGCTAACGACACTTTGAACAACTGGGCCCTGATTGTGTATATTTTCAGGTCAATCTGAGTGTGACACATCAGTGGATCAGGGACAGTCACCAGCCGGCAAGCTGCACAGATCAAGAACCAGTGTAAGTATCCCTTAATGCTTTGCACTATGGGTACAATTTTCAGCAGACATATTGTTGATTTGTCTAAAAACTGTGGGATGAGTGAGAAACAGTGTAAACAGATCAGATGCTGCATTCTGGGGCATCTGATCTGGGTCTACACTGTTTGCACAAGCCTGTCTGTCTGATTATTAGGGTTAATAGGCTAATACTGTATTTACCATAAGTATTTGGACACCTCAACTCCTTACCATACATTGTACTTGTTCTAAATTTTGAACAAGTACGATCTACAACCAGATGTTTGTCTGAAAATTTCTGGATGAGTGGCAAAGAGTTTAGACCCTGATGAGATTCCGCATTCTATAGTGTCTTGTCTGGGTCTACACTGTTTGCTCAGGCCTGTCTGTCCAAATACATATGGTAAATATTCAAAGATAACAGAACAGAATGTCTGTCAGAGAAGTGGGAGTCTGAGACTTCCAAAAAATGCTGTGGGACCTCCAAATATTAATACTTGGAAATCAGGACTTGCGACTTTCAAACACACTTAAATGTAAAGCCAGTTCAGCCTGAACTCCTATTTATTTAGTAAAAATGCTATTTTTAGACCCTAAAGAAGAAATTCACATACTGATAAAAATTATGACAAAATACGAAATTGTTTTGAGCTGTACTTCCAAATTAAAATACCTGGAAGCTTCCTCTTTGAATGTTAGTGCAAGCACTGGACTCTTTAATTAGATTGCACAGGCTCCTCTGTCTGCTTTGCCCTTTACATATTGAGGCCGTTACTCAGTTTAACATATTTGCCTTATATATTTGGACATTTGGAATCCTTACCATATCTCCTAGAAATTGAACCTCTCTCTATCTAATGATGTGTCTAAAAAATGCTGATGGACAGGCAAATAGTATAGACCCAGATCAGATGCTGCATTTTGCAAAATTTGATCTGGGTTTACAGGTTTGCTCTCTCCAGGATTACTGTATCCAGCCTAATTATTTTGATACCTTAATTAACTCTTTCCCTGCTGGTGGTGACTTTTGTCTTCTGCTGATAACCTTTACAAAAGTTTGGACCCAGATCAGGTGCGACAAAATGTCGGGCCTGATCTGGATCCAAACTGTATGACACACTGATGGTATCTCGAAAGAGTTTTATGCCCCCGCATCTGATGATGCCCGAGGCATATAGTTACTCAGTTTTCATACATGGGTAGGTGTGTACGAATGTATGTCCTTCTGTATGAATATGTGTACGTTTGTACGTACGTGATCGTTCTTATGTACATGCGTGATCCTGTTAGACTCAGGTTAAGGCATTTGTACCAGGTAGAACTTTGCAGTTTTATACTCAGATACCCCCAGGGAGGGCATCCCTGTACTGTGGACACATTTCTAGTTTTTGTAAAGGTGAACCCTTGTCCTGCAGAACCCGGATATACCCTGCCTTTGCAAACAGTGTAGATCCAGATCAGTTGACTTCTGAAGAAGCCAACTGATCTGGATCTGCACTATTTGTCATTCAGTATGTGAGTTTACATCAACAGCTTGGATCAAGTAATCTGATTGGCTGAAAGTATGAAATGGGTAGGGCATCTTAATTTATTCAGCATGACAAGGGTTAATTTAAAAAAAAAATCCACAGACGACAAAAAAGCATGCAAAATTACCCAGCATGCAAAAAGTTAACTCCTTACCATATCTGTATGAAAAATTTGAAGAAATTCCTTTTACTCCTTGTAATGTGTACAGCTGGACAGACAGTGTAGACCTTGACTGTGCCTGTCTAAATGTATCCTCAAGAAGACAGCATGTTCCAAGGGAAGTAAGCCATGATTTGCTGCCATTGGAAGTAATGAAAGAGGTACTCCCCTTTGTGTCTATGTGATTGAAGTCCTGTGTCACTCTCTGGGCAAATTCAGCAGACAACAAATTGATATTTTTTATGCCTCTACCATTCGAAGAAGACCGAGTAAGACCATTGCCCATCCGTCCCCATCCAAGATGGCATTAGCAATTTGTGTTTAAGTTTTTCAGGCGGGGGCATTAGTGTCCTTTGGACACATTTCTAGTCTTATTTTTCCGCAAAATTGACTTATGAAATGTAAACTGCTCCTAAGGAGACAATTTGCAGGAAATGTCAGAATCTGTTTTCTGGGAAAAATTACAAAAAATATTCCAAAACATTGTCTGCTGAAATGTTTACCCAGCAGGCTAAGTTTAAGCTGTGCCATAGGAAAAAGCAAATGTAGTATGTTTGCAGGCACTGAAGGCCCAGATTAGTCTGTGCGTCCAGTCTGATCAGAGACCACTATCAGCTTATAGCATCATAACTGCAGATAGTATGCCATAGCAACAGATAAGGCACTTTTTTCATCCGAAAAATGCTGATATCTTTCTTATTCTTCACGAAAACATATGTTGTTGGTACTCATTAGAAGTGCCTCTGTGAGGCACTTCTAATGAGTACCCACAATATATATTTTAGTGGAGAAAAAAGAAAAACTATAATGTGGATACCCCTCTATCTATAGTTATGGTATGCTTTTATTTTTTTGAACAGAAAGTATTGGTAGTTTGTTTACTTCTTGATAAAACATTTTTGGTACTCATTAGAATTGCCTCACTATGACTTATAACTCTGGTTTATATTTGACCTAAACTTTGCAGAAATCCATTTGACTGCCTGGCAGTGTGCCAAAAATGTGAGAACTGCCTACAGAGCAGTTTGATCTGGATCTGCAATGTTTGCACAGGCCAGTATCATAGTGCCAGATAACACGCCTGGTAAACTATCACAAGTACCTCTGCGGAGATACCGATTAAATGGTTGTGACAGATATCCGGAGCTACCTGTGATGGTCAAAAACTAGACATAAAAAGATAGGTGTTCGTCTTTTTTGATAAAATACTCAATAACCAGAGAGTTTACTGAAAATCAAACAGTGCTATTCGACCCTTATAGGCATAAAGTTTTGTCACACATCATATCCCCCAGAACTTTCCATATTTACCAAAGATACAACCTTCAAAGTGGCTTCGAAGTCAGCCCGAAGTACTCGAAACAGAAAAAGACCGATCGTTGTTGGTTCTAAAAGCGGATATCTTGCATACAAATCTGTTTATCTTGGTACACTGATGTAAAGTAAACCTGTTTGCCTGAATACAGATATCGATTCTTCAAGAAACAGCTGGAGGTGCCTGTGATGTCGTGGAGGTGCCTGTGATGTAAAGAAATATAGTGAAAATCTGAAGAGTTATTGCCGCTGCAAATATTGATATAATTCTTCTCTAGATTCCTGCCTGGAAAGAATCATTCATTCAGCATCGCAGTAAGCTATCATAATGTGTATGTCATGAATTTCCATGTTAAAGTTATAAAACATAATCTCAAAGAATTATTGGTGCTTTTGAGTTAGATTGTCATAGAATGCTCACTGAAGTAAGACTTTTTTTCTTGAATGGTGGTGACTGTAATCGGGAGGTGCTGCCTGTTCGTCATTCCAACTCGTAGAAAATTGTCTTTGCTAAATATATCACACGCCACGCCAGCTACACATATGGTGTACCAAAAGTATAAAAAATGCCTGTCACCGTAAATTATGACGCAGTTTAAGCATTATTGGAACACCTAAAATAACCTACGTTGTTGACCCTTTTGGTAACTCGTGATCGGAATTTTACTGTAAATCATCTGAAATTCAGTCGCCAACTAGCCACTATGTGCATCAAATATGCTGACAAAAGAGCAATTTTCCGACATATTGTTGATTTTGCAAATGCTTCGACAAAATATTTTCACAGTGGTTTATTTGGTGACTGAATTTAACACGATTTACAGTAAGATTCTGATCACTTCACTTTATTAAAAGATGTAATGTCGAGATTATGTCATGTGTTGATGATGTAACACCTAGGGCTTACGGATGTGTTTGAATTCTAGGGCTGGCAATATAAAACAGCAAGAATGAATCACTTGCAACACCTTCGAGTCCACTCACCACAAAGTTAACATAAACGGCGAGCCAGGCCGCGTAGCGCAGTCGGAAGAACTCCTAACTCAAGAGCCAGAGGTCCCCACTTACTTTTCTTTCTCCTTCCGCTGATTCAAGAAGGGCAGTTGTCAGTTACGGACGAAAGTATGTTCACTTATTACCGATCAACCCTTTAGGAGGTCTAAGCCTGCCCAGAAATAGTGTGGTAAGGTTAACTGATAGTCCTGACATGATTTTAGTTATTTACAGACGACGTAAAGAAACAAAACAACAAAATTACAACAACACATACAGCGAGCGTCATACGACATATGTGAGCGATACGCATACGAGTTACCAAAAGGGTCAACAACGTAGGTTATTTTACATGTTCCGGTAATGCTCAAATTGCATCATAATTTATGGTGACAGGCATCGGCATTTTTTATACTTTTGGTACACCATATATGTAGCTGGCGTGGCGTATGATATATTTAGCAAAGACAATTTTCTACGAGTTGGAATGACGAACAGGCAGCACCTCCCGATTACAGTCACCACCATTCAAGAAAAAAAGTCTTACTTCAGTGAGCATTCTATGACAATTTAACTCAAAAGCACCAATATTTCTTTGAGATTATGTTTTATAATTTTAACATGGAAATTCATGACATACACATTATGATAGCTTATTGCAACGCTGAATGAATGATTCTTTCCAGGCAGTGATCTAGAGAAGAATTATATCAATATTTGCAGCTGCAATAACTCATCAGATTTTCACTTTATTTCTTTACATCACAGGCACCTCCACGACGTCACAGGCCCTCCAGCTGTTTTTTTTAAGAATCCAGCCTTTGGCCATACCAAATTAATTTGTAGATTCTCATCCCCGCCCGCCCGTGGTCAAAACTGCCCGCCCGATTTTTTTTTATTTCATGAAAAAAAAAAAAAAAAATAGCCGAATTATTTCGGTGCGAATATTTCGTCCGGCAGAGTCATCCGCGTCGCTGTGACGCTTAATTCTACGTACAATATCCGATATCGAGCATCTACCTGTTGTTTACCTGATCAATTTCCGGAATAAAATCCTGAATTTTTTGGTGTGTGAAATCTAGCAAAAGTTTACCGTATTCGGCGATATACTGATAGAAAACCACCGGCAATCGGCAAATATGTTCGTGGTTGTTCGAATTCGTAAAGGAGCAGAGATCGTCAAAGATTGGTTTGGCGTTAGATGTGCAGAAAATTTGACGCTTGCCGACTTGTTCGAAGAATTTAGAAGTGGTAGTTTGGATCATAAGCCGCCACTAGAACTGAACAAAACAACTTTAAGTGTCTCAGTTGGGCAAAAGAAAACAGACTTACTAACAAAACTATCCCCAGATGTCAGTCTTGGTGAGGCATTGCCTTGTCTGGGCAACTTTATTGACTTTAGCATTATTGAAACTGACAACAAAGAGGATGATAATAGTACTGATGATGACACCAAAAAAGATTGGTTTACCATGATGATGGCAGCAGCTAATAAAGCCAGCCATTTACCTGAAAAGAAAACCGGGATAAATAATCAGAAGACAAAACTGTTTAACGATATCATTTCCTGGCTGCAGCAGCAGAAGGTTGGTTTTATATCCACCAATGTCACATCTCTTGGGACTCAATTTGTTAATTGTTTGGCCGACATTATGTGGTATTTAGATGGTAATCATGATACACTTGCCGACAGAGCTTGTGCAGTTCCTGAGCCACTACAGCATCTGAAGAACTACTATGATCCTGTCAAAAGGAAGAGAAGAAAGGCTACCAAAGACAACCTGAAGGAAGAAACTCTCAGAAATCATGCAACCACCCTCAGCTTGTTGTGTGATAAAGGTTTCCTTAAAAGAGAAATGTGGTGTGCAGTCAGAGAGGTGCATAAATTTTGTTATTATTATAATTTCAAATAAATTGACAAGCCTGTATGCAGGCTTTTATACTTTGTTTTGGATCCTTAGAGATCTATGTGCATATTCTGAGAACTCACAAATGTACTAATGATTTACACACAAGTAAGTAATTTTATTTTTGACATATTTTGATATATATCGCAGTCTTTCAAACAACTGTCCCTTTGAAAATTTTTAATGAAATTTCAGCACACTTTACCATTGGTTTTTGTCACCAAATCATAACAGGATCACCGATGAGGCTTTACTAGCCGAAACTGCACAGTCTGACCCCACTTAAGGTCATTAGAATGTGTTCATTGTACTCATTATATTCTTTTGAAAAGGTGGATGAAATTTACAGTTATTTTGAAGGGAGAATGAGGCGTGCCAGATATCAGTGGATGTCAGTTTTGCAGTCAACCAGAGGGGTGTGAGATTTTGGTGACATATAGTGTGTCGAAAACATCCTGTTAACTAGTACATACAATATTTTAAAAATCCCCAGGTTGTAAAAGGGTATTATTTTTATATATCTGCTGTCAAATTTAGATTGAACATGCTTGTTAGAACAGCCTCATTGAGGACATTCTTACTAGTACCCTCAATCTAGGTTTGTTTGTTTTTTGAAGCAGATCAGCTGAAAATTGTCATTACTACAGCTGTATACAATGCTTATTTATAGCCATTAAATAGATCATATGTATTAAAGTCTAGTCAGCTGCTGTTTCACAAAAAGGTGGTGACTCAGGTCAGTGAAAAGTTTGAATTGTGCATATGCTTGTTTTCTGACAATATTTTAATTTATTTTCTTTCAGGTTCTAGTGAATCTATGTGACAGTCTTTCTCGATACGCTGACTACTTGGGGAGAAGGAAGTTAGAATCCACCAATGACCACAAGAAGTTAAAGGGGGCAGCTGATCGAGAGACATATGAAGTACTGGGTCAAAAAACACAGATTTTGCCAGGCCCAATGAGCAGGTGCATTATCTTATCAACTCTTCTTGATTTTTATCCTCAAATAGCAGCAGTATGTCGGGATGAAGAAGTCGAAGAATTGTTACAAAGTCTGATTTTTCTTCTTATGCATACAGTAACAATCCCAAAAATTCAGACATAAAATTTGCTGTACCTTGACACCCATAGTTGTAACACACACACACACACACACGTTAATGTCCCCAAGCCACATAGAGGAAACTGTAACTGTTTAGAAAAAGTAGAAAGTAAAATTCAGAAACAGATACAATTCAATTCCCACTTCCCAACCCAGACACCATGTGGAGAAAAATACAGCACAAAATGTCACATCACCAAACACACTACCAGCGGCAGCCAAGTGAACATATTTTTGTCCCCGTATAAGTAAATTTAATACACTTCACAGGCACAATCAGTCCCTTCACATAGTCGAAGCATCTTCTAGCATCGCCTGGTGCCGTCATTTGCAAGTATTTCCCATGTAGGTGGTCACCTGGCTAACCTTAACAAAAATACAAAAAGCAAGCAAGAACCAAAACAGAAGTTGCTGCCTTGGGACAGCCAGTAATACCTGATTACACCCTGATAAGAAAGTCTGATATGGGTCAGCACTGTTTGCCTTGTCCAAACCTTTAAGATCATGTTTTGAGTCAGCACTGTTTGCTTTGTCCAAACCTTTAAGATCATGTTTTGCTGTTGTTGTTTTTTAATGACAGTGGAGCTTGTGATTTTAATCCATGACCAGTTAATATTTTTCTTCAGGTATCAAGCTCTCCATACAGCTGTGATTGCCAGTGATCCGTATGAGAAGATATGTGTAAATGACTTCGCACCAGGCGATGCTAGAAGACGCTTTGATTATGTGAAGGGACTGATTGTGCCTGTGAAGTGTATTAAATTTACTTATACAGGGACGAAAGAACACTTAATATTCATATGGAAAGTGAATCCCTCTCATTCAGAGGGTCAGATCTTGAACGAAAATATGAGGCTAGCATCTGAAATTAGGAAATCTCTCCCAGTGTATCATACAAGAGCTATGAGAAGAGAATTTTTGTCTATGTTTGGGAGGCAGATTCACGGGAAAGCAGGGTTTTTGAGGGAGGCATACAGACGGCTAACGGGTGACAGCTCAGCAGGCATAAATTATACTGAGACTGAAGTTGATAAAAAAATTTCAGAAATATTAGATCTCGAAGATCCCGATATCATTTGTGATCTGAGAGTAAACAATCAGGGTAGGCCTGAAAAATATGAAACCTTTTTGGAACAATGCCAAAAGCACATAGTCTCAAATTTGGAAACTGCAGTGGATGAAAGGAGACATGACAAGGTCACTGATGATGGTGATACTGTTACACACTTTGCAGATGCATTTTCTGTAAGTGACTTTTATAATCAGGTTGCTCAGAAATGCCCTGCTGACACCCCTTTGCCATCTAAGGAATGGTTAAGACTACAGTTTTGGCCAAAGAACTGTCAGACTAAAAGCTCAGTCAGATACACTGGGAAATTAAAGGTGAAATTTATGGTACAGAGTAGACAGTTCAGAAAAACACATGAGGATATGCACTATGCCTCGGCTGTTTTTAGGTATGAAAAAGAATTTTGCATTAAATACCGGCAGTATTGCAACCTCCTTTGTGTTGATGATAAACACAAGTTAAAAATTGGGGAACCCGGTTTTCCAGTGGCCACTGTTGAACGCGGAAAACCGGTTCTTGTTTCAATTGGTAAGGTTTTCGAAGTTTGTGATCATGATTTCACCAAATTTTCTATGACCCCAAGTGTAGCTTTACATGTAGAAATTCCAAAATATATTGAGCAGACCTTTTATGATGGAGACGTATATGTTTGGTTGAAAGAATCTGCTTTTGAAGCATCTTCACCGTACAGACATGCTGCAGAAATGAATCAAATACTTGACATAGAGAAACCTATTGTAGCAATATATAGTGATGGAGGGCCAGACCACCGTTTAACATATGGTTCAGTACAAATCTCCCTCATCAATATATTTCTAGCTGGGGATTTGGATATGCTACTTGCATGTAGAACTCCACCATGTAATAGCTGGAAGAATCCTGCTGAAAGGATCATGTCAATTTTAAACATCGGATTTCAGTCTGTTGGGCTAATGCGAACAAATTCAGATGAAGAAATGGAGAAAGTTCTATCAAAAGCAACATCAGTTGGTCATACTCGTGCACTTGCAGAAAAAGACCCAAGGGTGGAAGCATATGTTAAGGAGTCTGTTGAACCGGTGAAGGTGCTGTTGTCAAATGTTATTTCCCGTCTGAAATGGAAGAATAAATTTTTGCATCCAAGGACTGCAGCTACAAATGAGGAAATAGCTGATTTGGCAAGAAACATTGATCAAATTGAAAATATTCATCCGTTCCATACCACACAGAAAGATTTGAAGTCAAAATCTATTTACAACAATTTTCTCGAGAAGCACTGTAAAGTTAGACAGTACATGTTTTCAGTGAAGAAATGTGGTTTGGCTGCATGTACTTTTTGTAAAGCACCAAGGTTGCCTAACGAAGTATTTGAGCAGCTCCACCATCTGCCAGACCCGATGCCAGGTGATGGTGAACACTTCAAATCTTTTGATGAGCTGTATGGAACAGATACCTCTGAAAAATTCCGTCCTTCACTGAAGGATCATACAAGTGGTACTGGAATACCGTTCTCCCCATCTTCGCAGTTTGCAAAGAATGTGGGAATGGTCATATTATGTGCACAATGTGAAAAGCCAAGAGTGCTGTATTCAAAAAGTGTTGTGAGGGGTGTGCATAGAAAACAGCTTTCAGATTCCCTACGTGATCTTGAATATTCTTGCGGTTCCACTTTCTCAGATCTTGAAGAAATTGAAGATGATCACATTCTAAAGAGGGTTTTTGTGAGAAAAAATCTCAAATGTTCTGATACTATAGAATTTTGTTATTATTCAGCTGGGTTTGCCAATGTGTGTTATTACTGTGGAGTTGATCACCAAGATGTACCACCAGATCAACTGCAGAATCATTACCCCATTTGCGATGAATGTAGCAGTAATGGAAAGATGCCTTTCCCCAGGAGAAAACGGCTGCCTGCCCAAAGAAACTAAAACTAAAACAATTCATTCTGGATAACTAGTGTGGGGAAACTTTCTGTATGTTTATACTAATATATATGAAGATTGGTTTTCTTCAAATCCTTAAATATCTAGTCAGGTACATCTTTCAGACCATCTCCATAGTACAATCCAACACATGGTGTATTCATTTTGTATTAACCTCTCACAGCATTTTTGAATACAGCCTACTAGTCATCAGTTTCTAGTCAACATCTTTACACCTTTTTTTGTTTCTGAATTGAATAAAACTAATAAATCAATGGTTTATAATTTTATTTCATTAAACAATGCAATTTCATGGTCTAGTCAATTCATCTTCCAACACTGGATTGCTTGTCAAAGCCTGCTGAAAAATAAAAAATAAAAAATAAAAATGTTCCACCCACCCCAATTTTTCATAAATTTTGGATGAGAATCTACAAATTAATTTGGTATGGCCTTATTTGGAGTTTATCGATATCTGTATTCAGGCAAACAGGTTTACTTTACATCAGTGTACCAAGATAAACAGATTTGTATGCAAGATATCCGCTTTTAGAACCAACAACGATCGGTCTTTTTCTGTTTCGAGTACTTCGGGCTGACTTCGAAGCCACTTCGAAGGTCGTATCTTTGGTAAATATGGAAAGTTCTGGGGGATATGATGTGTGACAAAACTTTATGCCTATAAGGGTCGAATAGCACTGTTTGATTTTCAGTAAACTCTCTGGTTATTGTGTATTTTATCAAAAAAGACGAACACCTATCTTTTTATGTCTAGTTTTTGACCATCACAGGTAGCTCCGGATATCTGAACCATTTAATCGGTACCTCTGCGGAGATACCTGTGATAGTTTACCAGGCGTGAGATAAGGTGCTTATTAAAACTAAAAAGAAGTGATATTTTTCTTTTTTCATCATGAAAACAGGTGGGTGCCTATTAAAAACTCTGCCAGGATTAGGTCTGTCTTTGCCCTATACCGTATTTATGGAAAAAATACAGAATATTACATACCATGAAGCAGCATTTTCCATTGATACAGTTCAAATTTCATCAGATAACCTTGGAAGGCCATTGTTCCAAATGGATGCATACTTTTAGGAATTTTAATTGTCACTTTATTCTGTGTCAATTTCTCCTCATCAGCCTTGGTGCAGAGTACTCTTAGAAATTTCATTTTCATGTTATGATATGGTAGATTGTAGCTCCAGATAAGAGCGGGTCTGAAGCAAATATTTTTCTTATTTCTCCTTGAAAATATATGTTTTGGATACCCATTAGAAGCATATTGATGAGGCACTTCTAGTGAGTACCCATAACATATGTTTTTTTTGAAGAAATACAAAAACTAGCAACACTTTTTAGTTAAAAAACATGCCTTACCTTGATCAAGCTGTGTGATAATCATAGGTTTTATTTGATAGGGCTCACTTAATGTTATTACTTCTTTTGGTGTTTGTAGTTGGATTATTAGTGAGCAGATTTTCATGCAGTAAAGTGCACATACCCTGCACGAAATCATAGAATTTTGGTTTGCTTGCCTGTTATATGGCTGTAGGACTATTTTGATAATTCCTATCTTGGCAGCAATGTCCATGTGAGCACTATCGAAGCAGTGGTCAAATTTTGCTTGCAGTAACTTTTACACTTGTATATTTGTCAAAGCATTGGATCATGTTGCAACATGTTTTATGCAGCGTATCTACACTTTACTGCATCCAAGTTTGTTCAGTTCGGAACTAAATGTTGATAATTTCCTCTTACATGTCTTGTCCGAAATTCCCCACAAATATCGCGTGAACCCTATTATCTAAATCACCCATTGTGGTGGTGGTGTGTAACCCTAAGTATGCTGTTTAACTTTTTACCATTCTCTGGAAAAATTCAGCAGACAACAAATTGATAATTATGCTCCCCGAAGGGAGAGCATATAGTTGCAGCTTTGTCCGTCCATCCGACTGTCTGTCCATTTGTCCGTTGGTCCACACTTTTGTCCGAAGCATATCTCTAAAAGTATTGAAGGTAATTTAATGAAACGATACACTGATAGAGGGCCATGAGGGGAATTGCAGAACACAAGAACCTTAACCCTGTCACCAGTATTAACGGAGTTACTTCCCTTCTTAATTTTTTGCAGTAAAAAGCTTGTCCAGAGCATATCTGAAAGTATGGAAGGGAATTAAATAAAACTTGATACATTGATAGATGGCCATCAGAGGAAGTGCAGAGTGCAAGAACCATAACTGTATCACAAGTAATTACAGAGTTATTTCCCTTTCTAATTTTTGCAATAGTAAGCTTGTCCAGAGCATATTTCTAAAGTAAGGAACCGGCACAGTGGCTCAGTGGTAGAGCGTCCGCTTTGTGACCGGTAGGTTGCGGGTTCGATCCCCGGCCAGGTCTTACCAAAGACTTTAAAAATGGTACTAGCTGCTCTTTCGCTTGGCGCTCAGCATTAAGAAAGTAGAGCTAGGAATCAGAACTGGTCAGCTCAGTGTCAGTATAATGTGACTGGGTGGAATATCATGTCAAAGTGTCTGGGGCTTGATATTTCAGTGGGGCAGCACTCAAGTGAGCATTGAGCTCCCTGCCACATCCAGACTCCGTCGCAATATGACTGAAAGATTGTTGAAAGCGACGTTAAGCTCAAATCAAACAAACAAACAAAATCTCTAAAGTAAGCTTGTCCGGAGCAGATCTCTAAAGTATTGAGTATAATTTAATGAAACTTTATACACTGATAGAGGGCCATGAAGGAAATTGCAGAAGGCAAGAACCATAACCCTGTCACCAGTATTTGCGGAGCTACTTCCCTTCTTAATTTTTGCAGTAAAAAGCTTGTCCATAGCATATCTGAAAGTATGGAAGGGAATTAAATGAAACTTGATTTATTGATAGAAGGCCATCAGAGGAAGTGCAGAGTGCAGGAATGGTAACTGTATCACAAGTAATTACAGAGTTATTTTCCTTTCTAGTTTTTGTAATAGTAAGCTTTTATCTCTAAAAGTATTGAAGATAAATTCATGAAACTTGATACAGTGATAGAGGGCTATGACAGGAATTGCAGAATGCAAGAACCATAACCCAGTCGCCAGTATTTACAGAGTTACTTCCCGTCTTAATTTTTCCAATAAAAAGCTTGTGTGGCGCATATCTCTGAAAGTATAGAAGGGAATTAAATGAAACTTGATACATTGATAGACAGCCATCAGAGGAAGTGCAGAGTGCAAGAACCATTACTTTATCACAAGTAGTTACAGAGTTATTTTCCTTTCTAATTTTTGCAATAGTAAGCTTGTCCGGAGCATATCTCTAAAAGGATTGAAGGTAATTTAATGAAACTATACACCGATAGAGGGCCATGAAGGAAATTGCAGAATGCAAGAAAAATAACCCTGTCACCTGTATTTACAGAGTTACTTCCCTTCTTAATTTTTGCAATAAAAAGCTTGTCTGGAGCATATCTCTGAAAGTATAGATAGGAATTAAATGAAACTTGATACATTGATAGACGGCCATCATAGGAAGTGCAGAGTGCAGGCAAAGGTGCCTGAATGTCCATCCGTCTGTGTGGCCATCTGTCTGTCTGGAGTTATCTCCCTTTCTTATACTCTGGATACACACGTTTTTTTTTTCATGATTTTTACATTCTTTGTTGAAAATTACTAGGGAACACAAAACTGAGTTTCTTAGTCTTATGGTTTAAGAGTTACAGGTCTTGCAGGGAAAGGGCCATACATTTCTCCTTAATTTTGCATTCTTTGTTGAAAACCACTTACTAGGGAACACAAAACTGACTTTCTTAGTCTTATGGTTTAAGAGTTACAGGCCTTGCAGGCAAAGGGCCTTATATTTCTCATTATTTTTGGATTCTTTGTTGAAAATCACTTACTTGAGAACACAAAATTGAGTTTCTTAGTCTCATTGTTTAAGAGTTACTGACCTTGCAGGCAAAGGGTCTTATATTTCTCATTATGTTTGGATTCTTTGTTAACTAGAAATGTGTCCAAAGTACACAGTTGCCCCGCATTGACCTAGGCTAATTTGGCAAGGTTTGCACAGTTTTATAGAGGTACCCAAAGCGGGCATCTGTGTACTGTGGACACATTTCTAGTTTGTTTGTCGTTTTGTTGTTTTTTTTGTTGTTTTTTTTTGTACAATTTACAGGCTTCCAAATGGATCTCTAGTCAATTGTCATTGGGCCTTCTGATGCACAGGCCGCCAGCGCCTACAGGGCTTTGATTGCCATAATAAGCTTGTCCCTAGCATATCTCTTTAAGTATTTTACTCTTTCATTATTTTTTTTTCCCCAGAAAATAGGATTTGACGTTTCATGCAAATTATTTCTATAATTAGGAGACAATTTGCATGAAATGTCAGCCTATTTTCTGTCAGAAAAATAATAAAAATACAGTTGACTCTCGCTATCTCGAACTCGCTTATCTCGAATAACCGCTTATCTCGAAGTGAAAATCTGGTCCCTGCTTAAACATGAAAATCTAACAACAGGTAAAAAATATTGTGGAAAAGAGGAGAAATTGCTCCTAAGGAGCAATATCTCCTCTTTTCCACAATATTTTCAATATATCTCTAACTCCAGGAGTCAAATTACACATATATTTGTTAAATGTGGTTAATCGAATTTGTTTTTCCTCAATTCTGCAAATCTGATATGTCGAAGTATGGATATCTCGAAGTATTTCAGACAGTCCCTTAGAATTCGAGATAACGAGAGTCGACTGTATTTTAAAATGTTGTTTGCTGAGTTTTTTATCCAGCATGCTAAGGATTAACCCATTTAAGTCTGGAGACCCCCAAAAGGGTAATTGGCAAACACTGCGGATCAGACAACTGCCAGTCTCAGTGGCTCAGTTGGATGTGTGTCTGACTGTTGATCAGGAGGTCAAGGCTTTGATCCCCGCCAGGACCGGCAACATTCTTTCGTGGAGATTGATCATGAAATATTTTCTACAGTCATTCTTTCCCTGATTTCGCTGATTCAAATGCAGTAATTTCAGTTTCTGGCTAAAGAATGTGCACAAATACTGGTTAACTGCTTAGAGCCTTAGCCTGCCCAGGAATATTGTGGGAAGGCAAACTGTCCCACTCCACCTGACCCTAATGGGTTGACTGGGCTGTAAAACCCCAACTCAGACAGACAATCAGATCAGATGCCGCTGACTGCGGTGTTTGATCAGGGTCTCCATAAAGTGTTTGTAGATAGTTAGTTTAGCCATTTTCTCTAGGAATATCTAAATCAGATAGCCTGACATGCCTAAAATTGGCATGCATCTCTTCCAGTATATAGTGTATGGGAAGTTTATTCAGTCTAAAATGGATTGAGCGAAAAGGATGGTTTTCTTGAGTAAGTGCTTCATTTATTGTTTCTGGAAGCCCCTCAAGTAGTTATTTATTGGACACTTCATCTTCCTTTTCCTTGTTATTGTGAAATATTCTTGAAAAACACTGAACTTAAGGTTCCAGTGTGCCTGAGTAAGTAACATATAGGTACATTGATTACAGCAAATGACATAAGATTGGATCAGGAAAATAGAATCACCCTAAATTTAAAATCAAACCAAAAAGAATGTATTGTTTTAGTGCTACTGGCCACAGGCCAGAAGAGCTTATGTCATGACGTGGTTCCCGTCCATCTGACACGGTAAAGTTCACAAATTTAATCCAATTCTTTTTGAAACTTGCACAGATGGTTTGTATCATTGAAAGGATTAAACCTATCGAAAATGAAGATCCATCAAACATTATGGGAAAAGGGCCTTTTAAAATTTGGGTTAATTTTTTCTAGTTTACGCGATTAAGTCCACATTTTTCGTTCAGTTCTTTTGAAACTTGCACAGATTAGTTGTATTATCATAGTCATCAATACTATTGAAAATGAAGAAAATCTATTAAACATTATGGGAAAAGGAACATTCCTATTTCAAATTTTGGTTAATTTTTTCTTGTTTACGCGATAAAGTCTACACTTTTTATCCAATTCTTTTGAAACTTGCACAGATTCTTTTTATCATCATAGAGTTCAACCCTATGGGAAATGAAGAAAATCCATCAAATAGTTTGAGATAAAGAGACATTTGAAATTTTTAATTTTCCTATTGTATATTCATGTAGACAACATAGTCCTTTACAACTTAAGGGTCATGGGCTCAAGTTCCGGGGTTCCAAAAAAAACCCAAAAAAAAACAACATAATTTTTTATTATATCACTACATGTATATCATTTTTTATCATTAAATGCTTGAACCCTCTAAAAAAATTAGATGGGATTCAGGATGAATTACGGTAAATGTCCTAAAAATTCAAACACTAAAGCGTCTGACACTAAAGCGTTCAGAATCTTTTAACCCTTGTCCTGTTGAATAAATTAAGAAGCCACACCCATTTCTAATTTTCAGCCAATCAGATTACTTGATGAAGGTTTTTGATATAGATTCACATACTTAATGGCAAACAGTGCAGATTCAGATCAGTTGGCTTCTGAAGAAGCCAACTGATCTGGATCTACACTGTTTGCAAAGGCAGGGTATATCCGGGTTCAGCAGGACAAGGGTTAAAGCATAAATTTGTATTGTGAAACTTCTGAGTAGAGAACGCTTATCTGAATGAGTCTGAAGTCAACATACTAAAATCGCGTAATCAAGAAAATCATGAAGTCAGTATACACAAAGGCAAAATTAGGAATACTCAGACAGACAGACAAGGACCCAAAATAAATGGGGTGTAATCAGGCATCCATGGAAAGTAAGCATTACCTGGGAAGCGCTAGTTAATTTTACATAGAATATACAGTAAATGTCCTAAAATTTCGTACATCAAAGTTCCTGATGAAATTGCATTATTATGCAAACAGTGCAGACCCAGATCAGACTGCTCCCAAAGGAGCAGTCTGATCAGGTCTACACTGTTTGCCATTTCACTAAGTATTTTAAGAAATAACTGCATAAAAAGCAAAACTTAACAGAAAACAAATGGAATAAAGTGATAGAAATTTTGGAGATTTACTGTGATTATCAAAACAAGTCTGAGCTTCTTAAAGAAAAGCACCCCTGATTTTTTTTTTTTTTTTTTTTTTTGTTAAATCAAAACTAGCTCAGGCATTTGCTAAACTTGTATAGGTTATTGCATAGTTTTAAAACATGCAGTAACCGTTTGTCGCGCAATAAACCTTCAGGACTATATCTCAAAAATACCATAATGAGACTGACCACTGTACAAGGGATCATGTTTTTAATCGAGGATATCATGATTCATTTAATGGCTTATTGTGAAAATAAAAGGTCAAGACTTCCTCTGCCATGAAGAAGGAAACAGTGAATTATTAACTTAATAGATATATTATTGGTATGTCTGGCTGTAATCTGATTATTAAACCCTTGCCCTGCTGAACCCGGATATACCCTGCCTTTGCAAACAGTTTAGGTCCAGATCAGTTGGCTTAATTATGAAGAAGCCAACTGATCTGGATCTGCACTACATGTCATTAAGTTTTTGAATTTGTATGAACAGCTTGGATCAAGCAATCTGATTGGCTGAAAATTCAAAGTGGGCATGGCATTTTAATCTATTCAGCATGACAAGGGTTAAACCATCTGTTGTTTTGCTTAGCAGGACTTCAGGCAGTATTGAAACAATAAAATAAATTTCTTGATTAACCCTTAAAGTGCTAAGAAAACTTGAAGCAGACAACATGATAATATTTTTCAGAGAAAATAAGATGACATTTCATGTGAATTGTCTGCAAGAAAAAAAAATTACAATGTTGTCTGCATGATAAGTAAAATTTTCAGCAGCTGACATTTAGGGAGTTTTCTGTGAATTTGATATCTCATTACGAAAACACGCCTATTCAAATATATTGAAAATTTCACCACAAAAAACTGAAAGTTTTCAGATAAAGCGTCTGATATTTTTCATATTGCTGCTCAAAACATAGATTGTGGGTATTCATTAGAACTGCCTCGCTGAGGCAGTTCAAATGAGTACCACAATCTATGTTTTTGAGCAGAAATAAGAAAAATAATGTATACCCCTGTAAACCCCAGTTTTACTATATAAAAGTGGGGTTTAAGGGGGTCAAAATTATATAGGTATGTTTTCGTGATGTGCTGAATTTGCCCAGAGAGTGCAAAATGTTAATTTGATAATACTTGTTACATTGATATCCTGGGCTGTTGATAAGTTGATTATTCATAGAAATAGTTTTTATTTATTACTGAATAAATAGGGATGAGAACTTATTAGAACCATCTCTATGGGAGGAGTCTATTTAGTAACATTTCACAACCATGGAGAGTTAACCTTTACCACTCTTTTGGCTAATTTAGCAGATGACAAATTGGTGACATTTTTACTTATTTTCGGTGGCTCGGTTGGATGCGCCGTCCGACTGGAGACCAGGAGGTCGCGGGTTCAACCCCCGCCGAGGTCGGCAACATTCTTTCGTGGAGATTGATCATGAAATATTTTCTACGGTCATTCTCTCCCTTCCGCTGATTCAAGAAGGGTAGTTGTCAGTTTCTGGCGAAAGAATGTGCACAATACTGGTTAACCGCTTAGAGGACTAAGCCTGCCCAGTAAACGTGTGGTTAGGTAAACTGACCGCGCTCGACATGACCCCATTGGGTTGACTGGGCCGTAAAACCTCAACACAAACAAAATTCCCAGAAAACAAAATTTAGCATTTCATGCAAATTGGAGACATTTGCATGAAATGTCAAAACCTGTTTTCTGGGAAAAATAAGAAAACATATTTCGATATGTCGACTGCTGAAAGTTTGCCAAGAGTGCTAAGCATTAAATAAGATAAATTACATTTTCCCAAAAACACCAACTTGTCAGTAGTCCTGACTATTGACGATTTAATTGTCACATGTGGAGAAAATGTTGGAGTGCTCAAGAGTGGTTTATTTTCCTGTTCATTTTACTGTACAAAGCAGTGTGTAAGAATCCGAGCAGTTTCGATATGAGAAAAATATGGAAGTCTAAGGTAAGATATTAATATTACATATTTCTGGGAAGAGGGAAAAGTTATTTTTTATTACAGTATTTGATATTACTTTAGTCTAAACTTACAGTATACAGTATTAAAGTATTATAGACAACATAATTTAATACTTATCCCTTACCACCAGGTTAAGTCTCTCTCTTTTTTTTCTTTTTTTGTATTTTTTTATAAAGTATTAATTTCTTGGTTCCTATCAGTGTTAGAAAGCTGAAACTTCAATGCAAGATGTATGGTAAATGTCCTAAAATTTCCCACACATTTTTCCATTCTTTTTTGGCCTAAATGTTTCTTTTAATGCAGTTATTTCTTAAACTATATTAAGGAATGACAAACAGTGTAGACCCTGAGCAGACTTTCCTTCCAAAACAGTCTGATCTGGGTCTGCACTCTGATCTGGGTCTGTGCTGTTTATATTTTGGCAGATACTTTGATGTACAAAAGTTTAGGATTTTTACATACAGATAGTTTACAAATATGCATGTTTAACGCTTAGCACTCTGGGTATCATTTTCAGCAGACAACAGTTTGAAATATTTTTCTTATTTTTCCCAGAAAACAGATTTTGATATTTCATGCAAATTGTCTCGAATGAGACAATTTGCATGAAATATCAAAACCTGTTTTCTGGGAAAAATATGAAAAATATCACCAATTTGTCGTCTGCTGAATTAGCCAAGAGAGTGGTAAAGGTTAATTATGGCTGCCAGAATGGCAAACAATGTAGATCCTGATCAGGTGGCTCCATTAGGAGCAGTTTGTTCAGGGTCTAGACTGTTGCCTCAGATTTGACTGTCACTTATGTGTTTTTCAGCATTTTAAAGTCTTAGTTAAGGTGCTTTTTTCAATCCAAAAGTATTGATAATTTTCTTATTACTCCACACTAATGAGCAATACAACATATGATTTTGTGGAGAAATAATGCACCAGTCATTTGTATCCATTTGTATTTGAATTTCTCCAATAACTGACTATTCTGAAGAAGACTGAACAGTGTTATTTAAATGTGGAGTCTTCCAAATTCATGCATTTGGGATGGGACGTTAACTGGAGCTCCACTCCCCCACCCCTCCCCCACTCCCCTCACCCCCCGTACCCCCCAACCAGCCCGCTCCCATTGTGCAGGTAAGGTCACCCCCTGTGCAGGTTAAAGAACATTTGGTAATCTATGTAAATGGTTCAATACTTGTAGGCCTTCTTCATCCTACAGTGTTTGACATCAAATTTCATTAAGATAAAAATATTCATATCATTCTGGTCTGACTGAAAGAGGAATCCAACTCCACTGCAATAAGTTTTCTTACATGGGGGGTTGGGGGGGGGGGTCCTACATTTTGACAGAAGACAAAATATAATTATGCCAGACATATTAAAAAAAAATCTGTTTATCGACAGGCAACATCGGCATAACATAACAATCTGGAGCAACCAAATACCTGCCATTTTGGAGATGAAAACATTGCATGGCAACCATTATTTATTCAATAATAAGGTCACATTTTTCCATCTTAATGAACTATTTTTTCAAGAGAACAGTGCTCAACCTTAAACAGTTATCAAAATTTATTAACTATATTATATACAGATACATGTAATCAGAAAAAAAAATAATAATAAAAATAAAAACAAAGAGAACATTTAATTTTTTTTTTTTTTTTTTTGTTTATTTCATGGTCATTTCCAATCCTGTTACATTGCAGGTCATATTCGAAGGCCATAAATTTATATGAAACTCAAGTCTGAACATAAATGGAGATAATCAGTTGCAAATACAGATACTGAAATTGTTTTTTCATACTTTTATAACTAGCCATCATGAGCATGGAGTGATAGCGAAAGTCCCTTGAAAAGTTATGGCAACAGTTCAGCTAATACGCTGTAGATGCCATAATTTGCTGAAGGTACAATTCCAAACAAACAATTTTATCAAAGTTCACTGCTCGCTACGATTTTAAGACTCTACAAAAATGTATTTTGCAGAAACATATTTTTGGCAAGTGTCAGCCCCAGCGGCTTTGATAATATGTGAGTTGCTTACAAGACCTCATATGATCTTATTTTCAATGGAGAAAGAGATTTTTTTTTCGTATATGCATTCACTATATTGTTATATTTTTTTATAAACATGTGTTGGAAAATATTCGCTTCGTTGGATGGATGCTTATGGATTTTCATTTCATAATTTCTAGTCACTTCATGGGCAAGACCGCCATTATTCGAATGTGTGAATTAGGTCAAGAAAATGTGCAACCTATTAAAAGGCCAAGATAAAAGGTTGTATCAAAGTCGACCTTGATAGAGTACCCCAAGGGTATTTTCTTTATGTCCTGTAATTTGTAGAATTAAGAATGAACAAGGAATTAAGGTTTATAAGGGTAATAAGGATTTGCTGTAGTTTACAAACACTTGCTCATCAAGGGTCTTTCTAGAGGGTGCAGGACAACTCACCCCAAGGACAACTCGCCCCCAAGACAACTGGCCCCATTTACAAAGTAACTCGCACCAGACTGGTAATAGCACATGATGATAAAATAGATAAATGCAGACTTTTGCAAACAGACAGCAATATAAAATGGCCACCGCTTTCACCTTGGATTTTGTTGCGAAGGTAATTACCACGTGACTATAGGAAATGCCCAAAGGACCGAGGTTGTATGCAATTGACAAACAGCCACGAAAACGTATTGCTCTCCAGGGAAGGTTTTCACACACTACAGTATGAAATGATCAGAATTTGTGGTATAATTAACCCATCTTAAATTAATTATCTAATTTCAATTTGAAAAAAAGATAGAGAGGTAAAATGAGTATAAATATTTATAGAACTTTTCTCACTTTTGTTTTTCTTTTGTAACTGCTATCTTGTTCTCGCGAGATCTTGTCGTTAGTGCTCTGATAAAAGGCGGCAATGACACCGATAAAATACCCGTAAAACACGCTCTTTCTTCAGCTAGTTCCACCACTATATTCCTCCGCTATACTGGCGCAAAGTCATAATCCCAGCACTTACACGGCACTGCGGGGACATTCAAAAAGTAATAATCCCGATCATTAGCCCGGCCATCCCCCACCCATCCCCGTAGGTGGGAGGGCAGTGGATACAAATGACTAGTGCATAAGAAAAATATTTACCAGATACCCTCCCTTATCTAGACCTATGTCCAGGAGGTCGCGGGTTCAACCCCCGCCGAGGTCGGCAACATTCTTTCATGGAGATTGATCATGAAATATTTTCTACGGTCATTCTCTCCCTTCAGCTGATTCAAGAAGGGCAGTTGTCAGTTTCTGGCGAAAGAATGTGCACAATACTGGTTAACCGCTTAGAGGACTAAGCCTGCCCAGTAAACATGTGGTTAGGTAAACTGACCGCGCTCGACATGACCCCATTGGGTTGACTGGGCCGTAAAACCTCAACACAAACAAAATCTAGACCTATGCACTAAAGAATGCATGCAAGAATTTCTGTAAAACATACAGCCTAACCTCAGTTGCTCAAACATTTTTGGGACCATGGAAATTCGTTCGAGACATAGGTAGTTCGAGGCACTGAGTTCAGGAAGCAAATCATGGCACCAGTTCAGGAAGCAAATGGCGATAATTTAGGGAAATCTTTTCGATTCTCTACACTGTGATTGTATGTTGAGTGTACTCATTAGATTCGCCTCAAAGCGATTCTAATGAGTACACACAACATACAATTTCACGATAAAATAAGAAAATTTCCTTAAATATTTGTTTTCTTGAGCTATCGGAAGAATTTTGTAGGGACTCAAAAACAAGTTCGAATTAGCCATGGTAAACAAGCCATCAGTGTTTGAGCCATCGAGGTTAGACTGTAGTAATAATAATAAAAAAAAAATATAACCAGACACCCCTTCTATTGGAAAAGGACAGGTCCAAAGGGCTGAGGGAGCTGCTGAGGGTCCACTCGGCATAAAGGGGTTAAAGGCGTGGAACAATGAAGTGCCATACAGTCATGAATTCGTAAACAGTGTAGATCCAGATGAGACGGCTTGTTTCTACACTGCAAAAGTGAGAAGTATCCACATGGCTAAGCAGTTAGTGCTCCTGACTTCACATCACACTAGAAGCAGGATTCAGCTTATAACTGTATGACACTTATTGCACATGCACAATCATTCATTATCACTATTCCATCATCTCATATGACTGTTGAAAGAAACATAATACACCCGAATTTCATCCTTCTCCTCCTTGATGAAAAATCCAGAACACTTATCACTTGGCTACATAAATAATTCTCATTGACTTAGGGAGGAAGAATCTTTGGAACTTTTGACTTAACAATATGAATGTCATTTAAAAGTTTAATCTACCCATCAAAACTTCTTTTGGCAGATTTAAATCTTGAAAATCAATTTTTTGCTTCTTCTCCTGTACCGAAAGGCCAATTGACTCCAAACTTGGTAGGAAGCATCGGGGTGACTTGTAGATCAAAACTAGCTAAAATCATGCCGATTGAAAATCAAAGATGGCCGCTATGGCAGCCATCTTGAAACTCTATTTTTCGCTTCTCCTGCACCGAAAGGCTTATTGACTTTAAACTAGGTAGGAAGCATCAAGGTGAGTTGTAGATCAAAAATAGCTAAAATCGTGCCGATCGGAAAACCAAGATTGCCACCATGGTGGCCATCTTGAAAATCTATTTTTCGCTTTTTCTCCTTAACCCAAAAGCCAATTGACTCCAAACTTGGTAGGAAGCATTGGGGTGACATAGATCAAAAATAGCTAAAATCCTCCCTATCAGAAATTCAAGATAGCCGCCATGGCGGCTATCTTGAAAATTTATTTTTCACTTCTTCTTCTGAACTGAAAGGCCAATTGACTCAAAACTTGGTAGGAAGCATTGTGATGATTTGCAGATCAAAAATAGCTAAAGTTGTCCGGATCGGAAGTCCAAGATGGCGCCTTGGCGGCCATCTCAAAAATCTATTTTTCGCTTCTTCTCCTAAACTGAAAAAAACCAATTGACTTGAAACTTGGCAGGAAACATCGGGTTGACTTATAGGTCAAAAATAGCTAAAATCTTTCTGATCGGAAATCCAAGACTGCCATGGCGGCCATCTTGAAAATCTATTGTTCGCTTCTTCTCCTGATTCGAAAAGTTTATTGACTTTAAACTTGGTAGGAAGCATGGGTTTGACTTGTAGATCAGAAATAGCTAAAATCGTCCCTATTGGAAGTCCAAGATGGCCACCATCTTGTTATGCCCCCGCCTATTCGAAGAATAGTGGAAGGGCATTAAGTGTTACCCCTGTCCGTCCGTAGCGTACGATCGTTAGTCCCAATTAGTGTCCAGGTCATAACTCCTAAACCAAATGGAATATATTTATGAAACTTTACAGGTGCATGTATGACATTGAGACGATGTGTCATGAACAAGGAAGACAACTCTTGCTTGTTTGGTTTTGAATTATCTGCCCTTAACTTTGTTCCATATGTCCCATACATACGTATGTCCGTCCGTCCGTCCCAATTCGTTTCCAGGCCATAACTCCTAAACCGTATGGAATATATTTATGAAACTTTACAGGTGCATGCATGACATTGAGACGATGTGTCATGAAAAAGGAAGACAACTCTTGCTTGTTTGGTCTTTGAATTATCTGCCCTTGACTTAGTTCCATATAGTAAACCGTGTCCGGGCCATAACTCCTTCACTGTATGGAATATATTTATGAAACTTTACAGGTGCATGCATGACATTGAGACGATATGTCATGAAAAAGGAAGACAACTCTTGCTTGTTTGGTTTTTGAATTATCTGCCCTTGACTTAGTTCCATACAGTAAACCGTGTGTGGGCCATAACTCCTTAACCGTATGGAATATATTTATGAAACTTTACAGTTGCATGCATGACATTGAGACGATGTGTCGTGAAAAAGGAAGACAACTCTTGCTTGTTTAGTTTTTTTATTAACTGCCCTTGACCTAGTTCCATATAGTAAACCATGTTTGGGCCATAACTCGTAAACCGTATGGAATATATTTATGAAACTTTACAGGTGCATGCATGACATTGAGACGATGTGTCCTGAAAAAGAAAGACAACTCTTGCTTGTTTGGTTTTTGAATTATCTGCTCTTGACTTAGTTCCATATAGTAAACCATGTGTGGGCCATAACTCCTAAACCATATGGAATATATTTATGAAAATTTACAGATGCATGCATGACATTGAGGCGATGTGTAATGAACATGGAAGACAACTCTTGCTTATTTGGTTTATGAATTATCTGCCCTTGATTACATATGTAACCTTTTCTGAATGGCATTTTGGCGGGGGCATCCGTGTCCTATGGACACTTTTTCTAGTTTTGTATATACTTATATAGGGAAAACCTTTAAAAAATCTTTTTGTCTGAAACCAGAAGGCCATGGCCTTTGATATTTGGTTACATAGCTTCATCTAGTTCACATGCCTATTCAGCATTAAGGCACCACACGATCTTGCTTCTGTCCAGCACCCCCCAGCCTGTCATCCGAAAACATTCTTTTGGACAAATTTTAAACATACATAGACCTATGAAGAGAAATCATAGTCTTTTAGAATATACTAGAGACAATGACACTCAGGTGAGCGAATTAGGGCCCTTTGGGCCCTCTTGTTTACTTTTGGAGTTATCTCCCTTTGTTTTGTTTGAAATATATTCATGTCCACTCTGTAACTCCAGTACCCTTCAGAATATTTTGATGGTACTTGGTAGAAATGTAGAACAGGAGGAGACAATGTGTCACTTACTTTTGGCATTGTCTCCCTTTGTTATATTTGACAGTGGTTATGCATTGATTTCTTGTCCACTCTGTAAGTCGAATACCCTTTGGAATATTTTTATGATACTTGGTAGAAATGTAGAATAGGACAAGGCTACATGTCCCTTAAAAGAATGACAACTCTGGCTTTCTTACTTTTGGAGTAATCTCCTTTTGTTTTGTTTTTGAGATTGATTTCATGTCTGCTCTGTAACTTGAATACCCTTCCGAATATTTTGATGGGATTTGGTAGAAATGTAGAACAGGACGAGACGACATGGTGCATACAAGAATTACAACTCTACCTTTTTTACTTTTGGCATTATGTCCCTTTGTTATATTTGACAGTGATTATGCACTGATTTTGTGTCTGCTCTGTAACTCAGTACTTGGTAGAAATGTAGAACAAGATGAGACGATGTGTCACTTACACAAATGACAATTCTGGTGGGGTTTGGTAAGGGGGGAACATTTGTTTTTTCTTTCTAAAAACCTTTTTAGTTAGAACTACCACAATGAAGCATTTCTAATGAGTACACACAACATACATTTTCATGATAAAATAAGAAAATTTCCCTAAGATATCCCTAAATATTTGTTTTCTCAAGCTATCAGTAGAATTTCCTAGAGACTCAAAAACGAGTTCGAATCAGTCACAGCAAACAAGTCATCAGAGTTTGAGTCATTGAAGTTTCTCTGTATATTGTATATACTGACACTTGTTGGTTGATTTTGAAAGCTGCATATATGTGGAGGTGCAGCTGGAAAATGTCAGATAAAATTATGTTTGTGCAAATTTTGTGTGAATGCCAGAAGATAATTAATTAATTCCTTCCTATTATTTGGATCAATTGCCAGAATTATATGGGAATGTGGCTTCTAAAGGGTGATGGGACCAGTCTGTAATAAATTATAATCAATACAAAAAAAAAAAAACAACAAAAAAAAACAGACAATGAAATATTAACCTTTACCACTCCCCGGGCAAATTCAGCAGATGACAAATTGTTTATATGTTTCTCATTTCCCCAAGGAAACAAGATTTGACGTTTCATTCAAATTGTCTCCATTGGAAACAGGATTTGACTTTAACCCTTGTCATGCTGAATAAATTAAGATGTCACGTCCACTTCTAATTGTCAGCCAATCAGATGTTTTGATCAAGATTGTTGACATAAATTCATAAACTGAATAGCAAACAGTGCAGGTCGAGATCAGTTGGCTTCTTCAGAAGCCAACTGATCTGGATGTACATTGTTTGCAAAGGCAAAATATATCCGGGTTCAGCAGGACAAGGGTTAGAAGAAAATTGTCTCCATTGGAAACAATTTGCATGTAATGTCAAATCCTGTTTTCTGGGGAAAATATTTCAGTATATATTGTCTGCTTAAAATTTTACCCAGCATTCTAAATGTTAAAGGAGGACATCATACAGTCTTGAGTTTGCTCAGGTATTTCTCTCTGAGAAATTAAACATGACTGGAGGTAGAGCAAATGGAAAGGTTACATATAATATGGACATAGTACAAAATTAAATACAATATATATATATATATATATATATATATATATATATATATTGGTCAAACCTCAATAATTTGAAATGCAAGGGACTGCAGGAATTCCTTCAAATTATCACTAGTTCGAATTTCCGAAATCGGTAGTTTTCGGATATGTTCGGATTTTTATTCATTATTGTTGAAGTAATGGGAACATCTGCATTAAAGATAATGGGCTGCTTGAAGGTTGAGCTTATCATCTTTTACGCTTGACAGGCCTACGGAACCAGAAAATAAAAAGAAAACATGAACTTACATTTTTATTTACAATCGTCTACAATAACGAATATGAAGGTTAAATGTAAAGTAACAAACCAGTTTATTGACGAAATATTTAACCTTGCAAAACATGGTGCAGAAAAGACAAATGTTGACAGCTAGTGAAGATTTGTATCAGTCTGCAATAAACTGGCAGATACAGATCCAAAAGGGCTAACCACATTTCTAGCCAATTTTGTTTTGCCTTTTTGCCCCTACTTTCACTTTAAAAACCTCCATAAATATTCAGGAATTATTATTTTTGCTGTAACCGTATCATTACAGATCCTTTGTATTTACACGTTACATGAATCACTGATCTTTAAAATCCATTAATGTTCATTAATGACTCATAATAAAAACAAATAACACGATCATTGCTAATTATCTCAATTAAAGACACCCTTTATTCAATCAACGATCATCACTTAATAGTGTGACTGTTAATCCAGTGTCAATTACCTGTAGCGAATAAACCCATGAAGTCACTCGGGTGTGTAACAGTCGAACACGCCACACAAAGAAATCATGATCATCGTGCATGACCTTGATTGGCAGTTTGGAATTTCGAATTTAGCAGGGGATTTCAGTATGAATTTCTTTGATTGAGTCCTACAAATATGTTCAGAATATTCACCGTTAATACAGTGTCGGTTACCTGTGGCGAATAATCCCGTGAAGTGACTCGGGTGTGTAACATTCGAACTCGCCGCACAAAGAAATCATGATCACCGTGTGTGACCTTGACTGGCAGTTTGGAATTTCGAATTTAGCAGGGGATTTTAATAGGAATTTCTTTGATTGGGACTGACTGATCTGTTCAAAAAATTGATTTGAATTGAAAAAATCAGAGATATTTTTGCAAAAAATTATATTTAAAAAAAGCCGGACCATCAGTCGTCTCTGAAAAATCTGGTAATTTCGAAAAATTGGCATTTGAATTACCGAGGTTCCACTGTATATATATATATATATATATATAAACACACACACGAAAAAAGTATAGGTTAAAATATACTACTAAAAAAATACAACATATTTGTGTAAATGTCAAATTGTCAGTTTAACAAAAGTCAGTATGTCAGAATGACATTTTTCATGTAACTTGCTTCTGCTTTAAAATTCACTCAATTAGGAAAAGACAAAAGTTGTGTGTTGCATAAATTTGCATTTTCATATGGTTTTTCGGGAAAGTATCTTGAGTCAGATCAATTGACAAAACGTTGTTATTAGAGTAATATATATAAGACAGTTTTAAAATGTCAGCAGCAGAGTTTTCCTTGTAATAGAAGAATGAAGTTTTAAAAAGCAACATTTAATACTGTGTGAAAAAAGAAAGAAAAAGATGACCATTTACTTGTACCTGTAGTTTTAACCCTGTATTTTATGGTCTGAGAATTTTTGCCCTCTTCATTTTTCCAGTCTGAGGCACTCTCTGAAGTTATGAAACAAAGTTTCCCATTATTAAATGACCATGGTTGACCATGCATGACCTTGGTCAGCCATTGTTATTCAACCCAGGTTGCCCTTGGTTGTATGAGCCAAGATCAGAACTGTACTGATAAACTGGACAGCAATCAAATTGTAAAGAAAAATACAAATTACAGTTGTGTAAGTTACAGTTGTGTGAGCCAAATTTAAGTGAACAGAGTGGGTCTATTTAAGTAATTGTGGCATTTTGATTAATTTAAAAATAAGTACAGTAACACAAAAACAGTTTGAATTTGTGCCTGTAAAAGAGTGGTTATGATTACCATTGACTGAAGCATGGTCATCATTTGCAGGGGTAGTGCTCGAATAGTCCTAAATGGTCAGAAAACCGACAAAACAATGCCATATGTATCTGAACTTTGGCAGACATGTCGGAGGGTCCAACTGTAATGGAGATTAGTGTTTTTGACCGGTTTTCAGTAATTGTAAGGGGTTTGTCTTGAATGCAAGTGCATTTGAGGTAGAGCACTTAAGGTGACCTTGGGAGGCAGCTCTTTAATTTTTTTTTTGTTCCTTCTTAAAATGGGTCTATTCTAATAGGAAAGAATTTGCTCCACAGGAGCAAATTCTCTCCTTTTAGAATAGACCATTCCCAGAAGGGGTTGATATGCAGGAAGGCAAACAGGAAGTTGCAACAGTAGTTTCTCTGGTAAAAAATGATAGAAAATGTACCAAGTGTACAGTATTTACCCTAAGTATTTGGACACCTTATCTACTTACCATACTTGTCCTAAAATTTGAATAGTCTATTCTACTCATTGATGTATTTAAAGTATTGCTGTATGTATGGCAAACAGTGTAGCCCCTGATCAGATGCCACAGAATGTGGTGTCTGATCTGGGTCTACACTGTTTGCAATGGGCTATCTGTCCCAGTACTTAGGGTTACTACGGTATCCAATCCTCTTAAGCATGTCCAACAGTTTTGAGTGGTTTGTCTGTAAATGTTATTGTGAATTATAGTTTTTTCATAAGTGGGAAATTGCTAACTGTGTTTTATTTCTCCAGAATCATTTCTCTTTGTGAATTATACTGATTTGATAAGTGAGACATTATACTGACTTGATTTATGGGAGACTGAGATAGATCTAGAGCCATTTTCACAGAAGGTTGCTGAACACTGTATTAACAGACAACTAGTCTGATATCTCTGTTTTTATACTCTCCACCTACAAAGTATGATGCCGTTGGGGGGTATTATGTTTCTTTTTATTCTGTGTGTCTGTCTGTTCATATAAACTTGCATCCAAGTTTTGTATTAAGTTTGTATGCTTTGTATATTTGTGGAGCCGGCCTCAGTGGCTCAGTTGGATGCGCGTCCGACTGGTCATCAGGAGTTTGCAGATTCGACCCTCGTCGGCAACATTCTTTCGTGGAGATTGATCATGAACTATTTTCTATGGTCGTTCTCTCCCTTCTGCTGATACAAGAAGGGCAATTGTCAGTTTCTGGCAAAAGAATGTGCACACTGGGAATACTGGTTAACCGCTTAGAGGGCTAGGCCTGCCCAATGAAAGTGTGGTTAGGTAAACTGATGGCACTCGACATGACCCTATTGGGGTGATTGGGTCATAAAACCTCAACACAAACAAATATATTTTTGGAAGTTTTCACTTAAGTTGTTGATATGTGGTTAGTATTACTAATGGATTGATACAGGTCAGCTGACATCATCTTGCTGCTGCTTTAGGCCAAATGTCAAGGACAAGACTTAGAAATTTCATTAACATTCCTATCAAAGTTTGTGTTAATTATCTTATTAGCTCACCTGGGCATGAAGTGCTCAAGGTGAGCTATTGTGGTCAGTCACTGTCCATCATGCGGCGTCAACAATGTGCTTTAAAAGCCTACCTCCTACACCCCTGGTCCAATTGACTTGAAACTTGGTAGGAAACATCAGGGTGACTTGTAGATCAAAAATAGCTAAAACCGTTCAGATAAAAAAATCCAAGATGGCTGCCATCTTAAAAATCTATTTTCCGCTTCTTCTTCTGAACCAAATAGCTGATTGACTCGAAACTTGGTTGGAAGTATTGGGGCAACTTGTAGATCAAAAATAGCTAAAATTGTTCTGACCCAAAATCCATGATGGCCACTATGATGGCCATCTTGAAAATCTACTTTGTGCATCTTCTCCTGAATGGAAAGGCCATTTGACTCGAAACTTGTTAGGAAGTATCAGGGCAACTTGTAGATTAAAAATAGCTAAAATTGTTCAGATCGGAAATCCAAGATATCCACCGTGGTGGCCATTTTGAAATGTTATTTTGCCCTTTATCACCTGAACCCAAAGGCCAACTGACTCAAAACCTGGTAGGAAGTATCATGGTGACTTGCAAATCAAAAATAGCTAAAATTGTCCTTATCGGAAATCCAAGATGGCCACCTTGGTCACCATCTTGAAAATCTATTTTGAACTTCTCTTGAACCCAGTGGCCAATTGACTTGAAACTTGGTAGGTAGTATCAGGGTGACTTGCAGATCAAAAAAGGTAAGAGAAAAGTCCAGGGAGTGCCACAATCACAAACCGCAGCCCTTCCCAGAGCCCAAGAGGAAGAGGAAACCGACAAATCTAAACAAGCACAAACCGAACAAACGTACGAAAAGCACTAAGATTAGCTCTCTCTTCCCCAAGCGAGGTAATCGCAATACTAAAAGGACTGAAAAACACAAGTACAAAATGACACATGGAAAGACATACAACAAATCGCCTCGTAGAATAAACCACAAAGCAACAAAGAGTAAGACTAACACCGGGACCACTGCCTTAGAACGGTCAGTAGAGCAAACCACTTTTACAGCTAGCTAACTTCACCCTGGGTCCCGATGCAACTCTTAATACAGAAATACATAAAAATTCGGTTCGCATAAAGGCTCCCAACTCAGTCAATGCATCAAAGCGAAAACATAAAAATCAAATAAATCACTATAATAAACAAAAACGAGTACTCATGGCTAATTCTACTGTATGCCAGAGTAAATGAAAACCAATAGTTGAACCACAGAAGGCCAAGCCAAAGACATATCATCAAGCCCCAACCCACTGGTTAAAGTTTTACGAAGAGGCTGTCATTGAGTCTGAGGCCCGAACTGCCGTCGTGCAATTAAAGAGTGAAGCATTGCCATCAACAATGATTGGGTCGACAACTAGGCATGCAGTCTGCCGCATAATATCCAGGCTATAGCCAATTCTTTTATAACAGTTAATAAGTTTTCTGAATTGCTCCGAAAAGTTTGATTTACCTACAATTTTTCTAAATCTGTACACTAAGTCACTGTAAAATTCGGGTTCCGATATACCTTGTTGCAGAAGTGTTTTCAGACTGACGCTATATTTTTCTAACAAGGCACTGTGTCTGCGATAAAATTTCGAAAACGCCTTGCGAAATTTAAAATAACGATAGCCCTGCCTAAGAAGTTTGGCAGTAAGGGCTTTATTACGGTAGTTAAAGTCATTAAGATTTGAAGAAGCTCTGGCAAATCTTATAAGTTGAGATATGTATACCCCATATGAGGTACGCCGGGGGACATCGCCATCCAGAAAAGGGAAATTGACTATATCAAAATCAAAATTGTCCCGTTTATCATAAATTTTGAAAAAACCCTTTTGACTACCTGTCAATGGTTCTGAAAACATACTGGATCAGTGGCAAACAGTGTAGACCCAGATCAGATGCCTCATGTTGCAGCATCTGATCTGGGTCTACACTGTTTTCTCAGGCCTGTCTGTCCGAATACTTAGGGTAAATACGTTACATATAGTCCAGACCTCCTGATAATGAGGTAATTAACTTATAATTTAATTTCTTAACCAAAGCATTTTGTGGTTATCAGAATTGCCACAATAATTTCAAAGAGTACCAATAACACATAGGTTGGTGCGAAGCCAACAAAAAAATGATCTTCCGCACTTTAGGCATATCGGTTGCAAAGGAGATTTTCCAAGTCTAGTAGTACAAATGCAACAAAAAAAACATTGTTCTTTATCGTCACCAGATCTTTTCTTCCACTGTAAATCAGTTCCAATAAAAGACGAAAAATTAAATAATTCAAGCTTTGTCAGTTTTCCCACAGGTTTACAGCCCATAATCATTGGCTCAGTTCTTGTGTGCAAATATTTCATACAGTATAAAATACAATATTGATTCCAAAAGCTCTAGGAGATAGTGGTATTGTTTAAGTTAAGTATAGTATCGGTATGCTTTACTACTGACTCAAGGTCCAAGACAAGCACGAAATACAGATGAATGTTTTTCTTACTTTCTCCTCTATCTTATGGCTTCTCTGGAATTGTCTGGCTTAGTCAGTTTCAATGAATTGTTATAGGATATTATTTTCTGGAGAAATATGAAATTTATTGATACATTAACCCATAAAGCGCCAAGCAAAATTTATAGCAGACGACATTCTATTTTTTTTCTTTATTTTTCAGAGAAAACAAGTCTTAACATTTCATGTGAATCATCTGCCAAGCAGACGATTCACATGAAATTTCAAGACTTGTTTTCTCTGAAAAATAGAAAAAAATAAAATTAAAAAAAATGTCGTCTGCTGTAGTTGTGATTGGCGCTTTAAGGGTTGAAATAACTCTAGATAAAGGTATGTGGATACAGCTAGGCTGCATTATAACCTACATAGAGAGTTATTATGATATAATATTTATGGAATATTTTTTCTTATTTCTCCAGAAAATCATACTTTGTGAGTACTCATTAGACATGTCTCTGCAAGGCACTTCTTATGATGTTTTGTTAGAGAAATAAGAAATATCAATGGTTTCTGGTTGAAAAACAGTGTTGTATCTAGCTGTATGTAATAAACTTATAATAAAACTGTTTTATCTGGAGGCCAGGTTTTGTATTGGATGCTACCAAAACTGGAAGAGTTTATTCTAAAATATGAGGAATAATGAGGAGAATTCTGATTAAGTCTCAGGTAAAATAGATATGTGTTTGTAGTACTATTTGGAGCAGGCCTCTGTGACTCAGTGGGACTGGTGATCAGGAGGTTGCAGGTTTGATCCCCTAAGAGTCCGACAGAATTCTTTTGTGGAGCTTGATCATGACATATTTTCTATGTTCATTCTTTCATTCCGCTATAATTCATGAAAGGTAGCTGTCAGTTTCTGGCTAAAGAATATGCAAGAATGGTTAACAGCTTAGAAAGCTAAGCCTGCCCAAGAAAAGTATGGTTAGGTAAACATACCAGCTCGACATGACCCTAATGGGTTGACAAGGCCATTAAACTCCAAACCAACCAAGTACTGTTTGGATGGATGTCTGGGGGTTTATGGCCTTGTCAGTGATTTTTTTTCAGTTATATCATTTAACTAAAGTAATTGGACAGACATTTCTGGGCAAAGAGTGCAGTCTTAGATCAGATAGCAGAGATTGGAGCATTTGGTCAGTGTCCTTGTTTGCCACTCATCCAGCAGTTGTTTTAGCCAATTTTAGCAATTTTGTTCCTCTTTGAGTAGACCCATTTTCCGAAAAAATTCTCTGATTCAGAACAAATTCTTCCCTGTTAGAGTGGACTCCTTATCAGAAGGGTTTCTTTCCTTTTAGAGTAGACCCCTTTTCATAAGAGTTTGCACCATAGCTTATTTTAACCCTTGTCCTGCTGAATAAATTAAGATGCCATACCCACTTCTAATTTTCAGCCATTCAGATTGCTTGATCCGGATTTTTGCTATAAATTCACATACTTAATGCCAAACAGTGCAGATCCAGATCAGTTGGCTTCTTCAAACATTCTGTTTGCTAAGACAGGGCATGGCGTATTTTGCAAGAGAAGGGTTAAAAAATAATAAAAAAGTATATTTATGTTCCCCACACCTGCAGAGAGGGGGTCATATTGATTTTGATGAAGATCTTGTTGGCATCCATGTTGGTATTAATTGGCTTGACACGTTCTTGTCTGCACAATATCTTAATTATGAACCAGTGGTTGGATTCTTACCAAATTTTCATGGATATATAATTTGGACATAACAAAGAACTGATAACATTTTCAAGGTCACAGCAGTAGAAAAGCTGAAAATTTGCAGTGGGGTGAGGAGTGGGGAGACATCTGTTTTCTCTGAAAACACTGTTACTAGTTTCTAAATGTCATGTGCTGGGTTGTGAATAGCGCTTTAAAGTTTAAGGCTTCTCAGAGTTGTCAGTTTCCATGCTCTTGCTAGGATGTTTTTTAACCAAAAAGAATGCATATTTTTCTTATTTCTCCACAAAAACATATGTTGTGGGTACTCATTAGAAGCTGGCACTTCTAATAAGTACCCACAACATACGTTTTTGTGGAGAAATAAGAAAAATATTTATCTGATACCACCTCTTCTTTAGAGCTATGAGTTACAAATGCAGTCCATATATGAAGCAGAGTTGTCAGTTTCAAATTCATTGAAATAGATGTAATCTAAATATACTGATATATAATTCATAGATAATTCCATGATCTGTCAATGAGCACTCTCTATGGAACATTTCTATATGATATCCTTCCCAATTGTATATCAGTTCTTTTTATGCCCCCACCATTTGAAGAATGCTGGAAGGAGCATATAGTGCTGGAAAGGGCTTATAGTGGTACCCTTCTCCATTCATCTGTCAGTCTCCATCCGCGTTAGGCCTTAGCAATTTGCATTTAAGTTTTTCAGGTGGGGGCACCCATGTCCTTTGGACACATTTCTTTTTTTTTTTTCTTTTTTCAGATGATTTATCACATTAACCCTATGTATTGGGACAGACAGGCTTTAACAATCATTGCAGAAGCATTTGGGTGGCAGAGTGGTTAGTGCTTTTGTCTTTGGATCATTAAGCCTGGAGTTGGAATCCCGCCGGAGGCAGAATTCAGCCCATATGACTGTAAAGAGCTTCATTACACAGATCCTTTAATTATCATCCTGTCATCCTGTCTGGTATGACTTAAATAATTTTAAAGTGATGTAAAATACCAAAACATCATTTTAGACATATCAACAGCTAGTAAACTTGACGCATTCAAATTTTAGGATAAATATGGTAAGGAGTTTATGTGTCCCAATATGGCAGTATTGACAGGGTATATGAAATATCAGGCATTGTTTACCATCTATCTATCTATCTATCTATCTATCTATCTATCTATCTGTCTGTCTGTCTGTCTGTCTGTCTGTCTGTCTGTCTGTCTGTCTGTCTATCTATCTATCTATCTATCTATCTATCTATCTATCTATCTCTCTACCTACCTACCTATCTACCTACCTACCTACTTACCTACCTACCTATTTACCTACCTACTTACCTACCTACCTACCTACTTACCAACCTACCTAACTACCTACCTACCTACCTACCTAACTACCTACCTACTAACTTACTTACCTACCTACCTACCTACTTACCTACTTACCTAACTACCTACATACCTACCTACCTACCTACCTATCTACCTACCTACTTATCTATATGTCTGCAGGTTTAAATCCCATTCGAGGTGGAATTCAACTCACTTCTTTGCACAGAGCCTTTCAATATCACTATTCATTATCTTGATATGACTTAAATAATGTTGAACAGGAGGTAAAACACCAAAATCATCCTCTGGGTCTGTATTCTGATCACATATGGCATAATGGTGAGTTGTCAGATATTGCTAACCATTTATTGTCTTCATGGTATTTATTGGACAGTCAGAGTGAGTGAGCAGAATCTTGATTAACAGTTAGCATGCTGAGTAAAAATTTCAGCGGATGACAATTTGAAATATTATTTTCCCAGAAAATAGGCTTTGACAGTTCATGCAAATTTTCTTTTTCAGAGACAATTTACATGAAAAGTCAAAGCCTATTTTCCTGAAAAAAAGAAGAAGAAAAAAAACAACAAAAAAACAAAACTATTATCAGATTGTCATCTGCTGGATTTGGCAAGGGGGTGGAAAAAGTTATGTCCCTAGCACACTGATATATGAGCCACAAGGGTTTTCAAGCAGTCCCTGTTTTTCCTACAAATTTTGTTCCTTCTACTTACCCTACATATCAGCTGTTCCTGCATCTTTGCCCAAAAGGGGCTCAAGTGATTTTTAAAAGAAAAAACAAATCAGCAAACAGTTTTCCTCACTCTCTTTGCTGAGTGGATATTTTTATCAAGTAAAATAAGCCACAAAAATAATTTCTTACTGCTCAGAAGAAATAAGAAAATATTAATCCTAGTCCTGCTGAACCTGGATATGTCCTGCTTTTGTAAACGGTGTAGATCCAGATCAGTTGGCTTCTGAAGAGAAGCCAACTGATCTGGATCTACACTGTTTGCCATTAAGTATGTGAATTTATATAACAATATGGATCAAGTTATCTGATTGGCTGAAAATTAGAAATGGGTGTGGCATCTTAATTTGTTCAGTATGACAAGGGTTAATACTTTTCGACTTATTAGGAGCTGTGAAATTTTGAACTATCATCATGACAAAAGAGTCTGATCTGCATGTCTGAGCAGTTGTTAGACCCAGACCAGCATATGGATCTTCACAGACTTATCAAAGCATTCGTTGTTAGCTTTCAGAGCGACTGGGCAGCATAAGGAATATTGACAAACATCACAAATAGCAAAGAGCCTGTTTGAGCTACCAGAATGAATGTTCAGTCTGAGTCATACTTCCTTTGTTCGTATTTGACTAATTACTGCACTGTGCACTTAGGTTTTTTAGAAATTTCTGGTAAAAAGTTGCAGTAAAATATCCTCCTAATAAGGGCACACTTGAAAGCATGATTGTTATATTATGAGGGGCAAATTTAATAATGCTTATGCAATTGTTTTTTTTTTTGTTTTGTTTTTAGCTCACCTGAGCTATGCTCAGGATGAGCTATTGTGATCACTTTTCTTCCGTCGTCCGTCAGTCCGTGCATCCGTCCGTTAACATTTTCAAACGACTTCTCCTCTGAAGCCCCTGAGCCAATTTTGCTCAAATTTCATATGGAGCCTCCTTAGGTTGGGGGAACAAAAAATTGCTAAAATGGTCACGGTCCATTGACCAAGGTGGCCGCCATGCCCATATATGGTAAAAACCTTTAAAAATCTTCTTCTCCAGAACCGAGGATGCCTTGGGGCTGAATCTTTGCAAAAGTCATTGGGGACGGGAGGTCAACCAAAATTGCTAAAATAAAGGTCGTATATTGACATTTGACCTTTTTACGGCAAGGTCAAGTTTGCTTCCCTATGCATTTGTATGGGAAAAACCTTTAAAAATCTTGTTCTCCAAATCGAGGATGCCTTTTGGCTGAACCTTTACATATATCATCGGAAACAGGAGGTCTACCAAAGTTGCTAAAATAATGGTCGTAAATTGACATTTGACCTTTTTATGGTAAGGTCAATTTTGCTTCCTTATGCATTTATATGGGAAAAATGTTCAGAATTTCAAATGACTTCTCCTCTGGAGCCTCTGGGCCAATTTTGCTCAAATTTCATATGGAGCCTCCTTAGGTTGGGGGAATGAAAGATTGCTAAAATGGTTGCGGCTCGTTGACCAAGATGGCCGCCATGCCCATATATGGTAAAAACCTTTAAAAATCTTCTTCTCCAGAACCGAGGATGCCTTGGGGCTGAATCTTTGCATAAGTCATTGGGGATGGGAGGTCTACCAAATTTGCTAAAATAAAGGTCGTATATTGACATTTGACCTTTTTATGGCAAGGTCAAGTTTGCTTCCCTATGCATTTGTACGGGAAAAACCTTTAAAAATCTTGTTCTCCAAAACCGAGGATGCCTTATGGCTGAACCTTTACATATATCATCGGAAACAGGAGGTCTACCAAAGTTGCTAAAATAATGGTCGTACATTGACATTTGACCTTTTTATGGTAAGGTCAATTTTGCTTCCTTATGCATTTGTATGGGAAAAATGTTCAGAATTTCAAACAACTTCTCCTCTGGAGCCTCTGGGTCAATTTTGCTCAAATTTCATATGGAGCCTCCTTAGGTTGGGGGAATGAAAGATTGCTAAAATGGTCGCGGCTTGTTGACCAAGATGGCCGCCATGCCCATATATGGTAAAAACCTTTAAAAATCTTCTTCTCCAGAACCGAGGATGCCTTGGGGCTGAATCTTTGCATAAGCCATCGGGGACAGGAGGTATATTGACATTTGACCAAAAATTGTTCTGATTGGAAATCTAAGATGGCCCTCATCTTGTTTATATTTATTATATTTCCCTGCCACTGTGCTGTTTACATGTATAAAATCATGATTCTTCAGAAACCACAGCCAATTTCCACCAAATTTAACATTGATCCTACTGTTGCAATGTGATTGATAGTTTATTCAAATGATTATGCTCCATTGACTGTCAGGCCCATATATTCTTCTTTAAAACTAAGAACTGCTCAAATGATGATCTTTTCATTGGTTGCGATGATAGGATTGGAAAAATGTTGCATAATATCTGCATATTTGCAGTGGTTATGTCACTCAGGTGAGCGAGTTGTGGCCCATGGGCCTCTTGTTTATAATTTTTTTATAATGCATATGTTGTGGATGCTCATTTGAATTGCCTTGACTTGTCGAGGCAATTCAAATAAGTACCCACAACATATGCTTTTGAAAGAAAATTACACAGGCTATAATTTGAAGGTAACAAACTTACTTGACTGTGCACTTATAGGGATATGTGCAGTAATTTATTTTAGTTTACCTAAAATGTGGTTTAGAAATAATGATTGCCATTATCACCCTAAGTGTTTGGACAGATAAGCCTGAGCAAATAGCCGATACCCAGATCAGATGCAGGCATCTGATAAGGTTCTACATTGTGCCACTCGTCTAGCAGCGTTTGGACACACGTCAGTTTGTAGTAAAATGGATTTGTTCTAAGTTTTGGACAGTTATGACATAGTAACAGATAAGGCGCTTTTTTCATCTGAAAAATGCTGGTATCTTTCTTATTTCTCCATGAAAACATATGTTGTGGGTACTCATTAGAAGTGCCTCTCTTCTCCACGAAAACATATGTTGTGGGTACTCATTAGAAGCGCCTCGGAGAGGCACTTCTAATGATTACCCACAACATATGTTTTTGTGGAGAAATAAGAAAAATATTATGTGGATACCCCCGCTTATCTGTAGCTATGCGGTATGGTAAGAAGTTCAGGTGTCCCAGTATTTAGAGAATATACAGGTTCTTGGGCCTTAAGTTGAATGAATGTATACACTTGGTAGATTTGACATTTTTGACAAGGGAGAAAATTTTTGTCACTTCCTGTATGCTTTCCTATACACTAATCCCTTTCTGAAAAGGAGTCTACTCTAAAAGGAAAAGAACCTGCTCCCTTGGAATAGATACCTTTTCAGAAGGGATCTTATGTGCAGCAAAACAAACAGGAAGATGATGCCCCCCTTATATAAAAAAGATGGAAAATCTATCAAGTGTTTTGTCCTTTTAGAGTAGCCCTTTTCAGAAGGGAGTAAAATCTTGACCAAGTTGTTCCCCTTGAAAGTGTATCCATTCCCTTTTAAGGAATTGAATTGTCTGAGCAGATTAACCCTTGTCCTGCTGAATAAATTAAGATGCCACACCTGCCGGCCTCGGTGGCTCAGTTAGATGTGCCGTCGGACTAGAGACCAGGAGGTCGCGGGTTCAACCCCCGCCGAGGTCGGCAACATTCTTTCGTGGAGGTTGATCATGAAATATTTTCTACGATCATTCTCTCCCTTCTGCTGATTCAAGAAGGACAGTTGTCAGTTTCTGGCGAAAGAATGTGCACAATACTGGTTAACCGCTTAGAGGACTAAGCCTGCCCAGTAAACGTGTGGTTAGGTAAACTGACCGCGCTCGACATGACCCCATCGGGTTGACTGGGCCTTAAAACCTCAACACAAACAAAGATGCCACACCCATTTCTAATTTTCAGCCAGTCAGATTACTTGATCAAAATTGTTGATATAAATTCACATACTTTATGGCAAACAGTGCAGATCCAGATCAGTTGGCTTGTTCAGAAGCCAACTGATCTGGATCTGCACTGTTTGCAAAGGAAGGACATATCTGGGTTCAGCAGGACTAGGGTTAAGCTCAATTATGTTGTTATTTGGATTGGATCACTGAATGTGTATGATGCATTAATAAGCACATTAAGTTGGAGTTTCCTGTCAATTTCCGGAGCCTAACTAAAAATTGCCTCATCAAGTCTTTCTGTTAATAATAATGATCGATGAATTGGCTCATCGGAGATTGAAGGGGGAAGTTTTCTTGTAATGGATCCCAGTTCCGTAAGTGGACAGTTTCATCGAGATGGCTTCTCGGTGTACCATTATTACCCATAATGCTCTGCATGCTAGGTAAAAATTTCAGCAAGGAGACAATTTGCAAGAAATGTCAAAGCCTATTTTCTGGGAAAAAAAAAAAAAAAAATGGTGTCAATTTGTCATCTTCTGATTTAACCCAAAGAATGATAAAGGTTAATATATTTGGACACTGCAATACCATATTGCTATACAATCCTAAAGGATCAGTTTGTTTAGAGTCTGTACTGTTTGCCATTTAGCACAGCATTTTAGAAACATCAGAAGTTAATCAAGTGGCTTTTCAAATTTAGGGTAGATACAAAAAGCTGTCCGATTGAGGATGATCAGATATTTAAGGTAATTACAGGATATACAGTACTTATGCTAAGCATTCTGATGCATTTGCCGGAGCAAACAGTGTACACCCAGATCAAACTGCTCCTTAGGAGCAATTTGATCTGGGTCTACACTGTTTGCCATTTCATCACAACATCTTAACACACAACGAGATAGTCAAATAGAATTGTTTTCATATATATATATCCCGGCCCACACTTTAGCGATGGGGATATTGTAATCACTTTGGTCCATCCATTGATCCGTCCATCCATTAGTCATGCTATCTCCTCTGAAATCACTGGATGGAATTTAACCAAGCTTGCTATATGACTTCCCCGCATGGTAAGGCTGTGCGAGAGCAATATTATTTTCCACTCTGCCCCATGTGACCAGCGGGTTATGTCAAAAGGTCATTGTCTGTCTGTCCCTCCTGCTGTCAGGCTATCTCCTAATTACCACTGGGGGGGAATGTAACCAAACTTGATACATGGCTTCCCCTTGTGGTAAGGGTGTGTGAGAGCATCATTATTTTTCCATCCCTCTGTCTGTCCATCACATTTTTAGCAACATTAGCACCAAACGTGGGGATTTGTGATGGCATGCCATTGACTGCGCAATCTAGTTTAGGATAAGTACAGAAATGAGTAAAAGTAATCAGAAATTAAGGTTTTATGCACTCTTAGGCTGATTTTGTCTTGCTAAAAACTGGACTGACTCATTATGTCAAGATTTGTCACCAAATGGATTCTTCACAGATTATGTGCTTGTTCTTGTTCAATTCCAGGACATGAGGCTGGCAGGCATGAAATATAATTCAGCAGATTTAATTTATATCTTTACCCTTAAAGTGCCATTCACATCTACAGCAGACAACATTTTCAATTTTTTTTTTTTTTCAAAGAAAATAAGACTTGACATTTCATGTGAATCGTCTGCCAAGCAGACGATTTTCAAGAAATGACAAGACTTTTCTTTGAAAATCAAAAAAAAAAAAAAAAAATTAAAATGTCGTCTGCTACAAATTTTGCTTGGCGCTTTAAGGGTTAAAATCTAATAATATTGCAGCTTATAGCTGCAGATGTGAGAGGTTTCTGGATAACTGTTTTTCATTTTAATCCTTAAAGTGCAAATTACAACTGCAGCAGACAACATTTTTATTTATTTATTTTTTTTATTTTTCATTCAAAATAAGGCTTGACATTATATGTGAATTGTCTGCATTGCAGGCAGTTCATATGAAATGTCAAATCTTATTTTCTCTGAAAAATAATAAAAATTAGAATGTTGTCTGCTACAGTGTGGCTGAGTGCTTTAAGGATTAATCTCCTGGTTAATCCATGAAATAAAATGCTGTGAATACTTGTTAGAATGGCCAGCTTACTTGAAGTTAGGACGGTCAGGTGAAATTTATAAGGAATTATTGCATACACTGCTACAAGCAAGACAATAGGTCTAGGACTTAGTCCACAGCCACTATTTTTGCAAAAGTTTGACAATATTTACTCGGACTCAGACCTGCTGTCACCATCCTAAAAGGAGAAACCGAAATTGGCCAAAATCCTGGTAAAAATCTGCTTTTCTGGCGACAGTAAAAGTTCTGCTCCCAAGCAGATCCATATTACCTCCTGCTAAAGGCGCCTGTATTGCTAAGTCAGTTGTGATGTTCAGAGATCAAACGATAGAAGCAGAAACTTCAGAAAGCTCAAATCTTAGCTGTATCTACAGTTTTGCATGGCTTCACTATGGTTTTTTATGCCAGCATTTTTAACCCTGGTCCTGCTAAACTTGGATATGTCCTGCCTTTGCAAACTGTAGATCCAGATCAGTTGGTTTCTAAAGCCAGCTGATCTGGATCTGCACTGTCATTTGGTGTGTGAATTTGTGTCAACAATCTTGATCAAACAAACTGATTAGCTGACTGTTAGAAATGAGAGTGGCATCTTAATTTATTCAACATAACAAGGGTTCATTATAGGAACTAATTTATTCAACATAACAAGGGTTGATTATAGGAACTAGTTGGTAGGAGGGTCGGACCAGCAGAAAAAACAGAAATTTTGTCTCCCTGCAGCGAATATCACATGTGCGAAGGTGTAGAGTGAAGTACTTGCTTAAGGGAGTCTCCATCAGTTCCATCAATATCTTGTTATTATGTCTCCCCCCTTTAGGGTTTGGAGACATATTGTTTTTCCCCTGGGCATCTGTCTGTCTGTCTGTCATGCTCACATCTGCTCTATAACTTGAAAACTGTTCAAGGTATCTTGACAAATCTTCATATACATATCAATCAACATTAGACGACATGCTGAGTGCAAGAATCATAAATCTTGCAGTTATACTTTTTGAGTTATTTCCCTTGGACTGTAACAAAATCGTGTCCGCACTATGACTTGAAAACTGTTCAAGCTATCTTCATGAAACTTCATATAAATATCAATCAACATTAGATGGCATGCAGAGTGCAAGAAGGATAACTCTTGCATTTATACTTTTTATACGTCCGTTTGAAAAACGGGACGTATTATGTTACGGGGCATGGCGTCCATCCGTCCGTCTGTCTGTCCATAAACTTTTTTTTCTTTTGCGACTAACTCCTCCTACAGTTTACATCCAATCAAGCTGAAACTTGGTATATAGTTAGACCATGATGTGGAGCAGCCCATATTGTTTCGAGGTTACAGTCCACCAAATATTAGCAGAGTAATGCCCCTTTGAAAATTTCTGTAAACTTTTTGTTTCCAGCTAACTCCTCCTACAGTTTACATCTGATCAAGCTGAAACTTCATTTATAGTTAGACCATGATGTGGAGCAGGGCATAGTATTTCGAGGTCACAGTCCACCAAATATTAGCAGAGTAATGCCCCTTTGAAAATTTCTGTAAACTTTTCATTTCCGGCTAACTCCTCCTACAGATTACATCCGATCAAGCTGAAACTTGATTTAAAGCTAGACCATGATGTGGAGCAGCGCATATTATTTCAAAGTTACAGTCCACCAAATATTAGCAGAGTTATACCCCTTTGAAAATTTCTATTAATTTTTTGTTTCTGGCTAAATCCTCCTACAGTTTACATCCAATCAGGCTGAAACTTTATAAATATTTACACGATCATGTGGAGCAGGGCATATTATTTGGAGGTTACAGTGCACCAAATATTGGCAGAGTTATGCCCCTTTGAAAATATCTGTAAACTTTTCGTTTCAGGCTAACTCCTCCTACAGTTTACATCCGATCAAGCTGAAACTTGATTTGTAGTTAGACTATGATGTGGAGGAGTGCACATTGTTTCAAGGTTACAGTCCACCAAATATTAGCAGAGTTAAACGCCTTTGAAAATTTCTATTAATTTTTCGTTTTCGGTTAAATCCTCCTACAGTTTACATCTGGTCAAGCAGAAACTTCATAAATAGTTACATGATAATGTGGAGCAGTGTATATAATGTTTCGAGGTTACAGTGCAACAAATATTAGCAGAGTTATGCCTCTTTGAAAGTTTTTGTAAACTTTTTGCAGCATATTTTTTAGAGGTAATAGTGTGCAAATTTTATTTTATAATAGGTATATTTTTTGCAAATAACTAAAGTTATGGCCATATGGGCAAGTTTGTTTATTTTTTATTTATTTTTTTTTTTTTAACATCTTCTTTTATTAGATTTGCAAGGAAATTATGCCATTATTAAATCTACATAAATACATTTATTAAATGATACTGAATTAAGAAGCTTGACTAATATCAAAACTTATAAACATAATTCTTTTTGAATTTTTTATTTTTAATACTCTTCTGAGTTGGCTCCCTTGAAGAACAAAAATAAAATCAGTATAAAACAAATTAAAGGTTTACAAAAAATGTTTCTTACAGCATTCTTTTTTTTTTCTCTTTTTTTGGTTATTTTTGTTTTGTTATTTTTCGGTCCGATATTGAAGTATAGGAAAAATAAATCAGCCAAAGGCTTATATGCGCTTATAATATAGCCATGCTTCTGTTGTGTGTCCTCTGTCCGAAAGTACTTCTCCGTGGATGCAGCAAATTTTTCCCTATTTTCCCAGGAGGGAGAAGACACTTCTCCCTTAATTTCTGGGCAAGCTTGGACCCTTAGGTTACAGTTCACCAAATATCAGCAGAGCTATCCCCCAATGAAATTTTTTTTAATTTTTTTTTTTTTTGTAATTCCACTTACAGTTTATATCCGGAGCACTGAATTATACAGGAGCCAGTTTATGGGCTACATCTTATAACTCGCCATGGGCGTATAGTGCCCCGCTTGGCAGAGCTCTTGTTGAGTTATTTTCCTTGGACTCTGTTACACAGTTGTGTCCGCTCTATAACTTGAAAACCCTTCAAGCTGTCTTCACGAAACTTCATCTAAATATCAATTAACATAACTCTTGCATTTATACTTTTTGAGTTATTTCTCTTGGACTCTGTCACAAAATCATGTCCACTGTATAACTTGAAAACCATTCAAGCTATCTTCATGAAACTTCATAGAAATATCAATCAACATTAGACGACATGCAGAGCATAAGAACCATAACTGTTGCATTTATACTTTTTGAGTTATTTCCCTTTGACTCTGTCACAAAATTGTGTCCCCACTCTATAACTTGAAAACCTGTTCAAGCTATCTTCACGAAACTTCATAAAATATCAATCAGCATTAGACAACATGCAGAGTGCAAGAACCATAACTCTTGCATTCATACTTTTTGAGTTATTTCCCATGGACTCAGTCACGAAATCATGTCCGCTGTATAACTTGAAAACTGTTCAAACTATCTTCACACGAAACTTCATACAAATATCAGTCAACATTTAGACGATGTGCAGAGTGCAAGAACCATAACTCTTGCTTTCATACTTTTTGAGTTATTTCCCTTGGACTGTCACAAAATCTTGTCAGCTCTATAACATGAAAACCGTTCAAGCTATCTTCATGAAACTTCATACAAATATCAATCAACATTAGACGACTTGCAGAATACAAGAACCATAACTCTTGCATTTATACCTTTTGAGATTTCCCTTGGAATTTTGTCCATCACAAAATCATGTCTGCTCTGTAACTTTAAACTTGTTTAAGATGTCTTCAAGAAACTTCATGTAAATATCAATCAGCATTAGATGACATGCAGAGCACAAGAACCATAACTCTTTTTTTTTTTTAACATCTTCTTTTATTAGATTTGGAAGGAAATTATGCCATTATTAAATCTACATAAATACATTTATTAAATGATACTGAATTAAGAAGCTTGACTAATATCAGAACTTATAAACATAATTCTTTTTGGATTTTTTTTTTTTAATACTCTTCTGAGTTGGCTCCCTTGAAGAACAAAAATAAAATCAGTATAAAACAAGTTAAAGGTTAACAAATTCTAGTTATTTGTAGTTCTGGACCCAATTGTTCAAAGCTAACGACGTCGTTAGTTAACGATTTGTTAAAATTTACATTGAGTGATACGCAAATATGCTGAAATTTTTTGCTGAAAAAATGTGAGTAGCTTTTGCAGTGCAAAAGCTACTCACATTTTTTCAGCAAAAAATATCAGAATATTGTACATTGTATATTGAATCTGCTAAAACAGTTAACGAAATGACCCTTAACGAGCTTGTTAAGCTAACGACGCTTCGAACAACTGGGCCCTGGCTTTAAATCATAACGTGAAATCAGTTCCTAAGCCAGGTTCAGGCAATATTCTTTTGTGGAGATTAATAATGAAATATTTTTTACAGGCATTTTCTTACTTCAACTGATTCAATAAGGGCAGTTGTCAGTTTCTGGTGAAAGAATGTGCACAAGTACTGGTTAACCACTTAGACCACTAAATCTGTCCAGGAACAGTTTAATTAGGTAAATTGTCTGGCGCAACATGACCTTAAGAGTGTTGACTGGGCCATTAAACTCAAAACCAACCAATTAAATTCCTAGGCTGTTTGCAGGAAAAACTTCCCAATCTGTAAAATAATTGATACCAGGTAAAATTAGAAAGAAACATAAAAGCTTTACAAAAATTAGAGTTTAAAAGGCTGCAAGTATTTTTATACTGTTTGAAAAGATATTTTTATTTAATTCAGGGTTCTGGCTGTGCAAAGCTTTTAAGTTGACTGATTAGGGCCAAGTCAAGCGAAAAAGTGCCTTCTGACATGCGCAAAATGTGCAGATTCACATCAATCTGTACGTGCACAGTCTCATCAAGGCATTTGCTCTCCATTGAAACACATCACGAAAACATGCCTATATAATTTTAACCCCCTTAAACCCCACTTTTATATAGTAAAACTGGGGTTTACAGGGGTATGTATTATTTTTCTTATTTCTGCTCAAAACATAGATTGTGGGTACTCGTTAGAACTGCCTCATAGAGGCGGTTCTAACGAGTACCCACAATCTGTGTTTTGAGCAGAAATTTGAAAAATATCAGAGTTTTTTATCTTAAAAGTTTCATTTTTTGGTGGTAAATTTTTTAGTATATTTGAATAGGCGTGTTTTCGTAATGTTCTATATTATCCATTGATTCTGTTTGCTGACATTGAAGGCCATGATCAGACTGCACAGATGCACAGGCTGATCTGGGCCTTCACTGTCGACATATGCCCAAGGACGCGTTTGAGCATGGTGCAGCCCATTGATCCATGAAAATAAAAATCTTCAACAAATGAAAACCTGCATCGTAGGGTTAACCAGGCTGATAGGCGACCTCAGAGTCAACAGTACAGATGTTACAAACTATGAGAACAGTGAGGACCCTGATAACAGTGAATGCATAGTTATCTATGTCTTCCCATTATACTGTAGGGTATCTTTTTGCTTGCAGTGACTGAAATCTGAACACTAAGTGTGTTTGGTAATAATTTCAGCAGACAACATTTTGAAAATTAATATTTTTCTTATTTTTCTAAGAAAATAGAGTTTGACATTTCATGCAAATTGTCTCCATAGGAGACAATTTGCATGAAATGTCAAACTATTTTCTTTGAAAAATATGAAAAATATATTTATCAACTTGTTTGCTGAAGTTGCCCAGAGAGTGCTTAAGGTTAATAATGATGGTATCTTCAGGAAATTAAAATCATTAAAAATTCTGAATTTATAGATGAACAAGCAACAGACAATGTTTTTTTTTTTTATTTCACCTGGAAAATGGGTCATGACATTTTGTGTGAATCCTATCCTTAGGAGATAATTCATGTTTAACCAAGTCCTATTTTCTGAAAAGAAAAAAGAAAAATTTCACTCATTTGCATTTGCAGATTTCAACAACAGCGTACCATGTGAGAATTTGCAATCAGGAATCAGCATGTGCATTTCTGTGTTTGATGTAACAAGAACATTAGTTAATTACACACTGCGGGCATTTACTTCCTGGTTTACAAACAGAAGTATGGTAAAGTCCTAAAATTTCATACACCAAAGTTTCTGACAAAATGGAATGTGCAAACAGAGCAGACCAAGATCAGACTGCTCCTGAAGGAGCAGTCTGATCAGGGTCTACATTGTTTGCAATTCTACTGAGTAGTTTAAGAAACAAATGCATAAAAAGCAATATTCTAAGGCCAAAAAGTGTAGAATAAAGTGTTCAAAATTTTAGATATTTACAATGCCGCATTTACTTTGAGTAAGTCCATTTTACAGTCTGTTGATATATCTAACAGCAGCTGGATGAGTGGCAAGGTCTTATCGAGGTCTGCAGTTCTGAATACTTTTGGGAAATACAGTAATTAATCTTTCTGGATGTTTAATTTTTTTTTTTTTTTGAAACAAACTTCATCTAGAGAGTCCAATTTACCAAAGCTGATCACCCTTAGCCTTTACCATTCTATGGTCATATTCAGCAATCGACGAAGTCATAATATTTTTCTGATTTTTCACAGGGATATGTTTTGACATTTCCAGACATTTCTAGAGGAAACAGTTTGCAGGAGATGTGATGAAAAAATATTTCAAAATGTAGTCTGCTGAAATCTTTACCCAGAGTGCTAAGCATTAACCTTGTCCTGCTGAATAAATTAAAATGCTACACCCACTTCTAATTTTCAGCCAATCAGATTACTTGATCCAAGTTGTTCATATAAATTCAAATACTTAATGACAAACAATGTAGATCCAGATCAGTTGGCTTCTTCAGAAGCCAACTGATCTGGATCTACACTGTTTGCAAAGGCAGGGTATATCCGGGTTCTGCAGGACAAGGGTTAATATTCAGATCAAAAGGCTCAAAATAAATGGACTATGCCGGTATATTAAAATACTAAAATTTTATAACTAGTCGGTTTATTTTGAGTACCAGATGATGTGCCTAAAAAGTGCTGACTGATTTTCAAACCATGCAGACCCATATCAAATATTTCTCTGTCTGTCTGTCTCTGTCTCTCCCACGAGGAAGGGTGGGGGATGGCTGGGCTAATGTGCAGGGCTATATAACCTTTTGAATTATATGCAGTGCCAGGTCATGATAACACACCAAAATAGCAGGGACTACTGTGGTGGAATTAGATTTCTTTTTACCCAATTTTTATTTTTATTGTCCCTTGGGAGTTGGAGAAAAAGAGCTAGGCTTTTACTATCCAGTTGTCCCCACAGGTGTGTTTAGCAGGGTTGTGATGGAGGGATAGTCTTTGTCCCTGCTATTCCTTTCCTTGTGGGTCGGGGTGGTGGTGGGGATGTGTGTGGGTGGGGTAAGAAGGGGAGAGGGGAATGCAGTGGATACAAATGACTGGTGCATTACTCTTTTAAGTACTCTGACATTTTAAGGGAACTGGATACACCTGGTAATTATCTGCCATTGATAACAAGGGAGACATCTTTTTTGACTTCCTGTTTGCATTTTTGTATATCAACCCCTTCTGAAAAGGAGTCTATTCTAAAATGAAAGAATTCACTGGGAGCAAATTCTTTCATTTTAGAATAGACCCCTTTCTAAAATGAAAGAATTTGCTCCCAAGGGGCAAATTCTTGCATTTTGGGGGAGAAAATTCTTTCATTTTAGAAATGAAGTTGAAGAGTTGAGCTCCCAGTGGGCAAATTCTTTCATTTTAGAGTAGACCCCTTTTTCAGAAGAAGCAAAAACAATTTTGTATCAGTTCCCCATCACTCCTCATATAGTTGTCCTAGAATTTAAATACATCTATTTGACAACCAGTGCCCACTTGTTCAAAACTGACAATGTGGTTAGTTAACGTACATATCGTTAAAACTTCAATCATTAAATATGGCATATACGCTAATATTTTTGCTGAAAAAATGTGAGTAGCTTTTGCATTTGCAAAAGCTACTCACATTTTTTCAGCAAAAATACTTGTGAACTAGATATTTTATTTACTAGAACAGTCAACATTTTGACCACTAACGAGCTTGTTAAGCTAACAATGCTTTGGATAGCTGGGCCCTGTTGATTTGTCAAACAGTGAAGACCCCGATCAAATACCACATTCTGTGTATCTGATCTTTATACTGTTTGCTCAGGCCTATAACACAGTTCTAGATTTGCATAAATGTTCATCTCTTTTCTCCGTGAAAACATATATTGTGGGTACTCAGTGCTTCTAATGAGTAATGGCCAGGCTCCATAGAGCAGTTGGTAGCACAGCTGACTGAAAATGTAGGGATTGCAACCCAGCAAGGCCACATAACTTCCATAGAGATTGATCATGAAATAACTTCCAGGGCCATTCTTACCTCCTGCTGATTCTAGAAGGGTAGTTGTTAGTTACTGACAAAAGTACTGGTTAACTGCTTAGAGGACTAACCCTGCCCAGAAACAGTGTGAGTATATCTTAAGTGACCATACTCGACATGACCTAATGCGTTGACTAGGCAGTAAAACCTCAACTCAAACAAACTACACTACAACCTCTTTATAACACAGTTCGTTATAACACGGTTTTGGATATAACACGGTTCAAAGATGGATCCCAAAAATGTATAGATTATATTGAAAAATGGTCATTTTTTAATATAATCTATACATTTTTGTTTGGATATAACACAGTTGTTTAACTTACACAGTTTATGCTATGTACCCCAATAATAGTGTTATAAAAAGGTTGTTTTGTAATGAGTACTGACAACATATTTTCATTTAGAAATAAGGAAAATATCTGTTCCTTACACGGTTGAAAATGTGCATTACCTGGGGCTATGCTAAATACAGTAGATTTCACTCATTTGCGCCCTTGAAAAAGTGCATTACCTGGGGCTATGCTAAATACAGTAGATTTCACTCATTTGCATAGCTGAGAAACTTAATTAACCATTGTCATGCTGAATAAATTAAGACGCCACGACCACTTCTAATTACCAGCCAATCAGATAACTTGATCCAGGTTTTTGATAGAAATTCACATATTCAATGACAAACAGTGCAGATTCAGAAGCCAACTGATCTGGATCTACACTATTTACCAAGACAGGGCATGTAGTGTTCAGCAAGAGAAGGGTTAATAGAAACTGGAGCAGTCCCGGCATTACACATTGCTTTAGATAAGGTGCATTTTCTAACTGAAACATACTGATATTTTACTTATTTCTCCCCAGCCAGCCTCGGTGGCTCAGTTGGATGCGCCATCTGACTGGAGACCAGGAGGTCGCGGGTTCAACCCCCGCTGAGGTCGGCAACATTCTTTCGTGGAGATTGATCATGAAATATTTTCTACGGTCATTCTCTCCCTTCCACTGATTCAAGAAGGGCTGTTGTCAGTTTCTGACAAAAGAATGTGCACAGTACTGGTTAACCGCTTAGAGGACTAAGCCTGCCCAGTAAACGTGTGGTTAGGTAAACTGACCGCGCTCGACATGACCCATTGGGTTGACTTGGCCGTAAAACCTCAACACAAACAAACTTATTTCTCCACAAACATATCTTGTGGTACTCATTCGATGTACCTCATCAAGGCACTTCTAATGAGTACCTGTAACATATTTTCATGGAGAAATAAGAAAAACACTATGCAGATACTCCCTCTTATCTGGAGCTATGAAAATGTCCGCAGATAATAGGTATTGTCACTGAGAAGTCTTTGATCCTGTGTTGCTTGAATAAAGTCATTTTCTTTCCAGCAAATGAACAATTTTATCTGGACATAAGCAATCTCCTGTTTGTTGTGTGTTTTCAAAAATACCTTGACATCAAAGTTGGATGCTGGTAAAAAAGAAACCTTCAGGAAGAGATGAAATGTGAATACTTAATTACACTAGCTCTTTCATCCCTAAGTTAATAAATTGGCAGACATGTTAAGCCCCCTGAAAATCGCGGGAGAGTCACGGAAAAACAGCTTTTCTCACGCCTCACGAAATTTTTAAAAAATCTCCCGAAAAAAAAACGAGTCCCAATTTTGGGTCGAAACTTTTTGAAAAGCTACGCTTGTAAATTGGAAAAAATTCCGGTTCGATCCGAAGTAGTCCAAATATCGATCAAAAGCGCATAAATGCTTGGATTGAATGGGGGACACACATAAATATGAAAATCAAAGCATCTTGATGCCATTATTGCATTGTGGGAAACGTTGTCCAAAATGGCGAAAAGATCGGCATCTCCGGGGCTTTGCTCCCCGAAAAAACATGTTACAAGAAACTGAAGCTCTGTAACCCATCCTCAGGATCCTAGAGAAAGGGAGAAACCAGAAATAAAACAATCTGTTTCTTGTTGACAAGTTAAATCAAAATGGCGATGAGATTGAACTGCCAATCATTTGATAAGCGTCTGCGCGGTTGTAAAAATCTTTCCGTAAGACGTGGGATCATCAGAACACAAGTTAATGTTGGGAATTCGAGAAAATGGGTGAAAAAAAAAAAATGACAGAGAGGCTCTCCAAGGGTACTACACAATATGCATGATATTAAACTCCAGGATATAAACATCATATGCATTGAAGCCCTGGACATTGACAGTGATTAACAAGAAAAGGCTTATTGCTAGAGGACCGAATCAACTAAGAGTAGTGTTTAAAAAATGAGCCAAAGTGTAATAAATAGCTCCCAAAATGCACCATTTTACTCCAATTTCTTAAAAAGTTTCCGGGGGAGCATGCCCCCAGACCCCCTAGATTCGCTTCGCGACTTCGTGCTCGCCATCCTGGCTCGACCGCGCTGTCTCCCTCATTTTATTTTTCAAATCTTAACATGTCTGAATTGGACTCTTTCATCTTTGAATTTGGACACATCCACTTTTGCAAATAGAGATGTCAAAATCAAAACCAAAATGGCAAACAGTGTAGATCATGATGAGACAGCTCATTATGAGCTGTCTCATCTGGATCTACACTGTTTGCAAAGAGACTTGCCTTGGTCTACAGGGCTGAAAGGGTTAGACTGCAAACTGACAATTGGTGTGGTCTGTTCAGTTTTGTGCTCTTAAGCTCACCTGCAGAGCTATGCTCAGGATGAGCTATAGTGATCACTTTTTGTCCATCTGTCTGTTAGTCCTTCCATCAGTCTGTCCGTTAACACTTTCAAATGACAACTCCTTCAAAGCCATAGAAGCATTTTGTCCCTAATTATACCCTGGCATACGAAGTATGTCGAGGGGTATATAGTTTTCGTCTTCCCGTCAGTCCCTCCATACGAATGTTAACATTTTATGTCAAAATTTTGTGTGAAGTTTTTTTCCTTTTGCATATATTTTTGAAAGCTTACACTTTAGAATGTTGATGTGTGGTTAGTGTTACTACTAGATGATTACAGAATAGCTGACATCATTCTGCTGACCCAAGGTCAAGGTCACGGACTTAGAAAATAGTGTGATGTTTATGTCAGAGTTTTAAGTGAAGTTTTTGTCTTTTGCTTATAACTCTGCAGCCACTGATCAAAAACTTTTCATGTTTGGTATGGGGGTACCTGGGAGGGTTCTCTTCCATTCTACATCTATGGACCCCTGGGTCATGTCCCAGGGCGGGGCTAGAGGTCAAAACCTAGGACACCCTCAATAAAGTAGTATATTGCAGTTTGTTTATACAAGCAACCTCTTATTAAAGAAGGATGGGCATCAGACATGTTTATCACATCAACATTTAATGTAATAAGGTCAAGGCATTGTAACCTTATTTTCATGCTTCAGTGATTTTGACTTATATTTTGAAGCCTATTTCATGGATTAATGCCTGAATAAAGTAGTATGTTGCAGTTTGTTTATACCTTAAGAAGGATGGGCATCAGACCTGTTTATCACATCAACAGTCAGTGCTTATATCTTGAAGACTATTTCATGGATTAATGTGATACTTGGAGTATTGGTTCTGTGTGACACCACGATTGGCAGCATAACAAATGTAGGTCACCTTGACCTGTATTTCGTGGTCCAGTAATTTTGCCGCATAGCTTGAATGTTAATTGATGTATGAACATCATTATTTGGGATTATGAATAAGTATGATCCAACAGTTGACCTAAATGTAAATGTAGGTCACTGTGACCTATATTTCATGGTCCTGTGAATTTTTGTTATATCTTGAAGACAATTTAATGTATTACTATCATATTTTGGGATTATGTGACCTATATTTCATAGCCCTGTGATTTTGTCTTATGTCTCCCACTGTTTGATACCTAAATGTCATATTTACATATAATGACACAGTGTGACCCAAACTTTCACCTCAAAGTAAATATAAATCAGTATGGCCTAAATTCCATGCTCTAGAGATTTTGCTTAATATCTTTTAGATTATTTAATGGATTAAAATCATAGTTGGTATAATGCATCATTGTGACCATCAGATTAATTTTTCAAGTATGTGTAGGTCAGTGACCTATATTTTATGGCCTTGCAGATTTGCTTCACGTCTTGAAGACTATTTACTCCAGGAAAGTTGTACTTTGGATGATAGATCAGTGTCACTCAGAGACTGACATTGTAAACTATATCTTGCCTTATGTCATTGTCATTAACTTTACGATATTTTAGAATTAAGAAATGGCGCTGGCTGGCGGTATTTGTGACCCTCTGGGCACTTGCTGTAGTTTGGTAAAAATGTTGCTTGGGTAGGGGATTTAAAAATAGATAAAACTATGGTGATCTGCCTCTTGGTTTGGTTGCCATGGCAACAAAAAGCTCCCATACTTATAATGGGAAAATGGTTAATGGGAAAATGGGTAAATTGCATTTTCTCCATAACCGTTAAAGTGATTTGAACCATATTTTGCAGTTATGATAAGTCAATGAATGTCTACCCAGTTTATTTGTTTTATGACCAGTGACCATTTGTTGTTGCACCTGCTTTATTTAGCATGGGCGACTTAGGCGTGCAAGTTTCCGTCCATCCATCTGTCCATTCGTCTTTCCGTCAACATTTACCCTGGGTGTCTTGTGAGCGCAACTCCTCCTAAAGTTTTGTAACCATCATTTTGAAACTTTGCGTATGTTTTCTACATGGTATGAAGATGTGCATGTGGTTTGGATATAATTGTTAGATTATTTTTTGTCACTTTTACCACATTGTGAACTTAGGCATAGACAGTGGGTACCTCTTGTGAGCGCAACTCCTCTTACAGTTGTATACTGATTGTTTTGAAACTTTGCTTGTGTTTTCTTCATGGTATGAGGATGTGCATGTGGTTTGGGTATAATTGTTAGAACATTTTTTGTCACTTTTTCCACATTGTGAACTTAGTCATTTTTCACCCTCAGTATATAGCCAGTGGGTACCTCTTGTGAGCGCAACTTCTCTGACAGTTTTGTACTGATCGTTTTGAAACTTTGCATATGTTTTCTTCATGGTATGAGGATATGCATATGGTTTGGGTATAATTGTTAGAATATTTTTTGTCACTTTTTCCACATTGTGAACTTAGACATTTTTCACCCTCAGTATATAGACAGTGGGTACCTCTTGTGAGCGCAACTCCTCTTACAGTTTTGTACCGATCGTTTTGAAACTTTGTGTATGTTTTCTTCATGGTATGAGGATGTGCATTTGGTTTGGATATAATTGTTAGGTTATTTTTTGTCACTTTTTCCACATTGTGAACTTAGTCATTTTTCACCCTCAATATATAGACAGTGGCTACCTCGTGAGCACAACTCCTCATACAATTTTATACTAATCTTTTTGCACATGTTTTCTCCATAGTCTGAAGATGTGCATGTGCTTTTCATATAATCCTTGCCTTATTTTTTGTCACTTTTTTGTACTTTTTGAACTTTGTCATTTTCTGACCTCAGATTATAGACAGTGGGTACCTTGTGATTGCAACCTTTCATACAATTGTAAACCAGTCTTTTTGAAACTTTGCACATATTTTCACCCATGCAGAAGTGCACTTGGTTTGGATATGATTTTTAAATTTATTTTTGTCACTTTTTCCACTTTAACTTTGTCATTTTCTGAACCTCAGATTGTATGAAAGTGTACAGACTTTAGGTACTTTTTGAGCCCAATTTCTCATGCATCATATGAGAAAATGCATATGCTTTCAATGAAATTCCTATAAACATATAATCCTTGTCTTTAATTTTTGTCATTTTTCCAACTAAGCACTGCTAAGAATGAAATAAATTTATTTAATAACCATGTCCTGTGACTTTTGCCTCAGCAGGTGCGACGCCGCCTTCTGCGGAATTCTGGTTTGGTTGCATAGCAACATTAACCACTGTCCTGCTGAATCCGGATATACCCTACCTTTGCAAACAGTGTAGATCCAGATCAGTTGGCTTCTAAGAAGCCAACTGATCTGGATCTGCACTGTTCGCCATTAAGTATATGAATTTATATCAACAATCTGGATCAAGTAATCTAATTGGCTGAAAATTTGAAAAGGGCATGGCATCTTGATTTATTCAGCAGGACAAGGGTTAAATCTAAAAAAAAACAAAAAAAAAAAAAACGATTATTTTTTAAATGATAGCTTTTTCAAAATGACTGAAGCATATGACTCTAATTTGGTTCAAATGTAGCTTGGGTAAGGGCAATTCAAAGTAGCTAAAATCATGGTGATCTGCCTCTTTGTTTGGTTGCCATGCTAACAGAAAGCTCCAATATACTTTTAATGGGAAAATGGTTAAATTGCATTTTTCCATAACCAGCAAAATGATGTGAACCATATTAGCAGTTATGATAATTCAATGAATGTCTACTCATTTTATGAATTTTATGACCAGTGACCAGTTTGTTTGGTTGCCATGGCAACATTAAATTTTAAAAAAGGATTTTTTTTTTTTTTTTTTTTTTATGACAAGTCTTTCAAAACAACTGAAGCAGTGTGACTCTAATTTGGTTCAAATGCTGCTTGGGTAAGGGCAATACAAAGAAGCTGAATTTATGGTGATCTACTCCTTGTTTTTTGTTGCCATGGCAACAGAAAGCTTCAGTACGAGGGTCCTGCAAAAAGTTTTGTCACTGAGTTCAGCTTACTTCAGTGCTACGTTTTATCAAACATATTTTATTACAACCCTTCAAAGTATTCCCCCTTTACTGAAACACATTTTTGTAACCTTTTTACCCAGTGACGAAAAGAAGATAAATAGTTATCTGTTGGAGACACTGATAAATAGCGCTGCCAAGAGAACTTCTAGATGGATACTTATTTCCAGAAAGCATTTTCTTAAGCCTTGGAAATAAAAAGAAGTCACAGGGACTCAGGTCAGGTGAATAAGGTGGCTGGTTTAAAACTTTCACCTTTTCAGAAGCCAAAAAAGACTTAACAACCTCACAATTATGAGAGGAGGCGTTGTCATGTAAAAGGTGGACTCCTGACAATCCTTTGCTTGGTCGTTTCTTATTGTAAAACTCTTTCACTTTCTTCAGTACAGAATTCTTGTAGAATCAGCCAGTGTCTGTATGACCAGATGGACAAGGCACTTGAATGACTGGCCCACTTGAATTAAAGAAAATTGCGTACAACATCTTTTCGAACTTATGGTTCTCTTGGCAATATATGGGCGTTTTTTATCTTTTCACTTCCATTGCTTATTATCAGCCCTTCTTTGGGGCTCAAACATGTGCACCCAGGTTTCATCACCTGTTAGCAAGTTAGAAATAACCAGACTATTACAGCCTTTGTATGTTTTCAAAAGTTCCCAGGCACATTTAAGGCATTGTGTCTTTTGCTCTTCGGTGAGCAAATAAGGTACCCACCTAGCACAAACCTTTCTCAGGTCCAAACGCTTTTTCAGAATTGTTTGCACACTGCCTTCTGATATGCCAGTACAACTAGCTATATCTTTGACAGACAATCGCGCATCCTGTTCAACGACAGTCTTTACAGCAGCAATGTTAGCCTTGGTAACAGAGGTTTTAGGTCTTCCAGGACGGGTATCATCTTCAACAGAAAATTTCCCAGCTTTAAAAGCTTTAACCCACCTAAAAACTGTGCGCGTTGAAATGGTCTGAGGTCCATATATACCACACAATTCATTAAATATCTGCTTTGAATCTATATTAAGCCTAATGCGGCATTTAATATAGCTACAAATTCCAGTCTTCTGGTCCATGTTCCAATGTAACAAGTAAATTGGTCAATGTATATGACTGCATCTATTTCAGTTTGAAATAACTCTGTCAGTTGGAAAGCAATTTGCACGAAATAAGCAGGTGTTGTTAGCTATTCAACAGACCATTCAAGTGCAGTGAAGCATTTTAAAATATACTTGGGATAAGACTAAGGAAGCCTATTAGTGACCGAACTTTTTGCATGACCCTCGTATACTTATAATGGAAAAATGGTTAGATTGCATTTTCTCCATAACCAATGAAGTGATATGAACCATATTTAGCAGTTATGGTCAAGCCAGTTTATGTGATTTATGACCTGTGGCCGTTTTGTTTTGTTGCAACATTAACATTTAAAAAAAGGTAAGGGAATGGGCAGTTCAAAATAGCCAAAACTATGGTGATCTGCCTCTTTGTTTGGTTGCTATGACAACAGAAAAGCTCCCATAGACTTATAATGGGAAAACAGTTAATTTGCTTTTTCCCATAACCAATGAAGAAGTAGGAACCATTTTTGGCAGTTATGATCATCTGATGATTGTCTACCCAGTTTATGTGTTTTATGAACAGTGACCATTTTGTTTGGTTGCCATGGCAACATAAAATTTAAAAAAAAAAAAAGTATTTTGTAAATGACAACACCTCCAAAACAACTGAAGCAGTATGACTCTAATTTGGTACAAATGTTGCTTGGGTAAGGGCAATTCAAAGTAGCTAAAATTGTGGTGATCTGCCTTTTGGTTTTGTTGCCATGGAAACAGAAATCTTCCATAGACTTATAATGGGAAAACGGTAAATTGCATTTTCGCCATAACCAGTGAAGTGATGTGAACCATATTTGGAAGTTATGATGATTGTCTACCCATTTTTAGCTCACCTGTGAGCTATTGTGATCGCTATGTGTCCGTCGTCTGTCCGTCTGTCTGTCATCAACAATTTCTTGTAATGATGTCTCCTCCTAAACCACTGAGCCAATTGACTCGAAACTTGGTATGAAGCATTGGGGTGACAAGTAGATCAAAAATAGATAAAATCGTTCCGATCGGAAATCCAAGATGGCCACCATGGAAGATTAGTTTTGTTACACTCGCAAAATAAAGTTGATTATTCATAAAAGTGTACACCACAACCTCTTTATAACACTATTGCTGGGATCCAAAGAAAAAACTATGTTAGCTAAACCAATGTGTTGTATCCAAACAAAAATGTATAGATTATATAGAAAAATGACCATTTATGGTCATTTTTCTATATGATCTGTACATTTTTGTTTGGAAACAATGAATGGTCGTTTTTCTCATAATCTACACATTTTTGATGGATACAGAACTTTTTGGGTCTATCTTTAACCCTTGTCCTGCTGAACCCGGATATACCTTGCCTTTGCAAACAGTGTAGATCCAGATCAGTTGGCTTCTGAAGAAGCCAACTGATCTGGATCTGCACTGTTTGCCATTAAGTATGTGAATTTATAGCAGTAATTGTGATCAAGTAATCTGATTGGCTGAAAATTAGAAATGGGCATGGTATCTTAATTTATTCAGCAGGACAAGGGTTAAGAATATTCATTATTGATCATAAGTATTCCAACAAACAGTCCTATAAGCAAACAGTGATCGAAGACGCAGATCAGATGCCACAGTATGCAGCATCTGATCAGCGTCTTCACTGTTTGCCGCGCATCCAGACATTTTTGCACAGATTAACAGGTAGTAAAAATAGATTTGTTCAAATTTTATAACAAGTATGGTAAGGACTTAAGGTGTCTAAATGTAGTATTTATCTGGAATTACGCCCCCTCTATCTTCGGTGTAAGATTCATACTCTCTGTTGGGAATAATTGAAATATAATAAGAAGGTTTGCCTTTTCTGCAGACACATAAATTCTATTATGTGAAAACATTGGTGTCCCAGTAGTGGAATCTGTTACAAGTTGATCGTGTTTTAGTTTCAAGATCTTAGAATTTCTGTCAGGATTCTCACCGTTGTTCTTGGTAGTCCAACACCACTGTCTTCTCTCATTTTCACGTTATTGTCGGGGATGGGCAAGATGGAGAATCACATACTGTATTTGACCTAATTCCTGCTTGTACTCCTATCAGCGCACAGTCGACCAATTTCATGGCTACAGATAAGAGTGGGTACCCACATAATCTTTTTCTTATTTCTCTACAAAAACATATGTTGTGGGTACTCATTAGAAGTGGCTCACTGAGGCGCTTCTAATGAGTACCCACAACATACATTTTCGTGATGAAATAAGAAAGATATCAGCATTTTTCAGACGAAAAAAGTGCCTTATCTATTACTATGCAATTTTGTAGTGTTCAGATTATATCCTGTATACTTTTTATCTAGTAGCTGCTTTATAAAAGCATCTGTTGTGGGTACTCATCTGAATTGCCTTGAGGCAATTCAGATGAATACCCACAACATATGCAGCTTTTATAAAGAAAGTCAGAGCATCAGCAAAATACGGCCCTCGTGAAGATCTCTGCTGATTTACTTTAACCCTTAAACTGCCAATCACAACAATTGTTGTCTGCTTTGTCATCTGCTTGTGATTTTAAAAGACAGTTTTGCAAACAGTGTGGACCCAGATCAGACTGCTCCTTTAGGAGCAGTCTGATCTGGGTCCATACTGTTTGCCGGTATGCAAAAATAGGTTTGAAAAGTTTTGCAAGAATATTCAGCAGACGACATAAACAGACATAAACAGATGCAGGTTTTCTTGGCGTTTTAAGGGTTGATGTGTGCCCATATTAGGTGGATAATTTTGCTACAAGCTTTTCCAGTAGTTTAGAAAAACCTAAGGGCACAGTGTGATAATTAAGCTGAATATGGTAATTTATATTTGCACAGAATTTCAGACCTGAAAGGTATATAAATTCTTCAAATGGTATTACATACTGGGATACCATGACTTCTTGCCATATTTGTCCTGAAATTTGAACAAGTTCATATGTTGTACCTTTTGATGTTTTAAAACCTGTTGAATGAGTTGCAGACAGTGTAGACCATGATAAGTTGCCTCAAAATATAATATCTGATCTGGATATACTCTTTTCTCAGGCCTATCTATCCCCAGCAAAATAGTAAAAAAATAAAATAAATAAATAAATAAATAAAAAAAGAAGTGAATGATTTAGCATACGCAGATTGAATTGTTTTAATTCAGAATGATGAATAATATAATTAGCTCACCTGTACCAAAGGCTCAGGACAAACTAATGTGATCACTTGGACGCCATTGCCCATCAACACATATCTGTCACCTATTATCATGCATATTATAGAACCATTGGAATAGCTTGGCCGATTGATTGTCTTCAAACTTCATGTGGACCCTTTAGTCGAAGAGGGATTGGAGTTTATTCATATGATTATGAAACATTTTTCAAGATGGCCATTGTTACTAAAACAAAAACAAAAAAAAAAAAAGATAGAAAACTTTTACTTATAAAAAGAAAAAGAAAAAAAAAGAAAAAAAAGAAGATAGAAGTCTATTAATATACCTTTAAATTGCATTTACTGGTAAGTAATGGCATGAAGCATTGGTCATACATGTTCTTTGATACATTTCTTGTATTCCAGTACTTTGTATTCTTACAGCAAATATTTCCACCAGATATATAGGATTTACAGTATTGGCATTCTAATGCACTTTAAATTATGTAATGTGATGTGTCATTGAATGACTGAAAAAATTACCGTAGCTCCAGATAAGACACTTTTTTTTTTTTTCAACCCAAATTTGTTAATATTTTTCTTATGCATCCACAAAAACATATGTTGTGGTACTCATTAGAAGTGCCTCACAGAGGCACTTCTAATGAGTATCCACAACATGTGTTTCCATGGAGAAATTAGGAAAATATTTTACCGATACCCTCACTTATCTGGAGCTATGAATTACTGTTGGAATCATTGATTCTATTCCACTGCAGCAAGTGAAAAGGTGTGTTTGAGCATGTGCAGATAGCAAAAGCCTTGATCAGCATGTGTGTTGCATATGCCAGATAAGATGCTTTTTTCCACCAAAATTTATGGATAGTTTTCTTATTTTTCTATGAAACATATGTTGAGGGTACTCATTAGAAGTGCCTCAGAGAGGCACTTCTAATGAGTACCCACAACATATGTTTCTTTGTGGAGAAAGAAGAAAAATATATTTGTGGATACTCGTCTTGTCCTGAGCTATGTGTCTGTGCAGTCCGATCAGGGCTGTCTGTAAGACTCCTGGGCTAAAGCGTCGTTAGCTTAACGAGCTCGTTAAGGGTCATTTCGTTAACTGTTTTAGCAGATTCAATATACAATATTCTGATATTTTTTGCTGAAAAAATGTGAGTAGCTTTTGCACTGCAAAAGCTACTCACATTTTTTCAGCAAAAAAATTCAGCATACTTGCATATCACTCGATGTAAATTTTAACGAATCGTTAACTAACGATGTCGTTAGCTTTGAACAACTGGGCCCTGGAATACTTTAGGACATATCAGTATATAGCAAAGGCCTCAATGATATGGTTCTAGATAAGAGAAGTATTAGAAAATTACCGTATTTGACCTAATTACCGCAATGTGCGCTTAGATTTTTCAAAATTACTGAACAGACTTGTAGTAACATATCCACCTAATAAGGGCACACTTTAAAGAAAGATCAGCAGAGGATTTCCTGAGGAGCATATTTAATGATGCTTATGCGATGATATTTTCTGATTTTCTTTATAAAAACATATGTTGTGGGTACTCATTTGAATTGCCTACATAATCTTGATATCCCATATTTATTCTAATATACGCCCCGGGGGCATTGCAATTCATTGCTGCTAAAATGACAGTACTGAGTCCAAATTTGAGCCAAAAATAAGATATTTTGATGGCTTAAACGCAATTTTGTATTTGTTTAGTAATGCTTTTCTCCTAGAAAAGTAGAAGTTGCATTTATTAGAGAGGTGGCTTATATTAGAACAAATACGCTAACTTGAATAATGTTGAAAGAGATGTGAAACACCAAATCATTGTCTTAATGATAGAGAAGTAAGAAAAAATATCAATAAGAAAAATATATCAATACTGTTTGGTTGAAAAAAAGTACCTTATTTGGAGCTATGGAATGTACAGGCTGGTCTGAATCTTCATAGTTCTGATATGCACTTAGGTACATAGGGGTATCTACATGTAATACTTTTCTTGTTCTTATTTCTCCATGAAAACATATGTTGTAGGTACTCATGAGAAGAGCCTCGACAAGGTGCTTCTGATGAGGACCACAACATACCGTATTCGATCTAATTACCGCACATACCCCTATAAGCGCACAGTCAAGAAGTTTCCGTAGTCTTCATCACAGCCAGTGTACTTTTGGTCTACTTCTTCATAAAGACATATGTTGTGGGTACTCATTTGAATTGCATCGACTTGTCGATGCAATTCAAATGAGTATCCACAACATGTCTTTATAAAGAAAATCAGAAAAAAAATGCATAATTATAATCAAAAGTCTTCTTCTGATATTTTTTGTAGTGTACCCTTAGTAGGTAGATACATATTTTACCACAACTGAGTGTTCCCAGTAATTTTGAAAAACCTAAGCGCACAGTGCGGTAATTAGGTCGAATAGGGTATGTTTTCAAGGAAAAATAATGAATACTGTTTGGATGAAAAAAGTGCCTTATCTAGAGGTATGCTTAGGAACCTTTGCTATGGATTTATCCACCTATTGCTGCTTATTATTTCTGCATGAAAACATATGCTCTGTCATCTAAAAGGAAGTATAATAATAAGGTATTCTATCTAATTACCGCTCTGTGCGCTTAGGTTGTTCAAAATTACTGGAAAAAACTCGTAGTAAAATATTACCTAATAAGGGCACACTTTAAAGATCAGCAGAGGACCATGAGGAGGGTATTTAATGCTACTTGTGTGATATTATTTATTCATTTTCTTTATAAAAGCATATGTTTTGGGTACTCGTTTGAAGTACCTCGACTTGTCGAGGCAATTGAAATGAGTACCCACAACGTTATGTTTTTATAAAGAAGCAGATAAAAGTACACTGGCTGTAATCTAAAAACTACTAAATTGCTTGATTGTGTGCTTATAGGAGCATGTGCGGTAATTTAGGTTGACGATGGTATTTTAAGATGTCTCAGCAAATACTACATGTGGTAAAAATATACCATATTTAGCCTTAGAACTTAGACACATCAACTCTGTAAGCTAACATGTGTACCAGGCATATGTGAACAGTAAAGAACCAGATCACTCAGCAAAGTAGAGCAGTCTTGTCAGTTTTTGCTGAGGGTTGAGCGCAAGACTGTAGTAACTCAAACATATTTTTGAAACCTTTGTTTAGGGGCAACTTTGACCCTTTGTAAACAATGCAAATTTAAGTGCCATTGCTCATACGAGCAATGGCACCTAAATTTCCATTGTTTACAGAAAGAGATGTTGTAATCTTCATAACACCTTCATGGTGAGGAGATTAAGTATTGGGAAAAACAACCATCTGACTTGCTACAGTCTTGCGATCAACCCTCGAATTATGCTGTAGGCAGATTGTAAAGGCCTGATCAGACTAGATGTACAAGCTGATCTTGACCTTCTTTTTCCACTTAGATATATCCCAGAAACACATGTTTTCATAGTTTCGCAGCTTCACTCGTTATTATGTACCCATACCTATGGGGAGGGGGACATATTGTTTTTGGTATGGATCCCGTAGACGTTGGCACCGGCATCAACCTTTATTGTCTGCACAATATCTTGTGAACCAGTGGTTGGATTCTTACCTAATTTTTATGGGTACATTATTGGGACATAACAAAGAACTGATTAGATTTTGGTGACCTTGACCTAATTTTCAAAGTCACAGTAATTTTCAAGGTCACAGAAGTAGAAAAATTGAAAATCACTGTGGGTGGGGGTGGGGGTGGGGGTGGGGGGTACATATCTGTTTTCTCTGAAAAAAGGATTGCCACCATCAGGGAAAAGTCAGGGAAATTTGAAAATTTTTCAAGGTCAAAAAGTCAGGGAATTTTTAGGAAAATTTCACAGGAATATTTTACATTTTAGGAAAGTCAGGGAAAAGTCAGGGAATCTTGTAATTTTAGACCACATTTTTTGACGGCAATGGCTCTTCCAAAGTAAAAAGTTAAAATATTTGAAAAATAAGCCAGTGATCTATCTCTGTTAAAACTAATGTTCCTAACAGCTTACAGTAAATAAAAAGTTTTTTTTTTTTTTTTTTTTTAGCTTGATAATGCCAAAAATCAAGCTAATAAATCAAGCTAATAGGGAAGAATGGGATGGAGAGGTTGGAGGCCGTCAGGTTTTGGCTTATTTAATCAGTAAAAACTGCTGCTATCAGGTCAGGGAAATAACAAGGAATTTTGAATGAGCTTTATGGCGACAACCCTGAATTAAACACTGTTACTAGTTTTTCATTGTTATAATTATAAATATTTTGTATTTTTCAGTCAGAATCCAAGTTGTTTAACCCTATCTCTGAGAAGTTACAGTCCAACTCACTACAACCAACTAGTAAAATTTCCAAGAGAGAGTCTCTCAAGGTATGTATGAAGAGCTGACCTATGGTGTCCAAATAGAATAGAATAGAGTACCATATTTTCTCAAAATATTTGACACCTCAACTTACCTTAATCCTTAAGATGCCAAACACAACAATTGTCGTCTGCTTTGTCTTCTGCCCAATACTTTAGTCATTGTTGCAAACAGTATGGACCCAGATCAGACTGCTCCACTAGGAGCAGTCTTATCTTGGTCCACATTGTTTGCCTATATGCAAAAAGTATGTTTGAAAAGTTTGCAAGAAGATGCAGCAGACGACATAAACAAACAACATTTTCAGATGCAGGTTTTCTTGGGGTTCTTAAGGGTTAAAATTTGAACTAGTCCATTTGCTGCCAGTTGATATGTGTTTCAAATTTATAAAGTTGCTGGATGAGTGGCAAACAGTGTAGACACTGATCAGATGTCATGTTCTGTGGTGTTTGATCTGATCTACAGTGTTTGCTCAAGCATTTGTTCAAATACTTATGTAACAGTTGAAAAAATGGAAATAACATTTTTCCCCAACCGGGGATTGAACCTGGTCTACTGGACTCAAAGTCCTACACTCTACCGCATCGCTATAAAAGCCGGCTTGTACTGCAAGGCAGTACAAGTGTATAATTTACCTATACCCGGTGACATTCTCCCCCTCCAACTTGAAATTCGTCCCTTTTCTAGGAGTCCGAGAATCATGTGAAATGAGACTCGAGGAGTTTTATGCACACGTGGGTTATTTACGGTGGGTGCCAAATGTAACAGGTGAAAAAATGGAAATAACATTTTTCCCCAACCGGGGATCGAACCTGTTCTGCTGGACTCCTACACTCTACCACGTCGCTATAAAGGCCGGCTTGTACTGCAAGGCAGTACAAGTGTATAATTTACCTATACCCGGTGACACTTAGGGTCATTACAGTATGTTTTATTATCCAGTTACAGACCTTTTTCTGAAAAAAAAAAAATTGAATGGCATATGAATCATCTGCCTTTCATATGAATTGTTACCATAAAGTACCAGTTACAGCAGTGGTAGACAACATACAATGTTCTGGAATATTTTTACTGCGAAAGTAATATGAAGTGTTTTATGGGCAGATGATTTAAATGAAGTGTCAAGTCTAACTTCCTTGGAAAAATATAAATATTTTAGAATGTTGTCTGCTGCTGTTACTGGTACTTTAGGATTTAAAATCAGGGCCCAGTTGTTCAAAGCGCCGTTAGCTTAACAAGCTCGTTAAGGGTCATTTCGTTAACTGTCTTAGCAGATTCAATATACAATATTCTGATATTTTTTGCTGAAAAAATGTGAGTCGCTTTTGCACTGCAAAAGCTACTCACATTTTTTCAGCAAAAAATTTCAGCATATTTGCGTATCACTCGATGTAAATTTTAACAATCGTTAACTAACAACGTCATTAGCTTTGAACAACATGGCCCAGAAAGTCAGAACTTTGGCATTATTTTTCCTGCTGTCTAATATAACATGATGTTTAACTGGCTTTGAACAGATTTTAATTATTTATTTGCATGTATGAATGTAATGAAAGTATAAACTAAGATCAGGGATTGTCTATTAATTTGCATGACAGGAAAGCAAATGATGATATTTTTTAAGTAAATGTAAGTAGTTGTAAGCTGGTAAAATGCCAATCACATCTGCAACAGAAATGAAATAGTACTGATTTTCTGTCCATCAACATTTGCATTCTGGGGCATATGACCTGGGCCTACACTCAGCAGTAGTCTATATTTCTACCTGTTGAGGTGTCTAAAACTGCTTATTGAGTGGCAAAGAGTGCATATCCTGATCAGATGGCACTGATCTGGGTCTGCACACCTTGCCCTTGACTGTTTGTCCGATTATTTTGGGTATATACATTACCTGGCATGAGCGTTTTTTTTTGTGTGTTTTTTTCACCAGTGAATGTCATTTGGGAGCCATTCACTTAGGAAATCAGAGATTCTGGAGATTACCGTTAATAATACTAGTTACAGGAAGTCTAATGAATCTGACCTTATTAGGAACAGTCTGTGTCTCCTGTTGGTAATCTCGCTTATTACTGATATATCCTAGGAGTGTAAAGATACATCAATATATTGGTGCATCATGATAGTGACTGCCATGATAGTGCTATGGTGATAGTGTTTTCAACTATGATAGTCTCTTCAACTTTTGATAGTTTTAATAGTTTTTGTCCCTCTAGATTTCCTCTTTCTGTAATACCATTCTGAAGCTTTTTTTGTCTAAATTAACAAAAGTATTTGAACAAAAAGGGTTTCTGTTTTTCAAAAAAGGTTTGTTAAAATGGTAGCAAAGCTGATATTTAAGGGAATAATAATGTTAGATATCTTTACAGGTAGTTTTTTTTTTTATTATAAATTCAATGAAATTGATTAAAACATTGTGTAATTTGGAGATGATGATAGTATCTTGATGCATCTTGATACTAGACCCTTGATAGTGATAGGGATATCTCTGATAGTGATAGTATCGTGATAGTCATAATTTTGGCTTGGTAGTCAGCCCTAATATACCCCTGCCTTGAATGAAAGGTAGGATAGGTTTTGTATCATGTTGTTCAACTTATCATATCCCTGTTTTGAAAAATGAGGAACAGTCTGTGTTTCCTGTTTCTGGTATAATTTAACATAACTGGTATAACTTACCATAACTCTCTTTTTACTTATTACTGGTATATTTTACCATAACTGGTATAACTTAATATAACTTTTGGTAACATTTACACCAAGTTTAGCATCTTCTGCTTCTAATAGTGAATCATGATGGCTCCACATATTGTGAGTACTCATTAAAAGCGCTTCATTGAGGCACTTATAATGAGTACCAATAACCTGTGTTTTCATGGAGAAATAAGAAAACTATTTACCTGATACCTACAGTTATCTAGAGCTCTGTAAAATCCTCTGGAATAGATTTAGAGGCCAGGACATTTAGTTCTGACATTTACTAATTGTAAAAATAGTTTGTGAAAACACTTTGCATGCTGGGTAAAAATTTTAGCAGACAGTACATTGAAATATTTTTTTTCTTATCAAGAAAACAGGATTTGTCATTTCAGGCAAATTGTTACCAATTAGCATGAAATATCAACCCTGTTTTCTGGGAAAAATAGGGAAAATACCACCAAGTTGTTGTCTGCTGTATTAGCCAAGAGAATGGTAAAGGTTAAATAATTTGTTTATTAACACTTACCAATGCTATGGGCAGATTCAGCAGACAACAAACTGATAATATTTTTTCTTATTTTTCCAAGTATGTTCCTTATTGCGTGGAGCATTTCATTATCATCGATCCTTCAATCGTCTCGATGACTTGAATAAAATTGACAGGGACGTAAAACACTAAACCACCACCAGGATCATCATCATCATCATCATTTCACATCATTCACTTTTTCCTCTGACATCCTCCTCTGTTTCTGTTCTCCTCTTCTTGTTCTTCAACCCCCTGAAAGACAACACTAAATAACCCACAACTAACTTCATAATGGTGAATTATTTTGTTTCTTGTGCAACAACACCTGTCTCTTTACCCCAATCACAACTGCAACAAACGACATTTTTTTTTTTTTTTTCAGAAAAAAAAAAGTCTTGACATGTCATGTGAATCGTCTGCTTGGCAGACAATTCACATGAAATGTCAAGACTTGCTTTCTCTGAAAAAGGAAAAAAAAAAAAAAAAAAAAAAAAAAAAAATTTTTAGAATGTTGTCTGCTACAAATTTTGCTTGGCACTTTAAGGGTTAACACTTTGCATTCTGGGTAAAGCTTTCAGCAGATGATTTCTTATTGCTTAACAAGCTAGGGAAAAAAAGATGACATGTTTAAATATTTTTCTTATTAGCTCACCTGAACTCTGCTCAGGATGAGCTATTCTGATCACTTTTCATCCGTCGTCTGTGCGTCCGTCAGTCTGTCCGTCAGTCCGTCCGTTAACATTTTCAAACGACTTCTCCTCTGAAGCCACTGAGCCAATTTTGCTCAAATTTCATATGGAGCCTCCTTAGGGTGGGGGAACAAAAAATTGCTAAAATGGTCATGGTCCGTTGGCCAAGATGGCCGCCACGCTCATATATGGTAAAAACCTTTAAAAATCTTCTCCTCCAGAACCGAGAATGCCTTGTGGCGGAACCTTCGCTGGAATCATCGGGGACAGGAGGTCTATCAAAATTGCTAAAAGAATTGTCGTATGTTGACGTTTGACCTTTTTACGGCAAGGTCAACTTTGCTTCCCTGTGCATTTGTATGGGAAAAACCTTTAAAAATCTTCTTCTCCAAAACCGAGCATGCCTTATGGCTGAATCTTTGCATATATCTTCGGAAACAGGAGGGCTACCAAAATTGCTAAAATAATGCTGGTACATTGACATTTGACCTTTTTACGGAAAGGTCAATTTTGCTTCCTTATGCATTTGTATGGGAAAAATGTTCAGAATTTCAAACAACTTCTCCTCTGGAGCCTCTGGGCCAATTTTGCTCAAATTTCATATGGCACCTCCTTAGATATTGGGGAACAAAAGATTGCTAAAATGGTAACGGTTCGTTGACCAAGATGGCCGCCATGCCCATATATGGTAATAACCTTTAAAAATCTTCTTCTCTAGAATCGAGGATGCTTTGGGGCTGAATGTTTGCATAAATCATCGGGGACAGGGGGTCTACCAGAGTTGCTAAAATAATGGTCATACATTGACATTTGACCTTTTTACGGCAAGGTCAAGTTTGCTTCCTTATGCATTTGTATGGGAAAAAAAAAAATTTAAAAATCTTATTCTCCAAAACCGAGGATGGCTTGTGGCTGAATCTTTGCATATATCATCTGGAACGGGCGGTTTATCAAAGTTGCTAAAATAATTGTCATACATTGACATTTAACCTTTTTACGGCGCGGTCAAGTTTGCTTCTGTATGCATTTGTATGGGCCCCATACATTTGTATGGAAAAAATGTTGATAATTTCAAGTGGCTTTTCCTCTGAAGCCTCTGGGCCAGTGTTGCTCAAATTTCATGCGGAGCCTCTGTGGGCAGGAGAATGAAAGATTGCTAAAATGGGTATGGTCCATTGATCAAAATGGCTGCCATGCCCATATATGGTAAAAACCTTTAAAAATCTTCTTCTACATAACCAAATAAGCCCTGGGTCCTAATCTTTGCACAAATTATGGGGGACAGGAGATCTACCAAAATTGCTAAAATGATGGTTCTGTGTTGACATTTGACCTTTTTACCTCCAAGGTCAAATTTGCTTCCCCATTTGTATGGGCCATATACATTTATATTGAAAGTATCGAAGTGACTTGTAGATCAACAGTAGTTAAAATTGTTCTGATTGGAAATCTATGAATTCCATCATCTAGTTTATATTTATAATATTTCCCTGCCACTGTGCTGTTTACATTTATAGAATCATGATTCTTCAGAAACCACTTATCCAATTTCCACCAAATTTCACATTGATCCTTCTGTTGAAATGTGAATGATAGTTTATTCAAATAATCATGCTCCATTGACTGTCAGGCCCATATATTCTTCTTCAAAACTAAGAACTGCTCAAATGATGATATTTTCATTAGTTGCGATGATAGGATTGGAAAAATGTTGCATAACATCTGCATGTCTGCAGTGGCTATGTCACTCTGGTGAGCGAACCGAGGCCCGTGGGCCTCTTGTTTTTCCCGGAAAGTAGGCTTTGATATTTCATGCACATTGTCTCCTAATTTGCATGAGATGTCAAAGCCTATTTTCTGGAAAAAATAAGAAAAATATTTCAAAATGTCATCTGCTGAACATTTTACCCAGCATGCTAAGTGTTAAATGGCCAATTTGATTATAATGTCTTCTTACACAGTAACTTCTGTCTTATTTTTTGCCAGTAGTGTACTATTGTACCACAATTCCATTTTTTTATTCCTTGCAAAAAAAAAAAAAAAAAAAAAAAGCAAAAAAAAGAGTACATATCAGATTTTTGTGTCTTTCTGAGACAGAAGAAGAAATCTGTATTTCAGGTATGAGACAGAAAAATTTCAGACAGTGGAAATGAGAGAATTTATTTTTGTTTGAGTGGGTTACATATATCGGTTACAGAAGTGAAAAACTGGTTCAAGGATGGAAGTGCTTGTAAGAAATCAGACAGTAACATGCAGCACATACCCGGCACAGTATCTCGGTAGAGCGTCCGCTTCTTGACCGGGAGGTTGTGGGTTAGATCCCTGGCCAAGTTATACCAACAACTTCAAAAATAGTACTAGCTGCTCTTTTTTTGCTTGTTGCTCTGCATATAGAAAGTAGAGCTATAGGAATCAGCAGCTGGGTGTTATTATAATGTGACAGGATGGAATATCATGTCATGTGTCTTCCGCGTGATATTTCAGTGAGGCAGCACTTTAAAAGTAAGTATTGAGTTCCCTGCCACATCCAGACATCTTAGCAATATGACTGAGAGATTGTTGAAAGTGATGTAAAACCCAAATAAACAGACAAAACATGCAGCAAAAGACATGAAAGACAAAAAGCCTCAAGGAGACTGGATACTCATTCAGGGGAGGCAACACTGGCATGAACTTGTCTGCATTCTGAAAAGGGGTCTACTCTAAAAGAAAGGGGAGCAAATTCTTTTCTTTTAGGGGTCTACTCTAAAAGAAAAGAATTTGCTCCCAAGGGGAGCAAATTCTTTTCTTTTAGAATAGACCCCTTTTCAGAAGGGACTTAGTCTGCAGGAAAGCAAAACAGGAAGTCACTAAAGCTATCTCCCTTGTATAAAATGGCGGGAAATCTGCCAGGTGTATCCTGCCTCCTTAGCCAGCCTCGGGGCTCAGTCGGATGCCAATCCATCTGGTGATCAGAAGGTCACAGGTTTGATCCCTGCCGGGTCCAGCAACATACTGTTGTGGAGATTGATCATGAAATATTTGCTACAGTCATTCTCTCCCTTCCGCTGATTCAAGAAGGGCAGTTGTCAGTTTCTGGTGAAATGATGTGCACAATACTGGTTAACTGCTTAGTGGACTAAGCCTGCCATTGAGTTAAAGTGTGGTTAGGTAAACTGACTGGCCAGAAGTGACCCTAATGGGTTGACTTGGCCATAAAACCTCAACTTAGTCAATCAAAATCTGGCCAATCTGGCCCTTAAACAGTTATTGTACAGCAAAGACCTTGTCCATACTTCCTTTCCTCATTAGCAATGAAAAGTATATGAGGCCAAGTGATAGGCGCTTCTGACTTAATTTTAACCCTTGTCCTGCTGAACCCGGATATACCCAGCATTTGCTAACAGTGTAGATTCAGATCAGTTGGTTTCTGAAGAAGCCAACTGATCTGGATCTGCACTGTTTGCCATTAAGCATGTGAATTTACATCATCCATGTGGATCAAGTAATTTGATGGGCTAAAAATTAGAAGTGGGCATGGCATCTTAATTTATTCAGCATGACAAGGGTTAAGATCACAGTATCCTAGTTTCAAATCCCACTGCTAGCAGATGAGTCACATGAAATGTGAAGCCTTATTTTCTCAATTTTTTTTTTTGTTGTTGAAAAATACGTGTCGTTGGCTCCGTTTGTGATTTGGAACATTGGTCTGGATCTGCATATCTCATTTTTGTAATTTGTAATAAGGTACCTTTTTTTGCATAGCTCCAGATAAATGGAGTATCCAGATAAGTATTTTTCTTATTTTTCCACAAATATGTTTTCATGAAGAAATAAGAAAAATATCAACACTACTTTCAGCTAGCCCCATACTAAAACTTGTCTTTGGGCATATGCAGACAGTCATGGTCCAGATCAGCCTGCACAACCACACAGCCTGACAAGGGCCTTCTCTGTCCTTGATGGCTCAGTTGATGCGCGTCCGACTGATGATTAGGAGGTTGCAGGTTTGATCCCATCCGGGTCGGCAACATTCTATCGCGGAGATTGATCATGAAATACTTTCTACAGTCATTCTTTCCCTTCCGCTGATTCAAGAAGGGCAGTTGTCAGTTTCTGGCAAAAGAATGTGCATGCTTAGAGGACTAAACCTGCCCAGAAAAAGTGTGGTTAGGTAAATTGACCACACTCAACATGACCCCATTGGGTTGACTGGGCCGTAAAACCTTAACACAAATAAACAAGGGCTTCCCTGTCCGCTAACAGAATCATTGGAATGTACAGAATGTATGAATGGAGAGTAAATACCATGATGATACCTTTCACATGCTCAGGATGATCTAAATCCATGACGAAAACACTTTTATTCAAATATATAGAAAATTTCATGTCCAAAAACTGAAAATTTTCAGATAAAAAAAAAACTGATATTTTTCATATTTCTGCACAAAGCATAGATTGTGGGTACTCATTAGAACTGCCTCAGTGAGTACCCACTGAGGCAGTTCTAAGGAGTACCCGCAATCTATGGTTTTGAGCAGAAATAAGTAAAATAAGGTATACCCCTATAAACCCCAGTTTTACTATATAAAAGTGGGGTTTAAGGGGATCAACATTATATAGGCTTGTTTTCGTGATGCTGAGCACATAGAGGGTTGAGGGCAAGACTATGGTAACTCAAACATATTTTTGAAACCCTTGTTTAGGGGCAACTTGGACCCCTTTGTAAACAATGCAAATTTAGGTGCCATTGCTCATACGAGCAATGGCACCTGAATTTTCATTGTTTACAGAAAGAAATGTTGTAATCTTCATAACACCTTCATGGTGAGGAGATTAGGTTTGGGGAAAAACAACCATCTGACTAACGCCAGTCTTGCGCTCAACCTTCGAGTCATGTTCAAAGGCAACTTTTCTCTTGATTCAGCCCGTTTGGTTGAGGGAAAAGAATGCCTTATCTGCACTGATCTTTTGTTCTTTATTTTGTACTTAAAAGGTTTCTTCTCTGTTCATTTGTTCCAGCCTGTTTATTTAATTGGAAAAGATACTCTAATTTGTCAGAATCACATGGGTTTTATGATATTAAACAGGAGTGTCTTTTTATGCTTAGGCTATAAAATGGGCAACATCAAGCCAAAAAAAGTGTCTTCGAGATTGCAAGAATGTGTGGATTCATATCACACTGCACATGCATGTGCAACATATCATCTGGGTCTTAGCTCTCTTTTGATACATTCTATAGTAGCCAATGATTCTGGCAGAGGACAGCAAAGGCCTTGATTGGACTGTGCATCTGCACAGTCTGATCCTGGCCTTCACTATCTGCATATGCCTAAAAACACGTTTTCATATGGCAAGGTCCAAATGATTTTTTTAATGGCCAAGAATTTTCTTAATTTTCCCAGAAAATAGGAGTTGACATTAATTACCATGTATTGTTACCTTAGGAGACAATCATATGAAATGCCGTGCTCTATTTTCTAGGATGAGTATCAAAAATATATTCGAATGCTGTCAGTTGATATTTGAATGTGGTGTGTGCTGGATAATAATTTCAGAAGACAATATTTTAGAATATTTTTTGTATTTTTCCTAGAAAACTGGCTTTGACATATCATGCAAATTGTCTCTCAAAGCCCTTTATATGGGAAAAATAAGAAAAATATCATCAATTTGTTGTCTGCTGATTTTGCAAAGAGAGTGGTAAAGGTTAATATGTTTCTGAATGTCAGATTGTACAGTTATTAAGATAAAGTTGTTATAGACCAGAGACATTGTTTACACAATTTTCTGACCTTGTCTGCAGATGCACTTTTCAAGAATTACTGCATTTACTTTGAGTATTTAGACAGACAAGTCTCAGCAAACAGCAAAGACGTAGTTCAGATCAGGTACCACAGAACTCAGTGTCTGATCAGGTTCTAAACTGTTTACCTCTCTCATCCAGTGGGGGGTGGTTGGAGGTGTCATGTATCTTGCGTCACTGGTGCGTTCAACTGATATTAGCTTACAGTTGGGCAAGGCCTGCTATCTTTGTAGCAGGTAAGGGTAGAGGGGGGAATGTTTTTATTTCTTGTTTCTTTACTTTCATTCCTGTTCCTCTCTCTTCCCTTTCCCTCTCTTTCATCTCCTCTACTATCTCTTCTATCTCTTTTCTCCCTTTCTCAGGGAGACGACACAAAGTGACCCACAAAAAAATTAAGGGTTGATGTATCGTTAAGCCCCAACACAATCTCTCATCTAGCGGTTCTTAGGCACATCAAAAGGTAGAAAAGTGGATAATCTCAGCAAATAATTTTGGATAATTTTATTTTTGCATCTAATCATAACTAAATTGATCGCTCAGTCGATGACATGCCATCGCAAAATCCCCACACTTCGTTCTGATTTGATGGACAGACTAACATCATGAGGGGAAGTCATGTAGCAAGTTTGGTTAAATTCCGCCCAGTGGTTTTGGAGGAGATAGCATGATGGATGGACAGATGACAGATGGACAGACATTCACAAGATCCCCATCGCTAAATCATGAGGATAAATATATATTGTGTGTTTTCATTGGAATTGCTTGAATGAGGCAATACTAGTGAGAACACACAAGTTATATTTTATTTAACTTTCCAAGACAATTCCACTGACCACTTAACCCTTGTCCTCCTAAATAAATTAAGATGACACACCCACTTCTAATTTTCAGCCAATCAAATCACTTGATCTGGATTGTTGCTACAATTTCACATACTTAATGGCAAACAGTCTTCCGAAGCCAACTGATCTGGATCTACACTGTTTGCAAAGGCAGGGCATATCCAGGTTCAGAAGATCAAGGGTTAAAAGATATGTTTTGTATGCAAAAATAAAAGTTATCTTCAGAATTGCTTCCTTTGTCTAGAGATGTGGTCGAAGAAATGAGAGACCCATTTTTCCAGAAAATAAGGCTGGATACCTCTTAGCCTTAACCCATTGTAGTCTACAGACCCCTAAAATGGTAATTGGCAAACAATGCAGACCCAGATCAGATGCAGCAGAATGCAGGATCAGAATCTCAACTGTTTGCAAATAGTTCAGCCATTTTTCACTAAGAATATCTAAATCTCATAGCAGGATATACCTAAAATTGAAATGGGACCTTTCCAATATATGGTGTAGGAAAGTCTATTCAGTCTACAATGAGTTAACCTTTACCACTCTCTGGGCATTTTCAGCAGACGACAAATTGATGATATTTTTCTTATTTTTCCCAGAAAACTGGATCTGACATTACATGCAAATTGTCTCCTTAGGAGACAATTTGCATGAAATGTCAAATCCTGTTTTCTGGGAAAAATAAGAAAAATATTTTAAAATGTCGTCTGCTGCAAATTTTACCCAGAGTGCTAAGCGTTAAAGCACCAGTCATTACAGCAGCAAACAACATTCATTTTTTTATGCCTCCGGCTGCCGAAGGCAGGAGTGGGGCATATAGCATTTCGCCTCGATGTTACGTCCATATGTGGGCATGTCACGTTCATATAACCAGAGTCTAACAAATGTTACATTTTACATTCAAGTTTCATGCAAGTTTAATTCACATTTACATTCAAGTTGCTCATAACTGTGATGCCTTTTATGCTACAAACTTGAAATTTGGTATGATATTTACCCAGACCAAGAGCTTAGATTTAATGTTAGGTTTGTAATTTCATTTCTGCTAGGAAGACAATTCACATGAAATACCAAGTCTTTATTTCAACTGGAAAAATTTACTTTCTCTGGATATTTGCCCTGATAAAAGCAAAAAAGGCCATATTTTCTGTGAACAGTGCTTTAAGGGTTGATTTGAACAGCAGATCCTGGTTGCAAGTACACTGTAACTACACTGTAACCTCTATAAAAGGGCTTCAGATATGTTGGTTTAAAAGTGAGCCCCAAAAGCATTATATCCAAACAAAATAAATGGTTTATGATCATTTTTCTATAAAATGTAAACATTTTTTTTATACACTATACTTTCGATCCTAAAGAGGTTGTGGTGTATTGAGGGGAACACAAAGTGATTCAGATATGACCATTTTTATACCCTGCCAAGTAAGAGCGGTGGAGTATTATATGGTTTCATTTTGGTCATCCATATACCCATCCCTCCATCTGTCATACGTCATTCCATCTGTCGTACGTACATTCATATTTTCCTTCCTGGACGATGTTTCATGTTGAGGTTTTATGGCCCAGTCAACCCATTAGGGTCATGTCGAGGGTGGTCAGTTTACCTAACTACACTTTTCCAGGGCAGGTTTAGTCCTCTAAGCAGTTAACCAGTACTTGTGTACATTCTTTCTCCAGAAGCTGACACCTTCTTGAATCAGCGGAAGGGAGAGAATGACAGTAGAAAATATTTTATGATCAATCTCCATTAAAGAATGTTGCTGGACCCGGTGGGGCTTGAACTTGCAAAGCTCTTGATTACCAGTCGGACATGCATTCGACTGAGCCACCGATTCCGGATGATAACTTGAGTAAATATCAATGGATTTTCACCAAAGTTGGTATGTGCATTGATATTGTGGAGATCTGGTTTTGGATTGCTAATGGGCAAATTTCATCATTTTGATAGTAATATGTCAGTCCTTCTGTCGTCCATCTGTATTTTCATTTCTGGACGATAACTTGAGTAAATATCAGTTGATTTTCACTGATGTTCGTATGTGCATTAATATTGTGGAGATCTGGTTTAGGATTGCTGATAGGCAAATTTCATCAATTTTTGACACATTTATCTGCCTGCCATACAATATTACTGGATTATTATCATTCCACCTTTTTGTCTGTCTTGCAGGAGCAGAAGAGAAATTACAGATCTCAAAAGAAACAGGCAGCAAGAGAGCTACTGAGCACGCTCAAAGATCCATCAGTAATAGTGCTTGCTGATTGGTTGAAAATACGAGGAACTCTTAAAAGTTGGACTAAACTTTGGTGTGTCTTGAAACCGGGATTGCTCATACTTTACAAAAGTGAAAAACAGAAGGTAAGAGGCTGGCTTTCATTGTATTTGTACGTGAACTCTGTCATGACCATACCTGTCTTGCTCCATATACAAACTGTACAGACTAGATCCATGACGTGCAGTCTAGTAGGAGCATGCTCTTGATCATTTTTTAAACAGGGTATAAAAGTAGTATTCAGCTAAAAAATTTTCTAACTCTACCCTGAATATTAATGCTTAGCATGCTGGGTAAAAAATTCAGCAGATGACATTTTAAAATATTTTTCTTATTTTTCCCAGAAAATAGGTTTTGAAATTTCATTCAGAATGGAGAAGTTTTGCATGAAATGTCAGTCCATTTTCGGAGACAAATAAGAAAAATATCATTAGTCTGTTGCCTGCTGAATCTGTCTAGAGAGTTGCAAAGATTAAATTTTGAAACCTTTGCTCCTAGCCGTACTTCTAAACTTCGTAATAGGCACTTTACTATGAGTTGATGTGTCTAAATACTGCTGGACCAGTAGCTAAAAGCAGTAATTTATCCTATTCTTTCATGACTGTAAGGTCTATGTCAGCATATAAATTTTAATCCAAAATATTTTTTATACACTGAACCTCTTTATAAGATGACTCATTATAAAACAGATTCAGATATAAGACAGATTTTGTGGACATCAAAAGTGTTATATCTAAATTGTTTTGTATCCAAACAAAAAAGTATAGATTATATAGAAAAATGACCATAAATGACCATTTTTAGGTGGGCAAGCCTGTCTATAGCTATGGTCTTCAACTCCATTTTGGGGACCACTTTAGGTATCTCTATTCTAATAATCTTACGCTAGAAAAATAGTTCTCAAATTTCTTTGATAGTTCCGAGAATTTATCCGCATTGTACATTGCCAAAAAAAATAAACAAATTATTCAAATTGAAAATGGCTTCAGTTTGCTTCTGAAATCAACACTTAGCCGGCCTCGGTGGCTCAGTTGGATGCGTTGTCCAACTGGAGACCAGGAGGTCGCGGGTTCAACCCCCGCCGAGGTCGGCAACATTCTTCGTGGAGATTGATCATGGAATATTTTCTACGGTCATTCTCTCCCTTCCGCTGATTCAAGAAGGGCAGTTGTCAGTTTCTGGCGAAAGAATGTGCACAATACTGGTTAGAGGACTAAACCTGCCCAGTAAACATGTGGTTAGGTAAACTGACCGCGCTCAACATGACCCCATTGGGTTGACTGGGCCGTAAAACCTCAACACAGACAAACAAACAAATCAACACTTATACCTTCGACAACAGAACATTGATCAAGGCATATGAATACATTACATACATGTTAACACCTGGTTGATTTACCTGGTAAAATGTCACATGCATACTGACGAGTGAAATAAACGTGTCAGTTATTGAGTTATTTTCATTGAGAATGGATAATGTGATAAACGTCATTTCAGTGTTTTACTTTTATGAAGGTGAGGATAGGTAACCTGTTCATACTGTCTGTACAATTAAATTTGATCCCAACAAAACAATAAAAATGAACATGATAATGAGATTGTTATTCTCATAAAGCGGATTCCCGTCACTGTACCACATGAAGTTTATTAGGGTCACGCAGTTTCTTCTTGTCGGAACGGGCAACTCCATCTTAGCAGTGCAGATCCAGATCTGAGAGCCGCAGAACAGCCTGTCTGTTAAGAGTTAACACTATTTGCCAAAGTACAGGAACTTTTGTAAACTTACAACAAATAAAACAAACTTGACACCCCTTAACTTTCAAATGATTTTGTCCAAAGGATCTGTCCGAAGGCATTTTTTTTTATTTTGGCAAACAGTGTAGACCTTAATCAAACGCCGCAGAATGTGGCATCACTGTTCATTTACAGTGCAGGATTTTGTTTTGCAAACTTACATCAAACAAAACAAAACTGACATCCTCTAAATTTTAAATATTTCTGTCCAAAGGCATTTTGCGGACATTTGCAAACGGTGTAGACTCAGATCAGAACACCAAGTCTGATCAGGGTCACCATTGTTTGTGTCCAAATTAAGTACTTTTGGGATTGGCAAACAGTGTAAACCAAGATCAGGTGCCGCAGAACAACTCTGACACTACATAAATTTAAAATTGATCTGTGACTGGTTGTTATCCAACATCGCAAAATTGTGTTACATTCTTGTTTGGAAAGCTATCTTTTCCAAAATATGGAAATGAAGATTTCATGGTAAGACAAGTTGTGCAATGTTCTGTGATGGATGATTGAGAACATAGATTAGTCGAAGGAAAGTAATTCATTTACAGGGAGGTAAAAACAAAAGTAGTGCATCCCCACAGCTAAAAAGGGAAACTATTTCTTTGTAACAAAATCTTTACATCCTCCATGTGGTTTAGTTCGCTCGCTAAAAATAGATGCTTTGCAGAAAAACAAAACAAAAAACATAAAAAAAAAACAAAACAGAAATTAAGCAGTTATCATTAGAACTTGCCTATCGGCAGCAAATGCCATCTTTCCGGAGTCTGTTTGATTAGAAATCAAATTTCAAAGGTTGGCTCTTTTGCAAAAGCACTGCAAAGTAAAAAGAATTGTGAGCTAATTTCCCGCCTCGCAGTACTTCCAGTACTTTGATTCCATATAATCTATACATTTTTCTTTGGATGCAACACAGTTGTTTAGCTAACAGTTTTTGCTTTTGATCCCAGTGATAATGTTATAGAGGTTTTGGTGTACTAAATAATTTTGAGTTTATGAATTTTGTTTTCTTCACCAAGAGAATCAGTGCATTGATTTTTCACATCATACTTTAGCTATGATCTATTTGTGTTGTCAAGTAAAATGAAAGTTTTCATCTTATAATCAAGCAAGTCACTTTCTGATTTGTGCTGCATCACACAAGAAAAGGGTCTGGCCTTGGAATAGTTGTGAACCAATAAATGCCAACAGCCCCAGATAAGAGGGTATCCAGATAAGTATTTTTCTTATTTCTTCATAAAAGCATGTGTTGTGGGTACTCAATAACATAATAAGTACCCACAACATGTTTTCATGCAGAAATAAGAACAATATCAATAGTTTTTATTTGAAAAAAAGTGCCTTATCTTGCCCATGATTTATTAGACACATCAGCACATGGTAAAATGGAGTTGTTCAAATTTTAAGACAAGTATGGTAATATATTAAGGGGAATGGATGTACTTTCAAGGGAGGTAAATTTGTCAAAACTGCTTTGCCTCCCTTCTGCAAAGTGGTATACTCTAAAAGGGGATAATTATGCTAGCTGGTAGACCCCTTTCAGAAGGGGCTTGTTGAAGCAGGAAGCAAATCCACATATTGAAATATTTTTCTTACTTTTCACAGATTTTGACATTATATTCATATCACGAAAACAGGCTTTTATAATTTTGACCCACCCCCCACCCCAAACTGGGGTTTACAGGGCTGTACATTATTTTTCTTATTTCTGCTCAAAAACACAGATTGTGGTACTCGTCAGAACTGCCTCAGCCTAGGTGTTCAAAGCATCGTTAGCTTAACCAGCTCATTAATGACAAACTCATTAACTGTTGTAGCTAAGGTATTTTCAAATACAATGATATTTTTGCTGCAAAAATGTGAGTTAGTTTTGCGATGCAAAAGCTATTCACATTTTCTCAGCAAACAATCTCAATGTGTTTGCCATATTTCAATATAGAAATTTTAAAGTCATGTTAGCCAACAACTTTGGTCAGTTTTGAACACACGGCCCTGATAAAAGCCTTTGCTATCAAAATGTCTCTTACAGAAGTAGCGAGTGATTGTGAATGTGGATAGAGAAGGCCCTGATTAGACTGCAAAGATGCACAGGCTGTTTTTGGCTTTCACTGTCTATATATGTGCTCACCAAGCAAACATGTGCCTTCAGGTCATGTGGGACAGCTAAGGCCCAGATGCCCAGTCTGATTAGGGCCTTCTCTATCCAACAGCAGAATCATTGGATACTACAGAATGTTTGAATGGAGAGCAAAGGCCCAGATGATCCTTTGTACATGCATAGGATGCATTGAATCTTTGTGTTTTGCATATGTTCGAAGGCACTTTTTTTGCTTGACGCTTCTCATATGAAGGCACCATTTCCTGTGTTGCGGCACAATTAGTCTTTCCTGTAGGATTTTGTTGTTTAGTGATATTGGCTCTAATATGGATTTTTAGCTTTAAGTGATAAAGTCGAAATTTGTTTTCATTAACCTTTACCATTCCATGGGCAGATTCAGCAGATGACAATTTGATTATTTTTTTTTCCAGAAAACAGACTTTGTCATTTTTCCTGTTTTCTGGAAAAAATAAGAAAAATATTTCAAAATGTCGTATGCTGAATAGTGTGCTCAGTGTTATTTGCTTCAGTCTGTTGTAATTGTTACTGTATTTACCCTGAATATTGGGACATCTTAAGTCCTTACCATACTTGTCCTAAAATACGAATAAGATCATTTAACCCTTCTCTTGATGAACACGACATGCCCTGTCTTAGCAAACAGTGTTGATCCAGTTCAGTTGGCTTCTGAAGAAGCCAACTGATCTGGATCTGCACTGTTTGTCAATAAATATGTGAATTTCTATCAAAAACCCAGATCAAGAAATCTGATTGGCTGGAAATTAGAAGTTGGCATGGCAACATGATTTATTCAGCAAGGCAAGGGTTAAGTGCCTGCTGATCGGATGCCACATAACTATCCATTTGTTAGAATGTCTGTTTCTGTTCATCTGTCCTTCAATATTTGCAACCAACCTAGCATTCAAGCCCCGCATTTCTGAATAACTCTTTTTGGCAATCCATGCGTTTAACTCCATTTCTGGTTAACTGTGTGACCTACAATCATTTAACCTGACATACATTTCCTCTCTAACAAGGACTGCTGCATCATTTTATGACTCTGACCTATATTTCACAGTCTAATGATTTTGTCATTTTTGCCTCAAACTTAGCATTTATTTCTGATTAACCCATTGTAGTCTGGAGACCCTAAAAGGGTAATTGACAAACAGTGTAGACCCAGGTCAGATGCCACAGAATGCAGTGTATGATCAGGGTCTCCACTGTTTTCAAATACAGTCGACTCTCGTTATCTCGAATTCCAAGGGACTCTCTGAAATACTTCGAGATATCCGTACCTCGACATATCAGATTTGCAGAATTGAGGAAAAAATAATTCGAAAAACCACATTTAACAAATATATGTGTAATTGGACTCTTGAAGTTAGAGATCTATTGAAAGTATTGTGGAAAAGAGGAGAAATTGCTCCTTAGGAGCAATTTCTCCTTTTTTCCACAATATTTTTTTACCTGTTGTTAGATTTTCATGTTTAGGCAGGAACCAGATTTCCACTTTGAGATAAGCGGTTATTTGAGATAAGTGAGGTCAAGATAACGAGAGTCAACTGTAGATCTACCATTTTTCTCTAGGAATATCTAAATCATATAGCCTGACATAACCTAAAATTGAAATTGGACTCTTCCAGTATATAGGTAGGGGGAGTTCATTCAGTCTACAATGGGTTAATTATATGATCTAGTCATCAGATATGGAATACTTTTCCTCTTTAACAGTGACACAAGCACTATGATATCATTTTGTGACCCTATCACAGTCCAATGACTTTGTCATTCTTTACGTGATTTTTTTTAATTTTTTTTATTATATTATGGTTTCACGTTGGACGTCTGTGTGTCTGTCCATCCGTCCGTCAGTCGTATGTACATCTGACCGTCCGTATTTCGTTTCCGGATGATAACTGGAGTAAACATCAATGGATTTTCACCAAATTTGGTATGTGCATTGATATTGTGGAGATCTGGTTTGGGATTACTAATGGGCAAATTTCGTCAAATTTTGACAGGGTTATCTGCCCGAGACATACCCATATTTTTGTTTCTGGATGATAACTTGATTAAACCTCAATGGATTTTCACCAAACTTTGTATGTGCATTGACATTGTGGAGATCTGGTTTAGGATTGCTAATGGGTAAATTTCGTCAAATTTTGACAGAGTTATCTGCCCCAGACACGCCCATATTTTCGTTTCTGGACGATAACTTGAGTAAATGTCAAGGGATTTTAACCAAACTTAATACATGCATTGATATGAAGAAGATTTTGTTTGGGATTGCTAATGGGCAAATTTCGTCAATGTTTGACAGTTATCTACTCGCGACACAATTATGGCAGGGTATTATAGTTTAACGTTTTTATTGAACCTGTTTATAACACTGATGCCAGGCACCAGCAGGTGTGACAATACCTTATACAGAATTTTTGCTTTCTATAACCAATTTTATATTTCAGAGTAGCAATTGGGTAGGAACAGTTTTGCTCAACACATGTCGTCTGATTGAACGTCCCTCCAAGAAAGATGGTTTTTGTTTTAAATTGTTTCATCCCTTGGACCAGTCTGTGTGGGCTACAAAGGTTAGTTGATTGTTCTTCTGTATAAGAGGGGTATCCAGATAAATACAGTGAATGTCCTAAAATTTCATACTCCAAAGTTTCTGACAAATTGTCAATGGCAAACATTGTAGACCCAGATCAGACTGCTCTTGAAGGAGCAGTCTGATCAGGGTATACACTACTTGCCATTCCACCAAGTATTTTAAGAAACAAATGCATGAAAGGCAAAATATAGGCTATGGCCTATATTTTGCCTTTCATGCATTTAAAGTATGGAATAGTGTTCGAAATTTTAGCAAATTTACTGTATTTATAGCTTCATGAAAACATAGCTGTGGCTACTCATTAGAAACCCTCTTCTAGGGTGTTTCTGATGATCTCTCACAATGTATTATGTTATCATTGACATATAACAAAAATGTCAGTAGTTTTGGGGTTTTTTTTTTGTTGTTGTTTTTTTTTTTTTTTTTTTTTTGAAAAATAATGACTTATGTAGAATTATGTTTTAGTACTTTCTCAGCAAAATGAGTGAACAACAATAGGAGATGTTCTTTAATTGAAAAAGTGGCACTTTTATGTCTCCCAACCTAAGGGGAGGGGAACATATTGCTTTTGGTTGACATCGGTTTTATATTTTTGCATAGCACTTTATTGTCTGCAGGATATCTCATTAACTAGTAAGTGGAATTGTATCAAATTTGCATAGATTTTTAATGATCAGGTTTTGGTGTCCTTGCATGGCCAGATTTTCAAGGTCACTGCTGGACTAAAATTGTCAAATGTAAGCAATATTGACATTTTCTGCATGGTATCTCATGCTCTAGTGAATGGACTTTGCTAAATTCGCATAGATATATCACTGGGACTGGAAAAGACCAGGGCATAGTTGTTCAAAACTAACGATGTCGTTAGTTAATGTATCATTAAAACTTTGATTATTAAACATGGCATATACCCTAACATTTTTGCTGAAAAAAATGTGAGTAGCTTTTGCATTTGCAAAAGCTACACACATTTTTTTCAGCAAAAATACCTGTGAATTTGATATTGTTCTTACTAGAATGGTTAATATTTTGACCACTAACGAGCTCTTTAAGCTGACAATGCTTTGAACAACAGGGCCCTGGTTAGATTTTGGTGACCTTCAATCAGCTGGCATCAGCATCTGATCAGGGTCTGTATTGTTTGCCAATCATCCAACAGTTTTCAGACACATAGTAAAATGGACTAGTTCAAATTTTAGGCAAAGTATGGTAAAGAGTAAAGTTAGGACAAATATGGAACATGGCTTGGCACATGCTCTCCAGTTTCTACTAAATTTGTCAAAAACTTGTTCATTTAATGGAAGAATATTGATTTACATTGAAGTAAAGTGATATATGAATTTGCAGGATATATTTTGGTACAAGAATAACAAAGTTTACTTATTTATTGCCACAATTATTGCCTTATCTTGAGCTATGGATTTGGCAGACAAGAAAATCCATCATACTATATTTCTCCACAAAAACATGTTGTGGGTACTCATTTGAAGACAGGTAGGTCACTTCTAATGAGTACTCAAAACATGTTTTTTGGGAGAAATTAGAAAAAAAAATCATCACTTTTTGGTTTAAAAAATTGCCTTATCTGGAGCTATGACTTATGAGACAAGTTAAATGAAAACAGGGCTCAGTTGTTTGAAACTAATGATGTCATTAGTTAACGTATTGTTAAAAGTTTGATCATTAAATATGGCATACACTCCGATATGTTTGCTGAAAAAATGTGAGTAGCTTTTGCATTTTCAAAAGCTACTCACATTTTTTCAGCAAAAATAACTGTGAATTAAATATTGTACTTACTAGTACAGTTAACATTTTGACCACTAATGAGCTTGTTAAGCTAACGGTGCTTTGAACAACTGGGCCTTGGTCTTCAGGACTTGTACCAAGTGCAAAGCCAATATCAGTCGGTATGTCTGCCCAATCTTATAAGTTCTTTTGGTGCTTGTAAGTGTAATCCTCACTATCAAATTATTCTGTAAATAAATCGTAAAAAGCCAGATCTGACTGTGCACAACAGGCAGACATATATTGGCCTTTGCTGTCCACATAATTATGCCCTTAAGCCATATATTCACATGGAGTGTTTCATATTATTTTGTCTCCGCAGGGTCCAAAGGGGGAGACAATTGGCGCAATAGTTCAGCCATTACCATACTCATACCTCATATTTCGTGCACCATCCGAAGCAGCGGGAAAATGTTGGATGGATGCGCTAGAGCTTTCCCTGCGCTGCACGAGCCTGTTGATGAAATCCATGAAGAAGAAGGACAGTACAGGCAGTATAGAGGGGGTACAGGAGAATGCGGAGATGTCAGACTCCTCCCTGCCTCCACCACAGGACCAGGCGGACAGTATGGATGAGAGTGATTGTGAAAAACATTTTGCAAATCATGGTAAGAGAATTTACCCTATTGTTTAATTTGATTTGAAGTTTTACAGCCCATTCAACACATCATTTAACTTACTCCCAGTTTTCCTGGGCAGGCTTAGCACTCTTAAGTAGTTAACAAGTACTACATGCACATACTTACATCAGTAACTGACAACTTCCCTTCTTGAATCAGCAAAAGGAAAGAATGTGTGTAGATATTGTTTCATAATCAATTTCCATGAAAGTTACTTAGCCCAGCTGGGATTCTGGATCAGAGGTACTACCAACTATACTATGGAGTCCAGCTTTCTTACCCTATTTACTTACCTTAGACAGTTGGACAGACATCTCTGAGTAAACTGTTACTTAAGAAGCAGTTTGATCCTTGTCTACACTATTAAGAAGCAGTTTGATCTGGGTCTACACTGTTTGCCATTTGGCCAGCATGTTTTAGACACGTCAAAGGTAGTCAGATGGACTTTTTAAAAATTGTAGGATAGATATGGTAAATAAATAGACTGTGTCTGAACAACTAGGATAATTATGGTATATTTGGCAGAGGTGAACTGGACTGTAGACTGATTTAACCTTTACCACACCTTGGTTTGGCACTTGAAATGAGCACCACAACATATGTTTTTATGGAGAAATAAAAAAATTATCAATATGTTTTGATTGAAAAAAATTTGTTTTATCTAGAGCTATGAAATACAGTACATAGGAGTACCCATGATAATTTGGTTTGTTGTTGGAGAAATAAGAAAATAATAATCTAATCCTTACACTGTGGTAAACAAGGATTTTCATTTTTTCAAGGGTTAAAATCTGGGACGGTATGGGAAGATTCTCATTTTTATGCCCCCGCATCGGATGATGCCAGGGGCATATAGTTTTTCCGTTTTCCGTATGTGGGTACATGTGTACGAATATACATCCGTCTGTATGAATGTGTGTACGTACGTACGTGATCTTGTTAGACAGGTTAAGGCATTTGTACCAGATAGAATTTTGCAGTTTTATTGTCAGGTACCCCACAGCGGGGGCATCCGTGTACTTTGGACACATTTCTAGTTCATTTTGCATTTTAGTTTAACCTGTGGAACTGCTTAGATACAAAACAGTGGTTAGCTAAAACTGGAAATCTATTTATGACAGGCATACGGGTGTATTCCTGTTTTTATTGGTGACTTTGTAATAGAGAATTTATAATGCAAATGGAAGCTGATGCTGAAAAATTGGATTCTGCCAATGTATCTTAAAGTTTTTAAGTAAGAATAGAGCTGTTTATGGAAAGAAAAGATGTTATAATTTAAATTTATGTCATTGTTATGTAGAATTACAAAAAATGTTACTAAGAAATCGGTTTGGGTAGACCAAATTTAGTCTTGTTTTTCCACCACGTAGTCTGTTTGGCTGGTAAAGATTCAGCAGATTGCATTTTGAAATATTTTCTTCTTTTTTCCCAGAAAAATAGGCTTTGACATTTCAAGCATATTGTCTCCTATGGAGACAATCTGCACCTAGTTTCTGGGGGAAAATAAGTAAATATTAATTTGTAATCTGCTGAACTCATCCAGGGACTGCTAGAGCTTAATTGATGAAGCTGTGTGATGAACATGTATCTAAAACATCAATTTATTAACCTAGATAAGACACTTTTTTTCTATCAAAAAAAAAAAAAAGAATTTTTTTTTCTTATTTCTCTATAAGAAGCATACTGTAATGCCTGTTAGAACTGCCTTGTCAAGCCAAATTCTAATGTTCTAATGAGTATCTTCAACATATATTTAATGCAGAAATAAGGGGAAAACACGAACAACAGGGAAAAAAAGGTTCTTGAGGAAATCTGCTTATCTTGAGCTATGTAATAAAGAAATCAGAACAAATCTGCAAATTATCCTCTTGTAAATCATGACATTTCCCAATCCATAATCACTCAATTAATTCTTTCATTCAAACATCTTTCTGATGTTATAGTTAGAGCTTTCATTATTCTACAATAGTCAGTCATCAAGATCAGACATGAATTAACCCTGTCCTGCTGAATAAATTAAGATGCCACGCCCAATTCTAATTTTAAGCCAGTCAGATTACTTATTCCAGGATCGAGATTGTTGATAAATATTCATATACTTAATGGCAAACAGTGCAGATCCAGATCAGTTGGCTTCTTCAGAAGCCAACTGATCTGGATCTTCACTGTTTGCAAAAGCAGGGCATATCTGGGTTCAGCAGGATAAGGGTTAACTTTTACAACACTATTTCTTTTTTGTGTGTGTATAATGCACCCAGCTTCTGGTTTTACTACCAATAAATCCCCTATGTTCAACCATGGATTATGCATTAATTACCAAATAGAAATAAAAAGAAAATCAGAAAACATTTAAAAATGTATTGCACATTGATTTTCCTACAAGAAGGTACACAATTGTATAAATTTTGGTGTCATTGGCCATGAAATCTAATCTAGAACATCCAGCATGCTAGTATTAACCTGTTTTAGTCCGGAGACCCCAAAAAGGGTAACTGGCAAACAGTGCAGACCCAGATTCAGACCATGTTCTTTAGCATCTGATCACTGTTTGCATTATATACTGGACTTTCTGAGGGCCACCCGTAAGCTAGTGGATAGGAGAGTTGACTCTAAATCCATTAGGTTTCTCACCGCTGTGGTTTGAGCTTTGGTCGGGTCACATGTGGGAAAGCCAAGTTCTGCTTACGGATGGTCAGGTGATTTTTCCCCAGGTTCTCCGGTTTTTGCCCACCTTTGATGAGTGATCGGCTCGAGATAAGTGAAATATTCTTGAAAGGGCCGTAAAACCCAAATCAAAAAAAAAAAAGTACAGGATTTTCTATGAAATAAAGGAATAATAAAAACAAACCAGACACCCTGCTATTGAAAATAGACCGGTCCAAAGAGTTGTGGTAGAAGAGTCCACTCTATGTATATGGGTTAAATAAAGGGTATTATGACTTTAATGGCGAAGATCTAGGGATCACATACTCTGATATGGTCAACACTTCATCCACGTTCTGATTTTTATGTCCGTGAACAGTTAGACCTGGTTAGAACATCTTTGAGGATTGATAAGAGAACATCTTGATTGCATGTCTTATTCTTCTTTTAATGCGTAGCACTCCGGATAAAATTTTCAGCCGATGACATTGAAATAATTTTCTAATCTTTCCCAGAAAACAGGTTTTGACATTTCATGCAAATTGTCTCCAATGGAGACAATTTGCATGAAATGTCATATCCTTTTTTCTGGGAAAAATAAGAAACATATCAATTTGTCATCTGCTGAATTAGCCCAGGGAGTGGTAAAAGATTAATTTGACTTTGCTTAAAAAATTAACATTGTATGGATCAAAAATTGATTAGCCTCAAACACTCCTAGTACTAAAGTCAGAAGATGACAAATAAGTGTTAATTTATGTCTTTCTTTGCCCAGAAAAAGCGGGTTAATGTTTTTATACAAATTACAACATTTTTGTAGCTCTAGATACAAGAGATATGTTGATATATGAGTCACTACATGAGAAAATGTACCTTCTGACATTTGCACTCAAAAAAGACACAGATCAGCCTGTAGATCCTTGCAGTCTGGTCAGAGTATTCATTGTCTGTATGAAGAAGCTTTGCATCCTTGGCTATCCAAAATGAGCCCAGTGAAGATTCTAATAGGACTGCATAAATGTGCAGGTTGATCTGAATCTACCTGTCTGGAGATCTGTTTTCTGACATTGAAGCTCTTATATTTTATATTTTCTTATCTCTTCATGAATGCCTATGTTGTGGCTACTCTGTGGAAGTGCCTCAGTGAGGGGCATCTAAAGAGTACCCACCACAATATAAGTTTTCATGGAGAGATTTGAAAAACATCTGTAATGGTATGAAAAAGGTGCTTTATCTAGGTCTATGCTTTTATTGAATAGACAAATGTGATTTTTTGGCCGGCCACACAATAGTGGCAGGATACCCCACCACATGAAGTGGCTAGGTATGGTATATCTTCTGGTGTCTGTCCATCCGCACTTCCTCTCCAGGTAACTCCTCCTACAGTTTTCATCAGATAACGTTGAAACTTGGTGGACAGTCAGACCATGAGATGGTACAGTGCATATTGTTTTGAAGCTACAGTAAACCAAATTTTGATTCAGTTATTACACTTTAAACAATTTTTAAAACTTGACTTTGTTTCCAGATAACTTATACTTTAGTTTTCATCAGATCAGGTTGAAACGTGGTGAGAAATTAGACTATGAGGTAATGCAGAGCATAGTGTTTCAAGGTTACAGTACACCAAACTTTGTTCTAGTTCTTTAAAGATTGTTCTTGCATGATTTCATTCCCAGCTGACTCCTATAGTTTTCATCATATCTAGCTGTTATTTGTATGTTGTTTGATAAAAAGAAGATGTGGAGAATTGTAGCCAGTTTACAGTACACTAAATTTTCTTATTCTTTCAAGGTTACAGCACACCAAATTTTCATAGAGTTATTATTAAAGCATCCTCACCTGCTTTCAGGCTAACTCCTAGTTTTCAACAGTTCCAGTTGAGACTATGAAGTGATACAGCACATATTGTTTCAAGGTTACAGTACACCACTTTTGGTAGACACAGCCATCTTTACATGTTTTATGCAGTGGCGGGGTATCATACAGTGTCTGCAATGCTTTTATTTCTACTGCTGTTGTATTGGAATAATAAGACATTAAAGTTGTTTGCTGATATATAAAAAAAATGTAGGTTAACAGTTACACTGTTCAGAAAACATCAGTTATGTCAAAAAGTAGAAAACCCCACATTTTTTCCTGTGTACCAATAGTCCATGCTCTTGTCAGCCTGCACTACCATGCAGTCTGCTTTAGGTTTCACACTGCCTGTACTACATTGGGCCAGTACAGAATGAATATGACAAGCAACATGTATAGTGCCAGATAAGAAGGAATATCCACAAAATATTCTTATTTCTCAATGAAAACGTCAGTGAGGCCCTTCTAATGAGTATCCACAACATATGTTTTCCTGTTGAAATAAGAAAAATTATCATCTGCATCACCTGAAGATAGCATGGACAAATTAGAAATTGATGGAATATTCCTATCAGATAGGATTCTGACAGTTGCCCACAGTATATGTTTCTGTGAAGAAATAAGAAAAATATTTATTACCTGGAGATGTGAACATGTAAAAATCTTGGTTTTCCCCAATCAGCAACCAGAAATTGATTTCTGTTATTAGCATTAGGACGTCCATCTGACTCCAGTATTTATTGACAATAATTGACAATGTTTGAGGCCTACTAGACGAAATCTGCACCAAACACATCACTCAAAATGGAGCCTTATTACATATGCAAACTGCACAGGTCCAGATCAGACTGTGCATATGCACAGTCTGATCTGGGCCTGTGCAGTTTAGCTGATGAATACTGACAGCTGGTGACAGAGGTTGAGTTTGCATGTTGTACCATATTTACGGTAAATATTGGGACTCCTTACCATACTTGTCCTAAGAGGGTTCTCACTAGGAATTTGAAAAAAGGAGTCCTAAAGCCATTTTCTTTAAAACATGAGAGTCTCACAATGCAATTTTACTAAATTACTCTGAAAAACAGGGCCCAGTTGTTCAAAGCTAACGACGTCGTTAGTTAACGATTCATTAAAATTTACATCGAGTGATACGTAAATATTCTGAAATTTTTTGCTGAAAAAAATGTGGGTAGCTTTTGCAGTGCAAAAGCTACTCACATTTTTTCAGCAAAAAATATCAGAATATTGTATATTGAATCTGCTAAAACAGTTAACGAAATGACCCTTAACGAGCTCGTTAAGCTAACGACGCTTTGAACAACCGGGCCCTGGAGTCCTGGTCACCAAAATACAGACCAGGACTCCATATTTGCAGGAAATTTGAAGCCTGCTTAACAGTTAATTACCTGTTCATGCATCTAAAAAACTGCTTGGATGAAAGGCAAACAGTGTAGATCCTAGTCAGATACTGCATTCTGCAGCCTTTGAAATGTGTCTACTCTGTCTGCTCAATCCTACAGTATCTAGATACTCAGGATAAGTGATATTAACCCATTTAAGTCTGGGCCCAGTTGTTCAAAGCGCCGTTAGCTTAACAAGCTCGTTAAGGGTCATTTCGTTAACTGTTTTAGCTGATTCAATATACAATATTCTGATATTTTTTGCTGAAAAAATGTGAGTAGCTTTTGCACTGCAAAAGCTACTCACATTTATTCAGCAAAAAATTTCAGCATATTTGCGTATCACTCGATGTAAATTTTAACGAATTGTTAACTAACGACATCGTTAGCTTTGAACAACTGGGCCCTGGTTGCTGGGGTTGCAGTTTAACAGCCCAGTCATTACTATCAAGGTCATGTCAAGTTAGTTAAATTGCCTAACCACACATTTCCTCGACAGGCTTAGTCCTCTAAGTGCTTAACCAGTACTTGCAATGTGCACACTCTTTCCCTAGAAACTGACAACTGTCTTTCTTGAATAAGCAGAAAGGAGAGAATGACTGTAGAAAATAGTTCATGATCTCCACAAAAATCAGAACTTGTGCACAGTCTTTCACCAGAAACTGACAACTGCCCTTCTTGAGTCAGCGGAAGGGAGAGAATAATGGGTAGTGTCAAAACACAATGCTGCAATATCAGATACCAGATATCAGATATGAGATTTTTGGTTTGACCAGACTGACCCTAAATTAACCCGTAATGTGATGTCAACATTGAACATTATGAAAATATCTGGCTTCTGCCAGATCTAGAACCATAACAACACCGATCAAGAAAATCATTTTTTAATTGGGCATTATTACCATCATTGTTGCGCTGTCATTTCATCTGCAGCGAAATGACAGGGCAATGATCAGACAGATCTGCAATGTCAGGCCGCAAGACATTGTCACCACCAGGTCCAATGAGCTACTTGTGCGGCTTGGCATTGAGGATCTGGACTTCATTCTGAAGGAGAGAAGACTTCGATGGTATGGATATGTGGAACGCTCCAGTGGTGCAATCAAGACAGCCTTTGACATACAGGTTGATGGAAAGCGTGGGCCTGGGAGGCCCAAAATGACATGGAAGCAGCTGACAAAGAGGGATTGCAGAGAGTGGAAGCTCTCGGCTATCAACCCTCATGATAGACGTACCTGGAGATCTGGTGTGAGCTCTGCCATGCATGCAGCAAGCCAGCTATCTGGAAGGGGGCCCACTGATGTGGATGTTGCCCCTGTACCTGCACGTTAATCAAAAATCTGATTATGATGATTATGATGATTGTTGATGGACTTACATAATATCTGTACTCTGGGAACTCTGATAGTGAGGGAGGTTATCTCCTGTTTATTCAATACTGCTTCAAGAATAATATACCTTTTTCTGTATGGCATCATGACAACCTTTAATAAAAACCTTAAAACTACAATAGTTTCTGAAAGTTTAGTTTGTCACCAACTCATTATATAGTTTTTGTCTTTTCATCCGTTTGTTCATCCATCCGTCCATCTGTCTGTACGAATGTTAACATTTTGTGCCAAAGTTTTATGTGAAGTTTTTTCCTTTTACATATATTTTTAAAAGCTTACATTTTAGGATGTTGATGTGTGGTTAGTGTTACTACTAGCTGATTACAGAATAGCTGACATCATTCTGCTGATGCTGCTGACCCAAGGTCAAGGTCACAGACTTAGAAAATAGTGTGATGTTTACGTCAAAGTTTTACGTAAAATTTTTGTCTTTTGCTTGTGGATTAATGTGATACTTGGAATATTGGTTCTGTGTGACACCACAATTGACAACATAACAAATGTAGGTCACCATGACCTATATTTCATGGTCCAGTAATTTTTGCCGCATATCTTGAATGTTAATTGATGTATGAACATCATTATTTGGGATTATGAATTAGTATGATCCAGCAGTTGATCTAAAAGTAAATGTAGGTCATTGTGACCTATATTTCATAGTCCAGTGATTTTATGTTACATCTTGAAGACAATTTGATGTATTCCTATCATATTTTGGGATTATGTGATATATATTTCATAGCCCTGTGATTTTGTCTTATATCTACCACTATTCAATACCTGAATGTCATATTTACATATAATGACACAGCGTGAACCAAACTTTCACCTCAAAAGTAAATATAAATCAGTATGACCTATATTTCATGGTCTAGTGATTTTGCTTAATAGCTTTTAGATTATTTAATGGATTTTCATCATAGTTGGTATAATGCATCAGTGTGACCATCAGATTAATTTCTCAAGTATATGTAGGTCAGTGACCTATATTTCATGGCCCAGCAAATTTGCTTATGTCTTGAAGACTATTTACTCCAGGAAAGTTGTACTTGGGATGATAGATCAGTGTCACTCAGAGACTGACATTGTAAACTAAATCATGCCTTATATCATTGTCATTAACTTTAAAATATTTCATGATTAAGAAATGGCGCTGACTGGGGGTATTTGTGACCCTCTGGGCATTTGCTCTAGTTTTTATCTGCTGCTCCACAACCTCTTTATAATAGCATAAATGAGCCAGTCCATGAGATAATGGTACTTATCTCATATGCGAAAAGCGAAGGCTCAGGCGCAACTGCGCATCTGCACAGTCACGCCAGAGCCTTCCCTGTTCGCACACTTGCAGAACAGAACTAGATGAAGGTAAGACCAAAATTCAGACATCTAGCCTCACTAAATGGCTGGGCATGTGCATTTGAACAAAGACTTTACAGAGGACCAAAAGTACCATTATCTTGTGTCACGGCTCAAATCATGTTAGTTAAACACCGTTGTTATATCCAAACAAAAAATTATATGATGTTATAATAGAAATTATCACAAACTTTGTTATAACGAACAGTGTTATAAAGATGTTGTGGTGTATTTCTATTCAGTGGAAAACTTTCCTTTCAAAACTACACAAACAAAAGATTAATAATTATGAATAATTAATGGCAAAATGACTCCTTATCAAAAAGACTGTTTTCCATGGCAGCTTGTAGAATGAAGTCTCAGGAGGCCCATTATTTTCATTCACATCACATATGTCTTATTTCCAGTGCCACCAAAATTAAGCTATGTCCAGTGAAATGGGGCATTTATGTAATTGTGTCTTGTATATTCTAGAGAGATACAGAGAGAGAGAGAGAGATGGAGGGAGGGAGAGAAAATTAAATGGTTGTATTACATCCACAGTTCACTTTCAACTTCTAATCTTTTGGTTTTGTAGGTTTTTGGCAGAATCCAGATATTTTCATAATGTTCAATGTTGACATCACATTACAGGTTAATTTACGGACAGTCTGGGTCAAACCAAAATGTCATATCTGATATCTGGTATCTGATATTGTGGTATTGTGTTTTGACACTACCCGAGAATGATTGTAGAAGATATTTCAGGATCAGTCTTCATGAAAGAATGTTGAAAGGAAACTCCCAGAAAGGTGATTGGCAAATAAGGCAGACCCAGATCAGATGCCACATGCTGCCGCATCTGATCAGGGTCTCCACTGTTTGTAAATAGTTTGGCCATTTTTCTCTACAAATATCTCAGTCACTTAGCCTGACATACCTAAAATTGAAATTGAACTCTTCCAGTACATGGTATGGGGGAGTTTATTCACTTTAAAATAGGTTAAACATAATTCCACATAAGAGGGGTATCCAGGTGGATATTTTACTGATTTCTCCAGGAAAATCTCATTTGTTGCTACTCATTAGAAAGTCCACTCTGGTATACTTCTAGTGCATACCCAGAACATAGGCTTTTATTGACAAATAAGAAAAATATAAACTCTTTTTGATTAACCCATTCTATAGTCCAGAGACTCCCAAAAAACATAATTGGCAAATGGTGCAGACCCAGATTAGTTGATGCAAACAGTGTAGACCTGATCAGATGCCGCAGAATGCGGCATCTGATCAGGATCTACATTGTTTGGATTAACTACAAGAGTTTCTATAAAATTTAAAAAAAAACTAAGCAGACACTCTGCTGTTGGAAATTGACTGGTCCAAACAGGTACAGTAGAAGAGTCCACTTGACATAAATGGCCTAATAAAAGCACTTTATTCAGAGCTGTTGTATTTGTCAGGGACTGTTGATGCTTTGTCCTTCAAACTTCATATGCTCGGCTTTCAAACATTCTGATTTGTATAAACTGATCTTTCACACACGACAATTTTCTGCCAATTGAGACTCTTTAGACTAGAAATGCTATTTGTTCAGTGCAGAAAAGAGCAAGACAAATGGCTGACAGCGGTTCTAGTGTACTTTTATTGGAAATTGATGTTTCAGTCATGGCTCCAGATTAGAGGGGGTATCAGGTAAATTTTTTTCTTATTTCTTCGTGAAAAAATATCTTGTGGGTACTCATTAGAAGCGCCTCACTGAGGCACTTCTAATGAGTATCCACAAGATATTTTTCATGGAAAAATAAGAAAAATATCTAAAGTTTTTGGTTGAAAAAAGCACCTTATCTGCACCTATGTTTCAGTTGAAATTTCATAGTTATTGCAATGTTCCTGTCACAAGCTGTTTCTCCGGAACATTCAGTGTCTGGTTGAACTTGTCTTGTCTGCGGCATAGCTCAAGATAAGAAGGGTTATCCACAGAATGTTTTTCTTATTTCTCCATGAAAACATATGCTGTTGGTATTCATTAGAAGTGCTTCATCCAAGAAAAACATCAGGGCCCAGTTGTTCAAAACTAACCATGTAGTTAGTTAAGGATTCGTTAAAATTTACATCGAGTGATACGCAAATATGCTGAAATTGTTTGCTGAAAAAATGTGAGTAGCTTTTGCAGTGCAAAAGCTACTCACATTTTTTCAGCAAAAAATATCAGAATATTGTATATTGAATCTGCTAAAACAGTTAACCAAATGACCCTTAGCGAGCTCGTTAAGCTAACGGGGCTTTGAACAACTGGGCCCAGTTGAATAAAGTGCCTTATCTAGTGCTAATGCCTTTGAGTGCATTATTAGGTTGGAAGTAGATCAAATGACAGACTACCAGAAAATTGACAACAAATGTTTGACCATTCAGACTGCATATAACAAAAGAGAGTGGGTCAGACAGGATCAAATAGAAATTAAACTATGAGGAAGACTGCTCACACTGTCGATACAGACCTTGTCCGTTTTCATGATTTCTTTCTTTTTTTTTTTTTTTTTTTTTATCATCTTGCGTTTGATGAGAAATGCAATGTTAACAAACAAATTGAATTTTGCTAAAATAAAACTGTGAAAGATTGCTCTTGATTGACATAAATTGTCTTAACATTTCTCTTGCTGAACACTACATGCCCTGTCTTAGCAAACAGTGTAGATCCAGATCAGTTGGCTTCTGAAAGAAGCCAACTGATCTGGATCTGCACTGTTTGTCATAAAATATGTGAATTTATATCAAAAACCCAGATCAAGTAATCATATTGGCTGGAAATTAGAAGTGGGCGTGGTGTCTTGATTTATTCAGCAAGGCAAGGGTTAATTTTTTAGAAGCAGTCATTGGGTTGTGCTGTGTGAAAATGTGTTGTCAGGCATATGTAGATAGTGAAGGCCCAGATCAGCCTGCACATCCACGCAGTGTGATCAGGATCTTCACTGTCCACTAACAGAATCATTGGTTACTGCAGAATGTGCCGGCCTCGGTGGCTCAGTTGGATGCGCCGTCCGACTGGAGACCAGGAGGTCGCGGGTTCAACCCCCGCCGAGGTCGGCAATATTCTTTCGTGGAGATTGATCATGAAATATTTTCTACGGTCATTCTCTCCCTTCCGCTGATTCAAGAAGGGCAGTTGTCAGTTTCTGGCGAAAGAATATGCACAATACTGGTTAACCGCTTAGAGGACTAAGCCTGCCCAGTAAACGTGTGGTTAGGTAAACTGACCGCGCTCGACATGACCCCATTGGGTTGACTGGGCCATAAAACCTCAACACAAACAAACAAACTGCAGAATGTATGAATGGAGAGCAAAGACCCAGATGATACTTTGTGCAGGCACAGGATGATCTGAATCTGTACAATTTGTGCATGTTTGAAGGCACCTTTTCGTTTGATGTGGCCCATTTGTTGTTTGATCTTGTGCATTGTTTTTGTTTTTTTTTGTGTGTTGATGTTTTACGGCCCAGTCAACCCAGTGGGGTCATGTCGAGCGCGGTCAGTTTACCTAACCACACGTTTACTGGGCAGGCTTAGTCCTCTAAGCGGTTAACCAGTATTGTGCACATTCTTTCGCCAGAAACTGACAACTGCTCTTCTTGAATCAGCGGAAGGGAGAGAATGACTGTAGAAAATATTTCATGATCAATCTCCACGAAAGAATGTTGCCGACCTCGGCGGGGGTTGAACCCAACTGTGCTACCGAGGCTTGTGCTTTGAAGCAGTCATGACCATGATAACAGTGAAATAAACTGAAACATAACAATAGAATAGGCTATGTATGCTATTTGTAAATAATGAAATTTGACCCATTTCAGACTGAATAAACTCTCCCACACTATATATCAGAAGAGTCCCATTCCAATTTTAGGTATGTCAGGTTATATTATTTAGATATTGCTAGTGAAAAATGGCTAAACTGCATTGACTTGCAAACAGTGGAGACCCTGATCAGATACCACATTCTTCAGCATCTGATCTGGGTCTGCATTTTTTGCCAGTTACCTGTTTAGGGGTCTCCAGTCTTCAGTGGGTTAAAAGAGCTCTGTCTAAAATCTGCTTTTATCTGCAGCCCTAAACTACATACTGTAATAACCCTAAATATTGGGACAGACAGGCCTGAGCAAACAGTGTAGACCCAACTCAGATGCCGCAGAATGTGGTTTCAGATCAGTGTCTACACTGTTTGCCACTCATCCAGCACTATTTTACTTTTAGACACATCAACAAGTAGTAAAATAGATGTTCCGATTTAAGATAAGTATGGTAAGGAGTTAAGGTGCCCCAATGTTTAGGGTAAATACGGAAAGGCTGGTTTCACCATGAAATAAGCCACAACATCAGACTTGGATCAGCCCTTCCCATTCATTCAGTCTGATCAGAAACTTTACTGGGTGCATTTTGGATAGCCAAGTATGAAAAGTTTCTCCATTCTGAATATGAATACTCTGATTAGATTACACACATGTGCAGGCTGATTTGAATCTTTTTTGGGTGCACAAGTGAGAAGGTACATTTTCTCATGTTGCCGCTCAAATTGTTCGCCATTAATTGTCATCATTTCTGTTAATTTTTACAGGTCTTGATGAGGACTATAAGTCAGACCGAGAAGAGGTGAAAACAGACACAGAATCTAGTCATTCTGAAGAAGAAGATGATCAGGTGTTTGACAAACTTGAGCACTCGAGACCAGAGGAAACACGATACAGTGAAAACAAGATTGAAGAGCTTGGGCAGGTATATCAGTTTAGACCTACTCTTACTTACTACTGATTAGACCAGGAAGATCATTTGGGCCAGGCCATGTAAAAACATTTCTTTGGGCAGATGCGGACAGTGAAGGCCGTGATCAGACTGTGTGGAGGCACAGTCTGATCTGGGCCTTCACTGTCCACTAACAGAATCAATGTATACTATAGAATGTATCAGTGGAGATTAAAGGTGCCTAATGAGACTTCCCCATGTGCAAGATGATCTATATCTGCACATTTTGTGCTTGTTAGAAAGCACTTTTTCACTTCATGCAGCCCATTTTATGGGGACTGGCCCCACCTGGTAAATTTTCCACCATTTTTGACAAGGGAAAGAACTTTTGCAACTTCCTGTTTGCTATCTTGCACACCAAGACACTTCTGAAAGGGTTCTACTGGAAAGGAAAGAATCTGCTCCAACCTGTAGCAAAGTCTTTTAAATCCTATAAGAGTAGACCCCTTTTAAAAGGGAGCAAAAACAGTTTTAACAGAGTTGTCTCCCTTGAATATGTATCCATTCACTGAAAACTTGACATAACGCCAGCCTGATTGAACCTTAATAGAACAGCAGAAGTCGTCTTTCTTTTTATTATAACCAAACAAGACTGGTTTTATTTCTCCAGTGAACCATGTAGCTACTCATTAGAGTTGCCTTATTGAGGTGATTTTAATCAGGAGCCCCAACATACTCTTTAACCCGTAAAGTGCCGATCACAACAATTGTTGTCTGCTTTGTCTTCTGTCAGTTACTTTAAAAGTCATTGTTGCAAACAGTGTGGACCCAGATCAGACAGCTCCTTTAGGAGCAGTCTGATCTGGGTCCACGCTGTTTGCCTATATGCAAAATGTTTTGCCTATATGCAAAATGTAAGTTTGAAAAGTTTGCAAGAAGATGCAGCAGATGACATAAGCAGACAACATTTTCAGATGCAGATTTTCTTGGTGCTTTATGGGTTAATTAAGAAATAAGAAAAAAAACAAATCAATATCACAAAGAAACAAAAATCAGCCACAACTTGGAAAAGAGTACTTTGTGATGTGCATCCAACAAAGACATATATCCAACAAATATCGGCCAAGATCTACCGTTCTTCAGGCAGTGATCAGATTGTATGGTTGCTGTGGTTGCATAGACTGATCTGTCTGCTTAGCATATATGTCATAATATTCTCATTAACCATCACTTCTAGAGCAAAGAGCACATTTTGTTTGGCCCTGAAATGATCTTGAAAATTCCCTGCATGTTGTTTATAGGGCAAGAAAATATTGGCTGTTCTTCCTTGACTGTGATAGCTACTGGGAGGTCACCAAAACCCATTACATTCCAGTTGCTTATGTCAGTTCGATGCTTCTCATATGCACATTAACTGTGGTTGTGTTTGTTTCTTGATGAAATCTGGTTGAATGGCAAATTGTGTAAACCCTGATGGCTCTGCTTTTGACATATTCCATGCTGTTATCCTAACTACCTGTGTACATAAAGTTTTACTCTGACCAACAGTTTTCAAAAAGGTCATAAATTTGAGTATTTTTTCCCACAGTTAAAATGGCTGCATAGTATGCAAAAACCAACAGGGCAGGTAGATTGGGTGCAGGTTTTCAACAAGTTCCAATTTTTCAAAGTTTCTGAAATTTTAACAGTATTAGGTCAGAGCAATTGTCGATATATTTGATTTTATGGTAAATATTTGAGAACAAAGCAGAGAAACAGGAAATACAAATGGTTTCTGATAAGATATGGTCAGTGAAACATTTTCAGTTAAAATAAAACACCAAGCAAAAAACATCATTCCAATTAATTGAAAGCACAGTAGATATTGCATTCTGCAGTGTAAATTTCATAGAAGAATTTGGTCCTAAAGTGAAATTTATTGCTTTGCATGTTAGGTTAAAATAGCAGCAGATGACACTTTGAAATATTTTTCTTACTTTTCCCAGAAAATAGGATTTGACATTTCATGCAAATTATCTGCATTGGAGACAATTTGCATGAAATGCCAAATACTTTTTTCTGGTAAAAATAAGGAAAATATTACCAATGTGTCATCTGCTGAATTAGTCAAGAGAGTGGGAAAGGTCAAACTCAGGATGCCAATGCATTGATTGTGTCACTATCATGAGTCACTAGTAGTCATGTGATGATATAAGCCATATGACATGTAATCTGCCTTCGAGCATAAGAGCCACAACGTCAGAAAACTATCTTCGGACATGTGCGCCCAGTGAAGATTCAGATCAGCCTGCACATTTGTGCAGTCTAGTCTGAATCTTCACTGGCTGCATTTTGGATGGCCAAGGATGCATATTTTCGTCATCCAAAGCTCTTGATAAGGCACTTGTTTGAACCGAAAAGTATCTATTTATTTTTCTTGTTTCTCAATGAAAACATATGTTTTGGGTACTCATTAGAAGTGCCTCGCCAAGGCGCTTCTAATGAGTACCCACAATGTATGTTTTCGTTGAGAAATAAGAAAAAATATTTACCTGATACCCCCTCTTATCAAGACCTATGTGACATTAAGACAACTTAGACTCTGATCATACTGCACAGATGTGCAGGGTGGTGCCTGGTGATTTGAGTGCCTGGTCATTAAGCGCACATGTCAGCCGAGGTCGGTACATTCTTTCGTGGAGATTGATCATGAAATATTTTCTACGGTCATTCTCTCCCTTCCGCTGATTCAAGAAGGGCAATTGTCAGTTTCTGGCAAAAGAATATGCACAATACTGGTTAACCGCTTAGAGGATTAAGCCTGCCCAGTAAACGTGTGGTTAGGTAAACTGACCACGCTCGACATGACCCCATTGGGTTGACTGGGCCGTAAAACCTCAACAAAAACAAAACAAATCAGAAGGTATGTTTTCTCAAGCTGCTGTTCATATGTAAATGGCTAATACCTGCTTCAGACTGTGTGTGGTCATCAAGGAAGGGCATGTGCAATACATTAAAAGAGTATTTGAGCCTCATTTTGAGAAAATTTACCCTCAAACATGACTGTATGGTTTATTCCCATTTTGTCTATTCCCATTTTGTCTACTATAATTTTGACAGTTTTTCCCATTTTGTCTTCTGGGAGTCTTTTCACACCTGTGCAGCCTACTCAAGATCACAGAGGTTTTATAAACCTATGTTACATATTTTGTATGGTAAACATGGCAATCAGGCAAAGCAACCAGTGTAGACCCAGACCCAGACTTAAAGATGTTGGTCTGGATCTACCTTTTTGACATACTTGTTTCCCTTATTATCCATCCTCATTCATTTTGCATGGAAAACATATGGCAAATAGGCAAATCAACCAGTGAAAACTCAGATCCTAATCATTAAACAATATTTTAATGATCAATATTAATCATATGAATCATATCTGAACAGTTTTGGTGAAGATCTTGCTCATTATATAGAAAAATAAAAAGCAGACGAAATTGGAATTACCCTCAGAAATGGAGTAGACGAAATGGGAATAAAAATGGTAGAAGAACTGGAAGTTACAGACTGTGTTCCCAGCAGAATCTCAGATCAGCCTGCGCATACTTGCTGTCTTCAGAAACATCAGTGGATATTCTTTGGGTCAGACTGCACGGATGCCAGACTGATCTCAGCCTTTGTTGGACAAACATATTCTCTTGTTATGACTTATTTAGTTCTCACTGTCTGGTTTGGGCATGCACAGCACATTTGTCAAAAAACATTTTGCCATGACAAAGCTCATTTAGACTGGAAGTTATCCAATACAATGCTATTTTCTGCTCCCCTTGATTGTTCATTTGCTATTAGTTTGCATCATTTCATAATGGAATAGGTGAAGTGAAAAGTCATTTATTGGTGCACAGAGGACTTGTTAAGGAGGAGTATTTGATGATAATTATGGGATAATTTTCTCTAGTCCTCCATAAAAACATATGTTGTGGGTACTCATTAGAAGTGCCTCAGCGAGGTGCTTCTAATGAGTACCCACAACATATGGTTTTATGGAGAAATAAGAAAAATTATCCCACAATTATCACCAAATACTCCTCCTTAACAAGTCCTCTGGTGCATCTGAGCTGGGCCTTCGGTATTTCCAGATAAGGTGTTAATTGGGATAATATGCATCACAACATGAAAAAACCTACTTTCTGACATGTGCATCCAACGAAGACTCTGATCTGCCTTCACATTTGCACAGTCTAATCAATCTTCATTGTCCGTAGCAAAAAACTTTGTATCCTTGGCTATCCAAAATGTACTCAATGAAGATTCTGCTCAGACTGCAAGAAAGTGCAAGCTGATGTGAATCTTCACTGAACTGACATGTTCGAAGGTACATTTCCTGTCGTTTTGCCTCATACCATTTTTACCATGTATATTGGGACTCTTTAACACCTTACTGACCATACTTAACCCTAGTCCTTCTGAACTCCGATATGCCCTGCCTTTGCAAACAGTGTAGAAGAAGCCAACTGATCTGGATCTGCACTGTTTGCCATTAAGTATGCGAATTTATATCAACAGTCTCGACCAAGTAATCTGATTGCCTGAAATTTAGAAATTGGCGTGGCATTTTAACTCTAGTCCTGCTGAACCCAGATATGTCCTGCCTTTGCAAACAGTGTAGGTCCAGATCAGTTGGCTTCTGAAGAAGCCAATTGATCTGGATCTGCACTGTTTGCCATTAAGTATGTGAATTTATATCAACAATCTGGACCAAGTAATCTGATTGTCTGAAAATTAGAAATGGGCATGGCATCTTAATTTATTCAGCAGGACAAGGGTTAATGTTAAACTTGACCTGGTTCTTTTGACTTTGATGAGGTCTCTAAAATGTTCTGACAGAATGGCAAGCAGTCTCCATGAAACATGCATTGAGATATTTATTAGAATTTCCTTAGGGTGACTCATTAGAATTGCCTTATTGATGCATTGTACCTGTAGCATCTGTTTTCAGGTAGATGTAAGGTAGAGTTTGTATTTTTTCAATAAAAGCAAAGATGTCTTTTTATACCCGCTTCACAATAGTGGTGGGATATTATGATCTCAGAGTGTCCATCCATCTATCCTTCAGTGCTTGGTTTTTACTCTCTAACTTGAATAGTTCTGGATGGATTTTATACAAATTTTGCACACACATGTAAATCAGAGGTGAGTGGATTGGGATTGTTTATGGGCAAATTTTTGACAGTTATCTGACTGCCTCATGAAAGTGGTGGGGTCATTTCACGTTTTTATTTACAACTAGAATCATCTTTTATTACAGCAAGGTGACGCCTGTCAGACAGAGGAAGTTGATGATGAAAATAAAAGCATTATATGGGTCTTACTCAAACAGGTAAGATTTAACTTGTGGTAATTGTCCTTTTCTAACACTTTATTCCCTACTTTTTTTTGCGTAAATTTTGCTTTTTATGCAATTGTTTCTTAAAATATTTGGTGGAATTGCAAACAGTATAGACCCAGATCAGACTGCTCCTTCAGGAGCAGTCTGATCTGGGTCTGCACTGTTTGTATATGCTATTTTGTCAGAAACTTTGGTGTACAAAATTTTAGGATATTTATTGTGCTCAAAAAGTAACTCCGTCCAAAGTACAGACATCATTCAGGGTGTGAAATTCCACTCATCCACTCTTATTAGCGAAACAAAGCTACAGTCAGGGAGAATAAAACATATTAAAACTGGCCTGATAGGTTGAGTACAAATTCATACAGCAAAATCTATTGCAGAAAGTCTGGGAATTTATAACTGGAAAATGGCTTTGTAAATTGGTCAGAATGGAAGTGAGTTGTGCTTTTCTGAAACAAAACTACCAGAGGTTCAATGTTTTTAAAGATTTTACCTCTGTAGGTAGCTTCCAAGATTTCTTGATGCAGAAAATGGATAAATGGCATGGGTGCATAGTTCATTGGTAACAATGGTTATAAAACGGTAATTTGTAGTTGGTAAGGCTTTAAAGAATGCAGAAATCATCAGATTAATTGCAGAAATTTCATGGTACATTCCAGTTAGTGTGAGTGAAAATTTAAAACTTGTCTAGGTGAGTAGCATTTTCCATCTACTAGTCAATTCTTCAGGACAAGTAAGGCTTTAAAGAGGGAAGAAATCATCAGATTAATTGCAGAAATTCAATAGTACACTTCAGTGAAGGTGAGTGAAAACTTTAAAATTAACCCTTGTCTTGCTAAACCCGGATATACCTTGCCTTTGCAAACAGTGTAGATCCAGATCAGTTGGCTTCTGAAGAAGTCATCTGATCTGGATCTGCACTGTTTACCATAAAGTATGTGAATTTATAGTAACAGTGGGGATCAAGTAATCTGATTGGCTGAAAATTAGAAGTCGGTGTGGCATCTATTTATTCAGCAGGACAAGGGTTAAAATTAATCTGGGTGAATGGCATTTTACACCTGTGAATCAGTCCTGCAGGATGAGTAGCTTCTGAAGGAATTTTACTCTTCTGCCATTACTTCTTATTGAGAAGCATCCACATGGCCGAGAGGTTAGCCCTTCTGATTTCAGACCGCGAGGTCCCAGTTTCAAATCCTGCTAACAGTGGAATGCAGCTCATGCCTGTATGGTGCTTCACCATTGCTCAGAGACTTTGTACACCAAATCATCATGTTTACCCCCTGAAACATTAACCCATTAAAGACTGAAAAAACTCTCCCACACTATATATTGGAAGAGTCCATTTTCAATTTTAGGTATGTCAGGATATATGATGTAGATATTTGTAAAGAAAAATGGTTGAACTATTTGCAAACTGTGGAAACCCTGATCAGATGCCACAGGAGGACTTTATAGACTTGGTAGAGTTTCAATCATTTTTTGGACGTGTTTTTTTTTTTTTTTTTTTTTTAAAAAAAACCTTTAAAATAGGGATGTCTAGGCGGTCATTAGGCTTCATCCGAGGTTTACCTTTTTTCAAAGTTGTATGTTACCTTTATTCTTCAGTGGATTGCTTTCATATTTGGTAGGGATGAAGAGGGAGGACCAGTAGGTGTGGGTGTGCCACATGCAAAATAGACAAATCTCACTTTCTTCTTATGTACTTATCTCCCCTGATGTCCGAGGTGTACCTTTTGGTTAACCTGTTTGAAAAACCCGACCATAATGCCGTTAGGCATTTTAACTTCATAATACATTAACCTATAGATAATGTGCTATTCTCTTCTGTTTTCACACCTTCCACAGAAAAAACGACCTTTCAGTCGTTAATTAAAGTCTTAAACCAGAAGGTCCCTTAGGCAGTTACCTGTGTGACGTAACTCTTCCCGCTCAATTGACCACGTGTCAGTTTCTTTTCTGTGGACAAAGAAATTCAACAAGGATTATTTACCTGTGATAGAAATTTGGATTATTTCTTTCCTCACTGATAAATTTATGTATCCTTGTGTTTCTTTTGTTTATTTATCACTCCTTTCACTTTGTGTGTTATTATTTAAAATTTTCAATTTTCGATTTCATGTATTTTTGACTGGTCTTTTTCCACATGCGTTTTCACGACTCTGGCTATTCGGCACAACGCTCGTGCGCGATCGGTTCGATAGTCGTGTTTATATATGCAGAATATTTTTGTTCTTTTCGTTCCAGGTTATTCAGCAATTATGATATGTTTTTCCTGGACTTTTGTTTGCAGAGATCTTCAGTTGGCTAAAGATTCTCATGGTGGAGAAGCTGATTGTAAAGAACTTGTCAACCCTTGATGGGTTATAAGACAATTCTTTACTGATGGGAGCCACACCCCATATGGCTATACTGCCGGGGTAAGACCCATCAAGGTTGCATCTTTGGGTACTTAGTATCCGATAAAGTCTAAGTCCACCAGTCACCAGTCATCCAGTCAACCAGGCACCAGTCAATCAGCTTCACCAGTCACCAGTCAATCAGGTGCCAGTCAACCAGGCACCAGTCACCAGTCATCCAGGTGCCAGTCAACCAGTCACCAGTCACCCAGTCACCAGTCACCCAGTCACCAGTCACCGATCAACCAGGCGCCAGTCAACTAGTCTCCAGTCAATAATTTAATTATTTTCTGGAAAGACTTAGTTTTTGACATATTTCACCGGACAAAATAGTCACGTATACTAACTTCCGGTCATTATGTCTAATTATTAAAATTTTTTTATTTTTTTTTCACTGGGCAAAGTATCAGTAATATTTCTGATACTTATACCCGGTCATATTATTATATTATTTCTGATTTTTCACCAGGCAAACTTTTACAGAAAGTGTCTGGTCAATTTTTGCCTAATAATTAATTATCTTAGGGAAAAAGTTTCGAATACTTGTGCCCGCTCAGTTTTCATATATAATCTCCCTTTTTCATCGGACTAGAGTTACGAATACTACTATCCGATCAATTTGTCAAATTACTTGTAACTTTACCGGGCAACAGTAACGAATACTTGTGTCCGGTCATTGTGTCGGGTAACTAGTGTCAAAATAATGATCACTAATTCCCGAACAATCTATTATCGTTCATAGAGCTCCATTCACGTTTAAGTCAATGGATATAGGTTATTGAGTGAAATACATAATAACTTTTTATACAAAAAATTGTGTACAGTCTTTCCCAAATCAGACTAGAATCTTTAATATTCCATTGACTTATTATAGGTGTGTAATTCCATTAATATTTTAAATTAACTTATGTTTTATCTCTTTTATCCGCTAGAAAGAGTTAAACTTCCGACTATAACAAAATTCTTACCGGGCAGCAGTTCGTAGACTAGTGCCAGGTCATTCAAATGATGTTTTATCTCTTTAATTTGCTAGAAAGCGGTTAAATTCCGGCTCTAACGAAAATTTCATCGGGAGGCACTTCGTAGAGTAGTGCCAGGTCATTCTAACGAAATTCCACCGGGCAGTAGTTTCGTAGACTTTGTGTCGGATTACTAGTGTCCGAGTAGTAGTCACTAGTACTCGCTCAACATATATTTATTTAATAACCACTATAGACATGTATAGTCTTGGATTATAGGTTATTGAATGACAGCGATGGGTTCTAATACCTAGTAGCCATTTATATTGTTAATTCGGTCCAGTCACTTTTGAACTTGACTTAAATTCTATATATATATTTATTATTGAAAATGAATTAAGAATTATCGGTTACGATCAAATTCGCAATTCATTCACTAAGTGTAGAAGATACTTCCAGCTATAATTATATCTCTTTTATTCGCTACAAAGAGATTAACTTCTTACATATTCACCTTATTTGGCTCTAGGGCAAAGGTGAACTATAAAACTATCGTTATTTATAAGAAGAAAAATATACACGAAATCTAAAAAATTTTCTTCTTTCCTCCCCTTTTTTTCTTCTACATGCTCCGATATGTAATCAGCATGTAATCTAAGGAGTAAATTGACAAGAAAGTAGCAATCGATCTTTTCTACTTTCTATTAATTTTTCATTCTTAAGGTATCGGAAATTTACACCAACCAGATAAATAAATTAACAGTTTATTTATTTATTCGCTACCTCTCTAGATTACTACGATTTAAAATTCTAGTTGAGGTACATATTTTCCTTTTGCCTTTTCTACATGGAAAATAGTTGATCCGATAAGCTATTATTCTATTTTATACTATCTTTTGATTGATTATATAAGAGTCTAGGTCAGTCGTGCTCTGTCTAAACTCTGCTATAAAATAATAAATAAGAAAAAAATCTTATATTTAGGCATAGATATAATTCGATACGTTCTTTACTTTGCCTGTTTTATTTTTTCTTCTGGATCATTTAAGACTACGATAGCAATATACCAGATATTTTTTGCCTCAGTAAGAATCTATTACGCCGAAGATTCTTCATATTGGAATAATAATTTTATTATGATTACAGGCCTCCTAGCGAAACCTATAAAACCTATAATAACCTATAATTTTGTGTCAAACCTATAAAACCTTTATTTTGTTCATAAAACCTATAAAAAGCCTGTATTTTCATGAAAAAACCTATATTTTTCACTTTTTGAACCTTCTCGCGACTCAACCCTAACTTTTCTTCAAAATGCCCTACTATTTTTACTTTTTAGTCCCAAAAAAGAGATGAAAACTGTCAAGAAATTGTATTTTTTTCCTTGCTCGCTTTGCTCGCTCGGACTATGTAAAATTCAGATCAACTTTATCTGAATAATTGTGGTGCAAAAATTCATCAAATATATTTTCTTCAGTTTTAAATCTCTATGTGAGTTTGGAAGAACCTTTTTTTAACCTATATTTTTTATTGAAAAACCTGTAAATAACCTATATTTTGAGTAAGAAGAACCTACATAAAAACCTATATTTTTAAAGTGGGCCACTAGGAGGCCTGTGATTATAATTTCTAGACCCAATTAATCCTCGTATATTATAGGTCTACTTTATCTTATTGAGGAATAGTTTTGCTTCGACTAGCTCTATACCTCTAATATTTTATTTATAACTAGAGTCCATGTCAATCAAAATTTTCTTGCACTTTGGTATTGACAATGGATACATATTTAGTAAAGGCATTAATTATTCAGTACGTGACAGATTATTATTGCCTAAATTAGATATTATATACAATACTTTCCTTTTGATATTTTGTTTTATTGACTTTGTAACTATTCAGAAACTGCCAAAGTCAATCATTTCCTTCCTCTAAACTTACCGAAGCTCTAGATTATGTTGATATATATTTTTGATATATGCTTAGAGGTTAATTAACGAGAGTTTACCTCATAATAGCAGATATTATTATATTTATATTAATCAATCTAAAGTCTAGGCTTAGACAAAGGGAAAACATCCTTAATTACGAGCCGGTAAAGAATTAAGACACTCTTAATTATCTCTTTACCCCTTCTTTATGTTTACATTCGTTAAAGGGATCATAGTAATTCTCGCTAAGAGTTCAAGTTCAGTTTGCGAATAATGCAAAGATTAATATCTTGATTTCCAGTCCGCATCAAAAATGGTCTATATATATAGATAAATATCTTTTCCGAAACTGGATATTTATTTATTTTTCCACACAATAAGTCATTTCAAGATGTCGATGATTTTGAAATGCACTGCTTCAATTTATAATATAAAATATGTTTATATTAACTTCACAACTTAGTAAGTGCTGCACCTACGTTCCTGGTCAGATCTTACTTTTGTGATACGTTTTTGAACATACTGAAAGTTTTCTCCGATTATACATTCGGTAAATAAACTTTCGAGTAGTATTTATGCTTTTAAACATTCAGATTATTTGATAATTGTTGGAGATAATATATTATTCCGATATTTATATATCTATCTTCATTATTTATCTTTCTCATCTTACTTTTAAATTAGATTGACCTTCTCGCTACGTTCCAGGTTTAAATCTAGCTAACATTGTGGAACAGTCACTTTTTTATTTCCTAAACAATATTTTAACATTTTTCTCAGTATTCAGAGCATAACAACTTCATGAATACTTGGAAATAATTCAATTCTACGCTTGTTAAACTAAGCCTAAAACAAGCCCTAGTTTTTTAGAATGGATATTATCCTTCGATTCAGTTCATGGAGATACAGCCTTTTAGATCCCATTATCTCTATTTCAATCATACAAAATTCTAATGACTAAGTACTCCTTTTCTACGTACGAATACAGAATATCGAGTCACTGTTGCTGCATATTGGTTAAAGATTAAACAAATTTTATCTTAAACCTATATGACGTTAAATTAATTATTATCTCTTTCATATACATGTTTTTACCCTTCCGTCAGGGATCGCGGTAATATTATTATTACTCTCTATGGTTTACACATAGATCTCGAGAGTATATATATGTATTTTCTTCCTGAACTCATTTGCGAGTACGTAATTTGATATTTCAGGAATTACCAATTATGCAGACATAGATTTTATTCTATTAATATTCAATTCTAAAAATTTGATTGAATGTTTATCTATAAAATTTCCGGGCAGTAATTTTATAGAGAGTTATATGTTTAATAATTCCTTGCTTAATAAATAGTTATGCTTAACCTATTATTTATAGCGGGAATTTTGTTCAGTAGTATAATTTTTATTTAGTATTAATATATTTCTTACTATTCTTAAATATGCGTATAGAATAGTAATACTATCTCTTAACTTATAAATTAAGTGTTTTTTGAGATTATTAATCAGTATTATTGTATAATCTTTCTTCAGAGATTATCACACTATTACTTTTTCTCTGAGTCCTTCTCTTTTTATGAACATTTTGATTCGTATCAAAGTGGATTTTTTAACATTTCTTGATTTCCATGATTATTTACTCAGGAGTACTTTTCATGGCAATCTTCTGGTATAGAAAGATTCTATCCAGCTTATTTATTATTGCTTAATCTTATCAATACGGTAAGATTTAGCCAAACTATGACCGTCATACAGTTTGCTGCGATCAACCTTATTCTTATCTCTCTTATTCTCTGTCAAACTCTTAAGTTATGATGTTGACAGTTTATTCTTTATTTTTTTGTCAGGACATCAGACGCTTTTATATGTCTATGACAAAACTAATTATCAATGGTTTAGGTTGTTTTTTCTTCCCAGCAGTTATATGCAAACTCTGTATTATTTTATTGCTTGACTAAAAATTCGTAATACAATTAGTCTAGCAATAGTTTTAACCATTATGTTTGTCTATACCTTTTTTTCTTCTGATTGATAACTTAGTTATAGTTAAGTTAACTCCATCTACTTTTATTATCTCCCCTTCTTTAATTAGATCAAAGGGAAATAATGACATATTATGGTTGTTTTAAGTCTGTGTCTGTTCATCGGAAACTGTCCTGTCGCTCCAATTAACAGAATCTAATTAGTTTATAATTCTAATAGCTTAGACTATTACAATTACATAGCTTCACATATCTAGAATTTTATCCAAAATATCTACATATGTCAGTTATCTATAGGAAACTCCACCGAGTAGACTTTTCCTTATTTATTCAAGACCCTACATAGACTACTTACAGTGTATGGTCTTGGCTTTTTGTTTTACAAATTTTGTTTTGAAAATATTTCTATATTCCTAGCTTACTTTGCGATGGAATATTTATGTTATGTCTCAATGACTCCCTTTTCTTTTTGAAGCCAATTGTTGTTTCCCAAAAATAAAAAAAAAGAGGGGGGGGGGGGGGGGGGCCAATGTTAGGTCTCTGAGACTTAAGAACTGGCTTCCTCTAGAGTCTACTAATATATATAAGGTTGTTAGATCATAACACCTTAAAGATATGCTATTTTGTGAATCTAGATCATTCTTTCTATTAAATATAGAATTAGAATGTATCTGATTCCTTTGAGTTTCCTGAGTCTTAACCAGAAGTGGTGAGATATTATTGGTGTTAGAATTAGGAGAGCACCTCCCTCCTATTCTGTAAATTCTAGCACATTATCTATAGGTTAATGTATTATGAAGTTAAAATGAAGTTTTTTAAAAGTAAAACATATTTTAACGAGTAATACTTAACCTATAGATAATCAATTATATCCCTCCGCCCACCCTCGCTTATCTCTCCTAATTGTGTCTATTGTTTTACACATAAAAGAAACTGACACGTGGTCAATTGAGCGGTAAGAGTTACGTCACACAGGTAACTGCCTAAGGGACCTTCTGGTTTAAGACTTTAATTAACGACTGAAAGGTCGTTTTTTCTGTGGAAGGTGTGAAAACAGAAGAGAATAGCACATTATCTATAGGTTAAGTATTACTCGTTTAAATATGTTTTACTTTTAAAAAAACTTCATTTTTATACGCCCGTTTGAAAAACGGGACGTATTATGTTACGGGGTATGGCGTCCGTCCGTAAACTTTTTCGTTTCCAGCTAACTCCTCCTACAGTTTACATCCTATCAAGCTGAAACTTGGTATATAGTTAGACCATGATGTGGCGCAGTGCATATTATTTCGGGGTTACAGTCCACTAAATGTTTGCAGAGTTATGCCCTTAAGAAAATTTCTGTAAACTTTTCATTTCCGATTAACTCCTCCTACAATTTTACATCCGATCAAGCTGAAACTTCATATATAGTTAGACCATGATGTGGAGCAGCGCATATAATTTCGAGGTTACAGTCCACCAAATATTAGCAGAGTTATGCCCCTTTGAAAATTTCAATAGACTTTTCATTTCCGGCTAACTCCTACAGTTTACATCCGATCAAGCTGAAACTTGGTATGTAGTTAGACCATGATGTGGCACAGCGCATATTGTTTCGGGGTTACAGTCCACCAAATGTTTGCAGAGTTATGCCCCTTAGAAAATTTCTGTAAACTTTTCATTTCCGATTAACTCCTCCTACATTTTACATCCGATCAAGCTGAAACTTCATGTATAGTTAGACCATGATGTGGAGCAGCGCATATTGTTTCGAGGTTACAGTCCACCAAATATTAGCAGAGTTATGCCTCTGTGAAAATTTCAGTAGATTTTTCGTTTCCGGCTAACTCTTCCTACAGTTTACATCCGATCAAGCTGAAACTTCATGTATAGCTAGACCATGATGTGGAGCAGCGCATATTGTTTCGAGGTTACAGTCCACCAAATATTAGCAGAGTTATACTTCTTTGAAAATTTCAATTAATTTTTAGTTTATGGCTAGATCCTCCTACAGTTTACATCCAATCAAGCTGAAACTTCATGTACAGTTAGACCTTGATGTGGAGCAGAGCGTATTGTTTTGAGGTTACAGTCCACCAAATATTAGCAGAGTTAAAGCCCTTCGAAAATGTCTATTAATTTTTTGTTTCCGGCTAAATCCTCCTACAGTTTACATCCGATCAAGCTGAAACTTGATTTGTAGTAAGACCATGATGTGGAGCAGCGCATATTGTTTCAAGGTTACAGTCCACCAAATATTAGCAGAGTTAAACCCCTTTGAAAATTTCTATTAATTTTTTGTTTTTTAGCTAAATCCTCCTACAGTTTACATCTGATCAAGCTGAAACTTCATAAATACTTATATGATGGTGTGGAGCAGCACATATTATTTTTAGGTTACAGTGCACCAAATATTTGCAGATTTATGCCCCTTTGAAAGTTTTTGTAAACTTTTCACAGCATATTGTTTAGATGTAATAGTGTGCCAAAGGCTCATATGAGCTTATAATATAGCCATGCTTCTGTGGTATGTCCTCCGTCAGAAAGCACTTCTCCCTAGAAGCAGCAAACTTCTCACTTAATTTCTTGGCCAGCTTGGACCCTTAGGTTACAGTTCACCAAATATCAGCAGAGATTATGCCCCAATGAATTTTTTTTGAATTTTTTTTTTTTTTTTGTAATTCCACTTACAGTTTATATCCGGAGCACTGAATTATACAGGAGCCATTTAATGTGCTGCATCTTATTACTTGCCACGGGCGTATAATGCCACGCTTGGCGGAGCTCTTGTTCTTGTTTACAAGGGAGACAACTTTTGCAAATTTCCTGTTTTTTTGTTTCTGCACAACAGTCTGCTTCTCCCAGGGGAAGTAAATTCTGCCCTTTTAGCCTGGGCCCCTTTTCAGAAGGGAGGCAAAATAGTTACCAGAATTTCCTTCATTGAAAGTATACCCATTCCCCTTAACCCTTGTCCTGCTGAATCTGGATGTACCCTGCCTTTGCAAATAGTGCTGAAGAAGCCAACTGATCTGGATCTGCACTGTTTGCCATTGAGTATGCGAATTATAGCAATAATCCGGATCAAGTAATCTGATTTGCTGAAAATTAGAAGTGGGTGTGGCATCTTGATTTATTCAGCAGGACAAGGGTTAAGTTCTACTACATTGTATCTGGAAATGTGTCTAAAAAGTGCTAGTGGCCTGGTAGACAGTGAGGATCCTGATCATATAGCACCTGCAGTTTCTTGTGAATGTAGTTCAGGGCCCAGTTGTTCAAAGCATCGTTAGCTTAACGAGCTCGTTAAGGGTCATTTTGTTAACTGTTTTAGTGGATTCAATATACAATATTCTGATTTTTTTTGCTGAAAAAATGTGAGTAGCTTTTGCACTGCAAAAGCTACTCACATTTTTTCAGCAAAAAAATTCAGCATATTTGCGTATCACTCAATGTAAATTTTAACGAATTGTTAACTAACGATGTCGTTAGGTTTGAACAACTGGGCCCAGAATATTTACAGTAAATTTGACTTAGGGTACTTTTATGCTCAAAAGAAAGTAATTTGAAGCTGTGGGATTAAGTAGAATAGAGACAAAGAAATTCTGAAGGGGTATGGTGTACAGGACATCAAACAGGAAGTCAAAGAAGTTACCTCCATTGTACTTGTATATCTACTCCCCTTAAACTCCTGTCATGCTGAATAAATTAAGATGCCACACCCGTTTCTAATTGTCAGCCAGTCACATTACTTAATCCAGACTATTGATATAAATTCAAATACTAAATGACAAATAGTGCAGATCCAGATCAGTTCGAAGCCAACTGATCTGGATCTACACTGTTTGCAAAAACAGGGTATATTCGGGTTCAGCACGACAAGAGTTAATACATTGGATCCTGTTTATAAGACAGTTCATTATAAGACGGTTTCCACTGGAACCTGTTTATATGATGGTTTAGGATATAAGACAGTTTAAAGGTGGACCCCAAAAGTGCTGTATACAAACTAAAAAATATAGATTATATAGAAAAATGACCATAAATGGTCATTTTTCTATATAATCTACACATTTTTGCTTAGATACAACATGGTTGTTTAGCTAGCACAGTTTTTGCTTTGGATCCCAGCAATAGTGTTATAAAGAGGTTGTGGTGTATTCAGGTTATACTAAATTGTAAAATTTTAACAGGTTTTTCTTCTTTGTTTTAGTAGCAGTATGAAATTAATCACTGGTCGTTTTATCGATGTTGTTTCTTCTGTTTGAAGGTTCGGCCAGGAATGGACTTGTCTAAAGTTGTGCTTCCAACATTTATCCTAGAGCCAAGGTCATTCCTCGACAAACTGACCGACTACTATTACCACTGTGATATTCTTTCAGAGTGAGTCATTTCTTTCTTTCTATATTTCATTTGATACCTTGAAAATATTCACTTATAAAGTGCCAAGTAAATTTGCAGCAGACAACATTCCAATTTTTTTTTTTTTTTTGCTTATTTATTTTTCTTTTCAGAGAAAATAAGACCTGACATTTCATGTGAATTGTCTGCTCAGCAGACAATTCACATAAAATGTCAACTCTTATTTACTCTGAAAAAATAAATTAAGATGTCATCTGCTGTGATTGGCACTTTAATAATTTGAAACATCAGTCACAACAGCATCAGATGACATTCTGGAATATTTCTGAATGTCGTCTGCTACATTTTTGAATGGTACTTTAAGGGTGTACTAAAGTCAGAGGAAAAGTCATATTCTGTTCTATTCACAGAAGGTAACGTGGGGGTGGTTGGGTGAGGCAAAGGTGTCGTGTATCTTGCGTCACTAGGGCGTCCAACTGATATTGGCTTACAGTTGGACAAGGCCTGCTATCCTTGCAGCAGGGATGGGTAGAGGGGGAATGTTTTTATTTCTTCTGTTTCTTCACTTTCATTCATTTTCTGTATCCCTCTCTTTCATCTTCTCTTCTATCTCTCTTCTCCCTTTCTCTGGGAGACAACACAAAATGATCCACAAAGGTTGATGTGTCGTTAAACCGCAACACAATCAATTAGCACTTGTCGTAATGCAAACTAGATTTTTGTTCCCCACTTTTTTGAAGAAAAGCGAGGGGACATAGTATTCAGCTTTCCGTGGTGCTTGATTCATGGTGCGTGGTTCCGAGTTTATAGTAGGTACCTTGTGAGCGCAGCTCCTCCTACAATTTTTAACCAATTCTTCTGAAATTTTACAGGTGTCTTCATCATGGTCTGAAGATGTGCATGTGCTTTCTACAGAATTTGTAAATTTTTTTTTTTTTTCACTTTTTTCACATTTTTAACTTAGACATTTTTTGCATGGTACCAAGTCAGTAGTAGGTACCATGTGAGCACAACTCCTCATAGTTTTATACCAATCCTTTTGAAACTTTACAGGTGTTTTAATCATGGTTTGAAGATGTGCGTATGCTTTTTATAGAATCCTCATTTTTTTCACTTTTTACACATTTTTAACTTAGACATTTTTTGCATAATTCCAAGTCAGAAGCAAGTACCTTGTGAGCACAACTCCTCGTACAGTTTTATACAGATCCTTCTGAAACTTCACAGGTATCTTAATCATGGTCTGAAGATATGCATGTGCTTTTTACAGAATCTTGAAATAACTTTTATCCTTTTTTTTTTCATATTTTTAACTTAAACCTTTTCATTCTTCAATACTATGAAAGTGTATATAAAGTAGGTACCTTGTGAGCCCAACTCCTCCAATAGTTTTAAACCGGTCTTTCTGAAATTTTAAATGTGATTTTATTATGATACGGAGATATGCACGTGCTTTTAAAAGAACCTTTCAATTTTTTTTTTTTTCACTTTTTCACATTTTTAACTTAGACTTGTTTTTTTTTGTACATTTTACAGGCTTTCAAATGGATCTTTAGTCATTTGACATTGGGCCTTCTGATGCCCAAGCCACCAGCATCTACAGCACTGTGATTGCAATAATAAGCTTGTCCGTAGCAGATCTCTAAAAGTATTTTACTCTTTCACTAACATAACGCTCCCACTACTGCGCATCTTCGGGAAGCATTCTTCGGTTTCACCGATGCTCTGTTTGGAAGATTTTTAATAGGCAGGACATAAATTCTCTGAATTTGCTTGTTGGACCTGAAATTATTATTTTCTTTTTTCAACTGATTCAGCAAATTGTCTTGAGAAATGAAGTATAGACTTGCATTTTTGTCTGAAATAAGTAATTAAATGTACTTTTTATGACTTGCCCTAAATTGACACCATTTGCTGAATGTATACAGATTTATTTTTGTGATTTTTTTTTTGTTGTTGTATTTTCCAATTCATAATGTTTAGGCTCTCAAAACACATAGATTGAACAACAGAAACTTGATTTAATTTTTGGGGTAAATACCCGAATACCAGTAATTGTTGAACCAATTAACAAAACAGGGTACCCAAAAGAAAGGTTGTGATACCCTATGGGTGGATAAAAAGAAGCCAGAATTACCCAACTGTTTAAAATTGTAGAGCTGATTTATCTGGAGATTCCCTGAAATGCATGACCAACTTCGTGACACTGTAGTTGCGGTGTTTTACAGGATTAAATTCATTGCTCTGGAATTCGCACATTTGTTAGTTGCTGATAATCAATGCATGATTCAGCAACGTTTATCGTACATTTAAACTAGAAGAAAAGGAATTCAATAGGTGTGCTATCAGCTGTCTTTAAACTATTAAAGTGCCAAGCAAAATTTGCAGCAGACGACATTCTAAATTTTATTTTTATTTTTCATAGAAAATTAGTCTTGTCATTTCATGTGAATTGTCTGCTTTGCAGACAATTCACATGAAATGTCAAGACATTTTTCCCATGAAAAACGAAACAGAATATTTAAAAATTTTGTCTGCTGCTGTTTTGATTGGCAGTTTAAGGGTTAAAAGAAACCCAGACAGTGCACTAAATAGATAGAGTTCAGCCAGTGTCTTTCCATTAAAGGTTTTGAAGCAAAACAAAAAAAAGATAACAAACAGCATATCATGTCTTCAGTGAAAGTTTACTTTCTGTTACTGATGTATTATTTAAACGAAGAATGTTGCAAATTAAAAAAGATTTCCTTATAGAATCTTTATCTTTACTACATCTGATGTTAGTACCCTGTAGCAGCCGTAAAAATGATGTCTCACCCTGCTTCACTATAGAGTAGTTTATGTTTTCTGGTCCTTTGTGTTCATTAAACACATTTTGGGATTTTTAAAAATTCATATTCACTGATGAGGCCTAATTGGCCGAAACTAGCTAATCTGGTCAAGTCTGGAAAATTTTACACTAATGCTGTTTTTGGTTGTGTGAGTGTGTTTATTACTCTCAAGGGCCATTCCTTTCAGAATCTATTGTAATTCGATGTATAACACAGGAAAAGGGCCTTTATGCAATTTGCAGACAGTGCAGGCCCAGGTCAGCCTGGGCATTTGCGCAGGCTGACCTGGGCCTTCAATGTGAGCTTATAAAGCCAATGAACTGGAGAATGGACACTGATGAACAGAGAATACCCATATCAGACTGCACCGACGTGCATGCTGATCTGGACTTTTGCTGTTAGCATGTGACGTAAAAGACATTTTACCATATAGCACATCATTTAAGTTGCCATATTAATCCTAAATATTTAGACAGACAGTGGGTTGTAGTGTGGTGGTAAGGGCCAGCTGTACTTGCAACAGATGGGGAAGTGGGGCTGTTTATATTGCTTCTATTTTTTGTACCGTTATTCACTCTCTGCCTCATCCTCCTCTGTTTCGTTCTTTCCTCTCATCTGGCTCTTCTGCCATTTTCTCCTCTGGGAGATGACACAAAATGACCCACAACATTTAATGTTTTGTTAACCCTTCTCATGCTGAATAAATTAAGATGTCATGCCCACTTCTAATTTCCAGCCAATCAGATTACTTGATCCGGATTTTTGATAGACATTCACATATTTAATGACAAACAGTGCAGATCCAGATCAGTTGGCTTCTTCAGAAGCCAACTGATCTGGATCTACACTGTTTGCTAAGACAGGGCATGTCGTGTTTAGCAAGAGAAGGGTTAAACAATGACTCAGATCAGACAGAAGGCTTGAGCTGACAGTGTACCCAGATCAAAGGGAGCAGTTTGATGAAGGTCTACACATTTTGTCATTCTGTCGCATTTTATAGACATCTCATCTGATAGTCAAACAGGCTAGTTCAAATAGTAGAAAAAGTAGGGTAAGGAGTGACTGTGTCTAAATATTTAGGGTAGCAATGGTATGTACTGTTCAGTTTCACTGCTATAAGTACATGTATATGATCTTGGGTTTGTTGCAGTCAGCTTTGATTTATCCGGTTATTAACCCAAATAGTGAGCAAAAGCAAAATTGTAGCAGACGACATTGTAATTTATTTATTATTATTATTTTTCGTAGAAAATAAGACTTGACATTTCATATGAATCATCTGCATACATGCCATATCTCACACTGTGAGCTAAAATCTCACAGAATTTGGCCCATCTGGAACTCAATTCCCATAAAAAATTCAAATCTCACAGAATTTTCAGACCATAATACAACAGATTTTTATGAAGAATAAATATAAATCACACACTGTTGTGGTTTTCACAAGCTCCTTATATGAATTAAAAGACTTCAGACTATATTGGGGGAGATCCAATGTGATGTTTAAGAAAATCTCACAGAATTTTGTCAAATCTCCCTTAAAATTTTGCCTTATCTCACAGATTTTAGTTCACAGCTTATGGCATGTATGCATCTGCTAGGTAGATGATTCATATGAAATGTCAATTCTGATTTCTTTTCTGATAAAAAAATTTATAGCAGACAACATTGTAATTTATTTTTTATTATTTTTCAGAGAAAATAAGACTTGGCATTTCATATGAATCATCTGCTAGGCAGATGATTCATATGAAATGTCAATTCTTATTTCTTTTCTGATAAAAAAAAGAAATGTTTCAAGGTGTAGTTGTCTTTAGTTACATGTATATGGTCGTGGATTTGTTACAATCAATGTTACTTGTCTAGTATTTAAGAGTTGTCCATTTTCATAAAGAGCAAACAAGTATAAAATTATGAAGCATCTGTCAACTGAATCATATTGAGGCAAGATCTGTGTCTTTAGAAAAGGGACATACAGCTTATGTAAACAGATAAGGCCAAGATCAGTCTGTACATTCATTGAGTAATCAGAGACTTCACTGGTTGCATTTGCAGTCTTCGATCTCCATTAACCCTTAAAGTGCCAATCACAACTGCAGCAGACGGCATTTTTTTTTTTTTTTTTTTTTTTCTCAGAGAAAACAAGTCTTGACATTCCATGTGAATCGAAAACATGCCTATATAATTTTGACCCCTTTAAACCCCACTTTTATATAGTAAAACTGGGGTTTACAGGGGTATACATTATTTTTCTTATTTCTGCTCAAAAAAATAGCTTGTGATACTCGTTAGGACCACCTCATCAAGGCAGTTCTAACGAGTACCCATAATCTATGTTTTGAGCAGAAATTTGAAAAATATCACAATCTTTATCTGAAAATTTTCATTTTTTGGTGGTAAAATTTTCAGTATGTTTAAATAGGCGTGTTTTCATAATGTCTTCATTGGAAAACCCGTCCACAGTGTCATTAGGCATTTTTCTTGTTTGTTTTTTTTTTTCTGTATTTTCCAAGAACATATTGAGATATCATGGGAATTTCCTGCCTAGCAGACAGTTCAAAATGTCAAGCTATTTTTCTCTGAAAAAAAAAAAAATTAATAAATAAATAAAATCTTCTCGGCTTCATCTTTGAATGGTGATTTCAGAGTTAAAGTCATTTTTCTTGTTAGCATATACTAATAGTTTTAACTTCAGAGAAATATTGTAGAAATTAAATTACTTTAACCCTTGTCCTGCTGAATATATTAAGATGCCACACCCATTTCTAATTTTCAGCCAATCAGATTACTTGATCCAGATTGTTCATATAAATTCTGATACTTAATGGCAAACAGTGCAGATCCAGATCAGTTGGCTTCTTCAGAAGCCAACTGATCTGGATCTACACTGTTTGCAAAGCAGGATATATCCGGGTTCAGCAGGACAAGGGTTAAATAATGCAATCAACAGTAATATGTTTATGGTGATTATCAGTGGATCTTGAGAAATACTAGTACAACTTTTTGTCATGTACAGACAATCATATAAGTATGCTCTTTTGGCACAAAACTATATTTTTAGGTACTCACCTGAGCAATTCCATTGAGTACCTCTACAAGATGTTTTGGTGCAGAAGTAACAAACTTTATAGTAAATTTACACCATAATTATTGCCTCACTGTCATAGCTCCGGATAAGAGGGAGTATCCAAATGAGCGAGTGCACAACAAATCTACAATAAGACCTGTGTGACCAGCAAAGACTCAGATCAGCCTGTACATCCACCCAGTATAGCAAGGGTTCTTGTTCATCCCTCTTTGGATAGCCTGGAGGCTGTAGAAGGCACATGCAATTAGCAAAGACTCTTACCAGACTGTGTGGATTTGCAGGCTGTTCTGTCTTCGTTGGTTGCATAAGTCTTATTGTAGGTTCTGTCATGTGCTGGTTCAAATCATATTTTTGTTTGAAAAAAGTGTCTTATAGAGCTATGTTATTGTGCTATAGCAAAAATCATTAAAGTTTGATCTCAGTGAGGTCAAAGGCAAGAGTATATTTCAGTAATTCATATGCCCGGTCATAAAGTCATTAGAACTGGATCTTCGAAAAATTAATCATTAGAATGTATGCAGATTGCAGACACAGAATTTAAGCATTAAAGGACATCTGATAATCTGATACTTATCTGATGCTAATTTTTTATTTAACTTTTATTTTTCAGAGCTGTTTTACAAGAGGATCCTTACATTAGAATGAAGTCTGTTGTGAAATGGTATCTCTCAGGCTTTTATAAAAAACCAAAGGTACGAGTATTTAACCTGTCTAAAAAAAAAAAAGATATAAGTATTTACCCTATGTGTAAAAAAAAAGAAAGGTACAAGCATTTACCCTAAGCGTAAAAAAGAAAGGTACAAGTATTAACCCCAAGTGTAAAAAAGAAAGGTACAAGTAGTTACCCTAAGTGTACAAAACCAAAGTTTTGAGTATTTATTCTAAAAAAAAAGAAAGGTACAAGTATTTACCCTAAGTAGAAAAAAGAAAGGTATAAGTATATACCCTAAGTATAAAAAACCAACAATACAAGTATTTACCCTAAATATTCACTTCGCCTAAAATTTGAATATCTCCATTGCACTGCCACTTGTTACATCTAAACACTGCTGGAGTGGCAAACAATGTGTACTCTGACCAGACATCCATGCTGCTATATCTGATCTGGATCTCTGCTCTTCGCTCAGGCCTGTCAATCTGAATACTTAGGGTAAATATGGTATGAATATTTCTTAATGCTTAGCATGCGGGGTAAAAATTTCAGCAGACAATATTTTGAAATATTTTTCTAATTTTTCCCAGAATATGGGCTTTGGCATTTTCTGCAGATTTGTTGTCTCCTAAGGAGACAATAGACTTGAAATGTGAAAGCCTACTTTTTAGGGGGGGAGGGGGGGGGGGATATCAGGTGTTTGCTGAATTAGCCTAGAGGGTGGTAAAGATTAAATTTATCCACATTAGTGAGCCTTAATCTCTAAAGCCCTGAGCAAAATTGTAAGGCATGTTCTCTTGCGACATACTGCACACTTGAAATTTCTAAAGCTCTAATTTTCTTAATCCCCAGTAAAACACATGTTGTGGTTACCAATTAAAAGTGCTTCAGTGAGGCATTTCTAATAAGTACCAACAACATATATTTTTTTCTAGTGAGGTGCTTCTAATGATAATCTACCACATATATGTTTTGTGGAGAGATAATGAAAAAGAATTACCAGGATACCATTTTATCTAGTACCATCTACAGTACAGTAATATTGATTCAGTTTATGTGCACAAAAACATTATTTCTCATAGTTTCAGATAATTTTTATTTTGAAACAAAAAATAGGGATATTTATCTTATTTCTCCATGAAAGCGTATATTGTGGGTACTCATTAGAAGCACCTTGCTGATGTGTGGCGAGGTGCTTGTAATGAATACCCTCAACAATGTTTTCATGGAGTAATAAGAAAAATAATTTTCTGAATATGCCCCTTATCTGGAGTATGATTCCTGATAGGATAAAATAGTAGTTGTAGTAATGGCCATCTTATTTAAAGCCATGAGAGTATTTAAATCCCTTTAATTAGGTAGTGGAAATATCTTGGCTTACGTTCCTACTAATAAGGTAGTGGAAATATCTAGGCCTACATTTGATCTTGTTAACTTGCCATAAATGTCAAATGAACTATAAGCTATTTACCTGTAAAGTAGGAAAGCAACCAGTTTTACAAAGGGGTGTGGGGAATAGTTAAATTGCTTCCCGCATGCCCCACACGCCCATACTCCCTTTTGGCTAAATTTATTGTTTGCGTCAAAGTACACAAAACAGAGTATGACACTGGTCGATTTTGCAGGACAAACAAATTTCATTGATTTTGAAGAATGATTTAACTGAATGCAACCAAACAAAGGTTTAACAAAGGTAAATTCCCACCCCTGTCAGAAAAAAACAAAACAAAAAAAAAATAAGCAAAGGTTTAACAAAGGTACATTCCCTCCCCTGTCAGACTTGTCTAGCGGTCAGACAGGTTTCACAACACTGTTCTCTTCTCTCCTACACCGGTAAAGCGAGACTGAAATAAAGTTTATCTTTCTAGGCTATGATTTCTCTAGAAATACATTGTGAAACCAATCCTTCTCTTGTGGTTTAGTTTAGTACTAATATCCTATAGTGTATATTTATATTATCTCTTAAAGTGCCAAGCAAAATTTGTAGCAGACAACATTCTAATTTTTTTTTTTTTTTTTTTTCCATAGAAAATAGGTCGACATTTCACATGAATTGCAAACAATTCACATGAAATATCAAGACTTATTTTCTGTGGAAAAAAAAAAAAATAATTAAAAAAAAAAATGTTGTCTGCTGCAATTGAGATAGGTGCTTTAAGGGTCAGATATTGAGCTGCAAAACATGTTGTCTGCTGCAGTTGTGATTGGAGCTTTAAGGGTTGGATAATGAATTGCAAAACAGCTGATGAAATAAGTAGAACTTTATGATATCTATGATTTGACCTTTAACCTGCTCTGTTTAAACGACAGCAGATGACATTTGAAATATTTTTCATTTATGCCCCAGAAAATAGAATTTGACATGTTATGCAAATAGACATGTAGGCAGCTATTTTGCATGATGTGTCAAACCCTGTTTTCTTGGAAAAGAAGAAAAAAATACCACCGGTTTTGTCAGACGCTGATTTTATCAAGAGTGCTTATTGTTAAACCGTTAAAGCACTAAGCAGATTTGTAGCAGATGACATTTTAAAATTGATTTTATTATTTTTCAGAGAAAATAAAGACTTGACATTTCATGAAATGCAAGGCCTTATTTTCTCTGAAAAAATATAAAAAAAAAATCAAAGTATCGTTAGTTGTTGTTGAAAAGAGCAGTTCAACCCATTTCAGTTGGGGAAACCTCCAAAACAGTAATTTGCAAACAGTGCAGACCCAGACCGATCAGGGTCATTGTTAGTATTAACTACAGGAATTTCTATAAAGCATAGTAATACTAAAAACTAACCAGACACCCTGCTGTAGGAAATATATCGGTCCAAAAAGTTGTGGTAGAATTGTCCACTCAACTTATATGGGTTAATCTGTCATGTATTATAATAAAAAAAACAAAAAACAACTGGTTTCCTACATTTAAGGGTCTGAAGAAGCCATACAATCCAATTATTGGTGAAAGATTTCGATGTTACTGGCACCATCCTAACACCAATAGTCGTACATTTTACATCGCCGAGCAGCTATCCCATCATCCTCCAGTCACAGGATTCTATGTTACTAATCGCAAAGATGGTTTCAATATTTCTGCAAGTATATTAGCGAAGTCTAAATTTTATGGTAAGTTATCTGCCATTACTATTATTGTCTCTGTATGAGGTCTGTCTATGAATTTTAACCCTTAAAGTGCCAAGAAAAATTTATAGCTGTCAACATTCCATTTTTTTTATATTTTTCATAGCTTGGCAGATGATTCACATGAAATGTCCAGATCTGTGAAAAATATTTAAAAAAAAAAAAAAATTGAATATGCTGCCTGCTGCAGTTTTGATTGGTGCTTTAACCCTTATCCTGCTGAATAATTTAATTAGCCACACCCATTTCTGACTATCAGCCAATCAGATTACATTATTTAATGTTTTCATTCAAATTCATAAACTGAATGACAAACAGTGTAGATCCTGATCAGATGGTTTCTTCAGAAGCCATCTGATCTGGATCTACACTGTTTGCAAAAGTAGGGGCTGTCGTGAACAGCAGGATAAGGTTTAAGGGTAAATGGATTGAAATGAAGTTACAAAGGTCAGAAGAAGAGTACAGTATTCAACCTGATTACCACACATACCCCTATAAGTGCACAGCCAAGCAATTTCTAAGCTTTCAGATTACAGTCCCTTTGCTTTTATCTACTTTTTTCTAAAAGCTTATGTTGTTGGTACTCATTTGAATTGCCTCGACTTATTGAGGCAATTCAGATGAGTACCAACATCATATGATTGTAGAAATCAGAAGAAAAAAAATACCTCTTAGGCATCTTAAAATAATTCTCTGGTGAAATATTCAGCTGCCAGCCTCAGTAGATCAGTTGGATGCGCATCTGACTGGTGAATAAGGAGGTTGTTGGTTTGACCCCCGCAGGGTCGGCAACATTCTTTCATGGAGATTGATCATGAAATATTTTCTATGGTCAGTCTCTCCCTTCCACTGATTCAAGAAGGGCAGTTATCAGTTTCTGGCGAAAGAATGTGCACAATGCTGGTTATGAGGGTCGTGCAAAAAGTTCTGTTACTAATAGGCTTCCTTAGTTTTATCCCAGGTATATTTTAAAATGCTTCACTGCACTTGAATGGTGTGTTGAATAGCTAACGATACCGGTTCATTTTGTGCAAATTGCTTTCCAACTGACAGAGTTATTTCAAATTGAAATAAATGCAGTCATATACACTGACCAATTTACTTGTTACATTGGAACATGGACCAGAAGACTGAAATTCGTAGCTGTATTAAATGCCGCATTAGGCTTTATATAGATTCAAAGCAGATATTTAATGAATTGTGTGGTATATATGGACCTCAGACCATTTCAATGCGCACAGTTTTTAGGTGGGTTAAAGCTTTTAAAGCTGGGAAATTTTCTGTTGAAGATGATACCCGTCCTGGAAGGCCTAAAACCTCTGTTACCAAGGCTAACATCGCTGCTGTAAAGATTGTGGTGGAACAGGATGCGCAGTTGTCTGTCAAAGATATAGCTAGTTGTACTGGCATATCAGAAGGCAGTGTGCAAACAATTCTGAAAACGTGTTTGGACCTGAGAAAGGTTTGCGCTAGGTGGGTACCTCATTTGCTCACTGAGGAGCAAAAGACACAACACCTTAAATGTGCCCGGGAACTTTTGTAAACAATCAAAGGCTGTAATAGTCGGGTTATTTCTAACTTGCTAACAGGTGATGAAACCTGGGTGCACATGCTTGAGCCACAAAAAGGGCTGATAATAAGCAATGGAACCGAAAAGATAAAAACGCCCATGTATTGCCAAGAGAACCATAAGTTCAAAAAAGATGTTGTACGCAATTTTCTTTAATTCAAGTGGGCCAGATGTTCAAGTACCTTGTCCATCTGGTCATACAGTCACTGGCCGATTCTACAAGAGTTCTGTACTGAAGAAAGTGAGAGTTTTACAGTAAGAAACGACCGAGCAAAGGATGGTCAGGAGTCCACCTTTTACATGACAATGCCTCCTCTCATAAGTGTGAGGTTGTTAAGTCTTTTTTGGCTCCTGAAAAGGTGAAAGTTTTAAACCGTCCACCTTATTCCCCTGACCTGAGTCCCTGTGACTTCTTATTTCCAAGGCTTAAGAAAATGCTTTCTGGAAATAAGTATACGTCTAGAAGTTCTCTTGGCAGCGCTATTTATCAGTGTCTCCAACAGATATCAAAAGAAGACTATTTATCTGCTTTTCGCAACTGGGTAAAAAGGTTACAAAAATGTGTTTCAGTAAAGGGGGAATACTTTGAAGGTTTGTAATAAAAGTATGTTTGATAAAACGTAGCACTGAAGTAATCCAAAGTCAGTGACAAAACTTTTTGCAGGACCCTCGTAACTGCTTAGAGGACTAAGGCTGCCCAGTAAAAGTGGTTAGGTAAACTGACTGTGCTCGACAGGACTCCATTGGGTTGACTGGGCCGTAAAACCTCAACACAAACAAAATATTCAGCTGATTTTTTTCTTTAACACATGCCTTCTTAGGTGGTTGTTTTACTAAATGTCTTGTCAGTAATTTTGAAAAACCTACGTGCACTATGTGCTTATTTGATCAAATACAGTATTTAATGATAGTTCTGGGATAATTTTTCTTATTTCTCCATAAAAACATGTTGTGAGTATTCACTAGAAGCACCTCGAGGAGGCGCTTCTAGTGAATACCCACAGCATTTGGTTGTTTATGGAGAAATTGGGAAACATCCAAGAATTATCATGAAATACTCTTCCTGAACAAGTCCTCTGAAAGGCCTTTTAGGAACTTGGTATATATATAACATATATAATAAATTTTGTTTTGAGCTTTGGAATCAGTGGGCTATGTTTGAACATAGACACTCTCACCATATTTATGGAATTTGACATTCTGCCAGTTTGGCTATTTCTCAAATGGTTGGTAGTTGTTGTGCTGGTAAATTCATTGCAATTACATATTTTTTTCCTTTTTCACAATACTCGAGCAAAAATCAGTTTCCAGTTACTATATATATCATGATAAATATGATCAGCTATATAAGATCTTTTAGATGAATCTACATGACCAAGTGATTAGTGCTCCTGATTTTGCAATTACAATATTCTGGGCTTCACTACGATATATAATTTTCATTTTTGCAGAGCTTCCCATTATCACCTTTTCTTCATCTCAGTATGGGAAAATCAGAATTTCCCATATGATGATGATGATGATTCGGGCCATACTTTACATCAACACAGGTTCCGACCAAGGTCATCAGTCATCACAAAAAAAAAAACAATAAAAATAAAAAAAAATATTAAAAAAAAACAACACCACCACAACCTCTTCATAACAGTATTGCCAGGAACCAAACCGGAAACTGTGTTAGTAAATCATTTATGCAATATCCGACAAGGCACATTGACAAACAGTGTAGAGGCAGATCAGATGTCACAGAATGCAGCATCTGATCAGCTTCTACTCTGTTTGCATTAAATACAAGAATTTCTATAAAACATGGCAATAGCAAAAAACAACAAGACACACTTTCTATTGAAAAAGGACCTGTCAGAACAGTTGAGGTACCAGAGTCACTCGGCTTAAATGGGTTTAATAACCGTATTGTATTCAAACAAAAATGTTTAGCAAGCATTTGTTTTATTCATAATTTCACCATTTCAGGTAATTCTCTCTCAGCAATATTAGATGGTACTGCGAAACTGACATTCCTAAAGAGAGGAGAAGATTATTATATTACCATGCCTTATGCTCACTGTAAAGGTAAAACTCATTTTCCGACCTTTTCTGAAGTAATATAGAATTATAATGTTTACTTTCATAATGTCACTTCTAACTCAGTGGGGTTAATTTTTATGTCACAAAGATGCACATTAGCAAATCTCTTATCTCTGATGTGAGGGCATGGTGAAGCATATTCAGAGTTAATTATATTTTTTTATAGCCCCAGATAAAGCACTTTTTTCAAACAAAAAGTATTGATATTTTTATATGTTGTGGGTACTCATTAGAAGTGCCTCACTGAGGCACTTCTAATGAGTACCCACAGCATATCTTTTCATGTAGAAATAAGAAAAAAAATGTTTCCTAGATATCCCGTCTTACCTGGAGTTTGATTATGAGAGATAGCCACAATTAGTAAAAATATGGTGACTTGTCCATAACAGACATCTGAACTGAAGTCACTGATCGGTACATGTAGCCATGACTGTCAAGAGTGTCAGTGAAATGTAGATACTCAGGGCCCAGTTGTTCAAAGCATTGTTAGCTTAACGAGCTCATTAAGGGTCATTTCGTTAAAATATTCTGATTTTTTGCTGAAAAAATGTGAGTAGCTTTTGCACTGCAAAAGTTACTCACATTTTTTCAGCAAAAAATTTCAGCATATTTGCATATCACTCGATGTAAATATTCTGATATTTTTTGCTGAAAAAATTCGAGTAGCTTTTGCACTGTAAAAGCTACTCACATTTTTTCCGCAAAAAGTTTCAGCATATTTGCGTATCACTAGATGTAAATTTTAACAAATCGTTAACTAACGAACTCGTTAGCTTTGAACAACTGGGCTCATAGCTCTAAATAAGAAGAATATCCAAATAAATAGTTTTCTTACATCTTCACGAGCCGGCCTCGGTGGCTCAGTTGGATGCGCCGTCCAACTGGAGACAAGGAGGTTGTGGGTTCAACCCCTTTCCGAGGTCGGCAACATTCTTTTGTGGAGATTGATCGTGAAGTATTTTCTACAGTCATTCTCTCCCTTCCGCTGATTCAAGAAGGGCAGTTGTCAGTTTCTGGCGAAAGAATGTGCACAAAACTGGTTAACCGCTTAGAGGACTAAGCATGCCCAGTAAACGTGTGGTTAGGTAAACTGACCGCGCTCGACATGACCTCATTGGGTTGACTTGGCCGTAAAACCTCAACACAAACAATACATCTTCACAAAAACATTTGTTTTGATACTCATTAGAGACTTCTTTATAGGACACTTCTAATGAGTATCAATGACATATATTTTTATGGAAAAAGAAGAAAAAAACAACAATACTTTTTATTTCAAAATAGTCTCTTATCTGGAGCTATGATTTAATGTCAGTTCTTTCCCTGCTAGTGGCAACTTTTGTCGTCTGCTGATAATATTTGCAAACAGTTTTGGACCCAGATGAGGCCCAACATTTTGTCGGGCCTGATCTGGATCCAAACTGTTTGACACTGTGATGGTATTCCTGAAAGATTGTTTTGAAAAAGTTAATCTAAGAAAAAAATCCACAGACGACAAAAAAAAGCATGCAAAATTATCCAGCATGCAAAAGGAGTTAAATTATTCTCATAGATTGCTTTGAAGTGGATTATTGAACTGGATAACTACTATAAATAGAATAATGGAACAAAATCTATAAAGGTCACCCTCAGAAATACTGAAGGCATAAAAGAAAGAAAATCAGTCACGGTTTTTGCCCCTGTACCTGCATGTTAATCAAAAATACGATGATGATGAATGATGATGATGGTTTCATTGAGACTCTTGATATGCAGCAATGTAGTATGCAAGGCCGATGGCTGCTTACCTCCTCTAACAATGTTTATTTGATGCACAAGAGCCTGTGTTTGGTTATTACATCTTTTGTAGCATTTTGCTGTCTTTTAACAGTTTTTCTTAGCACATAGCTCATATCTGATGGAGCAAGGCCATAGTTAATATTTAACTCTTGCCCAGCTAGTAGTGACCTTTGTCGTCTGCTGATAACCTTTTTCAAACAGTTTGGACCCAGATCAGGCCCGACAAAATGTCGGGCCTGATCTGGATCCAAACTGTTTGACACTCTGGTGGTATTCCAGAAAGATGTTTTTGAAAAAGTTAATTTGAAAAAAAAATCCACAGATGACAAAAAAGCATGCAAAATTACCCAGCATGCTAAGAGTTAAGGGGAATGGATACACTTTGGGGGGAAGGCAACTCTGTCAATTTTTTTTGCTTTCTTTTTGAAAAGGAATCTACTCTGAAAGGAAAGATTTTATTCCCTTGGGAGAAAATTTATTCTGTTAGATTAGATTCTCTTTTATTAAGTGTTTGATGTGTAGGAAAGCAAGCAGTAAGTCACAAAAGTTCTCTTTCTTGTAAATAATGGCAGCAAAGCTATCACGTTTTTCCAGTCTTCTGAGCTTAGTCCTGCTGAACTTGGATATACCCTGCCTTTGCAAACAGTGTAGATCCAGATCTAAAAGGTGATAATGGAAAGCTCTGCAGAAGCCAACTGATCTGAATCTACACTGTTGCCAATTAGAATGTGAATTGGTATCAACAACCTGGATCAAGTAATCTGATTGGCTTAAAATTAGAAGTGGGCGTGTTATCTTTATTCAGAATGACAAGGGTTAACAGTTCCTCTCAGCAGCATCAAGCCATAGAAATACTGGAGCTGTCATACTCTGAAATAATGCTATTTGACAAGGCAAGAGAGCAGATAGAATTTTTTAACCTTTACCACTCTTAGGGCAAATCCAGCAGACAACAAATTGATGATATTTTTCTTATGATTCCAGAAAACAGGATTTGACATTTTATGCAAATTGTCCCCCCAAAAAAATCATGCAACTTGTCAGATCCTGTTTTCATGGAAAAATCAGAAAAAAATATTTCAATACTTCATCTGCTGAAAATTTTATGCAGTGTTAAAGAAAGCATATTTAGAGCACATTTTTTTAATTAACTGATTTTGTTTTAAGACAATGAATGTTTTTTCAGTGTATTCTAAGCAAACATGATAGTTTAATTGTAAAAGGCTGAATTGAGAATAGAAGATGTATTGTCACAGAGCTCTGTTTAATTGAAAAAATAAGCTAAGAGGAATCTTGTTTTAAATTTTTATTGTTTTGTTGAGTGCACAAATCAACAAAGAAAACAGGAAATTAAGACAGCCGCCATGAGATCCCCTTCCAAATCAAAATAACAAAAAAAAAAAAAGATAGAAAAGTTTTTACCGGAAGGGACGACCTTGTCAAGCTGCACAATTGTGCAGTCTGACCTAGGTATACCCATCGGTTCACATTCAGAGTGTGCTGCTTGCTAACATAATATGCGGACTGTGAAGCTTAAATGAGTAAACCATGATCAGACTTCAGAATGTTTAAATTTATTATGGATTTATGCTGATAGCATTTTGTAAAATTGTAAGGTACTTTTCTGCTTGGAAAGGTTTGTGAGAATGGACCAGTCTGCAATGGCTATTTTGGTTCTGCCAAGTTCATTGTTTGTTTGTTTGTGTTGAGGTTTTATGGCCCAGTCAACCCAATGGGGTCATGTCGAGCGTGGTCAGTTTACCTAACTACACGTTTACTGGGCAGGCTTAGTCCTCTAAGCGGTTAACCAGTATTGTGCACATTCTTTCGCCAGAAACTAACAACTGCTTTTCTTGAATCAGCAGAAGGGAGAGAATGACCTTAGAAAATATTTCATGATCAATCTCCACGAAAGAATGTTGCCGAACTCAGCGGGGGTTGAACCCGCGACCTCCTGGTCTCCAGTCGGATGGCGCATCCAACTGAGCCACCGAGGCCGGCTGCCAAGTTCATTGTCTGTGTGTGTGTGTGTGTGTGTATGTGTGTGTGTGTGTGTTTCTGCAAAGGAGTCTGCTGTTAAAAGAAAGAATTTGCTCCCATAGGGAGCAAATTCTTTCTTTTTTAGAGTAGACCCCTTTTCAGAAGAGAACCAAGTAATATTTGACAGTCATCGCCCTTGAAAGGTGTAACCCCTTGGGAGCAAATTCTTTCCTTTTAGATTAGAACCCTTTTCAGGAGGGAACCAAATAATAATTGACAAGAGTTACCTCCCCTGAAAGTGTATCCATTCCCCTAAAGTTTGTTATGATAATTAGGTTGTAAACCCAGATACAGCCTACTGGCCTGGCCTACCTGACTAACTCGGATTTGAGCTACAATTTGCTTTCAGGTATTTTGATTGGTACATTAACAATGGAGATGGGAGGTAAAGTGTCTATTAACTGTCCCAAGACTGGTTACAGATGTGATATGGAATTTAAGTTAAAGGTATGGCTAAAATATTTAGATTCTCAGGCAATGCCACATCTATCCAAACAGTCCCACATAGCACAGTCTTTTTCAGTGGGAAATTCTTTTCAACAATGGTAATACATGGCAGTTGAAATTTCTCATTTATCTGAGTATTCCTTTTGACCAAATTGTGACTCAGACCACAAATATATGATATTCTAATTTTTCATGTTGTTTGAGACTGATAACTTGCATTTCCAAAATTCTGCACGGGTGCTACCATTTTGCTTAGCCAAATGAACCAAAGTGTCCAGTTGGAAAATATAAAAAAGCTTCCCACACAGATCCAATTTATTAATAAAAAGCCTGATAATCTAAAGTTGTTTTTTTCCTTTCTGTTTTTTCTTTTTTTTTTTTTTTATGCTAAATAGAGCAGTGACAAGCAAAAGATTTAACTAATGTATATGATATATGTGTATATGAAATGTGCAGAACAGATTATCCATAAAAGTGAAAAATATAGAAGTTCCATAGCCTTGCTGCCATAATGAAGATGGGAGTTAGTCCACCAAGACTAGGGCAGACAGGGTCTGACCTTGCTTTTGCTGCCTTTATAGCTTTTCTCACAGTGTATCCTTTCATTGCTGGATGAACAGAAAAAGTTTTGCAGTTGTTGGCCATAGCCACAATCAAACCCTTAACCGTCACCATTGCAGTCAAATTTTCATAGCTGCTATGCTACAGCATCTGTCTAAGATAAAGGGAACTGTCTCAAGGTAATTTTTTTAAATGTCTCAGGAGTACTCACTGCAACTGCCTTGCTGAGGTGGTTCCATTGGGTGCCCTTAACCCTTGTCATGCGGAATAACTTAAGGTGCCATGCCCACTTCTAATTTTCAGCCAGTCAGATTGCTTGATCTGGATTGTTGTTTATTTAATGGCAAACTGTGCAGATCTAGATCAGCTGGCTTCTCCAGAAGACGTCTGATCTGGATCTACACTGTTTGCAAAGGCAAAGTATATCCATGTTCAGCATGACAAGGGTTAAGATGTTTTCTAATGCAAAAGTAACAAAATGTTATCCAAAATCTTAACCCTTGTCATGCTGAACATGGATATACAAACAAAATGTTATCCAAAATCATAACCTCAGTTTTCACTTTATCAGGAGATATGCCGTCACATTTACTGGTACTTGTAGAATGGCCGGAACAGCAATATGATATTATACTATAATATTAGACTTGGGTTGTTAAAAAAAAAGATACATATTATCACTGTGTCCCAAAAATACAAACAAAAAAAAGTTCCAGCATAGATAGTGAATTCCAGCATGGAATAGTGATTTTACTTTGATTATGCAGATAATTGTTTTGCCTTGGTCTACTTTGCCATGGTTAAATAACCAGTTAAGCTCATTTCTTTATTTGATAATATTTTTAAGTACCAACACCACAAACAGAATTCTCATTTTATCTTTCACTCAATGCCTCTTCTGAAAAAAAGGGCTTTTTGGGCATATATCAGCAGAGAATAGCAAAAGCAGCTGACACATCCTCACAGTCTGATAAGGGCCTTTGATGCCATGTATAGAACAGTTGGATACTGATACTGTATCTACATGAACAGATGTAAGAACCTTAACCAGACAGTTTGGATGTTAGATAATTTGTTAAGGAGAAGCATTCGGTGACAGTTCTGGGATAATTCTTCTTATTTCTCCATGAAAACATCTTGTGGGTACTCATTAGAAGTGCCTTGCCAAGGCACTTCTAATGAGTACCCATAACATGTTTTTATGGAGAAACTGAGAAAAATGGCCCAGAATTAGCATCAGCTAATCCTCTTTAACAAGTCCTTTGAATGTCTAGACTAATCTGACATTTGCTGGTCACAAAAAACCTGTAAGGTGCAGGCCAGATTGAAATGAATTAGATGGATTTCTGCACCAAAAAAGTAGTGATGGAGAATCTAGTATACATCGTGATTTAAATGAGGTTTCAGAGAACAGGCATACAGAGAATTTTATTTATGCACCAAAGCAGATGTTGTGGGTATCTGTTGGAATTATTTTTAATGGGTCGATCATAGCTCTATATAGGAGGAGATATCAAGAAAATATTCCCATGGTAAATATCCTAAAATTTCAAACACTTTATTCCATACTTTATTGGCTTGAATTTTGCTTTTTATGCAGTTGTTTTTTTAAAATGCTTAGTGGAATGGCAAATAATGTAGACCCTGATCAGACTGGTCCTGAAGGACCAGTCTGATCTGGGTCTGCACTATTTGCATATGCCATTTTATTGGCAACTTTGGTGTACAAAATTTTAGGACATTTACTGTGTTTCTTCACAAAAATATTTGTTATGGTACTCATTAGAAGCCTCAACAAGGTATTTCTAATGATTTCCCACAACATATTTTGTGCAAAAATAAGAAAACTACTGATACTTTTGGGTTGGAAAAAAGCACCATATGGTACATGAAGATGTTGTGGGAACACATTAGAGTCCTTCTTATGAGTACACTCAATATTTGCTTTGTTGCAAAAGGTAACAAAAATTATTGAAGTCACAAACTTTGAGTAGATACCTTAAATGGAAAATGTTGATGTATTTTCAGCCTTTCTTAGGAATTGGTGAAATATCTAATAAGATCACTGGTAAAATAAAGATGGGATCAGATACCTTAGCGAACCTAGATGGTCACTGGGATCAAGATATCTTCATTAAAGATAAAGCTACAGGGGTAAGATAAGCAAAGATAATGTTCCAAGTTTGCAATGGTGACAACTACATCCTTCCCAGTAGAATTTTTAAAATCTTGAGACAAAAAAAAAGTTGTTTTTGAGAAAAAATCATTTGAAATCTTTGTTTTCCTTCAAAAGCCATTAATTTGCTTTAAGTTTCCCTATCTTGTGAATAGTATTTTGTCAAGTTACTCAACCAATTTATTTATGACTCATTGGAAGGTACAAATGCAACTTTGCATTACAGTAGAACCTCGATAATTCAAACTCCAATAATTCAAAATTCTCAATAATTCAAAATCATTTTGAAGTCCCGGCTTATATATATGTATGCATTTTAACCCTCAATTATTCAAAGTCTCAATAATTCAAACAAAACTGTTTGGTCCCTTGGACTTTGAATTATCGAGGTTCCACTGTATTTTGTTAGCAGACTCTATTCATGTAAATAATGTTTTTGTTGTTGAATGATAAAGGTTAGAAGTCTGCACCATCTGATCTGGTCTGGTAAATGATGCACTGGCTGGTTTTTCACTAATCTTTACGTCTGTAACGTATCAGTTGCGGATGTTCTGAGGTCACAAGAGCATGAGATGCTTGCATCATGTGTGATTCGGGGATCTGGAAACATTAACGAGATGTGGTACAAACTGTCAGGTCATGTTACTGTAGTAATAATGTATTATTACAAACCTTGAAAATTAGGCTTAAAATGTCATTCTTAAAAGCAGCACACATATTTTCCAGAAGATTTGCTTGAAATTCCAGGCTTATTTTTTTTTGGTAAAATAAAAAAAAGTATGTCACCTGCTGTAATTCTGAATGGCATTTTAAGGATTACCATCATAACTCTAAATATTAGGACAGATAGGTCTTTGCAAACAGTACAGACCCAGATCAGATGCCGCAGAATGCAGAGTCTGATCAGATCTACACTGTTTACCATACATACAGCAATATTTTAGACACATCAACATGCAGATGAATGGACTATTTCAAATTTTAGGACAAGTATGGTAAGTAGATAAGGTGTCCCAATACTTCAGGTAAATATGGTAAGTAATTTATTTCACAAAAATGTAACCACATGGTGTAGTTGAAACAGATACGTACATGTGACCTTGGTGTCATGATGTTGTCATATACAAGTTTGTTAGTGACTGTGTGATATGGACATTGAAAAGTTGAGACTCTCAACTTATCAAAACTGCTTACAGGGACTAGGTCTCTTCCCTATCCCAAAACCACCCTACAGCTACATTTTGTTATCTGAACTCTTTTTTGTACCTTGCAGGAGAGTAAAATTTTCTGGTCCCCAACAGCTGAAGTGAAAGCTTCCAGGTTGAAACGATTCACTGTACCTATAGATCTGCAAGGAGACATGGAATCAGAAAAGTAAGTACATTGTATAGCCATACGTAAAATGTATATTGCAAAATATGGTAAGTTTGGTGAAAATATTGATTTTAATAGGAAGACAATCTTTCTGTGAAAACATGGATCAAATGGCTCAGTACTTTCAGAATTGTGGCCCTTGGTATAGAAGTAATTTCTGGGTTTTATACTTTTAATTGATTAAGAGGTAATCACAAATTTTATAGGATAATGCTTAAGCTTATGCAGGATTTCCAGACTTTTGTCCAATCTTTGGGGGAAAGTTTCTCCACTTCCACACTATCACCTAGTCCTCACCCACCCTCCCCCAACTCCCACCGCTTATAGTACTTAGTCTGAGCAGAAAAAGCGTGTTTATGTAAACTGACTGAATCAACATGACCCTGACCAGTGTTGACTGGGCTGTAAACGCCAAAGCCACCAACTAAGGGGTAGGGGTAGTTGGGAATGGATTCAGCTCTAAGGGAAATAACTCTTCCTCTATCATCTTATGAATAATCTTTTCCTCAAACCTGCATTAACATGGGCGACTTATGCATGCAAGTTTCAGTCTGTTTGTTTGTTCGTCCATAGTTTCTTCATTCATCTGTCCATGTACTTGTGTCTTGCATCCACCCTAGTGTCAACCCTTGCGTACACCCTAGCGACCACCCTTCATGAAGTCTAAACCTTTTTAAATAGTTATGCAGGTGGGACAACCTTCAATGAAGTTTGTTCTATTTTTTTTCTAATTTTGATATTTAGGCCTCCAAAAACATTTTGCTATTACCATCAAGCACATTGCAAAAACTACTTGCCACACAAATATTTATTGTAAGGTTGCTCTGCCCATGCTTAAAAACTTGATCAAACATGCCAAGAAATGGTAAAAATGGCTCAGTTGCCCCTGCCCCCATTTCCCCCCCCCCCACCCCCCCCCCACCCCCCACCCCACACCCCGCCCCAAAAGAAAGTTCACTACTTGTGCCACTACTACAGAGAATACTTGGCAAAAATTTATCTTGATTATGAATGTAGAATAACAGTACATGTAATGAATAAGCAAAGTTCTTACATTGTAGGTTGAGCCAGTTTAAAAATTTTGTGTTTTACAGTGTGATTTGCAGCCTTCATGAACCTTTGAACATATTTGTTGGACCGCTTGATAAGGTGTCTAAAATATTGTAGCCAAATGGCAAATACTATAGACCAGTTTGGTCTGGGTCTACTCTACTTTTTCAGGTTTGTCTGTCTGTCTGTCTGAATATTAAGAATAAATATGGTACTTGAATCAACACTGTTTATGCCTGCAGATTGTGGAGGAATGTTAGTGAAGCCATTGTGAATAATGACATGCACTCAGCCACTCAGGAGAAGTTTATCCTAGAGGAACGCCAGCGACAGGAAGCCAAGGAGAGGAAAATGAAGATGATTGACTGGACTCCTGATCTTTTTGAGAGAGATAATATCACAGGAGAGTGGGTCTACAAATACATAGAGTTAGTAATTTTATGTACAAATAATGTTTGCTTTCATAGGTTTGTCATACTTCTTAATAGATGGATGGGGTTAATCTCTTCATTTTAGAATATTACTGGAACTTCTTGCAAAACATGCTACTTTCAGCTTGCCTTGACAAAGTCCAGAAAGAGCTACTGCACTACCCCTGGCTTGCTGCACTACCCCTGGTTTGGCGTTGGTGGTGGCGTTGGGGGTCCACACAACTTCAAAGTTTTTTAAGAATTTCATATTTTTCAAACCACACAAAGGAGTTGGTTTATATTTGGTGATACTTATAGGTCCAAAGTTTTATTCAGCAATACGCACAATCATGCCTGTGGCCTAAAGGTCAAGGTTAGCGACTTGGAACTTTTTATCTTAATTTGTGTGAAAATTTTTAACAGGTAATATTTTCCAAATCATATAAACTGACATGATAAAGAAATGCCTCATTCTAACTCCTTGTACAACATTTTGTTAACCATTTTAAAAATCAGAAAAAAAAAAATATCCATTCGCACAATTGATCATTTAAGAGAATTAGGGGATAACTGCTTTCAAATTTGGCATTTGGGGAGGTAAATCGGCGGTTTTACGGTCGGAAATTTTGTTTTACGGCGACGCATCAGCGGAGCCGTAAAACGTAATTTGCGACCGTTAAACCGCCGATTTACCTCCCCAAATGACAAATTTGATGCAGTTATCCCCATTCTAATGCATTTATTCATTTTTTCTATTGAAAAAATGTACTGTTTGCACAAAACGACAAGTGCTGTGAGCTGCATAAAACCAAATGCCAGCCAATGAGAAGCGACGTTACGTGATGACGTCGGATTTGCGACAGTATATCGCAGAATATACCGTCGCAAATTTTTGACGTTATCCAATCAGACGTCGCGTTACATACGCGAGTGCATTAGAATGATAATTTATTGGAGAACATTTCATGGTTACATTATGCTTCAAATATTGAATTTCAACAGACAGGTTGAAAGAGCAATTTCACTGACACAATCAGTAGTGCATGTGGCCACTAGGCAAGACTGTTAATACCATGATGAAGTTTGATTTTCCAAAAATATTGTTTGAGTTTCAAAACATTTAAGCATGACAGTTTCAAGTATATGCTTGTTTTCTGTTTGAAATGAAATAAAAATGGTGTCTGATTTTCAAAACAAAAAAATGTGTGCTTCTTGTAACATTTCAAATTTTTAACATTTTTACCATTCAAAGGTACAACACAGATTGAAATGTCATAAACAGTCAATGGATTGTGGAGAATTATTCACGCATGGTCTAAGCATTTCTAGTAAAACAAAAAAAAACAATAAAAACAAACGTGTGCTGTCACATATTTTTAGGAGGAAGCTTTAGAATACCAGTGAATATTTCTCTGAAATCAGTCAAAGCAACCAAATGAACTCTATTTCCTCTGCATTTCAGCATGCGGCCTTGGGATTTAACAAATGATAAACTGCAATATGAATCAGATTATATTATTACAACATGGACTAAACATAGAACACCGGTGGTGAGAACTTTAAGTATAACTAGTCTTGAACAGAAACCAGAAACAGGTAAACCAGTTACTGTTATTCCAGCAACAAGGCATTCTTCACGTCAGCTTCAACGGCCAACAATTAATAAGAGATTAAATATTGTGGGAGAAGAGAGTGGCAGTTCTACTGGTGAAATTGATGCTAGACATGACAGTGATTCCTCTGAACCAAACCTAAGTAAGTATATAGTTACATCAATTAATAAGATTAAATATTGTGGGAGAAGAGAGTGGCAGTTCTACTGGTGAAATTGATGCAAGACATAAAACAAATCGCCTTGTAGAATAAACCACAGAGCAACAAAGAGCAAGACTAACACCGGGACCACTGCCTTAGAACAGTCAGTAGAATAAACCACCGGGGGGTTTGAAGCACTTTCACAGCCAGCCAACTTCACCCTGGGTCCCAGTGTAATTCTTAATACAGAAAAACAAAAAAATTTGGTTCACATAAAGGCTCCCAACTCAGTCAATGCATCAAAGCGAAAACCTAAAAATCAAATTCATCACTACGATAAACAAAGATGAGTACTCGTGGCTAATTCTGCTGTGTGACAGAGTAAACGAAAACCAATAGTTGAACCACAATGAGCCAGGCTAAAGACAAATCGTCAAGCCCCAACCCACTGGTTAAAGTTTTACAAAGAGGCTGTCATTGAGTCTGAGGCACGAACTACAGTCATACAATTAAAGAGTGAAGCATAGCCATAAAAAATGATTGGGTTGATAACTAGGCATGCAGTCTGCTGCATTGAACAAAATGCCAATTGAATCCAAACTAAGGAGGAAGTAGTGGGATGAGTTGTAGACAAAAAATAGCTAAGATTATACTGACCTGACACCCAAGATGTCCGCCATATTGAAAATCTATTTTGAACTTCTGAACAGAAAGGCCAAATGACTTGAAACTTGACAGGAAGTATTGGGGTGACTTGTAGATCAAAAGAAGCGAAAATCATTCTGATCGGAAATCCAAGATGGTTGCCATAGCCACCATGTTGATAATCTATTTTGAATATTTTCTCATGAACCGAAAGGCCAGTTGACTGGCAACTTGGTAGGAAACATCAGGGTGACTTGTAGATCAAAAATAGTTGAAATTGTTCAGATCGGAAGTCCATGATGGATGTCATGGCTGGCATCTTGAAAATCTATTTCGAAATTCTTCTTATTAACTCAGAAGGTCAGTTGACTCAGTCTTGATAGGAATTATCAGGGCCACTTATAGATCAAAAATAGCTAAAGTCATTCCAGTCAGAAATCAAAGATGATCACCATGGCAGCCATGTTGAAAATCTGATTTTCTTCTCCTTAACCGAAAGGTCAATTGACTTGAAAGGTCATTGAAATTATCATGATGACTTGTAGATCAAAAATAGCTAAAAATATTTGGATTGGAAATCCAAGATGGCCCCCATGGCCACGATCATGAAAATCTATATTGAACTTCTCTTTAAATGAAAGGCCGATTGACTCGAAACTTGTCTGGTAATCAGGTGAGCGATACAGGGTCATCTTAGCCCTCCTGTACCTGTGATACATTTTTAGCATCTTTCTGTTTACTCAGTCTTGTGTTGAATACCCGTTTCACCTCTGTATTTCATTTCACAATTGTGACACGGGATCTCGTACACAACACCACAGATATTTTTCTTTTTGTATCCCCCCCCCCCCCCCCCCCCACCTCAGGGGAGGGGCACATATTATTTTTTGGTGCCGATCCCATTGGTGTTCCTGTTGGCATCGGCATCACACTTTTTTGTATGCACAATATCTGGTGAACCAGTGATTTGATTCTTACCCAAATACCATGGATATATAATTGAGACATAACAAAGAACTGATGAGATTTTGATGGCCTTGACCTAATTTTCAAGGTCACAGCTGTAGAAAGACTGGTGGGTGGGGGGGGGGTGTATCTTTTTTCTCTGAAAATACTGTTACTAGTCCTTTTTAGCTCACCTGAGCAGGAAGTGCTCATGGTGAGCTATTGTGGTCAGTCAATGTCCATCATGCGGCATCAACAATTGCTTTAAAAGCCTACTCCTCCTACACTCCTGGGCAAATTGACTCAGTACTTGGTAGGAAGCATCAGGATGACTTGTAGATCAAAAATAGCTAAAATCTTTCCAGTCGGAAATCCAAGATGGCCGCCATCTTAAAAATATATTTTTCGCTTCTTCTCCTGAACCAAAAGGCCAATTGACTCCAAACTTGGTAGGAAGCATCAGGGTGACATGTAGATCAAAAATAACTAAAATTGTGCCAATCAGAAATCCAAGATGGCCGCCATGGGGGCCATCTTGAAAATCTATTTTTCGCTTCTTCTCCTAAACCCAAAAGCCAATTGACTCCAAATTTGGTAGGAAGCATTGGGGTGACTTATAGATCAAAAATAGCTAAAATTGTTCTGATCGGAAATCCAAGATGGCCGCCATCTTGAAAATCTATTTTTCGCTTCTTCTCCTGAAATGAAAGGCTTATTGACTCCAAACTTGGTAGGAAGCATCGTGGTAACTTGTTGATAAAAAATAGCTAAAATTGTGCTGATCGGAAATCCAAAATGGCCGCCATGGTGGCCATCTTGAAAGTCTATTTTTCATTTCTTCTCCTAAACTCAAAAGCCGACTCCAAACTGGGTAGGAAGCATTTGGGTGACTTATAGATCAAAAATAGGCCTCGGTGGCTCAGTTGGATGCGCCATCCAACTGGAGACCAGGAGGTCGTGTGTTCAACCCCCGCCGAGGTCGGCAACATTCTTTCGTGGAGATTGATAATGAAATATTTTCTACGGTCATTCTCTCCCTTCCGTGGATTCAAGAAGGGCAGTTGTCAGTTTCTGGTGAAAGAATGTGCACAATACTGGTTAACCGTTTAGAGGATTAAGTCTGCCCAGTAAACATGTGGTTAGGTAAACTGACCACACTGGACATGACCCCATTGGGTTGACTGGCCTTAAAACCTCAACACAAACAAAGATCAAAAATAGCTAAAATCATCCCTATTGGAAATCCAAGATGGCTGCCATGGCGCCCATTTTGAAAATCTATTTTTCACTTCTCTTCCTGAACAGAAAGGCTTATTGACTTTAAACTAGGTAGGAAGCATCTAGATGACTTGTAGATGAAAAATAGCAAAAATTGTGCTGACAGAAATCCAAGATGGCCGCGATGGCAGGCTTCTTGAAAATCTATTTTTGCTTCTTCTCCTAAACCCAAAAGTCAATAGGGGTGTAACGATACACCTACCTCACGATATGATACGTATCATGATACTTTTAATCAGACAGACAGACTCGGCCTAATTTTATACCTACTGTGCTTTCGACATCTTTCATAAAGTTGATTTTTGCTTGACGCTTTACACAGAAGAAGTAAATTTGCAAAATTTTGTCGTAACCATTTGTCGTAACTACCTATGTACAAAAAGTTTTATTCTATTCATTGATTTTAAAAAAATCAAATATTTTCACTTTTTCACTTTTTAAAAATGAAGCAAAATCATGCAGAAATATGTTGGGTAGGCAACTTGGAGCAAGATTTTTAACAAGTTCCGCTTGTTCAATTTTGCTGAAAGGGGCTCTTACACGGTATAGGAAATTTACATTGGTTTCTGCCCACGCTTAGAATTGGATGAAATTCTGCACAATGGTTGCCTAAGGTATAACACTGATGATTATGAGGCATTGGCTTTTAAATGTAGTTCCATTGTAAATTTATGGTGTTTTGTACGCGGCCACTATCAAATCAGGGGGTGCCCTAATATTAACCTTCGTACAGTAAACAGGATTTCATTTTTCAGATGCTGGAATGTTTTATTAATTAAGACCATCATTAGTACATGTTTTGATACTATGGATGGCTTCATGTATTTAGCAATAGTGTTGGAGCAATAACGTAAGTTGAACGGTAGCCCCATATTTCAGCTGCAGGTTATGTATTCATCCAGATATTATCTGCAATTTTACCATGTTCCGATTCTTGTCAAGACACCATTTCAGCATAAAAAATTTCCATATGTATTAGAAATAAACACATGAAATTTCATAAAAATTGAAGACCGGTAACATGTTGTTTAAACAGCCTGAATACATATAGTCCTGAGTCGGCAAAATATGAAATTACCCATTACTCATGTATAAGTAGTATCGTGTAAAGTCATTTTATCAATAGCTTTCAATTTGGATTACCATGATATAATATGATTTGTATAAGAAGTTGATACCATAATTGTTCATATTCATTTATAACCAGTTGACTGAATTGCACCTTGTTGAACACCATGTCCAAAAAAAAAACTTTTCATTTACATGATCTGGACCATGCAGACACTGTCCAAGTTCTCTGTATCTATATATATAGGATTCCACTTCAAATACTTGACTTTGGAAGTATTTATCAGATAATAAAAAGCAGATAACAGTCTTGTAACTGATGATGATGATTATGAAACCTGGGTCTAGCTTTAAAGTTACTTGTTCAGGCAGACAGGCATGGTGGACACAACTTGCTTACCAAGTAATGATTACTATCCTAGGACACCTGATTAAAATCTTCAGGGTCCATGTCTGTTGATTTCAACATTCAGAATTGTCAATCTTCAATGGATTTATGAGTAAATACAACAATGTGGACTTCTTGTCCAAAAATCAACTATAAACTTTGGTGTAAACTGGATAAATGCCTCAAAAATAACAAAAAGAATTGATATAAACAGGCAATACTGTGACTACTTGTTCACGCTTAGTAAATACAAAAAAGCACAATATTGTCAAAACCACAGCAGAAGACACTCAGTATTGGAAAAAAACACTACAGCTTAAATACAATCAGTAATGAACAACTAAAGTCTGTGTCACATGGACACATGCAAGCTTAGTACTGTTTCTTTAGGTAAGATCTATGAACTTGCTGACCAAATACTTTAGTACTCTTTCTAAAATGAAAGAATACATGATCAGTGAAGAACAACAAAGAAAGTAAGAGCAGTTGGTATTAAGAAGAATGAAATTATATTCAGCTAAAATATTCAATGGAAGAAAGAATTTAAGTATAAGAACTAAAACAAAACTTGAATACTAAAAGCCTCCTTTCAAAACGTATTACAACACAAAAAACAGAGACAATGTGAAAATAGAATTAATTAAATACCATAGAACTGCCAGCAACCAGATGAATCAAAACTGTTCAAAAACTCTTCAATACATCCTTTAGATTCACATTAAGACCTCACAAGTTAGCTGTTTTAAACTCCTGTGTTAATTAACATATGGCTGAGTTTCAAACTAGTATGGAAGTCCTTAGGCAAATGACTAAAATATGAATGTCATACAACCTTTGGAAAAATCTTAAAGCTTTAACATGAAGAACTACAGAACACCAATTTGTTGTTTAAGTCAAACTATGTGCCTAGAATAGAACTTATGCAGAACAGAAACAATTTCATATATGCTTACTGTAAGGAAGAAAGGATAGATCTGCTTTTCTGATAGCAAAAGTTAAGACCGCATAAACAGTATTCTGTGCTGCTGTCATCAAAGATAACTTGAAACAAAGAGAAAATCTCCAGTATCAGTGTCAATTCGATCGCAGGAAATACCGACTGAAGTGACATATTTGAACATGTTACAGGACAAGAAATCCAGTGTTCATAATTTCAAAATACAATATAGGCTTGCAAGCAAGCTATAGATATATCAGAAGTTAAGTCTATAGGTATTATTTTCTTTTCAAGCGTTCTTAGTTTGGTTAGAGTTCACCAGTCCAGAAGCAAGTCTCCAAAAATCCTAAAATCTGTTGATGGGGATGCAAACAAACAAACAAACAAACAAGCAACAACTACTTGCAATAGTACGTTTGCACATCTTCTTAATATGACAATGGAGATTATGGCTCTCCCTGTTTTATGCCTATTTTTTGTAATGGTGAGAATGGATACCCCTGTTTTACACCTATTTTAGTTTTATGCCTTTTGGGAAGTAATTATACAAAATGCTCAATGATTTGCTGACATGAATTAAAGCGTAAGATTTTGTTAAGCCTAATTTGTTAATTAGAATTTCTTTAGATTTAATTTGTTATGCTGTCTACATTTGTAATAGTTGGTTAGTCAGAGTCCATATAAATAGAAGGCAAGTAATAGAAAGTCATGAAAATTTAATAGGTAGCTCAAGATATATTCATTCCGAGTTGTCTAAACTCTCTTTGATTTGTTAAGTGTTAGAAGTGTTTGATAACACTGCCTTTCTCTACTGTTTTTAATCAATGTAACAAAATAGTCAATTTTGTAAAAATCGACTAATATCCATTCAAGGCCTAAAATGACAATGTTACCGGTTTTTATTTTTTATGAAATTTGGCACAGCTATAGAGGATATATGGAGCAAATTTTCCTGGTAGTATGAAATCTTGACAAAGACTATAACATATTAATTTTGAAAGTTTAATTTTGATATTTTTTTCATTTTTTGGTAAAAAATTCAGATTTTTTATAATCAATTTATCAGAAAATGTTAACTTTAATTAAATATAAATGTTTTGTGATACCAATAGAATTACTATGGTGTTCACCATTCAGCACAGCACAAAAATCTTAAAACTAAATTAAACTTAAGATGTATGACATACTTATTTGGAGACAGGTATCAGCTCATGGGGGGAGTGAGTCAAGGTTGCGTCCTGAGTCCAACTTTTTATTATATAATTTAATAAGCACATTTTCATAGGTTGCATATGCCTAGTTATTATTATACAAAGTTTCAGAAAAATCCATGCGTGGGCAGAAATGAAAGATGCCCTTTTCACAATATTGTTGTGAAACATCATGTTTTCAAATTCAGTAAAGAAAAATAAAAAAATATTTTCTAAGACAAAAATTTAAAAAAAATCACTTTACTATAGAAATTGCATAGGTCAGACCAACTTTTGGTCGTAAGTATAATTTTAGTGCAAATAATTGTGAACAAAACACAGAAACAGGAAAGACAAATGGTTTCTGATAAGATATAGTCAACCAGAACAAAATATTTTCATTTAAAATAAAACGCCAAGCAAAAAACGTCTTTCCAAGAGATGTCGAAAAGACAGTAAAATGCATTCTTGACAGAAGTGTTCAGCGCCATAAAAATAACTGTAAACTTAATATTTTTTAGATGTCTGACTTTTTTTATTTCATTCGAAATATGTTAATAAACTAATATAGAACCATGTTATGGAAGATATAATCATTAAAACAATATTTCTTTCATAAAAATTGAGATATTTTTATGGGCCGAACAGTCTATTGTTGCGAGTGCTTTTTAGCCGAACGGAATACAGTAGTTGTCGTAAGGCGAAAGAAGATGCTTACATCGATAATTAATGCATCAATAAAGCAAAATTAAGTAGGATTCAACATAAAAACAACATCTAAGCAGTTTCTCTGCTATTTTTTTTTCTTAATTTTGTCTTTCGAAGAAATTTTTTTTGGTAAACCGAACCGAAATTACCAAAAACGGATCGTGAACCAAACCGCCAGCTTCGTACCGCGGTGAACCGTACTTTCTGTGAATCGTTACCCCTCTAAAAGCCAATTGACTCCAAACTTGGTAGGTAGCATTGGGGTGACTTATAGATCAAAAAAAGCTAAAATCGTCCCTATCAGAAATCCAAGATGGCTGCTATCTTGAAAATAAATCTTTAGCTTCTTCTTCTGAACTGAAAGGCCAATATTTGACTTGAAACTTAGCAGGAAGCATTGGCATGACTTGTAGATAAAAAATAGCTAAAATCGTCCCAATCAGAAATCCAAGATGGCTGCCTTGGACTTAGGCTTTCCTCAGTATGTAATACGGTTCTCTCCCTTCCTGTAAAACTTGGCTGTAAAACCTCAACCCAAACAAAGTGATATGCCACATTTTTATATTACTCTGGCTACGCTTTTCGATAAGCCTTTGACATATGGAATAACCACACAGCCTTTTGATTTGTCAGAGTCAGTTTTGAAGTTTTTCTTTCCCTTTCCATTTATTTACCACCAAGTCTTTCACTTTTTCAGTCGACCACTGGGTATACTCACATGTCTAAAGTGCAGATGTTAAATGCCTAGCATCTTCTTTCTTGTCCTTTTCCTACATAACCACAGAAATACACCAAAAACATAATGTTCTGATAACACTAAGTTTGATTTTGTGCTGTAACAGGTGGTGTGAATCAAACAGGAGATATTGGTTCATATGAATTGATTTGTGGTATACCACTATTGGCCATTGCGCCAGTATATTTTAGAAAATTCTTTAGATGTGCTTGTTCAGGTGTGGGGATGAGTGGTAAGGAGTTAAATTGTCTGAGTATTTGGGTAAATATGATACATATGAATTGTTTCAAATTTGCAGTCTGTAAAAAGACTTCCAAATGAATGCATGGAAAAGAGCTGAATGTTTTAGTAGATAAAATGAAAAACTGGGCCCAGTTGTTCAAAGCATCGTTAGCTTAACGAGCTCGTTAAGGGTCATTTCGTTAACTGTTTTAGCGGATTCAATATACAATATTCCGATATTATTTGCTGAAAAAATGTGAGTAGCTTTTGCACTGCAAAAGCTACTCACATTTTTTCAGCAAAAAATTTCAGCCTATTTGCGTATCACTCGATTTAAATTTTAATGAATCGTTAACTAATGATGTCGTTAGCTTTGAACAACTGGGCCCAGATTTGATGTAGCTGTACATGTATGGGCATGATGAAGTTTTGAACTGTACTGAAAGTTGTACCCAGGAAGTTTTCAAGCATTATATTCATTTGGGTGTTTTTCTCATGCAAGCTTCTGTAATTACAGGAAAAAGAGTGACTCGAACTGCATCAGCATCAAGGGTGAAATTATCAGAAGATGCAGTGTTGAAAGCAATAGAGCCATTAGCCAAGTTACAACAAGATACTAACAGTCTTGTTCAAACTCTACAGAGACAGATAACTGTGTTACAGCAACAACAAGACCAGCAGTTAGCTCAGGGTGTACATGAACAGTACAGACACTGGTTCCTATTGGCAGTCATAATACTGGCTCAGGTTCTGCTGCAGTGGATCTTCAAGTGAATGGTGTCAGAAGTAGTGAATGGTGTCAGCTGAGGAGTGAATGGTGTCAGAAGTGGAGTGAATGGTGTCAAAAGTGGAGTGAATGGTGTCTGATGTGGAGTAAATAGTGTCAGAAGTAGTGAATGGTGTCAGAAAAGTGCTGAATGATGGCAGAACTGAATGGTGTCAGAACTGTAGAGAATGGTGTTAGAAATATGGTTCATAGCTCTAGATAAGACACTATTTTCAACCAGCATGTTAATATTGTTTTTATTTCTGCATGAAAACATACATTTTGGATACTCATTACTTTGCCGCTGCAAGGCATTTCTAATGTGTACCCACAACATATATGTCTGTTTTATGACTACTCATTAAAATTACATCAAGGAGTCAATTCCAATGAGTAATCTTGTATATGTTTTCATGAAGAAGTAAGAAAATACTCATATTTGTGTCTTATCTTAGCTAGAGTTGGTGGCTGGGAACACGGGATTCTGTTGCCTTAAGGACTGGTATAAAATGGGATCAGTCTGTTTATATTGGCTCAGGATATGTGATGTTTATTAACACAATCATTGATGTCTAGTCCAAGTCTGTGCTACTCAGTCCCTCCCTGGACCTTATAATTATGAGCTTTGTCATTTTCTAGCTACCCAGTCAAGCCCTCATTCATTTCAAGGACTTTCTAAGACACCACTTTTTAAAGTACATTTAAGCCTTCAGGTCTGTGAATATGAATCGTTAAGATACGCAGTCTAAGCCTGGGCACAATCTGTCCAAAAGAACATTATGTCGTTCCTGTGGGTCAGCTAAAATTTGGCTTGATGTTGCTTAATCATTCTTTACATATTGTTTTTAGTTTATTGTAGAGCCCTGGTAATGGTTCATATGTAAGGTGGCAGCACAGACCTTGCTCATACTGTTCAACCATTGGCTTGCTGTTGGCACGATCAGCTGACATTAAATGTGTGCTGTGTTTCTTGTTCTTTTTACTTGAAAACATGGCTTGACATTTCATTTAATGAGGAATTTGTATGAAATGGCAAGCCCTATTTTCTAGTGTGATAAAGCAGAAGAAAATAATTTTAAAACGCCTTCTGCTGGTATTTACATTTAGCAAGCTTAGGGCTTGAGACATTCTCTGGAGAAACCAGCATGTTGTGTAAACAGTAGACCAAGATCAGCCTACAGATCTGCAGTCTCTCAGAGTCTTCCCTGCTACATGGCATTTTCATTGTGTTTACTGTGTTCATGCTTACATTCTGGATCTTTGACTGCAATGTTATTTAATGATAGGGTAGTAGAACTGTTGAGCTACCCCATTTACAGTCCAGGACCCATTTCAAAACTTAATAGGTTTTGCATTGCAAAAGCTACTCATATTTTTGCAGCAAAAATATCAAGGCATTTGAAAATACCTTAGCTACAACAGTTAATGAGTTTGTCATTAATGAGCTCACTAACAATGCTTTGAACAACTGGGCCCTGTTGTATAAAGCAGCATCAGTTTAACACAGATGTTAAGGGGAGTTGATACACTTTCATGGGAGGCAACTGTGTCAAATTTATTTTGTCTCATTTCTCAAAAGGGGTCCTCTGAAAGGAAGGAGGGGAACAAATTCTTTCCTTGTAGCGTAGAGCCCTTTCAGAAGGGGCTTGGTGCACAGGAAACATACAAGAAGGTACAAGTGTTGTCTCCCTTGTAAGAAGTTGCCAAAAGTCTACTAAGTATATTCAGTCCCTTTAACCCTAGTCCTGCTGAACTCGGATGTACTCTGCCTTTGCAAATAGTGTAGATCCAGATCAGTTGGCTTCTGAAGAAGCCAATGAAGAAGCCAACTGATCTCGATCTACACTTTTTGCCATTCAGTATATTAATTTATACCAGTAATGTGGATTAAGGAATCTGATTGGCGGAAAATTAAAAGTGGGTGGGCATCTTAATATATTAAGCATGACAAGGATTTAGTTAGTGCAATATTATCCTTTTGACAAGATTTTACAAGATGTAACATTAACCACATCATGATGTGTTCTTTTAGAATATATATCTGGATCATTATATTATGTGTAACACACAGTGAAGCTATTAACCAAGCTAGTCAGAAAGGTGATACGAGAAAATGCCCACATCAGAAGTTTTTATACAACCATAATAAAATCTAATTACACCATTATCTTTAGTCCTATCCCATGCTAAACAGGATAAGTCAGAAGCTGGGAATTGTAGTTATATTAACTTTTGATATGATGTGGTTCCCAGCTGCATAAGATCAGTCTGGGACTAGGTTATATTTTTTGGGGTAATGTGGTTCCCTAGTTGCACAGTATCAGTAAGAAGTGAGAATCAGTAGCTATATTCAATATAACATGGTTCACTAATTGTACAGTATCAGTTAGTCACTGGGACTTGGAAGTTGTATTTTGTATGTCATGGTTCCATAGCTGTACAATATCACTCAGTAGCTGAGAATCAGTATTTATGTTTGATATGTCAAGATTAGGTTGTTATATTTGACCACAAGTAAAACCCACCATGGGGAAAAAAAAAACTTTCCTATATGGGCCACATCAAGTGAAAAAGTGCCTTTGAACATATGCAAAATGTGCAGATTCAGATCATCCTGCATGTGTGCAAAGTATTATCTGGGCCTTTGCATTCCATTTGCATCACGAAAACATGCCTATATAATATTGACCCCCTTAAACCCCACTTTTATATAGTAGAACTGGGGTATACATTATTTTTGTTATTTCTGCTCAAAAATATAGATTGTGGGTACTCGTTAGAACCGCCTCAATGAGGCGGTTCTAACGAGTACCCACAATCTATGTTTTGAGCAGAAATATGAAAAAATATCAGAATTTTTTATGTGAAAAATTGCCCTTTTTTGGTGGTAAAATTTTCAGTGAATTTGAATAGGCATGTTTTCGTAATGTATACATTTTGTGTATTTTCAATTATACAATGACTTTGTTAGTGGACAGTGAAGGCCCTGATCAGACTGCATGAATGCCTGAAGACATGTTTTCGCATGACACAGCCCATCTGTCCACAGCGCCAGATAGATAATTTTGGCAATGATTTAAGGTAATCTTATATTTTATTTTTGGACCAAAATATATCTTGTGGGTACTCATTGCAATGGCTTTAGTGAGGTGGTCCTGTTGAGTACCCACATGATTTGGTATAAAAATACATGCATCTTCACAATATGCCCTTTACCAGAACTTAAGATCCTTATGATACTTGGTCCTACTAGTAACAAACATAAAAGACTCAGGCCAGCTTACATATCTGTGGAGGCTGGCCTCTATCTTCGATGTTTGCATGAAGGAAAATACTAGTTAAATCCTATAAGTGCCAGTCACAACAGCAGCATTTTGATTTTTTTCAGAGAAAGTATGGTTTGATATTTCATATGAATCATCTGTTAGGTAGATGATTCACATGAAATATCAATAAAGATATAAAAGGTCGTATTTAGACGCAAAGAACACTCAAAAGAACGAAAATTGGAAACTGGGATTTATTAAGTCTTGTCATATGTAGCAATGTAATTTGTTTTGTAATTTACAATGTTGCATACATCACTTAGCACCGGCTTAAGTGGTATTCAGTTTGCAAAGAAACTAGAATGGGCTCATGTTGGCCTTTCTTTGAAAAATGGAAAAAAAAAAAAAAAAAGAAGATATTTGAGAATGCATTCTGCAACTATTTTGAATGATGCTTTAAGGGTTTAAATTTTTTGACAATGTGATTTAAATATTGGTTTGTTGGCAGTGGCATTTTGTTGTTTGTGCCAGATTAGGGGCAAAATTATTGATATTCAGTCAGTATGATTAATTGCCACTTTGAGAAATTGCTCTATAAACAACATATTCCCATAAACCTTGTAAAGATTCTCATGCAAAGACGATAAATTCTACAGTATTGAAAATAATCCAGTGTATTGAGACTGATAATGCAATAATTGGAATTTCAAGATCTGTAATTGTTTTATCTTGCAGCACTGTTTAGGAATCAAAGTAAACTTTTAATGACCGATGTACCGGGGTAATATTATGTTATCACGTCAGTCATCCGTGTGTCAGTCTGTCCAGTCCATATTTTCAATTCCAAATGATTACTTGAGTAAATGTCAGTGGATTTTCACCACATTTGGTATGTGCATTGATATTGTGGAGATCTGGTTTAGGATTGCTAATGGGCAAATTTCATCAATTTTTGACAGTTATCTGCCCGCTACAGATCTGTATTTTTGTCTCAGAACAATAACTTGAGTAAATCTCAATTGATTTTCACCAAACTTGATATGTGCATTGATATTGTGGAGATCTGATTGGGATTGTTAATGGGCAAATGTCAGAGTTATCTGCCCACGATACAATAATGACGGTTTATTATTGTTTCACATTTTTTTTATTCAGCAGTGGTGAAGCATCGGCATAGCCTAGTGGTTAGCACTCGCAACTTTCTATCACAAGGTCCCTTGTTTGAATCATTATTATGTCTGTTGAAAGTATATTGCCCAGACACAGTGCTCCAGATAAGGCACTAGTTTTTTAACCAAGAAGTATTTTCTTATTTCTCCAAGAAAACATATGTTGTGACTACTCATTTACAAGTGCCTCTTTGAGACACTTCTAATGAGTACCCATATGTTTTTATGGCAAAATAAGATTAAGTAGATACCCCCTTCTTATCTGGAGCTGTGACAAGATAGATCTGATTCAGCTGAATGAAGACTCTTTGCTGTGGGTGTAAACAATATTTATTGCATAAAAGAACTGTGCCATATACAATTAACAGCCATGCATTAACCAGCAAAAAGCCGTATATTAACAAGAAAATTGACACATTGTTAATGCACGGCTGGCAACATTACATATGCTCGTACTAGGGCACCAGATTAATCTGCTGATATTTGAAAGCGATCATGAGTTGTTTACTGCCTGGCCCTGGAATGAGCATATAGGTAGTCTGTAGAAATCTTGCTTGTGAGATAACTGGCAAAAAGGCGAAACAAAATAGTGCAAGAAATGTAGCAAATGTTTTCAGTTTTTATCTAATAATAGCAATTGAACATAGCTTTTTCAGTGCATTAACATTGGCCAGGTCCTTTGGAAGGTACCGAAAACCGTCGGCACCCGTGGCCTTTGTTTTCAACACCTCCCTTGGGACCTGGCAGTGTTAATGCATGTAAAACCATGTTTGATCCCAATATTGAATCTTCTCAGATGTGTAGTGAATGCTGAGTATCCTTTTAACCCTTAAAGTGCCAATCACAACCGCAGCAGACGACAATTTTTTTTTACTTTTTTGTTTTATTTTTCAGAAAAACAAGTATTGACATTTCATGTGAATTGTCTGCTTGGCAGACAATTCACATGAAATGTCAAGACTTGTTTTCTCTGAAAAATGAAAAAATAATTTTTGAATGTCATCTGCTACAAATTTTGCTTGGCCCTTTCAGGGTTAAAATGCAAGTTTGGGTCTTGGTTGTTCTGGATTCAGTTGACCATGTTTTTTCCCCCCAAGGGTACCATGCTAATTTTGGTCACAAGCAATAATGAAATCTCCAGATTTTGAAAGATTGTACAAATGTTTTTTTTGTTGTTTTTTTTTTATGGTTAATTTATTTTGCGACATTATTTATTTTATGCTTTATTTTTTGCGTAATTTTGATTAACCATTGCCTATGTATCAAACTGGTATCAGAGGACATGTTTAGGATGAGTATTTGATGATAATTGTGGATAATTTTTCATACATTGTTGGTACTCATTAGCAGTTTCTAACAAGCACTGACAACAAATATTTTGTACGGGGAGTTAAATAAAACAATCCTAAGAAGGAAGTCCAGGTCAGACCTGACAAGCTTGAGGTGGTAGCTTCCTTTTGCTACCTAGGAGACGTGCTCTCAGCAGCAGGTGGCTGTGAACTTTCAACCACAACACGTGTGAAAACTGCCTGGAAGAAGTTCAAGGATCTGCTACCAGTTCTCTCTTCACGCCACCTCGCTTTCAAAACACATCGCCGTGTGTACAGCACTTGTGTGCAGAGTGCAATGCTCCATGCCAGCAAGACTTGGCCGTTGACAAAGTCAAACCTTCAGCATCTGCAGTGAAATGACAGGGCAATGATCAGACAGATCTGCAATGTCAGGCCGCAAGAAATTGTCACCATCAGGTCCAGTGAGCTACTTGTGCGGCTTGGCATTGAGGATCTGGACCTCATTCTGAAGGAGAGAAGACTCATATGGTATAGACATGTGGAACGCTCCAATGGTGCAGTCAAGACAGCTTTGACATACAGATAGATGGAAAGTGTGGGCTTGGGAGGCCCAAGATGACATGGAAGCAGTTGACGGAGAGGGATTGCAGAGAGTGGAAGCTCTCAGCTATCAACCCTTATGATAGACATACCTGGAGATCTGGTGTGAGATCTGCCATGCGTGCAACAAGCCAGCTATCTGGAAGGGAGCCCACTGATGTGGATGTTGCCCTTGTACCTGCACGTTAATCAAAAATCCTCTTATGATGATGATGATATGTATCCTAGAATTATCAAGTATGCCTTCTAAACAAGTCCTCTGATTGCTTTTCTATTTGTTGGTTTTGTTATTGCAATAATGATTTGTTTGGCACTTAGTGCAAGTTACCATTGAAACTACATCATGGGGAAACATAACTGTAGAACCAATTGAGCTGAAAGATCAGAAAACGTGCACCCAGCAAACATTCAGTTCAGCTTGCACAATATTGCACAGTCTGATCTCAGTCTTCATTGGATGCATTTTGAATAGCCTAGGGTGCAAAGTTTCTACAGGCAGACTACAAAGACTCTTAACAGACTGTGCAGATGTGCAGGCTGATTTGTGTCTTCATCCAGTGCACATACAGAAGGCAAGTTTTCTCATTTTGTAGCTCAGATAGTATTGATATTTTTCTTTTTATTCTGTGGAAGCATGTGGGTATTGTTAGAAGTGCTTCATCGAGGTGCTTCTAATAAGTACCCACAACATATAGCAAGAGGCAGAATATGTTTAGGTGGTCTGATGAGTACCACTGGAACCACTTTATAAGAGGGTTCTTAATAAGACGATTTCAGATATAAAAAGAAGTGGACCCCAAAGGTGTTGTATCCAAAACAAAAATGTATAGATTTATATAGAAAAATGACCATGAATGGTCATTTTTCTATATAATCTATGCATTTTTGTTTGGATACGCCATGGTGGTTTAGCTAACATAGTAAGCCAAAGAATTGTGTTCTGTCCACAATTTGCTCAGTACTGTCTGCTGAAATGATTTTGGCAATTACAGTGTACTGTCAGCAAATAGCAAACATTCTGATCAGTCTGCTGAAATATGCAGGCTGATCAGAGTTCACTGTCTGCACTTCACCTGGAAATTTATGCAGGGCAGTTTCTGGGAAAAATAAGAAAAATATCTATCCTTCCAAATATTGTCCACTAATCTTAAAAGATTAATTATTTCATGTTACTGAAACTGGAAATGCTCCTATTTATGACATGAGCCAGCACACGACAAAATCTACAAGACCGGTGTGACCAGTAAAGACTCAGATCAGCCTGTACATCCACCCAATGGTTCTTGTTTATTCCTCTTTGAATAGCCCCGATGCACAGACTGAGTCTTCGCTGGTCACACAAGTCTTATTGTAGATTTTGTCATGCACTGGCTCAGATGTTTATGTCATTGTTACATAGCTCCAGATAAGGTACTTTTTTCATCTGAAAAGTACTGATAGTTTTTCTTAATTCTCCACAAAAACACGTTGTGGCTACTCATTAGAAGTGCCTCACAGAGGCACTTTTAATGAGTACCCACAACAAACGTTTTTGTGGAGATTTAAGAAAATTATTAAATGGCTAGCCCCTCTTACCTGGAACTATGGAATTGTTATCAACATATATTAACCAATGGTATTGTAGTTAGTAGCAATATTGTACTTTGTTAACTTCAGACTGAAAATGGAATATTGCAAAGAAAGAACATCATTCAGTGCCAGATATTTACTTTCATCCCTGAGTTTCTTGAATTTGGAGGTGTCCACTGATGCAAGTAGGGGTTTCAGTCTAAAATCAAAAACAGAATGGCAAACAGTGTAGATCCTGATTAGATGGCTCCTTACGGGTTGAAAGTGTTAATCCTAAGTGATAGGACAAACATGCCTGAGCAAACCGTATAAACTCAGATCATATGCAGATTAGGGTCTACCTTGTTTGCATCTCAAGCAGCATTTTTTAAAACAAAGGTAGTAAAATAGACTTGTTCAAATTTTATGACAAGTGTGGTGAAAAGTTAAGGTGTCCCATTATTTAGTGTTAATACAGTAATGTAACAAGTTAACCGTAAAAAGCATGGCTTCAAATTGTGATCTAACCCATAAAGTGCCAGTGACATTCTGTTTTTTTTTTTTTTTCTTCAGTGAAGTAGTTTGACATTTCATATGAATTGTTTGTAAGGCATATATATGATTCACATGAAAAGTTATGCATTACTTTCACCAAAATAAAAAAAAAATGAAAATGTCATCTGCAACAATTTTCAATGGTTGTTATGGGCTAATTTAGCTACAGAGGCATACTTAGATAAATAATTTTCAGTAAAATATAAAGACCACCTTTGGTACTGCCTAAAAGTGGTCTTATTAGTGGGGTGGTCTTAATATTGAATGTAGAATATAGCTCCAGATTACGTGCTTTTTTCAACCAAAAAGTACTGATATTTTTCTTTATTTTCAACGAAAAAAATATGTTATGGTACTCATTATTAGAAGCGCCATGCCAAGGGGCTTCTAATGAGTACCACAGCATATTTTTTAAAAAAAATGGAGAAATAAGAAAAATATCATGCAGACACCTCCTCTTTTCTGGAGCTACACAGTGAATAATAAGAAAATCCCATTTTGGACTGGCAAAAGCTTGTCTTAACTCTTGTCCTGCTGAATAAATTAAGTTGCCACACCCGTTTCAAATTTTCAGCCAATCAGATTCCTTAATCCAGATTGTTGATATAAATTCACATTCTGAATGGCAAACAGTGCAGATCCAGATCATTTGGCTTCTCAGAAGCCAACTGATCTGGATCTACACTGTTTGCAAAGGCAGGGTATATCCGGGTTCAGCAGAACAAGGGTTAATAGTGGAGTGGTCTTATTTTCGCATGGTCTTAATAGCAGAATTTTACTATATTTCTGACTGAAGATATCTGAATTGCATATTTCTTTAAACGTGTAAATAGTTGGTGCTAAAAAAAAGTCACATTTTCTGTCTGAAGTAAACAGGGTATATTTTGGGACCATAGAATTAGGTGCTTTACTTATTTTTGTTTCATATTTTTCTATAACTTTTGTTGTTCTTTTTTCTCTATAATTTTTGTTTTTAGTTTGTTTTGGTACACTTCTAAATCTGTGCCCTGCCAAACAAAAAGGCACCTTCAGACATCTCGGTGGTGAAGACCAAGATCATCTTGTGCATCTACACAGTCTGTTTATTTATTTATTTATTTTATTTTTTTTTTTTTTGGTATTTTTCAGAGAAAATAAGGTTTGGTATTTCATGTGAATTGTCTGCCCAGCTGATGATTCACATGAAATGCCAAGTGTTTTTATCTGATTTATTTCTCTTTTTTTTTTTTTTAAATATCAGAATTTGATTTTTCAGCTACAATTTTGTTTAGTGCTTTAAGGATTTACATCTGTTCTTAGTCTCTTTAGTTTTGTTTTTTTGGCATGGCAAACTAGCGGTGGTGTTCACACATCTTTATATTATAGTGGGATTGCATTTAGTACATTTAGGGAGTTGGGATTAGTCTATTGAATGTTATATTAACCAACAAATAACCCACTTTGTCTATATTGTTTCTGTTTTATAATGTGTTCAGTGCCTCTTAGTCATGTCAACAATCAAATGTTACTTATATTTTTGTGTCCTCATTAATTCAGCTGCAGCTCATAAAAGGATCTTAGCGCATACATTATACTTGTATAAACCTATATACAGTCGACTCTCGTTATCTCGACCTCACTTATCTCTAATAGCCGCTTATCTCGAAGTGAAATTCTGATACCTGTTTTAACATGGAAATCTAAGAACAGGTAACAAAATATTGTGGAAAAGAGGCTCCTTGGAGCAATTCTCCACTTTTCCGCAACATTTTCAATATATCTCTAACTTCAGGAGTCAAATTACATATTCATTTGTTAAATGTGGTTGTTCGATTTATTGGTTTCCTTACTTTCGCAACTCTGATATTTCGAGGTACGGATATCTCGAAGTATTTCAGAGAGACCCTTGGAATTCGAGATAACGAGAGTCGACTGCGGTATGTAATGTATTTATGATAAATGTCCTCCAAAATGTTGTACACCAAAACGCCTGATAAAATGCCATATGCAAACAATGCAGACCTATATCAGACTGCTTCTGATCAGGGTCTACACAGTTTGCCAATACACGGAGTATTTTAAGAAACAACTGCATAAAAAGCATAATTTAGGCCCAAAAAGTGTTCGAAATTTCGGACATTTACCATACCCTAAATGTTCAGACTTTTCTTTCTTACCATACTTGTCATAAACTTTGAACAAAATGATACATTTTACTCCCTATTGGTGGAGTCTAAAATTGCTGTATTAGTGGCAAACAGTGTAGACCCGATCTGGGCCCAGTTGTTCAAAGCACCATTAGCTTAACGAGCTCGTTAAGGGTCACTGTTTTAGCAGATTCAATATACAATATTCTGATATTTTTGGCTGAAAAAAATGTGAGTAGCTTTTGCACTGCAAAAGCTTCTCATATTTTTTTCAGCAAAAAATTTCAGCATATTTGCGTATCACTCAATGTAAATTTTAATGAATTGTTAACTAACGATGTCGTTAGCTTTGAACAACTGGGCCCAGATGTTACATTCTGGGGTGTCTGATCTAGGATTGTATTATTTGCCTTTCTACCCAAAAATTTTGGGGTATTTATATGTACATTCAGGCCCCAGATTAAGCTCTGTTATAATGGGCTTACACTGTTGACATGCATGCTTAGTCCTCTTTGTGTGAGGACTCCATGTAAAAGTGAATGGCTACACCTCTGAATGAATTCACTCCATAACTCTTGATAAGGTGCTTTTTTCAGTCCAAAAGTATTGATATTTTACTTCTCCACAAAATCATATGTTGTGCGTACTCATTACAAGCACCTCGCAGAAGTGCTTTTAATGAGTACCAACAATATATTTTTCATGAAACATATGTTGTGGGTACTCAGTGAGGCATTTCTAATGCGGGGGGGGGGGGGGGGGGGGGGGGGGGGGGGGGGGGGGGGGGGGGGGGGCGGGTGCGGGGAGTTGCCTTGCTTTGAGACTGGAATCTCAGCAGTGATAAATCGAATATATGGCTTCAAATATTGTAAAAGCCTGACAGGTCCTGATGGGAAAAGTAAGCTTGTCTTTTAACCCTTAAAACGCCAAGAAAATCTGCATCTGAAAATATTGTCTGTTATTGTCGTCTGCTGAATATTCTTACAAACTTTTCAAACCTACTTTTGCATACAGGCAAACAGTGTGGACCCAGATCAGACTGCTCCTAAAGGAAGGAGCAGTCTGATCTGGGTCCATACTGTTTGCAGAAATGACTTTTAAAGTAACCGGCAGAAGACAAAGCAGACGACAATAGTTGTGACTGGCACTTTAAGGGTTAAGAGCATTATAATGTTTTTGTTATGAATATTGAATCGTTAAATGCTTCGCATGCTGGGTAAAAATTTCAGCAGGCAGTATTTTGAAACATTTTTCTTTGTTTTCTTGACTAGAGAGTTTGACATTTCATGCATAATGTCTCCTATCCGACAACTTGCATCAAATGCGAGTCTGTTTTCTGGAAAAATAAGAAAAATATCAGTTTATCATCTGCTGAATCTTCCCATAGAAGAAATGGCTAATTTTGAGTTTAGCTTTAACTGTAGTTTTCAAATGTTTAACCCATAAAGTGTTTATCACAACTGCAGAAGATAATGTTTGGATTTTTATTTTGTAATCAGAGAAAATAAGGCATGACATTTCATGTGAATCATCTGCCAAGTGAATCTTTTTGTTTCTCTGAAAATAAGTAAAACATAGAATGTTGTCTGGTATGATTTTGCTTACCGCTTTAAGGATTAACATCTCATACATCTTTTCATTCACTAGTCCGGTATTGTCTTCATTTGATCTTACTGAACACTTAACATTAGTTTTACTGTAAGAAATCCCACCTGATGTTATTACACTTGAATAAAAAAGTCCCAGACCACCCTGCCTGTCATAATGTCTGATGATGTCATTTTTTACATCACTCTGGGCCCAGTTGTTCAAAGCGTCGTTAGCTTAACGAGCTCGTTAAGGGTCATTTCGTTAACTGTTTTAGCGGATTCAGTATACAATATTCTGATATTTTTTGCTGAAAAATGTGAGTAGCTTTTGCAATGCAAAAGCTACTCACATTTTTTCAGCAAAAAATTTCAGCATATTTGCGTATCACTTGATGTAAATTTTAACGACTCGTTAACTAACTACGTCGTTAGCTTTGAACAATAGGGCCCTGGTGTTTAGATCCATTTCTGATTTACTGTAAGTCCTGCAGTCAACAAACCTGGGGCATGTTTCTTCCTTAGCATGGATTATATTTCACTATTAATGAACAGTGATGATATGGTGTTCTATGTCCCTTTCAACATTATTTGTCATACTGAGATGACGGAAGGTACAGTCATGAGCTGAATTCCACCTTCAGTGGGATCAAACCGGGGAACTTGTAATCCGAACTTGGTAGTGCAAGCCACTCAACCACCCAGATGCTTCATTCCATGTTTAATGGCTCGCCATTTTTAGGTCAACCCAATTATTAAGCAGTCATTTTATGGAGGAATAAAGAAAGTTTTGCAAATTTCACTTGTACATTTTTATTTCATCTGAGCTCTAGTGATGTGCAGTGAGATATACCACAATGCACAAGAATAGATTGAAGACCCAGGTCAAATGATTTTGTTTGCCCTGACTCATTTAGATACAGTGTATGTGGGCCAGTGGCCAAGAAAAGGTACCTTCTAATAGATATGCAAACTGCAAAGGTCTAATCAGGCACGTTCATCAGCAAACTCTAGTCATGATTTTGACCGGTCTGTCATATGCATGATCTTGACTGGTCTGTCATATGCATGATCTTGACTGGTCTACCATATGCATTTTTTAGGGGAATGGATACACTTTCAGGGGAGGCGACTGTCAAAATTTTTTTTTTTTTCTTTTTTCTCTTCTGAAAAGGGGTCTACTCTAAAAAAGAATTTGCTCCCACAGAGAGCAAATTCTTTCCTTTTGGAGTAGACCCTTGTTTCAGAAATGTCCTGATGTGCGGGAAGCGAAACAGGAAGTCAGATATAAAATATGGTGGAAAATCTACCAAGCGTTTCATGTTCCCTTTAGGGAAATAGTTATACTTCAAACATAATCTAGAAATATTTGTGTCCCTTCTTACCAGGGGCTACTCTTTACCCTAGTCCTGCTGAACCCGGATATGTCGTGCCTTTACAAACAGTGTAGATCCAGATCAGTTGGCTTCTGAAGAAGCCAACTGATCTGGATCTGCACTTTTTGTCATTAAGTATGTGAATGTATATCAACAACCTGGATCAGGTAATCTGATTGGCTTATAAGTGGGCATGGTATAATAATTTATTCAGCATGGCAAGGCTTAAAAGAATTTGCTCCCTATTCCTTTAAAAGTAGCTTCATTTTTGGAAGGTTTAAAAACTAGGGAGGTAACTTCCTGTCTGCCAATGTTACCACCCTTTGCAAAATAGAAAAAGTTGGCTCTCGTTATCTCGAATAACCGCTTATCTCGAAGTGAAAATCTGGTCCCTGTTTACATATGAAAATCTAACAACAGGTAACAAAATATTGTGGAAAAGAGGAGAAATTGTTCCTAAGGCTTTCCTCTTTTCCTCAATATTTTCAATATATTTTAGCTTTAGTAGTCAACTTCCACATTCATTTGTGAAATGTGTTTGATTTATTTTATCCTCAATTCTGCAAATCTGATATATCAAGTTATAAACACCTCGAAGTATTTCAGTGACTCCCTTGGACTTCATGATCATGAGAGTCGACTGTATTGGCAAAATGTTTTGGAAGATTTATCCATTCACCTTACTGTCTAGGTGTGTAGGCATAACCAGACTGTACTGACACAGAAGCTGGTCTGGGTCTTTGCTATTTGTATGTCTTAATGTACCTTTTCTCAATCTCCAGACTTTTCTTATCATGTAGTCAACCATTTTATTGGGATCACTGAATGTTTTACATATTGTCCATGTATACACTTCATGATTACATTTGCATACTCAGTTGTTAATAATCTTGTTCCAGTTAACTTGCGAGACGGCAACTTACAAATTGTGCAATAACAATGTTGAAATTAGTCTTTGTGTTTCTTTATTCATACCAATTTTCAGTATTGATAGAATCCTCATGTGCTGTTGCAAGATCATTATGTGAGCCACAGGAGAATATAAGAACCTTTATGGGTGTTCTGTGCATAACCAAAAATCTGTCCCAAGGATTACTGTCTAGCATCAAGAGGCTTTGCTGAGAGATGCCAGAAAGTGATCCTGAGGGACAGATTTTTTTTCTAGGCACTGAACACCCAAATTATAGATTATCTTTATACCCCGCCTCACGATATTGGTGGGGTATTATGTTTTCCCCTTCAGTTGTCTGTCCGTCAGCACTTGGTTTTCGCTCTCTAGTAGTTTTTGATGGAATTATTCAAATCTTGTGTCCACATGTATATCAGGGGTAGGTGGTATGGGATTGTTAATGGGCAAATTTTGTCAATTTTTGACAGTTGTCTGCCCGCCACACATCTGCATTTTTGTTTCTGGACGTTAACTTATCGATTTCCACCAAATTGGTATGTGCAGTGATATTGTGGAAATCCAGTTTGGGTTGCTAATGGGCAAATTTCATCAGTTTCTGACAGTTATCTGCCCGCTACACATTCATATTTTTGTTTCCGGATGATAACTTGAGTAAATATCAATCAATTTTCACCAAACTAGGTATGTGCATTGATATTGTTGAAATCCCATTTGGGGTTGCTAATGGACAAATTTCATCAGTTTCTGACAGTTATCTGCCTGCTATATGTTCATATTTTTGTTTCCGGATGACAACTTGTGTAAATATCAGTCAATTTTCACCAAACTTGGTATGTGCATTGATATTATGAAGATTGGTTTGGGCGTTGATAATGGGCAAATTTTGCCAATTTTTGACAGTTATCTGCCCACCACACGATAGTTGCGGGGTATTATCACTTTTTTTATTCTTGCATATCTTTTGATTTCCAGTATTTGTTCATCATTTTCATTGACTTTGAACGCAGAACTCACTTCAGTACACAACCAAGTTGACGTTGCCATTTTGAAAGTTGATGTCATTTGTGATGCTGCTATGATGTCAACTTAGCAACAGTTCTTTAAGGGGTTAACCTGTACTGTGCAAATAACTTTTGCCAGTAATTATCCTTCTTGAATGAGCAGAAGGGGGAGAATAACTGTACAAATGAATGTTATGCTACCGTCTGCTCTGTGAATCCCAGCTCAGAAAATTTGTAGGCATGTTGGTTATGAATTGTGGGGAAGACAATTGGACTTCTGTGTTTGTGTAGACAATTGGCCTTCTGTGTTTGTGTGTGTGTTCTATTAAAAAGATTTCTTGACTTCTCAGGAACTATTAATATTGCTGCTACACTTCGGAAATTTTGTAGACATGTTGGTTATGACTTGTACTGAGGGAAAGACAATCAGCCTCCTGGCACTTGTCCTTTTTAGCTCACCCGAGTCATCACTCCATCTGTCTGTTGTCCATCTACACTTTCAAATGACTTATCTTCTGAAGCCACTGGACCTATTTCAATCAAATTTCATGTTGAGCCTCCTTTGGTTAGGGAATGAAAGAATGCCACCATCAAGATAGCCACCATGCCTGTATATATAAAATTTTTTCTAAAACCTCCAAAACCATGACTATAATGCTAAATCCTTGTATATAGAATCGGGATGTGAGGTCTACCAAGTTTGTTAAAATCGTGGTCCTAGGTTGACCTTTGATATATTTATGCAAGGTCAAATCCTATACATTTCTATGGGAATAATGTTTGAATTTTTGTTTCAAACTGTTTTTAAGACTAATTGTTGAAACTTGCAATATATGACTGAAGTAGTAAAACCCTTGTCAAAAATATCTTACCCTGCCCCTGGGCTATATACATGTATAAAACTATTATACATATATCAACTTCTCTAAAACTGCTGGACCAATGGTACTGAGACTGTTCAAATGGTCAGTGTTTACCAAGATTGCCTCTATGCCCATCTATGATAAGACACATATAAAATCTTCTCCAGAACCAAAAAAAAGCTTCCAGACTGAGTATTTGATACACTACAACCTCTTTATAACACTATTGTTGGGGTCCATAGCATAAACCATGTTAGTTAAACAGCCATGTTATATCCAAACAAAAATGTATAGATTATATTGAAAAATGACCATTTATGGTCATTTTTCAATATAATCTATACATTTTTGGGATCCATCATTGAACCATGTTATATCTAAAACCATGCTATAACAAATCATGTTATAAAGAGGTTGAAGTGTATATGGAACTAGAAACAGGAGTTCTGCCTTTGACCCTTTTACTGCAAGGTCAGGTTTGCTTCTCTGTACATTTGGGGAAAGTTTTGAAAAAATCATTTTCTCAAAATGTATAAAGAGCAATGATTGAAACTTGCAGTATGTGATGATCAAAATAGCAAAACCCTTCAGGTATAATCAACATTTTATCCCCTGGGGTTTATCTGGCCCTGGTCTGTGTAGAGTTATAAAAGGATATTATTAAATGAGCTCTCTGAAATTGCTGGATATGTAAAGATTCAGCACCAAAGCATTCTTGGTTTTGTATGATGTGGCCAGGGAATCCACAACCTCACAATCTGCAGGAGAGAATTACACCAAGTTACTTAGACCAGTACAAGAAGTTGAGTTCTTAAAAATTAAATTCTGACAAGATTCTGTCTTTCTAAGTCCTTTTTAGCTGGCCTGGACAAACCATGCCTATGGCCTTAAGTTCAAGGCCATGGACTTTGAACTTTTATGTTAAAATTTTGCATTAAAGTTTTTAACAGCTCATATTTTCCAGACCATATGATGGATTTGGTTTACATTTTATATGATGATAGATATAGGTCCAAAGTTTTATACAGTAATATCCTAATCACCCACATGGCCTTAAGGTCAAGGTTACTGACTTAGAACTTTTATGTTGAAGTTTTGCCTAAAATTTTTTTTAACAGCTCATATTTTCCAAACTATATGATAAATTTGGTTTATATTTTGGTCCAAAGTTTTATTCAGCTATACTCCCAACCATGCCTATGGCCTTAAGGTCAAGGTCACAAACTTAGAACTTTTATGTTAAAGTTTTGCATTAAAGTTTTTAACAGCTCATTATGATAGATATAGGTCCAAAGTTTTATTCAGCAATGTCCCACCACCAACCCCCACTATCTTCCCATGGCCTTAAGGCACATGTTCTGCCGTCTAATTACAGCTCTTGTTCGAATTTATCACAAATTTATAATGCATATTTTGTTTCAGTTTTTGAATGCTGAATATAACGTATTTACACCAAGTATTCAGGCACTACAGCTGCTTATACTTGTCCTAAATTTTGAACAAGTCCATTTGTGTAACTGTTGATGTGTCTAAAATTTGTTGGATGAGTGGCAAAATTGCTGGGCCCAGTTGTTCAAAGCTAATGACGTCGTTAGTTAACAATTTGTTAAAATTTACATCGAGTGATACGCAAATATGCTGAATATTGTGTATTGAATCCTCTAAAACAGTTAACGAAATGACCCTTAACGAGCTCGTTAAGCTAACTACGCTTTGAACAACTGGGCCAAGGATCTGACAGCATTTTGTGGCATCTGATTTGGGTTACGGTAAATGTCCTAAAAATTCAAACACTAAAGCGTCTGACAAAATGACATATGTAAACAGTGTGGACCCTGATCAGACTGCTCCTGAAGAAGCAGTCTGATCAGGGTCTACACTGTTTGCCATTCCACTAAATATTTATAGAAACTGCTGCATAAAAAGCAATAATTAAGCCAAAAGAGTATGGAATAAAGTGTTCGAAATGTTAGGAAATTTACTGTAACACTATTTGCTCAGGCCTGTCTATCTTAACTTGCTGTGCAGCTCCTTAGTTATGGTTTTGAGCAATTGTCTATTTTTTGCTATTTTTACCCACCCATTTCTCATTTAAGTGGATATCAGGATTTGGGTAATATCATTTCCCTTTTTTATGAATGGTAGTAAAAATACTGACGTTTGGGTATTTATCCCATAAATTTAGTTTGAATGTTGTTTTTTTTTTCAGAAATTTTAATTGGGTAAATATCCCAAAAGACAGCAGCTTGTCTACATGATCTTTGTGTTGAGGTTTTATGGCCCAGTCAGCCCAATGGGGTAGTGTCGAGTGTGATCAGTTTTACCTAAGCACACATTTACTGTGCCGGCTTAGACACCTAAGTGGTTAACCAGTATTGTGCACATTCTTTCGCTACAAATGACAACTGTCCTCCTTGAATCTGCGAAGGGAGAGAATGGCCATAGAAAATATTTCATGATCAATCTCCACCAACCAATGTTGCCGACCCGGAGGGGATGGAACCCGCAACCTCCTGATCACCAGTCAGACGCGCATCCAACTGAGCCCTGAAGAAGCCAACTGAAGTGGACCTGCACTGTTTGTCATTTAAGTATGTTAATTCATATCAACCATCCTGATCAAGCAATCTGATTGGCTGAAAATTAGAAGTGGGAATGGCAGCTTAATTTATTCAGCATGACAGGTTAATAATATCAAAAATACTGACATTTGGGTATTTATCCCATAAATTTAATTTGAATTGCTTTTTCAGAAATTTTAATGGGTAAATACCCCAAACAAGAGGGCCATGATGGCCCTGTAACACTCACCTGAGTATCATAGCACTTAGAGAACCTGACCTAGAACTGATCAAGGCAAACATTCTGACTAAAATTCATGATGATTATATTAATAAGCAAGACAATGTAGCATGTCTAACGGACTGTGAAATAGAGGTCAAGGTCAAATATGGATTACTGCACTCAAGAGGCCATGCTAAGATGTATGCATGTGCTAAGTATCACTGGCTGTAACAGCAATAGTTACTTAGAAACTGGCCTAAACACAAACATTTCACAAGTGCCAAATATCACTGTGGGACCAATAGTTATTGAGAAACTGACCTAAACAGAAAAAACTCAAGACACTCACTGGACTGTGAAATATAGGTCATTAGTGACTCAGTTCCAAACTTCACTTAGAAATCATCAATACAAACATTTTGAGCAAGATTCGTGATGGTGACCTCTAGAGTGTTAATAAGGTTTTCCTTTGATTTGGCCTGGTGACCCAGTTTTTAATCCCAAGTGATCCAGTTTCAAACGACCTAGAAATCATCAAGACATTTTGAGCAAGAGTCAAGATGATTGCTTCAAAAATGTGATCTCTAGAGTGTTAACAAGGTCTTCCTTTGATTTGGCCCGATGTCCTCGTTTTTGACCCCAAGTGACCCAGTTTCGAACTTGACTAGAAATCATCAAGACAAACATTTTGAGTAAGTCATGATGATTGCTTTAAAAATGTGACTGCTAGAGTGTTAACAAGGTTTTCCCTTGATTTGGCCAAGTGACCTAGTTTTTTGACCCCAAGTGACCCAGTTTCAAACTTGAAATCATCAAGATAAACATTTTGAGCAAAATTCATAATGATGAATTAAAAAATGTGACATCAAGTGTTAACAAGGTTTTCCTTTGATTTGGCCTGGTGACCATGTTTTTGACCAAAAGTGATCCAGTTTCAAACAACATAGAAATCATCAAGACAAACAACAAGATTCATGATGATTGCTTCGGAAATGTGACCTCTAGAGTGTTAACAAGGTTTTCCTTTAATTTGGCCCTGTGACCTAGTTTTTTGACCCCAAGTGACCCAGTTTCAAACTTGACCTAGAAATCATCAGGACAAACATTTTGAGCAAAATTCATGATGATTGCTTCAAAAATATGACCGCTAGTGTTAAGGTTTTCCTTTGATTTGGCCTAGTAACCTAGTTTTTGACCCCAAGTGGCTCAGTTTTGAACTTGACCTAGAAATCATCAAGAAAAACATTTTGAGAGATATTCATGATGATTAATTCAAAAATGTTACCTCTGGAGTGTTAAGGTTTTCCTTTGATTTGGTCTGGTGACCTAGTTTTTGACTTGGTTTCAAAATTAACCTAGAAATCATAAACAAGAGGACCATGATGGTTCTATATCGCTCACCTGAGCAAACAGCTTTGCATACTTACTGTTGAAGTTTCAGCCAAGTTCACTGCTCTAAGATTTTTGTATAAATTTTATAGCCCTGCACCCCAGTGGCCATGTTTTTTTCATGCATCATGGTGGCTTGAACTGAATATTGAAAGAGGGTCACCAAAGGAACAATTCTGCTGTTATAGTGAAATTGGTCCAGTGGTTTCTGACAAAAAGATTTTCAAAATGTCTTATATAGATATACACGTATAGGGAAATTAAGCCCCACTCCCTAATGGCTATGTTTTTTGACAAATCATGACAGCTTGAACAAACTTGGTAGAGGGTCACCAAAGGAAAAATCTTGCCAAGTTACGAGGGATGTTCGAAATGAATTGCTTATTGTCCTCTAGCTCAATATCCATGTGGGGCACGATAAAAACCAATACATACCTGTATAGGGCTATTCAATATCTACACAATGGTGTATAAATGTACATGTTCGACTAAGTGTAAGACATAACATTTGCCATTTGAATACACGAAGTCATTGACCACTGCAGTAAAAATGGTTGGTAGAAGCGTTGACAAAAAAGATGAAATACGGGCTTACATCAAAGCTCGCTCAAAAATTGGTTGTTCTTTGAAGAAGCTGATGACTGAAATGTCTACTGCTTTTGGACCTTCTTGTGTGTCTTATGACACAGTTCGGCGGTGGAAAAAGAAATTTGAGTCTGGTGTAGAGTCCATCAAAAATGCACCGAAATCAGGTAGGCCAAAATCTGCATCTCGTAAAGAAATCGTTTCCAAAATAAAGGAAATCATTGAAGGAGATGCCAGATTTACAGTTCGTGATATTGCACGAAAGGTAGGCATATCACTATCAACGGTTCATCTTATTTTGAAGAAGCATTTGAAAGTCAGAAAGATTTCTGCTAGATGGGTGCCACATCTGTTGACTGACGAGCAAAAGAGGCAACGGGTTAAAGTGGCCAAAAAGCTGCTTCAAATGTTTCCAAAATATGACAAAAAGCAGTTTGCCAATGTCGTCACAGGTGATGAAACCTGGGTCCATTATTTTGAGCCCGTCAGAAAGGTTAGCAATAAGATCTGGGCCACTAAACACAGCAAACGCCCAATAATTGCCAAATGTTCTTTGAGTACAAAGAAGGTTTTGTATGCAATCTTCTTCTCTGGTGAAGGAGTCGCAATAAAAGTGCCAGTGAAAAAGGGCAAAAGCATCACCGGAAAGTACTACAAAGACGTAGTACTGAAGAAACTGAAAAAGTATTATCAGAAACGACGCCCTGCCACTGGTTTTAAACATGTCCGTCATCTAAATGACAATGCCCCAGCTCATACCTCCGCAATAGTTACGGCATTTTTGAAGAAAGAAAAAGTAACTGTTTTGCCTCACCCCCCGTATTCCCCAGACCTTGCCCCATGTGATTTCTTTTTGTTTCCGAAACTGAAAGCATCCCTTGCTGGGCGGAAATACCAGTCCCGACAGGTACTTGGATCTGCCATTCATCAGTACCTTATTACTGTGCCCAAATCAGCGTACCGTGAAGCCTTCAAGAAGTGGAAACATCGGCTGAAACTTTGCATTTCTAGCCACGGGGAGTACTTCGAGGGCATGAAATAAGTACTTTTGGGCCAACTTGAAATTTGAAGTCTCCAAATAGAAATAAGCAATTCATTTCGAACATCCCTCGTATATTGAAATCGGTTCAGTGGTTTCTGACAAGAAGATTTTTAAAGTTTACTATTTAGATATATAGGGAAAATAAGCCCCACCCCAAGCAACCATGTTTTTTGACAAATCATGATTGCTTGAACAATCTTGGTAGAGGGACACCAAAGCAACATTCCTGCCAAGTAATATTATAATCAGTCAGGTGGTTTCTGACAAGAAGAATTTTAAAGTTTTCTATACAGATATATATGGAAAATAAGCCCTGCCCCCTGACAGCCATGTTTTTGACGTATGATGAGGGCTCAATCTTGGTAGAAGGCCGCCAAAGCAACATTCCTGTCAAGTTACATTGAACTCAATCCAACGATTTTTAAAGTTTTTTATATAGATATATAGGGAAAATATGCCCCGCCCCCTAGCGGCCATGTTTTTTTGACGAATCATGACGGCTTGAACAATCTTGGTAGAGGGTCACCAAAGAAACATTCCTGCCAAGTTATATTGATACCAAAGAAACATTCCTGCCAAGTTATCCGTCCATTGGTTTCTGACAAGAAGATTTTTAAACTTTTCTATATAGATATAGTAGGAAAATAAGCCCCTCCCCCTGGCGGCCATGTTTTTTGACGAATCATGATAACTTGAACAATCTTGGTAGAGGGTCAACAAGGAAAGATTTCTACCAAGTTATAATGAAATCGATCCAGTGGTTTCTGACAAGAAGATTTTTAAAGTTTTCTATATAGAAATATAGGGAAAATAAGCCCCACCATCTAGCGGCCATGTTTTTTGACGAATCATGACGGCTTGAACAATCTTGGTAGAGGGTCACCAAAGCAACATTCCTGTCAAGTTACATTGAACTCGAGCAAACGGTTTCTTATGAGAAGATTTTTAAAGTTTTCTATATAGATTATATAGGGAAAATATGCCCCGCCCCCTAGCGGCAATGTTTTTTGACAAATCATGACGCCTTGAACAATCATGGTAGAGGGTCACCAAAGCAACATTCTTGCAAAGTTATATTGAAATTGGTCTTGGTTTCTGACAAGAAGATTTTTAAACTTTTCTATATAGGGAAAATAAGCCCCGCCACCCCCCTGGCGGCCATGATTTTTGACGAATCATGATGAACAATCTACATAGAGGGTCAACAAGGAAAGATTTCTGCCAAGTATTAATGAAATCAGTCCAGTGGTTTCTGACAAGAAGATTTTTAAAGTTTTCTATATAGATATATAGGGAAAATAAGCCCCGCCCCCTAACCGCCATGTTTTTTGACAAATCATGACAGCTTGAACAATCTTGGTAGAGGATCACCAAGGAAACATTTTTGCCTAGTTATATAGAAATCAGTCCAGTGCTTTCTGACATGAAGATTTTTAAAGTTTTCTATATAGATATTAGGGAAAAATAAGCCCCACCTCCTGGCAGCCATGGTTTTTGACGAATCATGATGGCTTGAATAATCTTGGTAGAAGGTTACAAAAGAAACATTCCTGCCGTGTTATATTGAAATCCGTCCAGTGGTTTCTGACAAGAAGATTTTTAAAGTTTTCTATATAGAAATATAGGGAAAATAAGCCCCACCATCTAGCGGCCATGTTTTTTGACGAATCATGACGGCATGAACAATCTTGGTAGAGGGTCACCAAAGCAACATTCCTGTCAAGTTACATTGAACTCGAGCAAACGGTTTCTTATGAGAAGATTTTTAAAGTTTTCTATATAGATTATATAGGGAAAATATGCCCCGCCCCCTAGCGGCAATGTTTTTTGACAAATCATGACGCCTTGAACAATCATGGTAGAGGGTCACCAAAGCAACATTCTTGCAAAGTTATATTGAAATTGGTCTTGGTTTCTGACAAGAAGATTTTTAAACTTTTCTATATAGGGAAAATAAGCCCCGCCACCCCCCTGGCGGCCATGTTTTTTGACGAATCATGATGAACAATCTACATAGAGGGTCAACAAGGAAAGATTTCTGCCAAGTATTAATGAAATCAGTCCAGTGGTTTCTGACAAGAAGATTTTTAAAGTTTTCTATATAGATATATAGGGAAAATAAGCCCCGCCCCCTAACCGCCATGTTTTTTGACAAATCATGACAGCTTGAACAATCTTGGTAGAGGATCACCAAGGAAACATTTTTGCCTAGTTATATAGAAATCAGTCCAGTGCTTTCTGACATGAAGATTTTTAAAGTTTTCTATATAGATATTAGGGAAAAATAAGCCCCACCTCCTGGCAGCCATGGTTTTTGACGAATCATGATGGCTTGAATAATCTTGGTAGAAGGTTACAAAAGAAACATTCCTGCCGTGTTATATTGAAATCCGTCCAGTGGTTTCTGACAAGAAGATTTTTAAAGTTTTCTATATAGAAATATAGGGAAAATAAGCCCCACCATCTAGCGGCCATGTTTTTTGACGAATCATGACGGCATGAACAATCTTGGTAGAGGGTCACCAAAGCAACATTCCTGTCAAGTTACATTGAACTCGAGCAAACGGTTTCTTATGAGAAGATTTTTAAAGTTTTCTATATAGATTATATAGGGAAAATATGCCCCGCCCCCTAGTGGCAATGTTTTTTGACAAATCATGACGCCTTGAACAATCATGGTAGAGGGTCACCAAAGCAACATTCTTGCAAAGTTATATTGAAATTGGTCTTGGTTTCTGACAAGAAGATTTTTAAACTTTTCTATATAGGGAAAATAAGCCCCGCCACCCCCCTGGCGGCCATGTTTTTTGACGAATCATGATGAACAATCTACATAGAGGGTCAACAAGGAAAGATTTCTGCCAAGTATTAATGAAATCAGTCCAGTGGTTTCTGACAAGAAGATTTTTAAAGTTTTCTATATAGATATATAGGGAAAATAAGCCCCGCCCCCTAACCGCCATGTTTTTTGACAAATCATGACAGCTTGAACAATCTTGGTAGAGGATCACCAAGGAAACATTTTTGCCTAGTTATATAGAAATCAGTCCAGTGCTTTCTGACATGAAGATTTTTAAAGTTTTCTATATAGATATTAGGGAAAAATAAGCCCCACCTCCTGGCAGCCATGGTTTTTGACGAATCATGATGGCTTGAATAATCTTGGTAGAAGGTTACAAAAGAAACATTCCTGCCGTGTTATATTGAAATCCGTCCAGTGGTTTCTGACAAGAAGATTTTTAAAGTTTTCTATATAGATATTTAGGGAAAATAAGCCCCGCCCCCTGGCAGCCATGTTTTTTCACGAATCCAAATGGCTTGAACAATCTTGGTAGAGGATCACCAAAGGAACATTTCTGCAAAATTACTGAAATCGGTCCAGTGGTTTCTGACAAGAATATTTTTTAAGTTTTTAGTTAAAAAACCTATTTTTAGCTCCTGTGACCTAGATATGCAATGGACCGGAACTGTTTGAACAATTTTGAAAGAGAACCAACCAAGGATCATTCCTGTGAAGTTTGGTCAAAATCCAATAAGTCATCAGGAGGAGATGTTGTTCGAAGATTGTGAACGGACGGACGGACGACGACGACGGATGGTGAGTGATCACAAAAGCTGACATTGAGCCTTCGGCTCAGGTGAGCTAAAAACATTTTGAGCAAGATTCATGATGATTGCTTCAAAAACGTGACCTCTAGGGTAATAATATTTTCCTTTGATTTGACCTGTGACCTAGTTTTTTACCCAAAGTGACTCAGTTTCGAACTTGACCTAGATTTCATAGGGGCAAACATTCTGAGCAAGTTTCATCAAGACTGGGTAAAAACTATGACCTCTAGAGTGTTAAACTAATTGTTGACGATGGACGATGGACAGAGGGTGATCACAACAGCTCACCCTGAGCTTTGCTCAGGTGAGCTAAAAAGCAGCTTGTCTACTGTATAAGCTACATGATCTAAGGCCCAAAGCCTCCCATCAAGTTTAGGCTCCATCAAATTTATCGTTTGGGAGCAGAGATGATTTGAAGGTTTTCAAGATGGCTGCCATGGTGGCCATCTTGGATATCAGAATGGAACCATTTTAGCAATTCTAAATCTCCAGGCTGCCCCCATGCCTTCCACCAAGTTTCTGCTCCATCTGACTTAAGATTCTGGAGCAGATGACAACTGAAGACTTTCAAGATGACCGCCATGGCGGCCATCATTGATGTGTTTCTGATGGAAATGTCGAAAATGTGAAAAGTTGCTGACAGACATACGGATGAGAGATGACCATGGTCAACAGACCATGTCATAAGCAGACAATTGAAGATCTTCAAGATGGCTGCTGTGACGGCAATCGTGGATATCGTAACAAAATGGTTTAGCAAATTTGAATCTCCAGGTCGCGCCAATGCCTCCCAGCCTGGTGGCCATCTTTGATGTTGGAATGGAACAAATTTAGCAGTTCTGAATCTCCATGTCTCGCATAAAAATACTAATGATTTACTAATAAACGAGAGGCCCACATGGGCCAGATAACGCTCACCTGGATTAGGCAGTTCATGATAGGTTACATTGTGCCATGGTGGCCATCTTGGGAGATGGGAGATGTCGCTTGAAGAATTCCAAGATGGTCGCTGTGTGGTGTGTGTGTGTGGTGTCCATCTTGGATATCGGAATGGAACGATTTTAGCAATTCTGAATATGTCATTGTGATGCCTCACATCAAATTTCGGCTCAATCTGAGTTATGGTTTGGGAGATGTTGTTTAAAGAGTTTCAAGATGGCTGCCACGGCGTCCATCTTGGATATTGGAAGAGAACAATTTTAGCAATTCTGAATCTCCATGTTGCCACAATGCCTCCCACTAAGTTTTAGCTCAATCCAACTTATGGTTTATGGTTCTGGAGGAGATGTCGAAAATGTGAAAAGCTAACGACCAACGGACGATGGACAACAGGCCATGGCATAAGCTGACCTGGAGCAAAGGCTCCAGGTGAGTTAATAAATGAAAACCAAACTTTTATAAAAAGAAAGCAAGGGGAATATTTTTTGGGGTATGTAATATCTGCAGATATTTTTTTGGTTATGGCTGATCTACCAGATAATTTTTTGGGTATGGATGATATACCATATATTTGTTTGGGGTACTAGATGCTGGGGCCCAGCCTATGTAGCAGACAAAATTCAGAGTACGCATCCCCTCCACATCCCCACCCCCATTCCCACCCTGGGCTCACAGAAACCCAGTTAAGCTGCATATTTTCTTATGCAAATAAGAATGGCAGATGTGCATGCCATTTGATTTTAATCAGTGCCATTCATACAGATAATTTCCCATTTACGCAGTACAATATCTACTGAGTATTTTTTGTTTACAGCGCAAAAGATGACAGTATCATCATTTTGTTTGGTCTGTTTAGCTAAATGCTTGCTTTTGCTGTACGAATGCTTATGCAAGCGTCTGTTAGCTGTCGGGGTCTATTCTGACCAATCAAGTCACTGAGCAGATTCATAGATTGCACTTGATTGTACCGCTCAGAAAAGTGTTTCCTTGCTGCATATATGGAATTACAGACAAAACTCTCCAGCCTCTGAAAATGGCCAAAATGCCCACCGCCAAAAAGGTCCTTGCACTTTCAGTATGTCAGAAACAGAAGATTAGGGTATAGTAAATTTTAGCAAGTTATGCTCGTAAGATGATCTTAGAGATCTAACCAATTGTGTCATAACAATATACAATGTGTCATAAGAGGTCCTGTATATTCTAGGAGTGACATCAGACAGGTAACTAAGGTCTCACAAAAATACTATTGATTTACTAATAAACTGGAGGCCCACGTGGGCCAGATTTCGCTCACCTTATTCGGCTGATCATGATATGTTACATTGTGCCATGGTGGCCATCTTGGCTATCAGAATAGATTGCCTTTAGCAATCCAGAATCTGATATTTTTTGAAAAGTTTCAAAATTACTACCATGGCCGCCATCATGGATATTGGAACTAAATGATTTAGTAATTCTGAATCTCCATGTCACCCCGATGCTTCCCATAAAGTTTCGGCTCAATCAGACTTACAGTTTGGGAAGAGATGTGGTTTGAAGAATTTCAAGATGGCCTCCATGGTGGGACCATCTTAGATATTGGAACAGAATGATTTTAGCAATTCTGAATTTCCATAACACCCCAATGCTTCCCATCAAGTTTAACCTCAATCAGACTTATCGTTCTGGAGCAGATATGATTTGAAGACTTTCAAGATGGCTGCCATGGTGGCCAATTTGGATATCAGAATGGAACCATTTTAGCAATTCTAAATCTCCATGCTCCCCCCATGCCTTCCACCAAGTTTTTGCTCCATCCAACTTATGGTTCGGGAGCAGATAACAACTGATAACATTCGATACGATTCTGATAGAAATGTCGAAAATGTGAAAAGTTGCTGACGGACATACCGATGAGGGACGGACCATGGTCAACAGACCATTCTGAATCTCCATGTCCCCTAATGCCTCCTACCCTGGTGGCCATTTTGGATGTCGGAATGGAACGAATTTAGCAGTTCTGAATCTCCACATCTCTCCAATGCCTCCTACCAAGTTTCAGCTCAATCCGACTTACCGTTCGGAAGCAGATGTAGTTTCAAGATTTTCATTTAGCAATTCTAAATCTCCAAGTCACCCAGTGCCTCCCACTAGGTTTAGACTGAATCCGACTTATCATTCGGGAGCAGACGTGGTTTGAAGATTTTCAAGATGGCCTCCGTGGCGGCCATTATAACACTATGGGTATAATATATTACAAGTCAAAACATTTTCACAAAACATTTTCAAAGTTGAGAGTAGTTTTAATATTTGTAAAAAATTTCAACATAGTTGTTTTCTAAACTGAACCAAAACCAAAACTGAAAACACTCAAAAAAACTATCCAAAAGACTCTCAAAAGACTTTCCCCCAAGCCTAGGGCAACCTGCTTATATACTGCCTAAATGACTCGCAAGGTCAGTCACCTACTGACCGAAAAACCCACAATGCAAATCACTTAACCCACTATGTAAATCAGTTTCTAGAACATTCTGAAGAATGGTTTTGCATATATTTCAATTATACAGAAATTAAAGTTAATCAAAACACACCCAAAATGTATTTTATTATGGTGAAATTATAGAACACACCCTTTTCATTAAATATTGTTTGATGTTAATCTAGTAATGTGATAAAACATGACTTTTGTATATTTGTAAATATTTGTATTGTATAAACAGAATAATTATTTAATCTGCTGTAAATTCAGAAATGTGACTAAAAGTAAACAACTTAATTAGTTCTTGAAAACAAATTAATTAGTTCTTGATAAACAAATTAATTTATTTATTGGAAACATGACTTAGAAGTAAACAAAGTATTGACTTACATTTCCTAATCAGGTTGTTAATTACAAGTACGAGTTGCCCTAGTTTCCTAAAATGTTGAACTTTATTCTGCTCTGGTTTTGCTACACTTTGCTTCCAACCTTAAGAATTTTAACTATCAGCTAAAATTCTAAAACACTCTATGAAAACCTAACTAGCAACCTAAAATACCAGTGGTAGCGCAAAACACTAAATTAAAGAAAAATGCTAGAAATCCACATGCAGGTTATCCCCCCTACAATTAATACTCCATGATATCTGTAATGTCATTTCCATGAATGCAAAATAACACGGAACAAACACATATAACAAAACAATACACATAATACTACACATGCTACAATGAATGAAATAGTAAAGTAATATTTTTACTTTTATAACATTTCATCAACATTGATCTCAACCCACCCAGTGGTGTCCTCCATATCCGATTCATTATAGTCACTGTCATGAGAGTCATCTATAACAATTGGATCACTTTCTGAACTACCTACTGACAGATTTTTAGCTTCATCAATAAGTTCATTCCAAAGTTTCTGGAAAGTCCGCAAATATGTTCCAAGTTCCCCAATTTTATTTTTAAGTTTTCCTATATTCACTTCCTTTACTGAATTTCATGGGACATTCCGTCATGTCTAAATTGGCAGTACAAAAGTTCTACAAATATTGGTTCAAAATTATGTTGATTGATTGCTCTTAATACATCTCTGTAAGCGGAATCAAAATACATTAATAATCCTAAAATACAAAATTTTCCTGATGTACATATGTGGGGTCTGTCACTAGATCTGATAGACACCACTGTTAGATTTTTCTTAGTTTCATTGTAAATTACTTCTTCCATTTTGGCTATTAAAAATAAAACCATTTCCTTCATGTATTATTTTTCATTATTATTATATATATATATATATATATATATATTTTTTTTTTTATTTTCACTAAAGATCAGAAATATCAATTGCTGGGGTATTGTGTAGCTATTACCTTATATTGACTTAGTAAGTCTGATAATCAGTAACTTTAATTGATCTTATTAACTAATTATCTTAAAATGCAAATTGTACAATTTTATGCTAATTCTAATTGATTCAATTTAAAACCAACTAATGTAATCAAACTAATCTAAGAACATGAATAAATTTATATAACAGCAACAAACAAACACAAAAACACACACTTATAGAGATTACCTACATACACAATATAAACAACAGTTTCAAGTCATTTATTTTACAAGTTTGTTTGTTTTTCACTTCACACTAAAAATGTCACTATTAGATGTTAATTTTCTGTCCTCTGCATGCACTTTTTTCTTGTCCTTTGGCGTCGGATTATCTCTCCGAATGGTACTATCCGTACTTGTGGATTCGACCACCGCCAACTCCCAGGATCTTGCCTGTTACAATTCGATAACGTTTCAGCAGTCAGTCCGTACCAAACACTTAAATGTCAATAATACAAGAAATGTCACTTTGAATGCACTTTTAGTGTCCTCTGATCTCGAATGTATTGTCCTTTCAGCCTTGTGGGTCCCTGGTGGTTGCTTCTTAGACAGTCCCAACAGGTAAATAGTTGTTCCACTGTCCCAGGAAGTGTAACTGTCATAAACGCCACAAAGTTGTTTTCAAAATAGCTAGTTCCCCTCTACTGAACAACTGATACTGCCATCAATAACAAGGTTCATATCTCCTGATCGATATAAGTGCCTGAATAGTTTGCCTGATTGACAGAAGTTCCCATATAGTTTGCTTGATTGATAGACCAATAGACCGTTATTTATATTGTCCCTGATCTTCTATGAACACTTCAACGATCTTAACCTTGAATTGTCAACCTGTTCAATTTCATTACATTTTTTTTTTTTTTTTTTTTTTGATGTTTTGACAGTTTTATTTTTCAGTTTTTTTTTTTTTTTTTTGTTTTTTTTTATTTTTTGTTTTGTTTTTTATTAATTTATTTAAATTGATATCCTGGTCATGGCACCAAAAAAGTTTATACCCTCTCCTCAGTATAACACTATGGGTATAATATATTACAAGTCAAAACATTTTCAAAGTTGAGAATAGTTTTAATATTTGTAAATCATTTCAACATAGCTGTTTTCTAAACTGAACCAAAACCAAAGCTAAAATCACTCAAAACACTCTATCCAAAAGACTCTCAAAAGATTTTCCCCCAAGCCAAGAGCAACCTGCTTATATACTGCCTAAATGACTCACAAGGTCAGTCAACAACTGACAGTAAAAAACCAATATGCAAATCAGTTTCTAGAACATTCTGAAGAATGGTTTTGCATATATTTCAATTATACAGAAATTAAAGTTAATCAAAACATACCCAAAATGTATTTAAAGTTAATTACGGTGAAATTAAAACACACCCTTTTCATTAAATATTGTTTGATGTTAATCTAGCAATTTGATAAAATAAGACTTTTGTATAAACAGAATAATTATTTAATCTGCAGTAAATTCAGAAATGTGACTAAAAAGTAAACAACCTTATTAGTTCTTGATAACAACTTAATTAGTTCTTAATAAACAAATTAATTTATTTATTGGAAACGTGACTTAGAAGTAAACAAAGTATTGACTAACATTTCCTAATCAGGTTGTTAATTACAAGTACGAGTTGCCATAGTTTTTTAAAATGTTGGACTTTATGCTGCTCTGGTTTTGCTACACCATCTTGGATATGAGAACGAAATGATTTTTGCCATTCTGAATCTCTATGTTGCTCCGATGCCTCCCATCAAGTTTCAGCTCAATCTGACTTACAGTTTGGAAGGAGATGTCGTTTGAAGATTTTCAAGATAGCCGACATGGCAGCCATCTTGGATATTGATTTTAGCAATTCTAAACCTCCATGTGGCCCCAATGCCATCCACAAAGTTTGGGCTCAATCTGACTTACAGTTTGGGAGCAGATGTGATTTCAAGATGGCCCCCCTGGCAGCTGTCTTGGATAGCCGAACAGAACGATTCTGAATCTCTAAGTCGCTCCAATATTTCCCATCAAGTTTCAGCTCAATCCAACTTACAGTTTGGGAGATGTCGTTTGAAGAATTTCAAGATGGCTGCCATGGCGGCCATCTTGGATATCGGATTGGAACTATTTTAGCAATTCTGAATCTCTGTGTCGCTCCAATGCCGCCCATCGTTTTGGCTCAATCTGACTTACGGAGATGTTGTTTGAAGAATTTCAAGATGGCTGTCATGGTGGCCATCTTGGATATTGGAACAATTATAGCAATTCTTAATCTCTATATTGCCCCGATGCCTCCCATCAAGTTTCGTCTCAATCTGACTTATGTTTTGGGAGGAGATGTCGCTTGAAGAATTCCAAGATGCTCGCCGTGGTGGCTATCTTGGATATCCGAATGTGACGATTTTAGCAATTCTGAATCTCTATGTCACTGTGATGCCTCACATCAAATTTCGGCTCAATCCAACTTTCGGTTTTGAAGATGTTGTTTGAAGAATTTCAAGATGGCTGCCATGGCGCCATCTTGGATATCGAAACAGAACAATTTTAGCAATTCTGAATCTCCATGTTGCCACAATGCCTCCTACTAAGTTTCAGCTCAATCCAACTTATGGTTCTGGAGGAGATGTCGAAAATGTGGAAAGCTAACAACAGACTGACAGACGGACGGATGAACGGATGATGGACAACAGGCCATGGCATAGGCTGACTGAAGTTCCAGGTGAGCTAAGAACACATGTATTACTTCCAATATCCATGTTTGAAAATTTCAAACAGATTTTTAAAGAGATGTTAAAATTTATGGTTTAGTCAACATCTTTTATTTAGTGTTCTTTTTTTCTTTTTGAGGGGTTGGCAGAAAAGAAAGTTTGTGGCAGACCTTTCATAATCTGTATTTATCGGTCATTTTCCCACCAATTTTGTTAGTGCAGAAGGTCCTGCTAATTCACAGCTGTCCAGACTTTTTTTTCTCTCTTTATTATCATTTTTATTATTATTGTTATTTTTATTATTATTTTTTTTTTAGTTTTTCATTCCACTCTTTTTTGACCTCCTACAGCCTGATGATCCTAAGATTTTGGACAAACAGTCCACAGCAAACAGTGCAACATCAGATCAGGAATGGTCTACCATGCCTACTGTATTTTTTGGACACACAGCTAAATGATTAAAGCACCTTCTTCAAATCTTAGGAAAACCCCTTTGTCATGTAGTTTGATGAGTGCACTGACATAACAAATAAACTCAATTTTAATCATTGAGTAAAATTTCTTTGCTTAAAAATTTTACCATTATGCATGCTTAATCGGTTTTACTCATCTCTTTAAAAAATAATGCTTAAATACTCAAAGGCCAAAAAATTATCTGGGGCACTGTACTCATGAGAAGTGCCTCCCTGAGGTACTGTCTTCAAATGAAAATGCACAAGATCTGTTTTAGTGGAGAAAATAAGATAAATGAGCCAGTGCACAATAAAACGTACAATAATACCTGTGTGACTAGCAACGACTCAGATCCGCTTGTACATCAACCCAGTATGGCAAGGGTTCTCGTTACCTATCTTTGAATAGTTCGGCGGCTGTACAAGGTACATGCGATCAGTGAAGAATCTGATCAGTCTGCGCAGATGCACAGGCTGATCTGAGTCATCGCTGGTTGCACGGGTCTTATTGTAGGTTTTGTCGTGCGCTGGCTCAAATATTACTTACTTAACATCTGCTAATTTCACAGTAAGCATCAATGGTTTTAAAAAGCTTATCGATGATATGCATTTTCTTAAGTATAGTCAAACTTCAATGATTCAAACATCTTTGGGACTATGGGAATTTGTTCTAGACATGGGTAGGTCCAGCCACTGAGGGTTAATCATAGCGCCAGGTCAGGAGGCAAATGGGGATAATTTAGGAATGTCTTTTCAATCTTCTATGAAATAATGGCATGTTGAGTGAACTCATTTGAATTGCCTCATTGAGGCAATTCTAATGAGTACACACAGCATACATTTTCATTATAATTTTTTTTTTTCTTAAATACAAATGTAAGAGGGGTGTTTGAAAACTTTTGCAAATGAGACTTTTTCTCTGAGATATTAAAAGTTGATAATTTTTTTGTCTAGTTACCTTCGAAATATTCCCCCTTAGGCATGAACACATTGTTTCAATCTTTTAATCCAGTTTTTGAAACAATCTTTATACTCATCTTTGAGTACACCCATAAGAAACGGGTGAAGTGCAGAAGTGCACTTCTGGACTTATGTCTACCTACCAGTTAGGTGGATTTTTTCAATTTCGGAAAGAGGAAAAAATCACATAGGATCAGGTCTGGGCTGTAGGAAGGGTGTGACAATACACTGACCGTTTCAGACTTCAAAAACTGTTCAGGATGTGTAGGCTGTAGAATTGTCATGTAACAAATGGACATGCTGGAGACCGGTTTTTGGACACACTTTTCTCATTTGTTTTCGCATTTTTTTCAAAACTACTTTCTTATAGAAGCTACCAAACATACCGCTACCTTTTAGAACAGAAATTTGCATTAGTAGCCCAGAACTTCTGAAGAAAATGGCACATAACACCTTCTTTGCTGTCAGTGTTTGTTTAGCAATACATGTACTTGGCCTTTTAGCAGGTTACAGAGTCCATACCCTGTAATCAACTTTCTGCTTGGGCTCATAAAAATGGACCCATATCTCATCACCAGCTAAGAGACTATCAAATACCTTTTTTCTGGTATTTTGTGTACTTCTTCAGCAGTTGCTTCACCATTTACACCCTCATACATTACTGCTCATTGGTGAGCAAATGGGGATCGTGCGAGCACTTATCTTCGTAACTGTAAGAATTTTTTTCAGAATGAAATGGATAGATGTTGAACCTAAGTCGGTCATTTGTGCCAGCTATCTGACGTGAAACGTGCATCTTTCTTAATAATGGACTTGATCTTTATTAATATTAGATTTGATAACTGCAGACCTGGGTCTTCCCGATTAAGGGGCATCTCTGACTGATTCCTGACCGGAACTGAATTTTGTAAACCACCTACAAACTGTGGAAAATGACATTTGTTTATCCCCATAAACATGTCTTATTATGTATGCTTTTGACACTCATTCCCAACTTACAGCGGGCTTTTATATTGCCCCTGATTTCAGCAACATTTTCTTTTTGTTTTCTAAACATTTTCAACGCAGTGTCTATGAATACACCTGAAAGCAATTGAAATTGCAAAGGAACCAGTTTGTGGATTTCAAGTTTATTTATATACAATGTACAGCAATGATCAGTCATCCCTTTACACAATCTATGTTTTTGAACACGATGAGGCAGTTCTAACGAGTACCCACAATCTACATTTTTTAACAGAAATAAGAATAATAATGTATACCCCTGTAAACCCCAGTTTTACTATATAAAAGTGGGGTTTAAGGGGGTCAAAATTATATAGGCATGTTTTCGTGATGAGTGGTTTTGTAAATCCCCTGATCGTCGAGTATACATGTCATTTGCAAAAGTTTTCGAACACCTCTCATTTCATTTAATATTTGTTTTCTAGAGCTATTCGAAGAATTTCCCATTGACTCAAAAAGAAGCTTGTATCAGTCTAGGTAACATGAGCCATCCATGTTGGAGTAATTTCAAGTTTTATTGTATACGGATTATATCTCAAAAAACTTTTATGTATCTAGCAGTTTAACTTTCATTTAAAAACCACAAAACACGTTGTATAATGCTTTTTATATTTATTTTCACATTTCACCATGCACCTGAACCACTGATTCATTCATACTATTCTCCTAAACAAAAATGTACTCAAATTAATTTAGCATAACTTGTGCAAGAGACCCCTACAATCGATTTTAACACCAAAAGTTTATAAACTAGAGATCAGGGCTCAGTTGTTCAAAGCATCGTTAGCTTAACAAGCTTGTTAAGGGTCATTTCGTTAACTGTTTTAGCGGATTCAATATACAATATTCTGCTGAAAAAATGTGCAAAAGCTACTCACATTTTTTCAGCAAAAAATTTCAGTATATCTGCGTATCACTCAATGTAAATTTTAACGAATCGTTAACGACATCGTTAGTTTTGAACAACTGGGCCCAGATGAATACAGAAATCTGTCCTCAAATTTCATTATCAGTTAGAATATAAATAAGAAATAAAAAGGGGTAAACTGCATGTGCAAGGAGCAAATACCCAGATCAGTCTACACATCTGCAATCTGACAGGGACTTCACTTCTGAGAGTACTTTCTAGTCCTTCACCAAACAAGAGAGCCATGATGGCCCTATATCGCTCACCTGAATCATGTCATGCGTATGTCAAAGTGCTTTAAGCTTTGAAGATTTTCAATGAAGATAAACCATGTAAAAGTCTCTTTTAACAGTTCAATTTTCACTAAAGTGATTTAAAACAGTCTGATATCTGGCAAAAACTGTACCAATCAACTTTGTAGATGTGGAATAGACAATGCAACATGCATTCTATCTAAGTTCTGTGCCATGTGGCTTCAAAGAAGAAGTTTTTTTAAAACTTCTTGCAAAGTAAGTCTATGTTAAGGCACGTGACTCCCAGGGAAGGCCAATTTCAACTCTGAGGTTTAAGAGGTTATGACTTTAACAACCTTAAAAGAAAGATCCACTGGACAAGGTGGTTCTAAAGGTCATGGTGACTAAAGATGTGTCTGATCAGAAGAAACATCCCTACTCCGTTTGTGAGTCATAGCCCCAAGCACTGCCGAGTTATAAGCTTGTTTTGTACTAGAGGTCACCAGTGATTTTTTTACAATTTTGCCTTTATGGGTCCTGGGACTCGCTAGGTCCAGAATTCATGCATCCCAAACTCAAACTATGCATCCAGCCTGGGACTCGTGGTGAAATATTTTGTTGCGTCCTAGACCTTTCATTTGAACTTGTGTAACAGTGTTTTATAATTACTTTCTTAGTGTTTTAATTGGATGTGCAATAAAAGTAAATAGTGGTGACTGAGTTGCTTTAATTCTTTCCAGAAAACTTCCTGAGAAATAAGAAACTATAGTACCACTGTCTATTAAAACTGAAGTGTTAAGAAAATGTTTTCACCCACAGGTTTATGAAAATGTTTTCATAAAACTTTAGTTTTTGTGACAGATGATCAAAAACCTGTGATACATAATTAAGGACAGACATTTTGTCTGTTTTGACTAGACCAAAGCAGATACTTCTTTTTTTGTCAGTTGCTTTGTGGGTTCAGTTTGGAACTGGGAGGTTCCGTTATCGAGATCGCCATCATCGGCAATCACAGACTTTGTTGTCGGTGTCACTCTGATTTGCTGACCTAGCAGACCGAACAGCGTTTGCTCTAAGGGGTCTAGTTTTATTATCTTTTTAGGGTGCATCTTTTTCTTCTTTCAAAAAAAAAAAAAAAAAGAAACAAAAAACGATCGCTGTTTCCTGTTGACAATTGCAAGGTCAAACGGTGTTACGATAAAAGTTCTCAGCAGACTAAAAACCAATACTTTAGTGTCCGCTACGGTTTCCTCCGGTACTGGACAACTTGGAATTGATTATTTGACTGTATAGGTAAAATCGGTGTACCGTAGAGATACGACGCCTTTCAGTATTGGCTTTTACCAAATACTGTACTGAAACACCGCTTGCGCATTTGCTTTTTTCGAAAACGAAAGTAGATTTCAAGAAGCAAAACGTACGTACCTTTGAGAATTTTATGAGTCCACGGGACTCACCGAGGCTAATTTTTTGCGTCCTCTGGCGAAATTATGCGTGCAGGACGCACGCCTAAAAAAATCACTGGGTCACTGTGACCTTGACTTTTACCATTAGGGTCATCTACTGGTAAAGACCAACATCCCATCTAAGTTCAAGGGTTCTAGCCTCAAGCACTGCCGAATTATAAGCTTTCTAGTACTAAAGGTCACGGTAACCTTGACCATGAGCTTTGCCCTCAGTGTCATTTACTGGTGAGGACCAACATCCCTTCTAAATTTGATGGTCCTAGCCCTAAGCATTGCCAAGTTATCAAGCTTTTTAGTACTAAATGTCCTGGTGACCTTGACCTCAAGATCATCAACTGGTAAGGACCAACATCTCTACTAAGTTTGACTGTCCTAACTATAAGCATTGCAGAGTTATAAGCGTTTTCATGGTACTAAAGGTCACGGCAACCTTTGACTTAAAGATCATCTACTCTACAGGTCCATCCTCCCTATTAGTTTGATAGTCCACTGTCCTAGGCCTAATCATTGCCATGGCTTTTTGCTCTATGTAAAACAAGTGACCCCTCCCACCACCCCCTCTGGGCAGGGCCTCTTTTCACCCAAGGGACATAATTTGAACATTCTTGTCAGAGGACCTCTCTGCAATGCTACATGTACATACCAAATATCAAAGGCCTAGGCATTCCACTTTCAGACAAGAAGATTTTTGTTTTAAGTTTTTTCTTATATAAGTCTATGTCATGGCAGGGCCAATTTTGACCAAGGGCTATAATTTGAACAATCTTTGCAGAGGTCCACTAGGTGAAGCTATATATCAAATATCAAAGGCCTGGGCCTTCTGCTTTCAGACAAGAAGGTTTTTAAAGTTTTTCCCTATATGGGTCTATGTAAAACAAGTGACCCCCGGTGCAGGGCCAATTTTGACCCCAGGACAATGATTTGGACAACTTTGGTAGAGGTCCACTAGATGAAGCAACATACCAAATATCAAAGCACTGGGCCTTCTGGCTTCAGACAAGAAGATTTTTTAAAGTTTCAGTTAAAAAAATGTTTTTAGCTCCTGTGACCTAGATGTGCAATGGACAATGGACCAGAACCATTTGAAAAATTTTGAAAGAGGACTAACCAAGGAGCATTCTTGTGAAGTTTGGTCAAAATCCAATCAGTGGTTTAGGAGGAGATGTCGTTTGAAGAAATAGTTTATGGATGCATGGAAGGACACATGACGTACAAAATGTGATCACAAAAGCTCACCTTGTCACTACGTGACAGGTGAGCTAAAAAACAAAACAAAGCCCTTATTTGGCTAAGGTGACAGTCCACAGCTCCAGATAAGGTGAGCCATGTCACAGAATAGGCTCTTCAGACATTGTCAAATAAATCTTTCAAAGAGCATGCCTGACTCCTCAGCAAGGCCACATATAGATCTTTGGATGAATTTTCCCCTAAGCCTACCGAATACATAAGCAAACAGCATAGGTTCTGGCGAGACTGCACGGATAAGCAAGTTTGCCTGAACCTTTGCTGTTGGCATCTGCTACAGAGGTTCTTTTCCTATGACTCACTTCAGGTGAGTATTCAGAAGTAATTTTTGCACCAAAACAGATCTTGTGGTTACTCAATAAAATTCCAATGAGCATTCACAAGATATATTTTGGTGCCAAAATAAAAAAATTATTGCCACAATTGTCCAACGCTATGATGCACTGTGTATGCTGCAAAGTATAGACCTTGGCTCTCTGCATATGCACTCGTGGGGTGGGTGGGGGTCCTTTATGTGTGACACAACTTAACTTTTAAAGTGCCAGTCATAACAGCAAACTTTTTCTTTCTAAGAAAACAAGGCTTGACATTTTATGTGAATCATCTGCAAGACAGGCAGATGATTCACATAAAATGTCAAACTTTATTTTCTCAGAAAAGTAACAAGAAAATATTTAGGAACTTGTCTTTTCAGTTTCGCTGGCACTTAAAGGGTAAAAGACAATGTAACTGGTAGTCCAGTCAGACTTATTTCACTGGTACCCATGCTTTATTGTTACTATATATATGCTTTCTTTTCAAGCCATTCTTCACTGTAACATTATTCAAACCACTATATCCCTTAATGTGTATTACATTAGATCCAGTAAAAGCTTTAGCACTTGCTTCTGTAAGTGAGCCATCGGAACAATGTGCTCTTGTTTTCCACAAACCTTTTTCACTTGCAAGTTTACTTTTATTCTTTGCATGTTTCGATTTTTTACGTTTCTTAGTATTGGGCTTTTTCTTTGAAGTAGCTTCATTACTGCTGTCTAAAATATCATTAGCATCTTCCAATTTCCTTTTCTTTGCACATGATTTTTCACTCACTTTTGCACTGCAGTCACCATCAGTTTCCATTTCTGTAGGTGACTTATGAAGTTTGGAATTTTCAGGCTCTTTATTTTCAACAATTTCATCATAATTTTTTATTTCTTTGCCATTTAATGATGTTATTTCTTCAACTGAAGTTTCACTCAAATCTTTATGGCCACAATCGTCTACTACAGAATTTTCATGGGACTTTTCGGATTTCTTTTTTGAACTGGACATATTACTAACATTGAGCTTATCCTCATCCTCATCCATTAAATGAATAGGTACCTCAGTATCTTTGATATCAGAATATGTGCTGGTTTCATCTCCAAAATCTTGGTTTTTCTTATGCTTCTTTGATTTTTTATTCTTTTTAATTTCAGGTTTATATTCTATGTCTGCATCAACTGCCAACCCTGCTGTTTCATTTCTTTCCTCAAAATAATAATTAGTTTCATCACTATTAAATTTTGATTTCTTGCACTTTTTAGATTTTTTCTTCCTTTTCTTTATATCATTCTCTTCAATGTTTTCATTAATACTGGAATCTGCCATTACTTTTTTATTTACATCTTTTGTGGCAGTATCTAATAGATTTTTATCAACATCTTTAACATCAAGTTTTTCTTCTAACAATTCTTCATGATCATTATCTACTGTTGCATCTTTCAATTTCTTACTTTTCTTAGACTTTTTCCTGCTTTTTCGTTCTACTTCATGATTTTCGTTTGAGTTAATCAATTCCTCCACTTCACAATGTTCATTTTTGTGTTTGACTGCCTTTGTGTCATCTGACTCAGTAAATGTATCGTTACTTTCAACATATTCTCTCTTCAGTTTGGCCATTTTTTCAGCCATTTTCTTGGCAAAGTAACCCTGGATACTATCTGAGCTTGTAACAGTTTTAAGTCCATGAGTCTGTCCTTCTGTATCTGAAGCATCAGAGTTTGCCTGCAATAAAGCCTGAAAATCAATCTTTTGTAAAACTATTCATGGAAGAGATATATTTCGAAAGTCAATCCTTTTTTGACTTTTATTCTATGAATACAATGCAGAATTTCAGCAAGCTTCAAGCATACAGCAAGTACCGGTAGCTGACATGAGAGATCATTTCATATATACGAAAAAAAAGCAGAGTAATCATTTCATTATCTCATGCTCAGCATTCATGAATCAGCAGTCAATCACTGCACATGAAATTTTATGAATCATGTCATCTTAACACACACAAAAAAAAAAATAGGTCGTCAACCCTTGTATCAGTTTAATGAGTAAGACACATAAATTATTGTGAATGAGTTCGAGAAACAAGAAAAAAATAATCATGGCTTATTAGATACACCTTACAGACAGCAAAATGTCACAGACAGACAGACGGATGGAAAAGCAGATACAAAAACAAAATATTCTCCGCCCCTCCCCCCCCCCCCCTCTACATACCCCAAAAACAAACACGGTTTGCAAATAGAAAGATATCAGTGCTAGACAGGCGTCTAAAGTACACAAATGTTCCCACTCTTTGGACCCTTAGCCCCACTCAAGGACAAGACACAAGGGTTACTTTAGCACAAAGTTGAAGGTTACAGTCTGGGTATGTAGCATATCAAATTCAACTTCCTAGCATAAACGGAACCCAAGTTATGCCCTCCAAAAGAAACACAGAGGTAAATGTCAATGAAAATTTCAATGTAAACTTGTACATTTGTTAGACTGGTTACAAATATGACATATACAAGTATGGACGTAACATCACGACGAAACACTACATGCCCCACTGCTAACTTCTGCAGGCAGGGGCATATAAGGTGCCTTATCTGGAGCTACAGATTACAAGTGATCTTGAAGTCTGATAGGGCTTTTGCTAGCTAACAAGAGCAGGCCCCGAGGTTTTAAAATTTTTTCATGCTCTACTCAGCTGAGCATGAAATTTTCTCTGCTAATAAATATGAAAATGCCAACAATTGTTGGCATTTTCATATTTATTAGCAGAGAAATATTCATGCTCAGCTATTTTTAGCAAGAAAGAATTTGTAATTATAAGTAATTTCAGATTTATTAGCAGAGAATATTTCATGCTGAGCTGAGCATGAAAAAAGTTTTATAATTTTTGGTTGTATTTAGGACCAGCATCACACTTCATTCATAGGTCCTCATATTGAGGGGATTGAATACGAGTTAATTTTCCTGCCATTTTTGCAAGGGAGACCACGTTTGTGACTTCCATTTTTGCTTTCTTGCACACCAATCCCCTTCTGGAAAGGTGTCTACTCTAAAGAAAAAGAATTGTTCCCCTTAGAAATCATTGCTGGACAAGATATGTCACATTTTTTTCTCTTCCAAAAAAAATATAGTTTAGAATATTGTGAGCTACTATTTTGAATAACACTTTAAGTGCTAAATTATCACCTTATTTGAAGCTATGAAGGCTGCTAAATACACATTTAGTCACACTGAAATACTGACTGCACACTGGCTACTGTGCAAAAATATCAACTGCATAACTACATGTACCTTACACAGCTTAGCTTACCTCGGACTGATTCAAAGGTGTATTGCCCTCTGACTGGCTCTTTCTCTTTCCAAAGACACAGTCTAGATCAGTTTCTGACTTCAATGACAAATCTTTGCCCTTTGTAAACTTCTGGTAGCTAAAATGTAAAATATGTCAATGGATATGACCAGGGCTCGAGAAAATGTCGGTTTTTCGGTTCTGAACCGATTTTCGTATTTCTGAACCGATTTTGACTAAAAGAGGATGATCAAAAATCGGTCCAGTTTTTAACGATATTTTGAAAAAAATCGGTTCGAAAATTTTCGCCAAGTCGCTAAATTGTGTAAACAAACTGACCTTTTCCCACAGATAATCCAAGCGTGTATTCATAAAATACCTCGAGGGCCAGTTATTGGACCGGCTCATTATTGAAATAGGTGAATCAGATTTGTCCACACAGGCGGTTCTATTATCTTATCGCAGCGAAATTTGATCCGCTTATCAAAATTATGTAATCAAGTGAAGCGTAAGGCGACAGCATATCAGTGTTTTTGATATGTAAAGGTAATTTGCAATATGATTGAAGTGTGAAAAGCAAGTGTCAGGTAATACAGTTGGATGTGTACACCTGCTTAATCACGCATTCAAGTATGTTTTATTCTGTTGCTAATTGGTCTATCTTTAATTGCCAATTATCCGAGATCCAACGATTTCATTAAAGGCAGTTAAGGTAAAGTTTGTTTTAATTGTCTGATACAAAGAAATATATCAAAGGTAGATGCGACCAGCGAAGAGTCTGATCAGTTTGCGCTAATGCCTTCTGTAGGTTTTGTTATGCGCTGGCTCATAAATGTAGTGGCCAACGCAGCACAACGCGAATATAGCTTTTGATCGCCGATTGTTTCCCTTTAGTACTCTTCAGTAACTGAGTGACCCGGATATTGGGAAAATGAAAGTAGATGAAATATGGCGTGTCTGAACGGTGGGAGCAAAATTGCTGTTTATAATCGAGATACCGATGTTAATATTAATTGAACAAGTGTTGAAGCAATATTGGTATGTCAGTCGTTGTGCTAATAACGAACTAGCACCCTGTATTTTGAAACTGAAAAATAATACCGAATGGAAACAAACGACCGTTACGGAAATTACCGAAAATCGGTTCGGCAATTTCCGTTTTTGGGGCGAAAATATGCTGGACCGATTTGGATTCTTCAGTTTCTCGAGCCCTGGATATGACCACAATGGTTTATCAAATCATCCAGGCAATGAAAGAATCAAATGAATGGCAAGTTTAAAGCATAAAATCCAATATTTTTGAGCCTACTGTATATTTCTTAAGCAACTAGTCTTAACCCTTCTCTTGCTGAACACGACATGCCCTGCCTTTGCAAACAGTGTAGATCCAGATCAGTTGGCTTCTGAAGAAGCCAATTGATCTGGATCTGCACTGTTTGTCATTAAAGATGTGAATTTCTATCAAAAACCTGGATCAAGTAATCTGATTGGCTGGAAATTAGAAGTGGGCTTGGCATCTTAATTTATTCAGCATGACAAGGGTTTAATATTTAGATCAGTTTCTGACTTCAATGACAGGTCTTTGCCCTTTGTAAACTTCTGGTAGCTAAAATGTAAAATATGTCAATGGATATGAACACCATGGTTTATCAAATCATCCAGGCAATGAAAGAATCAAACGAATGGCAAGTTTAAAGCATAAAATCCAATATTTTCGAGCCCTACTGTATATTTCTTAAGCAACTAGTCTTAACCCTTCTCTTGCTGAACACGACATGCCCTGCCTTTGCAAACAGTGTAGATCCAGATCAGTTGGCTTCTGAAGAAGCCAACTGATCTGGATCTGCACTGTTTGTCATTAAAGATGTGAATTTCTATCAAAAACCTGGATCGTAATCTGATTGGCTGGAAATTAGAAGTGGGCGTGGCATCTTAATTTATTCAGCATGACAAGGGTTAAGGACCATTTCCCCCATGAGCTGTGCCAGGAGAAAAGGTGTCTTTGTGGCATATGCAAAGAGTAAAGATCCAGACCACAAAGCAAAGCTATACAGGGCCTTTGTTATTATAATTAACCCTTGTTCTGCTGAATAAATTAAGATGCCATGCTCACTTCTAATTTTCAGCCAATCAGATTACTTGATCCAGATTGTTGATATTAATTCACATACTTCATGGCAAACAGTCAGATCCAGATCTGGATCTACACTGTTTACAACTTTAGGCAGTGTATATGCGGGTTCAGCAGGACAAGGGTTAATCAACGAACTACAGTATCCAATGATTTTTTAAGCAGACAGCGAAAACCCTTAACAGAGAAAATGTGGGTGCACAGTCTATCTACCAAAAACCCATTTTTTCATGGTGCTGCACATAAATTATAGGATAAAATTCTTTCTAGTTCAACTTAAATCTGCAAAATAAATTTATGGCAACATTTTACAGACCAGAACTTTCAGCCTTCACATTGTAAGTTGACACATTGTACATACATGTAGGAAATCCAAAGACATGTTTATATATTCTGTGAGGCTATTAGTGAAACCTCAGTTTACACAAGCAAGAAAAATCATATTCAACTCTGCTACCCATATATTGCTTTCATTGCCCGTGCTTTTACTGGGCAATGTACTTCCAGTAACAAAACATCCATTTTTCTATTCACTGTATGTATTTCATTTAACTGGTGGTGTTTTACAACCAAAATATATAACACATGATTTTAACCTGCAACAAGCTTAAGGAAACTGGCAGACAATAAATGAACAGTGTTTTGTTTTGTTTTTCCAAGAAAATGGGAATTGGAATGCCTGGAGAAAATAACAAGATTGAAATATTTTGAAATGTTATTATATGTATTTTCATTAAGTATGTTGGCATCAACAAATGAACCTATCCAAATTAAAAGAATAACCAGCATAGACTATGATCAGCGTGCACATCTGTGCAGTCATGACAAAGTTTACACTGATTGCTTATAAAATATATGACCCTTTAACATTCTGTTAGCGACCAGAATATACCCTGATCAGGCTGCAAAGATGCATAAGCTAATCTGGATTTACACTGAGTGCATATTTCCTAAGGTCAATTTCTACTTTGAAGGGCTCAAATGAATTTATCTGCTTTTAGACTGGAAGTACACCACAACCTCTTAATATCATTACTGCTATGAGGCAAAGCAAAAACATGTTAGCTGAACAAACATGATATATCCAAACAAAAATGTTTATCAATAGATTATATATAAAAAAAAAACAACATAAATGGTCATTTTTCTATACAATTTACACATTTTTATTTGAAAACATTTTTGGGGTCAATCTTTAAACCACGTCATATCCGAAACTGTGCTATAATGTACAAGGTTATAAAGACATCCATGTGTACATTGTGCAAGGGAATATGATAGACTTGGTAAGATAGACATGTTCGAAATAAGAGGGGTATCCTTATTCATCCGCAAAATTGTATGTTGTGGGTACTTACTAGAAATGCCTAAGTGAAGCACTTCTAATTGATGCCCAAAATATATGTTTTTGCAGAGAATTTAGAACAAGAGCTTTGCAAGCAGCGGCATCATACGCCCGTGGCAAGTTATAAGATGTAGCACATATACTGACTCCTGTACAATTCAGTGCTCCAGATGTAAACTGTAAGTGAGTTAGTTGGAAACCAAAAAAAATTACCAAAATTTTCAAAGGGGCATAACGCTGCTAATATTTGGTGGACTGTAACCTTGAAATGATGTGTGCTACTCCACATCATGGTTTAACTATTTACAAAGTTTCATTTTGACTGGCTGTAAACTATAGGAGGAGTTAGCCAGAAACATAAAGTTTTCAGAAATTTTCAAAGGGGCATAACTCTGTAAATATTTGGTGTACGGTAACCTTGAAATAATATGTGCTGCTCCACACCATGGTTTAACAACAAATCAATTTTCAGCTTCATTGGATGTAAACTGTAAGAGGAGTTAGTCAGAAATGAAAAGTTTACGGAAATTTTTAATGGGACATCTCTGGTAATATTTGGTGTACTGTAACCACAAAATAATATGCACTGCTCCACATCATAGTGTAAGTATTTACAAAGTTTCAGCTTGATCGGATGTAAACTATAGGACGAGTTAGCCGGAAATGAAAAGTTTACAGAATTTTCAAAGGGGCATAGCTCTGCTAATATATGGTGGACTGTAACCTCCAAATAATATGCACTGCTACACATCATGGTCTAACTATAAATCAAATTTCAGCTTGATCAGATGTAAATTGTAGGAGGATTAAGCCAGAAACGAAAAAATTACAGAAATATTCAAAGGGGCATAACTCTGCTAATATTTGGTGGACTGTAACCTCGAAACAATATGCTCTGCTCACATCATGGTCTAACTATATATCAAGTTTTAGCTTGATCAAATGTAAACTGTAGGAGTTAGCCAGAAACAAAAAGTTTACAGAAATTTTAAAGGGACATAACTCTGCTAATACATGTATTTGAAGGACTGTAACCTCGAACAAATATGCATACTCCCCATCATGGTCTAAATATAAATCAAGTTTCAGCTTGATCGGATGTAAACTGTAGGAGGAGTTAGTCGGAAACCAAAAGTTTACTGAAAGTTTCAAAGGGACATAACTCTGCTAATATCTGGTGGACAGTAACCTCGAAACAATATGCGCTGCTCCACATCATGGGCTAACTATAAATCAAGTTTCAGCTTGATTGGATGTAAACTGTAGAAGGAGTAAGCCGGAAACGAAAAGTTTACCGAAATTTTCAAAGGGACATAGCTCTGCTAATATTTGGTGGACTGTAACCTTGAAACAATATGCACTGCTCCACATCATGGTCTAACTATAAATCAAGTTTCAGCTTGATCGGATGTAAACTGTAGGAGTTAGCTGCACATGAAAAGTTTACAGAAATTTTCAAAGGGGTGTAACTCTGCTAAATTATTTGGTGGACTGTAACCCCAAAACAATTGGCCCTGCTTCACATCATGGTCTAACTATAAACCAAGTTTCAGTTTGATCAGATGTAAACTGTAGGAGCTGGAAACTAAACAGTTTACGGACAGACGGCCATACAGACAGATGCCAGACCCTGTAACATAATACGTCCCGTTTTTCAAACCGGCGTATAAAAATATCAGTACTTTTTGGCTGACAATTAGAGCTATGGAGATGATTGACAATTCCACAACAATTAATGGGAAGAACACTCCTTCATGCTGACATTATTCTAATGAGATCCTACATGATTTAAAACAAAATAAAACATCAATGTCAGAATCTTAACTGTATTTACCCTAAATATTCAGACAACTTTATTTATACAGAAATTTGAAGCAGACCCATCGCTCAAGGCATTTTTTTTTTCAACCAAAAAGTATTGATACTTTTCTTATATCTCCATGAAAACATATGTTGTGGGTACTCATTAGAAGCACCTCACACATATGTTTTCATGGAGAAATAAGAAAAATATTTGCCCGATACCCACTCTTATCTAGAGCTACGACTCCATTTGAGTAAATGGTTATAAATGTGTCTCAAAAGTGCCGTCTAAATGGCAAACAGGAGCAGTCTGGTTTGGTTCTACAATTGGGTTTCAGTCATCTGTGAGAATAGTGTAAATAAGATATATTATCTTGAACACAGTATTTTATTAACCGCTTGTATTAAAGTGCTTTTATTTCGTTCTTGGGTGCCATACAGTCAAACACTTACTGGACTCTGCCTCGGGAAGTTTTTGACTTCTGTTCCAAATTGCTCACTTTAGATGTTTCCTCTTCGGAACCATTACCTCCACCCCCATGACTCTGGCCGAGATCAGCCAATAGTGCATTAAAGTCATCCTGATGAGCTATCCAGTTGTCAGCATGGTTCTTAGAACAACCTACACCTGCAAAAAGAAATGAAAAGGAGGCTAAACACTTTCAGACCCAAGTTTCTGAAGTGAACTCTTTCACTTTTGCATTTAGACTTATCCACTGTTGCAAACAGAGGAGTCAGTCAAAACTCAAAACAGAATGGCAAAGAGTGTAGATCCAGATGAGATGAGCCATCTCATCTGGATCTACACCTTTTGCAAAGCTGTCTGTTATGGCCTGCAGGGCTGTAAAGGGTTAATATACAGTGTAATGCCCCACCACCATACTAAAACAAGAGGGCCAAGATGGCCCTGTATCACTCACCTGATTACCAGACAAATGGCCTTTCAGTTCAAGAGAAAAAGTTCAACATAGATTTTCAAGATGGCGACCATCTTGGATTTCTGATCAAATGATTTTAGCAATTTTTTATCTACAAGTCACCCTGATACTTCCTATCAAGTTTCAAGTCAATGGGCCTTTCTGTTCAGGAGAAGAAGTTCAAAATAGACTTTCAAGATTGCAACTATGGCCGCCACCTTGTACTTTCGATAAGAATGATTTTAGCTATTTTTGATCTACAAGTCACCCTGATGCTTTCTACTAACTTTGTAATCAGTTTGCTTTTCAGTTCAGGAGAAGAAGTGCAAAATAGATTTCCAAGATAGCAGTCATGGAGGCCATCTTGGATTTCAGATCGGAATAATTTTAGCTTTTTTTTATCTGCAAGACACCCTGATGCTTCCTACCAAGTTTCGAGTCAATTAGCCTTTCGGTTCAGATGAAGAACCAAAAAATAGATTTTCAAGATGGTGGTCATGGTGACCATCTCAGATATCCGATTGGAAAGATTTTAGCTATATTTGATCTACAAGTCACCCTCAACAAGTCAACCCAATGCTTCCTATCAAGTTTCAAGTCAATTGGCCTTTCAGTTCAGGAGAAGAAGTGAAAAATAGATTTTCAAGATGGCGGCCATCTTGGATTTCCAATCGGAACAATTTTAGCTTTTTTTTTCACCTACAAGTCACCCAAATGCTTCCTACCAACTTTCATGTCAACTGGCCTTTCTATTCAGAAGAAGAAGCAAAAAACAGATTTTCAAGGAGGCGGCCATAGCAGCCATCTTGAATTTCCGATAGTGAACGTGTTTACTATTTTTGATCTACAAGTCACCCTGAATTCCTACCAAGTTTCCAGTCATTGGCCTTTCGGGTCAGGAGAAGAAGCGAAAAATAGATTTTCAAGATAGCGGCAATGGCAGCCATCTTGGATTTCCAATCAGAACAATTTTAGCTATTTTTGATCTACAAGTCACCGTGATGCTTCTTACCAAGTTTTAAGTCAATTGGCCTTTCTGTTCAGGAGAAGAAGCGAAATATAAATTTTCAAAATAGCCATCATGGCAGCCACCTTGGATTAGCTGTTTTTGATCTACAATTCACCCCGATGCTTCCTACCAAGTTTTGAGTCAATTGGCCTTTCGGTTCAGGAGAAGAAGCGAAAAATAGATTTTCAAAATGGCCTCCATGACGGCCATCTTGTATTTCCGATCAGAATGATTTTAGCTATTTTTGATCTACCAGTCACCCCAATGCTTCCTACCAAGTTTTGAGTCAATTGACCTTTTGGTTCAGGAGCAGAAGAGTAAAATAGATTTTCAAGGCCATCTTTGATTTCCGATCTGAACGATTTTACCTTTTTTTTGATCTACCAGTCACACCGATGCCTCCTACCAAGTTTTGAGTCAATTTATCTTTCCGTTCAGGAAGAGAGGCCAAAAATAGATTTTCAAGATAGTCGCCATGGTGGTCAGCTTGGATTTCCGATCAGAACGATTTTAGCTATTTTTGATATACCAGTCACCCTGATGCTTCCTACTAAGTTTGGAGTCAATTTGCTTTTCGGTTCAGGAAAAGAAGCGAAAAATAGATTTTCAAGACCTTGGATTTCTGATCAGAACAATTTTAGCTATATTTGATCTTTTTGATTGTGGTCTACCAAGTTTTGAGTCAATTGGCCTTTCGGTTCAGGAGATGAAGCGAAAAATAGATTTTCAAAATGGCCTCCATGGTGGCCATCTTGGATTTCTGATCAGAATGATTTTAGCTATTTTTGATCTACCAGTCACCCCGATGCTTCCTACCTGGTTTGGAGTCAACTGACCTTTTGGTCCAGGAGCAGAAGAATAAAATAGATTTTCAAGTTGGCCGCCATGGCGGCCATCTTTGATTTCCGATCTGAACAATCTTATCTTTTTTGATCTACCAGTCACACCGATGCTTCCTATCAAGTTTTGAGTCAATTGACCTTTCGGTTCAAGAAGAGAGGCAAAAAATAGATTTTCAAAATAGTCGTCATGGTGGCCAGCTTGTATTTCCAATCAGAACGATTTTAGCTATTTTTGATATACCAGTCACCCTGATGCTTCCTACTTAGTTTCCAGTCAATTGGCCTTTTGGTTCAGGAGAAGAAAGGAAAAATAGATTTTCAAAATCATGGATTTCCCATCAGAACAATTTTAGCTATATTTGATCTTTTTGATTGTGTTGAGGTTTAACTTCACGTCAACCCTTGCGGGTCATTTTGCGTTGTCTCCCAGAGAAAGGGAGAAAAGAGAAGAGATAGTAGAGGAGATGAAAAAGAGGGATGGGAAAGAAAGAGAAAAATAAATGAAAGTCAAGAAACAGAAGAAATAAAAACATTCCCCCTACACCCTTACCTGCTACAAGGATAGCAGGCCTTGCATAACTGTATGCCAATATCAGTTGGACACCCTGGTGATACACGACACCTTCGCCACACCCGACCACGCACACATTTTTTGATCTATAAGTCAATGGGAAGCTTCCTACCAAGTTTCAAATCAAAAGGCCTTTCGGTTCAGGAGAAGAAGGAAAAATATATTTTCAAGATGGCAGCCATATTTGATTTCTGATCGGATCTATTTTAGCTATTTTTGATCTACAAGTCACCCAAATGTTTCCTACCAAGTTTCGAGTCACTTGGCCTTTAGGTTCAGCAGAAGAAGTGAAAAATAGATATTCAAGATGGCTGCTAGGGTGACTATCTTGGATTTACGATCAGAATATGTTAGCTATTTTTTATCTTCAAGTCACCCTGATACTTCCTATCAAGTTTCGAATCAATTGGCATTTCTGTTCAGGAGAAGAAATTCAAAAAAGATTTTCAAGATGGCGAATGTGGCAGCCATATTGCATTTCCGATCACAACAATTTTAGTTATTTTTAATCTACAAGTCACCTAGTTACTTCCTACCAAGTTTCAAGTCAACTGGCCTTTCGGTTCAGGAGAGGAAGCAAAAAAAAAGATTTCCAAGGGCCGCCATCTCGGATATCACGGAACGATTTTAGCTATTTTTGATATACAAGTCACCCTGATGTTTCTACCAAGTTTCAAATCAACTGGCTTTTCGGTTCAGGGAAGAAGTGAAAAATAGGTTTCCAAAATGGCCGACATGGAGGCCATCTTGGACTTTCGATCTGATTGATTTTTGCTACATGTATTTTTTATCTACAAGTCACTCTGATGCTTTCTACCAAGTTTCCAGTCATTTGGCCAAGAGCAAAAAAAAATTCCAAGATAGCGGCCATGGGGGCCATCTTGGATTTCCTATCAGAATGATTTTAGCTATATTTGATTTACATGTTACCGTGATGCTTTCTACCAAGTTTCAACTCAATTGGCCTTTCGGTTCAGAAGAAGAAGAGAAAAATAGATTGTCAAGATGGTGGCCATGGCGGCCATCGTGGATTAACAATTGAAACGATTTTAGCTATTTTTGATCTACAAGTCACCCCAATGCTTCCTTCCTAGTAACAAGTCTATTGGCCTTTCGGTTCAGGGGAAGAAGCGGAAAATAGATTTTCAAGATGGCAGCTGAGGCGATTTCTGATCCGAACGATTTTAGCTATTTTTGATTTACAAGTCACCCTGATGCTTCCTACCATGGTGGCCATCTTGGATTTTCAAGCGGAAAGATTTTAGCTATTTTTGATCTAAAAGTCACCCCAATGCTTCCTACTAAGTTTCGAGTCAATTGGCCTTTCAGTGGAGAAGTGAAAAATAGATTTTCAAGATGGCCACCATGGCAGGCATCTTGGATTTCCAAATGGACCGATTTAAGCTACTTTTGATCTACAAGTCACCCTGATGCTTTCTTCCAAGTTCCTTTTGGTTCAGGAGCAGAAGCAAAAAATACATTTCCATGATGGCCACCATGGGGGAACAATTTTAGCTATTTTTGATCTATAAGTCATCCTGATGCTTCCTACCAAGTTTCAACTCAGTTGGCTTTTCAGTTCAGAAGAAAGAGGCGAAAAACAGATTTTCAAGATGGCGGCCATGGCAGCCATCTTGGATTTCTGATCAGAAAAATCTTAGCTATTTTTTATCTATAAGTCATCCTGATGCTTCCTACCAAGTTTCAACTCAATTGGCCTTTCAGTTCAGGAGAAAGCGAAAAATAGATTTTCAAGATGGCAGCCATGGCGGCTACTTGGATTTCTGATTGGAACCATTTTAGCTATTTTTGATCTACAAGTCCCCCTGATGCTTGCAATCAAGTTTCGAGTCTTTGTTTGTGTTTGTGTTGAGGTTTTACGGCCCAGTCAACCCAATGGGGTCATGTCGAGCGCGGTCAGTTTACCTAACCACACGTTTACTGGGTAGGCTTAGTCCTCTAAGCGGTTAACCAGTATTGTGCACATTCTTTCGCCAGAAACTGACAACTGCCCTTCTTGAATCAGCGGAAGGGAGAGAATGACCGTAGAAAATATTTCATGATCAATCTCCACGAAAGAATGTTGCCGACCTCGGCGGGGGTTGAACCCGCGACCTCCTGGTCTCCAGTCGGACGGCGCATCCAACTGAGCAACCGGCAAGTTTCGAGTCAACTGGCCCAGGGATGTAGGAGGAGTAGGCTTTTAAAGCAGTTGTTGATGCCATACATGGCAAGCTGCACTACAGAGATTGACTAATCGCAATAGCTCACCATGAGTATTTCATGCTCAGGTGAGCTTTTAGCTGAAGATTTTGACCAGCTTTCTTGATGTACTATATTCTTCAAATATGAAAGTACATGTACTATGTAACTAAAATGTACCCAGTAGATCATAAATGCAAGGACAAGATTTTGTGTAAAACAATGTCAAACTGGAAGTGTGAATAAATCTCTCTTGTAATTACAATCGCATAATCATTGAACAACATTGTAAAACATTTAGTCAAAGCACAGAATGTCCTCAGTCAATTTTATCACACTATTAATCTGACTGAGCCTGGTGAGCCAAAAGGTGTTCATTTCTCTTAACCCTAGTCCTGCTGAGCCTGGATATACCCTGTCTTTACAAACAGTGTAGATCCAGATCAGTTGGCTTCTGAAGAAGCCAACTGATCTGGATCTGCACTGTTTGCCATTAAGTATATGAATTTGTATCAATAAACTGGATCAAGTAATCTGATTGGCTGAAAATTGGAAGTAGGCATGGCATCTTAATTTATTCAGCAGGGCAAGGGTTAAGATGATTAGAAGACACTCTGTTAATTGGACACCAATGTTTTGGTACTTGTTCAGAAATAAAAAGGCACTGATTAGCCTGTATCTCCAAACAAACTGATTAAGGTTAACACTGCTTAATGCTTAGCATTCCAGGTAAAATTTTCAGCGGATGACATATTGAAATATTTTTATCAGAAAACAGATTTTGACATTTCATGCAAATTGCCTCCATTGAAAACAATTAGCATGAAATATCAAATCCAGTTTTCTGGGAAAAATAAGAAAAATATTGTCAATTTGTCCTCTGCTGAATTAGCCCAGGGAGTGGTAAAGGTCAAATAACCACTTTACCCCTATTATCTGTTCTCAGGGCCACCTTAACATGTTCTGTTTTCCCGTCTTCCTTGGCGCCTAGACCTTTCCCCTTTGACCAACCCATCTTCTCCATCAACTTCTGTCCAAATTTTGTATCATCTGCAAAATATAACAGTGCACTTCTTAAAGATAACTCTGGGATAATTTTCTTCATTTCTCCCTTAAAACATATATGTTTTGGGTATTCTTAGAAGCGCCTTGGTGAGTATTTACATTTGTACATTGCTTTCATTCAAGTATTTTCGGTCACTTATGTTACGATGCATATGCTACTTCAAAGACATGCCAAAAGCACAGGGCTGTGGAAATACCATACTCATACTTTTCCAACTTGTCCCATTTCTCTGAGAAAGAAATCTCAATTTACTTGTCCTGGGAAAAGGATTTCATCATAGCTACAGATAAGGAGTGTGTGTGTGTGTGTGTGTGTGTGTGTGTGTGTGTGTGTGTGTGTGTGTGGTGGTGGGTTGGGGGGTATCCACATAATATTTTATTTATTTCTCTATTAAAACATATGTTGTGGGTAGTCAGTGGAAGCGCCTCACTGAGGCGCTTCCAATGAGTACCCACAACATATGTTTTCGTGGAGAAATAAGGAAGATATCAGCATTTTTCTGATGAAAAAAGCGCCTTATCTGTTGCTATGTTTCATAGCACTAGCTAAGATGAATATCCAGATTATGAGATATACATGTATATTTTTCTTATTTCTCAAAGAAAATATATGTCATGGGTATACTCATTAGAAGTGCCTCAGTGAATCTAAAGAAACTTTCTGTAAAATTTTTGTAAAGCATCTCAGCAGTTTGGAGTGGAACTAAATGTCATTTAACATGTTCTGAACAGCAAGCCAACTCCTGCATAACAATTAATAATAAAGATAATGTGATACATGTAGGCCAACATTAGTCAAAGTTCAGTTAATTTGTTTTCATTCCTTTTCTGGGCATATCCATGTTGGAAAGCATACCGAAAATACAAGTTTCCACCACATTCATTGGTAATTTCTAACTTTATGTTTCCGATAATTTCCTTCCTTTGTAGCTGAATACTGATTCATAACACTAAGATTACACGATACTGCATGATTCTTTGCCTCTAAAAACTCATGCAGAGACTGTTTTGATAAACCTTGTTTGTACTGGCCTGCGGTATATCATCAAAGGGCAAGTGCTTTATTTACTCCTTTGCTTCAAGTTTGGTTGAAATCTGCCCAGTGGTTACAAAAAAATTGTTTGAATTTTTTTTCTATACTTAGCATTGTTTTGTTCAGCAGAGCAGAATGGTTTCAGCAATTTTGGTAGAGGGCCTCCCAAAGAACTATTCTATCAAGTTTGGTTGAAATCAGCCCAGTAGTTTAGGAGGAGATGTTGTTTGAATTTTTTTTCTATTTTTAGCTCTGGCAGCCACTTTGTGCAGCGAAGTGGAACAGTCTGAGCAATTTGGTAGAGGATATCTCCCAAGAAACAATCCTATCAAGCTTGGTTGAAATCCGCCAAGTAGTAATGGAGGACATGTTGTTTGAAGTTTTTTTCTATTTATAGCTCTGGTCGCCATTTTGTGCAGTGGAGCCAAACAATTTGAGCAATTTTGGTAGAGACCTCCCAAGGAACAATCCTATCAAGTTTGGTTGAAATCAATCAAGGGGTTATGGGGGAGATACTGTTTGAAGTTTTTTTATATTTGTAGCTCTGACCACCATTTTGTGAACCGAAGTGGAACGGTTCATGCAGTTTTTGTAGGGAACTGCCCTAGGAACAATCCTATCAAGTTTGGTTGAAATCCACCAAATGGTTATGGAGGAGATGTCATTTGAATTTTTTCTATGTTTTGCTCTGGCCTCCATTTTGTGCAGTGGAGCTAAACTGCTTTAGCAATTTTCGTAGAGGACCTCCCAAGGAATAGTTCTATCAAGTTTTGTTAAAATCCGCCTAGTAGTTAAGGAGGAGATGTTGTTTTAATTTTTTTTGCTCTAGTCGCCATTTTGTGCATCATAGAGGAACAGTTTGAGCAATTTCGGTAGAGGACCTCCCAAAGAACTATCCTATCAAGTTTGGTTGAAATCCGCACAGTGGCTACAGAGGAGATGTTGTTTGAAGTTGTTTTTTTTTCTATTTTTAGCTCTGGCAGCCATTTTGTGCAGTGGAGCAGAAAGATTTGAGCAATTTTGGTAGAGGACATCCCAAGGAACAATCCTATCAAGTTTGGTTGAAATCTGCCCAGTATTTAGGGCGGAGTTCGTTTGCAGTTTTTTTCTATATTTAGCTCTGGTAGCCATTATGTGCAGCGGAGCATAATGATTTGAGCAATTTTTGTAGAGGACCTCCCAAAGAACAATCCAATCAACTCTGGTTGAAATCCACCCAGTGGTTACAGAGGAGATGTCATTTGAAGTGTACTATTTTTTTAGCTCTGGCGATCATTTTGTGCAGGGGTGTGGAATGCTTTGACCAATTTTGGTAGAGGACCTCCCAAGGAACAATCATATCAAGTTTGGTTGAAATCGGTCCATTGGTTACGAAGAAGATGTCATTTAAAGTTTGTGTTTAAGACTCACGCCTCGGTTGGTGGGGGGAGTATCTACTGGTGATTTTGACCACGCGTATAGATTTGTATGCTAAAATGTGAAAACCCACTCCATTCATATACTTGGACTTTAAAAAAAAAGGACCCATTCATATACTTAAAATGTTCAAACATATTCATATCTGACGCATGCTAAAATAAGCTTCTAAATAAGATCTGGTAATTTATTTAAGTTCTGGCATGTTTTTTTTAAAATAATAATGTATAAAATAAATCTTGCAGAGATCCCAAAATGACTAGGATTTGCATATTGCTTTATCAAGAAATTTCATAAAGCTTAATAGCAAGCACAGCGTCGCGAACAAAACGAGCTCTACGGTAGAGAATATGATCAAGGAAAAGTAAGAGCTCTACGGAAGAGAATATGATCAAGGAAAAGTAACATACAACGAAACATACTTCCAGCAGAAATTGCTCTGACCAATTTTCTTCCTTTCTTCTTCCCAGAAGTTGTCATCAGAAGTTGGCAGGACTGGGGCAGACTTGATTATACCACTTGTTTGTTTGTGTTGAGATTTTACGGCCCAGTCAACCCAATGGGGTCATGTCGAGCACGGTCAGTTTACCTAACCACATGTTTACTGGGCAGGCTAAGTCCTCTAATCGGTTAACCAGTATTGTGCACATTCTTTCGCCAGAAACAGACAACCGCCCTTCTTGAATCAGCGGAAGGGAGATAATTTCCGTAGAAAATATTTCATGATCAATCTCCATGAAAGAATGTTGCCGACCTCGGTGGGGGTTGAACCTGCAACCTCCTGGTCTCCAATCGGACGGGGCATCCAACTGAGCCACCAAGGGCGGTTGACTGCTTATACCACTAGTCACAAAATTTGGGTCTCGCTAAAAAAAAGCGTCACAAAGTGGCAAGAAACGAGTGTCAATAAGTGTCACGAACATTATTTTTGCTGATTGTTTTTATTATTTTTTTTTTTTTTTTATATACTGATATTCATTCTTTAATGATGTTGTGAAGGACTTTTGAAGAGACCACAGATAGGTCTGTGCTGTGCTCGCATTTAGGCTAAGCCTATTTTCATATTAACAGCATACATTTAAGAATCACACTGTTGTTCTTCTTTACCTGCTACAATGAAAATTTGTTAAACTTTAGTATACCCTTGTCCCATATCTCTAAGTAAATATGAACAAAATTTGTGCTGGTACAGACGTTTACGTCTAAATATTTTGTCTTGTAATATTTAGTATTCCACAACTGTTGAATGTCATTCAACATATTCAGATGCTATACGTAAAAGGTTATATAAAACTGCACAATTTGAGGGCAGCTGGCAAAATTATTTTCCTAATTTGTAGCCCAGGCAATAGGAATCTGTTAGTCTAAAATAGATGGGAAGACCTACGGACAGAATAAAGTGTACGGTAACTAGTATCAGTTGCTAATATAGCATGTCTCGTACAGATTTAGTCACAATTATATAATAACACAATATAATTGAGTTTGGATCAGTACCTAGATTTACCTAAACGAAACCGAAATACCGAAACGAAACTGAAATACCGAAACGGACTATTAAAAATATAGGGAAAATGCCGTTACATGTAGTTAATAAATGCTGGGGAACAATGGATAACGAAGTATTTTCCTAAATAAATACAATATATAAACATACATACAGTATTAAATCTGCACTCAGGAGGAAATTAATGACAAATGGTCAAAACTCATTAATGTGACGCCTCCAAAATACCGGAACAGACCGTTAAAAATATAGGGAAAATACTGTTTGTCAATAATATTTCTGTGATATGAATAACAAAATATTTTCTCAAATAAATATAATATAAACATATATACAGTATAAAATCTGAACTGAGGTGGAAAATAATATCAAATGATTATGCCTCATTTACTGTGACACCTCCGAAATACCAGAATGAACCATTAAAAATATAGTGAAAATGCCGTTAGTCATTATTTTAGCGGAATATATTCTTAAATACCATTTAGAAGAGCCAGAATACCTATGCATGTAGGACAGTTTTCTTTTCCCAATCTTGCCGTTTGTATGGAATAAATAAATAAATAAACAAAAAATAGTTTCTTTGCAAAAAAAAAAAAAAAAAAGATTAAAGCAGTTTAAGCACTAGCACTTCCTTGATTGGGACTTAATTGCAATCCAATTAACCGATTATCGAGAGGACGACAAATTACACAGAGTAATTGTTACTGAATAATACCACATTCCGCGGCTTAGATAAACTGTTTTGATCAGAACTTTAAAGGACCGCAAATAGATAGAAGAACTTTTTTGATTAGAAGATTAAAGGACCGCAGACAGACTGACTGATAGATGGATAGATAGATAGATAGATAGATAGATAGATAGATAGATAGATAGATAGATTTGATACCCAGTATTATAAATGTTTTACATAATAGTTACATGCTATTAAAACTCTTATTGTCCTTGCGCTTGTTAACGTAATTCTCTGTTTCATTCTATCAAAATTAGTCCCATCGTGTCTCTTTTATGCATATATGCATTTCAATTGGTTTAAACATATTTATTCGAATAAATTCTACATATATTCATAATACAATACTGACAAAAAGTGATAGGATTCAGAAAGAAGCCAAAAGGTTTAAACGAATCTGTTTCCCAATATAACATAAATTACAATCAACCGGTGACATTTACATAGAGTTTATTTGGTTGTTTTGATTGATTACGGAGAAATAATTCACTAGTGTTCTAAGGCTTGCACGTAAAAAACGAATGAGCGAAGCAAACCTTAGAACATAAGTGAATTATTTTTCTGTGATCGATCAAAACAACCAAATAAATTATTTATTACATTTTCGTCCATGTTTTACCTTTGAATTTTTACATCCAGCCGTTATGATTTCCTACCAAAATAGTTCCAGTCAGTGAATGAATTTCAAGAGGCGTAGTTTAGTTTGAAAATCAGTCGCCATCTTGTTTTCACTTTAATGCAAAATTCATCCTGTGCTTGAAATACAGACATAAAAATGTCATGAAAGTTGAACTGGATTATCAAGCAAATCATACTTTATATTTGTGTTGCAGGTCTTACCTCAAAAACGCCAACTGGATGTGAAAATTGCAGTCTGATTTCCATGGTCTTATCAAATTTTCTGCGAAACATCAACTATTGTTATTGTTGTTACTAACTACGTCAGCAACGTCGCCTAGCAATAATGATGTCAAACGTTCGAAATGAAATAATTCACTAGGTGAATTATAGATTATAATTCACTGATAAATCTCAGTAAATCACTGCTGAAAATGTAATAAAAAGAAACAACTATTAATGATGTTTCCAAATTTGTGTTCAAACCAATATACATGTACAGAAAGCAGTGCCATAAATGTAAATTGGACTCTTTCCCTATATTTTTATTTGTCCGTTTCGGTATTTCGGTTTCATTTTGGTATTTCGGTTTCGTTTCGGTTAAGTCTAGTTACCCAGTTTGGATGATACATTATTGAGTATACGCAACTATATAACTTGATGCGTAACATTTATCTGACATCCCTCACAGTTGACCTTCAACCTCTGAAGTGTTAACATCACTTAATAACGAATAACCATGTCTGATTCAATTATGCCTGGTGTACTCCTCAGGGCTCTGAGAGAGTACAAGTTTGTCGGCACTCCACTTTGGAGGATGTCTGGCGGAAAGGATTTAGTTCGGGTTGAACTAACCTTTCACAAGAAGTTACCAATGCCGAGATTCTACAAGAAAGGGGCTGAAAGCAGGAGGCAGCCTGCACCCCCTGCTGGCGAGTGGCCTCGCCAGCCCGCTCCAGCTACAAGACCACCGCCACGCTGAGTAACGACGCAGATAGAGAGGGAGACGCTACCACCACCGACACAGACTATACAACAGACACCACAACAGATCATCAGACCACGCTACAAGAACACAGCTACCATCACCGCATCGCCGACCATCACCAGACCAGCACCAGCATCTCCAGAGTCACCGCCTTTGAAGAAAGCCAGAAAAGAGTCTCCAGCAGCAGCGAAAGATTGCCCAATCCACTACTGCTCTGACAGCTATCAAGAAGAATTCCAAATCCACGAGAAATACGACCTCCAGGATGAACATCGACCTGCCAGCCTACACCTTGCATCGACCTTGGATGAAGGATTGGCTACTCATCAAGAGACCAATGGCCAAGTACTACCATGAGGAGTTCTATACAAAGATGGAAAAGTTAGCCGAATCAGGAAAGTCACAGATAAACATCATATTCTGGTTCGGTTTCCTGGAGCGTTCCTGCGGCGACCCATCATGAAAGTATCGGTTCGTCAGAGTAGCACCACGCTAGAGACTTGGGTGAGGACACCCTTCTGGATCATGGGTGAGGACACCCTTCTATTTTCATTAACTTGGATGAGGACACCCTATAAGCGCTCTGGGTGAGGACATCCTTTCGGCAGCCTGGGTGAGGACACCCCTCCGGCGACTCCCTTCCTTGCAGTGCTTGCTCTAACTGTCGAATTCAGAAAGACCCGGGACTTCCTAATTCTAATATCTGGAAGTCCGGGTAATCAAATTGTTTCTCTCACTTCCAAACAGTTAACCTCCATATTCTTAAACTCTCATTTATGAAGTAAAATTGCCATTTTTAAGCTAAACAACATACACATTCTTTCTAAATTCCTTTTATAAATGGTCAGATATCCTTAAAACTTGGGAGTCCCAGACTTCCTGGCACTGATTTTTGGAAGTCCCAGGGCAATTTTTGGATGTCTCTGACTCCCAGACTTCCCTTAATGCAAGCACTGTTCCTTGGCTAGTGTCTGAAACTTTCGCACGACTCGAGCTGAGTACCTAATGCACTACGCAGTTGGAATTGACACACATTAGGTATGAGATTAAAAGCTCAAACTATTCGTCTGATCATCAAAATTCTGCAACTTACAGGCTGGACTACTACTCTCGCACGAGGTCTGGACACGCCCGCACTGTGTCTGGACGTGCACGCACTCCGTGTCTGGGCGAGGTGACCTAGTTATGAATTATAGCAAGCACAGCTCGCAAAGCGTGTCGCGAACGAAGTGAGCTCTACGGTAGAGAATATGATCAAGGAAAAGTAACATACAACAGTATCTTTCAGCAGTAATCGCTCTGACCAATTTTCTTCCATTTTTTCTTCCCGGAAGTTGTCACCGAAGTTGGAGGACTTCATTTTGGGTCTCACTAATAAGTGTCACGAAGTGACCAAACGAGTGTCAGTAAGTGTCACTGACACATTTTTGCAGATTATTTTTATTATTTATTATTGATTTACATAACAGCGAGCACAGCTTGCGGCGCGCAAAGCGCGTCGCAACCTAAGTGAGCTCTACGGTAGAGAATGTGATCAAGGAAAAGTAACATACAACGATATTTACTTTCAGCAGTAATCGCTCTGACCAATTTTCTTCCGTTTTTTCTTCCCAGAAGTTGCACTGGAAGTTGGAGGACTTGATTATGGGTCTCACTAATAAGCGTCACAAAGTGACCAAACGAGTGTCAATAAGTGTCACGAACATATTTTGTTGATTATTTTTATTATTTATTATTGATTTACATAATAGCGAGCACAGCTCTACGGGAGAGAATATCAGTGTTCAAGCCAGGCTGCGCCATTGCGCCAATGGCGCATGTTTTCATATTTTGGCGCAGAAAAAATAAGTTCTTGCGCCATCGTGGCGCAGAAAATAATGATAAAAAAAAAAAAAAAAACGAAGTTGAAAAATCACCAATTCCGCCAGAGTTCGGCAAACTAGGTCGTTGTTGGTTTTTATACTGCATTGTGTATTTATACTTACATCGGCAGAAGTGTTCCTAGCAACTACCAATTATATCATGCCTTCTGATTGGATACGGAGCTCCAATCAGCGTTCCTGTTTCATATATTCAGGGATTATTCTGGCCCCAGATTTTTGTGAGAGAAAAACTCCATTTGGACAAAAACAGTGAGAGATTTTCAAATTCAGTGAGATTTTTTTTCCGCTCGCTCAGACAAACTGAGTGAGATTTTTTTTTTTTTTTTTTTTTTTTGTAAAGGTCAGATTTTGTATCATAATTGTATGTATAAGTAATTAGTATTATTATTGCTTATTTTGTAATGTACTCTAAATCAGGTTAATAAAATTGTTATATATAGGGTGTTTGATTAGTATCCTTATTTTCATGTTTACTGCAAGTGTTTATATATAAATTTGAACTTTTTGGAAAATCATGTTTACAATAACAAGTTGTTTATATTCTTTTTGGAATTTCCAGATGGAATATTCTAGATTAAGCTATTTTTGGCATGTCACAGAACATTTAATTTTTTCTTGACAAATACAGGATAATAAGTGATGCCTCTAATTATATAAGGAGAGAAGATTTTCATATGAGCATCTTTGTACACTTTCATTCTTTACTGGATTACTTCAATGTTTCATTAATTCTGGAATTAAACTCTGAATTCAGGGACTTTAAATTGTGGGATCAGAAACTGCAATTCAAAGGATTTGTTTCAGAAATTCTTCTGGAATATTTCTCAGGGATTTTGTGACATTATCCAATGATTTTTTTACCTGCGAGTTCTGATTCATATACTCATAATTTTTCTCTGGGACTCACAAATTTTTATATAAATGAGTCCCTGAGCTCACAAAAACAGTAGATCCCTGAGCTCACAAAAACAGTAGATATCTGCTCTAAAATATATTACGGACTCATGATTTTATCATAGGACTCATGGAATTTCAATTATGTGTCCTTGAGACTGGATAGAATTTTTTCTGTCTTGCACATTTTCTTATTTTTTGTTATCAATAAATACTGTAAATAATTTTAAAGCTTGTTGCTGGTTTCACTTTCATTTCTTTCTGTTTACGCCTGGCTCGTAACAAAATGCAAACAGCTGAATAAGGGCATCATGGGATTGTTATTCATCAGGCTCAGTTCGGTCGTGTTTGATCGTCATCCGAATCAGGGGAGGAGAGCGTGGCAGCTTCAGTCGAGCTGGGTTGTGCTCGAACAAGATACTTTAACATGTTGCCATCCCGACTGGACGGCTTCGGAGCGGATAATTTTCTTTCTTTCTTTTTCTGAGTCGGCGGACATTTTTTTTTGCTGACTCGAGGTAGCGATCAAAAAAGCGCTTACTTAAACCAGACAGGGTTCATACAGGCAAGGCCAAGTCAAATTCAAGGACTTTTCAAGGACTTTTCCAGGACCAACTTTAAGTTTTCAAGGACTATAATACTTACACAAATTCATAAAATCTGGCACTGTCATTCATTGCTTCCACATCCAGTGAAAACATTTGGGTTAAAAAAAACTGATAATTTCTGTTAAAATGAACTCTCTTAAAACCAAAAGTATTAAGCTGTGGTTGCAGTTTCTGTCTTAACCTGTGAGAAATTTACGAATGTCCGAGATCACTTTTTCTTGTTTCTTATGCCCCTCTCCCTGCGCCTGTGACCATAATGAACTTTCACCCATTTGTGTCGATGTCCTTATTACAAGGTTGACAGTGCGCCTTATGTTTACTGTTCGTTTCCTTTACCCAAGAATCTCTGCTATAAACACACTTTTTCATTATGCAGAAACAAATTCAGGGTCCAAAAAACACACACTAATGAACAGCAGACGCCATTTTTTTTTTTTGTTTAGTCTGGTTATTTGAATTGACCTTTTTCAGTAATAAAAGTTGTCAAAATCGCCAAGTACCAGTCTGCAAGGGAGACAATCCAAACATCAAGTACGAATCATTCGAACCTACGTGTATTCGAACTTTGTTTTCGCGCCCAGCACATTTGAACTCTTTAGTTATGGAACTCCTGCTCATCTGTCTTTACTCGAAACTTGCCGATTCTTTTTTAGGAACTTTACTTTTGATTCTCACAGAGATTTAAAATTGTCTAGAACACAAGAACATGTGAAATTCAAGTACTTTTCAAGGTCTGTGGTCAGTTTTCAAGGGCTTTTCAAGACAAATTTTATTTTCAAGGACTTTTCAAGACTGCCCTTCATTTTCAAGTACTTTTCAAGCCTGTGCGAACCCTGCCAGAGACCGACAATGAAATTTTACGATAAAGCTTTTCAGTGATACAGATTAATGAATGGTTACCTGCGGTCGTATGCATAATGAATTTTGGCGCCACAATAATTCAGAAACCGGTCAAACAGAACAGTCCGATAGTCTCGAAATGAACCGCATGTGCAAAATTGGAACTTAATGGCGCGAAATGAGAAAAATTCAGCATGCGATTTTTTTTCTCACTCCGGGAATTTTGATGCGATTTCTTGCAAAAAAATGCGAGAATATCGCGAAATCGCGCCAGAAAATGATCCCTGTGTATTGAAAGCACATGATCTGATGCGCAATATTGTTGATACGTTGTCATGGCTGAACGCAAAAGGAAAGAACGATCAATATTGAGCTTTTTCCCCAAGCGATCTAAGGGGGAAACCACAGAATCTTCGACCAAACTAAGTGAAGAAGGCCCCTCCCAATTGACAAGCAATCAATCTGACCCTTCACCCTCAGCTGCTGCAGCAGAACGCGAACGTGACAAACCAAAAACAAGTGAAAAAGGAAGTAGTCAAATAAATCGTGGCTTTCAAGAACCGTGTTACGATTGTTCCCATGGCTTGTATATGATAAGAAAGATAATATCACGAGATGTTCGCTTTGTGTCAAACACAAAAAGAAAAAATTGTGTTGTCCCCAGATTTTTTCAATTGTCCCCAACTTTTTGGAGGGTAGGGGCCCTTGGGCCCCAAAACTGAAATTCCTGGCTTGAACACTGGAATATGATCAATGAAAAGTAACATACAACGATACATACTTTCTGCAGAAATCGCTCTGACCAATTTTCTACCCGGAAGTTGTCACCAGAAGTTGACAACTGGAGCGGACTTGATACTAATAAGTGCCACAAAGTGAGAAGAAACGAGTGTCAATAAGTGTCACGGACATATATTGCTGATTATTTTTATTATTTATTTACTATTTATTTTTGATTTACATATATTTTTATATACTGATAGTCATTCTTTAATGATGCTGTGAAGGACTTTTGAAGAGACTACAAACAGGGTCTGTGCTGTGCTCGCATTTAGGCTAAGCCTATTTTCATATTATTTTTATATACTGATATTCATTTTTTAATGAGGCTGTGCTCACATTTAGGCTAAACCTTTTTTCATATTAACTGCTGTGCTTTCGACATGTTTCAGAAAGTCGTTTTTGCTTGACGCTTTACACAGAAGAAGTAAATTTGCAAACTTTTGTCATGATTTAATGTAAAACCATTTGTCGTAACTACCTATGTAAAAAAAGTTTAATTCTAGTCATTGATTTTTAAATAATCAAATATTTTGACTTTTTCCCATAGTAAAAATGAAGCCAAATGATGCAGAAATTTGTAGGATAGGTAACTTTGAGCCAGATTTTCAACATGTTCCACTTGTTCAATTTTTCTAAAATTTTCACAATATTGTTGTAAAACATCACTTATTCAAATTCAGCAAAGAATAGTAAAAAATGTTTTCTTAGACAAAAATTCCCCAAAATCAACTTTACTATAGAAATTGCATAGGTCAGACCATCTTTTGGTCATAACTTTAATTTTTGTGTAAATATTTGAGAACAAAATACAGAAACGTAGGCACCGTTTCAAGCCAATCCAGTAGTCCAGTTAAACTAATCCAGATTTTATCTGGCGCTGCCTCTATGTGACTCTGTTGCCTGGCAGCGTTAAAAATCTGAACTGAACTGATTATCTGACATCTAAAACTTACCATCTGCCCAACAGGAGCCACGTGGATCCACGGACATTTTTTTCTTCCGACGTTGTTCTGCTAACATCGCCATTTTGATGACCATGTGACAAGAGATCTCGATCGTTCAAAAGCACTACAGAACAGTAAAAGCTAGTAGTAGGACTCCGAACCAGTGGAATTATTTTAGGAGGGTGTGTGTGGTATGTGTACGTGGGGTCCATCGAATTACCCAAAACCACCCCAAACCAAGCCAACATTCCATTGGTTCGCCCTGTCACGTTAGCCCAAGTAAAAAAAATACCCTTAGTTTCCTATGGTGGCAGAATTCGGGTCAAGTCGGCCCCGAGTCAAGTCGGCCCGGGTCAACTCGGCCAGGTCGACTCGACCTGTATGGGGGCCCAGGTCTGGGGGGAAGGGTGGTTAGGCTAGAAGGTGGGTGTATCTGTATGTCTATCTGTCTGTCTGTTAATTTGATGGACTGACTACATACCAGAAATTTTCAGCAACCTTAGAAGTATCCAGCCGTGAATTATTAATGGCTTGTCAAAGGTCTTCCAATCATGTGCTCAACAAACCAATTAAAATTCAGATGATCTTTAATGCCTTAGCGGTTGTGCAAACAAATCCGTAAGTGTGAAAATACTGATTAGAACAATTAATTTGGTGGAAAACAAATTACTTTTGATGTGTTCTAATTAAAGACGTTTGTTTTCTTACAATTTGCTTACATCCCTAATTAAGTTGGTAACTCCTTTAATTAGTCCCTAAAAATAACTTAATTCAAAAGCGAACGAAAACAATCTTTTTGTTGAAAAGCTTTCTTCAATTCACCGACATAGTCTGTATAAAATGCCCGAGTAAATGGATTCAGTATCAGATCCCAATTTGGAATCGTCATAGTTACTTGCATTTTATAACCGCCATGTCCGCTTTGTGTATTGTGTGTAAGGTGTTTGTCACATAGGTTCAGGTCTGAGACAAATTTTAAAATAGTGGTATTTATTCTCATTTCCTGGAACGCTAATATCTCAATGTTTCACGCTCTCAGCCTATTTAAAAGAAAAAAAAAGGAAGAAAAGAAGAAGAAGGGAAAAGGAAAAAACATGTCCGGTAAACTATTGCAAAATTACTTCGGAAAATTAGAAATTTTCCTCAGTTGTTTCGCAGCAAGACCTAGTCATACTTCCCCGTTTTGGTGCTGGCTGGAAACTATGGATGAGAACAGTTTTTTTTAAGCATAAAAATCTTTTCTCATCCATAGGCTAACATGAGAGGTCGACATGATGAAGCTATTTTTTACAGCTCTTTAAAGACACCCCATAGTCCGAAAGAAGAAGACAACACCACCTGAACACTGTAAGTTTATTTATTTATTCTGATTTACGAATATTTACCGGAATCTTTCAAGAATGTTTAGTATCCTGAAAAGGACACAATATAATTGCCTAAAAAACATATTAAAATATGCAAACAACGTCACTTATCACTAATTAGTGCACAGCTTGACCTATCACTAATTAGTGCAATTCGAGGATAATAGAAAATAGATTCGGGAGAATATCCAATATTTGGCTTGCAACGAAGAATGTGCTTTTTTTCACTTCTGATGTATATAATAATCACAATTTATGGTCGTGTCAAAAAGTCTGTGATGCCCTTGTTTATCTTTTGGATAATATTTTTATTAGATTTGGAACTAAACTTCATAGACAAACTGTTGGTATTCCGATGGGAACTAATTGTGCTCCTCTTGTTGCTGATTTGTTTCTTTTTTGTTATGAGAGAAATTTCATGAAGTCTCTCTCACGTGAAAATCAGGCTGACATTATTGAGGCTTTCAATTCAACTTCAAGATACCTTGACGATTTATTAAATATTGACAATATTTACTTTGACCAAATGGTGGACCGGATATACCCTACAGAACTCCAATTAAATAGAGCAAATTCTTCCGATACCGAGGCACCTTTTTTTGGATTTGAATCTATGTATATCTAATGGTACAGTTTCCACCAAAATTTATGATAAACGGGACGATTTTGATTTTGATATAGTCAATTTCCCTTTTCTGGATGGCGATGTCCCCCGGCATACCTCATATGGGGTATACATATCTCAACTTATAAGATTTGCCAGAGCGTCTTCAAATCTAAATGACTTTAACTACCGTAATAAAGTCCTTACTGCCAAACTTCTTAGGCAGGGCTATCGTTATTTTAAACTTCGTCAGGCGTTTTCGTAATTTTTTCGCAGACACAGTGCCTTGTTAGAAAAATATAGCGTCAGTCTGAAAGCACTTCTGCAACAAGGTATATCGGAACCTGAATTTTACGGTGACTTAGTGTACAGATTTAGAAAAATTGTAGGTAAATCTAACTTTTCGGAGCAATTCAGAAAACTTATTAACCATTATAAAAGAATTGGCTATAGCCTAGATATTATGCGGCAGACTGCATGCCTAGTTGTCAACCCAATCATTGTTGATGGCTATGCTTCACTCTTTAATTGCACGACGGCGGTTCGGGCCTCAGACTCAATGACGGCCTCTTCGTAAAACTTTACCCAGTGGGTTGGGGCTTGACGATATGTCTTTGGCTTGGCCCGCCGTGGTTCAACTATTGGTTTTCATTTACTCTGGCATACAGTAGAATTAGCCATGAGTACTCGTCTTTGTTTATTATAGTGATTAATTTGATTTTTATGTTTTCGCTTTGATGCATTGACTGAGTTGGGAGCCTTTATGCGAACCGAATTTTTATGTATTTCTGTATTAAGAGTAGCATCAGGACCCAGGGTGAAGTTAGCTAGCTGTAAAAGTGCTTTAAACCCCCCGGTGGTTTGCTCTACCGACCGTTCTAAGGCGGTGGTCCCGGTGTTAGTCTTACTCTTTGTTGCTTTGTGGTTTATTCTACGAGGCGATTTGTTGTATGTCTTTCCGTGTGTCATTTTGTTCTTGTGTTTTTCAGTCCTTTTAGTATTGCGATTACCTCGCTTGGGGAAGAGAGAGCTAATCTTAGTGCTTTTCGTACGTTTGTTCGGTTTGTGCTTGTTTGGATTTGTCGGTTTCCTCTTCCTCTTGGGGTCTGGGAAGGGCTGCGGTTTGTGATTGTGGCACTCCCTGGACTTTTCTCTTACCTTTTTTGTTATAAATAACACCCGAAAGACAAACAAACAGCAATTAAGTCATAAAGTATATATTAATAAGTGAATAATTGAACAAATAAATGTGTTGCGATAATGTGTTTGTGTAACCTACAAAACAGGCCGAGTTGACCCGGCCGAGATGACAGGAGGCCGAGTTGACTCGGGGGCCGAGTTAGTTACAGGCCGAGTTGACCCGTGACCATGGTGGCATATTTCTGCCAAGAGGTAGCCAGATAGCTATCGCGATAATATTCTTAATTTTCCAGAAAATAAAAAAAAATCCTGAAAACAATATCGCAATAACTTCAATTATCTAGATATATTTTTTTAATTTCCAGAAAATATTTTAACGCAAAATTTCGTGGTACTGCTCGGAACTGACATTAGTATCTTGATAAAATTATCGCGATAAATTTTTCATGATAGCGAGGTAGCTATAAATAGAACTGCGATTACCTAGTATAAACTCTTAGGGTACAGTGAACTATTTTTTTTTTCATAGAGCTCCATGGTAATTCCACCCTTTTTGGGTTTTAAGGGTTCATTTCAGGGTATGGCTGGGCTTATAAATTTTGCTTTAATTCAAAGACAAGGCTTAACACAGCAAAATAAAAAAGGAAAAATACCACCATCCCCAGCATTTTCTGGGACGTTTTGGAGGCTGAATGTAGCAACCCCTCAATTGGCAGGTGTCAAAAATTGAAACATTGCAATTTCACCACTTCTTCATTTTGGCTCCAGCAAACACTCACACAGAAACATGTTTGAAAAAATCAGAAAATTACACACAAACATTATTTTCTTCAAATTAGAATGATCAGGTCTAATTCATCTTTATTATTAAGCAATCACCGGTCGCCTTACTCAAAATAACTACCCCGCCACAATTGGTTCCCTGTGCCCCTTACCTTAAAAGTCGCTGGTGAATACCCTCGGTGGATTTTCAACAGTATAATTGAAGGTATTCCGATATCGGTTCTATTTATTGATAACAGAAATTAAATGGCAGCTCTGGACACTAACACAAAAAATATCGCGATAATACTGTAAACTTTCGCGATAATATTTCCAGGAAACTTTAGATTATTTAGATAATCTTTTCAGGAAACTTCGAAATATCAAGATAATTATTGAAAGTATCGTGATAGCTACCCAGCTATCTCGTGGCAGAAATATGCCACCATAGTTTCCAGCTGGCACCACGCAATTGAGAGGTTGCTGATGACATCACAGACCAAGAGTTATATTTCTTGCTGGAGAGGTAACTGGTCAACTCGTACCTTAGTTAACTAGCACCTTAGTCAACTCGTACCTATTTTTGGTTAACTCGTACCCGTTTTGTGGTCAACTCGTACCTAGTTTGGTCAACTCGTACCTAGTTTGGTCAACTCGAACCTCTTAAAAAAGAGTTAGTGGACGAACAGGTAGATAGATAGATAGATAGATAGATAGATAGATAGATAGATAGATAGATATTCTTGTTCGTCTGTCATTACTGACAATGACCAATCCTAATCAACTGTGTGATGTGTTATTATTTGTGTGTTCTAAGATGGCTGATGAGACCACTCTTAGCTCTAAACTGCCTGTTGCAGATAGAACAAGAGAGGTCTGAGGAAGAAAGCTTTCTTGGTGATGCCCTAGCTCTGGCTTTCCGCTGTGCACGTTTCTGATCGGCTTCGCTGATTCTTTTTGCTTCATATTCACCAGCCCCCCTTTTTATGAGGCCTCGCCACTTTGTACGATCGTGCAATCTGTTCCCATGATTCTGTTGGTATGGTCAGAAGAAGCGATACAAGGACACCCTCAAAGATAGACAGATAGATGACACAGTGAAGATCCACATTAGATGCCTCAGAAGGCTGCTTCTGATCAGGGTCTCCACTGTTTGCAAACAGTTCAATCATTGTTATCTAAAGAATATCTGAATCACTAGACTTTCTTAAAATCGAAATTAGAATCATCTAATATATAATGTGGGGTAAATTATTCAGTCTAAAAATGGGTTACAGTTTTGCAAGTCTCAACAGCTCAAAGGAAGTCTTTTTTAACACTTTTGCATGCTGGGTAACAAATTGAACAGATGAGATTTTGAAATATTTTTTCTTACTCTTTCCAAGAAAACAGGATCTGACACTTAATGCAGATCGTCTCCTAAGGAGACAATTTGCATTAAGTGTCAGATCTTATTTTCTAAGAAAATGTAGAAGAATCACTTCAGTTTGTCTTCTGCTGAATCTGCCCATAGCGTGATAAGTGTTGAAGTCAAGGTATTCAATGGTATTCAATGACTGTAGGCAAACACTGAATACATCTCTAGATGTATTTATTTTTCAATCATGAGTTTTAATATTTTCTTATTTCTCCATGATAAATAATACATGATAAAGATTATTTCGTGTTGGTGTTGATTTACTGTACCAACTTATTTCTCCATGAAGTATATGTTGTGACAAACCATTAGAAGTGCATCAGTGAGACTCTTCAAATGAGTATCCTCAGCATATGTTTTCGTGGAGAAATAAGGAAAATATTTACCTGGATATTCCTCTTTTCTGGAGCTATGCGGAATGCGTTATGTGCAGGCAGATCCAAGCAAACACTGCTAACGTATTCCCAGCTCATGACTTCGTTCAATTACAGTTGACTCTGGTTATTTTGAAGTTCAAGGGACTCTCTGAAGTACGAGATATCGGTACCTCGACATATCAGATTTGCAGAACCCTTAAAACGCCAATCACAATAGCAGCAGAAAATAATTTTTATTTTCTTTTTCAGATAATAAAGTCTTGACATTTCATGTGAATCATCTGCCTAGCAGATGCTTCACATTATAATGTCAAGACTTATTTTCTCTGAAAAAATAAATAAAATATTCAAAACGTTGTCTGTTACAAATTTTGCTTGGCGCTTTAAGGGTTTATGAATAAATAAATCAAACAATCACATTCCACAAATTAATATGTAATTTGACAACTGAAATTAGATACTAAGGTACGACAACCCAAAATAGGCATGATTTGAAAAAAGGGTACGAGTTGACTAAGGTACGAGTTGATTAAGGTACGAGTTGACCAAAAGTAGGTACGAGTTGACTAAGGTAGGAGTTGACCAGAAACCGCTGGAGACACCCAGGCATATTTTTGACTGAATTTTAATGTAATTTGAGCATCAATATTTTCCTTGTCTCCAGGCGAATTCTGATCAAATCATATTTATTTGATTCTTATATACATAAAACATAATCACTGTGAAGTTTCCAGTTTCTTAGATTTTTCAACATCTAGGAATAATGACAGTAAAATGGTGTCAGGTGTCTCCAACTTGGCTGATACGAGGGTCGTGCAAAAAGGTCTGTCACTAATAGGCTTCATTGGTTTTATCCCAGGTATATTTTAAAATGCTTCACTGCACTTGAATGGTGTGCTGAATAGTTAACAATACCCGTTTATTTCGTGCAAATTTCTTTCCAACTGACCGAGTTATTTCAAATTGAAACAGATGCAGTCATATACACTGATCAATTTACAGTAGCGAAAGTCGACGAAGTCGATGAAATGGAAGAGAATTCATTAGATAGCTGTACATTTCCGTCAACACAGCACACCAAATCGTTTATGGACGTCAGTATTTCCAACGAATTATCGTCAGAGAAAATTTGCGAGGCTGAATCACTAATAGAACTGTACCCAGATGTAATGACGAGTTACCCGGACGCACGGATGTAATCTGTCATAATATTAAATTACTGTCAACGGAACCTCTAAGATCTAAAAGTTACCCTATTCCATATAAAACCCGTGAAGTTATAGAAACAGAAATTCAAGAAATGTCAGTTTCTCCATATTCTTCGCCAATAGTATTGGTTCCCAAAAAGGACGGGTCGGTGCGGTTTTGCATCGGTTTTCGGAAACTGAATAAAGCTACCGAATTCGATGCAGAACTAATGCCAAATATGGAGGAGATGATAAATAAACTGTCAGGTCAAAAATACGTTACAAAAAATGATCTGAATGAGGGTTATTGGCAAGTCAAATTGATTGATGAGTCCAAACCTTTGACAGCATTTGAAACTCCACGAGGATTATTCCATTTTAAAACTATGCCGTTCGGGCTTGTAAATCACGGAGCTTTCTTTTGAAGGCTGATCCGCATCGTTCTGCGGGTATTCGGAATGTAGATAGTTTTGTGGATGATATGTGTTTTTTTGTTGTTGTTTTTTTTTTTCTCCAACTTAGGGAACTCAGGTTTTAGATAGACTCCGGTCTGCCAAGCTAACAGCTAAGCCATCAAAATGTATGATTGGGTATGGCATTATTGAGTGCCTTGTCACAATATTATGGGACAATCTATCAGGCCAAAAGAGGGGAAAATACAGGCTATCAGAGATGCTGTTAGACCTACTGCCAAGAAACAGGTCAAATCATTCATAGGGATAGTGGGGTTTTACCGCAAGTTTATACCTACATGTAACTTATCGACCGTTGCTTCTCCTTTAACAGATTTAACGAAAAAGGATAGGCCGAAAAATATCAAAGACTGTCAAAATCACCATGAAAAATATAGACTCAGTCTGAAAACACTTCTGCAACAAGGTATATCGGAACCTGAATTTTACGGTGACTTAGTGTACAGATTTAGAAAAATTGTAGGTAAATCTAACTTTTCGGAGCAATTCAGAAAACTTATTAACCGTTATAAAAGAATTGGCTATAGCCTGGATATTATGCGGCAGACTGCATGCCTAGTTGTCAACCCAATCATTGTTGATGGCTATGCTTCACTCTTTAATTGCACGACGACGTTTCGGGTCTCAGACTCAATGACGGCCTCTTCGTAAAACTTTAACCAGTGGTTGGGGCTTGACGATATGAATTTGATTTTTATGTTTTCGCTTTGAAGCATTGACTGAGTTGGGAGCCTTTATGCGAACCGAATTTTTATGTGTTTCTGTATTAAGAGTAGCATCGGGACCCAGGGTGAAGTTAGCTAGCTGTAAAAGTGCTTTAAACTCCCTGGTGGTTTACTCTGCTGACCGTTCTAAGGCGGTGGTCCCGGTGTTAGTCTTATTCTTTGTCGTTTTGTGGTTTATTCTACGAGGCGATTTGTTGTATGTCTTTCCGTGTGTCATTTTGTTCTTGTGTTTTTCAGTCCTTTTAGTATTGCGATTACCTCGCTTGGAGAAGAGAGAGCTAATCTTAGTGTTTTTCGTTCGTTTGTTCCTTGTGCTTGTTTGGATTAGTCGGTTTCCTCTTCCTTTGGGGGTCTGGGAAGGGCTGCGGTTTGTGATTGTGGCACTCCCTGGACTTTTCTCTTAACTTTTTTTTTTCAAACATTAAAAAAATAGGCTCACGTCTAGCCCTATTCTTCGGCTACATACATTCCAAAACGGAGTACCGTTCATTCTTAGAACGGGTGCTTCCTACACTGGGTTAGGAGCTGTTTTGCTCCAAGAGTTTGAAGGCGAAGGAAAGCTTCCTATTGCCTACGCAAGAAGGAAACTTCTGTCTAGGGAAAGAATTGCTCGGTGATAGAGAAGGAAAATCTTGGCATAATCTGGGCTATCGACAAATTTAGGAAATACTTGATTGGCGCTGAGTTTGTGTTCGAAACCGATCACAAACCATTGTTCTTTATGCAATCAGCTAAATCCCCGAATAATAAGATGGGCGCTGAAACTTCAGCCTTACTGCTTTCGAATTGTGGCTATACGTAGTCAAGATAATTTGGGTACGGGTTACGCCCAAGGTTGCACATGTATATTGTACTGTTGTCCGCTTGTATTTTAGCGGCTGTTGTCCGCTTGTATTTTAGCGGCTGTTACTGTGTCGTGGCAAAGAAAAAAAAACGGGTTTTACTCTTAAGGAGGGGCCGTTGTTACAACTGACAGCAGTCTGCGGCGCAGGCTGACCATATCATTGGTGGTACTATTTCTACCGTATTTAGTACCACTTGTTTATTAATAGTCGCGCGATATAAAAGTCACGCTACTTTAATTGGGCTAATTAATTTAAACTGGTTGCTAAACGCATAAAGCGTGGAAAGCGCATAAAGCGTGATAGTGATGCATTTCAAGGTTATAGCTTTACTATATAAACACCCACCGACACTATCCAAACGAAGAACAATCAGACAACGAAACAGTGCCGTGAGCGTTTCTCAGCTGACAGTTCGGTGAGTGGTACTTTCATATTAATATTATTTAATTGTTTGTAGGGTTTTCTGTTCGCATTCCGAGAAGCAAAACAAGTGTCCGAACAGGAACAGGAAACCCGCAAACTATATAGCCGATTCTGCATATGTTACCTGAGTTATTTAGGGATACCGAGCGGGCTGCGCTAGGTTGTGCAGTTTGGTCGGGTGTTCTCAGGTTGCGCGAATTGTAGTTAGTTTAAACAATATTTTATTCAGCATTTTTCACATATACATAGCATAATTTTATATGGTACAGGATTTGATAAAAAGCTTAGAGCTTATGTAAATCATCTGAAAGTTATATAGCAGCGTAATAACATGTGAAGAGTAGATGGAAACATAACATGTTGGTAATTATTTAGCAAATATAATAATAATAATAATAATAACAATAATAACGAGATAACAATAATAGTAATGATGATGACGATGATGGTGATGATGATGATTGACTAGAGAGCATGTCGCACCTCTTTCGGTAAAGTAAGTTGATCGATTGGTTTGATCTGTATTTAGTGTTCCCGTAACAGCTATAGATATGTCGAGATATTCATATATTTCTAAATGTGTTGCCCATTGTCGATGGACACTTTAATCCGCATGGCTAGCTATGATCTTAATACACCAAGCGAACATGTACTCAAAGAAATCTTTTCGAATGTACTATAAAGTCTTGGACTTGGGTGAACAGAACTTCATTTTCTGTGTTGGAAGCGTCTGGTAAACCATGTAGTAATTGGTTAGTATTATGTCATTTAGATTGTTGGGAAGATGTCGGCGTCTGGCCTCTGAGTAGTTGGGACATTGAAAGAAGAAATGATACGCACTTTCGAAGCCTACACAGGAACACGAGGGACTGGGTACAATGTTTTTCTTATAAAGATGCGAGCTGAGTGAGCTGCACTCCATTCGAATCCTTGCATGCATAATTTGGCCAATTTGTGAACCTGCGTTGTAATATTTAGGAGGCTTATGTAGGTCTCCGTTCAATCTAAACTTGAACGAAGCAACAGAAGGGGCTGACTTAATTTCGTCAGAAAGTTCATTCCATGCTCGGATTGTGGATGGAAGGAATGAAGTTATAGAATAAATTTGTACGAGCATGAATTGCGTATATCACTGGCATTTCTTAGATTGTAAGAAGTAGTATTTTGAACAGTTGGTGGTAGCAGTGTATGAAGATATTCTGGAGTAAGACCATTTATCATTTTATAGAAGACAATAAGTTTCTGTTTCGTGCGTCTAGCTTGCAAAGATTCCCAACCGAGATCCGCGTGGAGCTTAACTATGCTGCAAAGTTTTGTTGCACCTGTTATTATTCTTGCCGCTTCGTTATGTACAGATTCCAACTGCTTTTTGCTATCTGTAGATGCATTGTCCCAAACTACATTACTGTATTCAAGGAGGGGTCTGATGAAAGAAATGTACATTTTTTTTTCTAGAGCATTCCTGTTAATTTTAAATTTCAGTACACGTAGTAAGTTAAGCCTTTGCCATGCTGTGTTCGTAATGTTATTTATGTGTTCTGTCCAGCTACAGTTATTTGCAAGTGTCAACCCTTAATGTTTGTGTGATGATGTATTTCTGACGAGAACGCCGTTCATATAGAGGGGTGGATGAAAAGGCTGGTCGCGTTTCAGAGACAGGATCATAGAAAGATTTTTGGTGGCGTTGAAGTTAACCAGCCAGTCGTCACCCCATGTACTGATAAAACTCAGGTCATTGTTTAGGGTAACGGCCGCGTTGTTTGGATTTTCGACAGTATACAAGCTCGTATCGTCAGCAAATAGTCGAACATGTGCTTGTAGCGCATTTACTATGTCATTTATGTAAACTAAGAACAATAGCGGTCCAAGAATTGAGCCTTGGGGCACGCAGCCGTGATAAATGTCCATTCAGAAGCCAGCCCATTCAGGACAACACGCTGTCTTCTGTTGGACAAGTAACTTGTGAACCATTTTAACAGGCTTTCAGAGCATCCCATATCCCTTAACTTATGGATTAGTCTCCTGTGCCAAACTCTGTCAAACGCCCTGCTTATATCACAGAAGACTACACGAACCTCCTTGCCACTATCAACAGCTTCGCAGAACATATGATAAGTATGAAGCAGCTGGAAGGTTGTGGAGTCTCCTGGGATAAAGCCAGACTGGAGGGGCGTGAGAAGATTATGTTCGTGTATGTAATTAAAAAGTTCTTTGTGAATACATCGCTCCATGCTTTTTCCGGGCTGACATAGAAGAGTGATGGGTCGATAGTTTGAAGGTAATGAACGGTCATCTTTCTTGTGCAAAGCAGTTAGGTTCCCGTCTTTCCAAGGAGAAAGAAAATGCCCAAGTTGCAGAGAAGATGTAAATATGATAGAGTATGGTTCGGCAAGAACAACGGAAGCTTCTTTGAGAAGTCGAGGACTCATGAGGTCTGGACCACATGCTTTGTTCACGTCAAGCCCGTTAAATACATCCTTAACAGTTTGGGGCGTTATTTCTAAGATGTCAAGATGGTCAAAAAGTACAGTAGTTGCTGTCGTGAACACTGAGCAGGCTCCGCTGGCATGTGTAGACTGATCAGTCCTTTTGCAGCAGCAGGCGCAATATGTAGCTTAGTTTATACGAATAAAAACAGTGCAGGATCGGAATAGCCAATTTATCATATGCGGTACCATATGGATCGCGTAAGCAAAAAGATTAGTTTTTTACATACGCATACACAACATGTAAACATACGCACGGACATACAGACATGCACACACCAAACATACGCAAGTTTTTTTTATTATGCGAAACACTAATTTAAATCAATTGTATTAAGACAATGTAATTACTTTTAGCCTTATGAGACACAGTTTGTACTATTTCACCGTCTGCGGAATATGGTGCATAATCTAAAAGTGTTTATAAGTTACTTAAAGTTGTTCCGATCTAGTCTGTTGGAGTTGATCCAATACTACTCTCCCTCTGATCAAATTCAGAAGTTGGGTGTGTTTGACAATTGTAATGTCAGTGACATTTAGGATTGCGACATTTGAAATGTCATATCCCTGATTGTCATTCAGACATTATAAACAGTATAAAGCTGTATGTATGGATATGAAGTTTGCATATGACGTTCAGTGGGCGACGTTGCCGACGGTTGGCGGACGCTCACCGTCGAACGCGTCCACGTCGGTAATAAGGAAATAAATCTCGAATGAGTCACATCGCCGTCAACGATGGGTCTATCATGGCGTTGGAGATTCAGCCGCAACGTCAATGATGTCACTCATTCTATACGGTGACGTGCGTCATTGTAGAATAATGGGTAGAATCATAACAGCAGACTTCATCTTGTATTATTGTACGATATGTCCTTAGTCTCTGTTTTTGTTTGTTTTAGTTAGTTCCTTCCACTGTCCATGAACCATAACCCATTTGAGTTTCCAAAGTCGTGCCAGGGTCGACAACTCAATCTACCTGGGAGGTGACAACTATACTAGAAGCATAATTAACAAAGTACGCGATATGTTCGCGAACAGCATAAGGCTGTACATCTGTTATTAATCATAAGACAACTTGAAGTGCGGAAATAGTCAGGAAGGAATCTTCTAAAAATAAGCGGGCGTGATAGATTAGTCTTCAATTTCAGAAAATAGTGACCTTTGATAAAGCGCGCAAGGAGCAAGGACATGGTCTATGAAGCTACCGCGGTGAAACACACACACACACACACACACACACACACACACACACACACACACACACACACACAGAGTAATTGGCATTCTCTTCGCATTGGCTCAGTGTTCACCACACCTGGTTGGGGCTGTACTGGCGATTAAATATTTTGATTTACCAAGTTAGGTTAATCAAGTTATAAACCGGTACAGTTACCGAACGTGTTGTGTCCAACTGTAGCCAACGCGAAGAGTCTAGCTTATGTGGTTGTTTTGTTAATGTTGTATTTGCACTTGTACCTCCATGTTGCAAATCGTATATGCCAAAAAAAGTTGTAAAAATTCTAACTTTGTTAGTGGCTTTTGTGTAGTGGTACAGTTAGGCATCGCCCTACCCGGAACTTAATCAAACTGGAAGTCACCCTCGATGCGTCTTGGCCGCCTGTGGCGTAACACTATTTCTCCTTCAGTTGCTTGCTCAGTTGCTTGGCCAACGGTAAGCGTCGCATGTTGCTGCTAACAATATTTTTCGCGTTGCTTCTAACTGACACCCCCCAAGTACAAGGTATGAATAACTGCAATTACAAACTTAAGCGGCGACCCAGATTTGCGCTCGGGGGATGTTGTTCATATTATCTATAAAGTTTTATGTGGTCACTCTTCTTGTATGAATCCCTCCTACTGACGTTTGATACTGCTACTTTGCCGAACGTCGGTGTGTTGTACACCCGGTAGGATCAAAGATCCTCCTTACCAACGTCTCATACTGCATAATTTTGTCGTTGTATCTTATGTCAGTGTATTGTACACCCGATAGAATCAAAGCTCCTCCTTACCAATGTTTCCTACTGCATGATTTTGTCGTTGTGCCGTACGCCGATGTGTTGTACACCTGGTAGGATCAAAGATCCCCCTTACCGACGTCTCATAATACTGCATAATTTTGTCGTTGTACCTTATGTCGTTGTATTGTACATCCGGTAGGATCAAAGATCCTCCTTGCAGACATTTCATACTGCGTAATTTTGTCTTTGTGTCTTACGTTTGCGTGTTCTACACCCGGTGGGGTCTAAGTTCCTCCTTACCGACATTTCACACTGCATTGTTTTGTCGTTGTGTCAAATGTCGGTGTGTTGTACGCCCGGTGGGATAAAATATCCCCCTAACCGACGTTTCATACTGCATAACTGTCGTTGTGTCTTACGTCGGTGTATCGTACACCCGGTAGGATGAAAGCACCCCTTTACCGACGTTTCATACTGCATAATTTTGTCGTTGTATCTTATGTCGGTGTATTATACACCCGGTAGAATCAAAGATCCCCACTTACCGACGTTTTCTACTGCATGCTTTTGTCGTTGTGCCGTACGTCGGTGTGTTATACACCTGGTAGGATCAAAGATCCCCCTTATGGACGTTTCATACTGCATAATTTTGTCGCTATATCTTACGTATGTCTGTGTATTGTACACCCAGTAGAATCAAAGATCCCCACTTATCGACGTTTCCTACTGCATGCTTATAACGTTGTGCCCTACGTCGGTGTGTAGTACACCCGGTAGGATCAAAGCTCCTCCTTACCGATGTTTCATACTGCATAATTTTGTAGTTGTATCTTACGTCTGCGTGTTGTACACCCGGTAGCATCAGATCCCCCTTACCGACTGTAATCCCAGTCAGCATTCTACGTAAATCTATATCGGGCCGTCATCGGTCCGTCAGGGTAGCTGACGGGCCGATGACGATCCGATGTAAATTTACGTAGAATGCTAGCTGGGATGTTCTTATTTTAAGGGTTAAATGAAAAGGCTCTGGGTTTGTTTTAACTACTTTGTTACGTCCTATATATCTAGCGCTCTTCTTATCTAATAATCATATGTGTGCATATTTCAATAATGCCGCTCATGAATACTAAGCTCCGCCTCTAGCTCTACCGCATTTGCAGTTAGCCTGTTAGCGTATTATCATAATCACTACACCTTTCTCCCTTTTCAATGAAAATTTTCATACATTAGCTGGCAACATATAGCAACAAACCGGACAAACTAATTTGTTGCAGAGTTTGGAATTCAGGGCAAGTGATGTAAATGTCAGACAAAATAAACAAATCCCTCTGAGTTTATAATCTATCGGCGTCTGAAAACTGATAGACATACAGTGTTTTATTTATTTTACTTCACGTCCATGTCTGCAATAATGTTTCTGTTTTCATTTCTCACCATTTCGAAACTTCACTGGCATTTTAATGGTTTTTCTGTCTCTCAGATTTCTCTTATCTGGTTCCAGTGTGTGAGAAACTGTTTGTTTGTTTCCTGGCATGTAATAAGGTCTAACATGACACACATTACGGTAACGAATGTCGCCACTGTTTGATTGTAACGTCAAAGAAATATACTTTTGACTAACAACCCTGTATAATTTGTTTTCCCATTTTTGCAAAAATTTACCCTTTTCTTGTTTAGGAATCAGAATTGGTTGCCCAACAGAAAACTTCCTGTATGGTAATGGCTTGGTTTTGTTGGCATGAAATATTTTCTCTTTTTTTGTCTTTTGTCGCGTGTCTTTAGCTTGGCGGGTATCTTAAACTGCTGAATTTCGGGTAGTTTTGTTTTGATGGGTCTGTTTAGTAATGCCTCGGCCGGACTGACATTCGTGGTTGAATGACGTGTTGCTCTGTAATGCAGTAGGAACGTTTGCAGTTATGGGCGCCAATTTTTCTTTTCAACAATTGCGGTTTGCTCATATTTTTTCAACGAAAGATTAAAGCGTTCAATTTCCCCCATTTTGGCGAGGAAACAATGGCATCGAGTACGAGTGTTTGATTCCATTTTCTCTGAAGAAAGCCTCCATTTCGGCGCTGACCATGTTTTGTGCGTTATCGCTACGTATTTAACGCGGATACCCTAGTATTGAAAAACACTTACGCAAACGGCTTATAATTGTATGACTGGTGATAGATGTGATGATTTCAACGAGCGGAAAGCGCGAGTGATAATCTATCACTGAAAGCAGATAGTAGGTATTTTCGAATGGGCCTGAAATGTCCATCCCTAATTGCTGCCACGGACGGTCTGGAAGTTTTGTCATTACGACTGGCGGTTCTCTCGGCGGTACAGACGTGACCTAGCAGGGATGACATGTTTTGATTTTGTTTGTGACATCTGTGTCAATGTCAGGCCACCATACTTTTTTTCGCAGAGCAGTTGTTTTGTTTTGACAATGCCTTGATGACTTTCGTGTGCTAAATTCAATACATGATCCTGTAATGATGTTGGAATAATTATTGTATTGCCCTTAAGAATAATTGAATCCTTCACGATCAGTTCTTTTTGATCTGACGGTAAGGTTTCAAAACGTCTTATTTCCCCCAATTATTGCCTTGAGCGCATTCTTGCTGCAGTTCATCTATGGTCAGTGCAATGGGCAGACTTGTTTCAATTACATAACAGATATATTTCTCTGTCAGATCACATGTCTCATTGTCTGTTTCTTGAATAGGAGTTCTGGACAGTATATCTGAAATATTCTCAGACCCTTTCAAGTACTTGACTGTGAAATTATCTGGTTGTAATTTCAAAACAAAGTTTTGAATTCTCGTGGGTGCCTGATGAACACTGGTAAAAATTCTTTCAAGTGCTTTATGAGCTGAATACACTGTGAAATGTGACATACCATAAAGGTAAATGTAGAATCTTTGAATTCCGAATAACACTGCTTCTCTCTGTTTGAGAATATCGTCTTTCGTTGGCGTAAGTGTTCTGCTCGCGTACGCAACCGGACATATGTCTCCATTTGGTTGTTTTTTGTTTAATATTGCGGCTACACCGCACGGACTACCATCTACGATTAACTGTGTTTTGGCTGACTGATTGTAGTAAGCCATTACTTCGGCGCTTGTCAGACATTGTTTTAGTTTTTCAAATGCACGTTGTTGCTCTGATGTCCATTCCCAAGGGACATTATTTCGTGTCAGCTTTCGCAACGGTTCAGCAATTGTAGCGTAGTTCGGTATGAATTTCGCACAGAATGTTACCACCCCGAGAAATGATAACACTTCATTCGCATTTTTCGGTGGTTCCGCATCTCGAACGGCCTTCACCTTGGCTTCATCGATCTGAATGCCAAATTTCGACAAAACATGTCCCATAAATTTCAATTCTGACTTATTGAACTCACATTGTTTTTGTTCAGTGTTAAATTCTTTTCACGCAACCTAGTCAGAACCATTTTAAGACCTTGTCATGGTCTTCCTGGGTGTCTGCGTAAATTATAATATCATCAACTATGTTTTTTACAGTTCGGTATACCCTGCAAAATTTGTTGCAAGATATGTTGAAACAACTCTGACGTGGAAGCTATTCCATAATTCAAACGTTTATATCGGTATAGACCCTTATGACACACAAAGGTCGTGACATATCTACTGGTTTCGTTAAGCTCTATCTGATGAAAGGCTTCGGTAAGGTCCAAGCGTGAAAATATGCTCGCCCCGTTCATTTGCTGCAGTGTATTTTCTATGTTTGGCATCGGGAATCTTTTTCGCAAAATTGACTTGCTTGTCGCATATCTACCGCTAATCTAACTTTATTGTTTGGTTTTAAAACCGGAACTACATTTGATACCCAGAGGTTGGACCTGTTGTTTTCTCTATTATGTCATTTCTTTCTAACTCATCTATCTTATCTTCTCAACTTGTTTCTTCACTTTGAACGGAATCTGACGCAACGGTTGCGCAACAGGCGCCTCTGACTTATCAGTTTGCAAGTCTAGTTGAAAATCTTTCAGCCGGTCGGTCCCTTTAAACCTATCAGCAAATGACCTGATGATTGTTTCTGTGTTTTCCTGCGCAATACTGGTTTGATCCAGTGATAAGCAAGCATTGATTATGCCGATATGTAATAGACCAAGATCGTTGGCTGATTTACGGCCAATTAATGATTTGCCGGTGCCCTTGATAATGTGAAAATCTATTTCATGCTCATTGGTACCAATTTGTACTTTTAATTTTGTTTTGCCAAACAATTTTAGAGGATCGTTGCTACCATAGGGGTATATTTTAGCATGTGATTTTGAAAGGTAGTTTTCTGTGGTTTGAACCTGTTCATACGTTGATTTGTCAATGACATTAATTGAAGCCCCACTATCAATCAAAATATTCATTAACTTCCCCTCTAAAGCTAATGGTAAAGTGGCGTCATTCTTACCTTTCAAAAGGAATACTTCCTCTTTCTCTCCATCACTATTTTCCGAAAGAACATGCACTTTTTTCACTTTTGATTTACACATTTTAGCAAAATGTCGTTTCCCCCGCACGCATAACACGTGACGTCTTTTGTTTTCTCACATGATTTCCCATAATGTCCACCTTGTCCGCAACGATAACATATGGCAGTTGTCGGGGGTGGTGCAAAGGTGTTGTGTATCTCACGTCACCGGGGCGTCCAACTGATATTGGCTTACAGTGGGGCAAGGCCTGCTATCCTTGTAGCAGGTATGGGTAGTGGGGGAATGTTTTTATTTCTTCTGTTTCTTCACTTTCACTCTTGTCCCTCTTTCTTTTCTGTCCCTCTTTTTCCCCTCTTCTACTATCTCTTCTGTCTCTTTTCACCCTTTCTCTGGGAGACGACACAAAATGACCCACAAGGGTTGACGTGTCGTTAAACCCCAACACAATCAATGACAGTTGTCACCCCTTGCGCTCGTTTGTCGTGTAGTTTGTTCCTCTGGCCCGTCGGTTTGGTTCCCTGATTGTATGTTTTTGGCCTAGCCCCCTGGCGTTTATTTCGACTTTGTTTCGTGTATCGCGTCCGGTTGATTTCTTCATTGCCGTTTGGCCCGGCAGTCGTTGAACTGTCGTCGGTTGCATGTGGTTCCATGCGTTTTGAGTGTGTTTCACTGAATTCAAATGTCCGAGATAGTATCTTAACCTCATCCAAGGTTAGTGTCTCTCCTTCAAGCAACTTTTTTCGTAATTTACTTGAGTGGCACGAATTGACCACTTGGTCCCGGATCATTTCATTTTTGTTCGTGAACTCGCATGATACTGCTAATTTTGACAGTCGTACGATATAGTTATCGATTGTTTCCTCGACATTTTGTTTTCATTTGTGAAACACATGCCTTTCGTACAAAATGTTTTTCTTTGGTTTGAAGTATTCCGAAACTTTGTCGACAGCGTGTTCATAAGTTGTTCCCTGGTCTTCGAACGTTTCGAAGATATCTTGTACTTCATACCCTGATATGTGTAATAGCAATGCACGTTTTTGTTCTTCTCTGGTAACATTTGCTTTTATATAATATTCAAATAGTTTTAGATATTGTTCCTAGATTTTGTTTAGATTCGTATGTTCTCCCGAGACTTTGAACCTTCCAGTACTGGTAATATCCAACTTTGCAGCCCTTGTTTTCCCTTTTTGTTTAATCCAGCACTTTTATAGTTAACTTTCCCGGAATTTAATCCATTGTTTTTGTTGTTTTTCCATTGGTTTTTGACTACAGAAGCCAAGTATTACTTTTGTTTCACAGCGCTTGTTTAATCTTTATTTTTCATTGTTTTTCCCATTTTCGTCGCCATTGTAATGTTCTTATTTTAAGGGTTAAATGAAAAGGCTCTGGGTTTGTTTTAACTACTTGATTTCGTCCTATATATCTAGCGCTCTTCGTATCTAATAATCATATGTGTGCATATTTCAATAATGCCGCTCATGAATACTAAGCTCCGCCTCTAGCTCTTCCGCATTTGCAGTTAGCCTGTTAGCGTATTATCATAATCACTACACCGACATTTCATACTGCTTATTTTTGTCGTTGTGTCTTACGTCGGTTTGTTGTACACCCGCTAGGATTAAAGATCCTCCTTATCGACGTTTCATACTGCATGATAATTTCAGTGTCGGCGTGTTGTACACCCGGTAGAATCAAAAGACCCCCTTTACCGACGTTGCTAGTTCTCTAGGTTATTTACTCTATTGTAAACTCTACAAAAAAAGGTAAGAGAAAAGTCCAGGGAGTGCCACAATCACAAACCGCAGCCCTTCCCAGACCCCAAGAGGAAGAGGAAACCGACAAATCTAAACAAGCACAAACCGAACAAACGTACGAAAAGCACTAAGATTAGCTCTCTCTTCCCCAAGCGAGGTAATCGCATTACTAAAAGGACTGAAAAACACAAGAACAAAATGACACAGCCTCCTTTTCGCTGTAGGAGTCCTTGAACGCTCAGCGCGTTTTAGCTTATACTAGCCTGGTTTACGACCAGCAGATTTTTTTTTTTTTTTTTTTTTTTTTTTTTGCAGTTCGTTTCCCATCTGCTGAAACAACTACGTTGACATTGGCTTTATCTGTGTCGGACAATAAGCGCTTTATTCTTTTCTGTTGTCTTTCTTCTGACAAAATTGCCCACTGGCTAATATCCATCTCGATGCGTATATTTTTCAACTAGTCTTTAACTACCTGTCCCTCTTATCGCTCTGCATCTTTCTTCTTCATCACCTTTCACGATCCTGTACAGCATTTCAATGAATTTGGGCATATCCTGTAGTTTCCATTTGGTGGCAGTCTTCAAGATTTCACAATTAGTGTTAGTCCATGCTGTTTTCGGAAACGCAAATTTGTTTTTGCGGATCACAAAGTCAATACACAAATTGGATATTTAGCATAAAAGCAGCTTACATATAACTATTTTGGAAATTTTGTGCACTCTTTTAAATTCGTATCTTTATTCATATAGAGCCATTTAATATAAAATTTGTAATATTTATTCTAAATATATAATTATATATGCTGATTTCGCTAATCACGCATTTAGCAAAATCAGGGGTTTATCTACACCCTGGCAAAATCATTACACCGATTTTATCTTTTGCGTACAATCAATCTCAAAACCCGTTGTTTTTACAACAAATGCACACTTGCTTATATACTAATTTTATAAGGACTCCTACAGCGAAAAGGAGGCCATATATTGAACAAAAGTATTATGGATTTGTTCTAAAGATTTGATTTCATAAGCCGATTTCGATTTCGATTTCACGGCAAATAGATTTCGCTAAATCAGCAGACAAATAATGAATTTTGATAATATTAACAGCATCAAGATCAAACTATTATGTTATGAAATTATGCATATTGGCGTATACATATTTATCTTATCTTGATTCATATATAATTAAGAAATTTAGTCTCGGCCCCCAATATTGATTTTAAAGGCTGATTTTGCCATTGAAAATTCATTTTGTCGCACCAAGGATTTCGCAAAATCAATACACAAATTGGACTGGGTATAATTTGCAGACCAACTCATGCAGACCAGTGGACCGGTCTGCAGTGGACCAAAAGAGGACATTTTACAGACCAAGTACCTTGCAGACCAGACTTTGTGCCGACTATATAGTGTAATAATTTTGTGTCATTTTTCCCATGCTCTGTATCAGTTTTCATTATATTTCCATAAATAAATAAATTATTTTTATAACAACCAAATAATCAGAATTTTCTAGTCGATAAGTAAAATTGGTGGAGAAGCCATGCAAAGATCAAAGGGACAAACACATCTTCACTGTTTGTATTTTCTTCCTGCTACCTGATAAGAAGACAAGTGCTTTCCTCTGCTGATGTCTTCATTCAACAAAAACATATTTTGTTTCAATTTAATTTAGATGTATTTAAATGTAAGCAATAGAATATTTTCAACAAAGACGAGAATGTCCTTCATATTAGTGTGTTTTTATATTGTGATAGATTGGAAATTTTGGTTTAATATCTGACAAAATTTGTTGTGCTTCAGTTATCAAGATAGTGATAGTTATTCTTTATATTTTTCCTTTGTTTTGAAAAATAATTATTTCTTTTTGGACTGAAAAGGATTATTTTACATTCCATTCTGGTATTTAATGTGTTAGAAAATATAACTTCTTAATGTTGTGGTGGATTTGTTTATCATGTAAAGAGCTATAACAGTACCTGATATGACCTGTCAGTCACTTGATAAGACCTGTCAATCACCCGATAATACCTGTCATTCATCTTGGATATCACAATGCCCTAAAAGTACTGACAATGAAAGCGCATAGCTGATCATGTCACTGAAATTAACGCTTCAGACAGGCAGATTTCTCGGATATCTTGATATGTACCTGTCTAGAATCTATTCATATTCATGTGTTTTGCGTGTTCGCCCTCCTGAGACTAATTATGTTGTGTTAGAATAACTTTGTTTTGTGTATATGTTACATTACTACACATTTTTCCTCAGTATGACTATAATTTAATTTTGGTATACCTCATGTTGCCATGTAAAATGGACTGAGTGAACAATAAAGAGATTTGATTGATTGATTGAAAGTTTTGCCCTCCATTGATTAAATTAAGAAATCTCCAAGCAAAGCCCAATTAGTATTCCAAATCAAGATTTTGAAAATATTTAGTTCTGTTTTGCAATTTTCTTTGTAAACAAAAAAAAAATGGCACCAAGTGAGTCACTGGAAGAAACAAAGATTGAAATAAGTAAAAATAAAACATATATTAAAATATTTGTGGCACATAAATAACACAAACATTATGTTTTTATGTACATACAAATGAACTGCAACTATACACAAATACTGACACAGGGCAGTAATTAAGGGAACAAAAATAAAAATTATATTATTAAGACAAAACAACTCCCTTTAATGTAAATAAATAGATAAATAAAATCATAGGAAAAAAAAATTGAAAGAATTAAGATTCATGACCTATAAACAATTATGCAAGAAAATAATGTTGTTGTTTTTTTAACATACAAATGAAATGAATGACTATAATACATGAAATAGATAAATTCATTGGAAGAAACAGTCATTGAAATAATGTAAGAACAAACATAGGAGATCAAACCAATTCTGATATGTAGACCAATTTAATAATAATTATTTTAACTTGCTCTTGCATTTCCCAAAGAGTCTGAAAGGAGAAATCAGTAAAAACAAATAGTTAAAAACAATGTTCTTTATTAAATGCATGTCACGTAAATAATGATCTATGAGAATTATTCACTATATAGTCTGCTCAAAGTCTGGTCTGTGCTTGACGATATGTCTTTGGCTTGGCCCGCCGTGGTTCAACTATTGGTTTTCATTAACTCTGGCATACAGTAGAATTAGCCATGGGTACTCGTCTTTGTTTATTTTGTGATTAATTTGATTTTTATGTTTTCGCTTTGATGCATTGACTGAGTTGTGAGCCTTTATGCGAACCGAAATTTTATGTATTTCTGTATTAAGAGTTGCATCGGGACCCAGGGTGAAGTTGGCTGGAGGTATAAGTGTTTTAAACCCGCTCATCCCCCGCCCCCCTCCCCGCCCCCCGCCACCCAGTGGTTTACTCTACTGGTTGTTTTAAGGCGGTGGTCCCGGTGTTAGCTTACTCTTTGTTGCTTTGTGTGGTTAATTCTACGAGGCGATTTGTTTTATGTCTTACCTTGTGTTATTTATTTCTTGTGTTTTCGGTCCTTTTAGCATTGTGACTACCTCGCTTGGGGAAGAGAGAACTAATCTTAGTGCTTTTCGTACGTTTGTTTGATTTGTGCTTGTTTGGTTTTGTCGGTTTTCCTCTTCCTCTTGGTGTCTAGGAAGGGCTGCGATTTCTGATTGTGGCATTCTCTGGACTTTTCTCTTACCCTTTTTCTGCAATGTACTTGCTCTGCAAAATGTCCCCTCTAGGTCCACCGTAGACCGACCCATAGTCCACTGGTCGGCAGGATTTGGTCTGCAAATTATACCCAACCTTGGGTATAATTTGCAGACTAAAGCATGCAGACCAGTGGACCATGGACTGGTCTGCAGTGGAGCAAAATGGAACATTTTGCATACAAAGGATCTTGCAGCAGACTAGACTTTGTGCAGAATATATAGTGAATAATTTTCTATCATTTTTCCCATGCTCTGTATCAATTTTCAGTATTTATCCATAAACAAACGATTTTTTTTTACTAAGACCAAATATTAGATTTTTTTTTGCTGTTGACCAGCGAAATTAATGAAAAGTCATGCAAAGATCTAAGGGACAAAGGAATCTTTACAGTTTGTACTTTCTTGCTGATACCTGATAAGAGGGCAGGTTATGCATATGCCTTCACTTAATTAATCATCTACTTACGCATCGCAAACTACAGTGTTGCATATGAAGAGACTCAATCACACCGAGTCTCCGATTTTCTTGTTTTTGTGTGTTCTTTTGTTTCTTTCCAAAAACAATCCTGTTTTACTTTTATTTTACTCTACTATAACTGGTGTTGTGCCGTGTTGCGGCCGTAAAAAGCCTCCCCGTACATCATTATAGTGCAGGTTATATTTTATTTCCTTTGGGATCATTGAGCCCATCCTGGTTATTTTGAAAATCGAATACCGCTTAAGCCGGTGCTAGGTTGGGGGGTGCGTGTGTGTGTGTGGGGGGGGGGGGGGGCGGGGGGGGAGGGGGGTGCGTATGCAGCCTGGCAAACTACAGTGGTGCTTATGAAGAGACTCAATCAAACTGAGACTCCGATTTCTATTCATATTCATGTTTTTGCATGTTCGCCCTCCTGAGACTAATTATGTTATGTTAGAACAACTTTGTTTTGTTTATATGTTACATTACTACACATTTTTCCTCAATATGACTATAATTTAATTTTGGTATACCTCATGTTGCCATGTAAAATGGACTGAGTGAATAATAATTTTCGTGATTTTGTGTGTTCTTTGTTTCCAAAGTCAGTCCTTTTTTACTTTTATTTTAACCTCTTTTGCTTCAATTATCAGGATAGTGAAATATTTATTCTTTGTATTTTTCCTTTGTTTTGAAAGAAACTTTTAGCTAGAACCTTGACTCTGTCACAGGTAACAGCCCTATGAATGAGGACTGGAAGAACGCATTTGGAATTTTGATGTGCAGGGAAATATGCGATGGCGCTGGCGCGGGGATATGCGATGGCGCGCCATCGACTTGCTCTAGTTCGAATTATGGTTATCTATAAATAGTGAATAAACACAGCATCCCATAGAATGTTAGCTTGGTTGACATTTTTTTTATATAAATTCTTAAGTTTGATTTGACTGTATTATGATTTCATTTATTAAATGCGAGTCATTTAAAATAAAACGCCAAGCAAATAAAAAGAAGTAAAAAGAAGAAGAAGAAGAAAAAAAAACTCTTTTCAAGTGATGTCGAAAGATAGTAGGTTGATGATCTATGCAGATAGAGCAGGTAACATGTGGTCTCATAGTTTAGCTCAATTTACCGCAAGCATTTAGCAGACCTAGATTGGTTTTATATGTAAGAGCAATGTTCATTGGGCATAGTTAATCGAATGTCCAATCAAATAGGATTTAACAAATAAATTTCTGACGTCAAAGTACGGGAATAAACCTGCTCGCTAGGCGGCGGATTTTACGTCCAATCAAACGCTTTGCTTTGAAAAGTGACCAATCAAAATTTGTTTAGGATTCCGAAGCATTTTCAACAATTTTTGAAAAAACTGCACAACAGAAATGACTTCTGAGCAAAATTGATTCAACGATTACCGGAATTATTTATTGAATTTGATTGTCATCGAAAACAAACTGAATAATTACGAAAATGACGTCTAGTGCAACAAAACGAGAAGAGATGCGAAAGGAAAATATTCCTGATATGATTATTAATCCTACAAATGGAAAACGTTACCTTAAAGGACGGTTTCTTGGCAAGGTATCCATAGTTTGACTTCTATTCACATCACCTGAACTTTAGGATGTTAAAACTATTTTTGCTACCATAATAAAATCATGGGACTGGACAATAATGTTTCATTTTTAACTTTCTATCGTTTTTGTCGTTTTGTATTACTGTCAACAAAATGCAACAAGTCCAGGCATGTTTTTGCAAATGGCCGGTGTCGTTCTATTCAAAATAACCAGAGTAGGGTTATCACTTGCCGATTAACAAGTTACTTTAAACCTTTTGTAAATATCATGTTACGTGTTGAATAAAATAAGTATTAAAGTAATTTTTTTGTTTATTCAAATTATTGCTGATCTTTTTCCTTTGGAAGAGGATAATGGTCTGGGTACAGAATCACCAGCCTTGGAGGCTAGGGATCCCAGCTGGCACAGGTCTAACAGTCAAAGTTGAATTGAATCTACTGTCCTTTTGATATCACTCTTGGAAAGCACTCGGAAAGACGTTTTTTGCTCTGCATTTTATTTCAATTTATGAAAATATTTAATTATTCTGTGATCGGATCTTGTCGGAAACCATTTGTCTTTTCTATTTCTTCGTTTTGTTCTCAAATATTTCCCCTAAAATTAAATTTACGTCTAAAAATCGGTCTGTGAATGGGCCATACTGACATTCAGTAAACAAAATCATGCTGATATTGCACATATGAGGGGGTGGTCGGGTGGTGCGAAGGTGTCCTGTATCTTATGTCACCGAGGCGTCCAACTGATATTGGCTTACAGTTGGGCAAGGCCTGCTATCCTTGTAGCAGGTAAGGGTTGAGGGGGAATGTTTTTATTTCTTCTGTTTCTTCACTTTCATTCCTGTTCCTCTTTCTTCCCTGTTCCTCTCTTTCATCTCTTCGACTATCTCTTCTATCACTCTTCTCCCTTTCTCTGGGAGACGACACAAAATGACCCATAAGGGTTGACATGTCGTTAAACCCCAACACAATCAAAATGCACATATGAGACTAATCTTACTATCTCTGGTAACTATGAGTCAGAGAGGTCACTGGAGGCAAAGTCAGAACACTCTGTTTCCAAAATATTGTATTTTCAGGCTTTTTTTTGTTTCGAAGGGTTCACTACTTTACTAGCAAGATACAAGGGCAAACAAGGGGATGTTCACTCCTTAAATATCAGAAAACTATTGGCTTGTTAATTTAGTTTGAATATATGTACATTGTTTTGTCACATTAAAGCTACAATTTTTCAGGTAAATATTTTACAGTTGACATGAAATGAAAATGTCACGCAAAAAGCATTACACTTGGGACATTTTTTGATACATAATTGGCTATAGCTTTTTTATTAATAAAGCTACTGAACTTGAAATTTTGTAGCACAACAGACAACTCAACAATTGACAATATAGGATAAAATTCTGGTCAGTAGGAGTGATAAGTTTTGTTTTAGATCATCTTTTAAAAAAAACTTCATTTTTTTTTTTAATTACCCACATCTTCTTACAACTGACCGACAAACAGTGATTTATTACTCAACAAATCACACATAAGAGCTGATCTGTTTCGATTCTAACACATAGAAAACGAAAAAGTAATTGTATCCTTCAAATTCTTCCAACTGTCCGCCATCACATGAAGAAATCCTGCCAACAATTTTGACTGTAACGCTGTTGTTTACATGCATTTCTATCGTTGACGCGAGAAAAAAGATGTCACGCCGTCTAAAGCCGTGGAAATGATGACTGACGTCAACAAAGCGTCAACATGACGTCAGAATGGCGCCAGATAGCGTCGCACGCTTCCGTCCAATGATTTATTGCAGAATAAATCACTGAGTTTATCCATTGGGGTATATAGGCGAGGAGTGTTAGAATATTGGTTTCCGCTCAATAACTTTTGCAGGGATGCATTGATTTTATTGAAAGTTTGCAGAATGATATATCATCATAATGTACAGGTCACTTTCGAAACTTGTAACAGTGCTTGCATTAAAGGGAGTCAGAGGCTCCCAAAAATTGTCCTGGGACTTCCAAAAATCAATGCCAGGAAGTCTGGGACTCAACTTTGAAAGATTTTTAGTCATTTATAACAAAAATTTAGAATGAATTTGTGTTATTTAGCTTAAGAATGTCAGTTTTACTCCATAAATGAGAGTTTAAGAATATTGAGGTTGAATTTCTGAAAGTGAGAGAAAAAAATTGATCACTAGGACTTCCAGATATTGGAGCTAGGAGGTCCTGGAACTTGCTGTTTTGGACAATTAGTGCAAGCACTGTTGTAACCATCTGCAAAATGTTGGCCAAGTTATGGCCCTTATTCGACTTAGTTTTTGTTGTTTGGGTAAAATACAAGGTAAAGATATTGTTTACCCTCAATAACTCTTGAAGGATGCATTGATTTCATTCAAAGTTTGCTGAATAATGTATCATTATAGGATAGAGGTCATGTTTGATTTGGGTAATCATCAAAAAAAAAAAAAAAAAGCTTCGATCAAATTATAGCCCAAATATAGACAAAGTAGTGATTGGTTGTCTTTAGGGATAGGAGTGATTATTAGGATGAATACAGTTTTTTTTTGTTTTTTTTTTTCATATCAAATGGTTGGCACTTTAAGCAGGCGACACGTCTGATTCTCAGAATTCTAGTTTATATAGATTTTTGTATCTGCAGGGAGGATTTGCAAAATGTTACGAACTTCAAGACATCGACTCGAAAGAAGTATTTGCCGGAAAGATTGTGTCAAAGAATCTGCTTATGAAACAACACCAGAGGGACAAGGTATTTATTATGAATCATAAAAAGCAAACACAATACCAAGCTCCAGATAAGTCACTTTTTTTAACTACCGTATTCAACCTAATTACCACACTGTGCGCTTAGGTTTTTCAAAATTACAGGGAACACTCGGCTGTGGTAAAATACGTATCTACCTGCTAAGGATACACTATTAAAAAAAGGTCAGAAAAGGCCTTGTTTGATGATAATTATGCGTTGTTGTTTTTTCTAATTTTATAAAGGCATATGTTGTGGGTACTCATTTGAATTGCATCGACAAGTCGATGCAATTCAGATGAGTACCCACAACATATGCCTTTATAAAGAAGTAAAGAAAAAGTACACTGGCTGTAATCTGAAGACTACGGAATTTCTCGACTGTGCGCTTATAGGGGTATGTGCGGTAATTAGATCGAATACGGTATTTAATAGTGCTTATACTTTCCTAATTTCTCCATGAAAACATGTTGTAGGTACTCATTAGAAGTGCCTTATTGAGGGACTTCTAATGAGTATCCACAACATGTTTTGATAGAGAAATAAGTAAAATATTTTGTGGATACCCCCTCTTATCTGTAGCCATGAATACCTCATAACAAAAGGTAAAGGTGTCTCATAACCTTGCAGTAGTAGAGGCATTGGGGGTTAGAGAGCACACCATGTCTTGTGCTATGCAGCTGAACAGCATATAAAAGGCGATTCCCAGTCCTCTTATTTTGCTGCTGTTTAACCTTTCCTTGAAAGGTACCCATTCATTGCTGGGTGAACAGAGTATTTTTCAGATGATGATCTAAGCTGGGCTGGAACCCACAATTTTCAACACTGCTGACAAACCCTACAGTGTCTCTGTAGAAGTAGGAAAGTATTACCAAGTGTGTTTCAACTGCCTTCTGCTTGTCACAGTTAAAACTGCTTGTCAATACTTTTTTTTAGCTGGATGTGATTGCCCATTATTCTTGCACTCTGTTTCAGGCTGGTGGACTCCTGTTGCCTTGACTGCTAGCTAGGAAAATATTTTGCTTCACAAATCATGTCTTTGCAGTGGAAAAGTCGCGGGTTTGATCCCTGCTGGATCTGGCAACATCCTTTTGTGGAGATTGATCATGAAGTATTTTCTACAGTCATTTTCCCCCTTCCGCTGTCAGATACAAGGACAGTTGTCAATTGTCAATTCCCAGGTTCGAATCCCGCTGGAGATGGAATTCAGCTTAGACTGTACCACTCTTAATTGCATAGCCTGCATTTATTACCCTTCCATTGTCTTGATATGCTTTGAATAATGTTGAAAGAGACATATAACACCATCATCTTGTCTTATGTTTTACAGATGACACAAGAGATCAGTATTCACAAAGAGGTCAGCTACAGACACATTGTCAAGTTCCACTGTTTCTTTGAAGACTCAGATTTTGTATACATATTATTGGAACTATGTAGAAGAAGGGTAAGAAGGAAGAAATCTAGATAACAGGAGTGTCTAGATAAATACTTTTCTTATTTCTCCAGGAAAACATGTTAGCATATAATAAGTGCTTTTTTTTTTAATCTCAAAAGTTGGGTTATACCCCAAAATTGGAGGGTCTGTATATTGCTGTATGTTTGTACATCAAGGGTACATAAATTGAATAAGAAAAAAAACAACAGAAAACTTAAATTGTTTCAAATGGAGTTGGAACCCAGATTGTTGTACTTTTTTGAGGTGATTGGGTGTGGCGAAGTTGTACTTTTTTGAGGTGATTGGGTGTGGCGAAAATGTTGTGTATCTTTCGTCACCTGGGCATCTAACTGATATTGGCTTACAGTTGGACAAGACCTGCTATCCTTGTAGCAGGTAAGGGTAGAGGGGGTCTGTTTCTTCACTTTCATTCCTATTCCTCTTTCTTCCCTGTCCCTCTCTTGTCACCTCCACTATCTCTTCTGTCTCTTTTCTCTGGGAGACGACACAAAATGACCCACACAGGTTGATTTGTCATTAAACCCCAACACTTCATTGCATCAGTCTGTGTAAATATTACCGATTACCGGAATGCATCGTGAAATTTTGTATTTAGCGCTCTCCCCGCAAAAAAAAAAGTCTTTTTTAATTAAAATAATAGAAAAATATATTTTTGTAATTTTTTTTTACTGTAACGTTTTATTTACCTTTTAAAAATTCTGTCAATACTAAAATGCCTAGATAAATAACCACTTATTACTACTAACCAGGGATCAAGCTGGCTCAGAAATGTAGGAAGAAGTGACTTCTCCCTCCAGACAAAACAGGGAGAAGTTTTATAGGATCAGGGAGAAGTCAAGACTCGGTAAACCTATCACCTCACTGAAGGCAGGACACTTAAGGTCTCTCAACTCGCTTTACCACATTGTCTTCTGAATTAACAAAAAAGGAAACAATTTTTACTGTAGACCTGTTCATTCTTACTTCTAAACCAATTAAATGATCCACAGAAACACAGACATGAGTAGGGCAAATGCATCATATCCAGGGTTCTCGGGGACGCAGAATCCTGCGTCCCGGGACGCATAAATCATGGTCCGGACTCCTAAAAATTCCCAAAGCCGAGTCCGCCAGACGCATGTTTTTTTCCTGTGGGACTACTACTAATTATGATCGGATTATTTGACTGAAGTCTAAAGTCCGCCACGTGTTATTCGTACCGTCGATAGCATCTTAAAAGAACAGGAGTAATTCGCCGCGTGCTTTTCACACCTGTGATAGTACTGTTATTTGCTAAGCAAGCAGTAGTTAAACAGGTGTTGGCAGTTCACACTTCAGTGATCGAGTAATTAAAGCATGCAACTGACACCGGTATGCGACCCTTTCCCTCACTGTGTATTGCTTGCACCGACGACTGATTCATCGAAAACGCACACGCAGGTGTCGTGCTTTCATTTCTTGAGGCTGGCATTTTTTTTTTCTGTTATTAATAGATTTTTTTTCCATTTCCAAATTTTTGGAGCTGAATTTTCGTCACTAACATCAAAAAAGCCCGTCTACTGTTTTCTGTTAAAAGCTGACAAGTGTACCTTATCCCTTGGCGAGATAACAGTCTGCGCATCTAAACGGTTATTCCTGCTTGTCACTAAAAAAAAAAAAATAGTTTCTAAGTCCCATCGAATCTATCCCGTAAGCCCTGTGAAGAGTCTAATTGAACTGCTCAGATGCACCCCGGACGATGCTATACAATTCGGGACTGTTCTAGGATAAGTTACATTTTCCATTGCTCCCGCATGAAGAAAGCGCGTGCTTGTTAGGGTAGTGCGTGCTCGAAATGGTAACGTCATTTGACATATAGTGGCGGGAAACCATTTTGGGATAAAAACTAACTATTTCCATGTTGCATTGTAGAGCATTTTCTTGTAAGAAATGCATATGAATCAGACACATATTTAAAAACAGAACTAAATTATCAAGACTTACGGCAACTCAAAGCAGTAGATCGAAATTTCAGCTAGTGAAGAAGTCCCGGACATTTTTTTCATAGCGTGTATTGATCGCAGCACCGTGCAAATGTAAACATTGAAATGACGTTTTGCGGGTAGCTCAAAAGAGGTGTCCATGATCAGAATGTGCGGATAGATTGCATATATAAGTTTGGGATAGCATATAACGAAGCTTTCGTTGGTTTTGATTAAAATATTTTTCACTTAGTATCCAGAACACTCGAGATCACTTAACAGACAGCGACGAACGGTGGGGTATTGAGTTTAAGTGTGACGATCTTTACTATGCAAGTAAAATAGGTTAGGATTGTCATGTCTCCCTGATCTGCAAATATATCTCTATTTCCCCATGAGGGAGATATGATGTCATCCTAATTTCTGAGCCAACTCCATTGAATTAACAACATCAGGATGTGTGATAATGACTACCAGTTGGTTACATGCATTGCTCGGAATAATACAAAATGCAAAGCACCATAAAAAAGTATGTGAAAATAAGGAAACTGATTCTCCATCAGGTATTTATAGAATGAAGTTACCGGGGACATGCTCACTATCAAAGGAGAGTCATGAAAAAAAAAAAAAAATGGGACTTCTATTTTGGGGGAGTGGGACTCCTACTTTTTACAAAAAGGGAGTCCCGGACTCCTTTTAAAATCCTCGTGAGAACCCTGATATCTGGACCCATATCTTTTTGGAAATTGATCTTCTCAGTAGATCCAGTCAAAACATCAAGATCTGTGGCTTGATAAGCTATAAATATGATAAAACATAAAGATAAAAAGAAACTTTTTAACTAAAATGTCTGTCAACTTTTAAACTTAGTTTTTAGCATTTTTAATGCTATTTCTGACTAATTTTCAGCATGTAAATGGTTCATTTATGAAAAAATGGACACCCACGAAAACTAATGACATTGACGAAAACGATCTTTTGGTCACTTAGAAGGCAAACAGTTTTTCTCCAGAATTTGTTAAACCACATCAGACTTTTATTCTGTGGCATTTTTGATACATCTAACAACTTTTTTTTTTCAAAAGAATTTTACCTTTGTATGTTTGCTCAAATTTACTGGATTTCTCCAAACAAAAAGATCGTTTTGCACAAGTACTAGCTTTTTCAAAAGTTGCAAAAATCGAGGGCGAAGTTTTTGTCGCCCTCAGGGCTTCCCAGGGCGACTTAGAGCACTCGAGGGCGACTATGTCGCCCCAGTCGCCCAGTAGCTTGACCCCTGCTAACAGCTCTGGTGTGACACCTTTTTAATTGAGGTGTTATGCAAACGGCTTATGTTTTGCATCTTATAATAAGGCAGTGTCATATGGACATAATTTACTCTTCTAAATTGCATATATAATGTCAGATTTTAACCGGTTACTTCAGTCAATGACTAACCATGGCTAGATTTGCTATATTTGGGGTTAGCTATGTCAGAAGTTTTAAATTTCCACTGAGTAGACAAGGGTCGAATGGTCGCTCCGAGTCAAAATTTCTGCAGTGAAGACTGATTTAACACCGGAATCATAAAGGTCGGCAACAATTCCCCACAAATTCACCTAAATATTTCTTCTGGTATTGAAATTGGGGTGATATCATTTCACCCCAGATTGATTTGTAATGACTATGTCGGCTTCTTTGCGTAGCACCCGTTGACTGAGGTACTGGTCCATTCGATCTGTTCTCAAATCACCTTTGTGAAACCATTTCACGGTACCAGGAATGACCATACGATCCTTGTCTACACAGTGGAAATTTAGACATCTAAATAATATGTACTGCTCAAAGAAATAGATAAGACTTTACTTTTTTTTTTGCGTGGAGAGCGCTATATAAAATTTTGCGATGTATTCCAGTAATCGGTAATATATTTTACAGATTGATGCAACGATTCTCATATTTATAAAGGCATGCTGCTGGAACTCATTATTTATATTAATATATTTATATTATAGGTAATATAAGTAATATTCATACAAGCTCCATGGATGTAAGGATGACATTACTCATCATGATTGCATTGGTTGTTTAATCTGCGTAAGTTTCAAACATGCGTACATTGTAAATGATAAACTTTCGGTGTGTCATATTTGAGACTTACTTCTGACCATATATTTTTTAATATACATCATACACAACTTAATCAATCGGAACAAATTATGCACTCAGTTGATAATGGTTTTATACAAAAAGTCGTATGAACTTTTCGTTTTTTAATTGTAGGTAATTCATGTTTTTAATGGGTATTCCAGTCATATTCCGGCTCTGATTTAGCGGACGATCAACAATGTTTTCAAATAACAAAAACATTTCAAAGACAATTTGCAAATTATTTGAGGTTAAAATATCCCTTTTCCATTAGGTTGATATAATATTATTACTTAATCAATTAATTAAAGCCAATATTCATATCTTTAAAAGGTGTCTTTCACAGGTATACCTATATTATTCACAGGTACTTCGATAGTATTCCTGTATTTCGGTGATTTGTGTGACCGAATTTATTTGGCACACTATTTGGAACCATGTTTATCATATGACGACGCTGTTATTCAGTGACGTAACGTTATGTCATAAAAAATCATATGACCACATGTTACATAATACTTTGGTGGGAACACGTAACATCATGACGATATCCATGTCAACTGCATTTTCTGTTGAACAATCGTCAACTTTAAAGGCCATAAAATTCAATTTAAGTGGTCATCTTACATTCTTGGTCATTTCATATGAAATTTATTAAACTCGTCGAAGGCTCATTTCATAAATTTCATAGGGTTTATTTGTTTGTTTTGATCGATTATGGAGAAATAATTCACTAGTGTTCTAGGGCTTGCGGGTAAAAAAACGAGTGAGCAAAGCGAACAAGTTTTTTACACGAAAGCTATAGAACACGCGTGAATTATTTCTCCATAATCGATCAAAACAAACAAACTGTTTATTACATTTTCATTCATGTTTTACCTTTGAATTTTCACATTCAGCTGTTATGATTTCCTACCAAAATAGTTCGTCAGTGCATGAATTTCAGGAGGCGTGGTTTAGTTTGAAAATCAGTCGCCATCTTGTTTTCTCTTTAATGCAAAAATCATCCTGTGCTTGAAATACAGACACAACACTCATGATAGTTGAACTGGATTATCAAGAAAATCATACTTTATATTTGCGTTGCAGGTCTTTCGTCAAAAACGCCAACTTGACATGAATATTTATCTATAAAATTCTGGGCAGTAATTTTATAGCGATAAATAGTTACACTTAACCTTTTATTTATAGCAGGAATTTGTTCCGTAGTATAATTTTAATTTAGTATTCATATATTTCTTACTATTCTTAAATATGCGTATAGAATAGTAATACTATCTCTTAACTTATAAATTAAGTGTTTTTGAGATTATTAATCAGTACTATTGTATAATCTTTCTTCAGAGATTATCACACTATTACTTTTTCTCTGAGTCCTTCTCTTTTTATGAACATTTTGATTCGTCATTACAAAGTGGATTTTTTAACATTTCTTGATTTCCATGATTATTTACTCAGGAGTACTTTTCATGGCAATCTTCTGGTATAGAAAGATTCTATCCAGCTTATTTATTATTGCTTAATCTTATCAATACGGTAAGATTTAGCCAAACTATGACCGTCTTACAGTTAGCTGCGATCAACCTTATTCTTATCTCTCTTATTCTCTGTCAAACTCTTAAGTTATGATGTTGACAGTTTCTTTATTATTTTGTCAGGACATCAAACGCTTTTATATGTCTATGACAAAACTAATTATCAATGGTTTAGGTTGTTTGTTTCTTCCCAGCAGTTTTATGCAAACTCTGTATTATTTTTCGCTTGACTAAAAATTCGTAATACAATTAGTCTAGCAATAGTTTTAACCATTATGTTTGTCTATACCCTTTTTCTTCTGATGGATAACTGAGTTATAGTTAAGTTAACTCCATCTACTTTTATTATCTCCCCTTCTTTAATTTGATCAAAGGGGAATAATTATACATTATGGCTATTTTAAGTCTATGTCTGTTCATCGGAAACTGTCCTGTCGCTCCAATTAACAGAATCTAATTAGTTTATAATTCTAATAGCTTAGACTATTACAATTAAATAGCTTCACATATCTAGAATTTTATCCAAAATATCTACATATGTCAGTTATCTATAGGAAACTCCACCGAGTAGACTTTTCCTTATTTATTCAAGACCCTAGATAGACTACTTACAGTGTATGGTCTTGGCTTTTTGTTTTACAAATTTTGTTTTGAAAATATTTCTATATTCCTAGCTTACTTTGTGATGGAATATTTATGTTATGTCTCAATGACTCCTTTTTTTCTTTTTGAAGCCAATTGTTTTTTCCCAAAAAGAAAAAAAAGAGGGGGGAGGTGGGGGGGGGGGGAGGGGAGGCCAATGTTAGGTCTCTGAGACTTAAGAACTGGCTTCCTCTAGAGTCTACTATTATATATAAGGTTGTTAGATCATAACACCTTAAAGATATGCTATTTGTGAATCTAGATCATTCTTTCTATAAAATATAGAGTTAGAATGTATCCGATTCCTTTGAGTTTCCTGAGTCTTTAACCAGAAGTGGTGAGATATTTTGGTGTTAGAATTAGGAGAGCACCTCCCTCTTATTCTGCAAATTCTAGCACATTATCTATAGGTTAATGTATTATGAAGTTAAAATGAAGTTTTTTAAAAGTAAAACATATTTTAATGAGTAATACTTAACCTATAGATAATCAATTATCTCCCTCCGCCCACCCTCGCTTATCTCTCCTAATTGTGTCTACTGTTTTACACATAAAAGAAACTGACACATGGTCAATTGAGCGGGAAGAGTTACGTCACACAGGTAACTGCTTAAGGGACCTTCTGGTTTAAGACTTCAATTAACGACTGAAAGGTCGTTTTTTCTGTGGAAGGTGTGAAAACAGAAGAGAATAGCACATTATCTATTGGTTAAGTATTACTTGTTAAAATATGTTTTACTTTTAAAAAACTTCATTTTAAAGGCTGTCAGATGCCATATTCTGTGATAGTATTAATACTATATATCAATTTATTTAAGCTGTCTTGGGTAAGAAAATGTATTTTTTTTTTTAAGGAATATAGAGCCTTTAAATATGAAAAATTAGCTGACACTTTTTTTTTCTTTTGTCAGATTCTTCATGGTGGAGTTACAGCCCTTTTTCAGACTTAAGCATTTTAGCTAAGGAATCCAGTCCACTTGCGTTAAGCTCATGAACTTTTGCAGCCAATCAGGGTTCATTTGTGAAGATGACCTGATTAACTTCTGGTGAAATTTTATAAATATTTATCCAAATTATGCCACTTTTCAGACTTAGGCATTTTACCAAAGGAATATCTTATAAGCAAAATATCTCAAACTCCTTGAGCTACGCTTATTGAAATTTGCAGGCTATCAGGGATCAATGTGAAGATATAGAATTTATTTGGTTGTTTTGATTGATTACGGAGAAATAATTCACTAGTGTTCTAAGGCTTGCGCGTAAAAAACGAGTGAGTGAAGCGAACAAGTTTTTTACAAGCAAACCTTAGAACACGAGTGAATTATTTCTCCGTAATCAATCAAAATAACCAGATAAACTGTTTACTACATTTTCATCCATGTTTTGGCTTTGAATTTTTACATTCAGCCGTTATGATTTCCTACCAAAATAGTTCCAATCAGTGCATGAATTTCAAGAGGCGTGGTTTAGTTTGAAAATCAGTCACCATCTTGTTTTCACTTTAATGCAAAAATCATCCTGTGGTTGAAATACAGACACACAAATGTCACGAAAGTTGAACAGGATTATCAAGAAAATCATGCTTTATATTTGTGTTGCAGGCCTTACCTCAAAAATGCCAACTGGGTGTGAAAATTGGACTCTAATTTCCATGATTTTATAAAAAAAAAAAAAATTCTGCGAAACGTCAACTGTTGTTATTGTTACCAGCTACGTCAGCAACGTCGCCTGGCAATTATGACGTCAAAACGTTCGAAATGAAATAATTCACTCGGTGAATTATAGATTATAATTCACTGATAAATCTCAGTAAATCACTGCTGAAAATGTAATAAGACCTGAATAATTTCCGGTGAAATCTTATAAATATATGTACAAATTACTGGTAAGCCCCTTGTCAGATTTGGGCATTTTAGCAAATGAAAATCTTGTTACAAAATATCTAAGGAACCACTTAAGGCTCATGAAATTTTGCAAGCGGTTCGAAACGGATGTGTAGATGACCTGAATAAATTTTAGTGAACTTTTATAAATATTCTATCAAATTATGCCCCCTTTCCAAATTTATACATGTATTTTAGTGTAGGAAAATTTTGTAAGCAAAATATCTCAAGAACCCCAAGAGCTAGGTTCGTGAAATTTCATGAGCAGGTTATCAGGGATTATTGCATAGATGACCATTTGGTGAAATGTTATAAATATTTGTCCAAATTATGCCTCTTTTCAGACAAACATTTTACACTTTTGCAACAGTTTGTCAGTTATGCCCCTTTCCAGCATTGGCATTTGTACGGACAAGCATTTAGTTGGCGGCATAGTGTTTTAAAAGCACATTCTAGTTCATATAACTTTTGCAGCAACATTTTACCCTAATTGCTTATATTACTGGTAGTTTGCCGAAAGACTTAACTTGAAGCATTTGGGTTCTCTTTAAACAGTGTTATAACTGAAACCATGTTATAAAGAGGTTCAAATCCTGCTTGACTGTTGACTGAATAGTGCTACATAGCACAGACTGACAGTCTTTCATTATCACTTTCATCGTCTTGATATGAGTTACATGCTGATGAAAACAGGGTTGCCACGGTCAGGGAAAAAAGTCTGGAAAATGAAAGTTTAATTTTTTTCCAGGTCAGGGAAAAGTCAGGGAATTTTGGTTTGAGTCAGGGAAATTGGAAAAAAAACTGACAAAAGTCAGGGAATTTGAAAATTTTCTCAAAATTGAGATGGCTATGTCAGTCTTCTTAATTTTCAGACATGTAAATTTACAGAATTGGCCTCACTATTTTGTTAAATGATTGTTTAATTCTCTGAAAGTAAGTGCTCTATTGGAAGATTTGATGGCTGAAGACGGCTGTAAGAGGAGTTGGGAGGCCGTCGAAAATGTCTGGAAAATGGTGAAAAGTCTGGGAAAACTCAGGGAATTTTGAAATAGAAAGTGAGTTGCAACCCTGTGAAAAGGATGTGTGTTGCAATAGCAGGTGCTGACTTGTAGTCCGCAGTTTTTAAAAATCCCACAGCCTGTAGAGTCTTTTATTCGAGCATTGTTGAAGACTACAAAATTGTCTGATGTGTGTAATAAGGTCAAATATGGATATGTCTTTTTTTTTTTTTTTCTATAGTCTATGATGGAGTTGCACAAGAGAAGAAAAGCAGTGACAGAGCCTGAGGCCCGGTACTTTGTGAAGCAGGTTATCTTGGCATGCCAGTACCTACACAGTAACAACATCATACACAGAGATCTCAAACTGGGCAATCTCTTCATCAATGATGAGATGGAGATCAAAGTTGGAGATTTTGGACTAGCTACCAGGCTAGACTATAATGGAGAAAGGAAACGGTATAGAGTCTTATTTTAACCTTTGTCATGCTGAATAAATTAAGATACTCGTGTTCTAAGGTTTGCTTGTAAAAAACTTGTTCGCTTCGCACACTCGTTTTTTACACGCAAGCCTTAGAACACTAGTGAATTATTTCTCCGTAATCGATCAAAACAACCAAATAAACTCTATATAACACCTGACTGATGAGCTGTCATGTATTAATCGTACACTAGAGGTGATCTGTTTTTATTTTAACACACTAAAAGCGAAAGAAAACGCTGTTGTATCCTTCAAATTCACCCGATCATCCTCATAGTTTATTGGAATTACGCCAACACTTTTGACTGTGACACATTTTCTTTACCTGTTTATAAACATATTTGATGCAAGAAAACTTTGTAGGTCTTGGAAGTGCCAATTGATGTTTAATGCAATAAAAAAAAAAGGTGGCTTTTTGCGGCATGTTCAGGTGCAATTTGACATCAGTACATACATGTAGTTGGACTGCTGAAATTTTGATCGACCATTGGTTTAGTAATGATAAATGATTGAGTAAATATCCATAAATAACACAGTTTACATCCATTTATTATCGCACCTGCTTGTAGCAGGGTGCGATATAGGCGTCCGATTTTCTGTCAGTCCGTCCGTCTGTCTGTCAACATTTATGTCGACATTCGACATTTATGTCAAACTTAGTATTCTAATCAACTACAAGACTAAACAACCATCAAACCTTGCATGAAACATCTCCCTGACCTCCTGACTTTGCAACATAGGCGTCTGCTTTTCCGTATGTCTGTCCATTCGTCCGTCAGTCTGTCAACATTTATGTCGAAGTTCGACATTTATGTCAAAGTTAGTATTTTAATCAACTACAAGACTAAACAACCATCAAACCTTGCATGAAACATCTCCCTGACCGGACCTGTTACCGATTACATACAAATATATTCGATTACAATTACAATTACTTTGTAATTTCATGATTACAGATTACAAATACAATTACATATTTCCTAAATGTAATCAATTACAATTACATTGCAATGTAATTGATTACAATTACTTTCTTGTTGTTCCGTGTTTAAAAAAATTCTAGTTTAAATTAATAATCTGTTTTATTGTTCTTTCAAAGCTTCATGCAAGGCATGCTATATCTTCTGACAAGATGTTATTCATATTCTTTATACCAAATAATCATTTTTTTATGATATTCCATTTACTACACATTTTCTATGAGGTATGGCTATTTTTTACTCTTCCTCTTGGTACCATGAGCTGGTTCAACGGCTTATAGTGCCTGGCTTTTGTTGTACTCCCTGGGGTGCAATATAATTCTGTCAGGCTGTTCATCTTAAGCATTGATATATAAAAATGAAAACAACAATGGAATTAAATCAAGTTTTCATCTGTTATAAATAAGTTTAATTTGCATAAGCAGCATTATTAAGCTTCATGGAACAAAGGAAAGAACAATCCCTTCTCTATCTAAAAATGTAGTGTGGGGGTTGATTCTGAGAGGAGGGTTGGGGGGGATAAAAAAATCAATCTTGTCCCGGGGCTGTACAGTTTAAAATTTGCAGTGAATAAGTTTTGTTAGGACATTGCTTTATCTATCAGTAGACCAGATAAGAGGAGTAAATTGCTGATAATTGAAGGATACTTTTCCTTATCTTTCAATGAAAACATATGTTGTGGGTTCTCATATGAATCATCTTGTCGAGATGGTTCAAATGAGTACCCACAACATATTTTTTCATTGAGAGATAAGAAAAATTATCCCTGAATTATCACTAATTTACTCCTCTTATTTGGTCCTCTGCCTGTATGAAAGAACCAGCTCAAAACCTGTCAATGTCCTCAGGCAATATGTCAAAACTTAACACAGGTACTTTACAGAAGGGTATAACTGGGCCAGTTTTAGTAAATACCATAAATAATTCAAGTATTTGGATACTTGATAAATAGGCCTATGCAGACAATGAAGAAAAAGTACATCAGGGTCTACATCCTTTCAAATTCAAATGTCATTGTTTAGATGCAGAAATATATGACAAGACCACACTCCAACTATAAATTATGACAGGTCAACTTTAGCCACTTAACAACTGTCCAGATGTATATAACTTTTACAGTAGGTCATCTGACATGAGAGACATTGTTGAATGCATGCACACAATAAACATGAAATTATATAAGTCAGTAAGTTACTGTAAAAACACTAAAATTTCATTTTCCATATTACATGTGTGGAGACAGTGAAGGCTCTGGTGGGACTGCACAATTTTTTCTAACTTTAATATTCCAAAGATAAGAAACGTTAATTCACTATCAGTTTATCACTCTTTCATAAAATATCTATAATGGTGGCTAGTTAATTAAACAACCTACATATATACAATCTGCTTTTCACACATTTCTTGAAACTAATTAGCATGTACAGCAGCTTCAGAAAACTACTTTAAATAATTAAATGTTTGCCAATTTAATTACTTTGATTATTTGTTAATCCATATCAGCTAATCCATGTGTGAAACTTCAATTTCCTTTGATCTCGAAGATGTATTTTTTAAATTTTCTTTTATCTCAAAGATGTATTGATTGTTTTAAAACAAACCAATACAGAGTCATTAAGTCATTAAATGTATACAAATCAAAATAATTATCTCCAATATTCTTGTTTCTTGTCAAATTGTCATACCAGAAATGAATTTTTTTTCAATTCTATTCCTTCTGACTTATTTTATTTAAATATCCATATTGTAATTGTATTGTAATTGTCAATGTAATCATGATTACAGGCTGTTTTGCAGTGTATTTGATTACAATTACAATTGTAATCATAAAATCAACGATTACAGACTACATTTCGATTACTCAAAACTTATAATCGATTACATGTAATCATGATTACTGATTACAATTACAACAGGTCTGTCCCTGACCTCCCGACTTTGCGACATAGGTGCCAACTTTTCCATTCGTCTGTCTGTTCGTCTGTCCGTCTCTTAACAGTTCTGTTATGTCGAAGTTCGACATTCATGTCAAAGTTAGTATTCTAATCAACTACAAGACTAAACAACCATCAAACCTTGTATGAAATATCTCCCTGACCTCCTGACTTTGCGACATAGTTGCCCGCTTTTCCATTCGTCTGTCCGTTCGTCCGTCCGTCTGTCTCTTAACAGTTCTGTTATGTCGAAGTTCGACATTTACGTCGAAGTTAGTATTCTAATCAACTACAGTTCTACAACAACCATCATACCTTGCATGACACATCTCCCTGATCTCCTGACTTGGCAGATATGTTGACCCAGTGACCTTGACCTATATTTTGCGCTCCATTGACTTTGACACAATTTACGTTGACGTTCCAGATCTTCTCAACTATAAGGTGTACAACTACCAAACCATGCATAGTGCTTCTTCTAGATGTACAGACTTGGCAGGTACCTTGACCTGGTGACCTTGACCTATATTTTGCACCCCAGTGACTTTGACATATTTTGCGTCGATGTTCGATATCTCCTCAACTATAAGGCCTACAACCATCAAACCTTGCAAAGTGCTTCTCCTCAATGTACTGACTTAGCAGAAACTTTGACTTGGTGACCTTGACCTATATTTTGGCTGCAGTGACTTTGACATAATTTACGTCCAGATCTCCTCAAGTGTAAGACCTCTAGCCACCAAACCTTGCATAGTGCTTCTCCTATATGTACTGACTTGGCAGGTATCTTGACCCGATGACCTTGACCTATATTTCGTGCTCCAGTGCCTTTTATACATTTTACGTCAACGTTCAATATCTCAACTATAAGGCCTACAACCATCAAACCTTGCATAGTGCTTCTCCTCAATGTACGGACTCTGCAGGTACCTTGACTGGATGACCTTGACCTATATTTCATGCTTCATTGACTTTTACACCTTTTACGTCACCCTTCCGTATGTCCTCAACTGTAAGGCCTTCAACCACCAAACCTTATATAGCACTTCTTCTCGATGTACTGACTCGACAGGTACCTTGACCTGGTGACCTTGACCTATATTTATGCACTCCAGTGACTTTGACACATTTTATATTGATGTTCGGTATCTCAAATATAAGACCTACAACCACTAAACCTTGCATAGTGCTTCACCGCATTGCACTGGCTTGGCAGGTACCTTGACCCAGTGACCTTGACCTATATTTGACACATTTTACGTTGATGTTTGATAACTCCTCAACTATAAGGCCTACAACCACCATACCTTGCATTGTGCTTCTCCTTGATGTACTGAATTAGCAGGTACCTTGACCTATATTTCATGCTCCAGTGACTTTTACACATTTTAAGTCAATGTTCCATTATCATTGGGCTGTATGATACGAAAAGTCAGTGCTGAAGATATAGCCATTAGAGGGAATGGGACTGGCCTGGAATATATGTGTCCCACTAGGCACTTTGTCTACATTTTTTTCAACCCAGTATTCCAAGTAAGCACTGCTAAGAATGAAATAAACTTATTTAATAACCACATTCTGATTGTGGCTCCTGTGACTTTTGCGCCAGCAGGTGCGATGACGCCTTCCGCGGAATTCTTGTTGAGAATGGTGTTTGATCCAAGAGCTATTTCTATATTATGTACATCACATTGCATATATTTCATTGCAAACTAAATAAAAAATATCATTTTACTCAAAGTGTCCGTATAAAAGACTAATTTGACTTTATATGCTAAAGTCCGATCAGTCGTGACAAAATGAGAAAGATTACTTACCCAGTGGCTTTAACTAGTACTCAAAAATTTAACTCAACTATTTTGCACACCAGTGACCATTATCAGATATGATGGCATTTCAGAAAATCCATGTTGGAGGGTACTTAGCAATAAAGTCATTTTCTAACAAAAAGTGTTCACATTCTTCTTTCACAAAAACATTTGATATACATTAGAAGTAAAGTGCCTGGGTAAGGTGTGTATTGAGATAGGCCTTATGTAGAGCAATGGTAACAGCTTACTTCAGCCTCTCAGGGATGGGAAACTTCCAAATTAATCCTGATTTCAGGATCGAGAACTTTCATTTTAAGCATGAATTTTCACTTTTACACTTATTCACAATACCATGCTTTTGTGTCAAAAGTAAGTGTATTGGTTAATATAAGCCTGAAATTACTTCAAAAATTAATAAACTAATTATTACTGCAGGGGTCAAGCTACAGGCGAAATAGTCGCCCTCGAGGGCTAAGTCGCTCTGGGAAGCCCTGAGGGCGACAAAAACTTCGCCCTTGACTTTTGCAACTTTTGAAAAAGCTAGTACTTGTATAAAAGTCTGATGTAGTTTAACAAGTTCTGGAGGAAAACTGTTTGTCTACTAAGTGACCAAAAGATCGTTTTCGTCAATGTCATTAGTTTTCGTGGGTGTCCGTTTTTCATAAATGAACCATTTACGTGCTGAAAATTAGTCAGAAACAGCATTTAAAATGCTAAAAACTAAGTTTAAAAGTGACATTTTAGTTAACAGATTTCTTTTTATCATTATGTTTATCATGTTCATAGCTTATCAAGCCACAGATCTTGATGTTTTGACTGGATCTACTGAGAGGATCAATTTCCAAAAAGATATGGGTCCAGATATGATGCATTTGCCCTACTCATGTCTGTGTTTCTGTAGATCATTTAATTGGTCTAGAAGTAAGGATGAACAGGTCTACAGTAAAAATTGTTTCCTTTGTTAATTCCCAAGACAATGTGGTAAAGCGAGTCGAGAGTCTTTACTGAGTGTCATGCTTTCAGTGAGGTGATAGGTTAACCAAGTCTTGGCTTCTCCCTCATCCTATAAAACTTCTCCCTGTTTTGTCTGGAGGGAATAAGTCACTTCTCCCTAAATTTCTCAGCCAGCTTGATCCCTGATTACTTACATAAGCTCCAGATAAGAGGGAGTATCCATAATAATTTTCTTAATTTCTGAATAAAAAAAACGTGGGTACTCACTAGAAGCGCCTCCCCAAGGCACTTCTGATGAGTACCCTCAACATATGTTTTTATTCAGAAATAAGAAAAATATTAGTAGTTTTTGGACTTAATTTTTAGATTTCAGGATTGATTATTAAAGACTATTCTTACCCCTGTCTCTGAAACTTCAGGTATTGTATGTACAAATGTATTCCTGTGAAACTTTAAATGTAAACTTTCGTTTAAAACATCTGTGAGAGGTGACAGAGATTGCAAAACATTATTTAATACCAAATTTCCCCTAAGCATAAGGAAACCATGTATTGGTATTTTACTATTTTTCTTATTTCTCCATGAAAACATAGTCTGCTCAAAACTCTTTAAGGACATAGCAACAGATAAGGCACTTTTTTCATCCAAACAATGCTGACATCTTTCTTAGTTCTCAACGAAAACATATGTTGTGGGTACTCATTAGAAGCGCCTCAAGAGTACCCACAACATATGTTTTCATTGAGAAATAAGAAAGATATTATGTGGATACCCCCTCTTATCTGTAGCTATGAAAGGAGCAAACAGACATTACCTCATAGTATAAAGATTTTGGACAATAATGATAAAACGATGATACAGAAAGCTGAATGACTTAATCTGTAACATGTTTGGCAAATATTGGTAACCAGTTCACAAATCAGGGCCTGTAACCTCTCTAACCTGTGAAGAATAATTTGCATAAATGTTTTGAAAAATCTCCATCTTTATGTCAGATGATTCCTGATGTCACTTACATGTGCAGATAGTCACTTTTTCCTGTCAGTAATGTGTATGACCACCTTGAGCGGCGCAACACTCCTGGCATCACAGTCTTGTTTTGCATCAAATTTTGAATTGTTTGTAAAGCTAGTGTTTCCTACTCCTGAATGTCTAACTTTAGGATTATTATGTATTGTGAGTTCTTCGGTGGATGATCATGCTGTGAGATACCTCTTTAAAGAATGTCCCACACATTCTATTGGATTCGAGTCAGGAGAACGTGCCAGCCAGTCCATCATTTCAAAGTACATGTGTCACGATTACGGTACTTCAGTCTCACTTTAGCCATATTGGGTGCATATTTTTCTTGCATCAGAATGAAATTGTCACCGATTGGCCCAGCAAAAGGCCTCACAAAAGGTTCTAGAATTTCATCATTCAGTGTACCTCCATTTATCACATGCAAATCCCTTCGGCTTTCATAAGAATTCCAACTCGTGCCATCACTGACCCCACTCCATATAGATCTGTCTGTTTGCACAATGTTGCAGTCAGTGTTCAAGCCAGGCTGCACCACTGATGCATATTTTCATGTTTTGGCGTAGAAAAAATAAGTTCTTGCACCATCTGGGCGCAGAAAGTTTATCGCAATATCGACTGCAAATGTGATCGGTTGCTTATACTTGTGGTTCAGTTCAATTCACTAAATAGGCATAGATATTATTTAAAATGTGCAAAGAAAATAATGAAGAAAATACATTTAACAGACTGTCTGGTATGATTTTGTAGTTCATGCATATTTGATGTTATTTCTAGCGTTGATGACGGCCATTTGTTTCCAGTTGTTGTGACTATTGGTTCAATGCTCATGTTGTGACTATCGGTTCAGTGCTCAAGCTTTATAAATTCTGCCAGTAGGGGGTCACCTCACTGAGGGGTAGATCGAGTGTATACTGTTAGTATACACTGGAGCACTGTTATTACGCGATCGCTTATAACACGGAAACCGTTTTAAGGCGGTTGGGCCGTGGCTCCCGTTTTTTTGTTGATTTTTTTTTTTTTTGTATTTTTTTTTCCCAGTTTGAAAGTGTTGTCCTTTTTCCGCAGAACTCGGCAGTCAAAAAAATTGTCAGCCGTGACCGTATACTCGCTGATTTACTCATCAATTCTTTTTTTTACCAAACTTTTCATCAGTATTTGTCTTTAGGCTATTTCAGATAATGTCCGCGCACCGTTTAAATGCCATACTACGGTAACTAGCATGGCGCTCAAGGGTCATTTTCATGTATTATAGGAGAAATAAGAGAAATAACAGTAACTTATGCAACACAAATTAATTACATCATTATCCTAACATAGTCATAACACTTCACTGTCTTTATGCCCCCAACTTCAAAGAAGTTGGAGGGGCATATTGCTTCTGGGTTGTTCGTCCGTCCGTCCGTCCGTTCGTCACGCTTTTTGATGCATAGCATAACTTTAAAACCGTGAATGCTACTGTTTTGAAATTTCATATATGGATTCCTCATGAAAAAATAGCTGACACGTATTTTTTTTCTTGACAGGATTGTGCCCCTTTTCTGAGTTATGGCCCTTTGAAAAAATATGGATGCAATCTTGTCAGCAAAATGTCTCAAAAAGTATTAAAGCTAGAGCCTTGAAACTTGATGAATAGACTGGTAGTGATGAGTAGACAACCTGATTAACTTTTGAATAAATTTTTAAAAATACTTCTTGAGTTATGGCCCTTTGTAATTTTGGGCAATTTTACCTTGTCAGCAAAATATCTCAAAAACTGTTAGAGCTAGAGCCTTGAAACTTAGTAAATGGATTTGTAGTGATGAGTAGATGACCTGATTAACTTTTGAAGAAATTCTGAAAAATACTTCATGAGTTATGGCCCTTTGTAATTTTGGGCATTTTTATCTTGTCAGCAAAATATCTCAAAAACCATTGGAGCTAGAGCCTTGAAACTTAATGAATAGACTGGTAGTGATGAGTAGACAACCTGATTAACTTTTGAAGAAATTTTGAAAAATGCCTTTTGAGTTATGGCCCTTTGTAATTTTGGGCATTTTTACCTTGTCAGCAAAATATCTCAAAAACTGTTAGAGCTTGAGCCTTGAAACTTAGTAAATGGATTTGTAGTGATGTGTAGATGACCTGATTAAATTTTTGAAGAAATTCTGAAAAACACTTCATGAGTTATGGCCCTTTGTAATTTAGGGCATTTTTAACTTGTCAGCAAAATACCTAAAAAACTATTGAAGCTAGAGCCTTGAAACTTGATGAATAGACTGGTAGTGATGAGTAGACAACCTGATAATATTTTGAAGAAATTTTGAAATATACTTCTTGAGTTATGCCCCTGTGTAATTTTAGGCATTTTTATCTTGTCAGCAAAATATCTCAAAAACAGTTAGAGCTAGAGCCTTGAAACTTAGTAAATGGATTTGTAGTGATGAGTTGATGACCTGATTAATTTTTGAAGAAATTCTGAAAAATACTTCATGAGTTATGGCCCTTTGTAATTTTGGGCAATTTTACCTTGTCAGCAAAATATCTCAAAAACTGTTGGAACTAGAGCCTTGACACTTGATGAATAGACTGGTATTGATGAGTAGACAATCTGATTAACTTTTGAAGAAATTTTGAAATATACTTCTTGAGTTATGCCCCTTTGTCATTTTGGGCATTTTTATCTTGTCAGCAAAATATCTCAAAAACTATTAGAGCTAAGGACTTGAAACTTGGTGAATTGATTGGTAATGATGAGTAGATGACCTGATTAATTTTTTTGTAAATTCTGAAAAATATTTCATAAGTAATGGCCCTTTGTAAATTTGGGCATGTTTCCCTTGTGAACAAAATATCTCAAAAACTATTGAAGCTGGAGCCTTGAAACTTGATGAATAGATTGGTAGCGATGAGTAGATGACCTGATTATGCCCCCAGTTTCGAATGAAATTGATGGGGCTTATTATTTTGCCTTCATTTTTCCATCCGACTGTTTGTCCGTTCATCAAGCTTTTTTTGTGCATGCCATGTCTTAAGAACCCTGCACGCTAGGGTTTTGAAATTTTATATTTGGGTTCCCAATGAAAAAATAGCCGACCCGTATTTTGTTTCTTGTCTAGCATGTTTATTTAAAGTTATGCCCCTTTGAAAAAAATCAGAATTAAATCTTGTGAGCAAGATATCTTGAAAAGTATTTAAGCTGGGTTCTTGAAATTCGATACAGTGAGTGGGAATGATGTGTACATTACCCGATTATATTTGGAGAGAATTCCATGAAAATATTGATAAAGTTACGGCCCTTTGCAGTTCTGCTCATTTTGACCTTGTCAGCAAGATTTCTCAAAAAGCACTTAAGCTAGGGTCTTGAAATATTATATGCTGATTGGGGATGATGTGGAGATTACCTGGTTTGTTTTTTAGGGAATTCCATGAAAAATTGGTGTAGTTATGGCCCTTTGTAGTTCTAGGCATTTTGACTTTTTCAGCAAGATATCTCAAAAAGTATTTAAGCTAGAGCCATGATATTTGGTATACTGATTGGGATTGAGGAGGAGATCACCTGAATAAATTTTGAACCAATTAAATGAAATGTTGGAGTTATGGCCCTTCGCAATTTCAGGCCATTTAATGTCGTTGCTTTATTGTGTATAGCATAAGTTTAGAACCATGTATGCTAATGTTTTGAAATTTCATGTTTTGATTCCTCATGAAAAAATAGGTGATCCGTATTTTTTTCTTATCCCAATCATCTCCTATTTTAGAGTTATTTCCCTTTGATAAAATAACATTGAAATCATATATTTGTACTGTTGTTACCGTCATGGCTAAGCAGTGTTGGAGTCAAACAGTGTTAGAGTCAGGCAGTTGGGGGCATAGTGTTTTACAAACACCAGCTCTAGTTTTTTGCTGTAATGGCAGTCTGATAATTAATCTGTTTTTTACTAAAAAGTACTGGTATTTTTTCTTATTCCTCCATGAAATTGTAGGTTGTGGGTACATCTGGAGCTATGACAGTCGGCATGTCCAAAAAGATCAAAGAAACGGGTCACGTGTGAATACACTGAGACAGTTTATAGCTCCAGATAAGGGTCTATTTTTACCTAAAAAGTACTGTTACCCTAGTGTAAAGGAAATGGACTGCTGGGAAACGAGTAGTACTTTCTGGACAAATATGATTCAAAAAGACTGGTCAGTGCTCTTTATAAAAATATCACAGCTTTGATTTTTTTATTGTTAAAGAAATCAACAACAGCAATAAAAACTGACCAAGCAGGTAAACCTGTCCATTTTATCATGTTACTTAACATCTGACCAACAGCTGGTGTTGATTTTTTTTCTATACCTGTGGCTAAACCCTTAGCATGCTGTGTAAAATAATTAGCAGACCACCTCAAATATTTTTTTCTTGTATCCCCAGGATGCACGATTTTGACACTGCATGCAAACCGATTGCTCTCTTGAGAAAATTTGCATGAAAAAAGCTGTTTTATGAAAAAAGAAAAAGAAAAAATATCATCAGTTTATTATCTGCTGAATTTGTCCAGGGAGCAACAAAGGTTATTTTTTGATACGCAGATCAATTGAGCACATGCAATTTCCGGTAAAGAGCACATTGTTTATTACATACACATTTATCCATAATGCAAGACTGTTGTAGTTAGTTCCCTTGAATGATCATAAAAGAAAACAAAACAATTTAAGCTTACAAATTTATTATTTACTGGATTAAAACAATGAAACAGAAATCAGGCAAGGTACATGCACAAAGTTTCAACAATTAAAAAAAAAAAAAACATAAAAAAGAACATGCAATATAACATACATGCAATATGTAATATCTCATAATAACTGGAGGAACTGCAGTGGTGCATGTGGGTGGGGTTGTCATGTTCGGTATAACGCGGGACCACTTATATCGCGGTCAGTGTTCTTGGCTCCCGACGACCGCGTTATAACTGCGCTGCAGTGTATTACTATCAGAAAGTATTACTGTTGGAAGTTTTCTTTCTTTTCACAATCTGATTGATTGAATGATTGGGTAATAATATGATTAACTGATTGTCTTACTTGCTGATTAATGGAAAGGTATTAATTTTGAGTGAAGATCTGTCCTGTTGAAACAAGAAGAAAACTGATGCTAAAGAGATATCCAGCTCATCAATTGAAGCAGTGTTCAAAAGAACTAATTCAAAATAATTTGTTATATATTTTACATTATTTTCAGCTTTTGCATCTATTCACAATATCTAGTTATGATTAATTCCTTTATCTACGTAGCATTGTCAACACTTAGATATAGCCTAGGTGCCGGGGTGGTCGGGTGGTGCGAAGGTGTCATGTATCTTATGTCACCGGGGCGTCCAGCTGATATTGGCTTACAGTTGGGCAAGGCCTGCTATCCTTGTAGCAGGTAAGGGTAGGGAGGTGATGTTTTTATTTCTTCTGTTTCTTCACTTTCATTCCTGTTCCTCTTTCTTCCCTGTCCCTCTCTTTCATCTCTTCTGCTATCTCTTCTGTCTCTTTTCTCCCTTTCTCTGGGAGACGACACAAAATGACCCACAAGGGTTGACGTGTCGTTAAACCCCAACACAAAAATAGCCTAGGTGGCTCACTGAGGCACTTTCATGAGGTACGAGGGATGTTCGAAATGAATTGCTTATTTCTATCTGGAGACTTCAAATTTCAAGTTAGCCCAAAAGTACTCATTTCATGCCCTTGAAGTACTCCCCGTGGCTAGAAATGCAAAGTTTCAGCCGATGTATCCACTTCTTGAAGGCGTCACGGTACGCTGATTTGGGCACAGTAATAAGGTACTGATGAATGGCAGATCCAAGTGCCTGTCGGGACTGGTATTTCCGCCCAGCAAGGAATGCTTTCAATTTCGGAAACAAAAAGAAATCATATGGGGCAAGGTCTGGGGAATACGAGGGGTGAGGCAAAACAGCTACTTTTTCTTTCTTCAAAAACGCCGTAACTATTGCGGAGGTATGAGCTGGGGCATTGTCATGTAGAAGACGGACATGTTTAAAACCAGTGGCAGGGCGTCGTTTCTGATAATACTTTTTCAGTTTCTTCAGTACTACGTCTTTGTAGTACTTTCCTGTGATGCTTTTGCCCTTTTTCACTGGCACTTTTATTGCGATTCCTTCAATAGAGAAGAAGATTGCATACAAAACCTTCTTTGTACTCAAAGAACGTTTGGCAATTATTGGGCGTTTGCTGTGTTTAGTGGCCCAGATCTTATTGCTAACCTTTCTGACGGGCTAAAAATAATGGACCCAGGTTTCATCACCTGTGACGACATTGGCAAACTGCTTTTTGTCATATTTTGGAAACATCTGAAGCAGCTTTTTGGCCACTTTAACCCGTTGCCTCTTTTGCTCGTCAGTCAACAGATGTGGCACATATCTAGCAGAAATCTTTCTGACTTTCAAATGCTTCTTCAAAATAAGGTGAACCGTTGATAGTGATATGCCTACCTTTCGTGCAATATCACGAACTGTAAATCTGGCATCTCCTTCAATGATTTCATTTATTTTGGAAACGATTTCTTTACGAGATGCAGATTTTGGCCTACCTGATTTCGGTGCATTTTTGATGGACTCTACACCAGACTCAAATTTCTTTTTCCACCGCCTAACTGTGTCATAAGACACACAAGAAGGTCCAAAAGCAGTAGAAATTTCAGTCATCAGCTTCTTCAAAGAACAACCAAGTTTTGAGCGAGCTTTGATGTAAGCCCGTATTTCATCTTTTTTGTCGACGCTTCTACCAACCATTTTTACTGCAGTGGTCAATGACTGCGTGCATTCAAAAGGCAAATTTTATGTCTTACACTTAGTCTAACATGTACATTTATACACCATTGTGTAATTGAATAACCCTATACAGGTTTGTATTGGTTTTTATCGTGCCCCACGTGGATATCGAGCTAGAGGACAATAAGCAAATTCGAACATCCCTCGTATATCCAAAACATAGGTTTTCATGGAGAAAAAAGAAAACTATTAAATGTAGATACCCCTCTTATCTGCTGAAACTATGAGCAAATACAACTGATAATTTAATATGTTTTCTGTTATGTTCATTTCTTATTTTCAGAACTTTATGTGGTACTCCAAATTACATAGCCCCTGAAGTACTTGGTAAAAAAGGCCATAGTTTTGAAGTTGATGTTTGGTCATTAGGATGTATATTGTAAGTACGCTTTAAAGTTCTACAGTCAAACTTCAATAGCTAGAACATCTTTCACAGCTGCTTTTCTCCACATGTGCAACACCATGTTGTGAAAAGAAAAATCATAAAGAGATCTTCTGGAGGTGGTTGCGGAGAGTTTAGGAGGTTTGAAGGTGGGGGTCAATTGAAACAAGGCTGCCATTTAGGCACAATCGCTGATGCCCAAAATTGGGCAATGTAATTCATCCTCTTATTTAGTTTCCCATACAATCAGTCCGGAATTGTAGTCCCTTTATTGACGGGTGGTGCATAAGGAGAGTAGTGGCGAGTAAAGGAATAGGTGGTGATTGAGAAGACCATGGTTTTTCAACATTGTGCTAGAAAGAAAGGAAAAGGGTAATAGTGGCACTTGGATTGAAAAATAGGCTTTAGGAACACATTTGCTGTAACTGGATCAGATATCATACATCCGCTAGTAACCTTAAGAACCACCCATCAATAAGATGCCTAGTTTCTGTGTAATGGCAAAAGAATGTGATATATTTTCTGAACTATACAGCAACATGTGAAATCTTCACTGAAACGGTGATGTATTTAACCAGAAATGTGCAGTCTCTCCATGACCTGGAGTTTTACATGCCTGACTGTCACCAAAATGACAACCCTTGCATCGGGAGAAAAATGATTTTTGTTTGGTATTCGCTTAAAGGACTACCAATCTGGTATGATTATAAGGGAGACAAAAAAAGAGGTTGAATTATATCGCCCGGCTTTTGATAACGGCAATCATGCCTAAATGGCAGCCTTATTTCATCTGACACCCACCTTCAGTGCCACCTAAACTGACTTTCCGCAACCACCTCTGAAAGATCTTAGAATGTTTTTCGCACAAAACAGTGTTGCATGTGCGGAGATAAGCAGCTGTGTCTTTTGAACCATTAAAACTTGTTCAAGACATGGGAAGTTCGAGCCACTGAGGGTCAGTCATGGTGCCAGATCAGGAAGCAAATGGCGATAATTTAGGAAGCCTTTTTGATTTTCTGTACAACAATGGTATGTTGAGTGTACTCATTAGAATCACCTTGATTAGGTGATCCTAATGAGTATTAATCATTAGAATTGCCTAGATGAGGCAATTCTAATGAGTACACATAGATACAGTTTTATGATAAAAAATAACATTTCTTTAAATTTTGTTTTCTGGGGCTGTTGGAAGAATTTCATGGGGGCTCAAAAACGAGTCCGAATCTGCTGTGGTAAACAAGTTATTGAGGTTCGACTGTATATATGTAACTTCTTGTTTATTTTCATAACACAATGATCTACAAGGGTTGATTTGTCATAAAGAAAAACAAACAGTTTATTAGTGTTCTTCATTTTTTTTTTTTTTTTTTTTTTTTTTTTTTTTTGTGTGTTGATGTTCTTTTTTGCTACATCTTTCAGGACATTGAATTTGTTCTGTGCCACTTGAATACAAATTCTTTCCTTAAAATTCCAGTCAAAACAAGATCAGCCTAGATTTCTGTTTTACAGCTGCCATTCTGACAGCAATTAAGATATGCTGGACATCAAAATTTTATGCCAGTACTATATATATGATAATTCTAGCTTCATAATTTGTCTCATAGCTGACATGTTATTGTTGCATACGTTTCACTTCTAATCAGAGTTAATATACCGGTATATTTCCTGCCTAATGTTTACAAATGTACTTGAATAAACATTGCTACTTTATCCTGGTGGACCTGTGTGTGGTGGTAATGGAAGCATCAGGGTGGCCAAGTTGTTAGCGCTCCCAACTTCAGATCGCATTGTTCCAGGTTCAAATCCCACTGGAGGCGGAAATCAGCTCATGACTGTATGGCTTTTCATTACACAGAGCCTTTCATTATCACCCTTCATGTCTTGATATGATCTAAATAATTTTGTAAGGGACATAAAACACCAAACCTGTAGTAATGATTATATCAGCAAACAAAAGATACTAATAGTACTAAAAGCATCTGCGTGGCCAGGCACACAATGCTGCTAACATCTGAGGCACTTTTAATAGGTATTCACAACATGCGATTTCCAGAAAAAAAAAAATTGAGAAATATTTGTAGATACCTTGTGTTCTGGAGCCTGATATTTACTAGTATAGATGTATAAGGCAATATGGGCCCAGTTGTTCAAAGCGTCGTTAGCTTAACGAGCTCGTTAAGGGTCATTTCGTTAACTGTTTTAGCAGATTCAATAGACAATATTCTGATATTTTTTGCTGGAAAAATGTGAGTAGCTTTTGCACTGCAAAAGCTACTCACATTTTTTCAGCAAAAAAAATCAGCATATTTGCGTATCACTCGATGTAAATTTTAACGAATCGTTAACTAATGACATGGTTAGTTTTGAACAACCGGGCCCTGTTTTTAAACTTTTCAGATTCACATTATTAGTAGGCAAGCCTCCATTTGAAACCTCTAGTTTAAAAGACACATACACAAAAATAAAGAAGAATGAGTACCATGTTCCTTCTAGAGTGAGTCCTTGTGCCAAAAACCTTATCATCAAACTTCTTAAGTCAGATCCGTCAGAACGACCCGGTATGGGTGGTTTACTGGAAGATGAATTTTTTACTTCAGGTAAGTTTTGTAGTTTACTTGACTCAAGATTCAGTTCTTTTTCAGAAAGAAACTTACTAGGGGCATAGCTCCAGGTAAGGCACTTTTTTTAACCAAAAGTGCTGATGTTTTTATGAATTTCTGTAAAAACGTAATTATGTTGTGGGCACCTCACCTAGGCGCTTCTATCTGAGCTATGATTAGGAGTTTCTTATTTCTCCACAGAAATGTGACATGGTATCAAAAAGTCATCTGACAGTACTTCTCACTGTCAAAGACCTTGTTAATTTAGGAGAGGAAATTTTCTTTAGAAGCTACTTTGTCCTGTAGAACTTGCATGTGCTGCAGGGTTCTCATTAACTCCAGATATGGAGTCCTGGGCTCCTAATTTGGTGTTTGAGACTCCAATTTTTTTCAGAGAAAATTAGCGAAATTGCATTGTAGGACTCCCAATTTTTGGCAGAAAATGGCTGTGAGACTCCTGTTAAAATTGAAAACCCCCTGAGTGGAAAATGGCTCTTGCCTGGATAAATTTTTACTAGCACTTACTAAAATGTACCATTTCTGATGTCAGTTTGGCAGTTTCTTCCATCATAAAAGCTATGCCAACTATAATCTACCCTTTCCCAATCAGTAAAATAGGCATTGGTGGAGTGGGACATATTGTTTTTGATTTGGATCCATTAAACCTGACCTCAGACCACAAAGTCCTGGGATCATATTCTGCTGAATCAGAATTCTGCTCATGACTATAGCACTTCATTGCGCAGAGCCTTTGATTATCAATCTGAGACACTCTCCCACCATCTTGATATGACTTAAGTAATGTTGAAAGGGACGTAAAATACCAAATCATCATCATAGGATCCTGTTAGCATTTGTGTGAGCATTACAGTTCTTTGTGTGAAAAATATCTCTTGGGAGTGGTTTGAGATTTTCATCAAAGGACACATTGGGACAATCTTTGGAGCTGATTAGATTTCGGTGATCTTGATCTTACTTTTCAAGGTCTGCATAGGACAAATATAAGTAAAATTATAATGTTGTTCGGTGGACTTATGACTTCTGGTTTCAATTTTTTATTTGATGTCACTGGACAAGGTTATATTTTGATCTATAGTGTCAAATTTACAGAGGGTGGGAGAGGAGTTGTTTTTTTTTTTTGTTGTTGTTGTTTTTCTGAACAGCACTGCCTAGTTCTCCTTTATGCTTGTGTAAAACCTGATAAAGTTCATTCAGCACTTTCAGATACAATTATAGCCAAGGCACAAATTATCATTAGTTACCTTTAATTTAACGGTCAGGCCATGATCTTGTGTGTTCATGTCTCATTCAACTTTCTCCTTTATTAACTTTTGCATTTGTGTGAAGTTTGATGGAATATCCATCATTGGTCTTGGAAATACAGTGCTTAATATCTGAAACACTAGTCAATGGAGTTTTATCATACTCAAGATTTACTGTTACGGCAAAGCTTATCTCAGCAGGTCAGTGTTACACTGACCTATATTTCACAGTCCATTGAAGTGCATTCGGTATTTTTCTGATAAGGCGGTGCAGCCAGCAGGGGTTTTGAGCTCTGCTCACTTGCTTGAGTTGTTTTTTGTTTTTTTTTTGTGTGTGTTTTTTTTTTACAAATCTTAGATTCACAAAAGTAGGTTGTAACGTCAAAAAAAAAAAAGACCGCATACATGTTATATGTATTATACCCCGGCACACGATAGTGGCGGGATATTATGGTTTCACGTTGGATGTCCATGTGTCTGTCAGTTCCTCAGTTGTACATACATCTGTCCGTTTTTCGTTTCCGGATGATAACTTGAGTAAATATCAATGGATTTTCACCAAATTTGGTATGTGCATTGATATTGTGGAGATCTGGTTTGGGATTGCTAATGGGTAAATTTCGTCAAATTTTTACCGAGTTATCTGCCCGAGACAGGCCCATATTTTCGTTTCGGATGATAACTTGAGTAAACATCAATGGATTTTTACTAAACTTGGTATGTGCATTGCTATTGTGGAGGTCTGGTTTGGGATTGTTATTGAGCAAATTTCGTCAAATTTTGACGGTTATCTGCCCCAGACACGCCCATATTTTTGTTTTCTGGACGATAGCTTGAGTAAATGTCAAGGTATTTTAACCAAATTTGGTACATGCATTGATATGAAGGAGATCTGGTTTGGGATAGCTTATGGGCAAATTTCAGCCCGCAACACGATAATGGTGGGGTATTATAGTTGAATGTTTTTATTTAACAATATATCTTATGCTTGCAGGTTATCTTCCATCAAGATTGCCAACCAGTTGTTTGACTATGGCTCCACGATTTGATACACTTGCCAAATCTGAATCTCTGCATAGAAAACCATTGCTTGAAATAAATGGTCCAGGTAAGCATAGCTACAGAAGAGGGGGTATCCACATAATATTTTTCTTATTTCTCCACAAAAACATATGTTGTGGGTACTCATTAGAAGCGCCTCGCCAAGGCGCTTCTAATGAGTACCCACAACATATGTTTTTGTGGAGAAATAAGAAAGATATCAGCATTTTTTTTTATGAAAAAAGCGCCTTATCTGTTGCTATGGGTAAGGGAAACTTTTGAGACATATTTTCAGTAGATCTATATTGCATGTGTCAGCAGATGTATTGGACTTAGTTAACCTTCAGACAAGCTACCATCTAACAATTTAAATCTAAATTTATCTAAACCTCTAAAATGTGTTTTACTCTCTTATAATATTGTAGATAAATAAAAAAAAATGAAGAAATAAAATAAAGCAGTGTGTACATGTATAAAGAATAAACACTACAAATGCACAGAATAATTTCTGTCTAGTCCTGATCACTTGAAATCTTTCGGGAACGTGCCATTTGTCAACTTTGATTTAACTGTTATTCTATTGCATTCAGAATCAACAACTCGAGGGCTTGAAAATAGAAAGAAGGAAGGAGAAAAACCACAGGTCCTTTCATCAGAACAGCAGGAAACTGACAGAGAAGATCAAAAGAAAAGTAAATGTCTGTCTTAACTTACAAAAAGAAACCATAGCTTATAAAGTGAATGAAGAAGGCTCAGATCAACCTGGTCATCTGCAGTCTGATCAGTCTGGTTTTATCAGACTTGTCTGTCAGCCTGGATGCACAAACTGATTTGAACCTTCACTGTTCACATACTAAGACTCTGGCTTGATTATCCAACTTACTCAATTTTTCCAAGGGCTTTCATATGTCTGTATCTCGAGTCATATCAGCAACTTTGCTTTACATGTACAGAATTGTTGTGCCGGCCTCGGTGGCTCAGTTGGATGCGCTGTCCGACTGGAGACCAGGAGGTCGCCGGTTCAACCCCCGCCGAGGTCGGCAACATTCTTTCGTGGAGATTGATCATGAAATATTTTCTACGGTCATTCTCTCCCTTCCGATGATTCAAGAAGGGCAGTTGTCAGTTTCTGGCGAAAGAATGTGCACAATACTGGTTAACCGCTTAGAGGACTAAGCCTGCCCAGTAAACGTGTCGTTAGGTAAACTGACCGCGCTCGACATGACCCCATTGGGTTGACTGGGCCGTAAAAACCTCAATACAAACAAACAAACAGAATTGTTGCAAAGAGTAAATTGAAGAAAAAAAAAGAGAGAAATCTGTGAACAAATAGGATGCACATGCTGATCAGAATGTGTACTGGTCACATGATTAACAACATTTAGTCTAGCCCCCTTACAGGATGCAAAATACTTGTACATATTGGACATTTTGCATTCATCAGTGGTACAACATGTATGAACAACAAAAGTTTCTTACATGAAGGCAATAATAGGTGCATCACTGTTTGTCATCAGATTCTTCAGTAATTAACCCTTGTCCTGCTGAACCAGGATATACCCTGCCTTTGCAAACAGTGTAGATCCAGATCAGTTGGCTTCTGAAGAAGCCAATTGATCTGGAGCTACACTCTTTGCCATTATGTGACTTTGTATCAACAATCTGATTGGCTGAAAATCAGAAGTAGGTGTGGCATCTGGGGGTGGTCGGGTGGTGCGAAGGTGCTGTGTATCTTACATCACCGGGGTGTCCAGCTGATATTGGCTTACAGTTGGGCAAGGCCTGCTATCCTTGTAGCGGGTAAGGATAGAGGGGGAATGTTTTTATTTCTTCTGTTTCTTCACTTTCATTCCTGTTCCTCTTTCTTCCCTGTCCCTCGCTTTTATCTCTTCTACTGTCTCTTCTATCTCTTTTCTCCCTTTCTCTGGGAGACGACACAAAATGACCCTCAAGGGTTGACGTGTCGTTAAACCCCAACACAATCAATCAAAAGGTGTGGCATCTGAATTTATTCAGCGTGACAAGGGTTAAGGGAAATTGATACTCTTTCAGAGGGTCTTATATAAAGGGAAAGAATTTAATTTGCTTCCAGGAGGAGCACATTTGTTATTTTTAAAATAGACCCCATTCAGAAGGGGCTTGGTGTGAAGGAAACCATTAAATGAAGTGACAAAAGTTGTCTCCCTTGTAAAAAAATGGCAGAAAATCTACCATGTTTATCAAGTCCGCTTAATTTTTGTCCCCCTAGAAGAAAATGGAGGGGACATAGTATTCGGCTTTTTTTGAAACTTTGCAGATGCTTTTGTTATAGTATGAAGATATGCATTTGCTTTTGGTATATTCCTGAAATTATTTTTTGTCACTTTATATGGGTTTTGAACTTGTAGTCGTTTGTAGAGCTCAAATAGTATAGATAGTGGATACTTTCTGGTCGCAACTCCTCCAACAGTTGTGAATGCTTCTTTGTGAAACTTTGCAGGTGTTTTTGTCATTGTCTGAAGATATACATGTGTTATATTTTGTTATATTCCTGAATTGAATTTATTTTTATCACTTTTTCAGTGTTTTGAAAGTCATATTTTACAGCTCAAATATTATAAGTGTGCATAGATAATTGGTACCTTATAGACGTAACTCCTCTTACAGTTGTGGACTTTAAAACACATCAAGTTGTCTAATTGAGTTGCAGTTCATATACTTACTAAATGCAGGCGGGGAGGGGGGACATAAGTTCCCTGTGGAATTTGCTTCTTGTTACAGGAGCCATTTGCAAGCTGCATGTACGTACCTGTCAAGTCAACGTACGCATTAACCCAAATTTTCAGCTCCATTTCTGACTGTCAGGCATAAAACCACCTTTTAAAGCTAAAATGAAAATAAGTGAACCCTCCTACTTTCTGTCTATAAATTTGCATTATAGCTTTATTTAGAAATCACAAAGTGGTACTTGAAAAAAATGATCTTTGTAGCTGTTTTAAAGGTAGAGATGATCAGGTCAAGTAACAGATGGGGGTGGTTGGGTGGTGCGAAGGTGTCACGTATCTTACGTCACTGGGGCATCCAACTGATATTGGTTTACAGTTGGGCAAGGCCTGCTATCCGTGTAGCAGGTAAGGGTAGAGGGGAATTTTTTTTATTTCTTCTGTTTCTTCACTTTCATTTTGTTCCTCTTTCTTCCCGTTTCCTGTCTTTCATCTCTTCTACTATCTCTTCTATCTCTTTTCTCCATTTCTCTGGGAGACGACACAAAATGATCCACAAGGGTTGACGTGTCATTAAACCCCAACACAATGAATCAAATAACAGACATTTAAAACTCTTTATTGGAAAATAAGGGAAATTTGATAGGTTAAATATGTCGCATCTTTCTCCCTGCATATAACCATGCCATGTTACATGAGTCATAATGTAAGGGAATATACCTTAGGATATATGCACCCTGTAAAGACTCCGATCAGCCTGTGCAAAGACTGAGATGAGTCTGCACAGTCACAGTCTTGTAAGTCTTAGCTGGGTACTCTGTGGATGGCCAAGTCCAAGGCCTTTAGATGGACACCGAAGCAATGATTAGACTGTGGTTGTGCTCAGACTAATCATAGGTCTAGATAAGAGTGAGTATCAGGTAAATATTTTTCTTATTTCTCAATGAAAGTTTCATTGAGAAGTAAGAAAAACAGAGATACTTTTTGATTGAAAAAAGCACTTTATCGAGAGCTATGGACTTATCCGAGTCTTCACTGGTGCACATCTGAAGATACATCTCACATTGTGGCTGTTATTTTCTATAATCAGATGAAGAGCCATCAGATTTCTACCTCAGTGATATGTTTGCTCAGTTATCAGCTGTTGTGGCAGCCAAGCCGTCAGAAAGAATCAACATCTTAGAAGGTAAGTATAAAATGATAGAGTTCATTATACCTCAGCGTATGAAATACTTTTATGCCAACGCTGCACAGACTTCTATATCTGTCAGTGTAGGGCTAGCTTTTAGTCATACTGGCATATTTTTGCAAGTGGTTTAATTGTCACTTGCTTATTAGACACAATTAGCAGTGTACGAGAAGAAAAAAAGAGCATAGAAATGCATAAGGTATATGATAATGTGAAGTAATGCAACTTTTGTTGTTTGTTGCATTTTTTTTTTTTTTTATGACTGCACTGTGGGATGAATTATAAAAGTTTGAGATGTATGTAACTTTTTTTCATTCTTTGCACTTGCTAAAAAATGCCAGTGCTCTATGAACCCACTTGCATTTTAGAAAATTCTCTGGCATTTTGCGAGTTAGCAATTACTGAATTCGATCCTTGCAGTGTGTGCCAGTCCATACTTGATTTTTTGTTCACAACTGGAATTTCTTTGACCAGTCAAATACAACTGATATGGTGAGTTACAATATACAGACAGTCGGGCTCCATAGCACAGTGCATCTGACTGCAGGTCCAGGAGTTGCGAGTTGAACCACAGCTGAACCACATGATAACTCATGGAGAATGATCTGAAAAAAATTTCTAAGGTCATTCTCTATCTTCCATCGATTCATGGAGAGCTGTTGTCAGTTGCTGACGAAAGTATGTGCTCCACTTAGAGGACTAAACCTGCCCAGGACAGTGTGAGTAGATAAATTGACCATGCTCGACATGACCTAAATGAGTTGACCAGGCTGTAAAACCTCAACCCAAACAAATACAACAAACAGGTTCAGTTTGAAATTAAGTGTTATGGGACTCTTTCGGAAAAGCAGTGATATTATTAGCATCAAAAACTCAGTTATGGCCCTTTAATGTGTCCTAACTTTTCAACCCCGCCACATGATAGTGATGGTATATTATGGTTTCACGTTAATTGTCCATGTGTCTGCCTATCTGTATTTTCGTTTTTGTTAGATAACAAGTAAATATCAATGGATTTTCACCAGGCTTGGTATGTGCATTGATATATTGGAGATTAGTTTGGGATTGCTAATGGGCAAATTTTGTCAATTTTTGACAGTTATCTGCCCGTCACACAATAGTGGCAGGGTATTAGTTTCATGTTTTTATTTTTATTGTTGTGTTGTTTTTAGTTTTTTTTAGGCCAGTTTAAACACAATTTATGCAGTGAGTAACAAGCTACAAAACAGGTTCAGTTTGAAAACTGCATTAAATGCTCATACTGACCAAAACTATGTACAATTAAGTTATAATTTAATTTGAAATGGGGGATAGGAGTGGAGTTGGGTGATGCAAAGGTGCCATAAAGCTTCAGCGTTCAATCATCCTTTAGATTTTGCTTAAGGTTGGGGAAGGACCTGTGTTGGTTGTAGCAGTTTGAGTTGTGAAATGGTGGCTTTTAATTATGTTCCCCACTACCAAAGTTATTGGGTGGGCACATTGTTTTTGGGACAGACCCCGTTGCCACGGTTGGGTCGGCGTCAGCGTAAAACTTCTTGGCAGCTTTGTAACTTGAATACCCTTTGGAATATTTTGATGATACTTGGTAGAAATGTAGGACGAGATGATGTGTCGCATAGAAGATTGACAACTCTGCCTTTTTTTTACTTTTGGAGTTATCACCCTTTGTTTTATTTGAAAAAGATTTTATGTTTTATTTTAAAAAGATATTATGTCCGCTGTGTAACTCCAATACCCTTCGGAATATTTCGATGGTCCTTGGTAGAAATGTAGAACAGGATGAGACTGCGTGTCACATACAAGAATGACAACTGCGTTTCTTACTTTTGGCATTATCTCCCTTTGTTATATTTGACAGTGATAATCCGATGATTTTGTGTCTGCTTTGTAAGTCAAAAACTCACAAGAATGACAACTCTGATGGGATTTGGTGGGGGTAGGGTGAGGGGGGGGGGGGGGGAGACATTTGTTGTTGTTTTTTTCTTCTAAAAAACGTTTTCTAGTTACTTTCTCAATGTCTGTACTGTCTTCCATTTCTCTCTCCCTTACTATGCAAAATGGCTAATATAACTAAAATATTGTTGACAGGGTTATGAAACCTCACTTCAGAAAAATTTAGTTTAAAATAGCACAACTCTTTTTTTTTTTTTTTTTTTATTGATAAGTTATTCTTTGTTTACCAGTCTAAGTGTTATACTTCTAATGAAAAGCCACATGTTTTCACTGAGAAATAAGAAAAATACCAGTACTTTTCTTTTAAAAGATGGACCCAATCAGGAACTGTGTTTGTAACACTTTCTTTGACTTCTACCGAAGGACTTGTTAAAGAGTATGTGGTGACAATTCTGGGGTAAGTTTCCCTAGTTCTCTAAGAAAAATTATCCCAGAATCATCATCCACTCCTCCATAAGGCTTAGCATTCTGGGTGAAATTTTCACCTGACATTCTGAAATATTTTTCTTATCTGGACTGCTCAAAACAACTGGAGGTCGGCAACATTCTTTTGTGGAGATTGATCATGAAATGTTTTCTACGGTCATTCTCTCCCTTCCGCTGATTCAAGAAGGGCAGTTGTCAGTTTCTGGCGAAAGAATGTGCACAATACTGGTTAACCGTTTAGAGGACTAAGCCTGCCCAGTAAACGTGTGGTTAGGTAAACTGACCGCGCTCGACATGACCCCATTGGGTTGACTGGGCCGTAAAACCTCAACACAAACAAAAATCAAAACAACTGAGGTGTGTGGCACAACTCAGCCACACCGTTGGCGTCGTGAAACCTGGTGGTGGAATGAACACGTGGAAAAGGCCATTGCTGCCAAGCAGAAAGCTTTCAAGGCCTGGAAGGCTAGTAAAGGCACTAGGGCATCATACGATGCAGCCAAACGAAATGCCAGACATGCAGTGCACCATGCTCATCAAGAAGCCGACAAGAAGGTCTACGAGAATATTGACCCCAAGTCTTCAGAATTCTATCGCCTTGCTAACCAGTTAAGAAGAGAGAACACTGATGTTGTTGGTGACAAACCTGTGAAGAATGATGCAGGAGAGATGTCAATGAGCGAAGACTCAAAGCAGAAGGCCTGGCTAGAGCACTACCAAAGGCTTCTCAACATAGAGTTTGACTGGGACCCAGACCACCTGTCTTATCAACCACCAGTGGAAGGCCCGCCCATCCCAGTCACCATTGATATGGTTAAGAAGGCTGTCTCACAGATGAAGGTTGGCAAAGCACCGGGCCCATCAGGCATAGTAGTGGAGATGACACAAGCAGCAGGTGACATGGGCACCTCCATGATCTGTGACCTTGCAGCTGCAGTCATTCGTGATGGCAAGGTACCCTCTGACTGGGAGCAGAGTTTCATTGTCTGCCTCTACAAGGGAAAGGGGGACACATTGGAAAGGGGCAACTACCGCGGTCTCATGCTGACAGCAGGTTATGAAAATCCTGGAGAGGATTGTGGACGGCCTCATCAGACAGTTGGTGTCAATCGACGATTCCCAGTTTGGCTTCGTCCCAGGCAGAGGCACTTCAGATGCAATCTTTGTTATCAGGCATCTGCAAGAGAAGTATCTAGCTGCCAACAAGAGACTCTACATGGCTTTCGTAGTCCTGGAGAAGGCGTTTGATCGAGTACCTGGGAAGGTTATCTGGTGGGCACTGAGAAAACTTGGTGTGGAGGAATGGATTGTGCAACTGGTGCAGGGGGATCGGGGTGGTCGGGTGGTGCGAAGGTGCTGTGTATCTTACATCACTGGGGCGTCCAACTGATATTGACTTACAGTTGGGCAAGGCCTGCTATCCTTGTAGTGGGTAAGGGTAGAGGGGGAATGTTTTTATTTCTTCTGTTTCTTCACTTTCATTCCTGTTCCTCTTTCTTCCCTGTCCCTCTCTTTCATCTCCTCTACTCTCTCTTCTATCTCTTTTCTCCCTTTCTCTGGGAGACGACACAAAATGACCCTCAAGGGTTGACGTGTCGTTAAACCCCAACACAATCAAAGCAGGGGATGTATGCAAATGCGCGGAGTGTTGGTGAGGGGTACAGTGAAGAGTTTGAAGTGAAGGTTGGTGTTCACCAAGGATCAGTACTCAGCCCACTGCTCTTCATCATTGTGCTTGAAGCCTTATCATGAGAGTTCCGCTATGGGGTCCCCTGGGAAGACCTCTATGCTGATGACCTTGTTATCATCGCTGAATCGCTTGAGGAATGTCAGGAGGCTCTCGACATGGAAAGAAGCAATGGAGAAGAAAGGACTGAGAGTAAATGCAGGAAAGACAAAAATCATGATCTACGGTACAGGACTGGACCTCCTGCAGAGTTAGGCGAGTTTCCATGCGCCATCTGTCGCACTGGAGTGGGCAGCAACAGCATCTTAAGCAATGGCTGCAAGCACTGGGTGCACAAGAAATGCAGTGGGCTCAAATGCTTGAAAAAAGACCCTGACTTCAGATGTACACGGTGCCAGGGAACTGCATGCCCCTTGGTTGGCAGACCACAGAAGGAAGTCCAGGTCGGACCTGACAAGCTTGAGGTGGTAGCTTCCTTTTGCTACCTAGGAGACATGCTCTCAGCAGCAGGTGGCTGTGAACTTTCAACCATAATACGTGTGAAAACCGCCTGAAAGAAGTTCAAGGATCTGCTACCAGTTCTGTCTTCATGCCACCTCTTTCAAAACACGTGACCGTGTGTACAGCTCTTGTGTACAGAGCCCAACGCAATGCTCCATGCCAGCAAGACTTGGCCATTGACAAAGCCAAACCTCCAGCGTCTGCAGCGAAATGACAGGGCAATGATCAGACAGATTTGCAATGTCAGGCCGCAAGACATTGTCACCACCAGGTCCAATGAGCTACTTGTTCGGCTTGGCATTGAGGATCTGGACCTCATTCTGAAGGAGAGAAGACCCGATGGTATGGACATGTGGAACGCTCCAATGATGCAGTCAAGACAGCCTTTGACATACAGGTTGATGGAAAGCGTGGGCCTGGGAGTCCCAAGATGACATGGAAACAGCTGACAGAGAGGGATTGCAGAGAGTGGAAGCTCTCGGCCATCAACCCTCATGATAGACATACCTGGAGATCCGGTGTGAGATCTGCCATGCGTGCAGCAAGCCAGCTATCTGGAAGGGAGCCCACTGGTGTGGATGTTGCCCCTGTACCTGCACGTTAATCAAAAATCTGATTATATGATGATGACTATGATATGATTTGTCCCAAAAGGCAGGATTTGACATTTCATGCAAATTGTCTCCATTGGAGACAATTTGCATGAAATGCCAAATCCTGCTTTCTGGGAAAAATAAGAAAAGTATCATCAATTTATTGACTGCTGAATTTGCCTGGAAGCCAACTGATCTGGATCTGCGCTGTTTGTCATTTAGAATGTGAATTTGTGTCAACAATGTTGATCAAGTAATCTGATTGGCTGTAAATTAAAAGTGGGCATGACATCTTAATTTATTCAGCATAACAAGGGTTAAGTATTGGTTTATTTGGTTGTAGAAGATGCAGAAGATCCAGCAGCTATACCGATTTACTGGGTGAGCAAGTGGGTCGACTACTCAGATAAATATGGCCTTGGATATCAGCTCTGTGATAACAGTGTCGGAGTGCTCTTTAATGACTCTACAAGACTTATTCTACTTTCAAATGGAGAGTAAGTAAACATACTTTATACAGGGGTTATCTCATTAAAAGAAGATATACAAATATTATGCAGTTTTAAATTTGTTGAATTTTAGCTAAATAATTGGGATTAATTTTACTTGTAGGCTATCTGTATTTCATGTTTTGTCAATCTTTTTGACTTTACCAATACTTTTTGTAATCATAGTGTGGTTTGTTTTATTTACATAAAACACATGCCGTCTGTTACTAACAGACTCATTATAAGAATTCAGAAGGACTGAACCAGAGGGAAAATTATGTAAAATGCTGCTTTTTCGGCTGTCAGAATACTGTCTAATCAGGCTCTGCATTGTTAGCTACTCATCCAGCAGTTGTTAGCCACATCAACAGATAGTCAAATTTTAGGACAGGATTTAAAGTATCAGAGTTTTATGGGTAGATATGATGTTGATGTTTATTCTGTTTTCAGTAATGTACAGTATATAGAGAGAGATGGAGCAGAACATTTCCACACATTGAAAGCTTTTCCAGAAACTCTAACAAAGAAAGTCACTCTATTAAAGTACTTTAGAAACTATATGAGTGAACATCTGCTAAAGGTAAGGGTTTGCACATAGCTCTGGATAAGGCTCTGTTTTTGAATAAAAAGTATTGATATTTTTGCAGGGCAAGAAATAAGGGGAGTATTTGAGTAAAATACCCGTATGTTTTGAGCAAATACTCAATTATTTTCAAAAACTTGGGTATTGGTATCCAATTGATTTGACAGAGTACCCAATTATTTCCAAATTGAAGGGTGAAAATTAAAGTTTCAAGGCCAGAACAGCACATGATTACTATTTTATATTTTGATTACTGCACATAATAGGTGTTTTGTTCTTCATATGACAAATACTGTCTTAAAATTAATAGGGTATTATGAAATACCATGTTTGATTTGAATACCTAAATCTGGCTTTTTTGTGCTCTTTCTTTCTGTTTATAAGTTTTACCCAATTAATTTTCATTTTGGAGGGGTATCTTTACTCAAACCAAAAAATGAAAATATGATTTTACCCAATGGATTAAATTTTGATGGGGTTAAATACTCAAATGCCCCCAAAATTATCTGTTGCTCTGTTCTGTTTCTTTTGTGAGTACTCATTAGAAGCGGCAAGGTGTTTTAATGGGTACGTTCTTAGAGAGAAAAAATTAAACAACTACCCATGCTTGCCGACTGGTGATCAGACGGTCATGAGTTTGAACATTCTTTCATCAAGATTGATCATGAAAGAACAGGCACAAGTACTGGTTTTTACCGCTTAGAGGACTAAGTCTGCCTAGGAAAAAGTGTTCTTGGGTAAACTAACCGGCTTAAAGGCTCCATATCCCTCAAAAATAGGCATTTTTTATCCAAGAAAGATTTAATAAATTGATATATAGTATCAATACGATCATAAAATGCAGCATCAGACAGCCTGTAAAATTTCAGTTAGTCTCTCGTTTTTGAACTGAATCAAAAATGAAATGATTTTTTATCATATATTTGAATTAATGTTGGCAACATTAATTCAGAGATACGATAAAAAATCATTTCATTTCAAGAACGAGAGACTAACTGAAATTTTACAGGCTGTCAGGTGCCACATTTTATGATTGTGTTAATACCATGAATCAATTTATTAAACCTTTCTTGGACTCAAAAATATCTTATTTTTGAGGGATATGGAGCCTTTAACATGCTCTTAATGGTGTTCACTGGATTGTTAAACTCCAACCCAACCATTAACTGCTACCTCCTCTTATCTACAGTTATAGGTTAGATCATAGTACTAGTTAAAAGAAAACGGCCAGTCCAGCTGGCTCAGTTGGATGCCTCGCCGGGTCGGCCCCATTCTTTCATGGGGATGGAACATGAAATAATTTCTACAGCCAGTCTCTCCCTTCTGCTGATTCAAGAAGGGCAGTTGTCAGTTTCTGGTGAAAGAATGCGCACAATACTGGTGAACTGCTTAGAGGACTAAGCCTGCCCAGTAAAAGTGTGGTTAGGTAAACTGACCGTACTGGACATGACCCTAATGGGTTGACTGGGCCGTAAAACCTCAACACAAACAAACAAAACCAAAGACTTTGAAAAACGGAACTGGATTTCCTCTTGCTTGGCATTAAGCATTAAGAAAGTAGAACTAGGAATCATAACTGCTTGGCTCAATGTCAGTATAATGTGACTAAGTGGATTATCATGTTATAGGTAGTGGGCCTGGTATTTTAGTGAGGAAAAACTCTAAAAAGTGAACATCAAACTCCTTGCCACAGCCAGACACTGTTGTGCTGTGACTGAAAGGGGCTGTTTAACCCAATTACAAACTTAAGAAATTAAAAAATCAAACTGATTTTGCCAGTTTTGACACAAAATTTGTGGACAAATACAGTTTTGAATACAACACATGCAGAAGTAATGGTTAAATAGATTGAAAGAAGATTTTTAAATAGAGAGAAACAACTTTGCATAAAATTTCTTGTATTATCTTCTAGGCTGGTGCCAACATCACTCCACGAGACACTGATGAAATGATTCGCTTACCTTTCCTACGTACTTGGTTCAGAACACGCAGTGCAATAGTACTTCATCTTAGTAATGGCACATTACAGGTAAATCATGTCTTTTGTTTTCAGGAAATGATAGCCTTGAGATAATTTATTAGATAATAAAAACTAAATTATGCAGTTTCTTACATTCTAATTAAAAAACATACAAACAAAAAACATCTGTTTTAATACCAGGGCCCAGTTGTTCAAAGCTAACGATGTCGTTAGTTAACGATTCGTTAAACTTTACATCGAGTGATACACAAATATGCTGAAATTTTTTGCTGAAAAAATGTGAGTAGCTTTTGCAGTGCAAAAGCTACTCACATTTTTTCAGCAAAAAACATCAGAATATTGTATATTGAATCTGCTAAAACAGTTAACGAAATGACCCTTAACAAGCTCGTTAAGCTAACGTAGCTTTGAACAACTGGACCCAGATTCATATTTCATTCCTCTTAAATTAGGCTTGTTCATGTTTATGTCAGCAAATCACAGCTATGTATGTAGCATCCTTGCACGGTTTACCTATGTCAAGTAGCCATTAATAACAAACAATCAAAAGTAAATAAATAAAAGAGAAATGAATAAATAGATTACTTCTGTTGAAATATAATGTTCAAGGTATATAAACAAACCATTACTAAAGAAACCAGCTCTGTTACTGTATCTTGTCTTATTGATCTTCTGAGGTCACATTTGACACAGGCCTACTATGTGATCCTTTGATTTGGGAATATAGCTCAATGGTGCAATATGTCTCAGCACAGTAGTGCAGTAATATGTATTAATTGAGCCTTGTCACTTAAAAATGATAAGGCTTGACATTTTATGTGAATGGTCTGCTAGGCACACAGTTCACATGAAATTTACATTGTAAAACCTTGTTTTGTCTGGAAAAAAATGAGAATTTGGTCTTAAAATTTTGGATGGATCTTAAAGTAAATTAATGACATAAGATTAAAATTTGCCTATGTTTTATTTCAGATAAACTTTTTCCAGGACCACACAAAAGTTATATTATGCCCATTGATGCAAGCTGTGACCTATATAGATGAAAAACGTGATTTCCGCACTTTCAAATTGTCCCTCATTGAGAAATTTGGTTGTTGTAAAGAACTCTCAAGTCGTCTTAGATATGCAAGGACCATGGTAGAGAGACTAATGACATCAAAGTCTGGCTCAGCTAGAGTTCGGTCATCTGTACCATCTCAGTCATAGCATGTATGGTGCATTTTTCTAGAGTTGAATGAGGGAATGAGGAATCATGATACATGTCATACAGAATATGAGCTGGAGACCAGGGAAAAAGTACCTATTAATGGGAATGAATTAAGGCTGGCACAATTAATCGGATAATCGATTGATAAATAAATTCCACAAAAGAGTATCGCTACGGATTTGCTAATAATCAATCATTTGATATCTGTGCCTGTTACTTTACAGTATTTACGGCTTAGTATTCAAACACCTGAACTATTTACCATACTTCTAAAATTTGAACAAGTACCATTTACTGTCCAATGTTGTGTCTAGAAGTTGCTGAAGAGTTGCAAAAAGTGTAGACCCTGATGATTTATATGGCGTTCCATCTGGGTCTACACAGTTTGCTAAGGCGTTCTGACCAGATACATACAGTAAAGTTTAACATATGGTAAGAGTCATGCTCAGACAGATAGGTAAAATTATTACAAAATCTTCAGTGATTACTAATCGATTATCGATCACAATGGCAGGACTAATAATCGATTATCTTTTCAGCTGTGATCACCCAGCCTTAGAATGAATAGACAGTCAGAGGATATAACTTGTCAGAATTGTTTTTGCCTCCCTCCTGAAAAGGTGGCTCATTCCTTTAGAGTAAACTGTTTGTTTTTTTTTTGACAAGGCAACTTTCTGTCTACAGAGGTTATCTCTCTTTGCAGGATGGAAGCAAAATCATTCAGGTGTATCCATTTGCATTAAAATGTCTTTAGCAGGTCATGGGTAATTTCTTATGAGCAGCTTGCAGTTTTATCATAATGACCATGTACTTTCAAGTAATATTGCATTCTAGACAGTGATCAAACTGCAAAGTTTGCATCGGAGTGGAGCTTTTCCTGGCCTCCTCCTCACATGCTATCCCTGTTCTAGTCAACTCATTGCTGAGAACATGGGAAATTGAAAGCAGCATTATCCAGCTCTCCAGATAAGCCTAATAGTCGGTGACTTTTTCTTGTCTGGCTCTTAAAAATGTAGAATCTTATTAGACTGGTTTCAGAGTAGTCTAGATAAGAGGGGATATCCACATGTTTTTCCTATTTCCATTGTGGGTACTCATTAGAAGCACTTAGGTGCTTCTTATGAGTACCCACAACAAGTGAGTACTTCTAACGAATACCCACAACATGTTTTCTTTTAAAAATAAAAAAAATATCTACCTTTCAATTGAAAGAAGTGCCTTAACTGGAGCTGTGTAAAATGATATGAGCCAGCGCATGACAAAACCAACAAAATGGCATGTGCGCCCAGCAAAGACAGATCAACCTGGTCATCCGCCCAGTCTGATCAGAGTATTTGCTGTGCACTTAATGGGTAGCTAAGGACCCAAGCCTTCTTCATGTGGGCAGCCAAGACTCTGATCAGACTGTGTAGATGCCCAGGCTGATCTGAATCTTAGCTGGGCGGCGCACATGCCATTTTGTTGGTTTTGTAATGCGCTGCCTCATATATGTTTTCTACAGAAGACAATGACTATCTGGAGTGCTGAAATTTACCAAAGGGATAATTTTGACTGTTTAACGCTGAAATGTCATTGGATGGCATTTTTGTTTGTGTTGAGGTTTTACGGCCCAGTCAACCCAATGGGGTCATGTCAAGCGCGGTCAGTTTACCTAGCCACACGTTTACTGGGCAGGCTTTGTCCTCTAAGCAGTTAACCAGTATTGTGCACATTCTTTCGCCAAAAACTGACAACTGCCCTTCTTGAATTAGCGGAAGGGAGAGAATGACCGTAGAAAATATTTCATGATCAAGCGCCACGAAAGAATGTTGCCGACCTCGGCGGGGGTTGAACCCACGACCTCCTGATCTCCAGTCGGAGGGCGCGCCCTCCCAACTGAGCCACCGAGGCCGGGATGGCATTTTAAAGTATCTTTCTTAATTTTCCCAGAAAACTGGGTTTGACATTACTGCAAATCACCTCCAGAATATCGGACCCTATTTTCTGGGGAAAATACGAAACATATCAGCAGTTTGTCATCTGCCCAGAGAGTGCTAAGTTTAATGATATAATACCAAGACCATTTGGGAAACATTGGGTCTGTGTCAGTCAGATTTGGGTGTCTGTTGATCACCTACGAGACATAATTACCTATCATATTTTGTCCTAAATATTCTGATATGTTACATAGCTCCAGATAAGGTTGTTTTTTGCTTTTCTTTTTCAACAAAGAAGTGCTGATGTTTTTCTTCTTTTTATATGTTTTGGGTACTCATTAGAAGCACCTTGCCAAGGCACTTCTGGGCCCAGTTGTTCAAAACTAACGATGTTGTTAGTCAACATATCGTTATAACTTTGATAATTAAATATGGCATATAGGCTATTTATACTTTTGCTGAAAAAAAAAATGTGAATAGCTTTTGCATTTGCAAAAGCTACTCACATTTTTTAGCAAAAATACCTGTGAATTAGATATTGTACTTACTAGAACAGTTAAACAATTTTGATCACTAATGAACTTGTTAATCTAACACTGCTTTGAACAACTGGGCCCTGATTTATACCACAATGCATGTAATCATGGTAAAATATGAAGTAATTGTGTGGATATTCCCTCTTATCTGGAGCTATAATGTTAACTATCTTAAAATTTGTATGACTATTTCATTATCTGGTAATGTGTTTGTAATATGCTGGTTGAATTACAAAGTATGCATTCCACATACTCTACTAAACCCTAAGTGATTGGATAGTCAGGCTTGTGCAATAGTGTAGACCCTGATCAGAAGCCATAGAATGCAGGGTCTGCACTGTTTAGCGGCAGTTTTTAGAAGCCGGCCTCGGTGGCTCAGTCGAATGCGTGTCCGACTGATGATCAGGAAGTCCTGGGTTCGATCCCTTCAGGGTCCGGTAACATTCTTTTGTGGAGATTGATCATGAAATTTTCCCCTTCTGCTGATTGAAGAAGGTCAGTTGTCAGTTTCTGGCGATAGAATGTGCACAAGTACTGGTTAACCACATAGAGGATTAAGCCTGCCCAGTAAAAGTGTGGTTAGGTAAAGTGACCTGCTAGACATGACCTTAATAGTGTTGATTGGGCTGTAAAACTCCAACTCAAACAAACCAGCAGTTTTTAGATGCATTATCACACATCAGAATGGTGAACTTCTTAAACTTTTAAAATGCTTCTTTCAACTAAACCAGAAAAGGAATATTTGCTTGTTTCCCACCGAAAACATACATTGTGGCTACTCATTAGAAGTTCTCAGAAGAAATATAATTTTCTGGATATACCTCTTAACTGGAGCTATGGTCAAGTGTTAAGGTGACTGAATGTGTTTGGATAAATACTGCATGCTTGGAAGTCTTCATTTGCTGGCGCCCCATCTACCTGTACTGTACCTTGTAGCATGCTGCACTCATTAAAGTGCCTTTCCTCTTTGTCCAGGGTCTTATGGTTGTTCTCGACATGATTTATAGGGAATATGTACAAAGTACTTACATACACATGCTCTTTTACAAAGCAGAATGAGCCAAAATGTGAGAAAATTTGACATTTTTCATTTTTTTGTTAAGCCGGTTTTCTCTTGACGAATTTCTAAAGTGAAGCTGTATTAGTCAACAGCATACCTTGTCAGAGATGGTATCAGTGAGTGCGTCAGATAAAGGCATATTCAGGGAAGAATTTTCATTATTTTTGCATGAAAACATATCTTAAAGATACTCAGAATTGCCTTGCTGAAACATTGATAAAAAAACCCCCCAAAAACCAGAAGATATGTCACGATACAAAAATATGTTTTTTTTTCCTATTAACTCTAACCCTTTAGGCTATGGAATATTTTCATGAAGCTTCCCAGATACTAAGCTTGATGTGTAAATGTGTCATGGTTGAGAGAGACAAGTCATGATTCTCAAGTTACCTGCGCCTGACAAAATTTTTTGTCAGAATTATATCTCATTAACACTATGGAATATTTTCATGAAATTTCACACATACTAAGGTTGATGAGAGAATGTGTCGCGATCAAGAAGTTTACAACTTCTTTATATTGTGGTGGGGGACCTTGGCCACTTTGAGCCAGTTTAAGTTACTGTATATTAGACAGTACTAGGATGAATGTGTAATAGTTTAAAAGGATGTGTTATGAAATTTGCAGTGTGAATTCAAAGGTGAACCCAGCTGTGTAAAACTCAACACTTTCCCATATGTGAACAGCACCAATAAAGATTTATTGGATTTATTATTAAAGATAGTATTTTTTGGACATTCCGGAGCATAGCAAACATAAGAAAGGTCTTCAGATAAATATTCCTTACTTCTCCATGTGCTGCGAGCTCTCTGACATCAGAGGTGTCGCACAGATTCGCTGGTGAACACTCACTGCATAGTTTCAGGGAGAAGTACAAATGCCCATACAATGTATTTTTTGTTTGCAGAGCAGAGCTCAAGATAAAGAGTAACCTGGGCCCAGTTGTTCAAAGCGTCGTTAGCTTAACGAGCTCGTTAAGGGTCATTTCGTTAACTGTTTTAGCGGATTCAATGCACAATATTCTGATATTTTTTGCTGAAAAAATGTGAGTAGCTTTTGCACTGCAAAAGCTACTCACATTTTTTCAGCAAAAAATTTCAGAATATTTGCGTATCACTCGATGTAAATTTTAACGAATCGTTAAATAACGACGTTGTTAGCTTTGAACAACTGGGCCCAGGCAAATATTTTTTTCTAATTTCTCCAGAAACATGTATTGTGGGTACTCATTAGAAATGCCTCCAGGTGCTTCAGTAGAAGCACCTGGAGGCATTTCTAATGAGTACCCACAATATATGTTTCAGGAAGAAATGAGAAAACACATTGACTAAAAAGGGCCTTACTTAGAGCTCTGCTTATCTTATCAAGAGCTATGTCCAAGAGTTAAGGGAACAGTAAGACCCCGGCAAGCCTGCATTGATTTACAGCTGGTCTGGGTCTTTGCTGTTAGCATATTGGACTTTTGCACAGATGGGGTCAGACAAGTCTTTCATATGATTAATTTATTTGCAATAAACAGGTGTGTATTTTATACAGAATGAGCACTATGTAATCTTGAGTGTTTATTGTTATTGGCGTATATGAGCCACAATGTGAGAAATCCTACCTTCTAGCGTATGCGGCCAACAAAGACTGCTCAACCAGTCATAGCCCTAGTTAAGGTGCTTTTTTCAATCCAGAAGTATTGATGATTTTCTTATTACTCCACAAAAACATATGTTGTGGTACTCATTAAAAGTGTCTCGCTGAGGGGATTCTAATGAGTACCCACAACATGTTTTCATCGAGAAATAAGAAAAATATTTACAGGATACCCTCCCTTATCTAGACCTATGCACCCTGCTCAACCAGTCATAGCCCTAGTTAAGGTGCTTTTTTCAATCCAAAAGTATTGATAATTTTCTTATCTCCGCAAAAACATATGTTGTGGAACTCATTAGAAGCACCTCGCCGAGGTGCTTCTAATGAGTACCTACAACATATGTTTTCGTGGAGAAATAAGAAAAATATTAACTAAATACCCTCCCTTATCTAGACCTATGCAACCTGCGCATCTGCACAATCATCAGAGTCTTTGTTGTCCACATGAAGGAACTTTGCATCCTTTGCTGTCCAGAATGCACCCAGTGAAAATCTAATCAGACTGCACAAATGAGCAGGCTGATTTGAATTTTCGCTGAGCAAATACAAAAAATGTTCGAAGGTATGTTTTAGGATATTGCTGCTCATATGTATATGTCAGATACTTCTTAGAAATACTGCATTTACCCAAAATACCCCTTATCATGCATGTCCTAAAACTGGGACAGCTTGGTAATGTTGGCATAGGTCTAGATAAGAGTAGGTATCAGGTAAATAGTTTTCTTATTTCTCAACAAAAACATATGTTGTGGTACTCATCAGAAGCGCTTTGGCGAGGCGCTTCTAATGGCTACCACAACATAGGTTTTTGTTGAGAAATAAGAAAAAATAGATACTTTTTGGTGGCAAAAAAATGCCTTATCAAGAGTTGCGCTATGAATGTATTTTAAGTGCAGGCGGAACAGCAATCACTGTAGACCCTGATTATACTTAACTTGTGAACAATTTGATCATGGTCAACACTGTTTGCTGAGGCATATCTGTCCGGATATTTAAGGTAAATACAGTATCTGTTGAAAAGATCTCTGAGGTTCACTAATGTTTTCTGTGAAGACTCAAGAAAGGTTTCATGAGAATGTTTTGTAAATGTATTGCATGACTAGAGCAACTGAACTGCTTAAATTTTCTGACATATACCATATGTGCTCTATGTATTGGGACAGACATGCCTGTGCATGATCAAGATGATTATAAGTATGGTAAGATGTCACAGTATTTAGGGTAATCCTGTTTTCAGTCTGATCGTGATCTGTACTATTTATTAAACATACGGGACATGAATATACTCTTCCTTGAATGAATCCTGTTTCACTGGTGGTTGATGAGTCTCGAAATTGATGATTAAATGAGTGGCAAACAGTGTAGACCCTTGATCAGATGCCATATTCTGCAGTGTTCGATCATAGTCTACACTATATACTTAGGCAAACTGTATTACCCTAAAAATTCACAAATCCAATTTACTACCTGTTGGTGTGCTTAAAAACCCTTGTATGTTTGGCAAATGGTTCAGACCCTGATCAGATGCCACTGGACATGGGTCTTCTCGTTTGCTCAGATCTATCTGTCCCAACACTTGGATAAATATGGTACTTCATAAAGAATTGTTAAAAGAGAAAAATCAAGCAGCAGCAACATCTGCTTTATTTATTTTAATTAAAGATAGGAAATTAAATATATGTATACCACATTGAAATGTGTATGTGTCAAAATATTGTTTTTGAAATGGGTTCTGGTAAGAGCATGAAATATTTACTTGAAAAGTGCAGATAGGTAACAGCCTTGAGCAGATTGCTTGGATGCACAGATTTGGGTCAACACATTTTGTATTATATAGTGACATTATTATACCATAAAGTACATTTCTACTTGTCAGGGCGCATTATCACTGCCTCTTAATCATGAGATCTGATTTTACCTAGTTTAACCCTTAAACTGCCAATCACAACAATTGTCTGCTTTGTCACCTGCTTGTGATTTTAAAAGTCATGTTTGCAAACAGTGTGGACCCAGATCAGACTGCTCCTCTAGGAGCAGTCTGATCTGGGTCCATACTGTTTGCCTGCATGCACAAATAGATTTGAAAAATTTGCAAGAATATTTAGCAGACGACATTTTCAGATGCAGGTTTTCTTGGCGTTTTAAGGTAGAAACAGTGGTCTTGTTTTTCCTTTCATGCATGCTAGGGATTAGGAAGCAGCTGTTAAGCATGTGCCAGAGGTCCAGATAAAGTGGTTTTGTTGTGTGGGTGTTTTTTTTCCACCAAAAAGTATTGATATTTGAGCCAGCACATGACAAAACCTACAAAATGGCCTGTACCCCTAGTGAAGACACAGATCAGCCTGGGCATCCGCCTAGTCTGATTAGAGTCATCGCTGTGCGTACAATGGGTAGCTAAGGACCAAGCTTTCTTCATGTGGATAGCGAAGACTGATCAGACTGGGCAGATGCTGGGCCCACATGCCATTTTGTAGGTTTTGTCATTTGCTGGCTCATTTTTCTTACATGTATTTCTCCATGAAACTGTGTTGTGGGCTTCTAATGAGTTCCATCAGCATATTTATGTGGCAAAATAAGAAATATTTATCTCGATGCTCCTTATTTAACCCTTGAACTGCAGAATAAATTAAGGTGCCATGCCCATTTCTAATTTTGAGCCAATCAGATTACTTGCTCCAGATTGTTAATATAAATTCACATACTTAATGGCAAACAGTGCAGATCCAGATCAGTTGGTTTCTTCAGAAGCCAACTGATCTGGATCTACACTGTTTGCAAGGGCAGGACATATCTGGGTTCAGAAGGACTAGGGTTAAATCTCTGCATGTGAACAACAAAACCAGGCTAGCTTGAACAATAAGTATTGTTGAGTGGGTGTTCAGGGTTTGACTACTGGTTGCTTGGTACACCATTAATGCCTAATGGCATTCTGGAGATGATATTTTGAAATGTTTTTCTTATTTATTATATTTTTCCCAGACAATAGAGTTTGTCATTCTGTGAGGAAACAAATCTTTATCTTCTAGGGAACATAAGAAAATTTCCATTTCTCATCTGAATTTGCATAGAGTGCTAATTGTTATCAGAGGAGTTATTGAGGAGTATTTGGTGATAATTCTGGGATATTTTGTCTTATTTTTCCATAAATGCATACATTGAGGGTGGGGGATGGTCGGGTGGTGCGAAAGTGCTGTGTATCTTACATCACTGGGGCGTCCAACTGATATTGGCTTACAGTTGGGCAAGGCCTGCTATCCTTGTAGTGGGTAAGGGTAGAGGGGGAATGTTTTTATTTCTTCTGTTTCTTCACTTTCATTCCTTCCTGTTCCTCTTTCTTCCCTGTCCCTCTCTTTCATCTCCTCTACTCTCTCTTCTATCTCTTTTCTCCCTTTCTCTGGGAGACGACACAAAATGACCCTCAAGGGTTGACGTGTCGTTAAACCCCAACACAATAAACAATAAACAATACATTGAGGGTACCCACTGAGACTCGGGCACTTCTAATGAGTACCCATAACATACCTTCTTATGGAGACTAGAGACTTATCCTAGAATTATCATCAAATATTCTTCTTAACAGCTCCTCTTGGGTATACAAGGTTATAAAAGTCCCTGATCAGATTTTTCAAAAACACAGGTTATCAATGTGTGTGTTGTAAGATACCCTCATCCTGGTCCCCAGATGAATTATTTACACCTCAAATACTTACTGATAATCAAAAATATTGTAAGCAGAATTTATAATACAACCCTTGAAATTACTGTAATCAATCTTATATAGAAGAAGCCGTTTTTTTTTTTTTTGTAATTTCTGCAGGAAATAGAACTTGTGTAATACATGTATCTCTTCCCAGAGTAAGGAAATATGAGCGGCAACGTGAGAAAACATAACTTCTGACATGAGCGCCCAACATAGACTCAAATAAATCTGTGTATGCCTAGAGTCTGATCAAAGTCTTTGTTGTCTGCATGAAGAAACTTTGCATCCTTGGCTATCAAAAATGCGCACACTGAAGATCTGTCAGACTGCATCATAGGTCTAGATAAAAGTAGGTATCAGATAAATATTTTTCTTATTTCTCCAGGAAAACATACATTGTGGGTACTCATTAGAAGCACCTTGCAGAGGCGCTTCTAATGAGTACCCACAATGTTTTTGTGGAGAAATAAGAAAAATATCAATACTTTTGGGTTGTCAAAAGCATTGTGCATGAATGCACAGGCTGATCTGAATGCTCACTGGGCACCCGTATCTGAAGGTACAGTTTGCGACTTTGTAGCTCGTATTTCACTTAGAATGCTGTCACACTATGTAATAAGTGAAGATAATGTGACATCACTGAACTTAACTGACTTCATTTCAAAACATGGAAATACCATAAGAAAGAATCTGAAGAAAAGAAATTGTTCATTTTGATATTTAATAAATATTAAAGTTAATATACACCTTGAGTTTTAAATACAGAAGAGAAATCCCAAGAGAGTTGCAAATTTTTTAAACTCGAGTTGGATTTGTCACTCTGTAGCAAAATATATTCTGTGTTTTAAACTCTGGTACTTTAACTTTTGTAGAAAATTTTGAATCTTGTCATGAGAAAATGTCCCTTACAGCATACCTCAGTTCTCCTATTTGTACACTGTAACTGCTTGCAAAACTTTATAATTCAAATGGTCTAATTGACTGCCTGTTTGTATACAGTATGTCTAAACAGTGTTGGAGGAACCGCAGACAGTGCAGACCCAGATCAAACTGCTCATATGTCCAAATATTTAGGGTAAATACAGAATGCACAGACCAAATTTAGGTTGATTAGTCCTGCACAGCCACCTGCTAGCAGGTTTTCGGTGATAACATTGCTTTCCTGATTAAGCCAAACATCCATAGTTTGCTTTGGGCCTTCACTGTTCACATACATGTCGTAAGGTAGATTCTCTTGTGATACAACCAGGGCCCAGTTGTTCAAAGCTAACGACATCATTAATTAACGATTCGTTAAAATTTACACCGAGTGATAGGCAAATGTGCTGAAATTTTTTGCTGAAAAAATGTGAGTAGCTTTTGCAGTGCAAAAATAAAAATTTCAGAGCCCTGCATTGTAAAACATGACCTATAATAATAATAGGTAAGACTGGGCCAACCTGCACAGGTATGATAGTCTGTTTCAACTCATAAACAGCAAGTATTGACCAGGCTTAGAAGATTCCTAGGCTTGACCCAGTCTTCAGTGTTTATGTGTGCAGTGTTAAGTCTATTTCCATACAAGGGCCTAAATTTCGGTTACTCTGCTTTATAATACTATTAAGATATATGCAATATCTAGTCAAATGTAAAAGTATAGAAACATAACTAGAAAAATGTATTTGTACCATATGACATTTTACTGACAAAATGAGGCACTGCATATTAGTCCTCATATGTGGGCAAGCTGCTTATAGTTTAATACTTTGCATGCTGGGTAAAAATTTCAGCAGGCTACATTTGGGGGGGGGGTGTCTAGGCAAACAATGCAGATGCAAATCTGATGCTGCTGAATATGCTAGGAGATCAGGGTCTACACAGTCAGCTGTTCAGTAGTGTTTTTGACACGCCTTCAAAAGTAAAATGGACTTGTTTAAATTTTAGGACAGGTATGGTAATGGATTAAGATGTCCGAATATTTACGGTAAATACACTATATATGATAAACAATGCAAAACTTGTGAATATGCAGTCATTGAAAGCCTTGATCTGCTTGGGTATCCTGTCTCATCAGGCTGTTGTCTTGGAGGAATTTGGTAAAAAAAAGAGAAAGGTCTGATCTATGTCTGTTGTATGCAGTGAGACACCTTTCATGCATGATACATAGCTCCAGATAAGAAGGGATATCCACAATTTTTTTTTCTTCTTCTTTCTTCACAAAAACACGTTGTTGGAACTTGTTAGCATCTCACTGAAGCCGTCATTAACCCTTAGCACTCTGGGTAAAATTTTCAGCAGATGACATTTTGAAATATTTTTTTTATTTTTCCCAGAAAACAGGATTTGACATTTCATGCAAATTGTCTCCTTGCATGAAATCATGTCAGATCCTGTTTTCTTGGAAAAAGATATTCCTCATACTCAGCAACTATGAATCATTTCTGATATATGATGTCTCAGCTCTACTTTTTCCAATTGAAAAGTGCTGATATTTTTCTTATTTCTAAATGAAAACATATGTTGTGGGTACTCATTAGAAATGCCTCTATTTTTACAGCATATAGAGGTGTATTGTGACAAAATAAATATTTTAGCATTTAATGATGCTGGGGTCAGAGAAACCTCTTGCAACTCCCAGACCTAATAAAAGTTTTGATTAATAGGTCAGGAACCCCTCATGGAAGCATTATGATATATGTTTCAACATTTTGCTTTTTTCAGACAGGTCTAATGGACTTTTACAAGCCAGTGCACACCAAAACATAAAGTTGTATGTGAACAGCGAAGACCCACACCAGCTTGCACATCTGTAGACTTTCATGTAAAAAGCATGCAAAGAAATGGACAAGACTGAATGTGCAGATTAGTCATGGATAAGACTGAATGTGCAGATTAGTCTTGGCTTTTTTTTTTTTTTTTTTTTTTTTTTTTGCTGTTCATGTACCAGTTGGAACAATTTATTTTTATACACATCCAGATCTAATAGCAATAAAGTGCAAGTTACATCTTTGTTAATTTTACAGTGCCCCACTTCCCCTCAGCCCACCCACACCTACATAACTACACTACAACCTCTTTATAACACAATTTTGGATATAGCACGGTTCAAAGATGGATCCCAAAAATGTATAGATTATATTGAAAAATGACCATAAATGGTCATTTTTTCAATATAATCTATACATTTTTGTTTGGATATAATACTGTTGTTTAATTAACACTGTTTATGCTATGGACCCCAACAGTAGTGTTATAAAGAGGTTGTTGTGTACACACACATACACCAGCACATGAGCCACCACCAATAGACACTCACTCAACCCCAGGATTATTTTTCTTTCTGAACTCCTGTTACTTTCCCTTTAATTTGTCTTAAATGTGTGGCTCAGTGTTGGTCCTGTATTCATCATACTATGATTACTTTCTGATTTTTGTTACTGTTTAGTTTGGTATCTGCATTATATCATGTGATGACTGGAATTAAAATCAGTCTGTAAATTATTGTCCAAGTTTGTAATAAAAGTTAAAGAATTATTTGTAATCTCTGTTGTATTTTGTTATTTCAGCCATTAACCCTTAAAGGGCCAATCACAACTGCAGCATATGGCACTTTTAAATATGTATTTTTTTATTTATTTTTCTTAAAAAATAAGCTGACATTTCATGTGAATCGTCTGCCAAGCAGACGACACATGAAATTTCAAGACTTATTTTCTAAGAATTTTTTTTTTTTTTTTTTTTTTTTTTTTGTTAGAATTTCATCTGCTACAAATTTTGCTTGGCGCTTTAAGGGTTAAAAAAGCAACAGAAAACAGTGTAAACCAAGATCAGAATGTTCATAAGAAGAATATATACTTTCAAGGGAGGCAACTCTTCCAAAATTGTTTTGCCTCCTGAAAAGTCCTCAGAAGGAGTTTGTGTACAGGAAAGCAACCAGGGCCCAGTTGTTCAAAGCGTTGTTAGCTTAACAAGCTTGTTAGTGGTTAAAATGTTAATTTTGCTAGTAAGTACAATATCTAATTCACTGGTACTTTTGCTGAAAAAAGAAAAAAAGCTTTTGCAAATTTTTTCAACAAAAATATTAGCATATATGCCATATTGATCAAAGTTTTAATGATATGTTAACTAAGAACATCGTTAGTAGAACAACTGGGCCCAGGAAGTCAATCTTTTAAAACAGCAGAAAGGCTGTCCGGTATATTAAGTGCCCATAAGGATCACTTTGATCAGGGGTCTGCACAGTTTGCCATTCAGCTAGCACATTCTAGACAGGTAGAAAGTATGTTTTAGGACAGCTACAATCATGGAGTCCTGTCTGATCATTCTCCCCCTTTTCACTGATTCAAGAAGGATAATTGTTAGTTACTGGCAAAAGTATGTGCACAAGTACTTGTAAACCACTTTGAGGACTAAGCTGGTAGCAGAAAGTGAAGGCCCTGATCAGACTGCGGAAATGCATAGGCTGATATGGGCCTTCGCTGTCCGCATATGGCTGATGATACATTTTCGCATGGCGCGACCCAAATGTCAAGTTCACAGACTTGGAAATTTACTTAACATTTGTGCGAAATTTTTGTGTTTACTTCTGAATGGATACAGGTCAGTTGTCATCATTTAGCTGCTGCTACAGACCAAATGTCAAGGTCATAGGCTTAGAAATTTTGTAAACATTTGTGTCAAAGTTTTGCTTTAAATTCTTGCTTTGATTATATTTCTGAAAGTCTTCAAGTTGTTGATACTGATTAGTGCTACTACAGGATGGACTCGCATAGAAGACACTCCTGCTGATGTTGGTCAAAGATCAAGGTCATAAACCTCAAAGTTTTATATTGGCTTTATCAAGGTATACATTACCTCTGGTTCTCGTTACATAAATGCCCATGTGAGGCTATTGAAAGCATGCTCGAACAGAGAAATTGATTGATTGTGTTGGGGTTTAACGACACGTCAACCCTTGAGGGTCATTTTGTGTCGTCTCCCAGAGAAAGGGAGAAAAGAGACAGAAGAGAGAGTAGAGGAGATGAAAGAGAGGGACAGGGAGGAAAGAAGAACAGGAATGAAAGTGAAGAAACAGAAGAAATAAAAACATTCCCCCTCTACCCTTACCCACTACAAGGATAGCAGGCCTTGCCCAGCTGTAAGCCAATATCAGTTGGACGCCCCGGTGATGTAAGATACACAGCACCTTCGCACCACCCGACCACCTCACTCGAACAGAGAAATCCATGCACATGTATTATCAAGTATATTCACGTGCTGTATGAGCATGATTTTGCACCTGTTAAGCCTGGCCAACTTGTTAGCTAACGTGACGTTAAAATTTCAATCTTGAAACATGGCGGATACACTAATATTTTTTTTTTTATTGCTGAAAAAATGTAAGTTAATGAGCTTGTTATTAACCAGCTTGTTAAGCTAACGGTGCTTTGAACAAACCAGTCCAGGGTGATATAGAAGTCTAATTTTCCGTCTATTTGTCCTTCCACCATTTGCACCAAGCCTAGTATTTAAATCGATTTCTAAATAACTTATGCCTGCAATAATTTTACCTGGCGCATACTTTCTCCCTAGCATGGACTCGGTGTGATCATTTTATGTCCATTTCATTTTTCACGGTCTAAAGACTGCTAATGATTTGCACACTTTTTAACTCAACTGTCACATAGTGACAAGGTGAGCTTTTGTGATCACATTTTCTCCATCGTGCGTCCGTCCGTGTGTGTGTACACAATTTCTTCAAACAATATCTCCTAAACCACTGATTGGATTTTGACCAAACTTCACAGGAATGATCCTTGGTCCTCTTTCAAAGTTATTCAAATGGTTCTGGTCCATTGCATATCTAGGTCACAGGAGCTAAAAATAGATTTTTTAACTGATTTTTTTAAAAATCTTGTCAGAAACTACTGGACCAATTTCAATATAATTTTGTAGAAATGTTCCTTTGGTGATCCTCTACCAAGATTGTTCAATCCATTTTGATTCATCAAAAAACATGGCCACCAGGGGGCGGGGCTTATTTTCCCTATATATCTATATAGAAAATTTTAAAAATCTTGTCAGAAACCACTGGACCGATTTAAATATAACTTGGCAGAAATGTTTCCTTGGTAACCCTCTACCAAGATTGTTCAAGCCGTCACGATTCATCAAAAAACTTGGACGCAAGGGGGCAGGATTTATTTTCCCTATATATCTATATAGAAAACTTTAAAAATCATCTTGTCAGAAACCACTGAACCGATTTCAATATAACTTGGCAGAAATGTTTCCTTGGAGACCCTCTACCAAGCTGATTTGTCAAAAAACATGGCCACCAGAGGGCGTGGCTTATTTTCCTTATATATTTATATAGAAAACTTTAAAATTCTTCTTGTCAGAAACCAGTGGACCGATTTCAATATAACTTTGCAGATATGTTTCTTTGGTGACCCTCTACCAAGATTGTTCAAGCTGTCATTCGTCAAAAAACATGGCCACTAAGGGGCAGGGCTTATTTTTCCTATATATCTATATAGAAAACTTTAAAAATCTTCTCGTAAGAAACCGTTGGACCGATTTCAGTATAACTTGACAGAAATGTTTCTTTGGCACCCCTCTACCAAGAGTGTTTAAGCTGTCGTGATTCATTAAAACATGGCCGCCAGGGGGCAGGGCTTATTCCCTTTATATCTATATAGATAACTCTAAAAATCTTCTCGTCAGAAACCATTGGACTGATTTTAATATAACTTGGCAGAAATGGTTCCTTGGTAACCCTCTACCAAGATTGTTCAATTTTGCCACAAGGGGGCGGAGTTTATTTTACCTATATATCTATATAGAAAACTTTAGAAATGTTCTTGTTTATAAACCAATGGACCGATTTCAATATAACTTGGCAGGAATGTTTCTTTTGTGACCCTCTACCAAGATTATTCAAGCGGTCATGATTCCTCAAAAAACATCATGGCTGCTAGGGAGCGGGGCTTATTTTCTTTTTATCTATATAGAAAACTTTAAAAAATCTTTTTGTCAGAAACCACCGGACAGAGTTCAATGTAACTTGACAGGAATGTTGCTTTGGTGACCTACTAAGATTGTTCTAGCCCTCATGATTCGTCAAATAACACAGCCACCAAGGGGCATGGCTTATTTTCCCTAAATATCTACATAGAAAACTTTAAAATTCTTCTTGTCAGAAACCACTTGACTGATTTCAATATTACTTGGCAGGAATGTTTCTTTGGTGACCCTCTACCAAGATTGTGCAAGCAATAATGATTTGTCAAAAAACATGGCTGCTAGCAGGCAGGGCTTATTTTCCCTATATATCTAAACAAAAAACTTTAAAAATCTTCTTGTCAGAAACCACTAAACCAATTTCAATATAACTTGGCAGGAATGTTTCTTTGGTGACCCTCTACCAAGTTTGTTCAAGCTGTCATGATTCATAAAAAAACATGGTTCTAGCGGGGTGGGGGCTTCTTTTCCCTATATACGAGGGTGTCAATAAGTAACCAGCCTAACTTAAATATTTGAGTTGAGATCCACCTCTTCTTTTTCGATGTAATTGCCCTCTAGTGTGATGCACTTAGACCAACGGTGTTCAAGTGCCATCAGCCCAGAACTGAAAAAGTCAGGGTCCTTTCCATTGACCCACAACTGCCGTCACGACTTCTTCATCAGACCGGACATGAAGTCCACGGATATCCTTTTTCAAGTTTGGGAATAGGAAGATGTCGCTAAGAGCTAGGTCAGGCGAATAGGCAGAATGTGGTATTACGGTAAATGTCCTAAAATTTCGAACAAAATTAAATAATTTCAGTTCTTGCTGTTCGAAATTTTAGAAATTATAGTTTGCTAAATAATTTACTGTTCGAAATTTTAGGACAGATTCACTTACAGCCAAAATTGACCTAGCTATCGGACGCTTTCGGACACCCGAAACGACAAAAAAGGACCTACACGACGAAAGTGTTTTCTTATTTGCTATGAGTGATTGATAAATTGAATGTGAAATTGTATGAAAAATAAATAAATACCACACTGATGTTTGTTTTCGATTCCATCCGATTAATTCCATGTCGAATAATGTTTCTCATAACAAAACAATTAATTATCCGGTACACTAATTAATCGCCAGATACGTTTGTTCGGCACTCCGGGAATGTGCCACTTTCTTAAACTAGGCTGGCTTAGTCCACTGTCTTCTTACGTAACAACCCTCTTCACTTTACCGCACTGAGATACACAAGCTGACCAAAAAATACTTCAAAAGGTTACCGCACGTTTGTTCTTGTTTTAGCCACTACATGAAAACAAAAGTCCCTTTCCTCAAAGGTGAGGTGTACTGAGTTTAAATGTGAAAAGCGCAGACTGATTAGAATTTCCGCCGTTTTGAAGCGCAGTATTCACACTGCTTGCTGACATCGGAGGCTGACATAATGCATTCTGTCGGCGATATGCGTAGACCCAGATCAGACTGCCCCGATACACAGACTGCGCGGATGCGCATGTTGGATCTTGTCTGTGCTGGTCTCAAATGTCATAAGGTTTTCTATTGGAAAGGACTCATACATAAACGAACAGTGCGGACAACCAGATCTGAATGCAGCCTGATCAAGATCAAAGAGTTTAGCAACTACGTATGCCAAACCTGTGAACTGCCATTATCGTTTTTAGCAATATTTCTCTCGTTAAAAAAATGTATTGTCGTTTAGAAATCGGTAACGAAACTTATTGCAAGAATTATGTGTCTTTCATTAGATCCCTGTTCAGGCGAAAATGACCCTTTGTGTATATGTGTAAGTCAGATCAGAATGCGAGACGCAGTCTAGTGCAGGATGGTGTCCACTCAATTTGCTGATTAGGTCATTGGTATAAAACACTGTAATACGTGAGTCGCAGTCTCTAGCAAGTGCACAGACTGATCACATTTGTAAAAATGATTAGGTTCATTTTGGCTTATTGGGACCTATCATTTCTGCTGGGACCATCACCTGTTCAAATAGGATGCATTGAGCATATCATGACAATCACGCGATCAGACAGGAAATATTTTGCTGGAGGGTCCCACGGCGAAAACGTTTTCGGCGTGCTTATTGAAACCATTGGCACGCTAAACTTAAATATTAGCGGCAGATATTATCGAAGGACACAGTGTACGGACGAGCAGGAACGACCCAGATCAGAATGCGTGGATGCACATGCTAATTTACAATTTCGCGTGTAGCGCTTTCTTACTATCGCATGTGCGTCACGCTTTGCAGAAATGATCAGATCAACTTTGGGATTCTGGTTTAGTGGTCAAACGACTTGCCGAAATACCGGAATACTACCGAATACCCGTGAAAAATACAGGGATTCCTGTGAAGACACCAATACTGGCTTTAATTAAGAAACGAATATACTCGGAGGACGATCTTGAAAAGCCCAGAGGCCAATTCCCCTATTCCCCCAAATTTCATTCCCTTGTTCACTGCGGCGTCTGATCTGGATCTACGTTGTTTGTATAGGCCTATCTGTTCCAATATTTAGGTTCTTTTAACTACGTGCCAGTTTTGTATGCATTTCTGACGAGAAAAGGCTCTTTAAAATAAGTTTGTTTTTCTACCGAAGAGGTTTCCCGCCACGATTTTCACGTGACGTACCGCTACGAGCACGTCGTTTCTTAATGCGGGGCAAGGGAAATGTTCTCGGGAAATGTTGCTTTGCGACTGTTCAGTTTCTGGGTATTTTAATAATTATGATGTTCTCAATATATACATAATGTAAAAGAATTACAGTACTTATATTTATTAACACCCTGGTAAATGCGGAGTAAGGTCCTCATGCACTTTTTAGGTTTTACTGTTTAAAGGGAGCTAACTGCCTATGCCTTGATGATGAATTTTACGAGTCGGACCCAGCATTTTTATACCCCCGACATACGAAGTATGTGGGGGTATATAGTTTTCGCTTTTCCGTTCGTCCGTTCGTTCGTTCGTTCGTTCGTACGTTCGTTCGTTCGTTCGTTCGTTCGTACGTTCGTTCGTTCGTTCGTTCGTCTTTCCGTCACAGGGTCAAAGTTTTTGCGTTAAAGTTTATAAGACCTCATATTTTGAAGACCCTTTGATGGATTTTGTTCATATATGGCATGATGGTAGATATAGGTCTAAAGTTTTTATCAGCACCATCCCCATCCCGGGGTGACCTTGGGAACAAGGTCACGGACTTTGAATTTTCGTAAAAAAGTCACAGGGTCAAAGTTTTTGTGTTAAAGTTTATAAGACCTCATATTTTGATGGATTTCATTCATATATGGCATGATGGTAGATATAGGTCTAAAGTTTTTATCAGCACCATCCCCATCCCGGGCGTGACCTTGGGTCAAGGTCACGGACTTAGAATTTTCATTAAAAAAGTTAAAGTTTTTTGTGTTTAAGTTTAAATAGCTATATCATCAAGACCCTTGAGGAATTTCATTTATATTTGACATGTTGGTAGATGTCGGCCTAGCTTCTTACTCGGCATGCACCCTGGATGTGACCGAGGTCAAGGTCACAAACTTAGAATTTTCATATAAAAGTAAAATTTTTTGCGTTTAAGTTTATATTGCCATATCATCAAGACCTTTCATTAAATTTCATTATCCCCTAACTGAAAGGTTGAGCTGATATAGCTATCAGCAAGGAATCTGTTCGTCTGTCCGTCAGTCCGTTGAAGTATTATTCGTTCATACTTTATTTTTGTCTTAGGGTCAAAGTTTTTGCGTTAAATGTTATAAGAACTCATATTTTGAAGACCCTTTGATGGTTTTCATTCATATTTGGCATGAAGGTATATATAGGTCTTAGGTTTTTATCAGCACCATCCCCTCCCTGGGGGTGACCTTGGGGTCAAGGTCACAGACTTAGAATTTTCATAAAAAAGTCAAAGTTTTTTGTGTTTAAGTTTATATAGCTGTATCATCAAGACCTTGAGGAATTTCATTTATATTTTACATGTTGGTAGATATCGGCCTAGCGTCTTACTCCGCATGATCCCCACCCCGGGTGTGACCGAGGTCAAGGTCACGAACTTAGAATTTTCATATAAAAGTAAAAATTTTTGCGTTTAAGTTTATATAGCCATATCATCAAGATCTTTTATTAAATTTCATTATCCCTTAACTGAAAGGTTGAGCGGATATAGCTATCAGAAAGAAATTTTATTGTCTGTCCGTCCGTCCTTTGAAGCATTATTTGTTCATACTTTGTTCATATTTTGAAGACCTTTTGATGGAATTCATTCATATTTGGCATGATGGTAGATATAGGTCTAAAGTTTTTATTAGCACCATCCCCACCCCAGGGGTGACCTTGGGGTCAAGGTCATAGACTTAGAATTTTCATAAAAAAGTCAAAGTTTTTGTGTTTAAGTTTATATAGCTATACCATCAAGAACCTTTGAGGAATTTCATTTATATTTGACATGTTGGTAGATATAGGGTATGACCTTCAGGTCAAGGTCACAGACTTAGAAATTTCATATAAAAGTAAAAAAAAAAATTGCATCTAAGTTTATATAGCTATACCATAAGAACTTTTGTTGAATTTTATTATCCTCCTACAGAGAGGTTTAGGGGATATAGCTATCAGCATGGAATTCATCCATCCTGCCATCTCCAGAGTCAAAGCTACATATATTGAGCTCGTTAAAAACTGGCGGTAGCGCTCTTCGGGGGTATACGTGCCCCACTGGGCACTTTGTCTAGTTTTTATGAATCAGGGGCGGATCCAGGATGATTTCTGAAGGGATTCGATTTGGCCGAATTTCCGTAATTACACTACGTAATTGGACAGACAGGCCTGAGCAAACTGTGTAGACCCAGATCAGACGCCGCAGAACGCATGTAAAACCTTCACTGAAACGGTGATGTATTTAACCAATTATTTGGAAACTCTCCAAGAACTGGAGTTTACATACCTGTTTGTTACCACAAACGGCAAAATCTGACTGCCCTTGCATCGGAAGATGATCGAAGTCTTCACTGGTCGCACGTCTTATTGTCCTAAAAGTGTTTTCCGAATTTCCATGTTCCCTGTTCCCCCTAACTAGTTTCATTCCCTCTTTCTCTGCGGCGTCTGATATGAGTCTACAGTTTGCATAGGCCTATCTGTGTCAATACTTAGGTTCTATTTTAATACCTGCCTGTTTCATATGCATTTCTGACGAAAAAAATGCTCTATAATTTAACGAACATTAGTACACATGCGTTTTCCCTCTTAGAGGTTTCCGCCACGATTTCTCGTGATGTTACCGTTACGAGCACGCGGTTTCTACATGCGGGACAAGGGAATGTGACTGTTGCATTTTCTGTATTTTCACATGTATTAAAAATATTTATCATGTCTGCCACAAGGTAACAACAGTTCTAGCTCGCCTGCGCATAATCTAACCCTTATCACGCGGACGTGACTGTCACGTGGAAATGGCTAGCATTGTGATGGAAGTCTTTTTTTTTCTTCTTGTGGATTTTCAGTCAGTATCTCCTGGGTTTGTATAAATTTAAATACGGTTCCCGTGCCATTTATGTACATAAAATTCGTTATGACACTGCTGTGTGCATATACGTTTTGCGGTGGCGTTCAACACTGCTACTTTAGTTTCCGGTTCCGTAACGGAAAAAAAAAAAAAAAAAAAAAAAAAAAAGTTACCGAAATTAGAATGTGCCGGTAAAAAAATTATTTGAAGCAAGCTGTGTTCGAAATTTTAGAAATCCCCTTTTTGCAAAACTGCTACTGTTCGAGATTTTAGGACATTTCCAGAAATTATTTTGGGCAAAAATATTAGGTGTTCGAAATTTTAGGGTGTTCGAAATTTTAGGACATTTACCGTAATTCATACCCGTTTCGCTCTACAGCATCCATTGCAACTTTGTAAGTGTGGACTCTCGCGTTATCCTGTTGCTGCAAACACCTTTAGAGAGTTTACCTCGGAGTTTTTCACTGATGGCGGTTCTCAGCTGGTCTAACAAGTTTGTACAGTACACTCCAGTTATTGTACTTCTCTTGGGTAAAAAGTCCAACATAACAACGCCTTTTGCATCCCAAAATACTGTGGCCATCACCTTGCCAGCAGATGGTCGCGTCTTGAACTTCTTTGGCCTCGGGGACCCAGGCCCTACCCACTGACGACTCTGAGCTTTATTCTCTGGCTCATAATAATGAACCCAAGTCTCATCTACAGTCACCAGACGCAAAAGAAAATCATCTTTTGACCTAAAACGCTTCAACAAGGCGCTGCATACTGATGCTCTGGTTGCCATTTGCTCATCGCTAAGGGATTTGGGGACCCAACGGGCTGTTAGCTTGCGCATACCTAAACGATCATGTAAGATTGTTGAAACTCTACCATGTGAAATGCCTAATGCCTGCGCTATTTCTTCCACCTGAATTCGCCTATCAGAGTATATCAGATCCCGAAATTTCTTACTCATTTCTTCGTCGGTGGCATCCAGTGGGCGTCCAGACCTGGCTTCATCTTCTAAATACGTTCTACCGCGTTTGAATTCCCCTACCCAGAATTTAACCTGAGCATAAGATGGTGCAGAAGCCCCATAAACATCGGCTAACTCGCCGTGTATTTCCTTGCCTGTTTTACCTTTTAAATACAAGTACCGAATTACAGCACGGTACTCAACTTTAGATGAAAAGCATGCCTTTGCATAACTAGCCATGTTTGACATTCAATATCTTATTAAAGAATGACTCGATACGTGTGTAATTTTGTACCCATGTATAAAACATATATTGAAACAAAGCATGAAAATCGTGACCGTCTCGGTCCATCGGAAAAGGGATAGGCTGGTTATTTATTGACACGCCCTCGTAGCTATAAAACACTTTAAAAATCTTTTTGTCAGAAACCACTGGATACAGATCTAAATAAGTCAGATGACTTTCTTCTGGATCCGTTTTGTATATATAACATATATGCTATGTTCTGGTTTGTATTTTCTGTAAAGAATTATACAAATAAATACTGTTTAAGCTAAACCACTGGACCGATTTCAATTTTACTTGGCAGAAATGTTCCTTTGATAACCCTCTATCAAGATTCAGTTCAAGCTGTCATTATGCATTAAAAAAACATGGCCGCTAGGAGGCAGGGCTATAAAATTTATACAAAAATCTTAGAGCAATGAAATTGGCTGAAACTTAAATAATGAGTATGCAAATCTGTTTGCTCAGGAGAGCGATATAGGACCATCATGGTCCTCTTGTTGATTAGCTGTAACACCTGCAATCCTCTAACATGGTACCGTATGTGCTTTCTCCCTAACATGTACTGCATTGTCATTTTAAGACCATGACTTATATTTCAATCAGGGGGTGGTCGGGTGGTGCGAAAGTGTCCTGTATCTTACGTCATCGGGGCGTCCAACTGATATTGGATTACAGTTGGGCAAAGCCTGCTATCCTTGTAGCAGGTAAGAGTGTAGGGGGAATGTTTCTATTCTTCTGCTTCTTCTCTTTCATTTCTGTTCCTTTTCCCTGCCCCTCTCTTTCATCTCCTCTACTATCTCTTTTCTTCCTTTCTCTGGGATTTGACACAAAATGACCCACAAAGTTTGACGTGTCGTTAAACCCCAACACAATCAAAATCAATCATTTTCATCAAAATTGTAGCGTTTAATTCCATTTCTGATTAACCATTTTACCATCGGACGTCAAACCTGGCAAATACTTCCAAACATGGATTTGGAGTGGTGTTTTGTGACCATAGCCTAAATATGCTCAGTAAAAAAAAAAAAAAAAAAAAAAAAAAAAAAGAAGAAACTTGATGGTCAATAAATTATGATTTTTTTTTTCGCAAAAAATTTCATTCATGTAATTTTCATCAACAGTAGCGTTTAGCTCCATTTCTGTAACCATATTTTATGACATTTTCAGCAGTGATTTACTAAGATTTGTCAGTGATTATAAATAGAGTTTATTTGGTTGTTTTGATCGATTACAGAGAAACAAATCACGAGTGTTCTAAGGCTTGCGCGTAAAAAAACGAGTGAGCGAAGCAAACCTTAGAACACGAGTGAACTATTTCTCCGTAATCGATCAAAATAACCAAATAAACTGTTTATTACATTTTCATTCATGTTTTACCTTTGAATTGTCACATTCAGCCGTTATGATTTCCTACGAGAATAGTTCCAGTCAGTGCATGAATTTGATGCATGGCGTGGTTTAGTTTGAAAATCGTGACGTGGTTTACTTTGAAAATTATGACTTCAAAACGTTCAAAATGAAATAATTCACTGAGAAATCTCAGTAAATCACTGCTGAAAATGTAAAAATAATCTATAATTCGCCGAGTGAATTATTTCATTACCAACCTTTTGACGTCATAATTGCTAGGCGACGTTGCTGACGTTGTTGGTAATTTCATTAATAATAGTTGGCATTTTGCGGAAAATTTGATAAAATCATGGAAATAAAACTGCAATTTTCACGTCCAGTTGGCGTTTTCGAGGAAAGACCTGCAAAACAAATATAAATAAAAGCCCCTTGCGGGCAAGCGTCTCCGACGACATGTCTTTGTCAGTAAAGGGTTGCGATTTTTAAATCCGTATGATAGGAGGATAACCCCAAAACCACACGCACATCTTCAGAAAATGTGGAACAAAAATTCATAGTTTTAAAATGACAGATAGAAAAGTGTAGGAGGAGTTGCGCCCACAGGGTATCTATTCCAATACTAATTGGACCTGGAAAAAATAAGTGGAAAAAGTTGATAAAAAATAATGAGAGGATAGCCCCAAAACCACATGCACATCTTCAGACCATGTAGAACAAGTATGCATAGTTTAAAAATGATGGGTGGAAAACTGCAGGATGAGTTGCACCCACAAGGTATCTATTCTGATACTAATCGGGACCTGAAAAACGTCAAAAAGTGGAAAAAAAAAGTTGATAAAAAATGATTGGAGGATAACCCCAAAAGCACCTGCACATCTTCAGACCATGTCAAAAACACCTGCAAAGTTCTAAAAGGTTTGGTATAAAACTGTAAGAGGAGTTGCCCGCAAGCTACCCATGTCATTGTGTCACAACTTAAAAAAAACTAAGTTGAAAAAAAGCGAAAAGTTGAAAAAAGATAAAGGAAGGATAACCCCAAAAGCACATGCACATTTTCAGACCATGACAAAAACACATGCAAAGTTCAAAAACGTTTGGTATAATACTATAATACTGAGTTGCGCCCGCAAGTTACCCATGTCATCATGCCATAACTTAAAAACAACTAAGTTGAAAAAAGCAAAAAGTTGAAAAAAGATAATGGCAGGATAACCTCAAAACCACATGCACATCTTCAGGCCATGTAGAAGTATGCATAGTTCCTAAATGATCAGTGGAAAAGTCTAGGAGAAGTTGCACCCACAAGATATCTATTCTAATACTAATTGGACCTGGAAAACTAAGTCGACAAAGTAGAAAAAGTTTATATAAAAAAAAATAATAGGATAATAATATTATAATATTAATATTATTGCAATCAAAAGCGCTGTAGGCGCTGGTGGCCAGGGCATCAGAAGGCCCAATGACAAATGACTAGAGATCCATTTGAAAGCCTGTAAAATGTACAAAAAAAAAAAAAAAAACTAGAAATGTGTCCACAGTACACGGATGCCCCAGCTTTGGGTACCTCTATAAAACTGTGCAAACCATGCCAAATTAGCCTGCGTCAATGCGGGGGTATCTGTGTACTTTGGACAAATTATTTTTCTAGTTAACAAAGAATCCAAAAATTATGAGAAATATAAGGCCCTTTGCCTGCAAGGTCAGTAACTCTTAAACCTTGAGACTAAGAAACTCAATTTCGTGTTCTCTAGTAAGTGATTTTCAACAAAGAATCCAAAAAATAATGAGAAATTTAAGGCCCTTTGCCTGCAAGGCCTGTAACTCATAAACCATAAGCCTTAGAAACTCAGTTTTGTGTTCCGTAGTAAGTGATTTTCAACAAAGAATGCAAAAATAAGGAGGAATGTAAGGCCCTTTCCCTGCAAGGCCTGTAAATCTTAAACCATAAGACTAAGAAACTCAGTTTTGTGTTCCCTAGTAAGTGATTTTCAACAAAGGATGAAAAAAAAAAAACAAAAAAAAAACAAACAAAACAAACATGAAAAAATAAGGCGTGCATCTAGAGTAAAAGTCTAAAAGGAGATAACTTCAAACAGACAGATGGCTGGACAGACGCTCAGGCACCTTTGCCTACACTCTGTACTTCCTCTGATGGCCATCTATCAATGTATCAAGTTTCATTTAATTCCTTTCTATACTTTCAGAGATATGCTCCGGATAAGCTTTTTATTGCAATTTCCTTCATGGCCCTCTATCAGTGTAACACGTTTCATTTATTTATCATCAATACGTTTAGAGATTTGCTCTGGACAAGCTTACTATTGCAAAAAAAAAAAAAAAAAAAAAAAAAGAAAGAAAGAAAGGAAAATAACTCTGTAATTACTTGTGATAGAGTTACGGTTCTTGCACTCTGCACTTCCTCTGATGGTCGTCCATCAATGTATCAAGTTTCATTTAATTCCCTTCTATACTTACTGCAAGGTAAGTTTAGAATTTGAGAATATCCTAAATATCAGACAGAATCGGAGAAAATTTCCTTAGTATTGGGCCAGTATGGGACCGATTTTTTTGGGCTTTTGGCTGTTTCCAATCGGTTCCAATTTCTGAATTTTGGTCTGGGACCGAAAGAAATTCGATTTTCTCGAGCAAGCTTTTTACTGCAAAAATTAAAAAGGGAAGTAACTCCGTAAATACTGATGACAGGGTTATGGTTCTTGCATTATGCAATTCCCCGCACGGCCCTCTATCACTGTATCAAGTTTCATTTATTTATATTCAATAATTTCAGAGATACGCTCTGGACAAGATTACTATTGCAAAAATTAGAAAGGGAAATGACTCTGTAATTACTTGTGATAGATTTGCGATTCTTGCACTCTGCACTTTCTCTGATAGCCATATATCGATGTATCAAGTTTCATTTAATTCCCTTCTATACTTTCAGAGATATGCTCCGGACAAGCTTTTTTTATTACAAAAATTAAGAAGGGACGAAACTCCGTAACTACTGGTGACAGGGTTATGGTTCTTGCATTCTGCAATTTCCCTTACGGCCCTCTATCAGCGTATCAAGTTTCATTAAATTACCTTCAATACTTTTAGAGATATGCTCCGGACAAAAGTGTGACGGACGGACGGACTGACTGACAAAGCGCCGACTATATGCTTTCCCTTCGGGGAGCATAAAAATGATAAAAAATAAAGGGACGATAACCCCAAAACTACGTGCACATTTACAGACGATGTAGAACAAGTACGCATAGTTTTCAAAATGATCGGTGGAAAACCCTAGGAGGAGTTGGTTTAAACATAGTTTACTTCAAAATTACAATGATTAGACAAACATACATGCATGTACACAAAAAATAGGATTAGAACAGAAGCATAAGCTTATTTAGTTCTTCTCCTGATACACTAGGAGAAGTTGCACCCACACGGTATCTATTCTAATAGTAATCGAACCTGGAAAAAAAAAACTAAGTCGAAAAAGTTGATAAAAAATAACGGAAGGATAACGCTAAAACCACATGCACATCTACAGACAATGTAGAACAAGTATGCATAGTTTCAAAATGATCGGTGGAAAACTCAGAAGGAGTTGCGCCCACAAGGTATCTATTCTAATAGTAATCTGACCTGAAAAAAAAAAACTAAGTCGAAAAAGTGGAAAAAGTTGATAAAAAAATAAATAAAGGGAACCCCAAAACCAGATGCTCATCTTCAGACCATGACAAAAACACCTGCAAAGTTTCAAAAAGATCAGTTAAAAACTGTAAGAGGAGTTGAGTCCACAAACTACCCATCGCATTGTGTCTACAGACGGACGAACCCATTTTAATTGTCCCCTTCGACTAACGTCGGGGGACAAATATGATTTTCTTGATAATCCAGTTCTACTTTCGTGACATTGTTGAGTCTGTATTTCAAGCACGGGATGATTTTTGCATTAAATTGAAAATAAGATTGCGACTGATTTTCAAACTAAACCACGCCGCCTGAAATTCATGCACTGACTGGAACTACTTTGGTAGGAAAAAAAGTAAGAGAAAAGTCCAGGGAGTGCCACAATCAAAAGCCGCAGCCCTTTCCAGACATCAAGAGGAAGGGGAAACAGACAAGAACAAACAAGCGCAAATCGAACAAACGTACGAAAAGCATAAGATTAGCTCTCTCTTCCCCAAGCGAGGTAAATGCAATGCTAAAAGGACTGAAAAACACAAGAACAAATTAACACAAGGCAAGACTTAAAACCAATCGCCTCGTAGAATAAACCACAAAGCAACAAAGAGTAAGACTAACACAGGGACCATCGCCTTAGAACGGTCGGTAGAATAAATCACCGGGTGGTGGTGGGGGGTGGGGGAGGTTAAAGCACTTTTACAGCCGGCCAACTTCACCCTGAGTCCCGAAATGGAAATCATAACGGCTGAATGTGAAAATTCAAAGGTAAATCATGAATGAAAATGAAATAAACAGTTTATTTTGTTGTTTTGATCGAATACGAAAAAAAAATTAACTCGTGTTCTATGGTTTGCGTGTAAAAAAAAAAAAAAAAAAAAAAACTCATTCGCGTCGCTCACTCGTTTTTTTACGCGCAAGCCTTAGATCACGAGCGAATTATTTCTATTATCTATATAGTGAGTTTATGTGGTTGTTTTGATCGATTACGGAGAAATAATTCACCAATCTAGAGGAAGCAATGATAACTTTGTTGTGCCTTCAGTCGGTGGGATAAATATTTGGAATTCACTACCTTCAAATGTAAAAGCTAGACGTTATTTTAATGGTTTTAAAGGTGCTGCAAAATGCTATCTCAGGACGTATATGTGCATCATATGGAAATGTGGATAATTTGTGTATTATTAATCAGTCATATTGATATTCATACTTTCAGCTTGGGTCATAGTCTCGAATCTAATCCAACAGGACCTCACTGGATATAAGCTTTAGGGCTTTCAGGGACTATCCTGGGTTATTTCAACATGCATACAATATGCACGTACTTCGATTAAATTTCTGGCATTCATTTCGTAAACTATGGCCACCGGCTGCTGGTGGCACCATTCATGGTCACTTCCAGAGACGGAGACTGTAGGCGACGCATCACACGCGATGCTCGGTACAGGATCCTAAGGCGAGTCAAAGCTTACATGATAGCTCACTTGATCTTTCCCATGGTCTGGGAGTGTGTGTTATAAATATCTCGAAAATATCAACCGGTTCATTTTTTCATGAAAGTAAATAAGTAAATACCTGTGAGCATACTGGCTTTTGTAATACACTTTCTTACGTCTGACACGGTTGATTCAAGAAATGACTAAACAGTATGTTATGGCCGCTTTTTACTGATTCAATGTTCATATATTTCAAAGTAGATTTTTCAGTAGCTTCTCTCTGTAACAGTTCAGTCCCGTATTTATTCACGGATAATGTGACCTGTATTTTCTAATTTTCTTTTGTCTCTGAGATTACGTAGATGTGGTAACTGACATAAGTATAAAATGTCCTACACTCTGTTGAAATAGCTCTGACCTTTGTCCCGATTAACTGCAATTCGTCTGTCTGACAGATTTTGATAGTTTTATTGGTTGAAGTCAGTATGTTATATAGTATGACGTTTATGCAGTTTAGCTTACAGTAGAAGAGCTCTCAGAAGAAGATAAACGGCACTAGTTGCAGTCCATATCGGGAATGACTGAAATCTCCGTAGGTTACGGATATGAAATTTTGAAAGAATACGAATTTGTGTTTGTGTTAGAAGTAACACTTCCAGTCCAAACAGGAGTCTTGGTAAGACGGTAACACTGATTTGTTTTATATGAGAATCTTGGGTTAAACGGCACTAGTTGCAGTCCATATCTGTAATGACTGAAATCTCCGTAGGTTACTGATATGAAATTTTGAAAGAATACGAATTTGTGTTTGTGTTAGAAGTAACACTTCCAGTCCAAACAGGAGTCTTGGTAAGACGGTAACACTGATATGCTTTATATGAGTATCTAGGGTTTAACCCATTTGATCCGTGAACACCAGTATTAATCAGTGACTATAAGATACTTCTGGCCGAAGTTAGGCGAGATCTTCAATCGTAATGATATATTCATTTATTTCTGATCGAAAATGTCCCAGATGTATTATAGTTGAACTCACTCGCTCACTATGAACTCACTATCCTAGACGCCATACCAATTAAGCTATTAGACGGAGAAATATTATTTTCATTCAGTTCCGATGAAAAGTTCTTTTCTGTTACTGATTCATTTATTTATTTATTTTTTTTTTTTTTTCAGGAGAAAAGCATTGGATTTCGTTAGGTGTATAGTGACCCGGTCTTGTTTACAGTTTCTATTGATTACATTGGTCATCAGCTGGAGTTCGTTTTCACACCTTGTCAGAATAGCTACATCGTCCGCGCACTGTGGGCATCCACAGTATATTCATCCAATGCATAGGCCCAGTCTCTTTAAGCATGGATCTTTCTGTAGAAAAAGAATGACAATATAGCCCCCTGTCTGACTCATTTTGTTGTATGGTAAAGCTATCACTTAGTTCTCCCATCCATTTAACGTTTGATGTTAAATCTGAGTATACATCTTTGACTATTGACCACAATGAGGGTGACCCAGCTTCATACAATTTATCGAGTAATATGGTGTGGTTCAGGCTGTCCAAAGTCACTAAGATTATGGTGCACATGGATTCGGCTTTGTGTCAGCTCTGGCTTCAGAAACTATTAATACCGACATGACCGGTGATAATCCGTGACCCTTATGCACAGGATGTCCAGTCTTTATGGAACTCATTTATTGACACCCTAGAAAATGCAATTCAAAAATGCATCCCAGTCAGAAATGCCAAAGCAAAAGACGGCCACCCCTGGATCAGTGGTGAGATCCGACATCTTTTTAGGAAACGTGACAGACTATACCGGAAATACCGAAAGTCTGGAAACCCCAAACTCCACAGCAGATTCCTAAAGCTCAAACATACCATTCGTAGGAAGTCAAAACAGGCTTATGAACACTATTTACTTAGCATTTTAGGGTTAAACGACCCCTCAGACCCCAGTAATACCAGCCCCACCCTAAAAGCCTGCAATAAAAAGCTCTTCTCTCTGCTTAAACACTCCAAGCAAGACTCCAGTGGAGTCTCAGCCTTGAAAAAGGATGGAGTCACCCACACTGACAACAAAGAATGCTCGGACATTTTCAACGACCAGTTTCACGCCGTCTTCAGCCCAAAGTCTCCCCTATCCTTAGGATCACTCTGCAAGATGAAACTGCAAGACCTGCTTGATGCTGGTCATAGCTTACTCTTCACTGGCAGACCCCACTCCTCAATGCAGGATATAGAGATCTCAGACAAAGGAATTGATAAACTTCTGCTGAAACTCAGTCCATAAAGCTTCTGGTCCTGACCAGATCAAACCCATAGTCCTGAAGACCCTCCATGCTGAACTAGCCCCAATCCTACAGATTATCTTTCAGAGACCTCTTGAAACAGGTAACCTCCCCTCCATTTGGAAGCAGGCCAGTGTAACCCCAATATTTAAAAAGAGTGAGAAGCTCAAGCCCTCCAACTATAGGCCAATATCCCTTACATGTATCCCATGCAAAACTCTAGAACATATAGTTGCTTCATCCATAGTTAAACACTTCGACCAACAGCATACCTTCTTTGAACTACAACATGGCTTCCGGGAGAAAAGATCTTGTGAGACACCACTGATAATGCTGGTAGATGAACTTCTCAAGGGGATGCAATCAGGCAAGCAAAACGACTTAATTCTTTTAGATTATAGTAAGGTATTTGATAAGGTTGCTCATGAGAAATTGCTCTTTAAATTGCATCACTATGGCATTAGGCGGGGGTAGGTGGGGGCGGGGGGGGGGGAGGGGTACTCTTAGGTGGATAAAAATATTTTTGGATGATAGGTCTCAAAACGTATTGCTAAATGGGGTCAAATCAGACACCAATATCATCAGGGGTGCCTCAGGGATCAGTATTCGGGCGCATACTGTTTTTAGCTTACATCAATGACCTACCCGAACAGGTCAAATCTAACGTCAGATTGTTTGCAGACGATACAGCTTTATACCTCACATTTTCTAAATCTTTAACACCCTCTATACTCCAACAGGATCTTCAACATCTTGAGTCTTGGGAAAAGGCCTGGGACATGGAGTTTAATCCATCTAAATGCCAAGTCGTACACATTACAAGGTCACGCCGACCTGCCCAAAACAAGTACTACTTACAAGGGGTTCTCTTAGAAGCAGTACCGGCAGCAAAATACCTAGGAGTTGATACTTCCGAAAATCTCTCCTGGAATACACACATTTCAAGAATCTCCAAAAAAGCTAACCAAACTCTGGGCTTCCTAAAGCGTAACATAAAAACCCACCACGAGGACCTCAAGGCAACAGCATACAAAACAGTTGTACGGCCCCAGCTAGAATATGCCTCTAGTGTATGGAGCCCCCACACAGACACCGCAATACAGCAAATAGAAAAAGTCCAACGCCGCGCAGCAAGGTGAGTCAAAAGAGACTACAGCAGAACTTCAAGTGTGACTGCTATGCTGCAGTCACTTAATTGGAGACGTCTTGACCTACGCCGCATCGACAACAGACTCTCAGTTATGTACAAAATCACACATGACCTTGTTGCTATCCCAGGGACCAGTACCTAACAGCCCTGCAGAGACAGTCTAGAACCCTCCATCCGATGGCATACAGACAGATAGCTACATCCACAGACTATATTAAATACTCTTTCTTCCCCCGTACTATTGTTCACTGGATCTCACTCCCACCAGAAGTAGTCTCCCTGCCCAACGTTGATGACTTCAACCGGGCAGTTAGCCAGATAAACCACGTCTCACCCTAATTTAACCAGTGCCTTGCTTTTAATCTTGTAACTAGACCTTTTTAACATTTCACGCTTTTACTTTCCTTTAAACTTCACAACTTTGTCTTTTCTTAGTCTGGTTTTGCACTCACATGCTACAAGTCCCGGAAATGGGTTAAGCATTATTGGAAGATAGATAGAATTCTTTTAGTAAATCCAAATTGGAAAGGTGATTTTTTTTTCTGATAAACGTGGTTATAGCACCATTTCGAATAATTTTCCCATGGTATGTGTAACAGTTATACTTCTATAATTGTCTGAAATGGAAGAGTCTTTAGATTTCTTTTTTTAAACGGGTATTAAATTCCTGATTTAAAAGCATTTTCCTATTCAGAATTATTTGATTGAACATATTTATAAAGTCATTTATCACTGCTGATTCTGCACATTTCAGATGCTCTGGAGTCAACAGGGCTGATATTATTTAATACGGGGTTTAAATTTCCGCGGGTGTTTGAATTAATCCAGTTACCCTAAGTATTAGAACAGAAAGTTCTGAGCAAACAATACAGACCCAGAGTCTATACTGTTTGCCACTCATCTACTGTGTTTTCGACATCTTTCAGAAAGTCGTTTTTTGCTTGACGCTTTACACAGTAGAAGTAAATTTGCAAATTTTTGTCATGATTTAATGCAAAACCATTTGTCGTAACTACCTATGTACAAAAAAGTTTTATCCTAGTTATTGGTTTTTAAAAAATCAAATATTTTCACTTTTTCCCATAGTAAAAATGAAGCCAAATCATGCAGAAATCTGTAGGGTAGGTAACTTGGAGCTAAATTTTCAACGAGTTCCACTTGTTCAATTTTTCTGAAATTTTCACAATATTGTTGTAAAATGTCAATAATTCAAATTCAGCAAAGAGAAGTAAAAATTATTTTCTTAGACAAAAATTCCCAAAAATCACTTTACTATAGAAATAGCATAGATCAGACCAACTTTTGGCCGTAACTTTAATTTTTGTGTAAATACTTGAGAACAAAACACAGAAACATAAAAGACAAATGGTTTCTGACAAGATATGGTCAACCAGAACAAAATATTTTCATTTAAAATAAAACGCCAAGCAAAAAACGTCTTTCCAAGAGATGTCGAAAGGACAGTAGCAATTTTACACACGCTCTTAGCTGGTAAAATGATCTTGTTGAAAGTTTAGAATTATAAGGTGAAGAGTAAGGTGAGCGACTATTTATTAGGGTAAATACGGTATAAAAAAATAATCACACTAAAAATTTCTGAAAATAAAGTTTTGAGTCAAACGGGGGTTTGACCAAACTCCTCGAACCCCTCTGGAGCCGCGCGTCACGGTAAAATAAATTACCTGTCGCAGCCTTTTATTTGGTTTTCAAATTTATGGTGTGCTGTCGGTCATTTGTAACGGTAGCAGTTACTCCCCCTTAGAAGGTTTAATTTCCGGGAGTATCATGTGAAATGAAAACAAAAACAAACTTTTACTTCGCTTACAATTTTGGTAAAATAATTCTCTTATCTACTATACTTTGTATGAAACACAATTCAGTTTTACAGAGCTGCTTTGTTCAGCTAAAGTAAACAAGCCTGATGTACAGAGCTGCTTGGTTTGGCCTTTCAAACCACAGGCATTTGCACCAGTGCCAGTGCACTTGTTGAGAAGGTTAGAGATTGGGGTGTATTTTTCCCCATGAAACAAGTGCCTGTGCTTCAAAGGATCTAAAATTGGCCCAGATTTAGACAGTTGAAATTACCAGTGCCTGTGCAGTCAGGCAACATGCAGTAGCTGTGAAACTCAGTTGATCATAATAATAAATCGGTAACACTATAAACCTAAATCCACCGAAATCACCATTGAAATCACTGAAACCTTTGAAATCACGAAAATAGATAGCGATAGGGTATGGAAATCACTGAAATCACCAATGTAGACATGGGTATGGTAGAGAATTTACTGAAATTACTGATATAGAGAGGGGTCGAGTATAAAAATAGTTGAAATCACCGATATACAGAGAGGGTAGATTGAGAAATTACCAAAATGAATAAGGATAGGGTATGGAATTCACCATGAATGTAGAGTTAGGAATGGTAGAGTAGTCACCTAAATCACTGTTGTAGATAGGTGTAGGGTAAAGATATTGTTGACGTATAGAGGGTTGCATTGAGAAATCATCGTGGAAATCACCAAAATAGATAGGGATAAGGTATGGAAATCACTGAAATCAGCAATCATTTTCTCATGTCCAAATGAGTCGCCCTCTTTAAATAAAGCCAACTAACCATTTATATACCAAGATTTCCTATTTTGCAAATGCGCATGCAGGTCTTGATATTTTCTGTCTACATATAGGTATGCTTAATGTATTACTTTTATGCCTGGCTTGCTAAGTTTCTTTTTATTGATGAATACATTTTTTTATCTTCTCAGAGTCTACATTGATTGAGGTAATGAGATTAAACTAATAATCTTTAATCCTTTATTATCGCGATTGTCAATAAATCCATTATCACATTACAATTGAATTGACAAAGGTATCATTGTCTGGATATATCTATTTGAATGTTGAAAGTATACATTTTATATCAGTGTTTTGGTATATGCATACAATGTTGCAGAGCAGCCTGCGCATCCACACAGGCTGATCAGTGCCTTTAGTGTTTGCTGCTTTGATAGAATGCATTCAGCTTATATATTTTATTTAAATCTGTTGAGCGTCACATTGCTGCATGGTCTCGAGAATAGATGCATTTTGGTCTATGCATACAAAGTTGCAGAGAAGTCTGCACATCTGTGCAGTCTGATCAGTGCCTTTGGTGTTGATTGCTTTGATAGTGTGCATTCAGCATATGTATTATATTTAAATCTGCTGAGTGTGGTCTCGAGAATAGATGCATTTTGGTCTATGCATACAAAGCTGCAGAGGAGCCTGCGCATCTGCGCAGTCTGTTAAATGCCTTTGTTGTTCATGGCTCTGATCATGGTCTGCATGATTTGCCATGCATGCACACAGTCTGGTAAAGCTAATATCGCCTCAGCCTTACGCTTCTAACGAGTACCCACAACCTCTGTAATTTTGTTACTGAACAAAGAGTGACTTTCCCCTACTGGATGACTGGTGAGAATTGTTGAACATTACTGACATCTTTCAGTTACAGATGCCGCAGCGTTTGCCATGCATCCGTGCAGTCTAAACCGGCAGTAAAACTGAAAAGTTTTGGAATTCTGCTAAAGACATAAGTTACTAGTACTCGTTGTAACATTGCCTTGACAGGGCAGTTCTAACGATTATCCACATCCTATGTTTTTGTTACGGAACAAAGACTTGCATTATTCAATTACTCTTTCAGACTAATTGACTGGCTACATTTGTAGAACATAATTGACATCATTCAGTTACTCTTTTGGGGTGATTGACTGACCCTTAAAAGGGCTGTTTGGATTGTTAATTTTTCAGACTGCTAATTTAATAGCTATTACATATAAAATTATTTCATAATATCTAACATGTCTAAAGATTAATATTTAAATACAGTCGACTCCCGTTATCTCGTACTTCACGGGACCTGATAAAAATGTTCGAGTTATCAGTAGTTCGAGAAAACCAAATTGTGACGTCATAGGTATGACGACTGTTCGCCTCTGTTCGCCAATACGTGCATGGAAGACACATGTATATGGCAATTTAAATAATTTACGCGTACTTCAGATTGCATTGTTACTGTTTGTTTTAGGAGATGCAATGGTTCTCTTGGAATAATATCATCAATAAATGTTAATAATAATAAATTTCAAACGTCTCTTGTTGTCTTTTAATACTCCTGCAAATCTGGATTTCCATATGAGCTATAAATAAATTACTGGTTTCCGGGTTTTGTTAGCTATACGTTATGAACTGGTTTGGATTAGCTCCCTTCACATAGACAACTCGATAAAGAGTTGACTGGTTTCCGCTTTTGCATAAAACGCTTACAATGTCAAGTGGCAGCTGTAAGCTAGTTTGGATTATCTCCCCTAGCATAAACGAACCATCTCAGCGCAGCAAACTGTAGATCCTGCACAGAAAGCTCGTTATGAACCATCTCATCTGGACCTACACTATTTGTGTGGGTATCCGTACCAGTCTACAGGGTCGGAAGGGTTAACATCGGTACCCACGTATGATTCGTCTATTTGAGGCCGTGCACAACATTATTAGAAGACTGTGCGACTGTCAAAGACTGGGATCAGCCTGCACGCCCCGAATATTCCATTATACGCATAAGCCTTAAATGGGCTTACCAAAGAGCACCGCCTGACCAAAGAGTAACAAGCGAAGATTCAGACCTAGCTAGCCTGATCCATACAGGCTGATCTGAGTCGGAACCTGTCGCGCACTGACTTTTCCTGAAGACGCTATATCATTCAGACGGACAGTACTCAATAATGAAGAGCATATCTAAACAATAAATTAAAGAAACTTCGTTGATTAATCTTCCATAACACTATTCTGGGCCGCTTTTTATCTTACAAATCAATGACACGAGGCGATGTTGAGCGCCGCTTGTCAAACCCGACTAGACACGCCCGTGATTTCATGATTACAGATTTTAGACATTGTTTGTGTTGTTTGTAATTACCTGGACAAAGGGGAAAATTAAAATATTGATTGATTTATCAATGGCCTATTATGATTTTCATTAACTGGGAGACTGGCGGCGCCGCATCTTACATTTTTTTTCCATTGTCATGGTCCGAGTTCGAGATACGCGGTAGTAAAAACTGTGAAAAATATATTTAGGGACTGAAAATGATGGACGAGATAGCCGAAGTGTCGACATAAAAGAAGTTCGACATACGCGAAGCTGAAATACAATAAATACATAGGGAAAATAATCGGGACTTAGAAATCAGTTCGACATGAGTGATAGGATCGAGATAAGAGGGGTCGAGATAACGAGAGTCAACTGTACAATATCTAAATTAGAACTTTAATATGTTAATATAATTTCATACAATATTGTATAAAAGACTGGAGGCTACTATATTTTAGTGATTTCAGCTCGGTGATTTTGGTCCAGGCAAATGGAAATTTTTCTGTTTAATTACACAATCAATTGTAATATCCTGAAATATTCTAATTAAATTTGATGAAAAACAACTATAATTCAAGGAATCACCCATTTTTAGGCACCTACATTGGTGATTTCAGTGATTCCCACGGTGATTTCTGTGAATTCAGCGTGGTGATTTCAGTCCAGGCAAATGGAATTTTCTGTTTAATTACACAATCATTTGTAATATCCTTAAATATACTAATTAAATTTGATGAAAAACAACTTTATTTCAAGGAATCACCCATTTTTGGGCACCAACATTGGCGATTTCGGTGATTTCAGCGCGGTGATTTGGTCCAGGCAAATGGAATTTTCTGTTTAATACACAATCAGTCATAATATCCTGAAATATACTAATTAAATTTGATGAAAAACAACTTTATTTCAAGGAATCACCCATTTTTAGACACCTACATTGGTGATTTCCATGGTGATTTTGGTGATTTCAGTGGTGATTTCGGTGATTTAGGTTTATAGTGTAACCCATAATAAATGATTGGGCTAAAATTTTGGATGCAAGAGGTCAAGTAGATACATTCATATTGGACTTCAAGAAGGCCTTTCACACTCCTTCTCATGAACTTCTGAAATGCAAACTCCATGGATATGGCATAAGTGGAAAATTTTAGTATAGTTAATTTTATTAGTAGAAAGAAAGTTGAGCCTGGTAACATTGGTTGGCCTAATGCACTTGTCAAAATTTTTACTGGTGATACGTCCAATGACATTCATTCACCAGTCATTTATAACCACACCATATCACAGATACTGGTGAATAAAAACCATCATTGGACATATCACTGGTAAAAAATTCTGATTCTGACCCACTGGATGGAATTTAACCAAACTTGCTACATGACCCCGTCCCACCTTATGGTAAGAGGGTGTGAGAACAAGTCCATCAGTCCGTCCATCCATCAGTCATGCTACTAGTAACATTATCAATGGGCATGGGGATTTGCAGTGGCATGCCATGGACTGCGCATTCATCGTCATTATCATCATCAGATTTTTGATTAATGTGAGATTAAACTCAGAATTATCAGCTTGTCAAGTATTTACTCTGCCATACAGTAGAATTAGCCATGGGTACTCATCTTTGTTTACTATATTGATTAATTTGATTTGCTTTTATGCATTGACTGAGTTGGGAGCCTTTATGCGAACCAAATTTTTATGTAGTTCTGTATTAAGAGTAGCATCTGGGCCCAGGGTGAAGTTAGCTAGCTGTAAAAGTGCTTTAAACCCCCTGGTGGTTTGCTCTACCGACCGTTCTAATGAGGTGGTCCCGGTGTTAGTCTTACTCTTTGTTGCTTTGTGGTTTATTCTACAAGGCGATTTGTTGTATGTCTTTCCGTGTGTCATTTTGTTCTTGTGTTTTTCAGTCCTTTTAGTATTGCGATTACCTCGCTTGGGGAAGAGAGAGCTAATCTTAGTGCTTTTCGTACGTTTGTTCGGTTTGTGCTTGTTTAGATTTGTCGGTTTCCTCTTACTCTAGGGGTCTGGGAAGGGCTGCGGTTTGTGATTGTGGCACTCCCTGGACTTTTCTCTTACCTTTTTTGTATCTTTTTTAACAGATCATGTGAACTATGTCATCCCTTGGCATGTCAGATGACATCAACAGCAGTGAAGATGAGGATCAGATCATTGCTGTCATGGAAACCAACTCTGGGTTGCCACAGGAAGGTCAGGGTCATCACCACAGTGACAGAAATGTTAAAATGATGGAATCTGATACTTCTGTAGCATCTGTTAAAATGATGGGACGGGTGATGAAGAGTGTGACTGAACTTCAGGATTCTTCAGAATCAGAAGATGAAGCAATAATGCAAAACTTGCATGAACAGATCAATGAACAGAATGATGCAAACATGGTAAATGGAACTGATAATTCTTTACAAGAAGATAAACTCACAGATACATTGACTGACTTTCCAAAAAGTAATAAAATGATTAAATCACCCTCAACACATTTGTCTGATTCTAGAATGAAACACAGTAAAAGTGAATCTGTTTTAAGGTGGAGAAATTCCAGTAACCGGACTGGTTCATTTGAATCGGAATCACGAATGAATTCAAGACGTTTGAGTGAGACTGAGTCGCATTATAAAAACAATAGGTTTAATCCATTTGACAGAGACTTGCTGGTTGATGAGAATTATTTTGATGAGAATACTTCAAGAAGTAACCCTAAAGGGCCAGTTGGGAGATTAAAATCAGGTATGTTTCACATGTTAGCATATTTCTTTCAAGGTCATCAGTACTCCAGATACCAGTAAAGACTTTTTGAGAGATAGAGAGAGAAAAAAAAAGAAAGAAAATGCTGAATTATGTTATCTTATGAAAATATATGTTGTGAATACTAACAAGAACTGTCTAACTACATGTACTTCAGAAAGCAGGAACAATATAGGTGTCTGATTTTTTGCCTGTCCATTTGTCTGTCAATGTTTGCATCATTCCTAGCATTTAGATCCACAATTATCAAACCTGGTTTACATTCATCCTTAGCATGTGTCTAAACAGTGTGATAGATTTTGTGGCCATAACCTACATTTATATTGCATGGTCTAATGAGTTCATAATCCTAGTGTTAGATTTTTTTGTGTTAGCTATGAGATCTGCAGTGATGAAACCTAGCATACACTTTATTTTTGATGTGGACAGGCATTGCAGTATCATTTTGTGACCATAACTAATATTTCATTGTCAGATGACTGTCACTTTTTACAACTCTAGTGTTCACCTCTATAAGAAAGTCAATAAGTCAATGCCTACAGTCATCAAGTCTGTCATAGACTTTTGCCCTAATGCAGTTTGTACATTATAATATTATTTTATGACCTTGACCTATATTCCATTGTCCAAGGAGTTTGTCATTATTGCATTAGCTTTAGTTTGTTGTTTCATTTCTGATGTAATTACAAAATCTTCAATCACCTTGGTGATGTAGCACATTTGTTACTTTAATAGCATGGATTTACAATATGTTAGCATTTTATGACTTATATTTCACAGTCTAAATACTTTGGCATTTTTTACCTCAGCTATAAGGTTATGAGACATGCAGGCCCCAGCAGGCACACACAACCATAATGTTCACAATGTAGCTGCATTATAAGCATGAAGAGCCTCGGCAGTGACTATGCCTCCCATGGAAATATTTTATTAAAACACACACACACATGCACGCAAGCATGCACATGCACACACACACACACACACACACACACACACAGAATCTTCTGCCTTATGTTTGTATCCTGTGAAAGATGTTGAAATGTTGAAAAGAGAAAGATAATGGAAGCTAGCTTATTCTCTTACTTGTAACTGTTTTTTTTTTTTGTTTTTTTTTTTTGACTCAGGTTCAAATTGCAGTTCATGGACTGATGTGAGTGACACAGGTTTTGAAAGTGATGATGTCAGTCCTGCTGATCTCGGAATACTTCATGATCACTTCTCACAGCCAGAGGTAAGATTCTGTCATTTTTAAGACATTTACCATTGAATCTGAATCAGTGCAGCTATCCATGGTAAATTTTTCATTTAATGTATTTACCTGTACCCTAAATATTAACCCTTGTCATGCTGAATAAATTAAGACACCACACCCACTTCAGATTTTCAACCAGTCAGATTGCTTGATCCAGATTGTTGATACAAATTCACATAATGAATGGCAAACAGTGTAGATCCAGATCAGTTGGCTTCTGAAGAAGCCAACTGATCTGGATCTGCACTGTTTGCAAAGACAAGGCATATCCGGGTTCAGCAGGACTAGGGTTAAGACACCTGAACTCCTCACTATACTTGCCCTAAATTTTGAACAATATTAAGGAAGATGTTCAGGAAGAGCCATAGTCACAAAACATAGCCTGCCAGTGACACCAGGAGAAAGAGTAAACAAACAATGATAGACATTTTATTACTTGTTGATGCATAGCTCTAGTAAAGATGGTTTTTTCAATCCAAAAGTATTGATATTTTTCTTATTTCTGCACGGAAACATATATTGTGGGTACTCATTAGAAGTGCCTCACCTTGCTGAGGTGCTTCTAATGAGTACCCACAACATATGTTTTCGTGGAGAAATAAGAAAAATATTAACCTGATACCCACTCTTATCTAGGCCTATGTAATGATATGTCTAAAAATGCTGGATCAGTGCCAAACATTGTAGACCGTGATCAGATCTCACATTCTGCGTCTACTTTGTTTGCTCAAACCTGTCTGTCTTGTTACTTTGGGAAAATATGGTAGATGGGAAAGCATGACGTGCAATCATAGTCGACCATTCCCTACAGAACGGTAAAGTTTTAAATCCAGTTCACATTTACTGTTATGAATTCCACCAAGTCATTCCCATGGAATGAGCTGATCAGTTGCTTGTGTCACTGAAATTAATCTGAATTAAGAAGAAGCTGCTTATTTACTGTGCAAATAGTATACATTTAAATTTTAAATCTGGATCATAGCTCTAGATGGATGGATATCAATATTTTTATTATGCCCCCACATTGGATGATGCCGGGGGCATATAGTTTTTCGGTTTTCCGCAAGTGGGTATATGGATACGAATGTACGTCCTTCTGTACAAATGTGTGTACGTACGTACATATGTGCATACGTGATCCCGTTAGACTCAGGTTAAGGCATTTGTACCAGGTAGAATTTTGCAGTTATATAGGCAGGTACCCCATAGCGGGGGCATCCGTGTACTGTGGACACATTTCTGGTTTTTCTTATTTCTCCACAAAAGCATATTTTGTGATACTTATTATAAGCACTTTGCTAAGATGATTACTGAGTACCCCAACATGCCTTTTTATGGAGAAATAAGAAAAATTTTCAGGCAAGAATGAATATAGGTCACTATATAGATTCATGCTATGCATATAAAGGGGTTGATATTGCCATATTTTGTTCCAAACTAGAACCACTTATCTTCATGTTAACCCTTGTCCTTCTGAACCCAGATATGCCCTGCCTTTGCAAACAGTGAAGATATAGATCAGTTGGCTTCTTCAGAAGCCAACTGATCTGGATTTGCACTGTTTGCCATCAAGTATGTGAATTTATAGCAATAATTTGGATCAAGCGATCTGATTTATTCAGCAGGACAAGGGTTCAGATTAGCCACAATATGTTTTAACTTCATAATACATTAACCTATAGATAATGTGCTATTCTATTCTGTTTTCACACCTTCCACAGAAAAAACGACCTTTCAGTCGTTAATTAAAGTCTTAAACCAGAAGGTCCCTTAGGCAGTTACCTGTGTGACGTAACTCTTCCCGCTCAATTGACCACGTGTCAGTTTCTTTTCTGTGGACAAAGAAATTCAACAAGGATTATTTACCTGTGATAGAAATTTGGATTATTTCTTTCCTCACGGATAAATTTATGTATCCTTGTGTTTCTTTTGTTTATTTATCACTCCTTTCACTTTCTGTGTTATTATTTAAAATTTTCAATTTTCGATTTCATGTATTTTTGACTGGTCTTTTTCCACATGCGTTTTGGCGACTCTCGCTATTCGGCACAACGCTCGTGCGCGATCGGTTCGATAGTCGTGTTTATATATGCAGAATATTTTTGTTCTTTTCGTTCCAGGTTATTCAGCAATTACGATATGTTTTTCCTGGACTTTTGTTTGCAGAGACCTTCAGTTGGCTAAAGATTCTCATGGTGGAGAAGCTGATTGTAAAGAACTTGTCAACCCTTGATGGGTTATAAGACAATTCTTTACTGATGGGAGCCCCACCCCATATGGCTATACTGCCGGGGTAAGACCCATCAAGGTGGCATCTTTGGGTACTAAGTATCCTATAAAGTCTAAGTCCACCAGTCACCAGTCACCAGTCATCCAGTCACCAGTCACCAGTCAACCAGGCACCAGTCAATCAGCTTCACCAGTCACCAGTCAATCAGGTGCCAGTCAACCAGGCACCAGTCACCAGTCATCCAGGTGCCAGTCAACCAGGCACCAGTCACCCAGTCACCAGTCACCCAGTCACCAGTCACCAGTCACCGATCAACCAGGCACCAGTCAACTAGTCTCCAGTCAATAATTTAATTATTTTCTGGAAAGACTTAGTTTCTGACATATTTCACCGGACAAAATAGTCACGTATACTAACTTCCGGTCATTATGTCTAATTATTAAAAAAAAAAAAAAAATTTTTCACTGGGCAAAGTATCAGTAATATTTCTGATACTTATACCCGGTCATATTATTATATTATTTCTGATTTTTCACCAGGCAAACTTTTACAGAAGGTGTCTGGTCAATTTTTGCCTAATAATTAATTATCTTCGGGAAAAAGTTTCGAATACTTGTGCCCGCTCAGTTTTCATATATAATCTCCCTTTTTCATCGGACTAGAGTTACGAATACTTCTATCCGATCAATTTGTCAAATTACTTGTAACTTTACCGGGCAACAGTTACGAATATTAGTGTCCGGTCATTGTGTCGGGTAACTAGTGTCAAAATAATGATTACTAATTCCCGAACAATCTATTATCGTTCATAGAGCTCCATTCACGTTTAAGTCAATGGATATAGGTTATTAAGTGAAATACATAATAACTTTTTATACAAAAAAATTCTGTACAGTCTTTCCCAAATCAGACTAGAATTTTTAATATTCCATTGACTTATTATAGGTGTGTAATTCCATTAATATTTTAAATTAACTTATGTTTTATCTCTTTTATCCGCTAGAAAGAGTTAAACTTCCGACTATAACAAAATTCTTACCGGGCAGCAGTTCGTAGACTAGTGCCAGGTCATTCAAATAATGTTTTATCTCTTTAATTCGCTAGAAAGCGGTTAAATTCCGGCTCTAACGAAAATTTCATCGGGAGGCACTTCGTAGAGTAGTGCCAGGTCATTCTAACGAAATTCCACCGGGCAGTAGTTTCGTAGACTTTGTGTCGGATTACTAGTGTGCGAGTAGTAGTCACTAGTACTAGCTCAACATATATTCATTTATAACCACTATAGACATGTATAGTCTTGGATTATAGGTTATTGAATGACAGCGATGGGTTCTAATACCTAGTAGCCATTTATATTGTTGAATTCTGTCCAGTCACTTTTGAACTTGACTTAAATTCTATATATATATTTATTATTGAAAATGAATTAAGAATTATCGGTTACGATCAAATTCGCAATTCATTCACTAAGTGTAGAAGATACTTCCAGCTATAATTATATCTCTTTTATTCGCTACAAAGAGATTAACTTCTTACATATTCACCTTATTCGGCTCTAGGGCAAAGGTGAACTATAAAACTATCGTTATTTATAAGAAGAAAAATATACACGAAATATAAAAAAATTTCTTCTTTCCTCCCCTGTTTTTCTTCTACATGCTCCGATATGTAATCAGCATGTAATCTAAGGAGTAAATTGACAAGAAAGTAGCAATCGATCTTTTCTACTTTCTATTAATTTTTCATTCTTAAGGTATCGGAAATTTACACCAACCAGATAAATAAATTAACAGTTTATTTATTTATTCGCTACCTCTCTAGATTACTACGATTTAAAATTCTAGTTGAGGTACATATTTTCCTTTTGCCTTTTCTACATGGAAAATAGTTGATCCGATAAGCTATTATTCTATTTTATACTATCTTTTGATTGATTATATTAGAGTCTAGGTCAGTCGTGTTCTGTCTAAACTCTGCTATAAAATAATAAATAAGAAAAAAATCTTATATTTAGGCATAGATATAATTCGATACGTTCTTTACTTTGCCTGTTTTATTTTTTCTTCTGGATCATTTAAGACTACGATAGCAATATACCAGATATTTTTGCCTCAGTAAGAATCTATTATGCTGAAGATTCTTCATATTGGAATAATAATTTTATTATGATTATAATTCTAGACCCAATTAATCCTAGTATATTATAGGTCTACTTTATCTTATTGAGGAATAGTTTTGCTTCGACTAGCTCTATACCTCTAATATTTTATTTATAACTAGAGTCCATGTCAATCAAAATTTTCTTGCACTTTTGTATTGACAATGGATACATATTTAGTAAAGGCATTAATTATTCAGTACGTGACAGATTATTATTGCCTAAATTATATTTTATATACAATACTTTCCTTTTGATATTTTGTTTTATTGACTTTGTAACTATTCAGAAACTGCCAAAGTCAATCATTTCCTTACTCTAAACTTACCGAAGCTCTAGATTATGTTGATATATATTTTTGATATATGCTTAGAGGTTAATTAACGAGAGTTTACCTCATAATAGCAGATATTATTATAATTATATTAATCAATCTATAGTCTAGGCTTAGACAAAAGGGAAAACATCCTTAATTACGAGCCGGTAAAGAATTAAGACACTCTTAATTATCTCTTTACCCCTCCTTTATGTTTACATTCGTTAAAGGGATCATAGTAATTCTCGCTAAGAGTTCAAGTTCAGTTTGCGAATAATGCAAAGATTAATATCTTGATTTCCAGTCCGCATCAAAAATGGTCTATATATATAGATAAATATCTTTTCCTAAACTGGATATTTATTTATTTTTCCACATAATAAGTCATTTCAAGATGTCGATGATTTTGAAATGCACTGCTTCAATTTATAATATAAAATATGTTTATATTAACTTCACAACTTAGTAAGTGCTGCACCTACGTTCCTGGTCAGATCTTACTTTTGTGATACGTTTTTGAACATACTGAAAGTTTTCTCCGATTATACATTCGGTAAATAAACTTTCGAGTAGTATTTATGCTTTTAAACATTCAGATTATTTGATAATTGTTGGAGATAATATATTATTCCGATATTTATATATCTATCTTCATTATTTATCTTTCTCATCTTACTTTTAAATTAGATTGACCTTCTCGCTACGTTCCAGGTTTAAATCTAGCTAACATTGTGGAACAGTCACGTTTTTATTTCCTAAACAATATTTTAACATTTTTCTCAGTATTCAGAGCATAATGACTTCATGAATACTTGAAAATAATTCAATTCTACGCTTGTTAAACTAAGCCTAAAACAAGCCCTAGTTTTTTAGAATGGATATTATCCTTAGATTCAGTTCATGGAGATATATCCTTTTAGATCCCATTATCTTATTTCAATCATTCAAAATTCTAATGACTAAGTACTCCTTTTCTACGTACGAATACAGAATATCGAGTCACTGTTGCTGCATATTGGTTAAAGATTAAACAAATTTTATCTTAAACCTATATGACGTTAAATTAATTATTATCTCTTTCATATACATGTTTTTACCCTTCCGTCAGGGATCGCGGTAATAATATTATTACTCTCTATGGTTTACACATAGATCTCGAGAGTATATATATGTATTTTCTTCCTGAACTCATTTGCGAGTACGTAATTTGATATTTCAGGAATTACCAATTATGCAGACATAGATTTTATTCTATTAATATTCAATTCTAAAAAAATTGATTGAATGTTTATCTATAAAATTTCCGGGCAGTAATTTTATAGAGAGTTATATGTTTAATAATTCCTTGCTTAAATAATAGTTACGCTTAACATATGATTTATAGCGGGAATTTTGTTCAGTAGTATAATTTTTATTTAGTATTAATATATTTCTTACTATTCTTAAATATGCGTATAGAATAGTAATACTATCTCTTAACTTTTAAATTAAGTGTTTTTTGAGATTAATAATCAGTATTATTGTATAATCTTTCTTCAGAGATTATCACACTATTACTTTTTCTCTGAGTTCTTCTCTTTTTATGAACATTTTGATTCGTATCAAAGTGGATTTTTAACATTTCTTGATTTCTATGATTATTTACTCAGGAGTACTTTTCATGGCAATCTTCTGGTATAGAAAGATTCTATCCAGCTTATTTATTATTGTTTAATCTTATCAATACGGTAAGATTTAGCCAAACTATGACCGTCATACAGTTTGCTGCGATCAACCTTATTCTTATCTCTCTTATTCTCTGTCAAACTCTTTAGTTATGATGTTGACAGTTTATTCTTTATTTTTTTGTCAGGACATCAAACGCTTTTATATGTCTATGACAAAACTAATTATCAATGGTTTAGGTTGTTTTTTTTCTTCCCAGCAGTTATATGCAAACTCTGTATTATTTTATTGCTTGACTAAAAATTCGTTATACAATTAGTCTAGCAATAGTTTTAACCATTATGTTTGTCTATACCTTTTTTCTTCTGATGGATAACTTAGTTATAGTTAAGTTAACTCCATCTACTTTTAATATCTCCCCTTCTTTAATTTGATCAAGGGAAATAATTACACATTATGGTTATTTTAAGTCTGTGTCTGTTCATCGGAAACTGTCCTGTCGCTCCAATTAACAGAATTTAATTAGTTTATAATTCTAATAGCTTAGACTATTACAATTACATAGCTTCACATATCTAGAATTTTATCCAAAATATCTACATATGTCAGTTATCTATAGGAAACTCCACCGAGTAGACTTTTCCTTATTTATTCAAGATCCTACATAGACTACTTACAGTGTATGGTCTTGGCTTTTTGTTTTACAAATTTTGTTTTCAAAATATTTCTATATTCCTAGCTTACTTTGCGATGGAATATTTATGTTATGTCTCAATGACTCCCTTTTCTTTTTGAAGCCAATTGTTGTTTCCCAAAAAGAAAAAAAGAGGGGGGGTGGGGGGGGGGGGGGGGCCAATGTTAGGTCTCTGAGACTTAAGAACTGGCTTCCTCTAGAGTCTACTAATATATATAAGGTTGTTAGATCATAACACCTTAAAGGTATGCTATTTTGTGAATCTAGATCATTCTTTCTATTAAATATAGAATTAGAATGTATCTGATTCCTTTGAGTTTCCTGAGTCTTAACCAGAAGTGGTGAGATATTATTGGTGTTAGAATTAGGAGAGCACCTCCCTCCTATTCTGCAAATTCTAGCACATTATCTATAGGTTAATGTATTATGAAGTTAAAATGAAGTTTTTTAAAAGTAAAACATATTTTAACGAGTAATACTTAACCTATAGATAATCAATTATCTCCCTCCGCCCACCCTCGCTTATCTCTCCTAATTGTGTCTATTGTTTTACACATAAAAGAAACTGACACGTGGTCAATTGAGCGGGAAGAGTTACGTCACACAGGTAACTGCCTAAGGGACCTTCTGGTTTAAGACTTTAATTAACGACTGAAAGGTCGTTTTTTCTGTGGAAGGTGTGAAAACAGAATAGAATAGCACATTATCTATAGGTTAAGTATTACTCGTTAAAATATGTTTTACTTTTAAAAAACTTCATTTTTATGGAACATCAGAATATCCTCTTATCTAGACAAAGCTCCAGAGATGGTACTTTTTTCAGATATTCCTTTTATTTCTCCACGAAAACATACTTTTTGATACTCATTAGAAGTACCTTGCTGAGGCATTTCTAATGAGTACATACAACATATGTTTTCTTGGAGAAATAAGAATATTATGATAGTCCATCTTGTCTGTTGCTATGTCTAAAGTTATTGTACAAATAAACCAGTATTGATAGTTAGTCTTGATTACTTTGTAAATCATGGCTGTATATCATAATTAGGATTTCAATAACTCGTGGGTAAGTCAACTTTCATATTTTACTCTATGCTTTGTTACTGCCTGAGAATTTTAATTGAAGAATATTTGAATGACTTGTGAGAAAAATGGATTGTTCATTATGTCTCAGATCAAGAACCAGTTGACAATACTGCGGGTATTTAGGTATTAGGTCAGCACAGCTGATCTAAGAATGCCCTGTTAAAACTTGGTAACCAGAGTAAAACTTGCCTGCCTTCTAATATCCATGATTCTGGATTGGCACAGCTAATCTCATTTGAGTTTCGATAACAGATCCTCAGATCCTGGATCTGCCTTGTAAAACCTATGACTCTGGACTAGTGCTACTGATCTAAGAATGCTTTATGATCACTTGCATCAGAGATAATCTTGGCTGATTTCTAATATCAGTGATCCTGGATCAGTGCTGCTGGTCTAAGAATGCTTCATAAGCACTTATGTAATCAGAGGAATGCTTGTCTGCCTCCTAATAGCAGTGATTCTGGATCACGGTCATTGATCTAAGAATGCTCCATGATCGCCTGCATCAATCTTTTCTAACTTCTCATGTCAGGGATTCCAGGTATGTGCAGCTGATCTAAGAATGCTTTGTGGTCAGGGCTCGGGAAAACCGGAAAAATAGCCGAAATTAAGAATTCTGGACCGATTTCAAACACCCCAAAACGCTAATAAATCGGTCCAACATTTCCCAAACCAACCAATTTTCACAAATCAATGATGTCTAAAAAATCACAAACGGTCAAGTCTTTCCAAACTGACAATGTCCGCGCACCTTTTAAATGCGATATTATGGTAGTTAAAAGGCTCTAAACAGTCATTTGACATGTATATTGGAGAGACAGCAGAATAACGGCAACCTACCCGCAGCACAAATTAATTACGTCATTATCCAAACATTGTCAAAAAATCAACACTTCACTGACCTTTGTGCGGTAAACAAGCGATTAACACGAATCATCAGTAACGGTAGTCTGATAATTAATCCGTTTGTGTGACACGTGTGAATACACTGAGACTGCAAAACATCCAGGTGCAGTTGGCGTGTCCAAAAGATCAAAAGTCGCTTTACTGAGAGTGATAAAAGAATGCACCGCTTGAACGCACCCGTTTTCTTCCTCTTCTTTTTTATTTTGTTCAACACGGTTTGTCGGTCCCAGATTCGATAAATGAATTCCCAAACCGTGTACGTCCTGATCAGATGTCGCATACAACGGCGTCTGATCTGGGTATAATTGATTGCTTTTTTTTTTTTTTTTTGTTCATTGCCGTAACACGCGAGTATAATTCAAGGTAGATTTCACAGTAAAAATAAGTAATGCACCACTTGCGCCAGGCAAGATTGGTCAGTGCTTAAAATTTAAGCAGTCTGATTAAATCTTGAAACATTGAAAACTGCAAAAGCGCCCGTGGCGCAGGCCTTTTTTATCAGACCTAATTAGGTCCATGAAAGTCGTTTCGTTCCGTCTCTCCTGTTTCCCGCCGTCTTCGCGCTTATACAAGACGGGAATCAGTTGTTTATAAATAGTTTAGGAAAACCCTGCGGAGGTGGAAATAACAACAAAACCGTTTTTTCTTTTCTTTTTTTTTTTTTTTTTTTTTTCTTTCTTTTTTCATACCTGACTGTATTTATTGATGACGCCAGCTTTGATCATGCTCGTTGTACCCGGACTTCCGTCATATAACGGAGCTGAGGTGTATTATTTAAAAGGAGTTATAGGACTGCCAATTGTCATTAGTTTTCGTGACAGGTGATATACACATATTTTTTTTTTTTTGGAAATGGGCTCATTGATGACGTCATCGTCATCGGCTGGACCGATTCAGATTTCAAAATTTCCAGAGCCCTGTTTGTGGTCATTTACATGTATGCAATCAGAGGGAAACTTGGCTGCCTCCTCATACCAGTGATTCTAGTTCATCCAGCGAATCAAAGAATTCTTTGTGATCATTTATGTATCCAAAAGAGACCTTGTCTGTCTCCTAACATCTGTAATTCTGGATCATCCAGCTTTCCTTAGAATGCTTCATGATCATCTCCATCAGAGATAAGCTTATGTTACTTCTCATATCAGGGATTCTGGATATGTGCAGCTGATCTAAGAATGCTGTCTGATTGCTTATGTATGTAATCAGAGGTTACTTATGTTAACAGAGGAAAACTGTCTGCCTTCTAATGTCTGTGATTCTGGATCATCCAGCTGATCTAAGAATGCTTTGTGATCACTTACATTAGCAGAGGGAAATTTGTCTGTCTCCTAATATCTGTAATTCTGGATCAGTCCATCTGATCTAAGAATACTTCATGATCACCTCCATCAGAGATACTCTTATTTAACATCAGCGATTCTGGGTACATGTTCATGATCTAAAAATGCTATGTGATCATTTATGAAACCAGAAAAAAAACATGTCTGCCTCTAATATCTGTGATTCTAGATCACTCCACTTGATCTAAGAATGCCTCATGATCACCTACATCAGTAATAATCTTATATATATGTATTTAACTTTTCATATTAGGGATTCTGGATATGTGCAGCTGATTTACATAACCACAGAAACTGCTTGTCTGACCACTAATATCAGTGATATTCTGTCATTTCTATTGATCTAAGAATACTTCGTAATCTTTTTTGTACCCAGAGGTAATTCTTTGATTTAAAAAGCCCTAGGAATGATAAATAAAGTGGTAATAATATGAAAAAGAACTTAACTGTGCCTTTTCTATAGTAACTATTATGAATCACACACTTTTAAGAAGTTGACTCTTTAATGAATAGATTGGCTGATGGCCTTCATCTGTTAAATAGAATGATTTGAAAGGAATTTACATGGTTGTGGTCATTAATTCAATCAGTAGGAAGTAAACAATGTCAGTTCGGATATGACGTCCCACAGACGACATTAAAATGGCCCCCTTGAGTCATATCATAGTTAATACAAAAATATGTGCAGAAAGTGCTCAGTGATGCCATAGAGCTATCAGCATTATATTACCGACCTCTCTGTGGACCACAGACAGCTACAAAGCTAGCAAGACACCAGCAATAAAAAAGGCCTATTAAGAATCTCATGGATGACAACAATAAACAGTACATATACTTAATATATTTTACAGATTTTAGAATTCTTTTAAACTTTCCCTTTAAGACATCATGGAATCCTCCTGAATGTTAATGAGGCACATGGAACTTTTTTACCAATAGAGCAGACTTCACATAGGGAATTTTTTTCATTGTTATGTGATTTAGATACAAGAATTTTACAGTCCTGATATTTACTGTTTATAGTCTGTTTTTAGGGTTATTTTGGAATGAGCAATACAGAGGAATTAGAAATGGCCATCGAGACATGTAAGGACATGATATTAGATGCTCCTCAGCACTCTGACAAGCAGAAGAATCTAGTCAAGAAACTTGTTCAACTCCGCATGAAACTACAGGAACTTAAGGTTAGATCTTATTACCGTACCTATATTACATGAGCCATCCCACATAACTCTAGCTAAGGTAAATATTTACTTACAAATGTATTTCTCCAGAAAAAAAACAACAAAAAACATATGTTTTAGGTACTCACTAGAAGCACCTTGGTTAAACGTTAATTTCCTGATGTTAGTATCGAAGAGTAGGTAGATGTTAAATTATTGTGAATAAAACATAAAAAAAAAAACAAAAAAAAAAAAACAGAAAATTTTAATTTTTCAGTGTAGGATTGAATTTTCATCGATGAAATAAAATTAGTTCTAACACTGAAAACATCAAATACCCTCTATATGTATGGCAAACAGTGTAGACCCTGATCAGACACCACATTCTGTGGCATCTGATATGGGTCTACATTGTTTGAAAAGGCCTATCTGTCCCAATACTTAGGGTTATTATGGTAATTCTTGGATATTTTTCTCCAGTTCTCCATAAAAACATATGTTGTGGGTACTTATGGAGAAATAAGAAGAATTATCTCTAAATACTACCTCAGAACAAGTCCTCTGACATCTGCACAGTCTGGTCAGGGCATTTGCTTTCTGTCAGTCAATTCTATAATATCCAGTGATTCTGTAAAGGGACAGCAAAGCTTTTGATCGTCACGTCCTTCATATGTCCCAACAATACATCTTATGCTGCAGCTCTTTTCAGTTCTTCACAAAAGTAGACATTCATTACGAAAATGCCTATTCAAATATATCGATAATTTCAGCACCAAAAACCGAAATTTTTCAGATAAAAATTCTGATTTTTTTCATATTTCTGCTTTAAGCATAAATTGTGGGTACTTGTTAGAACTGCCTCACTTAGGCAGTTCTAACAAGTTTTCACAATCTATATAGATTGTTGGTACTCATTAGAACTGCCTCACTGAGGCAGTTCTAATGAGTACCCACAATCTATGTTTTGAGCAGAAATAAGGAAAATTGTGTATACCACTGTAAACCCCAGTTTTACATATAAAAGTGGGGTTTAAGGGGTGAGGGGGGGGTGCAAAATTATATAGGCGTGTTTTCGTGATGGACATTTTGGTATCATTAGAATTGCCTCATTTACATTGTTTCAACACTAGGGCTGTAAAGAGTACTTGGTTACTTCAGGCTTTGTAGTGTCTCTCTATTACTCAGATTAAAATTTCAGACTCTAGACAATTAATTAAAGGCAGTAACTAACCATATCTCCAGATATGGCAGTTTCTTTTCAGCTGAAAAGCTCTGACATTTTTTAGCTCACCTGAGCTCTGCTCAGGATGAGCTATTGTGATCACTTTTCGTCCGTCGTCCGTCCGTCCGTCTGTCCGTGCGTCCGTCCATCCGTGCGTCCGTCCGTTAACATTTTCAAACGACTTCTCCTCTGAAACCACTGAGCCAATTTTGCTCAAATTTCATACGGAGCCTCCTTAGGGTGGGGGAATGAAAAATTGCTAAAATGGTCGTGGTTTGTTGACCAAGATGGCCGCCACGCCCATATATGGTAAAAACCTTTAAAAATCTTCTTCTCCAGAACCGAGAATGCCTTGGGGCTGAACCTTTACAGGAATCATTGGGGACGGGAGGTCTACCAAACTTGCTAAAAGAATTGTCGTACGTTGACGTTTGACCTTTTTATGGCAAGGTCAAGTTTGCTTCCCTATGCATTTGTATGGGAAAAACCTTTAAAAATCTTCTTCTCCAAAACCGAGCATGCCTTATGGCTGAATCTTTACATATATCTTTGGGAACAGGAGAGCTACCAAAATTGCTAAAATAATGGTCGTACATTGACATTTGACCTTTTTACGTTAAGGTCAATTTTGCTTCCTTATGCATTTGTATGGGAAAAATGACCAGAATTTCAAACAACTTCTCCTCTGGAGCCTCTGGGCCAATTTTGCTCAAATTTCATATGGAGCCTCCTTAGGGTGGGGGAACAAAAAATTGCTAAAATGGTCACGGTCCGTTGACCAAGATGGCCGCCACGCCCATATATGGTAAAAACCTTTAAAAATCTTCTCCTTCAGAACCGAGAATGCCTTTGGGCTGAACCTTGGCAGGAATCATCGAGGACGGGAGGTCTACCAACATTGCTAAAAGAATTGTCGTACGTTGACGTTTGACCTTTTTACGGCAAGGTCAAGTTTGCTTCCCTGTGCATTTGTATGGGAAAAACCTTTAAAAATCTTCTTCTCCAAAACTGAGCATGCCTTATGGCTGAATCTTTGCATATATCTTGGGGAACAAGAGGGCTACCATAATTGCTAAAATAATGGTCGTACATTGACATTTGACCTTTTTACATTAAGGTCAATTTTGCTTCCTTATGCATTTGTATGGGAAAAATGTTCAGAATTTCAAACAACTTCTTCTCTGGAGCCTCTGGGCCAATTTTGCTCAAATTTCATATGGAGCCTCCTTAGGTAGGGGGAACAAAAGATTGCTAAAATGGTCACGGTTCATTGACCAAGATGGGCTTCATGCCCATATATGGTAAAAACCTTTATAAATCTTCTTCTCTAGAACAGAGGATGCTTTGGGGCTGAATATTTGCATAAATCATCGGGGACAGGGGGTCTACCAAAGTTGCTAAAATAATGGTCATACATTGACATTTGACCTTTTTACGGCAAGATCAAGTTGCTTCCTTATGCATTTGCATGGGAAAAAACATTTAAAAATCTTATTCTCCAAAACCGAGGATGGCTTGTGGCTGAATCTTTGCATATATCATCTGGAATGGGCGGTCTACCAAAGTTGCTAAAATAATTGTCATACATTGACATTTAACCTTTTTACGGCGAGGTCAAGTTTGCTTCTGTATGCATTTGTATGGGCGCCATACATTTGTATGGAAAAAATGTTGATAATTTCAAATGGCTTTTCCTCTGAAGCCTCCGGGCCAGTGTTGCTCAAATTTCATGCGGAGCCTCCGTGGGCAGGAGAATGAAAGATTGCTAAAATGGGTATGGTCCATTGATCAAAATGGCTGCCATGCCAATATATTGTAAAAACCTTTAAAAATCTTCTTCTCCATAACCAAATAAGCCCTGGGTCCTAATCTTTGCACAAATTATAGGGGACAGGAGATCTACCAAAATTGCTCAAATGATGGTTTATGTTGACATTTGACCTTTTTACCTCCAAGGTCAAATTTGCTTCCCTATTTGTGTGGGCCATATACATTTATATTGAAAGTATCAAAGTGACTTGTAGATCAACAGTAGTTAAAATTGTTCTGATTGGAAATCTAAGATGGCCATCATCTGATTTATATTTATAATATGTCCCTGCCACTGTGCTGTTTACATGTATAAAATCACGATTCTTCAGAAACCACTTAGCCAATTTCCACCAAATTTCACATTGATCCTTCTGTTGAAATGTGATTGATAGTTTATTCATGATCATGCTCCATTGACTGTCAGGCCCATATATTCTTCTTCAAAACTAAGAACTGCTCAAATGATGATATTTTCATTAGTTGCGATGATAGGATTGGATAAATGTTGCATAACATCTGCATGTCTGCAGTGGCTATGTCACTCAGGTGAGCGAATCGTGGCCCGTGGGCCTCTTGTTCTTATTTCTCCATGAAATCATATGTTGTGGGTACTCATTAGAAGTGTCTCTATGAGAGCTTCTAATGAGTACCCACAACATATGTTTTTGTGGAAGAATAAGAAAAAAAGAACATGGATATCCCCACTTATCTGGAGCTATGACTAACTGTGTAGAATTAAAGGCAGTAATTAACTTGGTGTGGAAGAGATGAACTGTATCTTGAACTACCATATTTACCCTGAGTATTGGGACACCTATTCTACTTACCATACTTGTCCTAAAATTTGAAATAGTCCATTTGCTACCCGTTAATGTATCTAAACTATTGCTGTATGTATGGCAAACAGTGTAGACCCTGATCAGATGCCGCATTCTGCGGCATCTGATCATGGTCTACATTGTTTGCAAAGGCCTATCTGTCACAATACTTAGGGTTATTACGGTATGTCTGCATACTTTTATTTAGGCCCACAATATAATTATAGGAAGGTCCTGAGCCAGTAGAAGAAGGAGTGAAAGTTGTGGTTGGACACAAATTTGTTCTGAAGACCAGTCGGGGTTCCAAACATTACTGTGAGAAATGCAATGCTGTTATATGGGGAATGCTACAGGAGTGGTACAGGTGCACAGGTAACAGTCAGTCACATAGCTCTAGATAATATATAGTTATTTCATGCCTGCTTGTGAAATAGTCAAAACTGCTGCCCAAGGTGCCATGGACAGCTCGATGCACTATTGCCCGAGGCCTGAGGATGGGAGCAATAGAACATTGAGCTATCCAGGGTACTGAGGGCAGTAATTTTGACTATTCCACCAAAACAACCATGAAATAACAGTTTTATTATCCAAATAATGCTAAAACATTATTGCTTTAGCCAGTGAGCGCTGTTTTAATTGGCACACAATTTCGTCACATCAATGTCATTCTTGTGAGAGTTGACATCACCAACTGTGATATAGTCAAAACTATTGCCCAGTGCTTTTGCATTGGGTTTAAATGGGTGACGTCGTCAACTTGGTGCAGTAAAACTATTGGACGGCTGGTGACGTAACAGTGTGTGATTTCTTTGACCTAGTTCCAGTCTAAATAGTCTAAATAGACAAAACTATTTCATCAAGCTGTATATATTAGTTTGGCCGGCCTCGGTGGCTCAGTTGGATGCGCATCCGACTGGAGACCAGGAGGTCACGGGTTCGACCCCCGCCGAGGTCGGCAACATTCTATCCTGGAGATTGATCATGAAATATTTTCTACGGTCATTCTCTCCCTTCCACTGATTCAAGAAGGGCAGTTGTCAGTTTCTGGCGAAAGAATGTGCACAATACTGGTTAACTGTTAAGAGGACTAAGCCTGCCCAGTAAATGTGTGGTTAGGTAAACTGACCGCGCTCGACATGACTCCATTGGGTTGACTGGGCCGTAAAACCTCAACACAAATATATTAGTTTGGGTAATAATATACTGATATCAGCACTGAAGGTGCTTCTAATGAGTACTCAGAACATTAGGTTTTTGTGGGAAAATGATAAAAATATTTATCTGGATACCCCTCTCATCTAAAACTATGTTAACCCTTGTCATGCTGAATAAATTAAGATGCCACGCCCACTTCTCATTTTCAGCCAATCAGTTTACTTGATCTGGGTTTATGATACAAAGTCAAATACTGAATGGCAAACAGTGCAGATCCAGATCAGTTGGCTTCTTAAGAAGCCAACTGATCTGGATCTACACTGTTTGCAAAGGCAGAGCTTATCCCAGTTCAGGAGGACACGGGTTAAGACTAGATATAGGAATAGATGCAGAATCTCATCTCTCTCTCTCTTCTGCTGATTTAAGAAGAGCAGTTGTCAGTTTCTGGTGAAAGAATGTGCACAATACTGGTTAACCACTTAGAGGACTAAGCCTGCCCAGTAAAAGTGTGGCTAGGTAAACTGATCGCACTCAACATGACCCCATTAGGTTGATTGGGCCGTAAAACCTTAACAAAAAAAATATATCAGGCTAATGAACAGTGAAGAACCTGACTACACATACAGTTTTTACCCTAAGGTTCAGAAAAGATGTGTAGACCCTAAAGGAGTAGTTTGATGAGGGTCTACATAGTTTGCCATTCCACCAGCATGTTTTAACGGCATCACCAGATAGTCAAATGGACTAGATATTTTACTCTTCTGAAATTGGCACAGTTAAGATGGACAGGCCATGTTATGAGAATACCTGATGAACGTTTGCCAAAGAAAATCCTCTATGGAGAACTTCAAATAGGAAAACGCTCACATGGTGGTCAGAAGAAGCGTACAAGGACACCCTCAAAGCCTCCCTTAAAGACTTCAACATACCAACAGAGTCATGGGAACAGATTGCACAAGATCGTACAAAGTGGCGAGGCCTCATAAAAAGGGGAGCTAGTGAATACGAAGCAAAAAGAATCAGCGAAGCCGAGCAGAAACGTGCACAGCGGAAAGCCAGAGCTAAGGCATCACCAGCAGAGCTTTCTTCCTCAGACCTCTCTTGTTCTATCTGCAACAGGCAGTTTAGAGCTAAGATTTGTCTCATCAGCCGTCTTAGAACACACAAATAATAACACATCACACAGTTGATTAGGATTGGTCATTGTCAGTAATGACAGACGAACAAGAGAAGATATTTTAGGATAAGTACTGTATGTAAGAAATATATTTAGAGTAATTACAGTGTGTGCAGGTTGATCTGGGTTTAGAAGTGTATATCATAAAGCACTTCACTGTTTCTAGGAGCTTGTATGTGATAAACAGTAAAATCCCGCTATTAAAACTACTTTTGGGACTGTCTAAAAGTGGTCTTATTAGTGGGGTGGTTTTAACCCTTGTCATGCTGAACCTGGATACACCCTTCCTTTACAAGCAGTGTAGATCCAGTAGATCCTTCTTCAGAAGCCAACTGATCTGGATCTGCACTGTTTGCCATTAAGTATGTGAATTTATAGCAACAATTTGGATCAAGCAATCTGATTGGCTGAAAATTAGACATGGGTGTGGCATCTTAATTTATTCAGCATGACAAGGGTTAATGTTGAATATAGATTATGGTGAATGTCCTAAAATTTCGAACACTTTATTCCATACTTTTTTTTTTGCCTAAATTTTGCTTTTTATGCAGTTGTTCTGTAAAATTCTTAGTAGGATGACAAACAGTGTAGACCCTTATCAGACTGCTCCTGAAGGAGCAGTCTGATTTGGGTCTACACTGTATGCATATGCCATTTAGTCAGAAACTTTTGTGTACTAGTTTAGGACATTTACCGTAATAAGGAAGAAAACATTTGGGATTGTCCCGCTGAATAAATTAAGATAACACACTCACTTATAATTTTCAGCCAATCAGAACACTTGATCCGGATTGTTGCTATAAATTCACAAACTTAATGACGAACAGTGCAGATCAAGATCAGTTGGCTTCTTCAGAAGCCAACTGATCTGGATCTACACTGTTTGCAAGGCAGGGTATATCCAGGTTCAGCAGGACAAGGGTAAATAGTGGTCTTAATTAGTCTTAATTTCAAATGGTCTTAATAGCGGAATTATACTGTACATGCAGCAGTTACATTAAATATTTAGACCTTAAAACTCCCTTTATTGCTAGGTGGAAAATGTTAACCCTTGTCCTGCTGAACCCGGATATACCTTGTTTTTGCAAACAGTGTAGATCCAGATCAGTTGGCTTCTGAAGAAGCCAACTGATCTGGCTCTGCACTGTTTGTCATCAAGTATGCCAGTTTATGGCAACAATCTGGATCAAGTAACCTGATTGGCTAAAAATTAGAAGTGGGCGTGGCATCTTAATTTATTCAGCAGGACAAGGGTTAACAAGTCCTTCTGGCTAATGGGTTATGGCTCTAAAACTTGCTGGCTAAATGGCAAACAGTCAAATCTTGATCAAACTGTTCCTAAGGATCTGGGTCTACACTGGCCTTGTCTGTCTTATTATTTAGGATAAATATGATAAGATTTCCCAAACTTCATTTATGTTGTTTGATATTTCAGAATGTGGATATTGTGCTCATACCAGATGTTTAAACTTGATTACAAGAACTTGTGCAAGTGTTAGGGTAGGTTATGTCTTCTTCTGATATTGAACTGGAATTTATGAATAAAAACTATTTATAGGAGAAGATATTCTTTTTTAATCATTTCATAAGATTATTTAAAGAGAGAGAGAGAGACAGAGACAAAGACAGACAGACAGACAGACAGAGTCTTGAGTACATTTGTATATAGCAGATGACGGTTATGTTTATCATAGTTTTATCACAAATTATTGCCCACAACATAGCATCTGAATTTTCAGTCTGCACATCTTAATCAGGTCCTGCTGAACCGGGATGTGCCCTTCCTCTGCAAGCAGTGTAGATCTGAAGAAGCCAACTGATCTGGATCTGCACTGTTTGTCATTCAGTATGTGAATTAATGAGTGTGTCCGACCCGAACCGCAAAGCGGTTTTGCATGCAGATGCACTACTATAGACTAATTATGTGACCAGTGATGTGTGTGATCACAAATGTACTGGTCCAACAAACGCTTGTATGGTTTGGTGCATATCCTGAAAAACAATAAGCGTTCTGTGCTTTGCAAGAGACTATTGACACGGTGGCCATGCCGATAATAGCAACAAAACAGCCAATAACACCAAGTATTCCAATCGCAGGGGGTTGAATCACGAGACTCATGACATCAGCCTACAAACTTTGTGATCGCTGCCATTTTGAATTTTGGCTCCACTTCGAATTTTATTTCTATCCATTCTCAGTCTCTTTATAAGCTAAGCACAATTAGTTTTGTGCATAAGGTACACTTTGATACAGATTTTTAGATGACACATAGACTTTACGCTCTTTTCGCGTGATAATCTGAAAAACTTCGACACAATAATGTGTTTGTTCGACCAGTTTGTAAATCAAGTAAATTGTTGTTATTTTTATGTTGTTGTTTTTTTCTGCTTTTCGTAATGTGTCGCAAAAAAAAAAAAAAAAAAAAAAAAAAAAAAGACCAAAAAGAAACAAAGACAAAAACTCACAAACAGTCAAAAATCTTTAGGAAAAAACCTGAAGCAGTAAAATGAATTTCAGGTCAGCAAACGATAGTGTATGTCGTACCTGTTACCTGCATACACTAGTTTTCAGTTTTTGGAAAACATGGCCCCCGCCTATTGGGGCCCGCGAAATAGATGGGCTGCCTAAAGCCTCCATGGCAGAGCTGCTAGTAACTAAGCAGGACCCAAATTCATGTGATCAGGTCGGGTAAAAGTCCCACAAATTTGGAGGCAATGTCTCTGAACTACTGAAATATTGTTGACTTGGACGTTATATGGCAATTCATGCAGTGGATTAGAAGTCAAGCGTGGTCTGAAATCAAATTCATTTAGATCTGGCCAACCCATCTATGAAGCATGTGATGATAATTTGGATGCACAGATATAGGTAGCACCTATTAAATTCATATTATCAACAATCTGGATGAAGTAATCTGACTGGCTGACAATTAGAAGTGGGTTGGCATCTGAATTTATTCAGCATGAGTTAATAGTCTAACCAGAAAACTTTCAATGGAAATCTAAACAAGCTTGGTTCCACTTCCTTAAGACACACACAAAGTGGACATATAGACTTGTAAAAATTGAGGATAAAGATAGTAAGGAACAACACTGTCTGAATTTTTAGAGTAATTATGATATGAGATGCATCGTTGACAAAAAAAGTGTTAGGAAAAATGCAAACTGCACTTCCCCATGCATGCCTATGCAGATGGAGAGAGTGTTCAAGGCCTGTACAGTATTTCCAGATTTTAGATTTAAATAGCTCCTGTGTCTTGTTGCACACTCTGTCCAGGGGTCAGGCTACAGGGCAACTGGGGCAAAATAGTCGCCCTTGAGGGCTCTTAGTCACCCTGGGAAGCCCTGAGGCCGACAAAAACTTTGTCCTCAATTTTTGCAACTTTTGAAAAAGCTAATACTTGTGTAAAACGAACTTTTTGTTAGGAGAAATCCAGTAAAAATTGAACAAACATATGAAGGTAACATTCCTCTGAAAAAAAGTTGTTAGTAGTATCAGAAATGCCACAGAATAAAAGTCTAATGTGGTTAAACAAGTTTTGGAGGAAAACTGTTTGCCTACGAAGTGACTAAAAGATCGTTTTTGTCAATGTCGTTAGTTTTTATGGGTGTCCGTTTTTTCATAAATGAACCATTTACTTGCTGAAAATTGATCAGAAACAGCATTAAAATGCTAAAAACTAAGTTTAAAAGTTGACAGACATTTTAGCTAACAAATTTCTTTTTATCATTATGTTTATAGCTTATCAGATCTTGATGATTTGACTGGGAAGATCAATTTCCAAAAAGATATGGGTGCAGATATGATGCATTTGCCATACTCATGTCTGTGTTTCTGTGGATCATTTAATTGGTTTAGAAGTAAGAATTAACAGATCTACAGTAAAAATTGTTTCCTTTTTTGTTAATTCCCAAGACAATGCAGTAAAGCGAGTCAAGAGTCCTTAAGTGCCATGCTTTCAGTAAGGTGATAGGTTATTAACTAAGGTTAACCAAGTCTTGACTTCTGCCTCATCCTATAAAACTTCTCCCTGTTTTGTCTGGAGGGAGAAGTCACTTCTCCCTAAATTTCTGAGCCAGCTTGACCCCTGTCTGTCTTTATTTATTTATGCACTCAAGATGTGGCGTATACCATTTTACATAATGAGGTGGGACATTTTAATGTAAAAAAATAAACCAGAACAGGGCCCAGTTGTTCAAAACTAATGATGTCATTAGTTAACATATTGTTAAAACTTCGATCATTAAATATGACATATATGCTAATATTTTTGCTGAAAAATGTGAGTAGCTTTTGCATTTCACATTTTTCCAGCAAAAATACCTGTGAATTCAGATATTGTATTTACTAAAACAGTTAACATTTTGACCACTAACAAGCTTGTTAAGCTAACAATGCTTTGAACAATTGGGCCCAGAACAGAACATCCCTCTGCTCAAAAGTGCCTCTTCCTGGGCATCTTCTATACTATTTTTTTAAGTGAAATTTATTGTTATTTTTTAGGTTAGGGAAGATCCCACCTATTGCCTATCTATATGTCCAGACAGAGGCCTGTCCTCTCAGAACTACCGATGTGCTGAATGTAGGGGTCCTATCTCATTTAGTAAGTATAAATACCAGTTGCCTATTAGCTTGTGCCTATGTAGGCCATAGGTCTAGATAAGAGAGGATATCAGGTAAATATTTTTCTTATTTCTCCATGAAAACATGTGTTCTGCATACTCATTAGAAAAGCCTCATCGAGGCACTTCTAATGAGTACCCACCACATATGTTTTTGTGGAGAAATAACAAACATATCAGTACTTTTGGATTAAAAAAGGCATCTTGTCAAGAGCTATGTAGGCCTTACGTCTCAGAACAACAAGTATGCTAATTGATGGAGTCATGTCCTATATAGTTATAGACTGATAACAGATTGGAAGCATGGATATTTTGATAATCAAAATATTGTATCAGATATCTTTTCCAACATTTGTTGTTAGAGTTTTATAGTAGAAGTGATCAGCCTGAGGAGTAGCAGTGTTTAAAATTAAAATATTTTCATTGCAGTGTTATCTGCCCAGTATATATGGCCTACTGCACTTTTGATATCTTTCAGAAAGTCATTTTTGCTTGGCACTTTAAACAGAAGAAGTAAATTTGCAAACTTCTGTGATGATTTCAAGATCTCCACTGTTTGCAAACAGTTTAGCCATTTTTCTCTAGGCATATCTAAATCTCGTAGCTGGACGTACTTAATATTGAAATTGGACTCTTCCAATATATAGTGTGGGGGACTCTATTCAGTCTACAGTGGGTTAATAATAAGATGCAGTGCGACAAAATATCCTCATTTCATATGCAAACAGTGAAAGCCATATCAGTCTGCAGTGTAATCAAGGTCTTCTCTATTTGTCAGTGTATTCTACAGTACTCAGTGGTTCTATAAGCAGACCACAAAATCCTGATCAGACTGCTCAAGCTGGTCCAAAAACTTAGTATAAAGGTAGTTCATGTGCTTGTGTCTGCTTATAAATCTGAGATTTCACTGTTCCCGCATGCTTTGAAACCTCTTACCACCTGGCATATGACAGATTTCTCTGAAAACAACCCTTAAAGTGCTAAATTAATTGTAGCAGATAACATTCTTTTCTTTTTTTTTTTTTTTCAGAGTAAATAAGACTTGGCATTTCATGTGAATTGTTATGAATCATCACATGAAATGTCAAGCCTTATTTTTCTGAAAAATACCTGCAGCCCCCTCTCTAAATCAAAATGTTGTTTTCCTCAGATGTGGTTTGTACTTGACAGGTTAAAATTTATGTTATTTTTGTATTGACAGAATCAGGTTACAGTGAACCAAGGATCTGTGATTACTCAGGGAACTATTTCTGTGAACTTTGTCATTGGAATGATCCCATGTTAATTCCTGCTAGGGTACTACACAACTGGGACTTTGATGGCTGGAAGGTATTATATACGTATATAGTAAAACTTGCATTACTAGAACACTGAAAAGACAATCTTAAATTATCCACATTTGCCTCCTGACCCGGTGCTATGATTACCCCATAATGGCTCCAACTACCCATGTCTAGAACTAATTATACCCCTGGCATACGAAGTATGTTGAGGGGTATATAGTTTTTGTCTTTCCTTCTGTCTGTCCGTTCGTGCGTCCGTTAACATTTTGTGTCAAAGTTTTATGTGAAGTTTTTTACTTTTGCATATACAGTTGACTCTCGTTATCTTGACCCCTCTTATCTCGATCCTATCACTTATGTCGAACTGATTTCTAAGTCCCGATTATTTTCTCTATGTATTTATTGTATTTCAGCTTCGCGTATGTCGAACTACTTTTATGTCGACACTTCGGCTATCTCGTCCATCATTTTCAGTCCCTGAATATATTTTTCACAGTTTTTACTACCGCGTATCTCGAACTCAGAAAATGACGAAGGAAAAAAAATGTAAGATGCGGCGCCGGCGGTCTCTCAGTTAATGAAAATCATAATAGGCCATTGATAAATAAATCAAAATTTTATTTTCCCCTTTGTCCAGGTAATTACAAACAACACAAACAATGTCTAAAATCCGTAATTATGAAATCACATGCGTGTCGAGTCGGGTTTTGACACGTAGCGCTCAACACCGTCTCGTGTCATTGATTTGTAAGATAAAAAGCGGCCCAGAATAGTGTTATGGAAGATTAATCAACGAAGTTTCTTTAATTTATTGTTTAAATATGCTCTTCACTATTGAGTACTGTCCGTCTGAATGATATAGCGTCTTCAAGAAAAGTCAGTGCGCGACAGGTTCCGACTCAGATCAGCCTGTATTGATCAGGCTAGCTAAGTCTCAATCTTCGCTTGTTACTCTTTGGTCAGGCGGTGCTCTTTGGTAAGCCCAGATAAGGCTCATGCGTATAATGGAAAATTCGTGGGCGTGCAGGCTGATCCGAGTCTTTGACAGTCGCACAGTCTTCTAATAGGCGTTGTCGTGCACGGCCTCAAGTAGACGAATCACACGTGGGTACCGATGTTAACCCTTCCGACCCTGTAGACTGGTACGGATACCCGCACAAATAGTGTAGGTCCAGATGAGACGGCTCATAACGAGCTTTCTCTGCAGGATCTACAGTTTGCTTCGCTGAGATGGGTCGTTTTATGCCAGGGGAGATAATCCAAACTAGCTTACAGCTGCCGCTTAACATTGTAAGCGTTTTATGCAAAAGCGGAAACCAGTCAACTCTTTATCGAGTCGTCTATGCGAAGGGAGCTAATCCAAACCAGTTCATAACGTATAGCTAACATAACCCGGAAACCAGTAATTTATTTATAGCTCGTATGGAAATCCAAATTTGCAGGAGTATTAAAAGACAACAAGAGACGTTTGAAATTTATTATTATTAACATTTATTGATGATATTATTCCAAGAGAACCATTGCATCTCCTAAAACAAACAGTAACAATGCAAACTGAAGTACGCGTAAATTATTTAAATTGCCATATACATGTGCCTTCCAAGCACGTTTTGGCGAACAGAGAGGCGAACAGTTGTCAAACCTATGACATCACAATTTGGTTGTCTCGAACTACTGATAACTCGAACATCTTTATCAGGTCCCGTGAAGTTCGAGATAACGAGAGTCGACTGTATTTTTGAAAGCTTACATTAGGATGTTGATGTGTTGTTAGTGTTACTACTAGATGATTACAGAATAGCTGACATCATTCTGCTGATTCTGCTGACCCAAGGTCAAGGTCACGGACTTAGAAAATTGTGTGATGTTTACGTCAAAGTTTTATGTGTTTTTGTCTTTTGCTTATAACTCTGCAGCCACTGATCAAAAACTTTTCATATTTGGTATGGGGGTACCTGGGAGGGTTCTCTTCCATTCTACATCTATGGACCCCTGGGTCATGCCCCAGGGTGTGGCTAGAGGTCAAAATCTAGGACACCCTCAATAAAGTAGTATATTGCAGTTTGTTTATACAAACAACCTCTTATTAAAGAAGGCTGGGCATCAGACCTGTTTATCACATCAACATTCAGTGTAATAAGGTCAAGGTCATTGTGACCTTATTTTCATGCTTCAGTGATTTTGACATATTTTGAAGCCTATTTCATGGATTAATGCCTCAATAAAGTAGTATGTTGCAGTTTGTTTATACAAACAACTTCTTAAAGAAGGATAGGCATCAGACATGTTTATCACATCAACATTCAGTGTAATAAAGTCAAGGTTATTGTGATCATATTTTCATGCTCAAGCGCTTTTGCCTTATATCTTGAAGACTATTTCATGGAGTAATGTGATATTTGGAATATTGGTTCTGTGTGACACCACGATTGGCAGCATAGCAAATGTAGGTCACCTTGACCTATATTTCATGGTCCAGTAATTTTGCTGCATATCTTGAATGTTAGTTGATGTATGAACATCATTATTTGGGATTATGAATTAGTATGATCCAAGAGTTGACCTAAAAGTAAATGTAGGTCACTGTGACCTTTATTTCATGGTCCAGTGATTTTATGTTACATCTTGAAGACAGTTTATGTATTACTATCATATTTTGGGATTATGTGACCTGTATTTCATAGCCCTGTGATTTTGTCTTATATCTCCCACTGTTTGATACCTAAATGTCATATTTACATATAATGACACAGTGTGACCCAAACTTCCACCTGAAAGTAAATATAAATCAGGATGACCTAAATTTCATGGTCTAGAGATTTTGCTTAATATCTTTTAGATTATTTAATGGATTAAAATCATAGTTGGTATAATGCATCAGTGTGACCATCAGATTAATTTCTCAAGTTTGTGTAGGTCAGTGACCTATATTTTATGGCCCAGCAAATTTGCTTCCTGTCTTGAAGACTATTTACTCCAGGAAAGTTGTACTTGGGATGATAGATCGGTGTCACTCAGAGACTGACATTGTAAACTATATCTTGCCTTATATCATTGTCATTAACTTTAAAATATTTTATAATTAAGAAATGGCGCCGGCTGGGGGTACCCGTGACCCTCTGTGCACTTGCTCTAGTTTCCATGGAAATTAGTTCTAGACATGGGTAGTTGGAGCCATTATGGGTTAAAAGATGTTTTGAGCCATTGAACTTATACTGTAATTGCTCTAACTATTGTGACTGACAGATCTGAGCAAATGATGTAGACCAAAATCAGACACAGCATCTGATCATTCATCCAGCAGGTTTTAAACACATCAACAGGTTGTCCAGTGGACTTGTTCAAATTTTAGGACAAGTATGGTAAGGAGTTAAGGTACACACATATTTAGCACAAATATGGTGGATGTTTTATCTGGCTTAGAATTTGGATGGTTTTTCTTTGATAAATTTATATTTCATCTTAATTATACTGGAGAGTTAATCTGTATTTTACTGTTGTATGGCATTTTTCTTAGTCTTCACTGAAAAGCATAAAACTTGATATTCAATAGGAGATGTTTCAAATCAAATGATAAGTCTTCTTTTCAGCACATTTTCAGAAAGAATAGTGGCAGAACATGGATGTTACTTAATTTCACATTGTCTGTAGATTCTGAAAAAATACTTGGTATTAATGATTTCTAATTTGACAAACTGGTTTCAATATAACAGCAATGAATGACATTTTTTATTTACGTTAGTTAACCAAAATAGCCACACATAAATTTTATATAAAATGGCATTCGTATAACAGAGAACTTGTATAACTTGTTAAGAAGGCATATTTGCAGATAGTTCTGGTATAAATTTTTTGCAGTTCTCCATAAAACAAGATGTGGATACCTGTTGGAAGCACCTGGGTGAGTTGCTTCAAAAGATTACCCATAACATCTTTTCTTATGGAGAAATAAGAAAAAAATATCCCAGAATTTTCACCAAATACTCCTCTATAACAAGTTCTCTAAAATTCACAATGCTTTTTATATACTATTTATTTTTGTAAATGTATATAGCATTTCTCCATGACAATATATGTCCTGTATCATTTAAAATCTCTCCTTGAGATGATTTTCAACAAGCTCATAGAGGAACTTCTAATAAGATTTAAGAATATGTGTGTTCATGGTAAAATAAGAAAACACAGGTCATAATATTCTGCAAATCTGGAGCATATTATTGTATAATTCCTAGGTTTGTAGAGCATCGAAACAGTTTCTGAAGCTCATGGAAAGCAAAGCTGTGATAAGAATACAAGATATCAACCCCATGTTGTTTAGTTTTGTTGAAGAACTAAATGAAGTTAAGGTAACTTTAATTAAGTAGCATGGAGGATGTGATGGGGAAAACGCAATTTGTCATATGTGAACTGCAAAGCCTCAGACGAGGCTGTATGTCCATGCAGATTGGCCTGCACATTTGTTGTTTGCATGCACAGTATCTGAACTTCACAAAATCTAACCTAGCTCTAGATAAGACACTTTTTACCTCTTAAACTGCCAATCACAACAATTGTCGTCTGCTTTGTCATCTGCTTGTGATTTTAAAAGTCATTTCTGCAAACAGTGTTGACCCAGATCAGACTGCTCCTCTAGGAGCAGTCTGATCAGGGTCCACACTGTTTGCCTGTATGCAAAAATAGGTTTGAAAAGTTTGCAAGAATATTCAGCAGATGACATAGACAGACGACATTTTCAGATGCAAGTTTTCTTGGCATTTTAAGGGTTAATTTGTCGAGTACTGATAGTTTCACTGTTTGTAAATTAACTCTGTATGTTTTGGTACTCATTAGAATTGCCTTAATCTCCATGAAAATATGTTTAGTACCCATTAGAATTGCCTCCATTAGGCAGTTTTAATGAATACCCACAACAAATATTTTGACAAGGAGAATAAGAAAAACGAAACATATATTTGGCTACTCTGTTTATCTGCAGCTATGATCTAAGCAGCAAATCTTAATGCTAAGCATGCTAGATAAAAGTTTCAGCCTACATGTTGAAACAGTTTTCTTACTTTTCTCCAGAAGTAGAGTTTAATATTTCATGTAAATTGTTTACCAGGGAGACAGTTCGCATAAAATGTTCACCTCTATTTTCTGGGAAAAACAAGAAAAACATTAGATCTGTTTGCCTTCTGGTTAGTGCTGAACTGGCCTAGGAAGTGCTAAAGTTAAAAAGCTCTGAAATATGATAGTGGATGTACAGACTGGTCTGGAACTTCTTGAACCACATATGGTATAAATCAGGGCCCAGTTGTTCAAAGCATTGTTAGTTTAACGAGCTCGTTAAAGGTCATTTCGTTAACTGTTTTAGCGGATTCAGTTTACAATATTCTGATATTTTTTGCTGAAAAAATGTGAGTAGCTTTTGCACTGCAAAAGCTACTCACATTTTTTCAGCAAACAATTTCAGCATATTTGCGTATCACTCGATGTAAATTTTAACGAATCGTTAACTAACAACGTCATTAGCTTTGGACAGCTGGACCCAGGTTGTTACACAGCTCAATGACTATGTATTCCTTTAACCCTTAAACTGCCAATCACAACAATTGTCGTCTGCTTTCTCATCTGCATGTGATTTTAAAAGTCATTTCTGCAAACAGTGTTGACCCAGATCAGACTGCTCCTGAGCAGTCTGATCTGAGTCCACACTGTTTGCCTGTATGCAAAAATAGGTTTGAAAAGTTTGCAAAAATATTCAGCAGACGACATAAACAGACGACATTTTCAGATGCATGTTTTCTTGGCGCTTTAAGGGTTAAAACTGCTAGTATTATATGTAGAACTGATAACAGTGAAAAAGAATGGTTTTGCACGTTAGATCCTGAATATAGTTTAATAGTGAGATGCAGGGTGACAAAATATCCTTATTTCATATGCAAACAGTGAAGGCCAAATCAGTCTGCAGTATACAGTCGACCCTCTTTATCTCAATTTCGCTTATCTCGAATAATCGTTTATATCGAAGTGAAATTCTGGTCCCTGTTTTAACATGGAAATCTAAGAACAGGTAACAAAATATTGTGGAAAAGAGGAGAAATTGCTCCAAATTTCTCCTCTTTTCCACATTATTTTATATATACTTCTAACTTCAGGAGTCAAATTACAAATTCATTTGTTAAATGTGGTTGTTCGATTATTTGTTTTCCTCACTGACGCAACTCTGATATGTCGAGGTACGGATATCTCGAAGTGTTTCAGAGAGTCCCTTGAAATTCGAGATAATGAGAGTGGATTGTATGTATATGTACATAATCAGAACCATTGAGTCTGTTAAGAAAATATGATATTGGCAGGTGTTGCTCCAACTATATTGGTGGAGATATCAGCTGTCACTCATTTCTGCTCTTTGATTGATACAGAAGAATGTAGTTTAAGCCTCTTAACTTCTAGCTCGTTTTTAATGATTAGTATAATTATCCAATATGAATGATAATATCTGAAGCATTTTTGTTGTACTGTTGCTGTTTACAAAAATGATTTTTGGTGAGACTGTTCACCTGCCGATTTAATGTTGTTTTAACAAAACTGGTAGCTCTGATTACATATATAATTTCCTAAACACAATGTATGAAATGCAAATGAATGTTTTGGGGTTGCAGATTGCAGTTTTTCAAAGATTTGTTCAGGAACAGCTGAATTCCCATTTCAACTATTTATAAAGTTAAAGGGTCTTATGATGTATATCCAAACATGCTGTGGGACTGTTTCTGACTGAGTCTTTTATTGACAATATCCTCTTGATAATCTAACAATGAATGTCAGTGCTGAGTACAACTGGCTTGATCACAAATTTGAATTTCTCTGTCACGACTGATGAAGGAGTCTCACTTTTTTAAATCCTTCAGTATGTAAAATGCCAAGATATTTTTCTCAATTATAGCACCACTTTAAAAAGTGGGTCTACACTGGATTTGCCATGTCCTTCCATCATTCTGTGACCATGATTCCCGGACTCCATGACTGCAAAATTAAAATGCATGTTGCTAAATAACTTTTATGTTTGTGGCCCTACTTCAATGAAACTTATACTACTCTTGGTCTCTCAGGTGAGTAAGGTGTAGTCGCAGAATAGTGGCCAAGGCCCCATAACTCTTGGAATTATGTCCCTTTGTAGGTTTTCAAAATTTAAAATGCATTTTGCTTAATAACTGTTATGTTTGTGGTCCTACTTCAATGAACTTATACCACACTTGGTCTCTAAGGTAAGGAAGGTGTAGTGGCAAAATGGTGGCCAAGGGCCATTAACTGATGAAGTTATGTCCCTTGATAGGTTTTCAAATTTTGCCATTCTTAGAAATTTTCATATCAGATTTAGAAGCTAGAAAGCTTAAAGTTCATATAAACATGGACAATGACTGGCTGTATTGTGTATACCGGAATAGGGGCCAAGGGTCCATAACTCTTGGAGCTATGTCCCTTGGTTGGTTTTCAAAAACTTAATATGCTTTTTGCACAATAATTTTTATATTTGTGGTCCTGCTTTGATGAAACTTATACCACACTTGGTCTCCAAGATATTGAAGGTGTAATGGCAGGATGGTGGCCAAGGGCCCATAACTCAAGGATTTTGCTATTCTTGAGAAATTTCGTGACAGATTTCTGAGAACCTAAGACAGCTATAAAGCTGAAAGTTGGTATAAACATGGACAATGACTGGATATATAGTGTATGCTTGAATATGGGCAAAGGGACCATAACTCGTGGAGTTATGCCCCTTGGTAGGTTTTCGTTTTCAAATTTTGCCATTCTTGAAAATTTTCATTTTAAACAGATTTCTCAGAACCTAAGAAAGCTAGAAAGCTGAAAATTCATATGAACACGGACAATGACTGGATGTATTGTGTATACCAGAATAAGGGTCAAGGGTCCATGACTCTTGGAGTTATGCCCCTTGTTAGCTGCTGCTTATTCATCCCATCTTTCTCTCCAATTTTTAAACATCAAAATTTTTCAACACCTTTGTGTCTTTCTCCTCTGATGGCACTGTAGTGGGGTTGTAGTCAGATCCTCTGACAGTTCTAGTTTTCCCTGAAAATAGAATGCCAAGCCCTGTTTTGGAGAGTAAGATAAAATAATATGACTTACTTTCTGTGTTTTTTACCTTCAATATACTAAAAGCTATCCTAATTATGGTATTTGTCCTAAAATTTTGTCACCAACCTTGACTTACTTTCTGTGTTTTTTACCTTCAATATACTAAAAGCTATCCTAATTATGGTATTTGTCCTAAAACTTTGTTCACCAACCTTGACTTACTTTCTGTGAATTTACCTTCAATAGACTGAAAGTATGGTATTTGTGGTAATTGTCCTAAAATTTTGTACACCAACATTTGAGACAAAATATCACATGTAAACATTGCAGACCCAGATCAGACTGCTCCTGCTTTAGAATTTAGTGACAGTTTAGAATTTTGTGACAGAAATGCATGAAAACCAAACTTTGGGTAAAAAAGGTTGGAATAAAGTGTTTGAAACTTTAGGACATTTACCATAACCAGTCAATTTTCTTTCAGAAATTACGTGAGGAATTATTGATCATGAAAAAATATATACTTATCTGTACTGAAGCCATGAGTGCCAAACTGCTCCTGCAACTAAAGGGGAGACAACACTTTGTGGAGAGTTCTGATATTTATGCCATGCAAGATTTAATAGATGTACATAATGACACCCTCCTACCAGAGTTGGCTCAGGTACATTCCAGCTGGGCACAGCACATTAAAACAGATTGTGAGGTTAGTACATTAATTTTTATTTACTACAGTTTTTTTTTTTTGCTGAAGATAGGGCTTACCATAGCTGTAGATAAGAGGGGTATCCAGATATTTTTATCATTTCTTCATGAAAACATATGTTATGGGTACTCATAAGAAGTGCTTCACCGAAGCACTTCTAATGAGTACCCATAATATATGTTTTCATGGAAAAATAAGAAAAATATTAATACTTTCAGTTGAAAGAAGCGCCTTACCTGGAGCTATTGGCTTACTGTAGTATTGAATTGTAGATTTTACAATGACAAATAAAATGCTAAACCCAATTTTCACAGATAGTCTACGAAAAATGTAACTTTTTATTACACTATTACGAGGAGACTTGTTAAGGAAGAGTATTTGGCTATAATTCTGGGATAATACTCTCCAATTCTCCATATAAAGATATATTGTGTATACTCATTAGAAGTGCCTTGCAGAGGTGCTACTAATGAGTACCCACAATATATGTTTTTATGAAGTACCGTAATATACGTAAGTATTGGGACGGGAAAAAATAATTAAATTTCTGGCTGTCCCAATACTTAGAAACACGAAAATTAATTATTTTTTTATGTGTCCCAATACTTACGTCTCGTAGTTGAAAATGGCACCGATTAATGATGAAAAATGTGTCATATTTGTGTTCATTGTTTTGTGTATTTTCGGACCACTGTCTCGTTAACCTAATCTATTGTTAATATTGAATAAACAGATTGGCACTTATTGTTTTGATTTATAATCCCCTCGTTTATCTATCGTGTTGAAAGCGTCCGTAAAAAAAATAATCATATGCTGCTTCCCCGCTTTAAAGGTTAATTGCGCATAACCGATACCGCGAATGCGGGAAACAATCTACCTGTTCTAAAAATACTGCCAATACATCGGGTGATGACGTTATTATTGGGGTTCGTCTCAACGATGTTTTGGGGTAAACAATTCTATCGAATTTCTTTTTATTATTATTATTTATTCATAGTTTTTTTTTGTTGTTTTTTTTTTGTTGTGTTTGTTTGTTGTTGTTTTTTTGTAGAACTTTATTGATGCACTCGAGTTGCAAATTAAAACGTGACGTGTCACGTGACAACCACAAAATGGCGACGCATCCAGACTGATGCAAACGCATGTGCGTTTTTGTTTTTGAAGACTTCTTGAATAAATTTCATATTAATTTTCTCAAAGAAAGGTTTTATTTATTTTCTACTTTCTAACCAGCCTGTCGTAGGAACCCCCTGTTGTATGCTTAGACGTAAAATATTGCGTGACATCGCTTGTAAACAAAACAAAACACAAACCGAGAAAACAGTTTTACCCTGTTAACTAGATCATTTTTTCACCCAAATGCCCTGTCCCAATTCATATGGTACAAAAAATTACTGAAAATTTTAACGATTTTTGATATGTCCCAATTCTTAGGGTGATGAAAAATAATTATTTTTACGAATTGTAAGGGTGTCCCAATACTTTAGGTGTCCCAATACTTAGGTATATTATTATAATTTTGACCCCCTTAAACCCCACTTTTATATAGTAAAACTGGCATTTAGAGAGGTATACATTATTTTTCTTATTTCTGCTCAAAAACGTAGATTGTGGGTACTCCTTAAAACTGCCTCACCGAGGCGGTTCTAACGAGTACCCACAATCTGTGTTTTGAGCAGAAATATGAAAAATATCAGAATTTTTATCTGAAAATTTTCATTTTTTTTGTGGTAAAAATTTCAGTATATTTCAATAGGCATGTTTTCATAATGTACCCCCTTTTTTGGGATGCTGTGCCATTTAATAATCAGCTTCAGGAAAAATCTCCAAAACTGGGAACCAGCGATGCCCAAGTGTGATTATGGTCATAAAATCTAACAGAAGTGTGAAGTCACTTTTATAGCGAATCATTTCAATTGACAATGGTCGTGTCAAACCCCTAAAACATGAAAAATGTTTCTGATGCTTGTGCATTTCTGTAATTATTGCAGGGAATCTGAGAGAAAAGTAAAGGCTGATATTAAAAAATTCCAGCTTTTTCAAAATCATGCTTCAGCATTTTTAGCATATACTACTGAAGTTAGGCTACAAAATAAATTTATTCTGCTTGCAGCATTACGAGCGCAACTAATCCCATAATGGAATAAAGAACTAGTAATACTCTTGTTTGATTTGTGTTTGCTAAATAAATATACCCACTGACCTGAGATGAAAAGCAATTGTCTGGTTGAAATCCCCAACCAGTTGTTATATTGGTATTGCTTACATGGTAAAATGATTTTGATGTCAGGAACTGTTTTTATTCTTTTGTGCAAGACTGTTACCCAAGAAAAAATTGAGATACTTTCATACTCTTTGACCTTTTGTAGAAAAAAGCCAGAGGCAAATATCAGAATGCCATGATGATATAGAGTCCATACTGCTGCCTAAGTGCATCTGGGTACTTTGGGTTGGAAATAAAAATATTTACACAGAAAAAGATAGAAAAAGAAAACTGTCATAACATGTAGATGAAATACCAAGGTGCTTAAGTACATGCACTTTGAATGATCATTTGACCTTTGTATTTAGCCAGATTAACTTAAGCCTTAAGCACCATGATAATATGGAGCTCCAAGCTATATTTTACAACCTGGTGGTGTGTCTAAATACTGCTATCTAAAAAAGAAAGCTCTTTTAATATTTAATTATAAGTATTAAAAAGGTTATATAGAATGTGCAGTTGTTTCCCATCCAGGTTATATTTTCTACTATCTGTTTACTTTTTTGTGCCAGATATGGTACTGTTGCATGGGGAATATTTCCATTTTCTTAAGTGGTAATTGGCCATTTGAGAAAAGAAATGATTGATGTTTGCTTACAAAGTCTGTGAGATTAATGTTTTACAGAGGTCAGATATCTAGTAATTTGTTTGAGAGAGCATGGATGAGGGAGGGAACATAAGGGCTTGGAAATGAATCTAGTCAGGTATTGGGTGTGGCATTTATAAGAGGTGATGATAAGTGAAGGCTTTACTGCAATTATTATCATGATTCTACTGTTTTTAGCTCACCTGAGCCAAAGGCTCAAGGTGAGCTTTTTGGACCGGTCTTCCTCCGTCGTGCGTTGTCCGTGTCAACTTTTTACTTAAAAGACACCTCCTCCTAAATGGATTTTGAAATAATTTTACAGGAATGTTCCGCCAGAGCTAAAAATAGAAAAATCTATAAACCTCATCTCCTCCCAGGCCAATGTCCTGATTTCAAAATAATTTCAGAGAAATGTTCCTCTCATGCCCCTTTACCAAAATTGCCTAAATGGTTCCGCTCCGCTAAACAAAATGGCAGCCAGAGCTAAAAATAGAAAAACCTTTAAATGTCATCTCCTCCCATGCCAATGGCCCAACTTCAAAATAATTTCACAGAAATGTTCCTCTTATGCCCCTTTACCAATATTGCTAAAATGATTCTGCTCCGCAAAACAAAATGGCCACTAGAGCTAAAAATAGAAAAAAACATTTTAAACGACATCTTCTAGGCCAAGGGCTCGATTTAAAAATAATTTCACTGAAATGTTTCTCTAATGCCCCTTTATCAAAATTGCTAAAATGGTTTGGCTCCGCTGAACAAAATGGCCGCCAGACCTAAAAATAGAAAAAGGGCGTAGACTGTCATGCGTCTGTCAACAATTTACTTAAGAGACATCTTCTCCTAAACTGGTTTATGGATTTTGAAATAATTTTACAGGAATGTTCCTTCAGTGACCATCTACCAAAATTGCTAAAATGATTCCACTCCGCTGAACAAAATGGCCACCAGAGCTTAAAATAGAGAAACCTTTCATTGACATCTCCCATGCCAGTGGCCCGATTTCAAAATAATTTCACAGAAATGTTCCTCTAATGCCCCTTTACCAAAATTGCTAAAATGGTTCCACTCTGCTAAACAACTGGTTCTGCTCTGGCCGTTAGAGCTAAAAGTAGAAAAACCTTTAAACGACATCTCTTCTTAGGCCTATGACTGGAATTCAAAATAATTTCACAGAAATGTTCCTCTTATGACCCTTTACCAAAATTGCTAAAATGGTTCTGTTTGGCTGAACAAAATGGCCACGAGAGCTAAAAAAAAAAGAAAAAAAAAAGGAAAAGGCGTAGACTGTCATGCATCTAGCAACAATTTACTTAAGAGACATCTCCTCCTAAACGGGTCAATGGATTTTGAAATAATTTTACAGGAATGTCCCTTGAGTGACCCTCTACCAAAAATGCTAAAATGGTCCTGCTTGGCTGAATAAAATGGCCCCAGAGCTAAAAATAGAAAAAAAAGACTTTTAAAGGACATCTCCTCCCAGGCTAATGGCCCGATTTCAAAATAATTTCACAGAATTGTTCCTCTAATGCCCCTTTACCAAAATTACTAAAATGGTTCTGCTCTGCTGAACAAAATGGCCACCAGAGCTAAAAATAGAAAAACCTTTAAACAACATCTCTTAGACCTATGACCGGATTTCAAAATAATTTCACAAAAATGTTCCTCTTATGTCCCTTGACCAAAATTGTTAAACTTCCCTTTGGCTTAAAAAATGGCCACCAGAGCTAAAAATAGAAAAAGGGCGTAGACTGTCATGCATCTGACAACAATTTACTTAAGACATCTCCTCCTAAATGGCCCGATTTCAAAATAATTTCACAGAAATGTTTCTTGAGTGACCCTCTACCAAAATGCTAAAATTGTGCTGTTCCACAAAACAAAATGGCATCCAGAGCAAAAAAAAAAAAAGAAAATCTTTAAACAACAGCTCCTCCTAGGCCAAGGGCCTAGTTGCAAAATGTTCCTCTAATACCCCCTTTTTCAAAATTGCTAAAATGGTTCTGCTCTGCTGAACAAAATGGCCACCAGAGGTATAAATAGAAAAACCTTTAAACAGCATCTCCTAGACCTATGGCCTGATTTCAAAATAATTTCGCAGAAATGTTCCTCTGATTAAGGCATATTCTCCTTGAGTGCTATGATGCTCAGGTGAGCGATACAGGGCCGCCATCATGGCCCTCTTGTTTTTTGTTGTTGTTTTTCAGAAATGTAAAGCTAAAGGTTTTATCTGTGAGCTCTGTGATAGTGATGAGGTGTTGTTCCCATTTGATAACATAGCGGTGGTGTGTTCAGAGTGTTCGTGTGTCTTACATAGGTAGGTAACTGACTCAAGAAAAAAAGTGAAGCATGTCACTTTCTATGCAAACAGTATAGAACTAGATTAACCAAACCAATATATCATGATAAATTTTTATGCAGTTTTGCAAGGAGCATCAAATGGAAGCAAAAAGGACCACAGCTAAAAGTGTCCCCAGACTTGGCTGTTTACTTTCTAGTTCAGGGCCCAGTTGTTCAAAACTAATGATGTTAGCGTATTGTTAAAACTTTGATCATTAAATATGGCATATATGCTGATAATTTTGCTGAAAAAATGTGACCTGTGAATTAGATATTGTACTTACTAGAACAGTATGCCTCAGTGGCTCAGTTGGATGCACGTCCGACTGGTGATCAGGAGGTTGCGGGTTCGAACCCCGCCAGATCGGCAACATTCTTTTGTGGAGATTGATCATGAAATATTTTCTATGCTCATTCTCTCCTTTCTGCTGATTCAAGAAGGGTAGTTGTCAGTTTCTGGTGAAAGAATATGCACAATACTGGTTAACTGCTTAGAGGACTAAGCCTGTCCAGTACAAGTGTGGTTAGGTAAACTGACTAAGCTCGACATGACCCCAATGGGTTGACTGGGCCATAAAACCATAAAACAAACAAATACTAGAACAGTTAACATTTTTGACCATTAACAAGCTTGTTAAGCCAACAATGTTTTGAACAACTGGGCCCAGAAGTTCTGATATTGTTTCAGGATCAGCATGCTGATCTTGCGGTGCACCATAAGAGAATGGATACACTGCCAGGGGAAATAACTCTGGCATCGAAAGAAGTATTTGCCTGCATTCTCACTGAGGGAATCTTGTAAAGGAAAGTACTAGCTAGAGCAAATTCTTATCTTTAAGTAGAGCCTCCATTTTTGAAAGGTTTCACATACTCAGGAGGCAACTTCCTGTCTACAAGTCATCTCCCTTTCTAAAATGGTGGGATTATTTTTCAGGTGTATCCAATTATTTTAAATGTTAAAGGCTTTTTCAAAATAGGTTTCTTATGTGTAACAAGAACTAAACAGCTGAGAGTAGACAAAAGGCATCCAGAGTGACCATAGCCTTTTAACCATGAAGAAAATAGTTTTTGAACTGTATTGTCATGGGGATGAAATGTGGGCTCATTATGCTGAACCTGAAACAAAAGCTCATTCAGAGAAGTGGAAATGAGCTGGTTCCACACCTCCCAAGAAGTTTAAGCCATCTCCATCTGTTGGCAGAATTATGCTGATTCCTTTTTGAGATTCACATTGCATAATACTGGCTCATTTCATGTCCAAAGGTCAAACTGTGAATGTTAGATACTATTCAGAAGTAATTTTGAAAAAAAAAAAAAAAAAAAAACTCAAAAGAAAAACTGAAAAAGTTGCATCCCAGGCTAGCCAAGAAAAAATGTCATTCTTTTACATGACAATGCCACCTTTTATACTGCCTCATATATAGTAGAACATATCAACTCCTTCAATTGTTGTATTTGGCTTGCCCCCTTCGACTTGTATTTGTTTCCAGAACTGAAGAAAAAACTTGCTGGAAACTAATATGAGACCAGGGCAGCTTTGCTTTCAGGTGTAAATCGGTACCTCAGAAGTAGGTCTACTTCATGGTTTGCAGAGGGAATACAAAAGCACCCATGCCGGCCTCGGTGGCTCAGTTGGATGCGTCGTCCGACTGGAGACCAGGAGGTCGTGAGTTCAACCCCCGCCGAGGTCGGCAACATTCTTTCGTGGAGATTGATCATGAAATTTTTTCTACGATCATTCTCTCCCTTCTGCTGATTCAAGAAGGGCAGTTGTAAGTTTCTGGCGAAAGAATGTGCACAATACTGGTTAACCGCTTAGAGGACTAAGCCTGCCCAGTGAATGTGTGGCTAGGTAAATTGACCACGCTCGACATGACCCCATTGGGTTGATTGGGCTGTAAAACCTCAACTCAAACAAACAAACAAAAGCACCCACAAAGGTGGCAGAAGTGCGTAGACATAGCTGAGGAATACTTTGAAAACTAGTAAAAGGAATTTTTTAAAAATATTTATCGTTTTTTTAAAAAGAGCAAAAAGTCCAGATATTTTTTACTCCCTGTTATTGTTTAGTTGTTTTTTTGTTTTTTTTCTTGCTCATTTTGTCCAAAAAAAGAAGAACCTAGTTTAACCCTGTAGACTTCTAGCTTCCTTTTAATATAAAAACAGGTTAAACATCAAATGTGAAATGTGTCATTTTTGCCATGCTGCAGAGGACTGCTAGCTACTCCATGACAAACATGATTTAGGCAAGATATTTGACAATTAGGTTAAAAATTAAAACCAAGCCAGAAGTCTAGAGGATTGAATTACATTGTTTGGACAAAATGTGTTATGAAATTAAAAAGTGGCAACTAACAAGTCTGTTTTTTTGTTTTTTTTTGCTGATATAATCAGATCTGTAATAGCCATGATGTTTTCTTAGAAGAGCCAGAGGCTCTGTTTATATAGTTTTCTAGCTGTGACTTACCATTTTCTAAGAGTTGCATAGAATTAATGAAGTGCTTGTGAGATAGTACCCTTTCTTAATTAAAATAAAAGTTTGTTCTTGCCAGGTGTTTATTGTAAGCAGTGCTTACTGGAAAATCTAGTTAGATACTGCAGGGAACATTGACAAACATTGTTTACAGGCCCTGATCAGAATATGCTGATATGCAGACTGATCCAGACCTTCACTGTTTGCATTGGTTTCAAACACCCCTGTTCTCATGACATAGCTAATTTGTGATATGGGTGTTTCTTTTTTTATTTCCCCATATACCATAAGTATCCTAAATATTTGAACGCAGTAATTCTTTACTGAAGTTTGAACAAATCTGATTAGAACCTGTTGATATATCTTATAGTTGCTGACCAAGTGGCAAACAGTGCAGATCCTGATCAAACTGCTCCTTTAGGAGCAGTTTGATCTGGATCTACACTGTTTGCACCATCATATCCATTTATTTGGCATGAATATACTAGTGTTGGTCTTTTTTATTTACAGGCACTGTTTTGCTAAACGTGGAGGTGCATGTCCAAGATGTGAAAGACGGAACAAAAGAAAATCTGATCTCTGACTACTGTCACATGAACTTTGCAATTATGTTGTGTCAAGAAAAAAGAGTTTTGACTTACACAGAAATGAAGGCCCAGATTAGCCAGGGCATCTGCAATCTGATTAGGGCCTTCTGTTTTCATCACCTGAAATAAGCAGTATCCGGTCAGTCATAGATCTAGATAAAATACTTCTTTATTGAGCCAAAATGTATTGATATTTCTTTTTTTATCTCCAGAACATGTTGTGTTGGTACTCACTAGAATCACCTCAAGGGCAATTCCAGTAGGTACCTACAATACATTTCCTGGAAAATAAGAAAAATATCTGGCTATGTTTCTTACCTAGAGATATGCTGTCTTTCTGTTTTTGAACAGTGAAACCCTAAACAGACTGAGGATGTGCAGGCTGAACTTGGTGTTCCTTTTTTCACAGAGTATGATAATCCTTAAATTGCCAATCACAAATGCAGTGGACGGCATTTTGAAATATTTTTATTAATTTTCAGAGAAAACAAAGCTTGACATTACATGTGAAATTCACATGAAATGTCAAGCTGTATTTCCTCTGAAAAATAATATTAAAATCAGACTGACATCTGCTACAATTTTGCTTTCACTTTAATGCTTAGCATTCCGGGGCAGCAGAGGACACATTGAAATATTTTTCTTATTTTTCCTAGAAAATAGGATTTGACATTTCATGCATATTGTCTCCTATGGAGACAGTATGCATGAAATATCAAATTCTGTTTTCTGGGAAAAAAAGAAAAATATCACCAAATTGTCGTCTGCTGAATAAGCCAAGAGAGTGGTAAAGGTTAAAAGTTAAGATCTTTTTTGCATGATGTCTCTTCTTCTTTACAACAGAGGCAGATTTCACACCGTATATATTCTACACCAGTAGCTGGATCTCACCTGGAGACCGGATTGTAAGGTCAAAAAAGTGAATTATATGGGCCACGTCAAATGAAGTTCCTCAAACATGCACAAAATGCATTGATTCAGATTCATCCCATGCATGTACAAAATCTCATCTGGGCATTTGTTCTCCTTTGATACATTCTGTAGTGTCCAATAATTCTGTAAGCAGACAGCAAAGGCCCTGATCAGACTGCACATTCATGCAGTCTGATCTGGGCCTTTGCTGTCCGCACATACTCCGAAGGCATTTTTTCGCTTGGTGGGGCTCATATTACAGTTGCAGTTAAAGACCAAAGCCAAATAAATGCTAATATCTCCGTAAATGTCTTATCAAAATTGCATCATAATTGACAATCGCCAGTGGCTGACAGGTACACTAGTCCAATGGTATTTCCCAAAGAGAAAAACTAGTCTGTTGTCTTAAAAGTGTATCTCAGAGGTGAGACTCTAAAATGTAAGAAAGTGCCTTATCTGGAGAGATGATATCAAAATGTATGTTTTAGTTGAGAAATAAGACAAATATTTCTTTTGATGCTCTTTTTCCTAGCTGACAGAATGATAGAGAAGATCCTGATTAACATTTGATCTGGATCTATACTGTTTGATCAGGCCTACCTGGGTAAATATGGTATGTAATCTACAGGGTCCATAAATAATGGTTGTATTGTATGGCTGCTCAACCTGAGCCGTCGGCACTGGTCACATAAATGGTAAGATACTCTTTCTACATGTGTGCTCTTGTTTTCAGGATATATCCAGATATTATGACACTTAGTCTGCATCAGGAAATTTTTGTTCTTTTTGCATTTGTTTTTTCAAACATTTATATTAGAGTGATCACCTATCATATTCTTTGCTTTCCATATTCTGTTATCCAGTAAAACTTAATGACTTAAATACTGATGGCACATTTACTGTGGCTAATTTGAATTATTTTTGAAATTCCCTTGATAGATCAAGAAAACAAATATTTAGGGATACATTGTATGTTAGGGAAATTTTCTTATTATGTCATGAAAATGTATGTTGTATGTACTCATTAGAATTGCCTCACTGAGGCAATTTTAATGAGTACACTCAACATACAATCATTTTATAGAAGACCAAAAAAACATCCATAATTTATTCCCATTTACCTCTTGACCAGGCGCTATGATTAACCTCCAGTGGCTTGAACTCCATATATATAAAAATTCCATGATCCCAAAGATGTTTGAGCCATTAAAGTTTGACTGTACTTTGGACTTCTCATTTTGTGCAACAGTAACTGTATCCGTACTTTAACCCTTAAAATGCCAAGAAAATATGCATCTGAAAATGTCCTCTGTTTATGTCGTCTGCTGAATATTCTTGCAAACTTTTAAAACCTATTTTTGCATACAGGCAAACAGTGTGGACCCTGTTCAGACTGCTCCTAAAGGAGCAGTCTGATCTGGGTCCACACTGTTTGCAAAAATGACTTAAAATCACAAGCCGATAACAAAGCAGATGACAATTGTTGTGATTGGCAGTTTAAGGGTTCCTGTAACAGCTGCTTTCTTCAATGTTACAGTGCAATGAATTGAGCCCTAAAATGAGAAAATATACCTTCTGACATGTGCCCAGTGAAGACTCAAATCAGCCTTTGCAGCCACACAGTCAGATCAGAGACTTCATTGTCTACATGAAGATACCTTGCATCCTTGGCTATCCAAATATTGAAGATTCTGATCAGACTGTGTGAATGTGCAGGCTAATCTGAATCTTTGCTGGGCACACATGTCCGAAGGTAAGTTTTCTGACATTGTGGCTCAATTTATTTCTCTCCAAATGTTATACAAACATTTTGAAGTAGCCTTATCCTGTGTACTTTTAAAAGTGTATGTGGAGGACTTATCATATGTTGATTCATTTAATGTATGTGTAAATGAAAGTAAAAGGTTCTTGTACTGTATGTGAATGCCAAGATCTGCCTGCATGTCAATGCCATCTATCTAATTAGGGCCTTCTCTGTCAGTAATTCTACAGTTTACATTGATTTTTAACCCATTGAAGACTGGAGACCCCTAAACAGGTAGCTGGCAAACAGTGCAGACCCAGATCAGATGCCACAAAATGCATTGTCTAATCAGGGTATATAGCCTGACATACCTAAAATCAAAATGGACTCTTCCAATATATAGTGTGGGAGAGTTTATTCAGTCTTGAATGGGTGAAGTGGGATGAGAAGACCTTGATAAGACAGCACAAATATATAGGCTGATCTTGACCTTTGTTGCCTGCTTTAGAGGTCTAAAGTTGATGGTTTTTGTTTAAGAGAAAGTTCTAACAATGTCATTTATTCTCCATGAAAACTTGTTGTGGGTACTCATTAGAAGTGCTTCCCTAAAGCACTTCTATTGAATGCCCACAGGTTTTCATGAAGAAATAAGGAAAGTAATTAATTTGATACTCCTCTTATCTAGAGCCCTACTGCTTATTTCATAAGATCCATTTTCTCATGTTTTATCACTACCCAAGTTGTATCATGTCCATTTCTTTTATCAGCTCTGAACAAAGTTGCTTTTGTTTCAACCGGGTTGGGCAAAAATTTGACACTAGTCGCCTAAATTCTAGATAAGGTGTTTTGCAGTTTAGGCTGATAAAACCTTTTCTGCAGCCTTTTATGGATGTCAGCAAAACTTCATCAAAACTACATGATATATGTGCAGCCTTTGAATAATTATGTTTTGATGACCCATTTTCATGGTGACCAGACAACCTTGCAGTTTAGACTTTTGAACACTGATGCATGCATATCTTCAGGAAGCAGCCGACCTGATTTTACCTACCTTACAGTATATACACTAAGTATTTAGTCAGACAAGCCTGAATGTAGTGTTTAACAGTGTCTATACTGTTTGCCAGTCATCCAAAAACATTTATGTACATCAGCATATAGTAAAATGGAATTGTTCAAATTTTATAAGAAGTATTGTAAGGAGTTAAAATGTCCCAACATATAGGGCAAATATGGCAGTTAATTTGTAGTCTTGAAGAGTCATCTGCAAAATTTCTAATTTAACTCTTGTCCTGATGAATAAATTAAGATGCCATGCCCACTTCTAATTTTCAGCTAATCAGATTACTTGATCTAGGTTGTTGATACAAATTCATATACTTAATGACAAACAGTGCAGCCAACTGATCTGAATCTACACTGTTTGCAAAGGCAGGGTATATCCAGGTTCAGCAGGACCAGGGTTAATTGCCAGTGGTGTATAGCTGCAATAAACAGATAAAGAGGCATTATTTTATTTTTATTTTTTTTTCTGTAGGTCATATAAGGTGATAAGTGATAATTTTTGTTATTTTAGTATATCAAACTGAAACACATCTTGTTGGTACTCGCTAAGTTGGCCTCAGAGATAATTAAAAAGGGTACACACAAATTATGTTTTGGTGCAAAATAAACAAAAAATTGTTTTCTGAATAATATTTTAGTGATTTAATGTTTTCTTGTATGATTAACATCATGTCCTTCATGCGCCGCTGACCGTTATTCATTTTCTCATTTTTAATCCTCAAGAAAATCTGCTTTGTTCTCTTTTTCTTCATCACATTCAATGGCTGTATGAGTGGACTAGCATTTTCTGTCTCTTGAATAGTATTTCAGTTATACTGAGATGATGGAGAGGTAATTATTTTCAGTCATATATTGAGGCAATGGACTGCTCATAATGGGAGAGTTTGTGCAATGAAACAACAGTCTTGAGCTGAATTCTGCCTGGAATGGGATTCAAATCCAGAAAGATTGTTATCAGAAATCAGGAGGACTAACCTTTTAGCCACATTGACACTTCTCATCATAATCGTCTCTCTAAACAACAGTAATTCAGATGTCTTAGAAACAGGAAAGAGGATGTTTAAATTCAGCTTTCAGAGATGTTTGTTTTATTCTGTATGTGATAATGCTTATTTTCTGTTCTTAATCTAACAAGACTTTATCACCAGAGATTTTAATTTTTGTTTTTTTTCTTGATTTCAGAGGATTCATTTTATTTATGCAATGTTTTAATCCACATTTTATTATGCAAATGCATTTATATTTTACAGGTCATACCAAGTGAAAATGTGTTTTAAGCATATGCTGACAGCAAGGGCCCAGATCAGACTGCATTTGCACAGTCTGACCAGGGCCTTTGCTGTCAGTTTACAACATTATGCTGTAGATAGTCAAATGACAGCAGTGTCCATGATAAAACTGTGTGGATGCACAGGCATTTAAATCGGCACATTTGCACATGCTTGAAGTAACGTTTTCACTTGACATGGTCCATATGTGAGTATTTGACATTACATTATCATAATCAAGATGTTATATTTGTATCCTGTCATCATTAGAATAACCATCATCCTAACATTAGGGCCAGGGGCCAAGAAAAAGTACCTTATGATAAACAGTAGAGAACCAGACCAGCCTGAATATCCATGCAGTCTGGTAGGAGTTTCTTTGCCATTTGTGTACACAGTCTGGACACTTACAAAATGCATTCAGGGGATTGTGAAGATTCTGAACAGACTGCACAGTTGCACATGTTTGTCTGAGTCTTTGCTATGTACATATCTTTTAAGTGGAATGGATACATCAAGGAACATAATTGGCATGAAAACATTTACGTCTCTACTCATTGGCAGCTACTCTAAAAGAAAATAATTTGCCCACCTCCCCTCCAGGAGCAAATCTTTCTCTTAAGAGTAGCCCCAATTTTTTAAAGGACTTAAATACTAGGGAAGCAAATTTCTGTCTGCAGAAGTATCTCCCTTTGAACAGTAGCAACATTATGTACAGAAAAATCCATTCTCCTTATAAAGGTAACTTTTCTTAGCCATAGTCCTTTTTGAAGAATGCTGTTGGTAAATCCATATGATCACAAAGTCATGTGAACAGTATGCCCAGAGCAATTTTTTCATCCCCATGCAATCTAATCAGATTCATGAAAATGTTTCTTTGGTACAGAGGCCAACCTGACTGTTCTCTGTTCACAAGTGGATCAAGTTGGTCTTCTTACGGCTTTCTTCATTTGAACTTGAACTGGAAGCATGCTGAAGGCAAATTAGCAGATGAATTACATTTTAGCTTGTCTGTATGAAAGTACAAGACCAGCTATGCATTATCAGACATTTCAAGTTCTGAAAATAAAAATTAATGAGATTCTAGAAAAAAAATTAGTATGATCTTCATTTTTACATTAAATATTTAGGGAAATTTTCTGAAAAAAGTAGTGAGACAGCTTATAAAATTGGGTTTTTGGAGACAAAAATTATTGAGTCTCATTAAAAGATAGGGAGACTTAACATGTCTGCATTATCCACAGTGTTAGAATTGGCGTTGGTATTAATAAATTACAGTTTTACCTATACTTTTTTAAGACCTTATATTTTACATTAAATATTTTTATGAACAGGTATTATCCAACTCTTTTGATTGAATTATATCTGGCATACATTACGAAAACATGCCTATTCAAATACACTGAAAATTTTACCACCAAAAAATGAAAATTTTCAGATAAAAAATTCTGATATTTTTCATATTTCTGCTCAAAACATAGATTGTGGGTACTCGTTACAGCCTCCTCATTGAGGCGGTTCTAACGAGTACCCACAATCTATGTTTTGAGCAGAAATAAGAAAAATAATGTATACCCCTGTAAACCCCAGTTTTACTGTATAAAAGTGGGGTTTAAGGGGGTCAAACTTATATAGATATGTTTTCGTGATGAAGGTAATATTGTTTTAAAGTTTATTACTAAACTATTCTCACTCCTGCATATGACCTAGAGATTAAGATCATGGACTTAAAATTTTTATGTGAAAGTTTTACATTAAAGATTTTAAGGTCTCTAATGATCCATACCCTTAGGTGGATTTATATAATATCGGGCTTGATGGTAGATATCCATCCACAGTGTTAACCCTTACCCTGACCATGACATGGTCACAGACTTAAAATTTTAGTGTTTAAGTTATGAAAGAAGCATATCTCCTGAATTTGTTGGTGGATTAAGTGTATTCCATGTATTTTGATTGTTGATAGATACTGACAAGAAAAAAAAAAAGTTCAATGCAAGCCCTTTCCCCTTCTGTGACTTTGAGGTCAAGCACACAGGTATGCAATTTTTTTTTTTTTTTTTTTTTTTTTTTACATATAGGACATTCGAATTCAGACAAGCTACCCGGTCCAAAGACACATCTTTTGCTTTACTATTCGTCTTTTTTTTCTATCTGCTCAATGCCCCCGTCCCTTGAAAATGTGCTTTATATTTCATTTTGAATTGTCTTAAAGGAGATAATTTGAATTAAGTGCTGTTTTGTCATCCTATATTCAGAGGAAAAAAATCTGACAAACTTCAAAATAAGACTATATTTATATGATATGGTATCCAAAAAGAAAATTGAAGAATATTTATTTGCCAAAACTGTTAAATGAAATGTCTAGTCTTATTTTCTGAGGAAAATGTTTTTACTCTTGTCCTGCTGAACCCGGATAAGCCCTGCCTTTGCAAACAGTGCAGATCCAGATCACTTAGCTTTTTCAGAAGCTGACTGATTTGGTTCTGCACTGTTTGTTATTCAGGATATGAATTTTGTATCAACAACCTGGATCAAACAATCTGATCAGCTAACAATTAGGAGCTGGCATGGCTGTTTAACTTAAATTCAACACGACAAGGGTTTAAAATGTTAATCTGCAAACTTAGCATGCTGAAGGTTAAAGACATGAAATGGTGCTATGGGCCAAAATAGAAGTGCTCTTTTTGAATATGTTGTTTGTTTGTTTGTAAATAATTTGTTATAAATTATATTTGTAAATAAATCTTTATTATTTTATTTTGGTCTTTTTTCTTGTTTAAAAGAATTTTTCATGTGGACCATTGATATACTGAATTAAAATATTAGCAGATTACACCTTATTTTTTTTTCTCTCTCTCTTGGTAAATTTTTGACATTTTGTGTGATTTATCTCCTTAGGAGAGACAGTATACATAAAAAGTCAAACCCTATTTTCTGAAAGAAGAAAAACACAATATAAAACAAAGCAAAGGCAAAACAATGTTAGGATGGTAGGATGAATGATTATTAAAAAAGAAGCTAACCACTCGGAGGATTGATGTAAAAAATGGGCAGTCGTTAGAGCATTTTAAACAGGCCAAAGTCATAAAATGATACATTGTTTGAGTCCATATTAGGGAGAGAGGACAATCCAGGTTTGCTGATTGTAGACATTACATTTCTCAAACAAAAGCTGACTGTGCTAGGTTGGATGTAAAGAATGGTAAAGTCATTTAGATTTAGACTGAAATATACCGTAGATCATGGTAGTAAAATTATTAGTTATTTTGATTCTTGACGGGGAACATGGGATCACATTTCCCGCCTGAGAGCAATATTGGCCCTCCCATGTTCCCTGTCAAGAATCAAAATAATGAATTTGTTATACTGCAAAGCTTTATCAAGACAATTTTTACATTGTTGCAATGTTTTCCAAAGAATTCTTTTGTGTCAGACATCACGAGAAATGTTTACATGTGATGTCATCAAAAGCGCCCTCTTGCATGCACTACATTTATGACCTGAATTATTGTAGTTTGATCATGGTGGCGTTTCCATAAGGCTTAGCAGGAAAACATTAAGTCATGTTAGAAGGAGAGTTTAACAATGGAAAACAATGAAATAAAGTACTGAATGGATTAAAACAATCAACAGTTTTTGTTTTTAGGTATCTATTACCTGAAAATTATTGTGATGCATGGAATTATCTTGCTTTTATTTCCCATCAACAGCAAATCCAAGATGGCAGACATCGCTTTTCAGCAAAGGAGAGCCCGAGAGGGCAACAGTTTGCTCAAGGGCATAAAAATAATTGCCCATGCACTATCCTATCAAAAGCCTACAAATTTCTTTGCAATATAACAATAAATCTTACTGCATTCATGGTAGGGTGAAAGAGCATGTCAAACTTGATGATCGTAGATGTTACAGGTAATCAGAAAATAGAGCTAAATGCTAGGAATGATGTAAAGTTGGCAAAATCATTTGATTGAAAAATAGGTTGTGATCATAAAACACTACACTGAGTTCATTTAGAGAGAAAGTGTGTGCCAGTTTAGAACATATTTTATGCTATAATCAGTAATGGATCTAAACACTAGGGTTGAGGCAATTGTTGACATATGGACAAGTGGATGGACTGACCAATGGGTGCAAAATGTTGAATGATGGAAAATGAACAGACGACTGGAAAACCTCACCCTATGTAGCACCTGCATACCAAAGGAGGCATGAAAAAATTGATATACATATGCATCACGAAAATGCCTATATTATTTTGACCCCCTTAAACCCCACTTTTATATAGCTAAACTGGGGTTTACAGGGCTGTACATTATTTTTCTTATTTTGCTAAAAAACATAGATTGTGGGTACACACAATTTATGTTTTGAGCAGAAATATAATAAATATAGGAATTTTTAACTGAAAATTTTCTATTTTTGATTATAAAATTTAATATATTTGAATAGGCGTGTTTTTGTAATGGTACTTACTTTTACAGAATCATGAAGAATTGAGTACAAAATACCAACACAGTTTTCATTTAGTAAAAATTAATTTTTCTGAATCTTAACTAAGACAAGATTCTGGTATAATCCTGATGACAGTTTCTGAGTAGTAGTAGTAGTGATGTCAAAAACAAGTTGAGTTTGGTTGGAGTTTTACAGCCTAGTCAACACTTTTAAGGTCATGTTGAGTTTATCAGTTAATCTACTCACACTTTTCTTGGGCAGGCTTAGTCTTCTGAGCAGTTAACCAGTACTTATGCACATACTTTCATCAGTAACTGATAACTACCCTTTTTGAATCAGCAGAAGTGGGAGAATGATCTTAGCAATGATTTCATCATCAATTGCCATGAAAGTTATGTGGCTGAGCTGGGATTGACTTTGCGACCTCTGGATCTGCCGTCAGACATGCTACTGACTGCTATGGAGTCAAAACAAGTCATAGCTCTAGATAAGGCATTTTTTTGTCAACCAAAAAGTATTGATGTTTTTCTTATTTCATCACAAAAACATGGGTACTCATTAGAAACGCCTCAGCAAGGGGCTTCTAATTAGCCCATTATATTCTGATACCGCTAAAAAGTAATTGGCAAACAGTGCAGACCTAAATTAGACGCCATTGAATGCGGCGTCTGATCAGGGTCTCCACTGTTTGCAAATAGTTTGGCCTTTTTCTAGAAATATATACATTACATAGCCTGACATACCTAAAATTGAAATTGGAATCTTCCAATATATAGTGTGGTAGAGTCTATTCAGAATAAAATGGGTTAGTACCCACATACATTATTGTGGAGAAATGAGAAAAATGTTTACTTGTAACCCCTCTTAACTAGAGCTATATGCAAGTTCCTATCATTTCCAAGATAACTATTGGGTGGCTATATTCAATTGTAGATTTGATCCTTATTTATCAAGACAAGACTACTGTATTTACCCTAAGTAATGGGACACCTTATCTTGTGATACTTGTCTTAAAATTTGAAATAGTCCTTTTTACTCTCTTATTGTGTCTAAAATATTGCTGTATGTATGGCAAACAGTGTAGACTCTGATCAGACACCACATTCTGCATTGTCTGATCTGGGTCTACACTGTTTGCAAAGGCCTATCTGTCCCAATACTTAGGGTTATTACGGTAGATCTTGCAAATGTTATAGCTGTAGATTTTTTTTTTCTATTGAAAAGTAATGATATATCTCTAATTTCTGTATAAAACACCTATACAGTAATGTCCTCATTAGACTTGAGTTTTTGTTGTAATGGGTGGTGTGTATCAAACTGGAGATGTTGGTCTGTATAAGTTGATTTAGAGTATACCAACATTTCACTGTCAAAACAGTATGCTGTTGCTACAGCAACAATCACATGTGCACCTCGATTGTGGAAATGATATGTGGACAATATTTTAAAAATCATTAAGAAAGGACAAGTAGATAATCATACAAGGCACCAAAATCAAGCTGATGTCACCAGGAGCATCAAATTCACATGCAAAGAGGAAAAAGAAGAAAAAATACTTTTCCTAGATATACTGACTGTGAGTAAGGATGATGGTACATTGAAATTGTTGGCTATACAGTAAATCAACTTGTACTGACCAGTGTATCCAGTTTGATTCACACCACTCATTACAAAAAAAAAATCAGTGTAATTAGATCCTTACTGGATAGGTCTTTTTCGGTGGTTATGGAGGAAAAGGACAGGGAAGAAGTAGTGGTAAATAAAGAGCCAGAAAACTGGAATGGGAAAGAAAGACCTAAAAACTGAAGACAAATCCAAAGCCTGTGTAGTTATTCCATATGTCAAAGGCTTATCAGAAAGCCTAGCCAGGGTAGTGAAAAAATGGCATATCCGTATCTATTCGACAACAATACATGCCGAGGATTGCCTTGGTCTATCCCAAAGACAAAGTGGAATGGGAAAACACCTGTGGTATCGTGAATTGAAGTACATAGGTGAAACAGGTAGAAAATTCAACATGTGACTGAGTGAACATCAGAAAGATGCCAAAAATGTACCACAGGTATACATCAAGTCAGAGTGAAAGTCATCTGAAACGTGTTTTAACAAGTGACTGATCTTACGGCTGAGGCTAACCATGTCATTGATTGGCAGTGGGCAAAAATAGTTGACTGGGAGAATAATCAGACTCCAACCAAAGGACCAATGGTCTTGTAGCTCACCTGAACTATTTGTTCTAAGCTGAGTAACATTTTTAAAGAATGAAACATATGGGTATAGTAGCCGGTACACTTAGAAAGAACATTTGGTCTCTGTATCCTACAGTAACTTGGTATGGAATTTAGCTTTAATTTGATAAAACAAACTTCACATAAAATATGGTTTTGATAAAAAACCATATCAAATATCAAAGGCCTGGGTCTTCTAGTATCAGACAAGAAGATTTTACAAATTTTAACCTATATGTGTCTAGTCTATTTAAACCAGTGATCCCTGGGGTGAGGCCATTTTTTACCCCAGTACTATAATTTATATAATCTTGGCAAAGGCCTACTAGATGAAGCTACATACCAGATATAAAAAGCATGGGCCTTCTAGGAACAGACAAGAAGATTTTTTAAGTTTTTCCCTATATGAGTCTATGTAAAACAAATGAGCCCTGGGGCAGGGCCATTTTTGACCCCAGGATTATAATTTGACCAATCTTGGTAGAGGCCCATTAGATGAAGTTACATACAAAAATATCAAGGGGCCTGGGCATTTTAGTTTCAGAGAACAGGATTTTTAAAGTTTTTCCCTATACAAGTCTATGTAAAACAAGTGACCACAGGGCTATAGTTTGCATAATCTTGGTAGAGGTCCACAGGATAAAGCTACATTTCAAATGTCGAAGGCCTAGGCATACTAGTTTCAGACAAGATGATTTTAAAAGTTTTGCCTACAAGAGTCTATGTAAAAAAATTGACCTTCCCATAAAAAAGGTCAAAGTCAACCAAAGGTTATCATTTTTTCAACCTTTATTGGGCCCATGTCCCCAATGCTGCATACCAAGCCCCATTGGCCCTTTGGTTCCAGAGAAAAAGATTTTTGAAGGATTTTTACCATATATGAGCATGGTGGCCATTGGGCATGGTGGCCATTGGTCAAGTGACCCAGATGCCGCAAACAAGCTGCTGTTCCCCCTATCCAGTGAGGATCCATATGAAATTTGGCTTTGATTGGCCCAGTGGTTTCTGAGTGGAAGACATTGTAGAGTTTTCCCTATATGAGTCTATGTAAAACAAGTGACCCCTGGGGTGGGGCAATTTTTGATCCCAGGGCTATAATTTTAAATACCTTAGTAGAGGTCCACATGATAAAGCCACATACCAAATATCAAAGGCCTGGGCCTTCTAGTTTCAGACAAGAAGATTTTATAAGAAATTTGACCTTTCCATAAAAAAAAAAGGTCAAAAACAACCCAATGTCATTTTTTCAAACTTTTATTGGGCCCATGTCCGCAATGTTGCATACCAAGCCCCAGGGCCATTGGCCCTTTGGTTCTGGAGATTTTTAAAGGGTTTTTATATGTAAATGGCTGCCATCTTGGTCATGTGACCCAGATGCAGTGAACAAATTTTTGTTCCCACTACCCACTGACGCTCATTTGATTGGCCTAGTGGTTTCTGAGGAGAAGGCGTTTGAAGAGTGTGAATGATGGATGTCGACAAATGGACAATGACGGATGGATGTTGGAGCCTGCCTATACTATAAGCTCACCTATGAGCCTAATGGTTAAGGTGAGCTAGCAAGTCAAAGAAGGTATCCGGATCAGTCAGTCTCCACATGTCATGAATGGGGACCGGGGGGGGCAACCTGAGCAACATCTACAGACCTTTGTTTACCAGTAGGAACCAGTCTAGTGGTAAGCTGCCCAAGTCCTGTGACATCACGAGGCCAAGGTCAAAGTCTGGTGATGGTTCTTGATGAGAACCAAAACTGTCACAGTAAGTGAAAATATTTCTTAGGATATGATTTAAAGAATTCTATGATTAATTTGACATTTCATGCATGAAATGTCAAAATCTGTTTTCTGTGAAAAATCAGAAAAAAATCAATATGTCTGCTGCTGACAATATTACCCAGCATGCTTAACATTAAAGAGCATATCATAAGCTCCCATGATCCTTCACTAGAAGAATAAGCAACAAACATTATTGATGCAAATAAATTATTTAATACATTTTTATACAAACATGCATGCATGTCTGTGCCATGAAGACAGTACTTTGAGAAATGACTGCATGAGCAATGCCTAGTATCCACTGAAAGTGCAAGATATGTATGCTTTACAAAGGCAAAAGGGGCTCACATTGATGATGACTTGGTGTTTTACGTCCCTTTCAACATTATTTAAGCCATATCAAGATGGAAGGTGATTGTGAAAGGCTCTGTGCAATGAAGTACCAAACAGTCATGCACTGAACTCTGCCTCCCAACGCTATTCAAACCTGAGACCTCATGATCCAAAATCAGCTGTGCTAACCACTCTGCTACCTAGACACTTCAACAACTCATTCTTAGGAAAGCAAAAGCCCAGACAGAACATCTGTGCATGCTGGTCAGGATCATGGCTTCTCAAAGAATAAAGTCTCGAAAGATAAAATATTGTGTCAGGAAGAAGGGATATATTTCCAAGAGAAATAACTCTTACATGGAAATACTTACCTCTCTTCCACTTTTTTTTTTCTTTCAAGGGGAACGGATACCCTTTCAGGGGAGGTAACTGCCAAAAATGCACTTCAAAGAAATATGGTAATAGCTTTGAGACTTATTTTCTATCACAGTTCTGTGAAAGTAATGGAATGATACACAGTTTTGTAATGAGATTGTTAATCCGCACACTGTCTACGAAGACACTGATTTATATCAACTAGTCTCTCTTTCAAAAGCCATTTTAAGAAAGTTAGCCTTTTCTGGATTAGACTTATCCACTACTTTACACCCTGCTTCTTTCGCCAACCCCTCTACCTTTGACACAAATGTTTTCACTTGCTCTAACTGTAGCTCCAACATGTACCTAGAAAGAAATTAAACAAACAGTTATTAATCCTTTCGCCCCTGAGTTTCTGAAGTGGACTCATCCATCTTTGGATTCTGGCATGTCCATTTTGCAGAGTATTGGTTATAAAACAAGAACAGAATGGCAAACAATGTAGATCCAAATGAGATGGCTCATTATAAGCCATCTCATCTGGATCTACACTGTTTGCAAAGGTATCTGTTCTGGTCTGTAGGGTTGAAAGGGTTAAGGGGACTATATACACCTGGTAGATTTTCTGCCATTCTTTTACAAGGGAAACAACTTTTGAGACTTCCGGTTTGGTTTCCTTCATACCAAGCTCTTTCTGAAAAAAAGATCTACTCTAAAACAAAAGACTTAGCTCCCCTTGGGAGCAAATTCTTTCCTTTTAGAGTATACCTTTTTTCAGAAGGGAGGTAAAAACAATTTTGATGAGACAACTCCTCTGAAAGAGAATCCATTTCCCTTAAGGTGAATGGAAGAGCACCTTCAAGGGGCATAGACTCTGACCAGAAATTATTTGCCTCTCTTCTGAAAGTTCACCATTAAAGGAACGAATCAGTTCCTAGTGTGGAGGGGTGGGGGGGGGCGCAATACTTTTTATTAATGGTGGACCCCTCGGAGGAGGCAAATACCCGCTGAGGAGGGACTAACATACCAGGGAAGCAAAATTATCTACTTGAGTGGTCTTCCTTTGAAAAGGGAAGCAAACATTTTTCAAATTCATTTTCACTCATGACTTTCAGGTGGCTAAAGTGGTCCAGGTAAGAACTGTATCAAGTTAAAAAGACGTATCAAGCCAAATACCATACTTACCCTAAATACTTGGACAGCTATGTCTGAGCAAATGATGACCACCCAGATCAGACAGCTCCCAAAATAAGCAATTTGATCAGGATAAACACTGCCATTCAGCAAGCAATTTTAACCTTTACCACTGGACAGATTCAACAGACAACAAATTGGTGATATTTTTCCAGAAAATAGGATTTTATATGCAAATTGTATCCACTGGAAAGACAAATGTTGTCTCTCTTGCACAAAATGGCAGAAAATCTACGAAGTGTGCTCAGTTGACTCTAGGGAAATGGATACACCACTATGGAAAATAACTCTCATAGTGAAATACAATATGTATTTGCCTCCCTTTTCTCTTTGGGGATATCCTTAAAAGAAAGAAATCTTGGGAGATTTTTTTTCCATTAAGAGATGCCCCTATTTTATGGGGGTATGTTCCTGTCTGAAAACTGGTGGCAAAATCCTTCAGGTGTATCCATTCATATTCACATAGTACAAGGGTGCTCAGGAGAATTTCCTCTGTTATCAAGTGGCATGATGCTACTTTTCGCATGTTTTTCATTACAAAAACATGCCTATTCAAATATAATGAAAATTTTACCACCAAAAAATGAAAATTTTCAGATAAAAAATTCTGAATTTTTTCATATTTCTGCTCAAAACATAGACTGTGGGTACTTGTTCGAACCGCCTCGATAAGCTAGCATTCTAACGAGTACCCACAATCTATGTTTTTAACCAGAGATAAGAAAAATAATGTATGCCCCTGTAAACCCCAGTTTTACTACATAAAAGTGGGGTTTAACGGTGTCAAAATTATATGGGCATGTTTTTGTGATGTTCATGGTATTGTTTCGTTTTACTTTGTTAACATTTAGCATGCTGGGTAATAATTTCAGCAAAAAACATCGAGGAGACAATTGGCATGAAAAGCCAAAACCTGTTTTCTGGGAAAAATGAGAAAAAATATCATCAATTTGTCCTCTTCTGAATTTGCCCAGAGAGTGGTGAAAGTGAAAAAAGCTGACTTCATCAAACTAAAAAGAATGCACTAAATTCTGTCATGGTTTAAGAAAACATATATTATGCCCTTGGCTAATGATGTCTGTTACAGGGGAGACAAAACAGTACTGAAAATTATTTTACCTTGCTGTTTCTATGATGACTGTTGCTTTGTCAGCAAATATTGGGTTTACCTCTGGTTTCAACAGATGCACCAAACTACAAAACAAAAAAAAAAAAACAGGATTAACTTTTATCCTTCATGCATACAGATCACAGTTTACAGGAAATAAAATCAAATTCCACATTATGTGGCATCTGATCAGGGTCTACACTGACTGCCACTCCTCAAGAATTGTTTTAGACATATCAACAGGCAGTTGGTGGTTTATGACAAGTATGGTGAGTAGATGACCATGACCAGTTGTCCGATTTAGGGTAAATGCAGGTTCATTTACCCATTTCAGTTGGTACACCACCAAAAGGGTAACTGGCAAACAGTGCAGACCCAGATCAGATGCCACAGAATGCAGCATCTGATCAGGGTCTACACTGCTTGCATTAAGTACAGGAATTTTATAAAACAGTAATAATAAAATTAACCAGACACCAGGTTATTAGAAATAGACTGATCTAAAGAGTTGTAGAAGAGTCCACTCAACATAAATGGGTTAGTAAACTGAACCAAAGTAATGAGTATACAGCTTTAAAATATAAATATTGTCTAAATGCCAATATGATGATTCGCTTTGTGTATACCATATTTGAACTAATTACTGTAACGTGCACTTAGATTTTTCAAAATTGATGAAAAAACTGTGAAAGCATATGTTGCGGTACTCATTAGAAGCACCTTGGTGAGGTGCTTCTCATGAGTACCAACAAGATATGTTTTCTGGGGAAATAAGAAAAATATTACATAGATATCCGCTCTTATCTGGAGCGGGTATACTGTGTCTGGGCAGACTGTGCAGATATAAAGGCTGATCAGGGCATTTGGCTGTTTCAATAAGTTCTAATAAAGGGTTCACCTTTTTTTTTTTGCATGCTTTAACATTTTGCGGATCTAAAGAAGTTTTTTGAACATGAGGTTGCAAGACAAGTGTTCAAATATCATCTGAGTGACCTGGCAAATGCTAATGCAATAAAACAAACAAGTGTGATTGTTATTCTTGCATTTGTTTTAATGATGACATTTAACCCTTAAAGCGCCAAGAAAAACTGCATCTGAAAATGTTGTCTGTTTATGTCGTCTGCTGAATATTCTTGCAGACTTTTCAAACCTATTTTTGCATACAGGTAAACAGTGTGGACCCTGATCAGACTGCTCCTAAAGGAGCAGTCTGATCTGGGTCCACACTGTTTGCAAAAATGACTTTTAAAATCACAAGCAGATGACAAAGCAGACGACAATAGTTTTGACTGGCGCTTTAAGGGTTAAAATACGGATACACAGACTGCTTTGAGACTTTGTTGGGTGCACATGTCAGAAGATACATTTTCTCATGTTGCGCCTTATATTTCAAGACATATCTATACAGGTCACTGTCTTTGTAATGTATATACAGTCGATTCTCATTATCTTGATTTCGCTTAACTCAACTGCTTATCTCGAAGAGAAAATCTGGTCCCTGTTTTCAACATCGCAATGTAACAACAGGTACCAAAATATTGTGGAAAAGAGGAAAAATTGCTCCTATGGAGTAACTTCTCTTTTCCACAATATTTTCAATATATCTCTAACTTCAGGTGTCAAATTACATATTCTTTCTGAAATGTGGTTATTCAGTTTATTTTTTCCTACATTCTGCAAATCTGATATGTCGAGGTACGGATATCTTCAAGTATTTCAGAAGTCCCTTGGACTTCGAGATAACAAGAGTCAACTGTATTTCAGTGTATACAGGTATTTTTTACAAGACACATGTTCTTATAAGAGATACAGGCAACAATATATTTCTGTTATTTCAAGCTATACAGGTTCCTATACTTACCTGTTGGAGAAGTAGATTAAATGGAAAAGTTTTTGGTATTTCCCTTTCTTTGGAAGATCTAATAATGAAGCTAATGGCAGGAATGACACAGTGATATCTTCAAGAGGCATGGCCACTGAAATAGAGAATAAAAATTTAGGGAAAAAATCCACAAAACATGTGAAGGAGCTGTGTCCTTATTCTATTGTTAATGGCTAACACATATTTTTCATTATTTGAAAAAGTATGTCACTATTCCACACAAAAACAAAACAGTCATGGTGCTGTTAAGTAATGGTTCTAGTTTAAAAAAAAAGTGTGATTAAATATGCCAAAGTACATTCTGAACTTTATTTATTATAAAGAAATATCTTCTTGAATTTTATCTTTTAACATTTGTGTTCACATCTGGACTGCCAATAAAAAAAACCTGGCCTTGAACGGGTAACCACCACCCTTCTATTTACCCAGGAGTTAGACATGTGAATGTAACCATCTGCAACCAAGCTATGTTTACCAAATTTATCCTAAATTTTTGGACAGAAAGGTCTGAGCAAACAGTGTTTGATGTTCAGTCATTACTTTTTACATACATCATGAAGTAGCTCAGTAGACATGTTCAACTTTTAGGGAAAGCATACTGTAAAACAATTACATTTGACGGTCATTTTATTTTGGTGTTATTGGCAGTCAAGGAAAAAAAACACTAAAAAAAAAAGTCAATAAAGATCAAAGAGGGCAGGAGAAGAAAACCAAACTGGCAGAAATTATATTCCCAAAACACATCAAAAGTATGATCCGGGATTGAATAACATGTTATTAAATCTCTGGTATGATGTAGGGCAATACAATGTCAGTCAGTCATATGCATTACCCATGACAAAAGAACATGTGTATTTATTCTTTTGCACTTGTTTAGCACCAGAAAATATGGAAAGATAATGATCTAGCCATAAGCCAGCTCAGTATGACTGAATAATAACAAAGACACATTTACAGTAATTGTCAAAATTGCAGGTATAATTGTTAATTGATTGACGGCTTTACAAAGAAAGAAAACTATAACTAATATATGTCAAAATCTGTTGTTTTTTAAGTAATTAGATAACAATAGAACTGATTTGTATTCACTCATACACCAAGAACAATGCAATGCCAAAATATAAATCTGCCAAAAAGGTCCACTCATAAAAACTGGCAAAAATTACTGCTGCCAAATTGAAGTGTTTAACAATAGTAAGGAATTATGGTATCCAAATATTTAGGTTAAATATTGTAGTCTGACTTTTCATACAGTGCTGTTACAGGGAACAGTTGAAAGGTATGATATGCATGTCAGAAATATAATTCAATCTCCAACAATTCTATCCTTTTTACTAGTAAAATTTCAAAATTGCTTCTGAACTAAGCAGTAGATGAACAAAAAATGAGCCAGCACACGAGAAAAGGGTACTTACCATACAGGCAACCAGCAAAGGTTCAGGCGAGCCTGCACATAATTGCAGTCTGGCCAGAGCCTTTGTTGTTTGCAAACTTGAGGACGCTTTGGGTAAATAATGTTATTATTGTGTCTGTAGCCCAAATTAGGGACTTCACATGCCCATTTGAAGAACCACAAACCAGAAAACCATAAGGTACCTTTTTTCATGGGCCAGTTCAGATAAGGATTTCCATTTTTACCATATATCTACAAATAATCTATTAATAAATATGGTAGTTTCAATGGTCTATTCAGAAAGAAGAAAAAACAACAACAACAACAACAAAAAAAAAAAAAAAAAAAAAAAAAAAAAAGAATAAAATAGTCTAAATATGAATGGGTTCTAGTACCAAAATTTTCTGTCTGTTTGATATTTTCATCAGCAGTCAGTTCTTTCAGTAATTCATTTTTCTTCTCTTCTTCTGTCTTTTGTTCTTCTTCTTCATCCTCTTCAGTGATTTCTAAAATCATATAAACACTGTCAGTAGGAAAATCTGACCTACTGTATCGTGCAGTATTCTAGAAAATAAGACTGATGTAACAAAATGTTTAGTCCAGAAAAGATGATAATTTTGGGATGATTTAGGATAATGTTTATTATTTGTTTTGGTATTAAAACATATCTAATGGTAGCTGAGGTGATTTCAGTGAGAATCCAAAAGATCTAATTTGATGAAAAAGACTCTCATTACCAATGCTTTATCAAATGTATCTCTGAAACTAATCCATTTCCAAATACAGTGAGCCCTCGTTACAATGACAGCATTTAGTGAGTCCCAAAGATATTGCCATTAAAAAGAGTTTGCTGTTGTAAAGAATTCTTAGTGAGCAGAATGATATGCAACAAATGCCATGTTTTATTATTATTTCTTCATAGAACGTACGTTTTGGATATTTGTTAGAATCACCTCAGTGAGGCAATTACAACAAATATCCAAAACATATGCTGCTTTAAGTATTGAATAATAATGTTCCTGCATAATTTCTGATTAACTGTCACCTCTTGAGAGAGGGTTTCCATGCTAGTGCAATTGTCAGTATAACGAATTTTGTCGTTGTATTGAGTGTCAGTATAATGAGGGTTGACTGTCTAAGTGATTTAATGTAATAAATACCACAAGTATCTTAGATATTGATACCTCAACTCCTTACTATACTTAGTCCAATATCTAAACATTCTATTTCACTACATGACAATATGTTTACACAGCTCCTGGTAAGGCACCTTTTTCAACCAAAAGTTAGTGACATATTTCTTACTTCTCCACAAAAACATATGTTGTGGGTACCAATGAGTACCACAACAAACTTTTTCATGGAGAAATAAGAAAAAAACTTCTTATCTGGAGCCCTGCGGCTAAATTGTTTGCCATTCAAATGGTGCAGCTCTAATCAAACTGCTCCTCTAAGTCTAAACTGCTTGCTCTGGCATATATGTCCAAAAATTCAATGTAAATATGACAGCTTATAATTTATTCATTCACCAGAAATCACCCTCATGTTGCTAACTGAAAGTTTTAACCTTTACCACTCTCTGGGCTAATTCAGCAGACAACAAATTAGAGATATTTTTCTTATTTTCTCCAGAAAACAGGATTTGACATTTCATGCAAATTGTCTCCACTGGAGACAATTTGCATGAAATGCCAAAACCTGTTTTCTGGGAAAAATAAGAAAAAATATTTCCATATGTGGTCTGCTGAAAAATTTACCCAGAGTGCTAAGCATTGAAGTACATTTACCTCGCAGTTTGGGTTCCTCTTTTGATGGACCAGGTTCTTTTGTTGGTTCAGGTGGTACATATTTGGTTCTGGTGGTTATTTCATGGAACATAGACAATACATTATATTCAGCTATATTGCTGGCAGTCTGAAATAGAATTGTTTAACACTATCAAATGGGCTGCACCAAGCAAAAATGTGGCTATGGGCATATATAGACAGCGATGGCCCAGATCAGCCTGCACATCTGTGCAGTCTGATCAGGCCCCTCACTGTCTGCTAACAGAATCATTGGATACTATAGAATGTATGAATGGAGAGTAAAAGCCTGGATGATACATTGCGCATAAGCAAGATGATCTGAATCTGTGCATTTAGCAAATGTTCAAAGGCATTTTTCGCTCAAAGCAGCCTAAGTGGTGTGTCTGGCTATGCAAGATTTCCACAATTCAGTTTTTTACCAAACTGTAAGTTAGAACTGTATCTGGAAGTAGTTTCCCAATAGTAAAAGTCATAGTGGTTCCGTAATTCTCTATAAATCTGATTGGAATTAAGTCACATGGACTCTGATCACATGACCAAATTAAACGATCATCTGCCGGAGGAAAAACAATTACACATGCCAGCTCTTTTTCCGTCTTCTCAGCTCGGATTAGTCATTGCTTACAAACTTTTTGATTCCTCCATAGTAGATAATGTAAGTGCACATTATCACCATGGTTTGAATACAATTTGCAGGCTTTAACAGTGCAGTCAGATCCCATTCTATTGATGATTTGTCAATGCCATCGTAATTTCCACCAGCATTTGATTAGTTGATATTTTATCATGTACTTGGCTTCGGAAAACTTGTTAATTTACATACTGGCTCAGATTTTTCGTAGTGAAATTCAATATATATTCTATTAAAATGAATTTCTGAGAAGGAATGTTTGAACATTAACTCTTAAAGCAGCAATCAAAATGGCAGCAGATGACATTCTAATTCAGTCAACTCTCGTTATCGCGAGTTCACTTATCTCGAATGATGGCTTATCTCAAAATGAAAGTCTGGTCCCTGCTTTAACAGGGAAATCTAACAACAGGTAGCAAAATTTTGAGGAAAAGAGGAGAAATTGCTCCCAAGAAGCAATTTCTCCTCTTTTCCACAATATTTTCAATAGATCTCTAACTTCAGAAGTCAAATTGCATATTTATTTATAAAATATGGTTGTTCAAATTATTTTTTCCTAAATTCTGCAAATCTGATATGTCAAGGTACGGATATATTGAAGTATTTAAGAGAGTCCCTTGGACTTGGGGATAACAAGTCAGCTGTACATAAAATTTAATTTTTTATTAACCTTTAACCTTCTCTGGACTAATTCAGCAGGCAATAAATTGGTGATATTTTTCTTATTTTTCCCAGAAAATAGGCTTTGACATTTCATAAAATTGTCTCCTTCCTTTGGAGACAATTTGCATGAAATGTCAAAGCCTATTTACTGGGAAAATAATTCATCTGCATTAATTTTTTCCCAGCATGCTAAGCGTTAAATGAGTTGTCATTTTATACTGAGCAAACCTCAGAACAGTACTTACACTAGTAAACTGTTTATTACTTTTCTTGAAGAAAGATTCCTCTTCACACTCAATGCCTAATGCTACATATGGACTGACTAGAATATCTCCCCAGTATCCTCTCTTAGCATGCTTCTCTCCATCCTGTTACACAGAAAAGGCATCACATAAAGTTAAAAAGCTTAGCAATTACATCACAGCATCTTTATAACACTATTGCTAGGATCTAAAGCAAAAACAAAATATGTTTGCTAAATAACCATGTTGTATCAAAAAAGGTACAGATTATATAGAAAAATGATCATAAATGATCATTTTTCTATATAATCTATACATTTTTTATGATCATTTTTCTATATAACCTATACATTTTTTGATACAACACTTTTGAGATCAACCTTATATATCTTATGTCCAAAACTGTCTTATATCCGAAACCCGTCTTATAATGAACATTCTTATAAAAAGGTTCTAGTGTATGTGAACAATGTTGGCCCTGTTCAAACCTCATATCTGCAAAGTCTGATTGGGCCCTTAACCCTTTCAGCTCTGCAGACTAAAACAGTGTAGATACAGATGACATGGCTTGTAATGAGTTTCTTCATCACGATCTGCACTGTACGCTTTACCATTACTGATTTCTGACTGGTACTCTTATTTGCAACAATGCAAATGTCTAAAATTTGAACCCTGCTAAGAAACAGTAACCAGAAAAGAATCTCTGCATTTCTTAACTTTTAACTGGCTGAATTTTAATAGCAGAAGAGGACAATTTAGCACAGTTTTCTTATTTCTTTCCGGAAAATAATGATATTTCAATCAACTTCGCTTCAAAGGAGACAATCTGCATACGCCAACACCCATTCTTTGGGAAAAATAAAAAACATATCAATTAGTCATCTGCTGATTTGTTAAAAATTAAACTCTATGAAGCATAACCATTTACTTGAACAAAGGAGTAGGTTCACATAGGCTTGAAATCTGCACCGTAAATATACCAAAATTTCAAAATTGCTCAGTCAGTGCAAGTAAGTTCTTTCTAAGTATCTACTGTTATTCTACATGTACAAGCAAGCTTTTAAAATGTGCATTATAATTTTCTTTTTACTAAGGCAACACATTAATGAAAACTGGTTATCCAATTTTCAAGTTATTTTTCAGTTCAGTCAACAAAAATGTTAAACATTTGTTGAAAATATCACAAGAGTCAGGGCTCCACACAATAGAGATTTCAGATATCAATTTTTCTTATTTCTCCATGAAAAAGTATGTAGTGGGATCTCATTAAAAATGTCTGTGAGAGAAGATTTCAATATTTTTGTTAATACTGAATCTCAACTCAGCTGGTAGCCTAAATTTAATCCTACTATTTGATGTAACCCTTTCTTCTGCCCTCGAAACTTTGGGTTAAACCTTGTCATGCTGAATAAATTAAGAGGCCATGCCCACTTCTAACTGTCAGCCAGTCAGATTCTTTACTCAAGATCACTGATATAAATTCACATACTAAATGACAAACAGTGCAGATCTAGATCAGTTGGCTTCTACAGCAGATCTGGATCTACACTGTTTGCAAAGGCAGGGTATATCTGGGTTCAGCAAGACAAAAGTTAATTTCTGTTGTTTTTTGCACCAAAACAGAGATGATTCCACTGAGTACCCACAAGATTTGTTTTGATGCAAAAATAAATTATCTTCTGAATACTTTCTTTATTTGGAACTGTGAGATTTTGTTCCTGGTACCATTTTTTGAGTAACAGCTATATCTTGATAAAATCTGTCTTTGTGTATGTGCATGCCCAAACCAGACACCACACCTGCAGTATGGTCAAAACATGTAGTTTGCTTATTAAAATCTACAGCAGTCAAAGACTGTCTTGGCAAACAGTACATGCCTTAACCAGATTAAGTATTCATGTGCACAGTCTGGTCCAGATATGAACAGTTTGCATATGCCCAGACATGTTTTGTCATCACACTCTTACCATAGCTGCCCTAAACATTTGAATAATCAAATTCCTTACCTATCCTAAAATGAAGACCTGCTGAGACATCTAAAAATTGCTGGATGAGTGGCAAACAGTGTCGACCATGATCAGATGCTGCAGAATGCAGCATCTGATCTGGGTCTACACTGTTTGTTCAGCCTGTCTGTCTACATTCTAAGGGTAGACTGGTAATCTATAAAGGCTAAATGATAACCTGGTGAACTTACCTGCTTTAAAATGAGACCAGAAGCCAGTGTCTTGTTGGGAACATCATAATCAGCCTCTCTTACTTCAAACGCTACACCCGTGTTACGCCAGTGTTTATACTCATGTACATTTATTATATCTGCCTATAAAGAAAGAAGAACTGACAGTACACAGGATACATTTTAGGAAATTCAATAATTTCTTTATTCTGAACAATAGCCTAGACCAGCATTATGTATTAGCCCATTTTAGTCAGAAAACCCCAAAAAGGGTAATAGGCAAACTGTGCAGACCCAGATCAGACACCACAGATTGTGATTGTGGTGTCTCACCAGGGTCTACACTGTTTGCATTAAAAACAGAAATTTCTGTAAGACAAAGTAAGAATAAAAACTAACCAGAAACCCTGCTTTTGGAAACAGACCGGTCCAAAGGGTTGTGGTAGAAGTGTCAATTTAATGTAAATGGGTTAATATATTAGCCCTGATCAACATTAGGGCTGCAACAATACACTCACCTCACAATACAATACGTATCGCGATACGTGCTTCACAATACGATACGTATCCCGATACACTTTTCAGACTCGAGATAATCAGTAACTACATGTGGATTATACTATATGGTGGTCAACTAAAGTGTTCGGCATACTTCAAAGCTTGTTTGAAATGGTTCATAGTCATAGACTTGAAATCCTATTTGTACAAGTTTCATAAAGTGAAAAGTTTATTCCTTTTTTTTTTTTCAGTGAAAAGAACCTAATATAAGCAACCAAGTTTAAGTACTAAAGTTTCCTAGATATACAATGTTTGAAAATGGGTATAACAGGTTCTGTCATGAATGCTGTTCCTTTCATTCAGTGTGAGCCGGACTTATTGATTTTATAGAAAATCGCTAAGTACTGCAAAATGACAAAATGGCAAAATATTGAAAATTCTATGAAAGAGTGTTTGAAAACATTTCCTGAGTGTTTTGAGCACTTTTAATATTCATAACAGTGTTTATCGACTGAATAATTAAACGTTATTCGGGAAATTCGGAAGTCGCAAAAACTAATGACACGTAGATTTTACGGCAATAAATACATGTTTTTGTTGGTAACAGACATTAAAAACTTGTCTAAAGTAGTCATGTAGCGGTATAACTATCCTAAATTGATCTGACTGAAGCAAAATATTTCTTTTGTATGCAGTAATTATCGATCTAATTGGCAGCTAATTGACAACTTTAGTGAACCGAGCCGTATCAAAACTCGGAGAAAAAGAATCGTGAACCGAATCATGACCATTGAGCTGCGATGCACCGTAAATTCAGTGAATCGTTTCACCTCTAATCAGCATATGCAATAATACAGTATGGTGTGAGTCCTTGCTTTTTGTAGATAACACCCACTTGAAGAATGTATGGTGAACAGCAGACTATTACCAGACTGGTGATTACCGCTAAGTATGGGCCTTCACAGATGACATAAAAAGAAAGGTTTCTGATTTGCACACATCATTACAATGATAAAATTGTACCTCAAGTTTCCTTCATTTAAACAGGAAAACTCAGGAGGGTTGGGGGAGGAGGTGATGGAAACACTCAATATTCTCATCAAGCTTTATAAGTGTGTGAAGTTTCATGAAAATATATAAGGTTAAAGAGTTACAGTCTGGACAAAAAGTGTGACAAACCATGTATGGAAGTTTGACTTTTTTGCTACCCTGACATGTTCTGACAGTGCTGCTGGTAGGACACTGAAATTTCTCTGAGTAAATGAGTAGAACGAGATCAGACTGTGGGGTGTATCTAAGCTGATCTGGGTCTACAATAGTTTCATATGTAAGATCTAGCTATTTGGGGGGGGGTCCAAGTTTGATCAGTTTAAACTGAAACTGAATCAGTGAAAGCAGCATTATAAATCTCATTTTTTCTTTCTTTTTTTTTGAGTGGAGATTTTACAGCCCAGTCAATCCATTAAGGTCATGTCGGGCTGGTCCATTTACCTAACCACACTTTATGGGCAGGCTTTTTCCCTAAGTGGTTAACCAGAACTTGTGCACATTCTTTCACCAGAAACTGATGACATCCCTTTTTGAATCAGCGTAGCTATAGAAAATATATCATGATCAATCTCCACTAAAGAATGTTGCTGGACCCAGCAGTTATCAAATCCATGACCTCCAGATCACCAGTAGGACTCGCATCAGACTGAGCAACGGAGGCTGGCAATAAATCTCAATGTATTCAGCTTTGTTTTGGGATTTTTCTTCTTATGATGGAGTTATTTTTCATACTTACATCTCTTTGTGAAAGTCTCATTTGATAATCCCAGTCAAATATATTTAGTCGGGCATCATATCTTACTTGTAGGTACTTCCGCATTCTTAAATCCCTGAAATATACAGATATAGATATTAGAGTCATTTTTTACAGAGAAAACCGTAACAAATTGGAGAAACATCATGGATCTACTTCTTTTGATTGTTTGCTTTATTTCTGTACCAAAACATAGGTATTTAATAGAACTTCTAAGCAAATAGAAATATCAAAGCCACAGTTAAAACACTTTTTTTTTTTCAACAGAAATGTATTAATATATTTCTTATTTCTGCAGGAAACATATGTTGCTGTATTCATTAGCCTTTCTGTTGTAGTAGGTGCCCCCTGAAACATCACAAAAACATGCCTATATAATGTTGAGCCCCTTAAACCCCACTTTTATATAGTAAAACTGGGGTTTACAGGGTTATACATTATTTTTCTTATTTCTGCTCAAAAACATAGATTGTGGGTACTCATTAGAACTGCCTTGCCAAGGCGATTCTAAGGGGTACCCACAATCTATGTTTTTGAGCAGATTTTTATCTGAAAATTGTCGTTTTTTGGTGGTAAAATTTTCAGCATGTTTGAATAGGCATGTTTTCGAAATGAGTGGGGCAAAAACTTTCAGTCATAGCTCAAGACAAGATAATTTTTTTCAACAAAAAAGTACTGATCTTTTTCTTATTTCTCCTTGAAAATATATGTTGTGGGTATTCATTAAAGGTGCCTCACTGAGGCACATCTAATGAGTACCCACAATATATGTTTTTGTGGTGAAATAGGAAAAATATTTCCCTGATAACCTCTATTACCTAATCCATATTTCCGCTTAAATTAGGACACAATCAAGCATGTTTTACATTATTAAAGTGAATGGATATGCCTCAGACAGCACCCTGCTAAACAGTGAAATTTTCCATCTCCTTTCTCAGAGCTGCATAACTCATGCAGAAAAGAATTTGTTTCCTGTCTACATGAATCTCATTTCAAAGAGGGCAGCCTCTTAATGGAAAGAATTTGCTTGTTTGTTCATTTTATTCAGGTTTTACATTGCTTTCAACAATCTTTAAAGTCATATTATTATGGTTCCTGGATTTAGCAAGGAGCTCATGTTTAGAGTGCTGCTTACTGAAATATCACACCCCAGACACATGACATGATATTCCATCCAGTTATATTAAATTGACATTGTGCTGACCAGTTCTGATTCCAAGCTCTACCTTCTAATGCTGAGCACCAAGCAAAAGAGCAGCTGGTGCCATTTTTTTAAAGTCTTTGGTATGACTCAGCTGGGGATCGAACCCACAGCCTTCTGGTCACAAAGCAGATGTTCTACCAACTGAGCCACTGTGCCTCCCAAGGGGAGAAAATTCTTTCCCTTAAGAGGCAGCCCCTTTAAGAAGAGGGGCAAACATATTAGATCACAGTGGAGATACCTCTCTTGAAGAATATCCATTCACTTTAAAAGTGTTGGCTGAGTTTCTTGAAGATCAGATGACAAATGTGCAACATCATATAGAAAGTGGCCTTTGTTAATATTTAATAAATTTATACCCACATCAGCCTGCACATCTGCACACTCTGCACTCAGCTTTCACATTTAAATAGATTCTGCTGTTCTCAGGATTCTTTCAGCTTAGCTCCACTGCTTTTTTCAGCTGAAAAGTACTGATATTTTATCTTAATTCTCCATGAAAACATAGGTTGCTGGTAGTCATTGGAATTGGAAGCCCCTCATAGAGGCACTTCTAATGAGTACCCACAATATATGTTTTCGTGTAGAAATAAGAAAAAATATTATGGAGCTACCCACTCTTATCTGGCACTATGTTTCAGTCAAAAAAAAACAAACAACAACAATAAATTCCTGATAGGAACGCTAGAATGGACTGGCTGAACAGGGCCTGTTTATGGTTCACGCAGAATGACCCATTTTGCAAGATGTAGCTTAAATAATTACCAGTATTTTGACACTTCAAATATATTTTCGACTTCAGGGTTTCTCCAGAACTTAAATATGGCTTCTAGAAAATCTCTTTCTTTAAACTGAAAAGATATTTTTATACATGAACATAAACAAGCAATCATATCAGTCATTGCAAATTAAGGGGACTGCATGCACACTTGGTATATTTTCCACCATTTCTGCCAAGGGAGACAACTTTTTTGACTTCTTGTTTGCTTCCCTGCACACAAATCCACTCCTGAAAGCAAACTCTTTCCTTTTATAGTAAATCCCTTTTCAGAAGGGAGCAAAACTACCTCCCCTCAAAGTGCATCAATTACCATTAAGATGATGCTTCAGGGTAAAATGAGGCATACTGTATGAGAATATTTTCATGTGTAAAGAGTCAAACCAGTCTGTCCACCAACAGTCTGGTCAGATCTTTACTATCATATTTATACTAAGTATTTGGACAGGCCTTAGCAAATAGTGCAGACCTTGATTAGATGCCACAGAATGTGGCATCTGATCTGGGTATGTACTGTTTGCCACCCATCCAGCTGTCTTTTACACAAATCAACAGGTAGTGAAACGGATTTGTTAAATTTTAGAACAAGTATGGCAAGGAGGTAAGGTGTCTAAATATATAGGGTGAATATGGTAGTCATCTTATGCATCTATATAGCCCTTGAATTATGTAGGCAAACAATCAAGACCCTAGCCAGACTGTGTATCTAAAGATCTGGGACCAATTGTTCAAAACATTGTTAGCTTAACAAGCTCGTTAATGGCAAACTTGTTAATTGTTGTAGCTAAGGTATTTTCAAATACATTGATATTTTTGCTGCAAAAAATGTGAGTAGCTTTTGCAACGCAAAAAGCTACTCACATTTTTTCCGCAAAAAATATCAATGTACATTGTATTTGCCAAATTTCAAGATAGAACTTTAACATCGCGTTAGCTAACAATTTCGTTAAGTTTTAAACAACTGAGCCCTGAACTACTTCTCATTATTGTAATTATCCTAAAACCTTAACATCACCTTGACAACCAGATGATGATATGCCTAATCAGTGCTGAAAAAAGGACCAGTTTGATCTGGAAGTACACTGTTTGCTTGAGCATTTCTCACCAACTATGGTTGTTATGTTTTCAGGGTCTGCTTATACTGCCTGTATGTGCCATTTGAAAATAATATTAGAGATTCACCAAAACCTCTTCACAAGAGTTTTATATAATCTTAACCAAAATCTATAGATTATATAGAAAAATGACCATTTATGGTCTTTTTCTATATAATCTATGCATATTGCTTTGGATACGACACAGCTGTTTAGATAACACAGTTTTTGCTTTGGATCCCAGCAATAATGTTTGTTTGTGTTGAGGTTTTATGACCCAGTCAGCTCAATGAGGTCATGTTGATTGTGGTCAGTTTGCCTTACCACACTTTTACTGGGCAGGCTTATTCCTCTAAGCGGTTAACCAGTATTGTGCATATTCTTTCGCTAGAAACAAACAACTGCCCTTCTTAAATCAGCCAGAAGGCAGAGAATGACTGCAGAAAATATTTCATGATCAATCTCCACAAAAGAATGTTACCGACCCGGCGGGCATCAAACCCACAACCTCCTGATCACAAGTCAGATGTGCATACAACTGAGCAACCGAGGCCGGCTCAATAGTGTTATGAAGAGTTTTAGTTGCATTCAGAATTAAGGGTGAGGGTTGGACAGCCATAAAATTAGACTTAAGCCTCAACCTGACCTCACTCCCCTCGCACATCAGTTTTACTGTGTGACCACTCCAAGGCCGTATTTCTGTTACAGTTCCTTTTTGTGTGTTTACTGTTTTTGATGAAGTGTTTTTTTTTTTTGTTTCATTTCATCAACTTAAACTCTTGTTGTGATATGTTGGTATCAGCCAAATCTCTTTGTCTACTCAAAAGCATAGGACAGCAAACATATACTTTATCCAGATGTTAACTTGAGTGATTTATACACAACACACACACACACACACACACACACACACACACACACACACACACACACACACACACACACACACACACACACACACACACACACACACACACACACACACACACACACAACAAACAAAATGAAGTCCTACCTTTAGTAAACTTAAGTCTACCACTGGAAGTGTTCTTTGAAGATAATCAAAATCTGTCACCATTCTGAAATATAACAGAAAATGGCTTCAGTTTCTAACTATATCTATTTACTCAGCAATAGTTGACTTCAGTAAAACTGACACAATCATTCCAAATTGTATGGCTTGCCTGTTAGTGTAGAATGCTCATCATTGAAGTATGAAAAAAAAGCATAGCTCCAGAAAAGACCAGACCCCGAGGTTGTAAAACTTTTTTCATGCTCAACTCAGCTGAGCATGAAATTTTCTCTGCTAATAAATATGAAAATGCCAACTTTAGTTGGCATTTTCATATTTATTAGCAGAGAAAATTTCATGCTCAGCTATGGTTAACAAGAAATAATTTGAAATTGTTGGTAATTTGAGATTTATTAGCAGGACAAGTTTCATGCTCAGCTGAGTTGAGCATGAAAAAAGTTTTATAACCTCAGGGCCGGGTATCTACAAAATAGTTTTTCTTATTTCTTGACATAAACATATGTTTTGAATACTCATTGAAGTGCCTTGCTGATGTGTTTCTAATGAGTACACACAATACAACATATGTTTTTGTGGAGAAATCAGTAAACTATCTGTATTATGTTGGTTTAAAAGAGTGCCTTATCTGGAGCTATATATACAGTACAGCTAGAGTGGTTTTTCAAAATCCCCCCGAGCCAGTGGGGAGAGGACTGGAGTGGGAAGGATTAAATTTTAGTATCCCACGGTGGTTTCACCCGGGCCGGTGGATCCGCTGTGTTTCCGCGGTAAAAATCGCCTGATAAAATTACTTTCAAACAGGTAAAATTTGAGGCAATTATGACAGGCCATTGAAACAGCCGCGGGGACCACATGGTGTTTCCGTGATGAAGTGTGAAAGTTGTTTCCAAAGGGGAGTGGCTAAAGCCAGTCATACTTTTTGGCATGTTTCAGTTGAACTGCCGACCTGATCAAAATCAGTCCTTCAACTCAATGTGTGACAGCAATTAACAAATATTGTTTGTCAGCATTCCCATTCACATACCACAGTACGTGATTCACATAGAGAATCTGCCATGAGCGTACATAATTGTTCATATCTACGTACAATCGTACTACAAATATGGCGCACGTATAAATTGCAGCATTCGTATGTCCTGCTTGAGTCAGTTTTCGCTCATTAGCATCCATCTGAATATTAATAAAGCATCGAAACACTGCGATTGCTGGTGGACAATAACAAATGCATACGGCCAGTGCATAGAAATGGATCGAGGATCGTTATGGCGATCACGGAATTTAATTATATTCTTACCGAGAGGGATGAAATAATTGTTCATTGGTTATTGCGTATGGTCTTTTTCGCATTATCCAATCACTGACGACCATGTGGTTTATATCGGAGAGGGATATCTTGATTGTTCATTAGCTAGCCAAAACACGTGGTCGGTTTGAAACACTTCAACAAAGATGTCACAAGCTGGCATTCTGAGTTTCTTCAGCTCAAACTTTGCTACAGCAGATAATATTAATATTAATGTCTGTATATTTGCAGAATACAGCCTTCCGATGATAATGACTTCATATCAGTTCTGGACCATCAGAGGTTAATGTGTCCACCTCTGAGGCATTATTCATGTTTTTTTTTTTTTTTTTTTTTTTTTTTGGGACGATGCTCGTTGATCTCCAAATAAAAAGCCTCTAAATTAGAAGACGTGCCCCTTTAAGTACCCGGGTACAAGTTAAGAAATAAACAAACATAAATACGTTATTTTTTTCTTCTTGTTTTATTCATTAATTCTTTTTTCTTTTCTTGTTTTTTTTTTTTGTTTTGTTTTGTTTTTAATCTCTAGGTAGAAATATTTCTGTATTTATTCAGCGGCAAATCAGCCGAATGATGCATAAGCAAAATAAAGGTTCTGATTGCCTCCCCATGCAAACTCGGAAAATTCGGAGCTGTCAATCATTCTGACATCACTTATCTTTCAATGCGAGCTCACCAGGATAAACTTTTGCCCACCGCGTTCTGCAGGTAAGTGGGTGGTTTTGCGGAGGGAACTTGGCAGAAACGGGGTGGGCGAAAAATCTGTTATTGGGGAATTGGAGTGGGGTATCAGGAGGATCCCCGGTGGGTTAAAAAATCAACCCCACCAGCTTGTGGGGGGGGGGATTTTGAAAAACCACTCGAGCTGTACTGTAGATCAAGGCTATCACATGTGCACCAAAAGAGCTCTCCTCCTCTAGATGCAAGTGTGTACCCAAGTTTCTTTCACCGGGCCCCGAGGTTATAAAACATTTTTCATGCTCAACTCAGCTGAGCTTGAAATTTGTCCTGCTAATAAATCACAAAATACTAACAATGGCAAATTCTTTCTTGCTAAAGAAAGCCGAGTATGAAAATTCCTCTGCTAATAAATATGAAAATGCCAACGATAGTTGGCATTTTCATATCTATTAGCAGAGAAACTTTTATGCTCAGCTGAGCTGAGCATGAAAAAAAGTTTTATAATCTCGGGGCTGTGTTGTAGTTTATGATACTAGAGCTAAAAATTTAACATTAAATGAGGTGACAATTCACCGTCAATACCCCTCCCCTCCCCTAGATGCAGTGTTCCTGATACCAGTAAATGATTCAAACCTAAAATGTCACCATTGCCATCTGACTAACTAGTGATGTAGGATAGCAAACAATGCAGATCCAGATCAAACTGCTCCTGGTTGAGTGGCCATCAGTCTGACAAGAGTCAACTCACAGGATTACATTATGACAGCAAACAGTGTAGACATTGATTGTATTGCATGTGTATGCAGAATGGTTTGGGTTTGCAATAATTGTGTTTTCTACTGGGTGGGGCTCAATTATAAAACACTTCATCCTAAATATTGGATAGAATTGATAGTAAACAGTATAGTCTTAGACCAGACTGCTCTTCAAGGAACAGAACAGAACAAGGACTCTTTTTAAAGTATTTACCGGTATTTGCCAGTTACAACTGCTACTCTGAAATGATATCCAGTAAGATCTTACCTGATAAAATCATTAGACATTCTTTCAACATACTCCTCAGACTGCTTCCGGACAAGGATATTACCATACAGTTCTAGAAATAATTCTGTCTTTTCTGAAATTATAAATATCATATTCTATCAATATACCCTGGACTTAAGTTGACCAGAATATTATTTTGGGAACTTAGAAACAGGTCTACCCTCTTTGATATAAAAAACTGAAATTTAACTGTGGTGCAGCATGTAACAGTGCAAGTAAAACAAAGGATTAATCCATTAAATATTGGGATGCTTATACATTTTTAAGGAAAATCCTTGAAAACCATCCAGCTGAATGTGGCAGTTCAGCCTGACAATTTGTTGAATATGGCTTTATTTAGAATATTTGTTTTCCTGGCAGTTGTCGAAAACAATAATTAAGATCCACATATATTTTTACTATAGTCAACTTGATGTAAGTGCCATATATAAGAAAAGCAATACCGACCTGGGCCCAGTTGTTCAAAGGTAACGACGTCGTTAGTTAACGATTCGTTAAAATTTAAATCGAGTGATACACAAATATGCTGAAATTTTTTGCTGAAAAAATGTGAGTAGCTTTTGCAGTGCAAAAGCTACTCACATTTTTTCAGCAAAAAATATCAGAATACTGCATATTGAAGTCACTAAAACAGTTAACGAAAATACCCTTAACGAGCTCGTTAAGCTAACGCGCTTTGAACAACTGGGCCCAGGGGTATTCAATAGTGTCACCAAGACACGGATATGAGTAGGCTTTGATTATGTGCACTGGCTAATACAGAAATGGTTTATATTTCTGTAGAAAAATATATACATGTATTACCTAATTGAAACTAATCTATGTGTAAGCACGGATAGATTAGTTTCAATCAGGTATTTCATTTACTAGCTGAAGACTGAAGAGCAAAAGCAGCATCCTTTAATAACAGCCAAACTACCCTAAAAAACATGGCAAACAGTGATACTAGATATTTTGAAAGGTCAACAGTTACACTCCTAACAAGATTACAACTTTAGTTAGCCAGACCAAATACTTTCTAATAAAATATGATAAATAAATCACAGCTTCCAGGAACAAATAGAGCTATTCAACGACAACACTTGGTATGTTGGGCTTACACAATCTATACTTAACCCTCTGTAGGTGTATACAAAATTTGAAGTCTCTGGCTCTCATAGGAGCTTAGAAATGTGTGACAAAAATTTTTATTTGAGATAAAGAAAAAAATGGACAAATAATAGGAATGACAAGCATGAGGATGCTGATTCTCCCTTACACAATACAACAAGTCATACCCAATGTTTGTACCAAATTTCAAAATCCTAGGTGCAGCAGTTCCTGAGAAACTTTTGACACAAATTTCCATATGCATTACATTGGAATGAGAGATGGAAAAAAGGAAAAGGGAAGGCAAAATAAATTTCAGCATATTGATTTTCTTAATCACAATATACTTCAACCTTCTGTAGGTGTATACACAATCTGAAGGCTATGGCCCTCATAGGAGCTCAGAAATGTTGGACAAAAAATTGTATTTGACAGAAAGAAAAATGGACAAATAAGGGGAATGATAAGCATGAGGATGCTGATTCTCTCTAACATGATACAACATCATACCCAATGTCTGTACCAAATTTCGAAATCCTAGGTGCAGTAGTTCCTAAAAAATCTTTGATGAAAAAAAAAGTTTACAGACATACAGACAAACATTGTTACGAGAGAGATGAAAACTATATACCCTCTATATACTTCGTGTGCCAAGGGTATAATTACAGATCTGCCATATGTGCAGCAAGCCAGCTACCTGGAAGGGGGCCCACCAATGTGGATGTTGCCCCTGTACCTGCATGTTAATCGAAAATACGTTGATGATGATGATGATGACAGTAATGCTGTTATCAAACCAGAAAGTTTTACCAAGGGTCTAAGTGATAACCAATGACCTAAGTCAGATTATACCGCCATTAAAATACAATGCTACTATGGTAAATGACTTAAAAGTTCGTACACCAAATTTTCCAACAAAAATGGCATAGGCAACAGTGCAGACCCAGATCAGACTGCTCCTGACACAGCTTGCCATTCCATAAAAGTAAAACTGCATAAAAAGCAAAATTCGGGTCAAAAAAGGATTGAATAAAGTGTTCAAAGTTTTAGGATGCATACCCCTGACATATTTTACAACAACTGCATAGTGTTGTTGCTAGAAATGATGAAACTATCAAATTGTTCCATTCATTGTACTCTCAGGCCATTTGAGAGTGCAGTTTCGTTTAAATTTGACATATTAAAATGGTAGTTTGTTTTTGAGTAATGACTAAGGTTCAGCCACCCCTCCATGTCTAAAGGGAACCCTGAAATTAAGTGATGAATGAACATTGTTTGTGTTGAGGTTTTACCGCCCAGTCAACCCAATGTCGAATATGGTCAGTTTTACATAACCACACTTTTACTGGACAGGCTTAGTCTTGTAAGTGGTTAACCAGTATTGTGCACATGTTTTTGCCAGAAACTGACAACTGTTCTTCTTGAATCAGCGGAGGGGAGAGAATGACGGCAGAAAATATTTCATGATCAATCTCCACAAAATAATGTTGCCGACCCGGCAGGAGTGGAACCCACAACCTCCTGATCACCAGCTGGATGCTGATGAACATCACCAAATTTGGAAATAAATCAGAAACTGCTTGTATAAAATGAAAAGGTTAACATTAAAACGACAAAAATATACTCTTTCTAACCTATATTTCTTCAAGTTTTATACTTTGTGACATCAATTACTGAATGTTCTTCACATTTCATTCAAATGTATGCAAAATTAAAGAATTATTATCTCGCGCAAGTTTAAGACAATAGTATATGTTTATTATTGTACTTCTGTTAAATACTAATAACAACAACCACCTCCCTACAACAGCCACCTTTCCGATAGCAGCATTCAAAAAAGCTGTTTAAATATATACACCACAACCTCTTTATAACACTATTGTTGGGGTCCAAAGCATAAACCGTGTTAGTTAAACAACTGTGTTATATCCAAACAAAATGTAAAGATTATATAGAAAACTGACCATTTATGGTCATTTTTTATATAATCTATACATTTTGGGGGATCCATCTTTGGACCGTATAATATCCAAAACCGTGTTCTACTGAACCGTGTTATAAAGAGGTTGATGTGTATTTATCAGTAAGCTCTATATAAAAGCAATCTCAATAGCAATTTTTATGCTAGTCTACAGGTGGCTCTTGAAATAAGGTTGCACTGCATTTCAAAGAATATCTTACCTTGAAGTCCCATTCTACTCTGTGGTTCTAGAGCTATGGTTAAGAACAACATATCTCTGGCATAGATCTCAAGGTTATTTTCTAGTATATAAAACTGAAAAATAAAAATAAAAATATATACAAAAAAAAAATGCACAAAAAATCAACATACTTTGATAAAGTGAAACCAAATAGCACAACCAAAATTTATGGACATTTTTTCTTAATTCTACAAAAAACATGTGGTTATAAGACCCACCGTGCCCACTATATGTGTTTTTCTGCAGAAATAAGAAAAAAATATTTGTCTGGATACTCCTCCTATCTACAGCTACAGGAATATAAGCCAGCTCATGACAAAACCAACAAGAGCACCCAGCAAAGACTTAGATCAGCCTGGGCATTTGCCCAGGCTGATCTAAGTCTTTGCTGTCTGCGTGAAGAAAGCTTGAGTCATAAGCTACCCATTGAGCATCAGCAAAGACTGAACAGACAGGACAGATGCCCAGGCTGATCTGAGTCTTCGCAGGGCACACAGCCATTTTGTTGGTTTTGTCAAGTGGTGGCTTATAATAAGTAAAACTATCTGGGTTGCCCAAACATGCAGTCCATTTCAAATACAGAACTTTAGTTTTGCTGGTTTGTTTCATGGATATGTTTGCTGAAACAATACTACCGTATTAAACCTAAGTATTGGGGCAGATAGGCCTGAGCAAACAGTGTAGACCCAGATGAGATGTGGCAGAATGCAGTACATGATCAAGATCCACACTGTTGTCCACTTATCCATCTGGGCCCAGTTGTTCAAAGCTAACGATGTCATTAGTTAACGATTCATTAAAATTTACATCGAGTGATATGCAAATATGCTGAAATTTTTTGCTGAAAAAATGTGAGTAGCTTTTGCACTGCAAAAGCTACTCACATTTTTTCAGCAAAAAATATCAGAATACTGTATATTGAATCCACTAAAACAGTTAACAAAATGACCCTTAACGAGCTTGTTAAGCTAACGATGCATTGAACAACTGGGCCCAGTTTGCCATATGAACAGGTAGTAAAGTGGACTTTGTGAAATTTGACAAATATGGTGAGGAGTTAAAGTGTTCCAACATTTAGAGTAAATATGGTAATTACTGAACCAAGCAGACAGAACACTGAATTCAAATATCAGCAGACTTCATAACAAAAGACTGATATATGTTATTTTTCTAAAACAAAAAAAGGCCTTGACATTTTTTTAAATCATCTCCAAAAAAGAATGTAAAATAAAGTTTAGCTCTCTTTCTTAGGTGAAATATATCCGAGTTCATTTGTTGATGTTTTGACAAAGCTCTAGATAAAAGAGGTATCCAGACAAATATTTTTTTTATTTCTCTGTGCAAGCAAATGTTGTGAGTACATGCACTCATCTGAAGTGCCTTGATGAGGCGCTTCTTCTAATGGGTACCCTCAACATATATTTTCATGGAGAAATAAGCAAAATATGAATACTTCTTCATTGAATAAACTGCTTCATTGAGCACTATAATCTGAATTCCCTGTGTTTCTTTGTTGTTTTTTTTTCTCTCTTATCACTCACTTGTCATTTGTTGATTTGAATTCAGCAAGTTATTTTTTTAAAGAATATTATTAACCTTTACCACTGGTTTTACTTACATGTAATTTTCTCTTGTGATGTCTGTAGGTTCTAGCTGCTGTCATAAGGACATGTCGTATATCACCTGCTCCAATCAGTAATATATTAAGTTCTTCTGAAATAATAAAATGTAAGCATACCTAGACAACAGAACTGATAATTGAAAATTTAATACTAAACAAGTGTAATTCCATATTTTGAAACTTTTTCAGCAGAAAAAACGTATAGTACAAGTGAAAGGATGATACTTGAATCATTTCCCCTGAAAGAGTATCCATTCTCCTTAACCCATTGTAGACTGAATGAATTCTCCCACACTATATACTGGAAGATTCTAATTGCAATTTTAGGTATGTCAGGCTATGTGATTTAGATACTCCCAGAGAAAAATGGCTGAACTATTTGCAAACAGTGCAGACCCTGATCAGATGCCGCATTCTGTGGCGTCTGATCTGGGTCTGCACTGTTTGCCAATTACCCTTTTAGGGGTTTCCAAAACCACTTTTGTACATAGTTTTAAGTAATTCTATACTGTATATAACTGCTTCTTACCTTGATCAGAATCTGTCAGTTTCATCTTTTTCAGAGCTAATATGGCATCTGAAGAAGCAAAAAGAAAAAAAAGGTCATAATGACATTTTATTCAACAGACTATTTTAATTAACAGATTGTACATAAAATATATTTGTGTAAGCATACATGTAATTTTATTCTCTAGATAGGCCATTAAAACCATTTACAACCCGTAATAACAAAATAGGTATATAGAAGCTGGTTTTTATGTAGGAGGAAAAATATCTGTAAAGAAAACTCCCATCGAGTGCCCAAACTGGAGATCAAACCCAGGACCCCTGAATTACAAAGTCAGCACACAATCACCTCGATTAAAGATCAATCTGGACAAGTTAGACTGGTCAGTCATGTATTCTATATCCCAACAATGTGGATAGACACCTCTTGTCTATAGCCTAGCCAGCCCTGTAAACTAATAAAAATGTGAAACGATAATACCACACTACTATCATGAGATGGGCAGATAATTCTGTCAAAAATCAACCCATTAGCAATCCAAAACCAGATCTCTACAATAACAATGCACATACCAAGTTTGTGAAAATCCACTGATGTGTACTTGTTATTGTTCAACAATGAAAATACTAATGTGTAGTAGGCAGATAACTGTCAACACTTGATGAAATTTGCCTAGCAGCTAAGGCTGCAACGATACACTCACCTCACGATATGATACGTAATGTGATACTTGCTTCACTATATGATACGTATCATGATATGCTTTTCAGACTCGAGATAGTCAGTAACTGCATGTGGATTATACTATGGTGGTCAACTAAGGTGCTCATAATACTTCAGTTTGTTTGAAATGGTTCACAGTCATAGGCTTAATATCATGTTTGTAAAAGTTTCATAATGTGAAAAGTTTATTCTGTTTTTTTTTCCTCAGTGAAAAGAACCTAATATAAGCAACCAAGTTTAAGCACTAAAGCTTCCCAGATATATAATGTTCGAAAACAGGTAACACAGGTTCTGTCATAAATGTTGTTCGTTTCATTCAGTGTGAGACGGACTTATTTTATAGAAAATCGCTATTGCAAAATGGCATTTAATATTGAAAATTCTATGAAATAGTGTTTGACAAAATTTCCTGAGTGTTTTGAGTGCTTTTAATATTCACAACAGTGTTTATTGACTGAATAATTAAACGATTTTTTTTTTTTAATTTGGAAGTTGCGAAAACTAATGACCCATAGATTTTACGGCACTAAGTACATTGTTTTTGTTGGTAACAGTCATTAAAAACTTGTCTAAAGTAGTCATGCAGCAGTACAACTTTCATAAATTGATCTGAATGAAGCAAAATATTACTTTTGCATGCAGTAATTATAGATCTAATTGGCAGCTAATTGACAACTTTTGTTTACACTTGAGTGGACCGAGCCATATCGAAACTTGGAGAAAAAGAATCTGTGAACTGAATTGTGACCACTGAACCGTGATGCACCATAATACATTGATATTTACTCGTTATTATCCAGAAATTAATATACTGACCAGCAGATAACTCTATTAAAAACTGATTTGAAATTTGCCCATTAGCAATCCCAAACCAGATCTTCACAATATCAATGCCCATGCAAAGTTTGGTGAAAATCCATTGACATTTGCTCAAGTTATCGTCTAGAAATGAAAATACATCGTCTAGAAATGAAAAAAAGGAAAGAGGGAGGTCAGACAGGCAGACAGACACATGAATGACCAATATGAAACCATAATACCCTGCCAATTTTTTAACCACTGCTTTTAATGTGAAAATAACTCAAATGTGGATTTACTACAGGTTTTCACATATATTTAAATCCCTAAGGCATAGGAAGATCTATACCAAATGGAAAACATTATTATATCTAAAGGTCTAAACCCAGCGTGTCAACGAGAAAAACTGATGTGTAAATTTTCTCCGTATTTACCCGGATGTAACCTACATTGATTTAAATGGTGAAATAAAAAAGTGGCCAATAAGTATGTTCAATGATTGTATTTTGATTTAAAGTAAAATGCAATGCATAAGCAAAACTGTCGTGCTGAAAGGACAGTAAATCTATCTATCGATACTGCGTCACCCTCATCACTGAGTATTATGCGCAGGGAAAATATGAGAATATAAATACTGTCACAGAACACATTCTTTTTTTTTTTATACAGTGACAACGATGGATACCTTCGTCTTGCAAATCTAAAGCGGGACTAAAGCCCCACCATGTTATTGCACCAAACCCATCCGTCATTTTGTCGCTTTTGTATTATTTATTTAATGTCAATTTCTGGCCAAAACATGCACAAACTCAACACATGGCAGACATTTGTAAACAAAGCAGTTCAGCAAAAAGAAAATGAGCAAAATATTTAAAATAAATATTTGCACATATTTTAAACGTACAGAATAGATCTATATATCATGTTACTTTAATTTCATTGTAAAAGTATCATGTTGTATTTTTTTATTTTAATGTTTTGCGTTCGTAAATAAAAAAAAAAAATATCTCACTCCGAGTCTTCAACATGGCAGCCTCCTGTGTCACAATTAGTTAGCGAACAACAACACACATTGGAAAATTGAGGAATTTAAACATTGGCAACTCGCATTAGTTTTTTTGTTGACCATTGCCTTGTCGACAAAACCATGTCAAAGCGTTTGAAAATGTAAGATATTCTTTATAAGCCATATTGTCTGGATAGTTTCTGTGTTTCGTCCCATTGCAGTTTCGCAAATGTAGTTTCGCACCGCCGTCCTCGATGGGTCAGTTGGATGCGCGTCCGACTTGTGATCAGGAGGGTGCAGGTCAACCCCGACAGGTATGCAACATTCTTGCGTGGAGGTTGCCTGATCATAAAATATTTTCTAAGGGCATTCTCTCCCTTCGGCTAATTTAAGAAGGGAGTTGTCAGTTTCTGGCAAAAGAATGTGCACAATACTGGTAAACCACTTAGACTAAGCCTGCTCAGTAAAAGTATGGTTAGGTAAAAGGACTGCACTTGTCATGACCCCATTGGGTTGACTGGGCCGTAAAACCTCAACACAAACAAACAAAACAGTTTTGCACTAGAAATCGGGTTTCGCCCCAACTGAGGTATCATCCCAGTGGCAAATTTTTCCCAGATTTTAATTAATCTGTAATGTGAAATATATATTTATTTTTTAATTTGAATTTGGGCACTGCCTAGAAACAGACATAGCAATTGCTTAATTTTCAAAGTTAGCAGAAAAGTGTTATTGTATTTTTGTTGATGCAGGACAGGGTCACAATCTGTAATGATGCAGATGAAAAAGAAAATACACTAGACTGGCTCTATTTCTTACTATGATTCCTGCCAAATGTCACCTTGATTAGCTATTTGTTTCTATTGAGCGTCTTTTTAATGTTGACCAACATTATTGAAGTAATCAAGCATAATTTTTTTTTTTAAAGCTTTATGTAGCTTTGAAATTTCAGCAGTTGCTTCCCTTAATGAAGTGGAAGTTGAATGAGTGTATAAAAATGTGTATGAAAATGATTTTCGCAATACAGTGTCTAAATGGGACTGGTTCTATTGTGTTAGAATTATATCCGTAGACGTTTTGAGTTATGGTATCTGATATTCTGATATGCTTCTGACGAACTGAGATGAAAGTGCCAGGTGAATCATTCAAAATTAGTTGTCAATTTTTTCATTTTTACATTATGTATTGCAAATAATGTGTGTATATTTTTTGCCATTAAGAAACATCTTTGAAGAATCATGAAAACAAAAAAAAATCATATTAAGAAAATAACTATATTTCTCACCAGTTTACAATTTGCGAGATTGCTAACTTAGGCATGGAGAGATCAGCTGAGAGATATGGGCCGGATACATTGGTGAGTTTCATGCATCTTAACTATAGGTGTGCAGGCAATGTTGTCAATGCCGGTATAAAGAGAGTTGGGATAGCCAAGTGGTTTGTGCATTTGACGGCAGTCATGATGGATGAATGTTGCAGTTTCAAGCACAGTTCAGCCTAAGGACTGAAATGCTCTACCCTGTTCGCTAACAGTGACTAGGTATCCCTCAGGGGAAGGTTTAAGGCATTGAAAGAAGAGGATAACAGGCTCTGCTTTTTATATTGTTCTGTTACCCGAGACAAGGTGGGCTCTAACCCTCACCACCTTAACAGCTGCGAAGCTATGGGACAGCTTTAAATTTGCATTTTCCTAATTAATAGCACAAATCCTTGTGAAATCTAAATCAAAGCCTTGCCAAGCTGATAAATACATTGATTCATGGGAATTTATTGATTTTTTGAAATAGCAGTCTTATTCAGACTCATTAGTTGGGTCCTCATGGAAACCCTGCACTAGCTAGGTGTTCCAAGATATTTACCTTTGAATGAAAAGGTTTTTACGAAAGTGTGGTTGTGTACAGGAAGAACTAATAAACAGATCTGGGTAAAGTTTTTGATAAACTCTGAACAAATCAAATCAGTAACGGGTTCACTAATTCATGAAAACTTTATTCATACTTCTGTGTTTATAATACAACACATCTACCAAACAAGTTTTAAGCTCAACTAACAGGTGTAACAAGTCTCCTTAAACAGTCAGGAGCATAACTTCTACAAGTTAATTTTTTTTTAACTCAAAAGAGTTAACAATTTTGCTACAGCTTGTGGAATTAACTTGTTTCATTTATTTTTTAATTTGTGCCATTTTTTCACCTTGTGATTGTGTTACTGCATTTTTCATGGGCGTGGTTAATTTTGTATGAAAGATCTGTCACATAACTTTATGATAAGGCAATAAAATTTTGTACGCATCATCTAAAAATGTGTATGCAGAAACTTTGACGGTAATGAATAAATATACTTTTTAACTGAAAGCAGTTATGAGAAGTAACCTAAATAAGTTAAAACTTTCAGCCAAAGGAAAGTTAACTCTTACACTTTGGAAGGGAGATAACTTTATAGTTGATTTTTAACTTAACCAAGGTATAAATCTTCTCAAAATTTTAACCTTTTGAGGTTTATGCTCCTGACTGTTAAAGCTAATAGATAGTACTAGTACACATACAATGGGTTTTTACAGTAGACCTGTTTTTAGCTCAACTGGGCTGAAGGCTCAGGATGAGCTTTTGTGATCATTCCCTGTCCATCATCTGTTCACACCTTTGAACAACTTCTCCTCTGAAACTGCACGTGGAGCCTTCTGTCCAAGGGGAATTGAAAATTGGTAGAAATGGTCATGGTCAATTAAGTTAGATGGCCACCATGCCCATATATGGTAAAAAAACACTTAAAAGTCTACTTTTCCAGAATCAAGAAAACTTTGAGGCTGAATCATGGTATAGCTTCTGGGACTCAAGGTCTGCCAAATTTGTTCAAATGATGATCGTAGGTCGACATTTGACCTTTTTATGGTAAGGTCAAATTTGTGTCCCTATGCATTTGTATGGTGAAAAAAGTTGAAAAATCATTTTCTCAAAATGTTTAAAGACTAATGGCTGAAACTTTTGTCTCCTGAGGGTTATCTGCCCTTGACCCTGGGCTATATACATATATAAAATTGTATAATTTTTAAATGTCTTCTCTGAAACCACTAGAGCACCAGATTTCACATGGGATCTTCTGTTGAAAGGGTATTGACAATTTGTTGAAGGGTTCTGCACCACTGAACAAGATGGCTGCCATGCCCTTATATGGTAAAGACACTTAAAAATCTTTTTCTCCAGAACCAAAAAAAGTTTTGCGTCTGAATCTTGGTATATAGCATCTGGAACTCAAGATCTACCAAGTTTGTTCAAATGATGGTGGTAGGTTGATCTTTGACCTTTTTACAGCAAGGTCAAATTTGTGTTCCAATACATCTGTATGGAGAAAATGTTGAAAAACAGTTTTCTCAATACATACTAAAGACTAATGACTGAAACTTAGAATGTATAATTAAAGAAGTATGGTTATAGCACTTGTCCCAGGGCTATGTACATGTATAAAATTTTGAAATCTTTAAAAGTCTTCTTTTCTTAAACCGCTTGAACAATTTTCACCAGATTTCACATGGGGCCTTCAGTCAAAAGGATGTTGACAATTTAAGTGGTGATACTAGGATGACCGTTGACCTTTTCATCATATGGTCAAATTTGTGTTCTAGTTGCTGTGGCAATACTGGAAGAAGTTGCATGGCATTTGCAAACATGCAATAACTGTATTTATAAGGTGGACGAATCGCGGCCCATGGGCCTCTTGTTTAACCCTAGTCCTGCTGAACCTGGATATGTCCTGCCCTTGCAAGCAGTATAGATCCAGATCAGTTGGCTTCTGAAGAAGCCAACTGATCTGGATCTGAACTGTTTGCTGTTAAGTATGTAAATTTATATCAACAATTTGGATCAAGTAATTTGATTGGCTTAAAACTAGAAATGGGTGTGGCATCTTAATTTATTCAGCAGGACAAGGGTTAATGGATAGTATTGATTATTCCAGACTGGTAAGTGGGGATGTGGAAGGAAGATTTGATCAGCTGTTTTCCAGAATCAACAGTATTCAGAAAAAGAGTGGAGCTTTTGATGTAAGCATATCTTTAAATGATACCGTGGTTCCAAATTAGCAGGATATTGAATTGTTTCTTTTTGCCAATTTAAAAATGGTGTAATTTTGATTTCTGTTCAGCTGTTCCAGAGAATAATAAGAAATTATCAATATTTTTATAAGAAAAAAATTCTTATTTTAGAATCCTGAATTTACTTTATTATTTGGGCATACGTGCCCCTGCTAAATATGCAAATTCAGCACTGTTTACCATTCCAACACCAGGGCCCAGTTGTTCAAAGCATCGTTAGCTTAACGAGCTCGTTAAGGGTCATTTCGTTAACTGTTTTAGCGGATTCAATATACAATATTCTGATATTTTTTTGCTGAAAAAATGTGAGTAGCTTTTGCACTGCAAAAGCTACTCACTTTTTTTCAGCAAAAAATTTTGGCATATTTGCGTATCACTCGATTTAAATTTTAACGAATCGTTAACTAACGACATCGTTAGCTTTGAACAACCGGGCCCAGGTAGTCAAATGGACTTTGTTCCAATTTTAGGATGATGCATCTGATGGCCAAATGTTTAGCACTCCCAACTTGATTATGATATCCCAGGTTCAGATCCTGTTGGAGGTGGAGTTCATCTCACAAGTTCATTGCATTTCATTGCTCAGAGCCTTTCATTACCCTTCCATTACCCTTCTATCTTCTCAATATGACTTAAACCATGTTCAAAGGGACATAAATTACCAAATTTTCATCTTATTTCAGAATAAGTACAGTAAGAAATCAAGATGTTCAGATATACTGTAATAAACCTCAGTATTGGGACACTATTTTTACTTACCATATGTGTCCTAAAATTCGAAATAGTCCATTCTTCTACAGGTCTCTTGATGTGTCTAAAATATTGCTGTATGTATGGCAATTAGTGTAGACCCTGATCAGATGCCTTATTCTGTAGCAACTGTTCTGGGTCTACACTGTTTGCAAAGGCCTAGCTGTCCCAATACTTAGGGTGAATACAGGCTAATCTGATAGTGTTGAATTGGGGTAATAAAATTTAAACTACCATCAGCTAAAATTTTGCTAGGCACTTTAACCTTTACCACTCTCTGGGCTAATTGAGCAGATGACAAATTGATGATATTTTTCTTATTTTTCCCCCAAATATAGACATTACTATTTCATGCAAATTATCTCCAAAGGAGACAATTTGCATGAAATGTCAAAGCCTGTTTTATAGAAAAAAAAATCAAAATGTCTTTTGCTGAAATGTTTACCCAG